>CANJKZ010000724.1:4460000-5780000 GCA_947471745.1 Closterium sp. Naga37s-1 | reverse complement strand
AGGGGGGGGGGGGGTTGTCGGTTCTTTCAACAGCACAAATATACTATACATAAACAACCAAATAAGTTTTCCAAGTGCTTGGAAAGCACACCCAACAGCCCTGACCGGAGATAGAAAGAAAGGACATGAGGCAGCTGCACGAGGTGCCTGCTCTCCCTGCTTTGGCATATGTGTGTTGCTTCCCTGCTCTCCTCCCCCCTCCCCCCGCTCAACCACTCTTTCTTCTCCCTTCGCCCTGTTTGCGTGCACTGCTGTCTCTCTTCTCGTCTCATGAAGAGTGAATGGAGTGAGCGTGTGCAGCAAGTGTATGCAGGCCCTGTGCAGCCCATTTCACATTGCGCATGCTCCGCTCTTTCCGCTGTTGTAGCAGTCTCTGGCTAGAAAAGCTATTAATAACTATGGGGGCCTCTTAATAACTATGGGTGCCTCTTAATAGTCCTCTTAATAAGTATGGGTGCCTCATAATACCTAGTGGTTGCTCATAGTGGCCTATCTCCCTTATTCCACCCCCTCGCTCCATGGTGTTACGACCACCAGCACACGGGCTCGTACTGTCCATGCTTAACTCCTCGCGTGCCTTCTTCCTGCTCCTTTTTGCCTTCCAAGGTATGCCTGCCCGCAGACTCTTCAGCCTGCACACTCTGCAATCGGCATGCCTTCAGCTTGCACACTCTGCAATCTGCACACTCAGCAACCTGCACAATCTGCAACATGCATACCTTCAGCCTGCACACTCTGCAACCTGCACACTCAGCAACCTGCACGCGCAACATGCATGCCTTCAGCCTGCACACTCTGCAACCTGCACACTCAGCAACCTGCACACGCAACATGCATACCTTCAGCCTGCACACTCTGCAACCTGCATACCTTCTGATTTTTATCTCAACTGGGTTTCCTGGGATCTCCGTGGTCTCCCTAGGTTTCAATGGGGTTTCCTTGGGTTTCCTGGGTTTTCCTGGATTTTCTTGGGTTTTCTAGGGTTTTCCTGGATTTTCCTGGCATATAGGGCAGTGTAGCAGTGACGGTGGCAGCGAGGGCCGTGCGTGCAAGCACAGGCGTGGAGAAGAGTCGCTTCTACTTGATGAGCGGTGATGTGGGTACCAGGAAGCGGGGAAGTACAAGGTGACCCCGGCGGGCAAGGAAGCACAAGGTCCTCGCCTCGTACAATCAGAAAGGAGTAAGGGGAGGGGTTGGGGGAATAGGTGGGGGGAGGGTGCGATGGGAGACATGGATTGCGCTAAGGAAGGTTGGGCTGTGTGATGAATGGGTTCTAATTCTGGGATGCTGGAATCTTATGGAAAAAATGAAAGGGGAGCTGAACAGGAGGCGGAGTGGAGTGGAAGGGCATGGCATGATGCGCACCCCCGCGGTCGGATTCGGTAGAGTGGAGGAGTTTTCAGAGTGATGTCTCGAAATCTGTTTGAGCGCAGGAAGAGCCACCCCACCAGCCGAGTGCGAACAAGACTTTTGAGGAGATTGGAAAGCGAACGTAGAAATGAGATTGTTGCAGGAAGGTTCGGCCTGATTCCTACAAACTACACCGTTAGTGTTGATTGAGGCACTTATTAATATCAAATACCAAAATGAGATTGTTGCAGCTGGAAGCTGTAGATACCACCCGGACCCCTTTCACTAACTCCACCTCTACAAATCTACAGGCACACACTGATAAACCCCCCAGTTCCTCGCGTCACAAAAAACAGTGTATCGTTCTGCAGCGCATTGCACCTACAAATAGATTATTTGCACCACACTGTATCGCATCTTTTTGCCACGAGGATCTGTGGCGTGCGCCAGGAATGCACCCCCAAAGACCTTATGTCAGCCATCTGACCTTCATGCAACGGGCGTGCACGAGCACTGGCAGTTCATGGGAGAGCTGCCATTGGCACACGTGCACTGGCAGTTCATCTTCGTAGTTCCCGGGGAAGGGGGGGGAGGGGAAGGTGTGGTGGTGCTGGCTGGAAGGGAATTCTGGTTGACACATTTCTGCAGCTGTCTGTCCCAGTTCTGCTGCACCAGGAATTTCATTCCGTTTAACCCAACCATGTTGTAAGTGTAACCGTTTGAGCTGAGTGTAGTTCCGTAACTCCAGGAGCACAAATCTGCGTTCTCCTCCCCACTCGCGTCAGCCCAGCCAGACTTCGCGTCGGGGTCCGTAGCAGCTTCGGTAATTTCGTGCGCGAGGGTTGAAATGGTGGCGTCTAGAGCGGGGTTGCCATTGGGGGAGGTGCTCCTTACGCCGCACGCGTTGGGGCACTGGGCGTGGTGACCCACGAACGCGTAGTATAATGGGGATGATCCGATATAGTCGACCGTGTGCCACCCGCAGTATTGGCTGCAGAAGCCCGACGATAGAGTCACGTCCTTGCTCGATATAAGAACGTAAATCCCATGCGGGTCGTACGCGAAGGCCTTGCCAGATCCGATCTTGCTTTTCACGACTGCGATGGAAACGTCAGGATTTGCACGAAGAACAACGTTTAGTCGAAGCTTAACACTTTCATAAAATGGTGATTGCACACAGTAGGAAGCGAGACGGCGGAGTAATAGCGTTCAAAAGGCAACAAAAAATCCGGGGAAGACGGCAGAGAGGAAAAACTTGTGCAAACACCAACGGAATGCCCCCCTACCCCCTTCAATTTCCTGAGAAGCACTTTGTGACAGGCATCAAACAACGAACCCTTTCCAGAAAGCACGACTTTCTGAGGCGGCTCACAAGCAAGGTCAGGGAGAAAGGACTTACTCGAGAGCACGTTGTTGTCGGTGAGCGCCTTGCCGTACGAGTAGCTGTCGTACGTCGTTCCCGCGAGCTGCACCATGGAGCTCACGTTTTTCTTCGCCCCGTTGCTCGACTGATAGTATTTCGACGTGATCGCCCACCATCCCTTCACCGTCGGGTCGCTCGACGAGCCCTGCGCGCCCGAGTCGCTACTTAAAGACTTGACGAAGTTGTCGATGTAATCCTGCCCGGACCCCGACGGCCAGCTGCCGTAGTAGATATGGTAGATGTTCACCGTCGGGTTGCCTGCGACGATAGGACCTCCCCAGTACTTAATGGGCCCGCCGGTCGCGGCGGGAGTTACGGCGCCTCGATGGCGCTTCGCGTGGGCTTGAACAGTGAGAGCGATTTTTTTTGGCCGACGAAAAGCAGGAGGTGCGGCTGACGAGAGGACGGCGTGGGAGACGAGAAGCAGGAGGAGAAAGGGGAGCAGACGAGTCGCGGCCATCGTGGCTGTGCGGAAAGCGTGGGAGGTGGCCGCGGAGAGCGGTAGGGCGATGGGAGGAGACGATGAACGGGTGGTCGGGTGGAACGATGAGTCTCGAGTGCGTAGAGTGAGGATCAAGTTCTGTTGGCTGCGGAGAGGATTAGCGGCGAATCTGATTGTGCTTGGGAATGCCTGGTCTCTAAGCAGTGTCGGGCTGTGAGGTACAGAAGCAATGGCCAAGAGATCTCAAGCTTATCAATCTGATAAGTTAGGGCGAGTGGGGAGGGGAGCTGTTGCTTGATGATCGATCACGCATCGATCATCAACATGCGACGCGACTCCAACTTCCTCCTGATCACCTGAACAACCCCCCATCAACGTGGGTTCCGCTTCTTTTACGATTTGCGAAAGGAATGGAATGGCGTCTCCAGCCAGCCGAGATGCGAAAACGGGAATGAAGGCGAAACGTATAACAAGGTTTCAATCATTCGTGTTGGGATACACGGAGTTTTGTTGGACTGAATTCACGCGGGAAAATGTTCCGACGTACACGGCGACGACGGGCTTGACGGGGAAATATTCTCAGATATTTTCAGAGATACACTTCTCGTCTACACCCTGCATAGCGCGTACAACACTCTACACCTTGCCCATTTCCATCCCGTTACCATTTCACTATCGCAGAGCCACATGCCCCCTATGTTTCTCTTTTCTGATTACGAATGTAGCGAGGGGATTTGGCCCGGGCTAGTTGGGGCTAGGAAGTTATTATCTCGTATCGAAAAGTTGCTTTACAGCGAAGACGAACGAATCGCCTTATCGTACTCATTCATCCACTGAAACGCTGCTTCTCTCACACACTTGCCTAGGAGCCCACCCCAACGACATGCCTTTCATCACGCTTTCTATACTGCAGCATATGAGAGGAGACGCTGTGGAAGAAATTCTGTCAACGAATTTTCGGGTTCTTCCTTGTTTCCCAAGCCATGGGGGACATTAACATTGCGCTGCTTGTTATAGCAATTGTTGTATCATTGCTTTCCATCGCCGTCAGTATTTATCTCCTCATTAATTACCAGCATCCGGATGACTCAAACCAAGCGTACTTTCCAAAACTTGTCGTGGTAGGCGAACTTGTTCCTATTTTAGTATAATATCCTAAACACAACGTCCCTCCGTATTTCGTACAGCTGCTTCGGGGAATCTCTGATGTTCATACTCAATAGGAGGGCATGGTTTGCCTTGCGCAGGTCATTGGCCTTACGCTTGCGCAGCTTTCAGTTCTCATGCTTCCTGCGGACGTTTCCAACAGGCAAAGCTGCATTAATGGCTTCGTGAGCGGAGAGTGCTCCGAGACTTTGCCCATGAGAACTCTATGGTACATCCTTTGGATTGCAATATGCGTCATGGTCTTCGTCATCATCCCTTTCTCCATTTTCTTATACGAGGGCGATGAAGAAAAGTAAGTGTAGAGGCCTGAAGTCATTCACTATATTTAGGCTCACAATCGCTGACTGAACTCTCATCGTGATGCAGGGGTACCGGAAAGCGGGTATTGCTCGCGATTTTGTGGTGTCTCCTGTCCGTGTTTGTGTTCGGGGGGCTCTTTGGGATTCTTTATGGTAAGCAGGACAATGAATACGCTTTTTATTCACTGCAAGTCGGACAGGATCCCATGACAATTCCATTTCAGGTTTCGTTGGTTACGTGGAGTATCCTGTAAAGAGGCTGGTCTCTGCGACTATTCCCATGACGAACGACTTTAGTTCGCTTGGTAGTCAAGCTTCCTGTGTTTCCTTGTATAATACCGGTCTGGGCGCGGTGAGTGAAAAATTGTCACCTTAAGGTCCCTCCTTTTTTTGGAATAGACCTAATCTGTTGTTTCTGTGAAATCAGTGTTCTTCTTATGCTTCCCCGCAAGGATCCAAGACTACATGGACACTGAGGGTCTCGTTTCCGAAATACATTATTGCATTATTCACGATACTGGGGTCTCTCTTATTCTCAGTGAGTATTATAGGACGGTGCTCCCTCTCCATCAGATGCTCAAATCGACTGACGTCTGTGTTAATACAGATTTTTGGTGGTGTTGGCATAGCCGTCTTGCCACTTTCATCTATTCTTTCCTTTCTAAGGCGTCCAAGAGCCACAATAACCCGTTCGGAATACATTAAGGTACCGGCAGTTGCAAATCCAAGGGTTTGATTCATGCTCCTGGTTCTCCTAACGTGACAGAACGCGGATGCAGGAAGCCACAGCAATTGGGAAAAAGGCCAAGGAGATACATGAACTTGCTGTTACTCTTCACCAAGAGGAAAGAAGTGGCGGTAAAACTTGGGCATGGAGGCGAAATGCAAAGAAGTTGCAGCAGGTAAGAATGGATTGTCAGAAGTTCTCAAGCTCTTGAAGTGATTGTTTTTCTGAAACAGGCGCTTTTTCATTTGGAAGAGGATGAAGCTGAGCTTCGAGAAAGATTTCCCCAAGGAGAGGAAGCAGAGATGTTCTGGGCTATGACAGTACTTGTTTACATTGGGAAATTGATATTTGGAGTCATTGGGTAAGTTCATTGAGCTGATCACAGTGTTGACTCTCGTCTTGTATTCTAATCGTTTCATTCGCCCTGCAGGCTTGCCATTTCTGTTGCTTGGATCGTGCATATTATCTTATATATGCTCATACAGCCGCCTGCAGCGGCTTTCCTGAACGATTTTTTCATAACCCTCGACCGGTGGTGGGGTGAGCGCCCGTGGTATTCAACGTTATCATCGTAGCACACTCAATGTGATATCCTTTTGACCTGCAGGCCTGCTTGGAACAGGAGCATTTTCGATTTTTTGCTTTTACCTCTTCCTGGCTGTTATATCGGGGGAGATGTACCTTGGTCTCAACATTCTGATCCTTTCAATTCATCCCATGAGGTATGACATGTTCGATGTCTAGTATGTTCGTTGTATCTTGGAGACTTATGTGTGTCAATTTTCAGGTGGAATGCTACCCTCATGAGTTCGTTCTTATTTAACGTGGCCCTCATACTTTGTTGTGCAACGAGGTAAGACGTTCAGTCGCGTGGTTGCATATGTCGTTCTCAGCTGACGCTTTGTAATCCTGCTGCAGTGCAATACAATTTTGTGCAAAAGCCTTTGCTGCATATGCACAAGAAACAGCGGTGCAGGAGATATTTGGTCATACGCTAGAAAATCTTCAAGGCATACGCTACTTATACGTGTACGTGATTCATCTCCTGTTTTTGAGGACTCATGAGAGCTTTTCTTCATACATGTGCCAAAGGGTTGACCATGTGCTACTTCTGAAATCTTTGCAGGTTTAACTTGTTCCAGTATATATTCATTGTCATGTTTGTTGTGACATTCATTTACTTCTTGGCTGTGGTAAGTGCTGAGCCATTTCTCGATCAGTCCAACCGCATTGCTTTTTTGTGTACAGATAGAGCTCTGGGAGCGGCATTGCAGCAGTATGGCTGACCTGCGATTACTGAGTGGTTGCAGGAACGGAAACGATGGAAAAGAAAAGGAAAGAAGCGAGTTCATTCCTCAACATGAAGCTGGAGTGACGATTGGATCGAACTGCAGAGTTAGGTGTAATGTATACACTGCATGAATATATTTTGTAATGTTGCATCTGATACGGTATTGAAGGTTCATACTCCATTCTTGGTGAGCTGTTACTTCCATCTTGCATGGTTACCAGTACGACCACTAGCCTTCAATAGAGGTGGTATATGGATATTCATCAGCTCATTAGACATAAAGTGAGGCAGCAAATACAATGTCTCTCTTGATGGCAGCAGACCCTGCCTCCATGGTCGCCATGAGCTCCGCATTCCCCAGCAGCCTAGCGGCACTGCGGAACTCACGACATGTCTCATCGAGCCGAAGAATGGTGCGCACTATGGTTCCCTCGGCCACGTTGGTCAGTGGACAGATGTCAGCAAAGGGCGTGCCCTGGGGAACGCATATGGGAAAGTGTATCAAGGGAGATTAGGATCTTATTAGCCCAGGTTGGTGCCCTTGGCTAACGGTTGGACGGCAGCCAAGAGCATGCCCAGGGGGACAGTATGTGGAGGTAGGGTGACTGATAGTGCACCTCGCTACACCACGTGGCTACATTTGAGGTGCTATATAGCACATTGGTCAAGGGGAAAAATGTTGCAAAGGACGAGCGGCAAAGATATAATCTGGCAGAAAAGGGAAAAAAAACTTCAGCAATAGAAGAGGAATGGTCCTAGCAAGCCGAAAACCACAGTTAAAAGGAGAGATCGAAAGAGAGAGGGGAGTGCGGGAGACACACCAGAGCCCACTCATTGACCACCTCCATGAGCCCAAAGTTGAGCGTGGCTGCTGCATACTCCTCCGCTGATGTGGGCAGCCCCACTCGCCTCTGCAGGTCGCCCAGGAAGTATGCCAGGTCCAGCAGCCTGCAGGGCGGGCATGCGGCAGGCAGGGAGAGGCACACTCATATTGGCAGGGCATGGAGTAGAGTGCAAGCTTAGCTGGGACATACTACAGGAGCACAAGTGTGCAAGGGCATGAGATTGGGGTGCAGATGCTTATGCTTAAAAAAAAAAAAAAAAAAAAAAAAAACCAGTGCAGATTTGAGAGGAGATCTGTACGCAATGTCCTGTATCGTACCTGGGCAGCAGGTTGGAGTTTGAGATGCTTCAACACTGAGATACACACACACTTCGCTCTCCCCTCCTCATACCAGCCAATCCCCCCTCCTCCTCACTTGTTCCTCGCAGATAGCTTACTACGATCAGAAAACGCACCCCCTCCCCCCCTAATACCAGCCTCACTTTACCGGCTCTGCAATGAGTTGGCTGCGCAGCAGACATGCTGCAAGCACGTGAAGGGAGCACTTGAAAGCACACACTACCTGCCCTCCCTTCCCTCACCCCACCCAATCCCCAACAATCCACACTCCCCCACCCCTCTCTCACTTGTTCCTCGTATGGGCCAGCTCTGAAGTGAGCTGAGGCGGCGAGAGCAGAGCACAACACATAGTCCCTCCCACTCTCCCCTCACCCCATCCTTCCCTTCAATCCCCCATCTTCCCCTCTCCCCCCCCCCCCCCCCCCCCGCCCAAAACCCTCCTAACCCTCCTCACTTGTTCCTCGCATGGGCTAGCTCCGCAGTGAGCTGGGGCGGCGACGCGTCCTTTTGCTGGAAGACAAACGCCGAGAGCAGCGCGACGGCAGCGGGCGGCGAGAGGGCGGCGAGGTGGTGGTTGAGCAGGCACTCGGTGGCGAGCAGCTCGTCAGCGCTGTTCATCTCACACGCCACCCGCCCCTTGAGCTGCACTATGCGCTCCGCGTCTATGAAGGCCAGGGTCTGCAGCACCTCCACCTGGGGGGGAAAGGTTTAAGGTTTTGAGAAAATTGAGTTATGCGCTTTAAAAGGAAGAGGTTCAGGGTTCTGAGTGTAGGAATCAAGAGGTGAAGAGGTTTGGGGTGTGTGAGTGAGGGAGTGGGGAAGCAAGGAGGAGGTGGTGGTTGAGCAGGCACTCGGTGGCGAGCAGCTCGTCAGCGCTGTTCATCTCACACGCCACCCGCCCCTTGAGCTGCACTATGCGCTTCGCGTCTATGAAGGCGAGCGTCTAAAGCACCTCCACCTGGGTTTACGGTAGGGTTTGGGGGAAGAGAGATTAGGGCTAAGAGGCAGAGGCAGACTGCCACCACGTTAGCCCCTTGAGCTGCACTATGCGGTCCGCATCTGCGAAGGCCAGGCCAGGGTCTGAAGCACCTCCACCTGGAAGCTCTCCATCTGGTTTAGGGTTCAGATTAAGGTGCAGTGCAGAGAAGGAGAGCTTTCACGTGAGAGGCAACGCACCGCTGAGTGCGCTATTCGTCTCACATGCCACTCGAAGATTGTGTTGTGGTGTTGAGAATTCTGGAGAGTAGAACAGGAGCTATGGGCTGCTCTGCGTGGTTGAGGGGTTGGGCGGATCTGGAAAGCAGCACTCAGAGATAATCAGTTCTCAAATTGAAACTCAGCACACACTCTGCACTCACACGCCCACCCCCCACTTCATTCAACCGCTGCACTCTCACGCCACCCCCATCTCGCATGCTCCTCGGCACACCCACTGCACTCACCCGCAGGTGAAAGTCCGGCAGCTGCTGCAGTGCCTGGTCGCTCGTCATTGCCTTGAGCTGCTCCACCTGTGGATGGGGTGAGGCGAGGAGGAGAGGAGAGGAAGAAGATGATAAGAGAGTAGAGGAATGAAGAGGGGAGGTGAAGGCCAGGGGCAGCTGCTGCAGTGCCTGGTCGCTCGTCATTGCCTTGAGCTGCTCCACCTGTGGATGGGAGGAACGAAGATGAGGCGAATTAAGGAGGAGAAGGTAAGAGGATTACAGGAGAGGAGGAGCAAACGAGAGAAGAGGAGAGACGGGAGGAGGTGAAGGCCAAACGCAATTGCTGCAGAGCCTGGTTCCTCGTCATTGTATGTAGGCGGCCCGGCTGTACCAGGGAAAATTAGACTCCATCTGTGGTGACAGCTGGGAATAGAAAGACTTTTTTCTGCTATGACAGCTGTCACAAATGGACTTCACTTCACTTGCGGTGGCAGACAGCTTGTACAAACAGACTTAAATTGCTTTGACAGCTAGCGCAATGAGACCATACCTGCTGCGACAGCTGGCGGCGGGAGGAGACAGCAGCGTAGTGCTCGTCCAATCGGTGGCACGCGTGGCACGGGCTGCGAGGCAGCAACTCCCGCAGCGCCAGCTGGCGCTTGTGCATTGCTGCCGTTGCTGAGTCAGTGATCTTGAGGTCTGACGTGGGAGGTCAGAGCAGAAGAAAAGATCAAGCTTGAGATTCTTAAAAGCAGGGAACAAGAAAAGAACAAGCTTGAGATTCTTAAAAGCAGGGAACAAGAAAAGAACAAGATTGAGATTTTTAAGAGACAAGAAGGGAATAGAAGAGTTGCTTGTGAGACTCTTAAAAGCAGCGCCAATAGAGAACGGGAGAATTCAATCAACAAGGAACCTGCAGGTATGGACAACAACTGGGTTCACTAGTAGAGAGAGGATTGCGAGAGGATAAAGAGAGGATGGATGGAGAACCTTTGATGGGGTCGATGAGGGGAGGGTCGGCAGGAGCACATTCCTCCCGAACCTGAACCAGCGCCTGCACCACTGCAGCATACGCCGGCACCCGAACCTCCTCCAGCAGGCTTGGCACATCCAGAGCAACCTTGGCTCGGCACACCCCAACGAGCTGGGCGGCAGGGATCTGCTCCACCGTGTAACACGTGCCCGCTACAGTACCGCGATGCGGTAACCGCATGTTGACAACTATAGGCCCGTTGGGACCCGTGCCCAGCACTGTGACCTGGTTGAAAGATCGACCCACCCTCGTCTCCTCCTCCCTCCCTTCCTCCTCTCGGCCCTCCTGTCCACTCCCAGACCCCTCGCCGCGTCCGTCGCTGCTCTCCCCGCTCTCCCCCGGTGCATGGGCAGCAGAGGAGCGCGGCAGGGAGAGCACGAGGAAGGAGTGCTTAGCTGGCGTGGGGCCGAATGGGCCCTTCAGCAGCGCTGCCACGTGGGGTGATGCAGTCTGGGCCGTGGCAAGGGGAGGGGAGAGGGGAGGGGAGGGGAAAGGGGATGGGAGGGGAAAGGGAGAGGGGAGTTGACTCTCCATGGCCCAACCGTGTTCTTCACTGGGGTGAGGCCGAATGGTCCCTTGAGCAGCGCTGCCACGTGGGGCGACGCCGTCTGGGGCGTGGCGGGGAAGGGGGGAAAGGGGAGGGTGAGAGGGAGGGGGAGAGGGAGGAAGGAGGAGGGGAAGCGGGGAAAGGGGAGAGGTGAAAGGGAGATGGGGAGGTGAGATGGTGCGGGGGGCGGGGGAAGGAAGAGCGGGATGAGCACTTGTGTGGAGAACACACACACAACGATGTCCATATCTGCATTGTTGTTGTGAGAGTCCATGTGCATGTGCATGTGCATGCGCTTTTGTTCTCCACAAACCATGATGCCACCAATGCTGCTGCTCCACCCAACCCCTTCCCTCGCCCCCATCCCCATGCGCTCGCCCCCCGCTCTCCTCCCTCCCCCCTTTTCGTTCTCCCCCTTCCCCCATCCATGTGCCCCTCTTCTCACATGTACACAGCACAGCCAGCCAGCCACCCACTCACCTCGGCCGGCTGCACCAATACGACCCTGCCAGGTGTCAGCAGCTGAGAGGCCTGTCGGGACCGCATGACCACGTCATGCAGGGCTGCATCCAGCTCACGCGCCTCACTTGCCACGTCATAGTAGTGCTCGATGAGCGACGGGTCGCCCAGGATGCAGCTGGGGGGAAGGGGGTGTCAGGGAAGGGGGGAGATAAAGGAGGAGGAACCAACGAGATAAGGAACCAAGGAGAAGGTAAGTTTGAGACCCTCACTTGCCACGTCATAGTAGCGCTCCATGAGCGATGGGTCGCTCAGACTGCAGCTGAGGGGAAAGGGGGGTTGTGTGCGAGTGAGGCGGAAACAGAGGAGAAGGAGGAGGGAAATGAGAGGAGGGAAATGTGAGGAGGTAAACAGGGAGCAGGAAACGCTAAGACCCTCTTGTGCCACGCCATGGGGCACAGGGCACGCACCTGATGGGCTGGGCGTTGGCAAGCTGGGCGAGGGCGTGCTCGCCCGCCTGCAGCATCTTCTGCTGCTGGGGCAGCAGGCGCTGCGCATGTGTCTCCGCAAAGCTGCGCTTCAACATGTCCTCCACCTGGTGGCGGGGGATGGTGATGGAGTGGCATTGCAGAGGGAGGGCGAGGGTGAGAGGTGAGGGTGGGAAAGGATTGCACCTCCACTCTGTGTGCCTCTGCAAAGCTGCGCTTGAGAGTCGACTCAAAAGGCAGAGGGGGGCGGGTGAGAGTCGGGAGAGGAGGGAGTCCTGCTAACTCTCTTCACTCTCAAGCTGCTTGCCCTACTCACCGTGAGGTCTTCAACAGGCAGCAGGTTAAGGATCATGGTGCAGGAGAGGCAGGGAGGGGCAGTCGCCCACAACCTCGCCTTTCACCCACATACTGCTTGGGTTCACTCACAGTGAGGTCCTCCACGCGCAGCAGGTTGAGGATCATGGCGTAGGAGAGGCGATGAGGGGATGTACACTCTTACTCCTCATCCTTGTGCTGTGCTGCTTGTCCCACTCACAGTGAGGTCCTCCACCCGGAGCAGGTTGAGGATCATGGCGTAGGAGAGGCGGAACTGCGACTCCAGCTTCGTGGCCTTGCCAGTCAGCACCCGCCTCAGATCCACCTCGCTTGGCACCTCCTCGCCCTCCCAGCAGCAGATAATCACCGTGCCAAACTGACGGTGGGTGAGGGCGGAGAGGGTGGGAAGGGGTGCAGCATGTTGGAAACGCAATATTGAGTTCACGTGGGCCCACCTCCTCGCCTCGCCCTCCCAGCAGCAGATGATCACCGTGCCAAACTGACGGAGGGTGAGGGCGGAGAGGGGACGGTGAGGAAAAGGAGGGTGCAAGGAAGGGTGCAGCACAGCAAAAGAAAAACCACTTATTCATGTGGAAAGGACATTCTCGGCCTCCCAGCAGCAGATGATCACCGTGTCAAACTGGGAGGGTCAGGGGAAGGGAGGGTGCAGGGACAGGGTGTAACAGAACTGAAGAGAAATCGTTACACACCCCACATTTCCCCCACGCACCCGCAGCAGCAGACGATGACCATACACAACTGCAGGGGACGATGAAGCACAACAGTAAAGCGACGGTGAACCGTGAATTTACTTGGGCCCACCTCGGCAGCAGCAGTGGCAGCAGCAGCAGCGGCAGCATGCACATGTCTTGGCTTGTCAACACTGAAACCTGACCTCACAGCATCCCCGTCTCACCTTGTCCACTCTCTGCGCCTGCCCGCCCTCCCTGCCACCTGCGTGTACTAAGGGTATGCAGAAGCTGCAAGCGACGATTTACATCTCTGAACTCACCTTGTGTTCTGAAGTTTGCAGCCTGAACTTGAAGCCACTCACCTTGCCTTATCATATCAACAGCCTTACCTCACAACCCCCCCTCACCTTGTCAAGTCCTCGCCTGCCCGCCCTGCCGGCCATCTGCGTGTACTCCCCCGGTAGCAGCATGCGGAAGGAACGCCCGTCATGCTTTTTGAGTGCATGGAAGGCGACCTGATGGCAGGGACGAGGGGGAGAGAAGGGAGAGGAGAGAGGAGCGAGAGACGAGGGTGAGTATGCGAGCATGAGAGACGGACAAGCGTGCGAGCAAATGCGCTTCTTGAGTGCGTGGAGTGGAAGGCCAAGCGATGGAAGGGACGAGGGGGTGAGAATTGAAAGACGGGAGTGAGCATGAGAGACAGACGGGCATGAGATCTTGAGCAAAAACCAAACTCGAACTGGTTCGTCGCGAACTGGATCGAACCAGGGTCGTAACTGAACCGACGCCTGGTTGCGCTTCTTGAGTGCGTGGAAGGCCAGTTGATGGAAGGAAGGGCACAAGGAAGGGGTGTTGAGGGGCCAAGTGAGCGAAAGGGTGCAAGGTGAGGGAGAAATGGGGAAAGGAGAGAGGAAGAGATGAGGAGGGCGGGAAACAGGGGAAATCCAATCCCATGTCATCCATCTGACCAATCCCATGTCATCCGTCTGACCAATCCCATGTCATCCATCTGACCATCCATTAGCTGCAGTTCTCAGCATGGGCAGAAAAGTTGATATCGATTGGTGATTTGCATCCAGTGCATATCATCCCTCACCACCCCTCCAGTAAAGTAAAACACGAGCAGAGGTGATTAATCTATGAAAGAATGGAGGCGAACAGTCTCACGTACTTCAAACCAAACCATCACAAAACGTTGGAAGATAATAACCCCCCCCTCCCCGACAAAGAAGACTGAATTTGGGATTTCTGGATGGAAAATGACAAGCAACCATCAAGCTAATGAAACACTTCCTCCTCCATAACAGATTTGTGTAACACAGATCACTCACAGTGCGGGCAGGGGCATTGACGCCCATGGCGAATGTCTCGGTGGAGAAGAGCACCTGCCCACGCATGAGGTCGGGCACAACACGGCAGAGAGGAGAGGAGAGAAAAGCAGAGCGGGGCATGGCACAGCGCAGGGGGGGGGCACTTCCGAAAATGAGCCAGCATGAAGCTTGGTTGGTGGTGTAACGCACTAGTGTGGGGATTTAAACGCACTCCTCCTGGACCAACTTGATTGATAAACTGATACGCCAGCCTTACTCGGATGAGCCCGGAGCAGAAGAGAGGATCTCCCTCCACCACCTCCTTCACAATTGGCAGCAGCTGCTGCTGCCGCCTACCATGGTTGTGCTAGCTAGCTAGTGTATGCATGCGCATGCATGCCTGAACCATGCACACAGCCTTACTCGAATGAGTCCGAAGCAGAAGAAAATATTCCTCCTCCACCACCTCCTTCACGATGGGCAGCAGCCTCACAATGGCCTACTGCTGTCCACTACCGTGCATGGTGCACCGTTATGCTGTCACGTGGACCGGCCGACCGTCACACACATGTGTGCTACCCAGTCCTAGATTTTGCACATGCACACATGCACTAGCCTTACGCGGATGAGGCCGGAGCAGAATAGCATCTCCACCACCTCCTTCACGATGGGCAGCACCTGTTGCACCGTGCTGTGCTGCTGCAGCCTACCATGTGTGCTAACTAGCTAGTGTATGCATGCACATCACATGCACACATGCACTAGCCTTACCCGGATGAGGCCGGAGCAGAAGAGCATCTCAACGACCTCCTTCACGATGGGCAGCAGCCCCGCATGGTGCACCCCAATACCCCTCCGCAGCAGCTCCGATATGCGCTCCACCTGCAATGTAGAGTGGGGGCCAACCAGGCGTCAGGTGGAGGGGTGTGAGGTGGGGTGTGAGGTGGGGTGTGAGTTGGGCTGCCCTGTGCAATGTCCGGTGCGATGTTAGGTGGGTGTCAAGCGGTGTGGGTGAGTGAGTGAGTGTACCAGATGATGTCAGTCCAATGGTGCATCAGGTAGCATGAAAGAGGCATTGTTACGTGCGAGCGAGATTAGCAGTCTTTCACCCAAGGAAAGGGGTGCACCCAAGGAAAGAGGTGCACCCAAGGCATGGGGTGCACCCAAGGCATGGGGTGCCTACCTGGACGCAGGGTCCCTAACCTAATCCACGTGCCAAAACAGCCACCATGGTATAACAACAACGCCTCATAACGCCATCGCCAGTGTTTCTGGCAGCTATCAGCCCAGCAGCGTTTGCTTTGCACAGGGAGGTCACAACACTCACCTGTGACTCATGCACAAACAAGCTGAAAGAAAGCATACCTACGGAGTGGCAGAACGTGACATTGGATTAGGGCACTCTTGTCGCTCTTAAACGTCAGGTGCACGTGTTATCCCACTCAACCGCACTGCACCCATCTCACCTGTGGCAGGTGCCTATCGGAGCCTTTAAGGCGAGCGAAGGCGGAGTTACAGAACATGACGATGGCGCTCTTGTCACTCTTTGACGTGAGGTCCACTGATGTCAGGCTGTCCGCTGACTCGTCACAGCGGCGCTTGGAGAAGCAGAACACCACCACCTGGACATGGGACGGAGGGGGGTGTGACGGGGTGGGAGGGGGTGGGAAGGGGTGTGAGGGGGCGGGAGGGAGCTCATGTGCGTTACGTTAGTGTCTCGTCACAGCGGCACGTGGAGAAGCAGAACATCACCAGCTGAGCACGGCACAGGGTGGAGGGGGACAGAGGGGTTGGGAGGGGGTGGGAGGGGGTCGGAGGGGGTGGAAGGAAATACACCACCACCTGAGCATGAGGTTGGACGGGTGGCATTATCCTAATTGCTCCATAAACAAAACCATTTATGCTATTGGGAGTGGGATGGGGACGAGTGAGTGAAACGTACAGGAAGCAGCTCCTGTTTGCCGAGCAGGTTCACAAACTGCATCCACTCAGTCGCCATCGACCGCCGGTACCGATCCCCTCCCCCTCCCCCCATCGCCGCCGCTATCGCCCTCCCCGCCGCCGCCATCCCCGCCCCACGCCCTCTCCCTCCCCCACCTCCCCCTCCCCCTCTCCCCCCGCCCCCTCCCCTCCCCCCTCGCCCCGCCTGCCCACCTCTCCCTTGCTGCCCCCCCTGCCCGCCTCCTCCTCCTCCCCGCCCTGCACCCCCTCGCCCCGCTCCCCCAGCCTGCTGCGCAGGGGGGGCGTGCTTGGCCTTGTGCGCGGCGTGCACGGCGCGCAGAGCGGCACTGTCGATGTCCCCGCGGTCAAAGATGCGGTGCAGGCGACCGCTGTAGTATATGTTGTGCTCTAATGGCACTGGCCGCCGCGTGGTGCTGGGGAGTGGAGGAGGGGAGGCAAAGGAAGGAGTCAGTAAGGTGCAAAGATGCGGTGCAGGCGCCCGCCGTAGTAGATGTTGTGCTCCAAGGGCACTGGACGCCGCGTGGTGCTGGGGGGAAGGGGAGGGCGAAGGGGGGTTTTGATGGGAGTTGTTGAAGGTGCAAAGGGATTGAAAGGGGTGGGACAATACAGTGCAGTCATCCTGCGTAGTAGCTGCAGTACTCCAAGGCCACTGGGAGCCGTGTGGTGCGGGGGAAGGGGGCAGGGGGGAAAGGAGGGGGCGGAGAGGGGTAGGGAGAGGAGGATGAAGGAGGCGAGGGGGAAGGAAGGAACGTGGTTCAATTAGGACTGGTATGGGGTATGGAAGATGAATGTTGAATTGACAGAGAGGGAGGGTGGATACAAGGAATATGGCATGTGGCTTGGAAGAGCACAGACGACAAGTGAGGAGAGTGCTTTAGGCAGGCAGGGGACCCACCCAGCAAACCCATCCCATGCCACCCACCCTGATTGCCACCCACCCTGATTGCCACCCACCCTGATTGCCACCCACCCTGTGGCGAAAATCTTCTTCCTCTTGGTTCTGCCAATCCAATCCGCAAACTCCGTGGTGTTGGGTACCTGTGGGCGAGGGGCGAAGGGGAAAGGGAGCCCCACTACTGTGACCACGAGCATGACTGCTCTGTTCCCACAACATGCCGTATGATGCACGGTGCATGTATTTGTGTCATGTACGTGTGGTGCATGCTGCATGGTGAACGGAGTGTGGTGCATGCTGCATGGTGAATGGAGTGTGGTGCATGCTGCATGATGCATGGTGCACGAACTACATGCAAAGGCCAACTCACAGTGGCAGAGAGATAGATGAGCGTGACAAGCACCATGTGGGGCGGCGGCATGATGATGAGGTATGGTGCTGTGCATGATGCACGATGAATGGTGCAGGCAGGGTTGGGTGCACGGGAGGGCAACTGACAGTGGCGGAGGGCATGATGAGGCCCACGTGGGGCGGCAGCATGATGATCACCTCCTCCCACACCACACCCCGCTCCATGTCATTCACATAGTGCACCTCGTCAAACACCACCTGCATGTGTTGAGAGCGGTTAAGAGCGGTTGAGGCACGAGGAAACCAACATAAGGGCTGCATGGGTCTTTGTCGTGAAACAGCACTTGAACACTTGTGCGTGAGAAACAAGTGGTGGGTAAGGGCGTTGAGGAGAACACTCTCGATGATTCTCAAAGCCGACTCCGACGTCGATGGACATGATGCACAAGCACATCACAGCACAGCACCCACCCATTCAATGTCTTTGATGATGTCAGCAGCGCGATACAGCATGGAGCGCAGGATCTCGGTGGTCATGATGAGGCACGCCGCCTCGGGGCGCACACTGAGGTCGCCCGTCAGCAGACCCACGTCGAACCGCTTGCTGAAGTCGCGGAACTTCTGATTGCTGATGGCCTTTATGGGCGACGTGTACACTGCCCGCGTGCAGTGCTGTTGGTGGGTGAGACAACAGTAGGGAGGGTGGAGGAACGCAGGGAGGGCGATTGAGAGGGAGAAAACAAGGGCAGGGCAGGTTAGGCAGGAAGGGAAAGCTCTTTACGATTGTAACCAGCTTGTGGATGCAATTGGCTTTCAAGGATTGAGACGTCTCTCAACAGTTCTGACATGTCTCAAAACTTGTGATTGTAACAAGCTTCTGGATGCTGATGGCTTGTGATTGTAACAAGCTTCTGGATGCTGATGGCTTTCAAGGAAGCGGGCACGAGAGACGATGCAACGTGCAAGGAAAACGGCACACGGTGTGTTTAGGCACGAATCCTGGCTCCAAAAGGCTTTCGCCGCGAGACCTTGAGTCGACTCAACAAGTCGCCAAGCAGGTGCAGTGCAGCAAGGCACGCACCTTGGCAGCGAGGGCAACGGTGTATTCTGCCAGGACTGTGTTGCCCGCTGATGTGTGCGCCTTAGAGTCGACTCACAAGTCACCAAGCAAGCACCTTGGCAGCAAGCTGTGCTGTGCAGCAAAGCAGGAGCAGCAAGGCACGCACCTTGGCAGCGAGGGCGAAGGCGTATTCGGCCACAACTGTCTTGCCCGCTGAGGTGTGCGCCGCCACGAAGACCGACTCGTGGCGCTCCAAATGGATTATGGCCTGCCGGGGTATGGGCGGTGCATGGGCGGTGCATGGGCGGTGCATGGGCGGTGCATGGGTGGAGCATGGGCGGAGCATGGGCGGTGCATGGACGGTGCATGGGCGGTGCATGGGCGGTGCATGGGTGGTGCATGGGTGGTGCATGGGTGGTGCATGGGTGGTGCATGGGTTTTGCATGGGTTTTGCATGGGCGGTGCATGGGCGGTGCATGGGCGGTGCATGGGCGGTGCATGGGCGGTGCATGGGCGGAGCATGGGCGGTGCATGGGCGGTGCATGGGCGGTGCATGGGCGGTGCATGGGCGGAGCATGGGCGGTGCATGGGCGGTGCATGGGCGGTGCATGGGCGGTGCATGGGCGGTGCATGGGCGGTGCATGGGCGGTGCATGGGCGGTGCATGGGCATGGGCGGTGCATGGGCGGTGCATGGGCGGTGCATGGGCGGTGCATGGGCGGTGCATGGGCGGTGCATGGGCGGTGCATGGGCGGTGCATGGGCGGTGCATGGGCATGGGCGGTGCATGGGCGGTGCATGGGCGGTGCATGGGCGGTGCATGGGCGGTGCATGGGCGGTGCATGGGCGGTGCATGGGCGGTGCATGGGCGGTGCATGGGCGGTGCATGGGCATGGGCGGTGCATGGGCGGTGCATGGGCGGTGCATGGGCGGTGCATGGGCGGTGCATGGGCGGTGCATGGGCGGTGCATGGGCGGTGCATGGGCGGTGCATGGGCGGTGCATGGGCGGTGCATGGGTGGTGCATGGGCGGTGCATGGGCGGTGCATGGGCGGTGCATGGGCGGTGCATGGGCGGTGCATGGGTGGTGCATGGGCGGTGCATGGGCGGTGCATGGGCGGTGCATGGGCGGTGCATGGGCGGTGCATGGGCGGTGCATGGGCGGTGCATGGGTGGTGCATGGGCGGTGCATGGGCGGTGCATGGGCGGTGCATGGGCGGTGCATGGGCGGTGCAAGGGTGGTGCAAGGGTGGTGCATGGGTGGTGCATGGGTGGTGCATGGGTGGTGCATGGGTGGTGCATGGGTGGTGCATGGGTGGTGCATGGGCGGGGTATGGGCGGTGCATGGGTGGTGCATGGGTGGGCACAAGAGGCACGGAGCACGAAAAGAGAGGAGGAGACAGAAAGTGGTCATGGCCATGTGGGGCTGGATGGTGTTGGTCTGATGAGAGCTATACTACAGTCTACAGGTCATGGCACCTACATGGTGTGCTCCCTATGCCATGGCACCTACCTACATGTTGTTAGTTATGCCGCACCTCCTTCTGAAAGGTGTCGAAGTGGAAGGGGAAGGTCATGGCCATGGGGGGGCTGGATGGTGGAAGTCTAATGAAGGCTAATCTACAAGTCACTCACGGCACCTAGATGCTGCTCACTGCTCACTATATCCCACCTCTTTCTGGAAGGTGTCGAGGTGGAAGGGGAAGGTCATGGCCATGTCGGGCTGGATGGTGGCGAACTCTCGGTCCAGATCCGGTATGCCATCCGTCACTGCCCATGCCCATGCATGGCCCTGAGGGGTACAAGGTACGAGGGTGACGGAGAGAAGAAGGTACTTTCGGGTCAAAAATGTGTTCTTTCAACAAATAAACCGGGTGCAGTGAGCCGATTCTTAAGTCGACTAGAGAAATACAAGATGGTGAAGAACAGGAGATGTGACGCATTCACGATCCGTCTGTCACTTCCCACGTGCAAGGTCAGTGCAGCATGGGGTGAGGGGCATGGGGCATGGAGCATCGGCCATGAGACACGTGAGGAATCACAGTAAAAGAGGAAACATATAGTGTAATGAGCCATGCACCACTCGAGGCTGCTGTTCACCCGTCCATCAACTCCCAGCAGCACTTGCCGTTGAAGTCCACTTGAAAACGACATGTGGTTCAGGTCGGCCAAACGACATGTGGTTCAGGTCAGGTCGGCCAAACGACCACCCTCCACCAACTTCCAGCAGTGCTTCTTGCAGCAGCACCCATGCCCAACTCGACTCCAGAATTACCTCTTTGGAGGCAGCAGGACGGGAAGCCGAAGGCGCAGCACCCAGCAGCCCCAGGCCAGAGCCAGCAGTCCACCACTCGAGGCTGCCAAACGCCCCTCTGCCCGCCCCCAGCAGCGCATCCACTGCTGCCGCCGCCCCGCTCTTCCTCTCTCGCTGCTTGCCCTGAGGAGTCGACCGTGCCGTGGCTAAGAGGGGTGGGGAGGGGGAAGGGCGCAATGGGGCAGTGGGAGAGGGCACTCCAGCAGTGCATCCACTGCCGCTGCCGCCCCGCTCTTCCTCACGCTGGGTTTACCCTGATGAGACGGCCGTGCGGTGGCTGTGGGTGGTGGGTGGGAGGGAGGGAAGAACGGGGAAGCGGGGAGAGGAATCGGGATGGCATCAGATATAGCGGTAATGGATGGCATCAGATATAGCGGTAATGGATGGCATCAGATATAGCGGTAATGGATGGCATCAGATATAGCGGTAATGGATGGCATCAGATATAGCGGTAATGGATGGCATCAGATATAGCAGTAATGGATGGCATCAGATATAGCGGTAATGGATGGCATCAGATATAGCGGTAATGGATGGCATCAGATATAGCGGTAATGGATGGCATCAGATATAGCGGTAATGGATGGCATCAGATATAGCGGTAATGGATGGCATCAGATATAGCGGTAATGGATGGCATCAGATATAGCGGTAATGGATGGCATCAGATATAGCGGTAATGGATGGCATCAGATATAGCGGTAATGGATGGCATCAGATATAGCGGTAATGGATGGCATCAGATATAGCGGTAATGGATGGCATCAGATATAGCGGTAATGGATGGCATCAGATATAGCGGTAATGGATGGCATCAGATGGAGCGGTAGTGGATGGCATCAGATGGAGCGGTAGTGGATGGCTGCATGCTGCACACGACAAATGACGCGCCTTTGTCAGCCGCGAAAGGCTTGAATGCATGGCACACCACACCACATCACACCACACCACATCGGAGTTTTGAGATGCCTCACATCACAACTAGCCATTGCTGCAACTAAGACTTGAACGCGTTCATGGGAGTTCAGCGCAAAGCGGCCCCTGTGTGGATGAATGTGTGTGCCCCATGTGCCCTGTCGCTACCACGCACCTGCAGAGGCAACCATCTCTGCCGAGCCCATTCCTCCTCCCACCTCCTTCCCTTCCTCCCCTTCCCCTTCTTCCTCTCCCTCCTCATCCTCTCCCTCCTCCTCGTCTTCCTCCTCCTCTCCCTCCTCTTCCTCCCCCCCAGCACCCCACGCTGTCTGAAACACATCTGCAAACCCAAGCTTCCCGCTCTCCCCCTCTCCTCCCCCCTGCCCACCCCCGGCCTCCCCTTCCGCCTCTCCCTCTCCCCCTTCTCCCCCCTCCACACCAGCAGCGCCGCTCCCTGCTGCCCCTCCAGTGCCCGCAACCTGCGCCTCCTCTGGAGGCACCTCTGAGACCTCCTTTGGGGGGGTGGCCAGCGCGCGCAGCAGAGAGAGCGGCAGCATGTCCCTCTGGGGGTGGGATGGGGTTGGGTGGGGTGGGTGGGTTGGAGAGAGCCCTCATCCTGTGCCTCCTCAGGAGGCACCTCTGAGACCTCCTTCGGGGGGGTTGCCAGCGCGCGCAGCAGAGAGAGCGGCAGCATGTCCCTCTGGGGGTGGGTGGGATGGAGGCAAGCAATCAAACAACAGAGGCAGGGAGCTCCAGAGACTTCTCAAACAACACATCAACACAGCGGGCATATCGCTATTGCTGTTACGCTTCATCGGTTTGTAAATCCCAGGATCTCTCCTTGGCATGCCCTGAAAACCACATGCGCGCCCCAACAGACCTCTCATGTCATCACCCACCCATCCATGATGACCCACCCAAGAAAGAGGGTGAGAGCTCGCACCTCCTCCCTGGCCTCAAATCGCCCGCCCTCAGTGAACCCAGGAGGCACACTCAGCAGCAGCGACGCATCCCCAACACCCCTCGCATCTGCTGCCCCTCCCCCTCCCCCATCCCCTCCTTCACCCCCTTCCGCCCCTCCCTCCAAATACGCAAACAGTGCTGCTAGTGCTTCCTCCGACTCTCCTCTCCCTCCACCCGCCTGCTGCCCCTCCCCCTGCTGCACCTCCGCTGCACCCCCAGCAGCAGCGTGGGGGGCCGGGTGGGAGGAGAGGGCGAGGGGGTGCAAGGCACCGGCAGTGGTTCCCCGAACGAGCTCTAGGGCGGAGGGGGGCGGACGGGTGAGATCGAGATATGTGCCCGGGGGGAAGAACAGCTGGGGGGGGAGGAAAGGCGGAGGGGGAAGAGGAGGGGGGAAATGGGGGTATTGAGGGGGCCGGGTGAGATCGAGAGATGTGCCTTGTGGGGGAGAACAGGTGCGGTGATGAGGGAGAGGATGGAAGGGAGGCGGCAGGTGGGGTTGGACTTACGTGCCATGGGGACGATGCAGGGGGAGGCGCTCACGAGTACGAAGGTTTGGGGGGCGAGGCGGGGGTGGAGGGGGAAGCTGTGGCGGTCCACGGCGATGATCTCGAGGTGCCCCGCGGAAGGGGGCGCAGAAGGGGGAGGCGCTCACGAGTACGAAGGTTTGGGGGGCGAGGCGGGGGTGGAGGGGGAAGCTGTGGCGGTCCACGGCGATGATCTCGAGGTGCCCCGCGGAAGGGGGCGCAGAAGGGGGAGGCGCTCACGAGTACGAAGGTTTGGGGGGCGAGGCGGGGGTGGAGGGGGAAGCTGTGGCGGTCCACGGCGATGATCTCGAGGTGCCCCGCGGAAGGGGGCGCAGAAGGGGGAGGCGCTCACGAGTACGAAGGTTTGGGGGGCGAGGCGGGGGTGGAGGGGGAAGCTGTGGCGGTCCACGGCGATGATCTCGAGGTGCCCCGCGGAAGGGGGCGCAGAAGGGGGAGGCGCTCACGAGTACGAAGGTTTGGGGGGCGAGGCGGGGGTGGAGGGGGAAGCTGTGGCGGTCCACGGCGATGATCTCGAGGTGCCCCGCGGAAGGGGGCGCAGAAGGGGGAGGCGCTCACGAGTACGAAGGTTTGGGGGGCGAGGCGGGGGTGGAGGGGGAAGCTGTGGCGGTCCACGGCGATGATCTCGAGGTGCCCCGCGGAAGGGGGCGCAGAAGGGGGAGGCGCTCACGAGTACGAAGGTTTGGGGGGCGAGGCGGGGGTGGAGGGGGAAGCTGTGGCGGTCCACGGCGATGATCTCGAGGTGCCCCGCGGAAGGGGGCGCAGAAGGGGGAGGCGCTCACGAGTACGAAGGTTTGGGGGGCGAGGCGGGGGTGGAGGGGGAAGCTGTGGCGGTCCACGGCGATGATCTCGAGGTGCCCCGCGTGCCCCGTCATCCCCAGCGACACCGCCACCTCCGCCACCTCCGCCGCCTGTGCCGCCTCCGCCCGCACCGTACCCCGCTCTCCTTCACGCCCACGACCCTTATCCCCTGCGCCTCCCCCCGCGCGCCCCTTCTCCCCGGCACCGTCCGCCATCCGCGTCTTCTCCCGCGTCATCCCCGCGGCAGCTGTTTCCCCTCCGCCCGCCGTCCCCTTGCCGCCACGCTGCTTTCCCCCCATTCCGCGCGCTGGACTCTCGTGCGCGCCGAGCTCTCTTGCGCCCTGAGCTCGCGTGCGCTCTGACCTCCTGAGCTCAAGTGCGCGCGGAGCGCCTGAGCTCACGTGCGCGCAGAAAGTATGCCTTACAATTGCTTCTGGGGAGCGCTATGGAACGAATCTGCCAGGGATGAGCCAGGAACGGTATATGACGAGAGGGTGAGCAAGTGTGTTCCGCTCCTTCAATGAATGACCCGTCATTTATCATGTGACATTTGCATGGATGGCTATGGGATAAAACAGACATAAGACATGACAAGCACAGCCAGCATGCACTAAACTATTCTCTGCTATTTTTTCAGAAAAAAAAAAAAAAACGAAGAAAGAAAGGAAGAAAAGCACTATCCTAACTTGAAACGGATTCACACACGCAAACACTCGTTTGTAGGATATTGTTATTCGTCTGTGTCCTGACTGTTGGAAACAAGTAATTTGAACGCTTCTGTTGTGTGTGTCGAAACACTAAAGTCGTAAACGAGGCGAAGCACAGCGAAGCATCGGCGAGTCAACACTTGGAGGTTGAGAAGTGAAGAAACCGCTGGAGGTTACGCGAAAGTCAAAGGTCAGCGACCTTTGACCTGACAAGTATAGCGCGACAGCAATGACAAACAACTGACTCGCTATTGAGCAGTTGCCCGAGTCGTCGCTGTATCGAACCACAACAGCAACAGTAAAACAGTTATTAGTTGCATCCTTTCATATTCCTTGTACTCTTATAAAAGTCTTGTATCTCTTTGATTAATCAATCTACTTTTGCCCTCACATACCAGCGCAAGGTGGTTCAAGACTTATCATTATACGCTTCCGCATTTACAACTAGTCCTACCCAGAGTTTAGCCTTGCAAAGATCCTAAGGGCTTTTCTCAGCCCAACATGGTATGAGAGCTATCAGGGCAAACTCAACTACTATCAAGACACCTACAACATCAGAAGGCATGGCAACACAGAAGGAGAGGAGTTCCTCTAACGGTTCTCCCGGCACTACTCCTACTCCACCTCCTGCCTCTGGCCTACAGAAAGAGGAGGGCACGGCAACAAGACCAGCAGCTGGGTCCACCGAAACTCCCGCAAATCAAGCCGCGGGCTTCGACCCAAGCATGATGGAGAAATTCTTCCCCTTCATGTCCTTCTACGAACAACACCAACAAGGGGCACCTGCGCAATCAAACAACAACAACAACAACAACAACAACAACAACAACAACAACAACAACAACAACAACAACAACAACAACAACAACAACAACAACAACAACAACAACAACAACAACAACGATGTGACACCGATGAGCCTCGACGGTTCATCCTACGCGCGAGGAAATCAGCAACAGCAACCTACCTTCGCCCCGTACGAACTCCAGCGCGGTTCCGTCAGTTTCATGCCGCGCCAGCAGCCTTCACTTGAGCAAGAGAAGACATTGGATGCACTTCAAGTTCAGTCGCAGTTTGAGCACGTCTTAAAACTGCAGACATCAAGACCGTTCGACGGAAAATATTTTTTTACCTGGTCGTTCGAATTCGAGCTAATGATGGAAGGCGCGCAGATTCTTGGCTTCTTCGACGGGTCTCTGCCATACCCAACACACGGGACGCAATACGACAAGCAGCAGTACACATATCAGTCAATGATGGCATATACGATCCTACTGAGGAACATAACTCCAAACCAGCAGCAGAACATTCGGTCTTACCGGGGATACGGGAACTCCGCCGAGCTCGCGTACAACCACTTGAAGAACCTGTATCAAGCAACGGACAGCGTCAATCAGAGTCGGTTAATGGCAGAACTGACAACAGTGGAAATGAAACCGAGCGAAAAGGGGATGGCGTATATCAGCCGCTGTCGCGAGCTGCGCGACAAGCTTCTTCGATGCGGAGGGACAATATCCGAAGACGCCTTCGTCACAGTCATCATCGCCGGTCTTGGTCCTCAATGGCGCTCCACCCGAGCCATTCTCCGAGCCCACGGAAAAATCTCCGAAGCAGCACTCTGCGCTGAGATTCACGCCGAGCAGCAAGACATGGACCTGCAAGAAGAAAAGCACAAGAGGAAGACGTCAGTACCTGAGTTCGCTTTTCACACTGTCAGAACATATTTATAGCTTATGCTGTTGTGTAGGCTATAGTGGGGTATCCCATAGGGGGTACAACCCACTTAGGGTTTCCCATATGTACTCACTTCATTCATAGTTCATTCATTCGCTTTCTCCTTTTCACATGGAATCAGAGCAGGTCCCCTCCTAGGGACTGTTTCTAGGGCCCACCGAAGCGCGCCCCGAGGCGCGCTTTCTTTTTTTTTAGCGACCCTCCGTGTCGCCCCTAGCGGCCCGTTGCGCCGCCCTCACCTACGCGGCCCCGCCGCCCTCACGTCGCGGCCCCGCCGCCCTCACGTCGCGGCCTCGCCGCCCTTGCCTACGCGGCCCCGCCGCCCTCACCTGCGCGGCCCCGCCGCCCTCACGTTGCGGCCCCGCCGCCCTCACTTCGCGGCCCCGCCGCCCTCACCTACGCGGCCTCGCCGCCCTTGCCTAAGCGGCCCCGCCGCCCTCACCTTCGCGGCCCTGCCGCCCTCACTTCGCGGCCCCGCCGCCCTCACCTACGCGGCCTCGCCGCCCTTGCCTTCGCGGCCTCGCCGCCCTCACGTCGCGGCCTCGCCGCCCTTGCCTACGCGGCCCCGCCGCCCTCACTTCGCGGCCCCGCCGCCCTCACTTCGCGGCCCCGCCGCCCTCACCTACGCGGCCTCGCCGCCCTTGCCTTCGCGGCCTCGCCGCCCTCACCTACGCGGCCCCGCCGCCCCACTTCGCGGACCAGCCGCCTATCCTCACCGGCCCCGCCGCCTATCCTCACCGGCCCCGCCGCCTACGACCGCCGAGCCGCCCTGCCGCCGAGCCGCCCAGCAGCCGAGCCGCCCGGGAGCCGAGCCGCCCTGCTGCCGAGCCGCCCTGCCGCCGAGCCGCCCGGGAGCCGAGCCGCCCAGCAGCCGAGCCGCCGAGCCGCCCAGCCGCCGGGCCGCCCTACTGCCGAGCCGCCCGACCTGCCCTGCCTGGTGAGCACAGCACCACTGTTACTGCGTGCCCTTCCCCTACTGCTTGCACTGCTACACTGTCGTCGTCATGGCTACCCCTAGTGTCCTCGCTTTTGACGCTGAGGGTCGAGCCATTGACTTTGAGGTCTGGGTCGACGACCTGCAGCTGTTCTTACAGTGCGATAGGACGGACGGTCTTTCCCTCTTTGACCTCACCTCTGGCGCCTCTCCTGCCCCTGCTGCTGATGCTGACCCCACTGTTCGCTCTCAGTGGGCCACCCGCGATGCTGCTGCACGTCTTGCTGTGCGTCGCCACCTGCCTACCACTGAGCGCGCGCACTTTAGTCAGTACAAGAGTGCTCAGACCTTGTACGACGCTGTAGTTGCGCGCTACTCTTCCCCTGCCACTGCTGCCTTGAGCCGCCTCATGCTACCGTACCTCTTTCCTGACCTTGCTGCCTTTCCCACTGTCGCTGACCTCATTACGCACCTCCGCACTAGTGACACTCGCTACCGCGCCGCCCTTCCTGCTGAGTTCTGCGCCAAGAACCCCCCCCCCATGTACATCACTCTCTATTACATAGTCACACGCCTCCCTGACTCCCTTCACGTAGTCAGGGACCACTTCCTCTCAGTCTGTCCCACCACTCTCACTGTCGACCTCCTCGAGAAGTCCCTCCTGGCGGCGGAGAAGAGCATCGTCGCTGTAGGAGCCTCTCGTGGTGACCCTCGCACCCCCATCTTTGAGGGGTGTTCTCCTTCCCCCCTGCTGCCCTCTGTTGCCTCTGCTGCTGCTGCCGACCTGCTTGGTCTTGAGTCGGTCTGCGCGGCGTCTGCCCCTAGCGGGAGACGCCGCCCTGGCAGGGGCAAGGGGGGCAAGGGCGCGGGTGGAACTGAAGGGGGCGGTGGAGGTGGCGGTGGAGGCGGCGGAGGGAGTGGGAGTGGCGGTGGGAGTGGTGGCGGGGGCGGTGGTGGCGGTGGCAGCAGCGGAGGAGGAGGCGGTGGTGGCGGCAGCGGTGGGAGCGGAGGCAGCGGTGGTGGTGGAGGTGGAGGCGGCGGTGGCGGAGGGGGTGGAGCTGGTCGGGGTGGTGCCCCGCAGCGTAGCGGCTCTGGTGGTGGCCAGCGTCAGCAGCAGCAGCAGCAGCAGCAGCGTTCGCGGGACATCCCCCCGCCCCAGCAGCTCCGTGAGTGGTACACGCAGCGTCAGCGGGGTGGGGGTTTTGGTCCGTGCACCTACGTCCTTCGTTCCGGCGACCGCGCGGGTGAGCAGTGTGGGGGTGCCCACCCCACCCAGCGCTGCTTTGGCCGCCTGACGGACGCTTGGCGTCAGCAGTTCCCCGAGGCTAGTGAGATTCCCCGTTGGGGAGAGCTGTCTAGGGCTGGCGTAGCTATCTTTGATCTTGACTTTGATGCTATCCTTGCTGCCATGTATGCTGTGACTATTAGTGAGGAGGGTGACTGTTACCGGTGTTTCCCGCCCGACCCGGGCATTGGTACTGCTGCGCTAGGTACTTCTGCGGCTGCTGCTCTAGGTGCCAGTGCGTCTGCACTCTCAGGTACTGGTGAGGCTGCGCTCTCAGGTACTGCGTCGGCTTCGGCCTCCCTCACCTTCACGCTTGACTCAGGGGCTTCTCGCTCCTTCTTTCGAGACCGCACCACACTCACGCCGCTTGGCCGGCCGGTTGCAGTCTCCCTGGCTGACCCCTCTGGGGGTCCTGTCCTCTCTCACTTCTCCACTGTCCTCCCGTGTCCGGCTGCCCCCTCGGGCACCTTGTCTGGTCTGTACCTCCCCTCGTTCTCGACGAACTTGGTGAGTGGTGCTGACCTGCAGGATGCGGGGGTTCACCAGTTTACTCCTGCGAGTCAGCGGGTGACCCACTGCTCGGACGCCCGCACAGGCCGACACCTGGCCACGTTTTCGCGTCGGCCGGGGTCGAGTCTCTACACCCTGACCACTGAGTCTCCTCCTGTCTCTGCGTCTGGCCAGGTAGCTGCGTCGGGTCAGGTGTTTGCTGCTGCGTCCAGGTCTGGTCCTGAGTCTGCCCCCTGCTCGTGTCGCCGCCTGTCTCAGGAGACTCTCCTGTGGCACCACCGTCTTGGCCACCCCTCCTTGCCTCGTCTTCGGGGCATGGCTTCCCGTGTCCTTGTCTCTGGTCTTCCCCGGTCTCTCCCTCCCCTTCCTTCGGGACCCGGACCTTCCTGTGTCCCCTGTGTCGAGGGGCGGCTCCGGGCTGCCCCTCACTCCTCCCAGTTTCCCCCGACAGAGGCTCCTCTGCAGACGCTTCACATGGACGTGTGGGGCCCGGCCCGCGTCCGTGGGCAGGGTCACGAGCGCTACTTCCTGCTGGTGGTTGACGACTACTCGCGTTACACCACAGTCTTCCCCTTGCGCAGCAAGGGTGATGTCACTGAGGTGTTGATCGACTGGATCCGCGCAGCTCGTCTCCAGCTCAGGAGGAGCTTCGGCTCGGACTTTCCTGTTCTGCGTCTGCACTCTGACCGAGGTGGAGAGTTCTCCTCTGGCCTTCTGCGAGCCTACTGTCGTGCACGAGGCATCCGCCAGACCTTTACGCTTCCGGACTCTCCACAGCAAAATGGGATTGCTGAGCGCCGCATTGGCATGGTCATGGACGTCGCTCGTACGTCCATGATGCATGCGGCTGCCCCCCATTTTCTGTGGCCGTTTGCGGTTCGGTACGCGGCGCATCAGATCAACCTTCACCCCAGGGTCTCCCGGCCGGAGACCTCCCCAGCTCTGCTGTGGACGGGGAAGGTCGGCGATGCGTCTGCGTTCCGTGTCTGGGGATCTCGGGCGTTTGTCCGCGACTTGTCTGCGGACAAGCTGTCCCCTCGTGCTGCTCCCTGTGTCTTCCTCGGCTTCCCCCCTGACGCCCCAGGGTGGCAGTTCTACCACCCCTCCTCTCGTCGTGTTCTGTCCTCCCAGGACGTCACGTTCGACGAGTCAGTCCCCTTCTACCGCCTCTTCCCCTACCGCACTCCTTCCCTCCCCCCGCCACCGCACTTCCTTGTGCCAGGTCCCCCCCCGGTAGACCCCCTTCCCCCTCAGGGTCCTGCCCCTTCAGGTGTGTCCCAGGTAGACGCAGTCGAGCCGGTCGAGGTTGCTGGTGACTCTGGTCCTGCTGCGGGTGCTGAGCCTGGGGGTGCTGACTCTGGGGGTGCTACGCGCGTGGGTGCTGAGCCTGGGGGTGCTGAGTCTGGGGGTGCTGAGCCTGGGGGTGCTGCGACTGGGGGTGCTGAGCCTGGGGGTGCGGAGTCTGGGGGTGCTGAGCCTGGGGGTGCTGCGACTGGGGGTGCTGAGCCAGGGGGTGCTGCGTCTGGAGCTGCTGAGCCTGGAGCTGCGGAGCCTGCGGCCACTGGACCTCCCCTTGTGGCGTCTGGCGGTGCGGGACCTGGCGGTTCTCCGGGTGCTTCGCCTCGGCGGGAGCCCCTCTCTCCACAGGAGCTGCGCGAGTGGTTTGCTCGCCGCTGGAGACGTACTGCTGGAGCTGGAGCTCCTTCGGCTGCTGAGGGTACTTGTGCCGCTGGTCCCGGAGCTGCTGGGCCCTCGGGTCCGCCTGGAGCTGGAGCTGCTGCGGGTGTTGGTGCTGAGACTGCTGCTGTCCTTCCTGGCGGTGGCCCTGCTGCGGGTGCTGCTGGTGCTGCTGGAGGTCCTCCCGCTGGAGGTACGGTTGGCGCTGGTGCTGCTGCTGAGGGTGCTGTCCCTGCTGTGTCTGGAGTCGCCGCGCGGCCGCGGCCGTACTTCGTTCCACTCCTACAGCAGGTTCTTGGTCTTTCTCCTCCTGCAGAGTGTCCACCGCCTGTTCAGTCACAGTCCCAGTTAGAGCCCGCCTCCCCACTTCCTGCTCCCTCTCCTTACACTGGTCCCACTGGAGGTCTTGCTGAGCGTCGTGAGCCTGCGTCTCGTCCTGCGTCGCCTGTTCGTGCTGCTCGCGCTAGTGGTCGCGGTTCGCGTCAGCGTCCTCCTCCTGTCCCTGGCACGCACCGGATGTCTTTGCGTCCGTCCACTGCTCCTCTGCGTGCCCCTTTGCCTTCCCCTCCTGAGTCCTCTCTTCCTGCACTTACCGACCCAGAGTCCGACTCTCTTCGTGCTACCAGTCCTACTGTCACACGTCTCCTTGCTACTGTCGTTACTGACCCCTCTTTTGAGTCCACTGCTGCGTCTGCTCTTGTTGCTGAGCTCGTCGACTTTGCTGCTCGCTGTCGTCTAGACTACGCTGCTGGTCTTGTTGCTGAGTCTGCGTCTGTCTGTCCTCCGTCCGTCGGGGGTGAGTGTGCTCTTGGCACGGACGTCCTTGAGGACAGGCAGGAGGAGTTCCAGTGTCTGGCTGCTGCTTCACCTCATCTCGCGTCCGTACTACTTGCCCCTGAGGGAGACCCGGATGCACTAGACATCCCGACTCCGCGCTCTTACGCGGAGGCAGTAGAGGGTCCCTACTCCTCTCAGTGGCAGGCAGCTATGGATGCAGAGATGGCGTCCTGGAAGTCCACAGGCACCTACGTTGACGCGGTTCCCCCTCCTGGGGCGAACATCGTCAGTGGCATGTGGATCTTCAGGGTGAAGCGGCCGCCGGGCTCTCCACCTGTCTTCAAGGCGCGGTACGTCGCTCGTGGCTTCAGTCAGTGGCAGGGAGTTGACTACTTTCAGACCTTCTCTCCCACCCCGAAGATGACCACTCTTCGGGTGCTACTGCACATAGTCGCTCAGCGCGACTACGAGCTCCACTCTCTTGACTTCAGCACTGCTTTCTTGCAGGGTAGCCTGCACGAGGAGATCTGGCTGCGCCGTCCACCTGGCTTCACTGGGACTTTCCCTCCTGGCACCCAGTGGAGCCTCCGACGGCCAGTCTACGGTCTCCGCCAGGCACCGCGTGAGTGGCACGACACACTGAGGACTACACTTGCGGCTCTTGGGTTTGCTCCCTCTACTGCTGACCCGTCGTTGTTTCTGCGCACCGACACTTCTTTGCCGTCGTTCTACATCCTCGTGTACGTCGACGACTTGGTCTTTGCCACAGCTGACACTGCTGGACTAGCCTACGTGAAGTCCGAGCTGCAGAAGAGACACACGTGCACAGACCTGGGTGAACTGCGCAGCTACCTTGGCTTGCAGATCACCTGGGACAGAGCACGCCGCACCATTACCCTGACTCAGTCACACATGGTGCAGCAGGTCCTTCAGCGCTTCGGCTTCACGTACTCCTCGCCTCAGGCCACTCCTCTGCCTACTCGCCACTCACTCTCAGCTCTGCCTTCGGATGAGTCCGTAGAGTCGAGTGGCCCGTATCCAGAGCTTGTTGGCTGCCTCATGTACCTGATGACCTGCACACGACCTGACCTTGCATACCCTCTTAGCATTCTTGCACGCTATGTTGCTCCTGGGAGACACCGACCAGAGCACATGGCTGCAGCGAAGAGGGTGTTGCGCTACTTGTGCAGTACGTCGGGCATGGGGCTAGTGCTTGGAGGGCGGAGTCCAGTGGTCCTCACTGGGCACGCGGACGCTTCTTGGGCTGACGACCAGGCTACGCAGCGGTCGTCGCAGGGTTACACCTTCAGTCTTGGTTCCGGCTCTGTCTCGTGGCGGGCTACACGCTCGTCCTCTGTTCTCGGCTCCAGTTGTGAGGCTGAGATCTACGCCGGGGCCATGGCTGCACAGGAGCTTCGCTGGCTCACCTACCTGCTGACTGACCTTGGAGAGCCGCCTCGTTCTCCTCCAGTGCTGTACGTAGACAACAAGGCCATGCTGGCCTTGTTTCGAGAGCAGCGCTTGGAGCACAGAACGAAGCACATTGCTCTCCGTTACTTTCTTGCTCGTGAGCTGCAGCAGCGTGGTCAGTTGCGACTTGCGTACGTGGCCTCTGAGGCCAACACTGCCGATGTGTTCACCAAGGCACTTGCGCCTTGTGACCATCAGCGCTTCTGCACTCAGCTGGGTCTTGTACCTGTCTTGCCTCACTTGCTCTCCTCTTGACCTTGCTTGTACTGTCACATATATATACCTGCTCTTGCTTGTCTAGCTCTATATATATTTGTGTGCACTCCTGCATGTGAACTGGCCTTGTGGCCTTGTGATCCACCCTGAGCTTGCTGTGCTTTGCGTGACTGGTCTTGTGACCCCTTGTTCTCCCCCACTTTGCCTATGGGGGTGTGTCAGAACATATTTATAGCTTATGCTGTTGTGTAGGCTATAGTGGGGTATCCCATAGGGGGTACAACCCACTTAGGGTTTCCCATATGTACTCACTTCATTCATAGTTCATTCATTCGCTTTCTCCTTTTCACACACACTCAGCGGCGCTACAACAACAACAATCACCGGCAGAACAAGTACCAAGGACAGCAACCGGTACCACCGTTTTGTCATCTCTGCAAGACGTCGGGTCACCCCCGCACACACTGCCCAAACCGGCAACAGTCAACGCAGCGGCAGCTTCGACCTTCAAGCAGTCAAGTAACATCCACGCAGGCGCACCCCACAAGTCAGCCGCAGTCAACAACATCACCAACACAACCTGCATAAGGAGCAAGAAACATCGTCAGTTGCATGGCAAGACTGTCTGATTCCTGCATCACTGAATCTCCGCCACATTACTCACCGGAAGAGCAACTCGACAACAGCACTCCTCGCCGCGAATCATTTCAACCGAACCCAACGTACGCAGCCATCGCCCAAAGCGAACCATCCGAGAAGGATACTTGGTTCTTGGACAGTTGCTGCGGGCAGCATATGTGCTCCTCAGGTCGCTTCGTTCAACGGGAATACCAACTTCAACGGGAAGTCGTGATCACCGTCGCCAACAACCAGAACCTGCGCACACGACGACAAGGCGTGGTTCAACTTCAGTCACGGGAAACGAACGTTATACTACAGATGTCAAAGGTTTTAATAGCAGAAGGACTCGGCTACAACTTACTGAGCGTCAGTCAGCTGATGGCGAAAGGCATCCATCTCGAAGCAGACAGCATCACTCAGGAGTTCAAGCTGTACCACGGGAGAGGCAGACTTTACATCGGGAAGGCGGTCCTGAAGAATAACGTCTTCGTTCTCGACTTCGTTCCAGATTTAGGCACCGCCGACAGTGACGGAATCGTCACCTTCACCTCGTGGATGCACCCACCGGATCTTGATCCTGACTTCAGCCCCGAAGGCTTCTGGTATTCGCACACCATTCCTGAGGCAGAACGAACAAGAGCATTAGCAACGATTCAACACTCGGCAGCAGTAGAGACAACACCGGCAGAAGCAGAGACAATACCGGCAGCAGCAGAGACAACATCGGCAGCAGCAGAGACAACATCGGCAGCAGCAGAGACAACACCGGCAGCAGCAGAGACAACATCGACAGCAGCAGAGACAACATCGGCAGCAGCAGAGACAACATCAGCAGCAGCAGAGACAACATCGGCACCAATCGCGGGTTCTTCAACTGCACCAGCCTCAATCGACGACAACACTCCACCAACTCCTGCGCAGCAACTGAATCCAGCACCACGAGAAGTCCATCGAAGCGCAAATTTCACCGCAGGCTTCTACTCCAACTCCGACCTATACCGTCGCTCACCTGGACATCGAGCTGGCAAAGAATCTGGCATGCACAAATGGGACATCCAAGCAACACAGTGTTGAACAACACAATCAGAGCAGGCGTGCTCGACAAAGACTCACTGCTTCTAACCGACGGAAGCGAACTTCGACGAGCTCGCGGAACGTGCTTTACATGCCCCGAAGCCGACTTACCACATCGGCCGTTTGTATCTCATCACAACCCTAGTGCTCCAACTTACGCGCCTCTGGAGAAAGTGTACAGCGACATCCTGTACAATCGCGAACCTGGACAAGGAGCATACAGCTACACCATCACGTTCATCGACGGCGCCACTCGCTATGTCTGGCATCTCAACCTTCTAAGCCGCGACATGGCCTTCGAAGCCTTCGTTGCCTGGCTCCCAGTAGCAGAACGGGAATCGGGAGTTAAGCTAAAGAGCTTCCAGTCTGATAGGGGAGGAGAATAGACCTCACAGAGGTTCAAGAAGTACTTGGCAGAGAGAGGAATCAAGCGGCTCATCTCCCTTCCCTACGCCCACCAACAGCAAGGCGTAGCAGAAAGGATGAACAGGACTCTCCAGAACACCATGCGCAAGCTGCTACGTGGCATGCGGCTACCCAATCACCAATGGCCCGAAGCAATGGACCATGCTGTCATGCTGCACAACTTGCTCTCGTCATCATCGCTCCCGAACAACGTATCACCGCACTTGCTGTGGACAGGAAAACAGGGCAGCACAAAAATGTTGAGAGTTTTCGGCTGCATGGTACAGTACCGACCCCCATCTGCACGAGCCGGCCCATTCTCCCAACGCACACAGTGGGGTCTACACCTGGGCATTGAAAAGAATTACAACGCGTGGAAGATTTTCGACGTCCACTCAAAGGAAACAGTAGCAGCACGTGATGTCATTTTCTACGAGCGACTCACACTTCCGACGTACCTTGCCAACCTGGAAGACGACCAGGACCCCACAGGTGGTTTTCATGGTGACCGAGCCTTCGCCTCGGCAGCAGACGAAGCTGACTGGGACGAGTAGAACGTGGATGAAGCCTCGGAGGAAGCCGGACCTCTCCCTTACTGCTCTGTCGACGTCCTAATGGATGACGAAAATCCTCGCGAAAGCGTCAACGCCGAAGTATATTACCACTTCGCCGACAACCGTTACGTTACACCTGCAAGAGTCAACACCAACGAAGCAGAACGCATAGGGCCCAATTTCATACCTGACCCAGAAGCGGGAGACGAAGCAGCTTATCCCGAGGACACGACACTTCCCCGCTACACACAGAGTGGCCTCCAGATACTCGACCTCGTCACCGCGGTCCATGGCACAGCGATTCCTAAGGAGCCTGCCACAGTTCAGCAGGCTCTGGGGGGGGAGCATAAGGAAAAATGGCGCGAAGCCATGGACAGGGAGCTGAAAGCGCTGGAAGAACGGAACACCTGGAAAGTCGTCCCCATCGGCGTGGCACGCAACAAAACGGTACTCACCGGAAAATGGGTCTTCCGTGTGAAAACAAAGGCAGACGGCACCATCGACAAGTTTAAGGCGCGCTGGGTCGTGCGCGGCTTCGACCAAGAGCACGGACGCGACTTCACCGAAACATTCGCTCCGGTCAGCCGACATACCTCATTGCGAATTCTCCTCGCGATAGCCGCCATGAAGAAGAAGAAGTTGCGGCAAATCGACGTCGCTAATGCATTTCTCTATGCACCTGTTGACGCCGAAATCTTCGTCGAACTACCACACGGATCAAACGGAGAGCCCAACCAAGTCTGTCAGCTGCTAAAGTCCATGTACGGCATCAAGCAGGCTCCGAGACTGTGGCAGCAGTATCTACACGGTCGACTCATCCGCATCGGATTCCTCCAGCTACCACACGACCAAGGCATGTATCGGTTCACAAAGGGCACCGACTACATCCTGCTTATCGTCTACGTGGACGATCTCCTCTACATTGGCTCGACTGACGACATTACGACCTGGTTCGAAAGGGAACTGCAGCAGGACCTCACGCTCACGGTTTCATCTACAGTAACGCAATACCTCGGCCTCAATATTCAGGAGGAAGAAAATGCAGTCTACCTCAGCGCCGCGAAATACGCCGACACCATCGCCAAACGCTTCGGACTCACCCCGACTGCCATCTCCACACCATATTGCTACACCGTCGGAAATCACAAAGAAGTCTCCGCTCTACTCAAACCTGCTGGCATACGCGACTACCAACGAAAACTAGGATGTCTGCTCTTCGCAGCCGTCACCTGCCGACCAGATCTCTCGTACTCCGCAAGCCAACTCGCTACCTACCTCAAGAAACCCGAAGCAGAGCACATGGCGGAGCTCGACCGCGCACTAGACTACCTCGCCAGCACCCCGACGATCGGACTAACTTACTATAAAACCGGAACTACGGCGCCTAAACTAATCGGCTACGTCGACGCTGATCACGCCGGCGACTCTGACAACAGACGCTCGCGCACCGGCTATATCTACCGACTCAAGCCTATCGGGCCCATCTCATAGCAGTCGAGCAAGCAGGAACTAATTGCTCTCTCCTCAGCAGCAGAATATATTGCACTCTGCTCAGCCACCAAGGAAGGACTTTACCTTCGCGAACTGCTGGAAGAGGCGAAGCTGGCCCAGTTACCCAACTTCTCTCTGTTCTGCGACAACTAGTCTGCAATCCACATAGCCAACAAGAATGGATTTGCGAACAGAACAAAGCATATCGCTCTGCGATATTTCTTCGTGAAGGACGAGATCGAGAAGGGGAGACTCGAGCTGTCTTACTGCCCCACGTCTGAGATGGCAGCTGATTACTTGACCAAGAAGCTCGGAAAGCAGAAGTTCGAGTACTGCATGCTGCTGACTGGACAGAGCCACGTCACTAGCAGCGACACTCCAGAAGCGAAGGGGAGTGTTGGAAACAAGTAATTTGAACGCTTCTGTTGTGTGTGTCGAAACACTAAGTCGTAAACGAGGCGAAGCACATCGAAGCATCGGCGAGTCAACACTTGGAGGTTGAGAAGTGAAGAAACCGCTGGAGGTTACGCGAAAGTCAAAGGTCAGCGACCTTTGACCTGACAAGTACAGCGCGACAGCAAGGACAAACAACTGACTCGCTATTGAGCAGTTGCCCGAATCGTCACTGTATCGAACCGCAACAGCAACAGTAAAACGGTTATTAGTTGCATCCTTTCATATTCCTTGTACTCTTATAAAAGCCTTGTATCTCTTTGATTAATCAATCTACTTTTGCCCTCACATACCAGCGCAAGGTGGTTCAAGACTTATCATTATACGCTTCCGCATTTACAACAAGTCCTACCCAGAGTTTAGCCTTGCAAAGATCCTAAGGGCTTTTCTCATCCCAACACTGACCATATCTTTTTCACGTTTGTTTGTTTGATTTTTTGTTTGTTTGTTTGTTTGTTTTTTTGTTTGTTTGTTTGTTTGTTTGTTTGTTTGTTTGTTTGTTTGTATGCTTGTTTGTTTGTTGCTGTGTGTCATTCGTAGATTATCTGTTAACGAGGTCCTGCCCACTTCATCGAACCGTCACTTCCAATTATAGTTGCTTGCTCTACTCACGCTTCGATAATTGTCTGAGGACGCGTCGCGTGGGACGATCGATCGTCCTAAGTCGATCCCCCACCGTGCTGTAAGCACGCTTCGTGCATTCAAAACCTTCAGAACCTTTTCAATCCCCGCTATGAAATCGTCCCGCGCCGCGCAGGATCGATCCTGTCAATGTCACATCACCACGTGACGCGTCAGGGATTTTCGGTGTTTTCAAGTGAGCTGTTAGCTTCTGTTCATATTTACATCGCTGCGGAAATTGTTCCTGCTTACATTGCTGTAGCTAAATCGAATTCCTTTACTCCATCAACTTCTCCGCTCGGCGCCCCTAGGCTCCGCCTTGACGTCCGTCGAGAATATTGGAGGTTCGCCGTGACAGTGCCTTCTCTGTGAGACACGTCCCCCTGCTATTCTATGGCTCTGTCCTTTGATTTGTTCGCCGCATTTGTCTGATTTGTCCGCTTGCACGACCTTATCGCTCAGCCGTGTATTTCGCACACACTCTTTCACCTTCGGTCTCTCGCCCCATTCCGCTCCCTCGCAGGTTGCGCTTCTAGATGACACCATCTCGTTTTTCTCTACCTTCCATTCCCTCGCTTCGCTCTCTGTCTTCAGCCACCACTCTGTCTCTCGCTCACTACTACCCTTACGCTCGCACGCGCGCTGCTGTTTTGCCCTCTATCTCTCTGCGCATCGCTCCCTCGCTCGCTGTCATTGCGTTCTCCAGCGCGCTGGTTTGACTTCCGCACCTCGCTGCCCTTACGCCCGCACACTCACTGCCCTTGCGCACGCGTGCTCCCTGCTCTCACGCTCCCACGCGTTCAACTAGTCGCATCTCGGTGACTGCTCCTCATCAACCCCTTTCGTTGCCAATTTCATCTCAATATTTTCCCACCTCTCCTCGTACCCTCACAACAGTTCCTGCTCCTGCGCCCTACTTCCATTAACGTCACACTCACTCATCCCCGGCCTACGCGCCATGGGTCTCTCGAGGCAGCTCTCGGTTCTCGCCGCCGTCTGCACGCTCGCATGGCTGCTGGCGTCGGCTACCGCGCGGCCCAGCAAGGAGGATCTGATCAACGAGGTGAAGGCGGCCAAGGAAGCGATCAACGACCCCAAGATGAACGGCCGATACAAGAGCAGCGTCACATTCTTGGACCATCTCGTCCCAATCATGGGTAAATCATGCTACTTGCGTGCATTAGTGCATGTCCTGCATGTCCCGATTCTGGGGAAATCGTTGCTACTACTTCCACGCAGTTGCGTGCCATGCGGACTTTCACTTACAATTGTTATAACTATCACTGTTTTCCTCTCCCAATTTGTCAAAAGGACCATGTGCCGTCTCCGTTATCACTCACGTTCGGGAAACCGTTGTATCCACATCAATCCTTTCCATTTTCTGTGACGCAGAGACGGACTGGAACCCACCGGACGCGTACCTCGCCAACACCGAAGGGAAAACCGTCCTTCTGCCCGACGATACGGCCATCGCTTCCGCGGCGCCTGACGCGGTTACCACGTTCACGAAATCCAAGTTCAAGCGCGGCGACGTCACCCCGTACGGGAACTGGATTCGCGCGAACATTCTGGACGGAGTGTACGAGGAGGACGACCTGAAGACCGCCAAAGGGCTGAAGAACGCGAATGGTCGCAGCGTGGGTACGGAAGAGGTTTTGGACAGCAAGAGTGGGCGGAAGAAGGTGACAATCGGAAAGGGCAAGGCTAAGATCAAGGAACAGGCGATTTTCAGAGGGAAGCTGTTTATCATCCATGGCGTGGATGCGGTGCAGCCGAGGGAGTAGAGTTTGAGAGTAGACTGTTGTGGTTGCTATTTCGAATAAGCTGTTTGCCCTTGTTTGTGCCACCTTGCAACCGCGTTAGAGGTTGATTTTGGCTAGGCAGTTCATGCACAAAGCTTGAGGGCAGATATGCAGCAGAGAGCAGCTCTGGATCAGTCTTTTTGCCATCCATATGCTGTCCAGCCAATCGATAGTACACTCAAGATTGTGAAATCCCAACAGCAATCTGCTGTCATTGGCAACAGCTTACAGGAGTTGCATGCACAGAGATTCAACGAAACCCTCCACCACAAAATAAGAGCAGCATATGCCATGGTCCCGTGCACTACCATTACCTTCTCACCCACCCAACTCAACTCAAAACTGCCTCAATTGTAACAGGCAACGAGTCTAACTCTGCCCGACAATCGTCCCCTGGAGAGACAAGACAACACGGCCTACAGCATGCCCATCACAACACAAGCCTACTGCACGCCTAAAGGTCTGCACGACAGCAAGTTGACGTGCAAGGCCCTAACGTATTCCCCACTGGACAGCACCTACTTGCACGGGGGGCGGAAGATGAGCGCGTGTGTGCTCACACTGTGCCACGTTAGGTGCCCTTGGAGAGACAAGATGACTCGCGCTACAGCAGGCCTACACGCCTACCACACGCCCCAAGGTCTACTCATACTGTTGCCTAGAAGTCATCATCCCCGCGTGACAGCACCTCCTTGCACGTGGGGCGCAGGATGAGTGTGTGCTCAAACTGAGCCACGTAGCTGCCCTTGGTCTCACACAATGGCGGGTGCGGCTGCACGGGTGGGGGGTGGGGAGTGTGGGATGGGGGACGGGTGGGACGGGGAAAGAGCAAGGCAAGGGCAAACGAGGCTCCCGTCGTCCATCTTTGTACCCTCTTCATACCCGCGTGAATGAAGTCCACCGGTCACAGTGTTTGGCCTAAACCGAGGCGCCATTATTTCTGAACACCCACCTACTCCCACCCACCTGCACCGCACTGCACCTGGCTACTGCAGGCACGCACCCACCTGCACCAACGTGCACCCACCTGCACCACTCCCGCATCAGAGGTTCTTGGCGCCATAAGGTACTTGGTCTCGCCCAGCCTTTTGAATCATTTCAATGCTCAAGAGAGGTGCCCACCCATGTACACCCACCTGCACTGCACCCGCACCCATCTATTTACCGCAGGCACCCACCTGCACCACTCCAGCATCGCAGAGGTTCTTGAGCGCCATGAGGTACTTGGTCTCGCCCACGCGGTCCAGATAGCGCCGGCAGAACGCGAGCGTGCCAAAGTTGCGATCTATTGTGGCCAATAGCTGCTTGGCACGTGGCAGCCTGGGGAGAAGGCAATGAAGAGGGTGGGGAACGGGATGGGGAAGGGGAACGAGGAAGAGGGGAGGCGGAAAGGGGGAAGATGGTGAGGAGTGGGGTGAAGGGGGAAAGGGGGGGGGGGGGATGAAGTATTAAGGGGCTGATAGCTGTTCAAGTGGTAAAGCATAGTAGAGAAGCGAATATGAAGACAGAAAGGTGGAAAACGAGGCACTTTGAGGAGGGGCGGAGACGGATGGATGCAACGTGTAGAGCGGAAGGATGCATGCAATGTTCAGACATTTCTCAGTGAGCTGCACGCGTGTAGTAGGCTTAAGCAAAAGAACAACAACGGCAAAATCCACTCCATGTAAAATCAAGTGCTTAAAGAGATCTCAAACCCAAATTCTTAGCAGTAGAGTAAAACAGGGACAAGCAACCCTGGAAGGTTGAAAGAGTTGGCGCTAAGCAAGCTCCCCCAGCTAGCACAAGTAGCGAGATCGCTGTCCCGTTTCCTCGAGATTCTCTCCCTGGGAAGCTTTTGGTGGCTCACTCTTCTACTGGAAATCAATGCACTGCCAAGGCTAAGGGAATTGAACTTAGTCAGTGTAGGGCTCATTCGTGGTCTGGCCGTTGGCATGAATCTACCTGGTATGGAGCACTTGGTCGTGGAGGCAAAAGAGTTCTTATTGCCTTTGGGATCCTTCTCTAACTTTCGCAACTTGAAAACCAAAGGAGCCGGTCGCATGAAGAAGCTTCCGGAAGGGGTTGGTTTGACTGGCTCCTTTGATTATCTAGCTGCGAAAGTTAGGGAAGGATCCCAAAGGCAATAAGAACTCTTTTGCCTCCATGATCAGCCACAGCTTTAAGTGCTCCAGACCAGGCAGAGGCATGCCAACGGCCAGACCACGCACGAGCCCTACACCGACTATGTTCAACTCCCTCAGTCTTGACAGTGCACTGAATTCAAGCAGAGGAGTGAGCCGCCGGAAGCTTCCCTGGAAGAGAACCTCGAGGAAACGGGGCAAAATCTTCCTACTTGTGCTACTTGGGGAGTTTGCTTAGCGCCAACTCTCTCAACCTTTCAAGGTTGCTCAAGCTCGTGGGAATGGATGGATACAACGTGTAGAGCGGAAGGATGGATGCAACGTGTAGAGCGGAAGGATGGAGGCAACGTGCAGAGCGGAAGGATGGAGGCAACGATAAAGAAAAAAGGATCAGGATGGACGGACGGAAGGAAGGAAGGAAGGAAGGAAGGAAGGAAGGAAGGAAGGAAGGAAGGAAGGAAGGAAGGAAGGAAGGAAGGAAGGAAGGAAGGAAGGAAGGAAGGAAGGAAGGAAGGAAGGAAGGAAGGAAGGAAGGATAGACGAATGGAGGGAGAAATGGCAAGTTGGTTTGTTAGGCTGCAGTCACCTTAGAGGGACGTGCCCCACGTCAAAGTTCTGCCAACCACATTCGTGCCAGCACACGAGGCCACATGGAGATATGGAAGCATGGGATGGGACACACACAAAATCATGAAGACAGGAAAGTAAACCAAAGTACACGTGGCAGAAACGAGCAGAGGCAGAACAAAATGCAACGATTTCATCAGGCAAGAGAAACGAATTAGCAACGCAAACAGGACGGCAGCACGTGCAGCAACACTAATGCCGCCCATTAAACAGGCAAGGAACGCCAGTGCACTATGTGCCATGCCCCACCTTCATGCAGTGAGAGCACTCGAGGTCCTCACGCACGTAGCCCCACACCACCCGCCTGTGTGGCTTGCTTTATCCCCAACCCATGCCCTTTGTCACCTCATGCCCTGCTCAACGTCACCTTTCAACCCATGCACCACACGTAGCCCCACCTTCATGTAGTGCGAGCATTCGAGGTCCTCGCGCACGTAGCCCTTGCCGGTGGACCCAAACGTCTCGATGGCAAACAGCTCCCCCTCCTCCATGCGCGTCGCCTCCCCGCCCTTCACGATCGGCACACTCTTCCCCGCGTGGATCTGGTACGGCCCTATGCTGTGCCCGTTCAGGTTGCGAATCGCTTTCACTGCATGGATGAGGAGGGGGAGAGGGGGGTGGGGAGGTGCGGAGGGGGTGGGAAGGGGAGGGGGGGGAGGGGGGGAAGAAGGGGAGGGGATGTTGAGACGTCTGAGCAGTCGGCACACTCTTCCCCGCGTGGATCTCATACGGCCCGATGCTGTGCCCGTTCAGATTGCAGATTGCCTTCACTGCAGGGAAGAAAGGGTGGTTGGAAGAGCAGACGGAGGGGGAGGGAGGGGGGGGCGGGGGGTTGCTAGAAGGGGGCAGTGAGGGAGAAGTAGGGAGTGGGTGAGACATGAGAGGGGAAAGAGGTGTATGGAGGAATGGAAGAGCGAGCACGGTGTGCCTCATACCCACATGCATCATGAGGCAGTGACAGGGGGTGGCCTTCCACACGACTCAATGGCCTCCTGAATGGCACACACAGGAGTGTCTCTTGATTGACTGCACCCCACGTCGCACACCAGAGCCCAGCAACAGGTGCATTCAAGCGACACTGTACAGACAGACAACAGAAGCAGGAGAAGTCAGTGCTGCTGCAAGGCAGGGAAGGACACGAGCGTGGCTGAGCTCACCAGGGAAGGTCTTGCCATTGATGGTGACCTCATACGACTCCATGACCTCCTGAATGGCGCACCCCACGTCGCACAGGCGCACGTCGATGCCGCACTCGCGCACTCCCGTGTTGGTGGCGTCTTTGACCGCTGCCAGCAATTGATCGTACTGCGGGTTGAACGCCACTGTGAAGGCACAATCCACTATGCGCCCTGGGGGATGCAGGGACGGGAAAGGGAGGGGAGGGAGGGGGAGGGAGGGGAGGGAAGGGGGGGGGGGAGGGGAGGGATGGGGGAGGGAGGGCAAGGCGCACATCGATGCCGCACTTGCGCACGCCCGTGTTGGTGGCGTCCTTGACCGCTGCCAGCAATTGATCGTACTGCGGGTTGAACGCCACTGTGAACGCACAATCCACTATGCGCCCTGGGGGGAGGGAAGGGGGAGGGCGGGGAGGGGCAACAGAGAGAACGGATAGAGCAAGCAACGGGAGGTGAGAGAAGTGGAAGCAACCAAAATTAGGTAAGATTGGGCTGTGGAGCGCCTCAAAAGCGCCTCAAAAGGGTGATGGGCATAGTGCACCCTATGCATTGGGTCGGGGGGGGGGGGGGGGAATGGGAGGAAAGGCGGAGGAAGGGGAAATAGCTGTGTTGTGTGTGGGGAAAAAGGGGACAAGCGGAGGAAGGGTGAGGAGCACTTGAGGAAGCAAGCGTTGGCAGACCATGGCTTGGGTGTGGGGGGTTGTCAGGCACGGTGGACGGTAGGATGGAGGGGTTGGAGGGAGAGGGAAGGGAGAGCAATTAAGCAGTGGAGTGCAAGCTTTTGATCAGTGAGAGAGAATGGAGAGGAATGAAGTGAATGAGGCGCTGCGCTGCCACCGCTGCACGCATTTGTCAACATACCTTCTCTATCTTAGCAAGGCCAATTCCTTAATCCCACCCCTCACCTCATCTGCGCTTCCATTGCACATACCGAGTCCATTCAAAAGTTAACCATTGAAGTGCCTATGGGTCGATGCACGGGTTTAGGGTTTACCATTGATGTGCGTGCCAAAGTCGAGCTTCATGACGTCATCATACTGCAGTACTGTCTTGTCTCCTGCATTGGGCGTCCAATGGGCTGCCACCCTGGCATGGATGGAGATGACAGATGCACATGGACACAAAACACACGCACACATGCATAAATGCACACGCAAAAAACACACGCACACATGCATAAATGCACACGCACAAAACACACGCACACATGCATAAATGCACACGCACAAAACATACACACACATGCATAAATGCACACGCACAAAACACACGCACACATGCATAAATGCACACGCACAAAACACACGCACACATGCACACATGCATAAATGCACACGCACAAAACACACGCACACACGCACACATCCATAAATGCACACGCACAAAACACACGCACACACGCACACATGCATAAATGCACACGCACAAAACACACGCACACACGCACACATGCATAAATGCACACGCACAAAACACACGCACACATGCATAAATGCACACGCACAAAACACACGCACACATGCATAAATGCACACGCACAAAACACACGCACACATGCATAAGTGCACACGCACAAAACACACGCACACATGCATAAATGCACACGCACAAAACACACGCACACATGCATAAATGCACACGCACAAAACACACGCACACATGCATAAATGCACACGCACAAAACACACGCACACATGCATAAATGCACACGCACAAAACACACGCACACATGCATAAATGCACACGCACAAAACACACGCACACATGCATAAATGCACACGCACAAAACACACGCACACACGCACACATGCATAAATGCACACGCACAAAACACACGCACACATGCATAAATGCACACGCACAAAACACACGCACACATGCATAAATGCACACGCACAAAACACACGCACACATGCATAAATGCACACGCACAAAACACACGCACACATGCATAAATGCACACGCACAAAACACACGCACACATGCATAAATGCACACGCACAAAACACACGCACACATGCATAAATGCACACGCACAAAACACACGCACACATGCATAAGTGCACACGCACAAAACACACGCACACACGCACACATGCATAAATGCACACGCACAAAACACACACACACATGCATAAATGCACACGCACAAAACACACGCACACATGCATAAGTGCACACGCACAAAACACACGCACACATGCATAAGTGCACACGCACAAAACACACGCACACATGCATAAATGCACACGCACAAAACACACGCACACATGCATAAGTGCACACGCACAAAACACACGCACACATGCATAAATGCACACGCACAAAACACACGCACACATGCATAAATGCACACGCACAAAACACACGCACACATGCATAAATGCACACGCAAAAAACACACGCACACATGCATAAATGCACACGCACAAAACACACGCACACATGCATAAATGCACACGCACAAAACATACACACACATGCATAAATGCACACGCACAAAACACACGCACACATGCATAAATGCACACGCACAAAACACACGCACACATGCACACATGCATAAATGCACACGCACAAAACACACGCACACACGCACACATGCATAAATGCACACGCACAAAACACACGCACACACGCACACATGCATAAATGCACACGCACAAAACACACGCACACACGCACACATGCATAAATGCACACGCACAAAACACACGCACACATGCATAAATGCACACGCACAAAACACACGCACACATGCATAAATGCACACGCACAAAACACACGCACACATGCATAAGTGCACACGCACAAAACACACGCACACATGCATAAATGCACACGCACAAAACACATGCACACATGCATAAATGCACACGCACAAAACACACGCACACATGCATAAATGCACACGCACAAAACACACGCACACATGCATAAATGCACACGCACAAAACACACGCACACATGCATAAATGCACACGCACAAAACACACGCACACATGCATAAGTGCACACGCACAAAACACACGCACACACGCACACATGCATAAATGCACACGCACAAAACACACGCACACATGCATAAATGCACACGCACAAAACACACGCACACATGCATAAATGCACACGCACAAACCACACGCACACATGCATAAATGCACACGCATAAAACATACGCACACATGCATAAATGCACACGCACAAAACACACGCACACATGCATAAATGCACACGCACAAAACACACGCACACATGCATAAATGCACACGCACAAAACATACGCACACATGCATAAATGCACACGCACAAAACACACGCACACATGCATAAATGCACACGCACAAAACACACGCACACATGCATAAATGCACACGCACAAAACACACGCACACATGCATAAATGCACACGCACAAAACACACGCACACATGCATAAATGCACACGCACAAAACACACGCACACATGCATAAATGCACACGCACAAAACACACGCACACATGCATAAATGCACACGCACAAAACACACGCACACATGCATAAATGCACACGCACAAAACATACGCACACATGCATAAATGCACACGCACAAAACACACGCACACATGCATAAATGCACACGCACAAAACACACGCACACATGCATAAATGCACACGCACAAAACACACGCACACATGCATAAGTGCACACGCACAAAACACACGCACACATGCATAAATGCACACGCACAAAACACACGCACACATGCATAAATGCACACGCACAAAACACACGCACACATGCATAAATGCACACGCACAAAACACACGCACACATGCATAAATGCACACGCACAAAACACACGCACACATGCATAAGTGCACACGCACAAAACACACGCACACACGCACACATGCATAAATGCACACGCACAAAACACACGCACACATGCATAAATGCACACGCACAAAACACACGCAAACATGCATAAATGCACACGCACAAAACACACGCACACATGCATAAATGCACACGCACAAAACACACGCACACATGCATAAATGCACACGCACAAAACACACGCACACATGCATAAATGCACACGCACAAAACACACGCACACATGCATAAATGCACACGCACAAAACACACGCACACATGCATAAATGCACACGCACAAAACACACGCACACATGCACACATGCATAAATGCACACGCACAAAACACACGCACACACGCACACATGCATAAATGCACACGCACAAAACACACGCACACACGCACACATGCATAAATGCACACGCACAAAACACACGCACACATGCATAAATGCACACGCACAAAACACACGCACACATGCATAAATGCACACGCACAAAACACACGCACACATGCATAAGTGCACACGCACAAAACACACGCACACACGCACACATGCATAAATGCACGCGCACAAAACACACGCACACATGCATAAATGCACACGCACAAAACACACGCACACATGCATAAATGCACACGCACAAAACACACGCACACATGCATAAATGCACACGCAAAAAACACACGCACACATGCATAAATGCACACGCACAAAACACACGCACACATGCATAAATGCACACGCACAAAACATACACACACATGCATAAATGCACACGCACAAAACACACGCACACATGCATAAATGCACACGCACAAAACACACGCACACATGCACACATGCATAAATGCACACGCACAAAACACACGCACACACGCACACATGCATAAATGCACACGCACAAAACACACGCACACACGCACACATGCATAAATGCACACGCACAAAACACATGCACACATGCATAAATGCACACGCACAAAACACACGCACACATGCATAAATGCACACGCACAAAACACACGCACACATGCATAAATGCACACGCACAAAACACACGCACACATGCATAAGTGCACACGCACAAAACACACGCACACATGCATAAATGCACACGCACAAAACATACGCACACATGCATAAATGCACACGCACAAAACACACGCACACATGCATAAATGCACACGCACAAAACACACGCACACATGCATAAATGCACACGCACAAAACACACGCACACATGCATAAATGCACACGCACAAAACACACGCACACATGCATAAGTGCACACGCACAAAACACACGCACACACGCACACATGCATAAATGCACACGCACAAAACACACGCACACATGCATAAATGCACACGCACAAAACACACGCACACATGCATAAATGCACACGCACAAAACACACGCACACATGCATAAATGCACACGCATAAAACATACGCACACATGCATAAATGCACACGCACAAAACACACGCACACATGCATAAATGCACACGCACAAAACACACGCACACATGCATAAATGCACACGCACAAAACATACGCACACATGCATAAATGCACACGCACAAAACACACGCACACATGCATAAATGCACACGCACAAAACACACGCACACATGCATAAATGCACACGCACAAAACACACGCACACATGCATAAATGCACACGCACAAAACATACGCACACATGCATAAATGCACACGCACAAAACACACGCACACATGCATAAATGCACACGCACAAAACACACGCACACATGCATAAATGCACACGCACAAAACACACGCACACATGCATAAATGCACACGCACAAAACACACGCACACATGCATAAATGCACACGCACAAAACATACGCACACATGCATAAATGCACACGCACAAAACACACGCACACATGCATAAATGCACACGCACAAAACACACGCACACATGCATAAATGCACACGCACAAAACACACGCACACATGCATAAGTGCACACGCACAAAACACACGCACACATGCATAAATGCACACGCACAAAACACACGCACATATGCATAAATGCACACGCACAAAACACACGCACACATGCACACATGCACACGCACAAAACACACGCACACATGCATAAATGCACACGCACAAAACACACGCACACATGCATAAATGCACACGCACAAAACACACGCACACATGCATAAATGCACACGCACAAAACACACGCACACATGCATAAATGCACACGCACAAAACACACGCAAACATGCATAAATGCACACGCACAAAACACACGCACACATGCATAAATGCACACGCACAAAACACACGCACACATGCATAAATGCACACGCACAAAACACACGCACACATGCATAAATGCACACGCACAAAACACACGCACACATGCATAAATGCACACGCACAAAACACACGCACACATGCATAAATGCACACGCACAAAACACACGCACACATGCACACATGCATAAATGCACACGCACAAAACACACGCACACACGCACACATGCATAAATGCACACGCACAAAACACACGCACACACGCACACATGCATAAATGCACACGCACAAAACACACGCACACATGCATAAATGCACACGCACAAAACACACGCACACATGCATAAATGCACACGCACAAAACACACGCACACATGCATAAATGCACACGCACAAAACACACGCACACATGCACAAGTGCACACGCACAAAACACACGCACACATGCATAAGTGCACACGCACAAAACACACGCACACATGCATAAATGCACACGCACAAAACACACGCACACATGCATAAGTGCACACGCACAAAACACACGCACACATGCATAAATGCACACGCACAAAACACACGCACACATGCATAAATGCACACGCAAAAAACACACGCACACATGCATAAATGCACACGCACAAAACACACGCACACATGCATAAATGCACACGCACAAAACACACGCACACATGCATAAATGCACACGCACAAAACATACGCACACATGCATAAATGCACACGCACAAAACACACGCACACATGCATAAATGCACACGCACAAAACACACGCACACATGCATAAATGCACACGCACAAAACACACGCACACATGCATAAATGCACACGCACAAAACACACGCACACATGCATAAATGCACACGCACAAAACACACGCACACATGCATAAATGCACACGCACAAAACACACGCACACATGCATAAGTGCACACGCACAAAACACACGCACACATGCATAAATGCACACGCACACACGCACACATGCATAAATGCACACGCACAAAACACACGCACACACGCACACATGCATAAATGCACACGCACAAAACACACGCACACATGCATAAATGCACACGCACAAAACACACGCACACATGCATAAATGCACACGCACAAAACACACGCACAAAACACACGCACACATGCATAAATGCACACGCACAAAACACACGCACACATGCATAAGTGCACACGCACAAATGCATGCACACGCACAAAACACACGCACACATGCATAAATGCACACGCACAAAACACACGCACACATGCATAAGTGCACACGCACAAAACACACGCACACATGCATAAATGCACACGCACAAAACACACGCACACATGCGTAAATGCACACGCACAAAACACACGCACACATGCATAAATGCACACGCAAAAAACACACGCACACATGCATAAATGCACACGCACAAAACACACGCACACACGCACACATGCATAAATGCACACGCACAAAACACACGCACACATGCATAAATGCACACGCACAAAACACACGCACAAAACACACGCACACATGCATAAATGCACACGCACAAAACACACGCACACATGCATAAGTGCACACGCACAAAACACACGCACAAATGCATGCACACGCACAAAACACACGCACACATGCATAAATGCACACGCACAAAACACACGCACACATGCATAAATGCACACGCACAAAACACACGCACACATGCATAAATGCACACGCACAAAACATACGCACACATGCATAAATGCACACGCACAAAACACACGCACACATGCATAAGTGCACACGCACAAAACACACGCACACATGCATAAATGCACACGCACAAAACACACGCACACATGCATAAATGCACACGCACAAAACACACGCACACATGCATAAATGCACACGCATAAAACATACGCACACATGCATAAATGCACACGCACAAAACACACGCACACATGCATAAATGCACACGCACAAAACACACGCACACATGCATAAATGCACACGCACAAAACATACGCACACATGCATAAATGCACACGCACAAAACACACGCACACATGCATAAATGCACACGCACAAAACACACGCACACATGCATAAATGCACACGCACAAAACACACGCACACATGCATAAATGCACACGCACAAAACATACGCACACATGCATAAATGCACACGCACAAAACACACGCACACATGCATAAAACACACGCACAAAACACACGCACACATGCATAAATGCACACGCACAAAACACACGCACACATGCATAAATGCACACGCACAAAACACACGCACACATGCATAAATGCACACGCACAAAACATACGCACACATGCATAAATGCACACGCACAAAACACACGCACACATGCATAAATGCACACGCACAAAACACACGCACACATGCATAAATGCACACGCACAAAACACACGCACACATGCATAAGTGCACACGCACAAAACACACGCACACATGCATAAATGCACACGCACAAAACACACGCACACATGCATAAATGCACACGCACAAAACACACGCACACATGCACACATGCACACGCACAAAACACACGCACACATGCATAAATGCACACGCACAAAACACACGCACACATGCATAAATGCACACGCACAAAACACACGCACAAAACACACGCACACATGCATAAATGCACACGCACAAAACACACGCACACATGCATAAATGCACACGCACACATGCATAAATGCACACGCACAAAACACACGCAAACATGCATAAATGCACACGCACAAAACACACGCACACATGCATAAATGCACACGCACAAAACACACGCACACATGCATAAATGCACACGCACAAAACACACGCACAAAACACACGCACACATGCATAAATGCACACGCACAAAACACACGCACACATGCATAAGTGCACACGCACAAAACACACGCACAAATGCATGCACACGCACAAAACACACGCACACATGCATAAATGCACACGCACAAAACACACGCACACATGCATAAGTGCACACGCACAAAACACACGCACACATGCATAAATGCACACGCACAAAACACACGCACACATGCATAAATGCACACGCACAAAACACACGCACACACGCACACATGCATAAATGCACACGCACAAAACACACGCACACATGCATAAATGCACACGCACAAAACACACGCACAAAACACACGCACACATGCATAAATGCACACGCACAAAACACACGCACACATGCATAAGTGCACACGCACAAAACACACGCACAAATGCATGCACACGCACAAAACACACGCACACATGCATAAATGCACACGCACAAAACACACGCACACATGCATAAATGCACACGCACAAAACACACGCACACATGCATAAATGCACACGCACAAAACATACGCACACATGCATAAATGCACACGCACAAAACACACGCACGCATGCATAAATGCACACGCACAAAACACACGCACGCATGCATAAGTGCACACGCACAAAACACACGCACACATGCATAAATGCACACGCACAAAACACACGCACACATGCATAAATGCACACGCATAAAACATACGCACACATGCATAAATGCACACGCACAAAACACACGCACACATGCATAAATGCACACGCACAAAACACACGCACACATGCATAAATGCACACGCACAAAACATACGCACACATGCATAAATGCACACGCACAAAACACACGCACACATGCATAAATGCACACGCACAAAACACACGCACACATGCATAAATGCACACGCACAAAACACACGCACACATGCATAAATGCACACGCACAAAACATACGCACACATGCATAAATGCACACGCACAAAACACACGCACACATGCATAAAACACACGCACAAAACACACGCACACATGCATAAATGCACACGCACAAAACACACGCACACATGCATAAATGCACACGCACAAAACACACGCACACATGCATAAATGCACACGCACAAAACACACGCACACATGCATAAATGCACACGCACAAAACACACGCACACATGCATAAATGCACACGCACAAAACACACGCACACATGCATAAGTGCACACGCACAAAACACACGCACACATGCATAAATGCACACGCACAAAACACACGCACACATGCATAAATGCACACGCACAAAACACACGCACACATGCACACATGCACACGCACAAAACACACGCACACATGCATAAATGCACACGCACAAAACACACGCACACATGCATAAATGCACACGCACAAAACACACGCACAAAACACACGCACACATGCATAAATGCACACGCACAAAACACACGCACACATGCATAAATGCACACGCACACATGCATAAATGCACACGCACAAAACACACGCAAACATGCATAAATGCACACGCACAAAACACACGCACACATGCATAAATGCACACGCACAAAACACACGCACACATGCATAAATGCACACGCACAAAACACACGCACACATGCATAAATGCACACGCACAAAACACACGCACACATGCATAAATGCACACGCACAAAACACACGCACACATGCATAAATGCACACGCACAAAACACACGCACACACGCACACATGCATAAATGCACACGCACAAAACACACGCACACACGCACACATGCATAAATGCACACGCACAAAACACACGCACACACGCACACATGCATAAATGCACACGCACAAAACACACGCACACATGCATAAATGCACACGCACAAAACACACGCACACATGCATAAATGCACACGCACAAAACACACGCACACATGCATAAATGCACACGCACAAAACACACGCACACATGCATAAGTGCACACGCACAAAACACACGCACACATGCATAAGTGCACACGCACAAAACACACGCACACATGCATAAATGCACACGCACAAAACACACGCACACATGCATAAGTGCACACGCACAAAACACACGCACACATGCATAAATGCACACGCACAAAACACACGCACACATGCATAAATGCACACGCACAAAACACACGCACACATGCATAAATGCACACGCAAAAAACACACGCACACATGCATAAATGCACACGCACAAAACACACGCACACATGCATAAATGCACACGCACAAAACATACACACACATGCATAAATGCACACGCACAAAACACACGCACACATGCATAAATGCACACGCACAAAACACACGCACACATGCATAAATGCACACGCACAAAACATACGCACACATGCATAAATGCACACGCACAAAACACACGCACACATGCATAAATGCACACGCACAAAACACACGCACACATGCATAAATGCACACGCACAAAACACACGCACACATGCATAAGTGCACACGCACAAAACACACGCACACATGCATAAATGCACACGCACAAAACACACGCACACACGCACACATGCATAAATGCACACGCACAAAACACACGCACACACGCACACATGCATAAATGCACACGCACAAAACACACGCACACATGCATAAATGCACACGCACAAAACACACGCACACATGCATAAATGCACACGCACAAAACACACGCACAAAACACACGCACACATGCATAAATGCACACGCACAAAACACACGCACACATGCATAAGTGCACACGCACAAAACACACGCACAAATGCATGCACACGCACAAAACACACGCACACATGCATAAATGCACACGCACAAAACACACGCACACATGCATAAGTGCACACGCACAAAACACACGCACACATGCATAAATGCACACGCACAAAACACACGCACACATGCATAAATGCACACGCACAAAACACACGCACACATGCATAAATGCACACGCAAAAAACACACGCACACATGCATAAATGCACACGCACAAAACACACGCACACACGCACACATGCATAAATGCACACGCACAAAACACACGCACACACGCACACATGCATAAATGCACACGCACAAAACACACGCACACATGCATAAATGCACACGCACAAAACACACGCACACATGCAAAAATGCACACGCACAAAACACACGCACACATGCATAAATGCACACGCACAAAACACACGCACACATGCATAAATGCACACGCACAAAACACACGCACACATGCATAAATGCACACGCACAAAACACACGCACACATGCATAAGTGCACACGCACAAAACACACGCACACACGCACACATGCATAAATGCACGCGCACAAAACACACGCACACATGCATAAATGCACACGCACAAAACACACGCACACATGCATAAATGCACACGCACAAAACACACGCACACATGCATAAATGCACACGCACAAAACACACGCACACATGCATAAATGCACACGCACAAAACATACGCACACATGCATAAATGCACACGCACAAAACACACGCACACATGCATAAATGCACACGCACAAAACACACGCACACATGCATAAATGCACACGCACAAAACACACGCACACATGCATAAATGCACACGCACAAAACATACGCACACATGCATAAATGCACACGCACAAAACACACGCACACATGCATAAATGCACACGCACAAAACACACGCACACATGCATAAATGTACACGCACAAAACACACGCACACATGCATAAGTGCACACGCACAAAACACACGCACACATGCATAAATGCACACGCACAAAACACACGCACACACGCACACATGCATAAATGCACACGCACAAAACACACGCACACACACACACATGCATAAATGCACACGCACAAAACACACGCACACATGCATAAATGCACACGCACAAAACACACGCACACATGCATAAATGCACACGCACAAAACACACGCACACATGCATAAATGCACACGCACAAAACACACGCACACACGCACACATGCATAAATGCACACGCACAAAACACACGCACACATGCATAAGTGCACACGCACAAAACACACGCACACATGCATAAATGCACACGCACAAAACACACGCACACATGCATAAATGCACACGCACAAAACACACGCACACATGCATAAATGCACACGCACAAAACACACGCACACACGCACACATGCATAAATGCACACGCACAAAACACACGCACACATGCATAAATGCACACGCACAAAACACACGCACACATGCATAAATGCACACGCACAAAACACACGCACACATGCATAAATGCACACGCACAAAACACACGCACACATGCAAAAATGCACACGCACAAAACACACGCACACATGCATAAATGCACACGCACAAAACACACGCACACATGCATAAATGCACACGCACAAAACACACGCACACATGCATAAATGCACACGCACAAAACACACGCACACATGCATAAGTGCACACGCACAAAACACACGCACACACGCACACATGCATAAATGCACGCGCACAAAACACACGCACACATGCATAAATGCACACGCACAAAACACACGCACACATGCATAAATGCACACGCACAAAACACACGCACACATGCATAAATGCACACGCACAAAACACACGCACACATGCATAAATGCACACGCACAAAACATACGCACACATGCATAAATGCACACGCACAAAACACACGCACACATGCATAAATGCACACGCACAAAACACACGCACACATGCATAAATGCACACGCACAAAACACACGCACACATGCATAAATGCACACGCACAAAACATACGCACACATGCATAAATGCACACGCACAAAACACACGCACACATGCATAAATGCACACGCACAAAACACACGCACACATGCATAAATGTACACGCACAAAACACACGCACACATGCATAAGTGCACACGCACAAAACACACGCACACATGCATAAATGCACACGCACAAAACACACGCACACACGCACACATGCATAAATGCACACGCACAAAACACACGCACACACACACACATGCATAAATGCACACGCACAAAACACACGCACACATGCATAAATGCACACGCACAAAACACACGCACACATGCATAAATGCACACGCACAAAACACACGCACACATGCATAAATGCACACGCACAAAACACACGCACACACGCACACATGCATAAATGCACACGCACAAAACACACGCACACATGCATAAGTGCACACGCACAAAACACACGCACACATGCATAAATGCACACGCACAAAACACACGCACACATGCATAAATGCACACGCACAAAACACACGCACACATGCATAAATGCACACGCACAAAACACACGCACACACGCACACATGCATAAATGCACACGCACAAAACACACGCACACATGCATAAATGCACACGCACAAAACACACGCACACATGCATAAATGCACACGCACAAAACACACGCACACATGCATAAATGCACACGCACAAAACACACGCACACATGCATAAATGCACACGCACAAAACACACGCACACATGCATAAATGCACACGCACAAAACACACGCACACATGCATAAATGCACACGCACAAAACACACGCACACATGCATAAGTGCACACGCACAAAACACACGCACACACGCACACATGCATAAATGCACACGCACAAAACACACGCACACATGCATAAATGCACACGCACAAAACACACGCACACATGCATAAGTGCACACGCACAAAACACACGCACACATGCATAAGTGCACACGCACAAAACACACGCACACATGCATAAATGCACACGCACAAAACACACGCACACATGCATAAGTGCACACGCACAAAACACACGCACACATGCATAAATGCACACGCACAAAACACACGCACACATGCATAAATGCACACGCACAAAACACACGCACACATGCATAAATGCACACGCAAAAAACACACGCACACATGCATAAATGCACACGCACAAAACACACGCACACACGCACACATGAATAAATGCACACGCACAAAACACACGCACACACGCACACATGCATAAATGCACACGCACAAAACACACGCACACATGCATAAATGCACACGCACAAAACACACGCACACATGCATAAATGCACACGCACAAAACACACGCACACATGCAAAAATGCACACGCACAAAACACACGCACACATGCATAAATGCACACGCACAAAACACACGCACACATGCATAAATGCACACGCACAAAACACACGCACACATGCATAAATGCACACGCACAAAACACACGCACACATGCATAAGTGCACACGCACAAAACACACGCACACACGCACACATGCATAAATGCACGCGCACAAAACACACGCACACATGCATAAATGCACACGCACAAAACACACGCACACATGCATAAATGCACACGCACAAAACACACGCACACATGCATAAATGCACACGCACAAAACACACGCACACATGCATAAATGCACACGCACAAAACATACGCACACATGCATAAATGCACACGCACAAAACACACGCACACATGCATAAATGCACACGCACAAAACACACGCACACATGCATAAATGCACACGCACAAAACACACGCACACATGCATAAATGCACACGCACAAAACACACGCACAAAACACACGCACACATGCATAAATGCACACGCACAAAACACACGCACACATGCATAAGTGCACACGCACAAAACACACGCACACATGCATAAGTGCACACGCACAAAACACACGCACACATGCATAAATGCACACGCACAAAACACACGCACACATGCATAAGTGCACACGCAGAAAACACACGCACACATGCATAAATGCACACGCACAAAACACACGCACACATGCATAAATGCACACGCACAAAACACACGCACACATGCATAAATGCACACGCAAAAAACACACGCACACATGCATAAATGCACACGCACAAAACACACGCACACACGCACACACGCACACATGCATAAATGCACACGCACAAAACACACGCACACACGCACACATGCATAAATGCACACGCACAAAACACACGCACACATGCATAAATGCACACGCACAAAACACACGCACACATGCATAAATGCACACGCACAAAACACACGCACACATGCAAAAATGCACACGCACAAAACACACGCACACATGCATAAATGCAAACGCACAAAACACACGCACACATGCATAAATGCACACGCACAAAACACACGCACACATGCATAAATGCACACGCACAAAACACACGCACACATGCATAAATGCACACGCAAAAAACACACGCACACATGCATAAATGCACACGCACAAAACACACGCACACACGCACACATGCATAAATGCACACGCACAAAACACACGCACACACGCACACATGCATAAATGCACACGCACAAAACACACGCACACATGCATAAATGCACACGCACAAAACACACGCACACATGCATAAATGCACACGCACAAAACACACGCACACATGCAAAAATGCACACGCACAAAACACACGCACACATGCATAAATGCACACGCACAAAACACACGCACACATGCATAAATGCACACGCACAAAACACACGCACACATGCATAAATGCACACGCACAAAACACACGCACACATGCATAAGTGCACACGCACAAAACACACGCACACATGCATAAATGCACACGCACAAAACACACGCACACATGCATAAATGCACACGCACAAAACACACGCACACATGCATAAATGCACACGCAAAAAACACACGCACACATGCATAAACGCACACGCACAAAACACACGCACACATGCATAAGTGCACACGCACAAAACACACGCACACATGCATAAATGCACACGCACAAAACACACGCACACATGCATAAATGCACACGCACAAAACACACGCACACATGCATAAATGCACACGCAAAAAACACACGCACACATGCATAAATGCACACGCACAAAACACACGCACACACGCACACATGCATAAATGCACACGCACAAAACACACGCACACACGCACACATGCATAAATGCACACGCACAAAACACACGCACACATGCATAAATGCACACGCACAAAACACACGCACACATGCATAAATGCACACGCACAAAACACACGCACACATGCAAAAATGCACACGCACAAAACACACGCACACATGCATAAATGCACACGCACAAAACACACGCACACATGCATAAATGCACACGCACAAAACACACGCACACATGCATAAATGCACACGCACAAAACACACGCACACATGCATAAGTGCACACGCACAAAACACACGCACACACGCACACATGCATAAATGCACGCGCAAAAAACACACGCACACATGCATAAATGCACACGCACAAAACACACGCACACATGCATAAATGCACACGCACAAAACACACGCACACATGCATAAATGCACACGCACAAAACACACGCACACATGCATAAATGCACACGCACAAAACATACGCACACATGCATAAATGCACACGCACAAAACACACGCACACATGCATAAATGCACACGCACAAAACACACGCACACATGCATAAATGCACACGCACAAAACACACGCACACATGCATAAATGCACACGCACAAAACATACGCACACATGCATAAATGCACACGCACAAAACACACGCACACATGCATAAATGCACACGCACAAAACACACGCACACATGCATAAATGTACACGCACAAAACACACGCACACATGCATAAGTGCACACGCACAAAACACACGCACACATGCATAAATGCACACGCACAAAACACACGCACACACGCACACATGCATAAATGCACACGCACAAAACACACGCCCACACGCACACATGCATAAATGCACACGCACAAAACACACGCACACATGCATAAATGCACACGCACAAAACACACGCACACATGCATAAATGCACACGCACAAAACACACGCACAAAACACACGCACACATGCATAAATGCACACGCACAAAACACACGCACACATGCATAAGTGCACACGCACAAAACACACGCACACATGCATAAGTGCACACGCACAAAACACACGCACACATGCATAAATGCACACGCACAAAACACACGCACACATGCATAAGTGCACACGCACAAAACACACGCACACATGCATAAGTGCACACGCACAAAACACACGCACACATGCATAAATGCACACGCACAAAACACACGCACACATGCATAAATGCACACGCAAAAAACACACGCACACATGCATAAATGCACACGCACAAAACACACGCACACACGCACACATGCATAAATGCACACGCACAAAACACACGCACACACGCACACATGCATAAATGCACACGCACAAAACACACGCACACATGCATAAATGCACACGCACAAAACACACGCACACATGCATAAATGCACACGCACAAAACACACGCACACATGCATAAATGCACACGCACAAAACACACGCACACATGCATAAGTGCACACGCACAAAACACACGCACACACGCACACATGCATAAATGCACGCGCAAAAAACACACGCACACATGCATAAATGCACACGCACAAAACACACGCACACATGCATAAATGCACACGCACAAAACACACGCACACATGCATAAATGCACACGCACAAAACACACGCACACATGCATAAATGCACACGCACAAAACATACGCACACATGCATAAATGCACACGCACAAAACACACGCACACATGCATAAATGCACACGCACAAAACACACGCACACATGCATAAATGCACACGCACAAAACACACGCACACATGCATAAATGCACACGCACAAAACATACGCACACATGCATAAATGCACACGCACAAAACACACGCACACATGCATAAATGCACACGCACAAAACACACGCACACATGCATAAATGTACACGCACAAAACACACGCACACATGCATAAGTGCACACGCACAAAACACACGCACACATGCATAAATGCACACGCACAAAACACACGCACACACGCACACATGCATAAATGCACACGCACAAAACACACGCCCACACGCACACATGCATAAATGCACACGCACAAAACACACGCACACATGCATAAATGCACACGCACAAAACACACGCACACATGCATAAATGCACACGCACAAAACACACGCACAAAACACACGCACACATGCATAAATGCACACGCACAAAACACACGCACACATGCATAAGTGCACACGCACAAAACACACGCACACATGCATAAGTGCACACGCACAAAACACACGCACACATGCATAAATGCACACGCACAAAACACACGCACACATGCATAAGTGCACACGCACAAAACACACGCACACATGCATAAGTGCACACGCACAAAACACACGCACACATGCATAAATGCACACGCACAAAACACACGCACACATGCATAAATGCACACGCAAAAAACACACGCACACATGCATAAATGCACACGCACAAAACACACGCACACACGCACACATGCATAAATGCACACGCACAAAACACACGCACACACGCACACATGCATAAATGCACACGCACAAAACACACGCACACATGCATAAATGCACACGCACAAAACACACGCACACATGCATAAATGCACACGCACAAAACACACGCACACATGCAAAAATGCACACGCACAAAACACACGCACACATGCATAAATGCACACGCACAAAACACACGCACACATGCATAAATGCACACGCACAAAACACACGCACACATGCATAAATGCACACGCACAAAACACACGCACACATGCATAAGTGCACACGCACAAAACACACGCACACACGCACACATGCATAAATGCACGCGCACAAAACACACGCACACATGCATAAATGCACACGCACAAAACACACGCACACATGCATAAATGCACACGCACAAAACACACGCACACATGCATAAATGCACACGCACAAAACACACGCACACATGCATAAATGCACACGCACAAAACACACGCACACATGCATAAATGCACACGCACAAAACACACGCACACATGCATAAATGCACACGCACAAAACACACGCACACATGCATAAATGCACACGCACAAAACACACGCACACATGCATAAATGCACACGCACAAAACACATGCACACATGCATAAGTGCACACGCACAAAACACACGCACACATGCATAAGTGCACACGCACAAAACACACGCACACATGCATAAATGCACACGCACAAAACACACGCACACATGCATAAGTGCACACGCACAAAACACACGCACACATGCATAAATGCACACGCACAAAACACACGCACACATGCATAAATGCACACGCACAAAACACACGCACACATGCATAAATGCACACGCACAAAACACACGCACACATGCATAAATGCACACGCACAAAACACACGCACACACGCACACATGCATAAATGCACACGCACAAAACACACGCACACACGCACACATGCATAAATGCACACGCACAAAACACACGCACACATGCATAAATGCACACGCACAAAACACACGCACACATGCATAAATGCACACGCACAAAACACACGCACACATGCATAAATGCACACGCACAAAACACACGCACACATGCATAAGTGCACACGCACAAAACACACGCACAAAACACACGCACACATGCATAAATGCACACGCACAAAACACACGCACACATGCATAAATGCACACGCACAAAACACACGCACACATGCATAAATGCACACGCACAAAACACACGCACACATGCATAAATGCACACGCACAAAACACACGCACACATGCATAAGTGCACACGCACAAAACACACGCACACATGCATAAATGCACACGCACACACGCACACATGCATAAATGCACACGCACAAAACACACGCACACATGCATAAGTGCACACGCACAAAACACACGCACACATGCATAAATGCACACGCACAAAACACACGCACACACGCACACATGCACACGCACAAAACACACGCACACATGCATAAATGCACACGCACAAAACACACGCACACATGCATAAATGCACACGCACAAAACACACGCACACATGCATAAATGCACACGCACAAAACACACGCACACATGCATAAATGCACACGCACAAAACACACGCACACATGCATAAATGCACACGCACAAAACACACGCACACATGCATAAATGCACACGCACAAAACACACGCACACATGCATAAATGCACACGCACAAAACACACGCACACACGCACACATGCATAAATGCACACGCACAAAACACACGCACACATGCATAAATGCACACGCACAAAACACACGCACACATGCATAAATGCACACGCACAAAACACACGCACACATGCATAAATGCACACGCACAAAACACACGCACACACGCACACATGCATAAATGCACACGCACAAAACACACGCACACACGCACACATGCATAAATGCACACGCACTAAACACACGCACACATGCATAAATGCACACGCACAAAACACACGCACACATGCATAAATGCACACGCACAAAACACACGCACACATGCAAAAATACACACGCACAAAACACACGCACACATGCATAAATGCACACGCACAAAACACACGCACACATGCATAAATGCACACGCACAAAACACACGCACACATGCATAAATGCACACGCACAAAACACACGCACACATGCATAAGTGCACACGCACAAAACACACGCACACACGCACACATGCATAAATGCACGCGCACAAAACACACGCACACATGCATAAATGCACACGCACAAAACACACGCACACATGCATAAATGCACACGCACAAAACACACGCACACATGCATAAATGCACACGCACAAAACACACGCACACATGCATAAATGCACACGCACAAAACACACGCACACATGCATAAATGCACACGCACAAAACATACGCACACATGCATAACTGCACACGCACAAAACACACGCACACATGCATAAATGCACACGCACAAAACACACGCACACATGCATAAATGCACACGCACAAAACACACGCACACATGCATAAATGCACACGCACAAAACACACGCACACATGCATAAATGCACACGCACAAAACACACGCACACATGCATAAATGCACACGCACAAAACACACGCACACATGCATAAATGCACACGCACAAAACACACGCACACATGCATAAATGCACACGCACAAAACACACGCACACATGCATAAATGCACACGCACAAAACACACGCACACATGCATAAATGCACACGCACAAAACACACGCACACATGCATAAATGCACACGCACAAAACACACGCACACATGCATAAGTGCACACGCACAAAACTCACGCACACATGCATAAGTGCACACGCACAAAACACACGCACACATGCATAAATGCACACGCACAAAACACACGCACACATGCATAAGTGCACACGCACAAAACACACGCACACATGCATAAATGCACACGCACAAAACACACGCACACATGCATAAATGCACACGCACAAAACACACGCACACATGCATAAATGCACACGCACAAAACACACGCACACATGCATAAATGCACACGCACAAAACACACGCACACACGCACACATGCATAAATGCACACGCACAAAACACACGCACACACGCACACATGCATAAATGCACACGCACAAAACACACGCACACATGCATAAATGCACACGCACAAAACTCACGCACACATGCATAAATGCACACGCACAAAACACACGCACACATGCATAAATGCACACGCACAAAACACACGCACACATGCATAAGTGCACACGCACAAAACACACGCACAAAACACACGCACACATGCATAAATGCACACGCACAAAACACACGCACACATGCATAAATGCACACGCACAAAACACACGCACACATGCATAAATGCACACGCACAAAACACATGCACACATGCATAAATGCACACGCACAAAACACACGCACACATGCATAAATGCACACGCACAAAACACACGCACACATGCATAAATGCACACGCACAAAACACACGCACACATGCATAAATGCACACGCACAAAACACACGCACACATGCATAAATGCACACGCACAAAACACACGCACACATGCATAAATGCACACGCACAAAACACACGCACACATGCATAAATGCACACGCACAAAACACACGCACACATGCATAAATGCACACGCACAAAACACACGCACACATGCATAAATGCACACGCACAAAACACATGCACACATGCATAAGTGCACACGCACAAAACACACGCACACATGCATAAGTGCACACGCACAAAACACACGCACACATGCATAAATGCACACGCACAAAACACACGCACACATGCATAAGTGCACACGCACAAAACACACGCACACATGCATAAATGCACACGCACAAAACACACGCACACATGCATAAATGCACACGCACAAAACACACGCACACATGCATAAATGCACACGCACAAAACACACGCACACATGCATAAATGCACACATGCATAAATGCACACGCACAAAACACACGCACACACGCACACATGCATAAATGCACACGCACAAAACACACGCACACATGCATAAATGCACACGCACAAAACTCACGCACACATGCATAAATGCACACGCACAAAACACACGCACACATGCATAAATGCACACGCACAAAACACACGCACACATGCATAAGTGCACACGCACAAAACACACGCACAAAACACACGCACACATGCATAAATGCACACGCACAAAACACACGCACACATGCATAAATGCACACGCACAAAACACACGCACACATGCATAAATGCACACGCACAAAACACACGCACACATGCATAAATGCACACGCACAAAACACACGCACACATGCATAAGTGCACACGCACAAAACACACGCACACATGCATAAATGCACACGCACACACGCACACATGCATAAATGCACACGCACAAAACACACGCACACATGCATAAGTGCACACGCACAAAACACACGCACACATGCATAAATGCACACGCACAAAACACACGCACACACGCACACATGCACACGCACAAAACACACGCACACATGCATAAATGCACACGCACAAAACACACGCACACATGCATAAATGCACACGCACAAAACACACGCACACATGCATAAATGCACACGCACAAAACACACGCACACATGCATAAATGCACACGCACAAAACACACGCACACATGCATAAATGCACACGCACAAAACACACGCACACATGCATAAATGCACACGCACAAAACACACGCACACATGCATAAATGCACACGCACAAAACACACGCACACATGCATAAATGCACACGCACAAAACACACGCACACACGCACACATGCATAAATGCACACGCACAAAACACACGCACACATGCATAAATGCACACGCACAAAACACACGCACACATGCATAAATGCACACGCACAAAACACACGCACACATGCATAAATGCACACGCACAAAACACACGCACACACGCACACATGCATAAATGCACACGCACAAAACACACGCACACACGCACACATGCATAAATGCACACGCACTAAACACACGCACACATGCATAAATGCACACGCACAAAACACACGCACACATGCATAAATGCACACGCACAAAACACACGCACACATGCAAAAATGCACATGCACAAAACACACGCACACATGCATAAATGCACACGCACAAAACACACGCACACATGCATAAATGCACACGCACAAAACACACGCACACATGCATAAATGCACACGCACAAAACACACGCACACATGCATAAGTGCACACGCACAAAACACACGCACACACGCACACATGCATAAATGCACGCGCACAAAACACACGCACACATGCATAAATGCACACGCACAAAACACACGCACACATGCATAAATGCACACGCACAAAACACACGCACACATGCATAAATGCACACGCACAAAACACACGCACACATGCATAAATGCACACGCACAAAACACACGCACACATGCATAAATGCACACGCACAAAACATACGCACACATGCATAAATGCACACGCACAAAACACACGCACACATGCATAAATGCACACGCACAAAACACACGCACACATGCATAAATGCACACGCACAAAACACACGCACACATGCATAAATGCACACGCACAAAACACACGCACACATGCATAAATGCACACGCACAAAACACATGCACACATGCATAAATGCACACGCACAAAACACACGCACACACGCACACATGCATAAATGCACACGCACAAAACACACGCACACACGCACACATGCATAAATGCACACGCACAAAACACACGCACACACGCACACATGCATAAATGCACACGCACAAAACACACGCACACATGCATAAATGCACACGCACAAAACACACGCACACATGCATAAATGCACACGCACAAAACACACGCACACATGCATAAATGCACACGCACAAAACACACGCACACATGCATAAATGCACACGCACAAAACACACGCACACATGCATAAGTGCACACGCACAAAACACACGCACACACGCACACATGCATAAATGCACGCGCACAAAACACACGCACACATGCATAAATGCACGCGCACAAAACACACGCACACATGCATAAATGCACACGCACAAAACACACGCACACATGCATAAATGCACACGCACAAAACACACGCACACATGCATAAATGCACACGCACAAAACACACGCACACATGCATAAATGCACACGCACAAAACACACGCACACATGCATAAATGCACACGCACAAAACACACGCACACATGCATAAATGCACACGCACAAAACACACGCACACATGCATAAATGCACACGCACAAAACACACGCACACATGCATAAATGCACACGCACAAAACACACGCACACATGCATAAATGCACACGCACAAAACACACGCACACATGCATAAATGCACACGCACAAAACACATGCACACATGCATAAGTGCACACGCACAAAACACACGCACACATGCATAAGTGCACACGCACAAAACACACGCACACATGCATAAATGCACACGCACAAAACACACGCACACATGCATAAGTGCACACGCACAAAACACACGCACACATGCATAAATGCACACGCACAAAACACACGCACACATGCATAAATGCACACGCACAAAACACACGCACACATGCATAAATGCACACGCACAAAACACACGCACACATGCATAAATGCACACGCACAAAACACACGCACACACGCACACATGCATAAATGCACACGCACAAAACACACGCACACACGCACACATGCATAAATGCACACGCACAAAACACACGCACACATGCATAAATGCACACGCACAAAACTCACGCACACATGCATAAATGCACACGCACAAAACACACGCACACATGCATAAATGCACACGCACAAAACACACGCACACATGCATAAGTGCACACGCACAAAACACACGCACAAAACACACGCACACATGCATAAATGCACACGCACAAAACACACGCACACATGCATAAATGCACACGCACAAAACACACGCACACATGCATAAATGCACACGCACAAAACACACGCACACATGCATAAATGCACACGCACAAAACACACGCACACATGCATAAGTGCACACGCACAAAACACACGCACACATGCATAAATGCACACGCACACACGCATAAATGCACACGCACAAAACACACGCACACATGCATAAGTGCACACGCACAAAACACACGCACACATGCATAAATGCACACGCACAAAACACACGCACACACGCACACATGCACACGCACAAAACACACGCACACATGCATAAATGCACACGCACAAAACACACGCACACATGCATAAATGCACACGCACAAAACACACGCACACATGCATAAATGCACACGCACAAAACACACGCACACATGCATAAATGCACACGCACAAAACACACGCACACATGCATAAATGCACACGCACAAAACACACGCACACATGCATAAATGCACACGCACAAAACACACGCACACATGCATAAATGCACACGCACAAAACACACGCACACACGCACACATGCATAAATGCACACGCACAAAACACACGCACACACGCACACATGCATAAATGCACACGCACAAAACACACGCACACATGCATAAATGCACACGCACAAAACACACGCACACATGCATAAATGCACACGCACAAAACACACGCACACATGCATAAATGCACACGCACAAAACACACGCACACACGCACACATGCATAAATGCACACGCACAAAACACACGCACACACGCACACATGCATAAATGCACACGCACTAAACACACGCACACATGCATAAATGCACACGCACAAAACACACGCACACATGCATAAATGCACACGCACAAAACACACGCACACATGCAAAAATGCACACGCACAAAACACACGCACACATGCATAAATGCACACGCACAAAACACACGCACACATGCATAAATGCACACGCACAAAACACACGCACACATGCATAAATGCACACGCACAAAACACACGCACACATGCATAAGTGCACACGCACAAAACACACGCACACACGCACACATGCATAAATGCACGCGCACAAAACACACGCACACATGCATAAATGCACGCGCACAAAACACACGCACACATGCATAAATGCACACGCACAAAACACACGCACACATGCATAAATGCACACGCACAAAACACACGCACACATGCATAAATGCACACGCACAAAACACACGCACACATGCATAAATGCACACGCACAAAACACACGCACACATGCATAAATGCACACGCACAAAACACACGCACACATGCATAAATGCACACGCACAAAACACACGCACACATGCATAAATGCACACGCACAAAACACACGCACACATGCATAAATGCACACGCACAAAACACACGCACACATGCACACATGCACACGCACAAAACACACGCACACATGCATAAATGCACACGCACAAAACACACGCACAAAACACACGCACACATGCATAAATGCACACGCACAAAACACACGCACACATGCATAAATGCACACGCACAAAACACACGCACACATGCATAAATGCACACGCACAAAACACACGCACACATGCATAAATGCACACGCACAAAACACACGCACACATGCATAAGTGCACACGCACAAAACACACGCACACATGCATAAATGCACACGCACAAAACACACGCACACATGCATAAATGCACACGCACAAAACACACGCACACATGCATAAATGCACACGCACAAAACACACGCACACACGCACAAATGCACACGCACAAAACACACGCACACACGCACACATGCACACGCACAAAACACACGCACACATGCATAAATGCACACGCACAAAACACACGCACACATGCATAAATGCACACGCACAAAACACACGCACACATGCATAAATGCACACGCACAAAACACACGCACACATGCATAAATGCACACGCACAAAACACACGCACACATGCATAAATGCACACGCACAAAACACACGCACACATGCATAAATGCACACGCACAAAACACACGCACACATGCATAAATGCACACGCACAAAACACACGCACACATGCATAAATGCACACGCACAAAACACACGCACACATGCATAAATGCACACGCACAAAACACACGCACACATGCATAAATGCACACGCACAAAACACACGCACACATGCATAAATGCACACGCACAAAACACACGCACACATGCATAAATGCACACGCACAAAACACACGCACACATGCATAAATGCACACGCACAAAACACACGCACACATGCATAAATGCACACGCACAAAACACACGCACACATGCATAAATGCACACGCACAAAACACACGCACACATGCACACATGCACACGCACAAAACACACGCACACATGCACACATGCACACGCACAAAACACACGCACACATGCATAAATGCACACGCACAAAACACACGCACACATGCATAAATGCACACGCACAAAACATACGCACACATGCATAAATGCACACGCACAAAACACACGCACACATGCATAAATGCACACGCACAAAACACACGCACACATGCATAAATGCACACGCACAAAACACACGCACACATGCATAAGTGCACACGCACAAAACACACGCACACATGCATAAGTGCACACGCACAAAACACACGCACACATGCATAAGTGCACACGCACAAAACACACGCACACATGCATAAATGCACACGCACAAAACACACGCACACATGCACACATGCACACGCACAAAACACACGCACACATGCATAAATGCACACGCACATAACACACGCACACATGCATAAATGCACACGCACATAACACACGCACACATGCATAAATGCACACGCACAAAACACACGCACACATGCACACATGCACACGCACAAAACACACGCACACATGCACACATGCACACGCACAAAACACACGCACACATGCATAAATGCACACGCACAAAACACACGCACACATGCATAAATGCACACGCACAAAACACACGCACACATGCATAAATGCACACGCACAAAACACACGCACACATGCATAAATGCACACGCACAAAACACACGCACACATGCATAAATGCACACGCACAAAACACACGCACACATGCATAAGTGCACACGCACAAAACACACGCACACATGCATAAATGCACACGCACAAAACACACGCACACATGCATAAATGCACACGCACAAAACACACGCACACATGCACACGCACAAAACACACGCACACACGCACACGCACAAAACACACGCACACACGCACACATGCACACGCACAAAACACACGCACACATGCATAAATGCACACGCACAAAACACACGCACACATGCATAAATGCACACGCACAAAACACACGCACACATGCATAAATGCACACGCACAAAACACACGCACACATGCATAAATGCACACGCACAAAACACACGCACACATGCATAAATGCACACGCACAAAACACACGCACACATGCATAAATGCACACGCACAAAACACACGCACACATGCATAAATGCACACGCACAAAACACACGCACACATGCATAAATGCACACGCACAAAACACACGCACACATGCACACATGCACACGCACAAAACACACGCACACATGCATAAATGCACACGCACAAAACACACGCACACATGCATAAATGCACACGCACAAAACACACGCACACATGCATAAATGCACACGCACAAAACACACGCACACATGCATAAATGCACACGCACAAAACACACGCACACATGCATAAATGCACACGCACAAAACACACGCACACATGCATAAATGCACACGCACAAAACACACGCACACATGCATAAATGCACACGCACAAAACACACGCACACATGCACACATGCACACGCACAAAACACACGCACACATGCATAAATGCACACGCACAAAACACACGCACACATGCATAAATGCACACGCACAAAACACACGCACACATGCATAAGTGCACACGCACAAAACACACGCACACATGCATAAATGCACACGCACAAAACACACGCACACATGCATAAATGCACACGCACAAAACACACGCACACATGCACACGCACAAAACACACGCACACACGCACACGCACAAAACACACGCACACACGCACACATGCACACGCACAAAACACACGCACACATGCATAAATGCACACGCACAAAACACACGCACACATGCATAAATGCACACGCACAAAACACACGCACACATGCATAAATGCACACGCACAAAACACACGCACACATGCATAAATGCACACGCACAAAACACACGCACACATGCATAAATGCACACGCACAAAACACACGCACACATGCATAAATGCACACGCACAAAACACACGCACACATGCATAAATGCACACGCACAAAACACACGCACACATGCATAAATGCACACGCACAAAACACACGCACACATGCACACATGCACACGCACAAAACACACGCACACATGCATAAATGCACACGCACAAAACACACGCACACATGCATAAATGCACACGCACAAAACACACGCACACATGCATAAATGCACACGCACAAAACACACGCACACATGCATAAATGCACACGCACAAAACACACGCACACATGCATAAATGCACACGCACAAAACACACGCACACATGCATAAATGCACACGCACAAAACACACGCACACATGCATAAATGCACACGCACAAAACACACGCACACATGCACACATGCACACGCACAAAACACACGCACACATGCATAAATGCACACGCACAAAACACACGCACACATGCATAAATGCACACGCACAAAACACACGCACACATGCATAAATGCACACGCACAAAACACACGCACACATGCAAAAATGCACACGCACAAAACACACGCACACATGCATAAATGCACACGCACAAAACACACGCACACATGCATAAATGCACACGCACAAAACACACGCACACATGCATAAATGCACACGCACAAAACACACGCACACATGCATAAGTGCACACGCACAAAACACACGCACACACGCACACATGCATAAATGCACGCGCACAAAACACACGCACACATGCATAAATGCACGCGCACAAAACACACGCACACATGCATAAATGCACACGCACAAAACACACGCACACATGCATAAATGCACACGCACAAAACACACGCACACATGCATAAATGCACACGCACAAAACACACGCACACATGCATAAATGCACACGCACAAAACACACGCACACATGCATAAATGCACACGCACAAAACACACGCACACATGCATAAATGCACACGCACAAAACACACGCACACATGCATAAATGCACACGCACAAAACACACGCACACATGCATAAATGCACACGCACAAAACACACGCACACATGCATAAATGCACACGCACAAAACACACGCACACATGCACACATGCACACGCACAAAACACACGCACACATGCATAAATGCACACGCACAAAACACACGCACACATGCATAAATGCACACGCACAAAACACACGCACACATGCATAAATGCACACGCACAAAACACACGCACACATGCATAAATGCACACGCACAAAACACACGCACACATGCATAAATGCACACGCACAAAACACACGCACACATGCATAAGTGCACACGCACAAAACACACGCACACATGCATAAATGCACATGCACAAAACACACGCACACATGCATAAATGCACACGCACAAAACACACGCACACATGCATAAATGCACACGCACAAAACACACGCACACATGCATAAATGCACACGCACAAAACACACGCACACATGCATAAATGCACACGCACAAAACACACGCACACATGCATAAATGCACACGCACAAAACACACGCACACATGCACACATGCACACGCACAAAACACACGCACACATGCACACATGCACACGCACAAAACACACGCACACATGCATAAATGCACACGCACAAAACACACGCACACATGCATAAATGCACACGCACAAAACACACGCACACATGCACACATGCACACGCACAAAACACACGCACACATGCACACATGCACACGCACAAAACACACGCACACACGCACACGCACAAAACACACGCACACACGCACACATGCACACGCACAAAACACACGCACACATGCATAAATGCACACGCACAAAACACACGCACACATGCATAAATGCACACGCACAAAACACACGCACACATGCATAAATGCACACGCACAAAACACACGCACACATGCATAAATGCACACGCACAAAACACACGCACACATGCATAAATGCACACGCACAAAACACACGCACACATGCATAAATGCACACGCACAAAACACACGCACACATGCATAAATGCACACGCACAAAACACACGCACACATGCATAAATGCACACGCACAAAACACACGCACACATGCACACATGCACACGCACAAAACACACGCACACATGCATAAATGCACACGCACAAAACACACGCACACATGCATAAATGCACACGCACAAAACACACGCACACATGCATAAATGCACACGCACAAAACACACGCACACATGCATAAATGCACACGCACAAAACACACGCACACATGCATAAATGCACACGCACAAAACACACGCACACATGCATAAATGCACACGCACAAAACACACGCACACATGCATAAATGCACACGCACAAAACACACGCACACATGCACACATGCACACGCACAAAACACACGCACACATGCATAAATGCACACGCACAAAACACACGCACACATGCATAAATGCACACGCACAAAACACACGCACACATGCATAAATGCACACGCACAAAACACACGCACACATGCAAAAATGCACACGCACAAAACACACGCACACATGCATAAATGCACACGCACAAAACACACGCACACATGCATAAATGCACACGCACAAAACACACGCACACATGCATAAATGCACACGCACAAAACACACGCACACATGCATAAGTGCACACGCACAAAACACACGCACACACGCACACATGCATAAATGCACGCACACAAAACACACGCACACATGCATAAATGCACGCGCACAAAACACACGCACACATGCATAAATGCACACGCACAAAACACACGCACACATGCATAAATGCACACGCACAAAACACACGCACACATGCATAAATGCACACGCACAAAACACACGCACACATGCATAAATGCACACGCACAAAACACACGCACACATGCATAAATGCACACGCACAAAACACACGCACACATGCATAAATGCACACGCACAAAACACACGCACACATGCATAAATGCACACGCACAAAACACACGCACACATGCATAAATGCACACGCACAAAACACACGCACACATGCACACATGCACACGCACAAAACACACGCACACATGCATAAATGCACACGCACAAAACACACGCACACATGCATAAATGCACACGCACAAAACACACGCACACATGCATAAATGCACACGCACAAAACACACGCACACATGCATAAATGCACACGCACAAAACACACGCACACATGCATAAATGCACACGCACAAAACACACGCACACATGCATAAGTGCACACGCACAAAACACACGCACACATGCATAAATGCACATGCACAAAACACACGCACACATGCATAAATGCACACGCACAAAACACACGCACACATGCACACGCACAAAACACACGCACACACGCACACGCACAAAACCCACGCACACACGCACACATGCACACGCACAAAACACACGCACACATGCATAAATGCACACGCACAAAACACACGCACACATGCATAAATGCACACGCACAAAACACACGCACACATGCATAAATGCACACGCACAAAACACACGCACACATGCATAAATGCACACGCACAAAACACACGCACACATGCATAAATGCACACGCACAAAACACACGCACACATGCATAAATGCACACGCACAAAACACACGCACACATGCATAAATGCACACGCACAAAACACACGCACACATGCATAAATGCACACGCACAAAACACACGCACACATGCATAAATGCACACGCACAAAACACACGCACACATGCATAAATGCACACGCACAAAACACACGCACACATGCATAAATGCACACGCACAAAACACACGCACACATGCATAAATGCACACGCACAAAACACACGCACACATGCATAAATGCACACGCACAAAACACACGCACACATGCATAAATGCACACGCACAAAACACACGCACACATGCATAAATGCACACGCACAAAACACACGCACACATGCATAAATGCACACGCACAAAACACACGCACACATGCATAAATGCACACGCACAAAACACACGCACACATGCATAAATGCACACGCACAAAACACACGCACACATGCATAAATGCACACGCACAAAACACACGCACACATGCATAAATGCACACGCACAAAACACACGCACACATGCATAAATGCACACGCACAAAACACACGCACACATGCATAAATGCACACGCACAAAACACACGCACACATGCATAAATGCACACGCACAAAACACACGCACACATGCATAAATGCACACGCACAAAACACACGCACACATGCACACATGCACACGCACAAAACACACGCACACATGCACACATGCACACGCACAAAACACACGCACACATGCATAAATGCACACGCACATAACACACGCACACATGCATAAATGCACACGCACAAAACACACGCACACATGCATAAATGCACACGCACAAAACACACGCACACATGCATAAATGCACACGCACAAAACACACGCACACATGCATAAATGCACACGCACAAAACACACGCACACATGCATAAGTGCACACGCACAAAACACACGCACACATGCATAAATGCACACGCACAAAACACACGCACACATGCATAAATGCACACGCACAAAACACACGCACACATGCACACATGCACACGCACAAAACACACGCACACATGCACACATGCACACGCACAAAACACACGCACACATGCATAAATGCACACGCACAAAACACACGCACACATGCATAAATGCACACGCACAAAACACACGCACACATGCATAAATGCACACGCACAAAACACACGCACACATGCATAAATGCACACGCACAAAACACACGCACACATGCATCAATGCACACGCACAAAACACACGCACACATGCACACATGCATAAATGCACACGCACAAAACACACGCACACACGCACACATGCATAAATGCACACGCACAAAACACACGCACACACGCACACATGCATAAATGCACACGCACAAAACACACGCACACACGCACACATGCATAAATGCACACGCACAAAACACACGCACACATGCATAAATGCACACGCACAAAACACACGCACACATGCATAAATGCACACGCACAAAACTCACGCACACATGCATAAATGCACACGCACAAAACACACGCACACATGCATAAGTGCACACGCACAAAACACACGCACACATGCATAAGTGCACACGCACAAAACACACGCACACATGCATAAATGCACACGCACAAAACACACGCACACATGCATAAGTGCACACGCACAAAACACACGCACACATGCATAAATGCACACGCACAAAACACACGCACACATGCATAAATGCACACGCACAAAACACACGCACACATGCATAAATGCACACGCAAAAAACACACGCACACATGCATAAATGCACACGCACAAAACACACGCACACATGCATAAATGCACACGCACAAAACACACGCACACATGCATAAATGCACACGCACAAAACACACGCACACATGCATAAATGCACACGCACAAAACATACGCACACATGCATAAATGCACACGCACAAAACACACGCACACATGCATAAATGCACACGCACAAAACACACGCACACATGCATAAATGCACACGCACAAAACACACGCACACATGCATAAGTGCACACGCACCAAACACACGCACACATGCACACATGCATAAATGCACAAGCACAAAACACACGCACACACGCACACATGCATAAATGCACACGCACAAAACACACGCACACACGCACACATGCATAAATGCACACGCACAAAACACACGCACACATGCATAAATGCACACGCACAAAACACACGCACAAGACACACGCACACATGCATAAATGCACACGCACAAAACACACGCACACATGCATAAATGCACACGCACAAAACACACGCACACATGCATAAGTGCACACGCACAAAACACACGCACACATGCATAAGTGCACACGCACAAAACACACGCACACATGCATAAATGCACACGCACAAAACACACGCACACATGCATAAGTGCACACGCACAAAACACACGCACACATGCATAAATGCACACGCACAAAACACACGCACACATGCATAAATGCACACGCACAAAACACACGCACACATGCATAAATGCACACGCAAAAAACACACGCACACACGCACACATGCATAAATGCACACGCACAAAACACACGCACACATGCATAAATGCACACGCACAAAACACACGCACACATGCATAAATGCACACGCACAAAACACACGCACACATGGATAAATGCACACGCACAAAACACACGCACACATGCAAAAATGCACACGCACAAAACACACGCACACATGCATAAATGCACACGCACAAAACACACGCACACATGCATAAATGCACACGCACAAAACACACGCACACATGCATAAATGCACACGCACAAAACACACGCACACATGCATAAGTGCACACGCACAAAACACACGCACACACGCACACATGCATAAATGCACGCGCACAAAACACACGCACACATGCATAAATGCACACGCACAAAACACACGCACACATGCATAAATGCACACGCACAAAACACACGCACACATGCATAAATGCACACGCACAAAACACACGCACACATGCATAAATGCACACGCACAAAACATACGCACACATGCATAAATGCACACGCACAAAACACACGCACACATGCATAAATGCACACGCACAAAACACACGCACACATGCATAAATGCACACGCACAAAACACACGCACACATGCATAAATGCACACGCACACATGCATAAATGCACACGCACAAAACACACGCACACATGCATAAATGCACACGCACAAAACACACGCACACATGCATAAATGCACACGCACAAAACACACGCACACATGCATAAGTGCACACGCACAAAACACACGCACACATGCATAAGTGCACACGCACAAAACACACGCACACATGCATAAATGCACACGCACAAAACACACGCACACATGCATAAGTGCACACGCACAAAACACACGCACACATGCATAAATGCACACGCACAAAACACACGCACACATGCATAAATGCACACGCACAAAACACACGCACACATGCATAAATGCACACGCACAAAACACACGCACACATGCATAAATGCACACGCACAAAACACACGCACACACGCACACATGCATAAATGCACACGCACAAAACACACGCACACATGCATAAATGCACACGCACAAAACACACGCACACATGCATAAATGCACACGCACAAAACACACGCACACATGCATAAATGCACACGCACAAAACACACGCACACATGCATAAGTGCACACGCACAAAACACACGCACACATGCATAAGTGCACACGCACAAAACACACGCACACATGCATAAATGCACACGCACAAAACACACGCACACATGCATAAGTGCACACGCACAAAACACACGCACACATGCATAAATGCACACGCACAAAACACACGCACACATGCATAAATGCACACGCACAAAACACACGCACACATGCATAAATGCACACGCACAAAACACACGCACACATGCATAAATGCACACGCACAAAACACACGCACACATGCATAAATGCACACGCACAAAACAGACACACACATGCATAAATGCACACGCACAAAACACACGCACACATGCATAAATGCACACGCACAAAACACACGCACACATGCATAAATGCACACGCACACATGCATAAATGCACACGCACAAAACACACGCACACATGCATAAATGCACACGCACAAAACACACCCACACATGCATAAATGCACACGCACAAAACACACGCACACATGCATAAATGCACACGCACAAAACACACGCACACATGCATAAATGCACACGCACAAAACACACGCACACATGCATAAGTGCACACGCACAAAACACACGCACACATGCACACATGCATAAATGCACACGCACAAAACACACGCACACACGCACACATGCATAAATGCACACGCACAAAACACACGCACACACGCACACATGCATAAATGCACACGCACAAAACACACGCACACATGCATAAATGCACACGCACAAAACACACGCACACATGCATAAATGCACACGCACAAAACACACGCACACATGCATAAATGCACACGCACAAAACACACGCACACATGCATAAGTGCACACGCACAAAACACACGCACACATGCATAAGTGCACACGCACAAAACACACGCACACATGCATAAATGCACACGCACAAAACACACGCACACATGCATAAGTGCACACGCACAAAACACACGCACACATGCATAAATGCACACGCACAAAACACACGCACACATGCATAAATGCACACGCACAAAACACACGCACACATGCATAAATGCACACGCACAAAACACACGCACACATGCATAAGTGCACACGCACAAAACACACGCACACATGCATCAATGCACACGCACAAAACACACGCACACATGCATAAATGCACACGCACAAAACACACGCACACATGCACACATGCACACGCACAAAACACACGCACACATGCACACATGCACACGCACAAAACACACGCACACATGCATAAATGCACACGCACAAAACACACGCACACATGCATAAATGCACACGCACAAAACATACGCACACATGCATAAATGCACACGCACAAAACACACGCACACATGCATAAATGCACACGCACACATGCATAAATGCACACGCACAAAACACACGCACACATGCATAAATGCACACGCACAAAACACACGCACACATGCATAAATGCACACGCACAAAACACACGCACACATGCATAAATGCACACGCACAAAACACACGCACACATGCATAAATGCACACGCACAAAACACACGCACACATGCATAAATGCACACGCACAAAACACACGCACACATGCACACATGCATAAATACACACGCACAAAACACACGCACACACGCACACATGCATAAATGCACACGCACAAAACACACGCACACACGCACACATGCATAAATGCACACGCACAAAACACACGCACACATGCATAAATGCACACGCACAAAACACACGCACACATGCATAAATGCACACGCACAAAACACACGCACACATGCATAAATGCACACGCACAAAACACACGCACACATGCATAAGTGCACACGCACAAAACACACGCACACATGCATAAGTGCACACGCACAAAACACACGCACACATGCATAAATGCACACGCACAAAACACACGCACACATGCATAAGTGCACACGCACAAAACACACGCACACATGCATAAATGCACACGCACAAAACACACGCACACATGCATAAATGCACACGCACAAAACACACGCACACATGCATAAATGCACACGCAAAAAACACACGCACACATGCATAAATGCACACGCACAAAACACACGCACACATGCATAAATGCACACGCACAAAACATACACACACATGCATAAATGCACACGCACAAAACACACGCACACATGCATAAATGCACACGCACAAAACACACGCACACATGCATAAATGCACACGCACAAAACATACGCACACATGCATAAATGCACACGCACAAAACACACGCACACATGCATAAATGCACACGCACAAAACACACGCACACATGCATAAATGCACACGCACAAAACACACGCACACATGCATAAATGCACACGCACAAAACACACGCACACATGCACACATGCATAAATGCACACGCACAAAACACACGCACACACGCACACATGCATAAATGCACACGCACAAAACACACGCACACACGCACACATGCATAAATGCACACGCACAAAACACACGCACACATGCATAAATGCACACGCACAAAACACACGCACACATGCATAAATGCACACGCACAAAACACACGCACAAAACACACGCACACATGCATAAATGCACACGCACAAAACACACGCACACATGCATAAGTGCACACGCACAAAACACACGCACACATGCATAAGTGCACACGCACAAAACACACGCACACATGCATAAATGCACACGCACAAAACACACGCACACATGCATAAGTGCACACGCACAAAACACACGCACACATGCATAAATGCACACGCACAAAACACACGCACACATGCATAAATGCACACGCACAAAACTCACGCACACATGCATAAATGCACACGCAAAAAACACACGCACACATGCATAAATGCACACGCACAAAACACACGCACACACGCACACATGCATAAATGCACACGCACAAAACACACGCACACACGCACACATGCATAAATGCACACGCACAAAACACACGCACACATGCATAAATGCACACGCACAAAACACACGCACACATGCATAAATGCACACGCACAAAACACACGCACACATGCAAAAATGCACACGCACAAAACACACGCACACATGCATAAATGCACACGCACAAAACACACGCACACATGCATAAATGCACACGCACAAAACACACGCACACATGCATAAATGCACACGCACAAAACACACGCACACATGCATAAGTGCACACGCACAAAACACACGCACACACGCACACATGCATAAATGCACGCGCACAAAACACACGCACACATGCATAAATGCACACGCACAAAACACACGCACACATGCATAAATGCACACGCACAAAACACACGCACACATGCATAAATGCACACGCACAAAACACACGCACACATGCATAAATGCACACGCACAAAACATACGCACACATGCATAAATGCACACGCACAAAACACACGCACACATGCATAAATGCACACGCACAAAACACACGCACACATGCATAAATGCACACGCACAAAACACACGCACACATGCATAAATGCACACGCACAAAACACACGCACACATGCATAAATGCACACGCACAAAACACACGCACACATGCATAAATGCACACGCACAAAACACACGCACACATGCATAAATGCACACGCACAAAACACACGCACACATGCATAAATGCACACGCACAAAACACACGCACACATGCATAAATGCACACGCACAAAACACACGCACACATGCATAAGTGCACACGCACAAAACACACGCACACACGCACACATGCATAAATGCACGCGCACAAAACACACGCACACATGCATAAATGCACACGCACAAAACACACGCACACATGCATAAGTGCACACGCACAAAACACACGCACACATGCATAAGTGCACACGCACAAAACACACGCACACATGCATAAATGCACACGCACAAAACACACGCACACATGCATAAATGCACACGCACAAAACACACGCACACATGCATAAATGCACACGCACAAAACACACGCACACATGCATAAATGCACACGCACAAAACACACGCACACATGCATAAATGCACACGCACAAAACACACGCACACATGCATAAATGCACACGCACAAAACATACACACACATGCATAAATGCACACGCACAAAACACACGCACACATGCATAAATGCACACGCACAAAACACACGCACACATGCATAAATGCACACGCACAAAACATACGCACACATGCATAAATGCACACGCACAAAACACACGCACACATGCATAAATGCACACGCACAAAACACACGCACACATGCATAAATGCACACGCACAAAACACACGCACACATGCATAAATGCACACGCACAAAACACACGCACACATGCACACATGCATAAATGCACACGCACAAAACACACGCACACACGCACACATGCATAAATGCACACGCACAAAACACACGCACACACGCACACATGCATAAATGCACACGCACAAAACACACGCACACATGCATAAATGCACACGCACAAAACACACGCACACATGCATAAATGCACACGCACAAAACACACGCACAAAACACACGCACACATGCATAAATGCACACGCACAAAACACACGCACACATGCATAAGTGCACACGCACAAAACACACGCACACATGCATAAGTGCACACGCACAAAACACACGCACACATGCATAAATGCACACGCACAAAACACACGCACACATGCATAAGTGCACACGCACAAAACACACGCACACATGCATAAATGCACACGCACAAAACACACGCACACATGCATAAATGCACACGCACAAAACTCACGCACACATGCATAAATGCACACGCAAAAAACACACGCACACATGCATAAATGCACACGCACAAAACACACGCACACACGCACACATGCATAAATGCACACGCACAAAACACACGCACACACGCACACATGCATAAATGCACACGCACAAAACACACGCACACATGCATAAATGCACACGCACAAAACACACGCACACATGCATAAATGCACACGCACAAAACACACGCACACATGCAAAAATGCACACGCACAAAACACACGCACACATGCATAAATGCACACGCACAAAACACACGCACACATGCATAAATGCACACGCACAAAACACACGCACACATGCATAAATGCACACGCACAAAACACACGCACACATGCATAAGTGCACACGCACAAAACACACGCACACACGCAAACATGCATAAATGCACGCGCACAAAACACACGCACACATGCATAAATGCACACGCACAAAACACACGCACACATGCATAAATGCACACGCACAAAACACACGCACACATGCATAAATGCACACGCACAAAACACACGCACACATGCATAAATGCACACGCACAAAACATACGCACACATGCATAAATGCACACGCACAAAACACACGCACACATGCATAAATGCACACGCACAAAACACACGCACACATGCATAAATGCACACGCACAAAACACACGCACACATGCATAAATGCACACGCACAAAACACACGCACACATGCATAAATGCACACGCACAAAACACACGCACACATGCATAAATGCACACGCACAAAACACACGCACACATGCATAAATGCACACGCACAAAACACACGCACACATGCATAAATGCACACGCACAAAACACACGCACACATGCATAAATGCACACGCACAAAACACACGCACACATGCATAAGTGCACACGCACAAAACACACGCACACACGCACACATGCATAAATGCACGCGCACAAAACACACGCACACATGCATAAATGCACACGCACAAAACACACGCACACATGCATAAATGCACACGCACAAAACACACGCACACATGCATAAATGCACACGCACAAAACACACGCACACATGCATAAATGCACACGCACAAAACACACGCACACATGCATAAATGCACACGCACAAAACACACGCACACATGCATAAATGCACACGCACAAAACACACGCACACATGCATAAGTGCACATGCACAAAACACACGCACACATGCATAAATGCACACGCACAAAACACACGCACACATGCATAAGTGCACACGCACAAAACACACGCACACATGCATAAGTGCACACGCACAAAACACACGCACACATGCATAAATGCACACGCACAAAACACACGCACACATGCATAAATGCACACGCACAAAACACACGCACACATGCATAAATGCACACGCACAAAACACACGCACACATGCATAAATGCACACGCACAAAACACACGCACACATGCATAAATGCACACGCACAAAACACACGCACACATGCATAAATGCACACGCACAAAACACACGCACACACGCACACATGCATAAATGCACACGCACAAAGCACACGCACACACGCACACATGCATAAATGCACACGCACAAAACACACGCACACACGCACACATGCATAAATGCACACGCACAAAACACACGCACACATGCATAAATGCACACGCACAAAACACACGCATACACGCATTCATGCACGTGCAGCGTGCCACACTTTGTCAGGTCCAGGCAGGGCAGAGGAAGGGATGATCAAGGATAGCTCCACCCAAACCCATGCACACTGCAGCCTTCTTGCACCTGCAGCCTAAAAGGCAAGAGCACGGCACACCAAGGAAGAGCGAGAGGAGAGCGAGAGGAGAGCGAGAGGAAGAGGCAGAGGCAGAGAAAGAGGCAGAGAAAGAGGCAGAGGGCAGGGGCAGAGGGAGTGGTGGGTGCACACCAGTTGAGGGAGCAGCCGGTGGGGAAGGCGATGCCGGCGTGCAGCCCGTTGGCGGCAATGAGGCGCCTGACCGTGTCCTCGAGCGTCTCACAGAGGTCCGTCATTAGCATGTCGGGTTTGATCACACTCCTCATGTACTTGCGCACCTGGGGAGGGATGGGGGCCGGAGAGAAAGGGGGCCAGGAGAGGGGAGTGGGAACTTGAACTGCACTGAGTGACCCACAGAGGTCCGTCATTAGCATGCCGGGTTTGATCACACTCCTCATGTACTTGCGCACCTGGGGAGGGATGGGGGGCGGAGAGAAAGGGGGCCAGGAGAGGGGAGTGGGAACTTGAACTGCACTGAGTGACCCACAGAGGTCCGTCATTAGCATGCCGGGTTTGATCACACTCCTCATGTACTTGCGCACCTGGGGAGGGATGGGGGGCGGAGAGAAAGGGGGCCAGGAGAGGGGAGTGGGAAGTTGAACTGCACTGAGTGACCCACAGAGGTCCGTCATCAGTATGCCGGGATACATCACACTCCTCATGTACTTGCGCACCTGGGGAAGGGCACAAGCGCACGGAGGAGGGGGTGGGCGGGCCACGAGGGGCAAGAGGTTGGAGTGGGTTTAGATGCTCGGAGCGTCTTACAGAGGTCTGTCTGTCTGTCATGAGCATGCCCGGCTTGATCACCCCCCTCATGTACGTATTTGCGCACCTGGGGAAGGAGGGAAGGGGGGCAGCAGGAGGCGGGGACGGGTAAAAAGTGTTCTGAGTAACTCACAAAGCCCCGGCTCGATCACTCATCGCATTTACCCCCACACCTGGCCGTGCACACCTGGCCGTGCACACCTGGCCGTGCACACCTGGCCGTGCACACCTGGTCGTGCACGCCTGGCCGTGCACATAGGGGAAAGGGGGGTTGAGTTTTGAGTTGACTCAAAAGTCAGCACCATTCACCAATTTACCTCCCCCGTCCCTCATCCCTCATCCCCTTCCCCCACCTCCCTCCTCCCGTTTCCTTCCCCCTTTGCCCATCCCCCATCCCACTTCCACATCCCCCTCCCCCCATCTCCTTTCCCCTTCTCCCATCCCCCAATTCAGTAACCCATCCGCTATTCCCCTTCCCAAATACCTAAACCCCACGGGACAACATATGCCAGCAGTCTGTGAGAAAGAAATGCATCCAGCAGCAGTACTATCCATCTGCCATTCCACTTCTTGCCTTCCTTACACAGTATCACCCCGCCTCCAACAACCCCCAACCTCCAAAACCCCCCACCCCAACAACCCAAGCACCCTCCCTCTTTCCCCCACTCCCCCCATCTTTCCCCCCTGTTCTGTCCCCCATCATTTCCCCCCTTCTCCCCGCCCCTCACCTGGGGGTGCACCTGCGCGGCCTGGCGGAGGTCGTTCAAGGGGAGGGGAACTCCACCCGCTCGCTCCTGCTTCCCAAACCCTGAACCCTCCCTCTTTCCTCATTTCGCCTCATCTTCCCCCTCACTTGCCGGTGCACCTGCGCGGCCTGGCGGAGGTCGTTGAGGATGGGGAGGGGAACTCCACCCGCTCCTGCTCTCCAAGCCCTACCTAAACCCTCCCTCTCTCCCCACTCCACCTCATCTTTACCCCCCACCCTTTCCCTTCATCTTTCCCCCTTCCCCCTCACCTGACAGTGCACCACCGCGGCCTGTCCGAGGCCGTTCAGTCAGAATGGAGAGCGCAAGCGGCTCCTCCTGCGCTCTAAACCCGAAGCCCTCCCTCTTTCCCCACCTCCCCCCGACTTCCCTCTGCATCGTTCTTCCCCATCCATCCATGTTCCCCCCGCCCTCTCACCTGCCGGTGCACCTCTGCAGCCTGGCGAGGCGGAGGTCGTTGATGAATGACAACTCCACCCGCTCCTGCTCCCTAAGCCTTAATCCCTCTCCCTTTCCCCACTGCCCCCATCTCCCTTTCCCCACTGCCCCCATCTCCCTTTCCCCACTGCCCCCATCTCCCTTTCCCCACTGCCCCCATCTCCCTTTCCTCACTGCCCCCTATCTCCCTTTCCCCACTGCCCCCTATCTCCCTTTCCCCACTGCCCCCTATCTCCCTTTCCCCACTGCCCACTATCTCCCTTTCCCCACTGCCCCCTATCTCCCTTTCCCCACTGCCCCACTATCTCCCTTTCCCCACTGCCCCACTATCTCCCTTTCCCCACTGCCCCACTATCTCCCTTTCCCCACTGCCCCACTATCTCCCTTTCCCCACTGCCCCACTATCTCCCTTTCCCCACTGCCCCACTATCTCCCTTTCCCCACTGCCCCACTATCTCCCTTTCCCCACTGCCCCACTATCTCCCACCCCATCTCCCGCCGCCCTCTCACCTGCCGGTGCACCTCCGCGGCCTGCCGGAGGTCATTCAGGATCGGGAACTCTAGACACTCCTGCTCCCTAAACCTTAAACCGTCTCCCTTTCCCCACTACCTGCCTCCCATCTACCTCCCCATCTTCCCCCTTCCTTCTCACCTGCCGGTGCACCTCAGCGGCCTGCCGGAGGTCGTTCAGGATCGGGAACTCTAGACGCTCCTGCTCCCGTTTCTCCGCACTTGTCTTGCGCCACAAGTTGCTGCCACGCACGCAACACGGATCAAAGTGATGGGGTTGGGTTAAGGGGGGAGTGGGGGGAAGGAGGAGGTGAGGCGAGTAAGAAAGACAATGAAAATTATCACCAAAGAGCAATCGAACCTCACGGAGCGGAACGACATTCGGTGTTCTACTCACATAATTCTCGCCTACAGGCTGCACCTCACTCTGTGCGCCCATGCAGTCGGTCTCACATCGCCCACCACACCACAGCACACTGGTCTCACTCGCTCATCCTTGTACTCGCAGATCTCAGCTTGGGGAAAGAGCCCATTGGGGGAGAACGTCCTGTCCGTCCGGCCCTCGCTGATCTACTCACGCAGCAGCAGCTCTCTCACCTGCCATGTCATGCCACTCTCACACATCGCCCACACCACACCACAGCACACCAGACCACACTGGTGGCACTCACTCATCCTTATAGTCGTCTGCCATGTCATGTCTCTCTCACACATCGCAACGCCCACACCACACTGGTGGCACTCACTCATCCTTGTAGTCGCTGATCTCCGCTTGGGGAAAGAGCCCGTCTGGAAAGAGGTCCTTCACCGGCACACTGGGGGGATCAGTCTGAACTCGCGGCCCTGCTGCTGCTGCTGCCGCTGATGCTGATGCTGATGCTGATGCTGGCGTTGCTGCTCCTCCTGATGATGATGCTTCCCCGTTTGCTGCGTCGCCATTCGCCGCTGCTGCTGCTGCTGCTGCTGCCCCCGCGCCACCCCGCTTCCTGCGCAGCAAGGGAGCATGGATGCATGTAACAGACTTAACCTACCCGAGCGCGGGAGGGAGTGCATGCATGATGGGTGTGAAAGCATGTGCGCGTGTGTGTTCTACTCGTGACAATTTCCATGCATGCACACTCAAGCACGAGTGCAGAGTGCATGCGCGTGCGTGCTCATTCACTCATCCTCCCTTCAAACTTGAACCCTATGGCCCTCTCACTCCCCCACTCCGCACAGCCCCTCACCTGGGCTTGCGCTTTTTCTTGGTGGCTGTGCCTTCACCCGCTTCCTCTGATTTGATTATCACAGGGACGAGGGGAACGGGAAGGGAGGGGGAGGAGAAGGGGGAAAGAGGGCCATTGAGAGGGACGGGGTGAGAAAGAAGTGACATTATAAGCACGACAGGAGCGACACAGCAGCAAGAGAAGGTAGTGGAACATGGGATGACGGCCAGTCAGCACCAGCGTTACTACCAGCAGCGCTACTAGCAGCAGCAGATGGGGAAAGCACCACTGACTGAATGACTGACTGACTGACTGACTGACTGACTGACTGACTGACTGACTGACTGACTGACGGACGGACGGACGGACTGACGGACTGACTGACTGACTGACTGACTGACTGACTGACTGACTGACTGACGGACGGACGGACGGACGGACGGACGGACGGACGGACGGACGGACGGACTGACTGACGGACGGACGGACGGACGGACGGACGGACGGACGGACGGACGGACGGACGGACGGACGGACGGACGGACGGACGGACGGACGGACGGACGGACGGACGGACGGACGGACTGACTGACTGACTGACTGACTGACTGACTGACTGACTGACTGACTGACTGACTGACTGACTGACTGACTGACGGACGGACGGACGGACGGACTGACTGACTGACTGACTGACTGACTGACTGACTGACTGACTGACTGACTGACTGACTGACTGACTGACTGACTGACTGACTGACGGACTGACTGACTGACTGACTGACTGACTGACTGACTGACTGACTGACTGACTGACTGACTGACTGACTGACTGACTGACTGACTGACTGACGGACTGACGGACTGACCTGCTCCGCCACCATCAGCGCCCTCCCCTTCCGCCCCTCCCTCCGCTGCTCCCTCCGCTTTCGATGCTGCTTCCCCAATCTCCACAGTCCCACCCGCACCCTCCTCCTGCCCCTGCTGCTGCGCCCCACCTCCCTTCTTGCCCTTTTTTTTCTTCTTCTTCTTGCTCTTCTGTCCCCCCACCCCTTTTTCCTGCCATCCACCACCTCATACGACACAACACCACACAACACCACACCACGCTCCACCACGCCACGCCACACCACACCACACCACACCACGCCACGCCCCACCACGCCACGCCACACCAGTCCGCAACACACCACACCAAGCCACGCGGCACAGCACAAGGTAGGAGAACGTCCGGCTCGTGATGCATGCATGGTCAAGAGAAAGTTTCCTCCAATTGTTCTGAGTGGAACAAGGAATCAGAGAAAGCTTCTTAGAAGCAAAGCGTTGCCCACAAGTCTTGCAAACGCAAAAGTTCCCAGTCGTCGACGAAAAAGAGTGGGGAGGGGAGAGGGGGAGGGGGGGGGGGGGGGGGGGGGGGGTGGCGAGGGCGGAGAGAGGGGGAGGAGGGCGGGGGAGAAAGAGAGAGAGGTTCGAAGAGCAAGGGAATGAGACGAGGGGGGAAATTCATTCGAAGACAGAATCCAAAACGACAATCTGGCAAGCCACGACAAACCCCCACATGTCTCACGGGAAAAGATTCTGCCCGGCGCCACAGCACACGCAGCTCGCGCCGCGTGGTAGGAGGCGCGGCCTTCGAGCGGCCATAATTCTGAACATCTGCGTCTGCCCAGCAGTGGCAATTTCATTTTCCCTCTTCCACAATAAAACTTCCATCAATTCGAGCGCTCGTCACTCACAACTCACCTCTGTTGCTTCCTCGCCTTCCTCCACGTCATCTCCCAATCCTTCCTCCTCGTCGACTGCCGGATTCGACGGCGGATTCTGCGCGGCAACCGCCGCCGCCGCCTCCTCTGCCGCTAGCGGGCCTGGCATCGCGACGCGGTGAAGCGAGCCTCAAGGAATTGCAGAAACGAAAACGAAGCGGAAATTTGCGAGAATCAGGCACCAGTTGGCGAAATCGGGAACGTGGCGAAAACTCTGCGGGACGGAAGGCGGCGGTGACGAGAGTTGGGATGCGGCGGCGGAAGGGCGGAAGGAAAACCGTGCCCAAAAAGCATAGTGGCTCCGAAATAAGTGGCTGCCAACTTGGAAGGAACAGAAAAGTGTGCCGTGTACCCCAAGTGCGAAAACCCTAAGGGCGCGGAGGATGGCGAAGGGTGGCGAATGTAACATCGATTTCGGGGGGATGGCGGTACTGTACATTGATCTGCAGAATTGATGGAGAAGATTGATCGCCAACTCGACATACGGCCGACGTTGTTACAATCGTTATGTGCTTCGCAGATTTTACAGACCCCAGAGCAAGTACACTTACGAGTGTCGCAATAAACACAGCAACCCGATTTGCGAATCTCGCTTGCGTGTTGACGAATCATATGCATGTCAAGAAACCCAAGCATTTCCCAATTTCACCTCTCAGATTCCGACTTCTGTAGATTCAAGCGCTGCGGAGGCCAGCAGCGCCGTCCGCGTCAATGGCGTCGCCCTCGCGCACCTCCCCACCATCGCCGCGCGGGCCCAACTTCTTCGCGGGGAATCCGCTGCTGCCACGTAAGCAGGAGAAAGCCAGCGTGGCGCAGCTCCTCAGCCCGCCCGACAGCGTTCCCGCCACGCCGCCGCTCCCGCCGCTTTCCTCCCGCCCTAACTCCGCGCTTCCCGGCTCCGCGCCCGCGAAATCCCCCCTGGGCGTCGCGCATCTGCTGCGCGCCGTGTCCCCGTCAAGAACATCCTCGTTACCAGCGCATTACTCCCTGCCGCCCGGCGACGTGCCTATATCGAGTCTGCACGGGTCCAGCAGCGCGGCCCTTTTAGGCACGCCGGATTCTTCGCGAAGCGAACCGAATGCGATCCGGATCGAATCAAATCCGATCCGAATCGAGCCTCAGGTGCTGGCGGTTCTGGACGGGCGCGTGCTCGTCGCCTGGTCGCAGCGCCGCGTTCCACCCGCCGCTGCCGCTGCCGCTGCCGCTGCCAACGATGCAGGCTCAGCAGAAGGTTCAGCAGAAGGTTCGGCAGCAGGCTTGGTCGCATTGCTCTCCGGTTGGTGCCTGGCCTGGCAGCCGCTGTCCTCGTTTGAAGGCAGCACTGCTGGCAGCAGCGGAGGGGGTAACAGTAGCAGCAGCAGCAGGGTGCGGGAGAAGCTGGTGTATCTGGGGGAGAGGCTCGGCGCGCCCCACTTCGCCCTCGAAGTGCAACTCGACCCCTCCGCCTCTGCTGCTGCCCATGCCTCTGCTGGTGCCTCTACTGCTGCTGGCCCCACCGCTGCCAATGCTGCCGCCAGTGCTGCTGCAGGCACTGCCGCAGCAGGGGCGGAAGTGAGAGGAGGAGGAAGAGGAGGCGGGGACGTGGCGGGTCAGCGGCTCACTGCCAGCCTGGCTACTCCTGCCACGCCTCCGCCCAGCCCTGACACGCCTGCCGAACCTGCCTCCGAACCTGCACGTGCTGCCCCTGCCGAACCTGGCGTAGCCACTGCCGGCACTGCTCGCAACGTGACTGCGACTCAAGCTGCTGAGAATGAGGCAGCCCAGGGGAATGGCAGCAGGGGTAATGGGGGCAGTGGTGATGGCGGGGGGGGAGGAGGGCGAGGAGAGGGAGGAGAGAGAGGAGCAGGAGGAGGAGGAGGGCGGGGTGAGAGAGGAGGGGGAGGAGGGCGAGGGGAGAGGGGAGGGGGAGGGGTGGTGATGGTGGCGGGGTATGGGCGGGCAGTGTTTGTGGATCTACGCACGCTCATGCTCGCCACGCATCCCCTTGACGCCCACGCACGCCACGACCTCGCAATTGCTGGCCATGTGAGTCGAGCAAAGGCTCTCCACCCAACATTGCGTCTGCTCCCCTCTCAACCCCGCCCTCGTCTCCGTCTCTCTGCATCCCTCCCTCCCCCTCCACCTCCCCTTCCCCCCACCAGGCGCGTGCCCTGCTAGCATGGCATCGTTCGGCGTGCTTCTGTGGCACGTGTGGGGCGCGCGCAGCCCCCTGTGAAGCGGGAAACCGCACCGCCTCTAGCCACTCTCCTCCTATCTGCGTCTCCATCCCATCCCTCCCTCCACCAGGCGCGCGCCCTGCTAGCATGGCATCGCTCGGCGCGCTTCTGTGGCACGTGTGGGGCGCGCACGGCCCCCTGTGAGGCGGGCAACCGCCGCCTCTGCCCCGTCGCTGCCTGCCGCTCCAAGCTCTACCCACGCATCGACCCGGTACGGTGCTGTGCCTCAGTGACTTGTTGACCCGGTGAGCTCAGCTCTACCCGTGCATTGACCCCGTACGCTGCTGTGCATCTGTGAGCTCAGCTCTATCTACCCATGCATTCACCCCGTACGCTGCTGTGCGTCTGTGAGCTCAGCTCTATCTACCCGTGCATTCACCCCGTAAGCAGACGCCTGCTCTTTGATCCATACACACCTGCCCATGTCTATCCCAATCACCTGCCCATGCATATCCCATTCCGTAACCATTCCATGCTTTCATGCATAATCCACCCTGTCGTTTCACCATCTCACCACCGCACTATCCTGTGCCCCATGCCAGGGAGTGGCAACGCTCTTGCTGGTTCTCCGATTCTTGCCTTTCCCAGCCCAGTGGGCAGCCCAGTGGTTATCAGATTCATCCTTTTCCCAGCCCAATGGTCAGCCCAGGGAGTGGCAATGGTCTTGCTCCACCTCTGCACCTCATCATGCCCTTCCCTTTCCTTCGCTCCCACCCATTTACGTCCCAATCGCCGACCTGCACCTGTCGCCCCACCCCACCGCACTGCACCGCACTCCAACCCACTGCAGGTGGTGATAATGCTGGTGGTGCATGCACGGTAGGATCGAGTGCTTCTGGCACAGCAGCACCCATTACCCTATGATATCGCAACCCACCGTATCCAACCATCGCCCCAGCCCACCCCACCCATCCCACCGCACTCCACCGCGCTGCATGGCAGGTGGTGATAATGCTGGTGGTGCATGCACGGTCGGACCGAGTGCTGCTGGCACGGCAGCACCGCTTCCCCGACGCTATGTGGAGCTGCCTCGCTGGTTTCATGGAGGTGCGTTGGTGCGGGCATGTAGGTGTGTGTGGATCTTCTGCTGTGTGTGCATGTCGAGTGTGCGCTGCTTGCATGTGCTGCCGCTTCCCCGACGCCATGTGGAGCTGCCTCGTTGGCTTCATGGAGGTGTGATGCGGTCATGAGTGGTCGTGTCATCTGTAAGGGTAGATGCTCGCACACGCTGTGTGTGCATGCATGTGCTTCCGTGTGTGCATATGCTGCTGCAGCATCTCTTCCCTGACCAACGCCATGTGGAGCTTGTGTTGATGTGTGTGCATTTCGAATGCTGTTGACACGGCAGCATCTCTCTTCCCCGACGCCATATGGAGCTGCCTCGCTGGCTTCATGGAGGTGCGCTCATGCATGTTTGCGTGCCGTCTGCCAAGGTGCATGTATACATATCCTGCTCTATATGCGTGCACGCGGGCTGCCACTCTTGCTCTGGAGAGTGTCGATGAGGCATGGCATGGATTGTAAGGGATGGGGAAGAGGACGAGGGGGAGCATACAGGGTGTTTTTGAGAATTCTCAAAAACACCTTGCAGGGTGCGTACAGTGGAATGAGTGGGATGCAAGAGGGGACGAAGCCTAGGAGCCGTTGACCTATGTCTGGAACCCTGTTCCTGTGCACGTTCTTTTCTTCCCCTCCCAGTGACTTTTGAGTCGACTCAAAAGTCACCTCGATGCAAGGGGGGAAGGAGCGGAGAATTCTTTGACCTACCCCTTGAACCTCGTACCCATGCACGTCCTTCCTTTCCCCTCATTATCCGCTGTGTGCCGTCCCCTCCCATCAGCCCGGGGAGAGTTGGGAGAGGCAATGGCGAGGGGGGTGGGGCTGCCTTTGAATTGTCCCTCGCCCCTTATCCATATGCACGCTCTCTTCTACCCTCCCCTCTCCTCGTGTTTTGAGTCGACTCAAAACACGACTCATTACATGGGTGGGGCTGCCTTTGAATTGTCCCTCGCCCCTTATCCATGTGCACGCTCTCTTCTACCCTCCCCTCTCCTCGTGTTTTGAGTCCACTCAAAACACGACTCATTACATGGGTGCGGCTGCCTTTGAATTGTCCCTCGCCCCTTATCCATATGCACATTCTCTTCTACCCTCCCCTCGCCTCCTTTCCCCCTCTTTTCCTTTCTCCCTGCTCACGCCGTCACTCTCTCCAGCGCGGGGAGAGTTTGGAGGGGGCAGTGGCGAGGAAGGTGAGGGAGGAGGAAGAGGAGGAGGGGAAAGAGGGGGAGGGGGGCGTACAGAGTTGCCTCAGAAGCACTCACTTGTTCCCGTTTGTCCTCCCCGTCCCCCTGTGTGCGTGCCGTCCCTTCCCATCAGCCCGGGGAGAGTCTAGAGGAGGCACTAACGAGGGAGGTGCGGGAGGAGGAAAAGGGGGAGGGAGAGCATACAGCGGCATGAGTTACTATGCGTTTGATAAAACCCCTTCGTCCACCTGTGTACCTTCCCTTCCCATCAGCCCGGGGAGAGTTTGGAGGAGGCAGTAGCGAGGGAGGTGAGGGAGGAGGTGGGGTTGTGCATCGCTCACACCCGCTACCACTCGTCGCAGCCGTGGCCCGGTGAGTGGAGAGGAGAGGGCACAGCACAGCGCAGCACAGCACAGCACAGCACAGCACAGCACAGCGCAGCGCAGCACAGCACAGCACAGCGCAGCACAGCACAGCACAGCGCAGCACAGCACAGCACAGCACAGCACAGCACAGCGCAGCACAGCACAGCACAGCGCAGCGCAGCACAGCACAGCGCAGCACAGCACAGCGCAGCACAGCACAGCACAGCGCAGCGCAGCACAGCACAGCGCAGCACAGCACAGCACAGCACAGCGCAGCACAGCACAGCACAGCGCAGCGCAGCACAGCACAGCGCAGCGCAGCACAGCACAGCACAGCGCAGCACAGCACAGCGCAGCATATGTGCTCCTAACACATGGGTGGCGAGGAAGGGACGTGAGGGAGGAGGTGGGTCTGTGCATCACGCACACCCGCTATCACTGATCTCAGCCGTGGCCTGGTGAGTGGAGAGGGCGTGTGTTCTGTGGACAGGTAAGTGGATTCATACCACTCCCGCTACCACTGATCTCACCCACCTTCTTTGTTTTTGCAAGGAAGGGGGTTCTGGGTGAACACAGAAGGGAATGACTTTTGAGTGGCGATCAGTTGTCTCTCGAGTCTCTACTCTGGCAGTTGAATCTGAATGAAGCCACTACCAGTTGACAACTCAAAAGCACCAATGCGGCGTGGCGATGTGGTATGAAGGCGGACGAAGCACCTGTTGCCCAGATATGCTGAACGCAGGGTTAAACATGCAGCCATCTCCCTTGCGCCTCCCTATACCACTCCCCTACTTCTCCTCGCCCGCACCCACCAGTGGGGTTCAGCAGCATGCAGTGTCAGGTGATGGTGGGTCATGGGACAATCTCTCCTCGCCGTCCTCCCCTCTCCTTCCCCCCATCATCCCCACCCACCAGTGGGGTTCGGCAGCATGCAGTGTCAGCTGATGCTGGGCTTCTATGCCTTTGTGGACGACACTGCTGTTACCCTCAACACACACGAGCTGCAAGGTACGTGTGCTCGTCATGTGTGCATGTGTGTGTGCGTGTGTGCGTGTGTGTGTGTGGTGTGTGTCTGTGCATCTGCGTGTGTGTCAGCCAATGGTGGGCGTTTTTGCATTCATCAATAACGCCACTGTTGCCCTCAACACACACGAGCTGCAAGGTGTGGTGTGTGGTGCATGTGGGTGTGGGGAGATGGGTGCTTCTTGTGGGATGGTGTTGCAAGGTGCGTGCGGGTGGGTGAACGAACAGGAGCCGCAACATGGGTGCGTGCCTGCGCATGTTATTGGAACAGTAGTGGAGTGGTGCATGTGCGTGGGTGGGTGAGCACAAGCTGCAAGGTATGTGTGGGTGCATGGGTGTGTCGGAGGAAAGTTGTAAGGTGCAATGAAGAGTAGGGACTGTCTTGTGTCACATTGGATGTATTCTTAAAGGCTGGAGTAGCCATCTAGTTGCATCAGTCTCAATATGTGTGCAAGGAAAAGCTGTGGTGTGCATGTTTGTGGGATTCTATTACTAATATTTTTGGTCTAATGGTTCTTTTCTTCTTCTTTAAGCATGCACTTCTATTCATGCCCTCACATGGTTCTGTTTGTGATGGGTTTCCGATGCGACATCGCACCCTACCCACCCTCACAGTTGAAGCGTTTTGTGTATACCTCCTCCATACAACATCAGAAATCATGCATGTGAACAAACTTTTTTTGCATACAATCTTCTGTCTGCTGCAGATGCTCACTGGTTCACACGCCAGCAAGTTACAGCCGCACTTTCCCCTGAGCGATACGAGACGGAATGCACTGCAGCGAGTCGCAAGGTGTATCTTAAACTAGTTCCACAAGCACACGAGGACTCGCTGCCTCCAGAGCATAAGCCCAACAACCATGTGTATGTCCCAGGGCCCTACGCCATAGCCCACCATTTGATAGCTGCTTGGTCACGTGACAAAAGCATTATGGATGGAGGACACAGTTGCTTGTGATGTAACGAGAGCAATGATAATTAGGATGTCACCAACTTCAGTGTCTGTTTGCGTGAGTACCAAAATGCACAGCTTGTTGTATGGGGAAATGGTCATGTGCATGTTTTCATATCAGACCAGTAGCCAGTGTATTTTCAATACAGGTACTTGCAGGTGACGGTGCCTACATCGTAAATGGCATGAGTTGGTAGCAAGCTTCAACTACAGAAAAGGAACCTGTGGCAGGCACCATCGTTAACTGCAGGTCTCAGAATGCACAATCTTCTCTCAATCTCATGTCTTATGCCAACATCAGCTCTAAGAAGCATCAATGTGCTCATATGCTGCAGAACGGGTGAATGACCATACAAATGCATAAGGGGCAAGTGGAATTTAAAGCCCGCGTCCCAAATTGCGGGCCGCGAGGGTCAAGTTTTTAAAACTTGACGAAGTTGAGTGTCCAAGCTTTTGAAAGTCACGCACCTGCAATTTGGGACTTTCGAAGACAGATTCACTCACCAGGGGGAAAACCGAGGGTTGGCTGGGTCTCGCGAAAAAAACGAACCTAGACGAAATCGGAAACTCTCGCCAAAGCCCACACCAGAAAAACTCCCTCTGGTCAACTTTTAAAAGCATGAACAATGGAAATTGTGTCTATTGACAATGGTTCGCAGAAGGTTTGTGGACCCAACTCGATATCAAGACTTTTCCTCGTCAGCTAGTACTCTCGCGTGGAGTACCACCTCACTATGCGGCAGCTTCGCGTACTTGCGGTGCGGATCAGCAGGATATGCGTGTGCTTTGGTACTATGATTATGCCACGTGCAAAGCTCACGACTTGTTGGTCAGTGGTGAAAATTCCACGTCGGACGCGAACGTCCTCGTTTGCTCGACTGAGTCGAGGAGACAATGTCCACGGAGGAGCCACGTCCGACGTACTGAAACTCGGATCTCCACAGATGACACATTTGCTTTTTGGTCCATGTCATCCGAATGCTACGCCTGTGCGCGAACATCAAAAGCTTGTGGCCAGGGGTGCATCCCCCAGATCCAGCACTGCCCCGAAAAGTTGCTGCCACGGCAGCACAGTGAGGCGACGAGCTGGCACGCCATTTGCAATCGGGGATGTGCTGCTTCCAGCGCACATTCCGGTGCAATGTGGTCCCCCTCTATTCGCATTCCGTGTCGCGCTGCCTGCGCGCTTCGTTCCAGCACAGGGACGGGCTGGCAGCGGGTGGCGGAAGCATCACCAAATCACTTCCCCCAGCCCCGCCATCCCTCCTAACTGGGCGCGCTGGCACTGGAGGAAGAGTTCGGTTCGGACCCGCCTTGTTGGCTCCCGTCCCGTTGCGCGGCGCTTTCGTGGCAGTGGCAGCAATGCCACGCTTGATTGGTTAGCTTCTTTCCCCGCAAACCTGAATGTTTCACAAACGGAATCGCGCATCGCCGAAGGGTGTGTAGTGCGAAAGAGTATTTGAGACAACTCGACATTGATAACTCTCGCAACCAAAATTCTCTCGCAGTTTTTCAGCAGCTTTTCCCACAACTAAAGTTACTCTGCCTAGCCGCTATACAAGCTCTTCTGATCCTCACTACACCTTCGACCTAAGAACCTGCGTCTTTTCACCTTCCAATTGAGAATTTGCTGCTGCTCTACTCGTATTTCGAGGCATCATGATCGCATACGCCTGGAGCCTGGCTACCGCCACCGTCGGCATTCTCGGTGGAGTCTCCACGGTCGTGTTCGGTGGGAGCTACATGGCGCACACCAGGATCGTGCAGGCGGTGAGTGAATCGCACTCCCGACTCTTTTCTATATTGCGATGATGTGGCGGCGGTGGTTGTTTCCCTTGGGTGGACTAGGAGGTTGCGTGGATTAGAGCCGTACCCATTGGAGATCGTGCTTTTAATCGTGCTTTTACTTTTCGCTCTTGATTCGCCTATCACAAACTAATCCACGTTGCGGTTCCTCCCTGCACTTGTTTTTTTTTTTTTTTTTTTTTTTTCCTGCAGAAACAATTAGCGAAGAGAAGAATGAGTGAAAGCGCTGCGCCTCCAGCTCCCAAAGTGGAAACGAGCTGAAGATGGCTCTCGCGGTCTTGGGCTCGCGAGTTGCGACGATAAACAGCAGTCATCTCAACCGTTGATATACCTCAGTTAGCCCTCTCACACGATGGCCCAGTAGTGTACATTCTTCTGCGAAGTAAGCAGCGCGCCCGCAAGCAACTTAGGTTGTAAAGTGTGAAGTACTAGTAAATGATTGTATTTTCTCTCTGAGTCGTTCCACATAAGACACCGCTGAGATGAGAGAAGTAACCTGGCTTATGCGTTCGCATGGCTGCCAGGAGAACTTATTTTAAAAAAAGTAAGGGCTTTAGATATTGTTGAAACGTTATAGCATACGGAGAGAATAAGGGTGCATTCCTGTCTTGACATTTGTGTCACAAAGCGGAGGTACCGCTCTGTACCGAATGGAACCGCTTTGTTAAAACATTTCTACCTAGTGCAGGAATGTACCCTAAATCCAGACATTGTTCATGATGTAACAAACCCCTTACACTGGAGCAACACGTGAATGTAAGAATCTAGCATGTTCCACATTTATGGAGTCAAGCTGAATCACATGAACCTGGTGTGCTTCACATACTCAAACTGCCCCTGTGCATCATACGCTATCACCACCTGCTGCACCTTCCACTCTCCTTCTGCCATGTACCCTGTATCCTCAAGCCCATCCCTCAGGTCCTCCTCTCCTTCACCTACACCCAATTCCTCCCCTCCTCGCTCCTCACGAATTCCATCACCACCACCACCCTGCACCCCTTCCCCTCCCCCCCTCACATACGTCACAACCAGCCAAAACTCCTCCCCTACTCCTCCCCCCTCGCGGCTGAGCATTGGCTCTAAGGGGGACGGCATAGCCACCACCACGCCCCTAGGCAGTGCCCAAACACCATACTTGTTTTGCTGGGCCTCGGGTATCCCTGCCAAGTACCCTGAAAATACCTCCATGTTCTGGGTTTCCAGCCTCTTGTTGGGGTGCTCAGGAAGAGGTGTAGCATAGAGGTCAGCATAGATGTAGTGGGGAACTCCATAGAGAGGCTTGGGAGGGAGAGAGGGGAGGGAGGCAGGCAGGTGGGTCGGTAGAGGAGTCTTCCAGTGAGGGCTGGCCCACGTGTCATGCAGGGATTGGCTGGAAGGGCTTGTGGTTCCGTCAGTAGCTTGGTAGCTGGCGGCACTGCCACTAGTGTGGGACTTGTTGTGCATGTCTGTTGGTAGGACAGTGTCGTCTTGCCTCAGCGACAAGGAAGCTTCCGAAAAGGCCACGTTGAGCTGTGCGCTGGGGCCTGCGAGGCAGAGGCAATGGAGGCAGAGGAGAGGAGATGGGTGAGAGGGGAGGGAGAGGGAAGCAGGCGAGTTACTCAATCAAACGTGGGTGGTGAGAGCGAGGTCAAAGCGGGGTGAGATGATTGGAGCACGTGGTGGACAAGACTAGCTGCTTGCATGCAGATCTATGGCTTACTGCGGCGCACTGTGCGCACAGTGCCAAGGTTGCAGAATCACATCTCACGCAATTATTCACACTCGCCGTGCGTCCGTCTCACTTCCCAAACAGCAGCACTGTGCGTACCGTCCATGAAGCACACGTTGGCTGTGAGTAGCACTGCACGCCGCACCGACCCCCCTCCCATGTTGCCCTGCCCACGCCCCTTGTCATCACGCTCACCCTCCTCGCCCTCCCCCTTCCCCTCCCCCACACCCTTTCCCCTGCCCTCCCCCTTGCCCTCACCCCTGCCCTCCTGCCTGCCTCCCCCCACCTGGAGCTGCGCCATCACCACAGCCCCGCCCCCATTCACCTCATCCCCCTCCCCCGCCTCCCCTCCTTCCCGCTCCTCGTCCCCCCCAGCACAGAGCACGCGTGCGCCATGGCTGTAGATGCCATAGGGCAGGGCGATGCCGTTGGCATGGCTGGCGCGCGCACAGGAGAAGGGCCACGCGCCCTCCGCCACCTTGGCTGGGAAGTCCCCCCGCCGGTTGAACTGCTCGTGCTGTGCAGGGATGGAGCGGAGGAGAGAGTGAGAGTGAAGGAGAGGGGGTGGAGAGAGAGGGGTGAGGGGAAGGAGATGGGTGGATAGCCGTGCGTGGAGAGAGAGGGGTGAGGGGAAGGAGATGGGTAGTCGCCCAGCTGCTTCACAGGAGGACAACCATGCGCCTTCTGCCACCATAAGTCCTCTTTCCAGTTGAACTGCTCGCACAATGCGGGGAAGGAGGGGAAGAGAGAGAAGGGAAGTGAAGTGACGGAGAGGTGGTGGAAGTCGCCAGGGTGCTTCACAGGAGAAGGGCCACACACCCCCCCACTACCTAGGCTGGGAAGTCGCTCTCGCTTGAATCGCTCCTGCTGTGAAGGGGATTCTGGGGACGGGGGAGGAGGGAGGGGAGGAGGGGTAAAGGGGTGTGGGAGGAGAGGAGGAGAGGGTGGACTCGCGTGCAGCAAGCGTGGCCCTCCCTTCTCCCTGTAGACTGGTGTGGGCCCCACAGGAGAAGGGCCATGCGCCCTCGCCACCTTGCTTGGTAAGTCCCCCCACCGCTTGAACTGCTCGTGCTGTGCGGTGCGGGAGGAGACAGAGAGAGGGTGAGCTGGAAGGAGCGGGGGTGGAGAACACGGGAAGTGTTCCAGAGGTGAGGAGGTGGAGGGCAAGCACGGGCCCAACAGGCGAAGGGCATCATTTTTAAGAATTCTCAAAATTGAGGAGGTGGAGGGCAAGCACGGGCAAGCACGGGCAAGCACGGGCAAGCACGGGCAAGCACGGGCCCAACAGGCGAAGGGCCACGCTCCTCCCATCACCTTGATAGAGAGCCGGCTGCTGATGGCTTGCGCGCATGCCCCTTTTGGGACAGTTGTGCTGTCGAGGGAGCGTGGAGGGGAGGGTGGTGGAGAGTGGGTGAAGAGAGGTGTATGGGTCCAAACGAGGGCTTCTCTTTCGGTCCGTTCAGGCTTCACACCACTGCTTTTGCAGGCGCCGTGGAGGCTTGTCAAGGACAACCGCAAGGCCAGGGGCAGTCAGGGGCAGGGGCAGGGGCAGGGGCAGGGGCAGGGGCAGGGGCAGGGGCAGGGGCAGGGGCAGGGGCAGGGGCAGGGGCAGGGGCAGGGGCAGGGGCAGGGACAGGGACAGGGACAAGGGCCGGGACAGGGGTAGGGACAGGGGTAGGGGCAGGGGTAGGGGCAGAGACAGGGACAGGGGCAGAGGCAAGGGGAGAAAACAGGGGCAGGGGCAGAGGCAGGGCAGGGACAACAGTAACGACAGGTGCAGGAACACGGGCAAGGCCAAGGAGAAGGGCGAGGGCAGAGGGTAGGAGCATGGCTCGGGCAAGGACATGAGTATCTTACCCGCAGCACGTACTCCTCTGCACCGCTCTCCACCTCCACGGGTGTGATTTCACGCAGCAGCTCCAGCGACAGCTTCGCCTCTCGCCCCTGCGCTGGTAACCAGAATCGCCAGTGCCCGTACCGCGTCGCCAGCTGCGGCCGGTAGCGCCGCCAGTGCTCCTCGGGGGTCAGCACCCGCCCTCCGGTCCTAACGTTTATCGTGCGGTTGTCCTCGGTGCGGTTATTCTCGGTGCGGTTATCGTCAGCCCCTCTGATAGGCTTATCACGCCCCTCTGCCCGCCCCATGGTGGGCGAGTCGACTTTCGCGTGGCCGTCCGGATGCTCGTTCCCATCCCCGTTGTTGTTGGTAGCTCCGGGCTCGCGCCGCAGACCGGCGTTGGCAATATGCATCGCGCCGCCGCCGCCGCCGCCGCTCGGAGCTCTCCGCCGTGAAACTCGGCGAGGAAGACGAAGCGGCCGAGTTCCCTTCGGAAGGCCCGGCGCCGACGTGCCGCGAATCCCGTGATTCGCGGAAGAAACGGCCGCCGGATAGAATCCGCGAGGCGCGGAACGGCCCTCAATGCACTGGAAACGCTCGAGAGAGAAGGCGCGGTTCGCAACGGATACGATCCCGAAAGGGGAAGACAGGGCGATGTTGAGGCTCATGACTGGACCGAGATACGCCGAGCTTGGGAATGGAAATAGGTCTCTCGTGGTAGGAGGCAGAAACTATAATTCGTCGATGAAATCCCATCGCGTTCACGTGGCTCGCGACGACGGAAGTCGGCAGTCTCGCGAGGCGCATACCCGCGCGGCTCGTCTGCAAAAGGTCGTGCGGGCTGGGGGAGACTGTCGCGACGCGCGACATCGCATGTGAGTGATAGACGTGGTCGGAGTATCCTAAGGACGGAGAGAACGAGAAAGAAGAGCGATATCTCGACAGCCCTTCCAACGCTGGCGAGAGCAATGGGAACTCCGAAAGTAGGTACGCAATAAGAGAATCTTCACGGTAAGGAATGAAAGAGAGCACACAGAGAGCAAACGTTATAAAACTTTACTTAGAAATTTCCGCAAGCCATTTGGAATCTCGAGAGAGCTTTCACCATCACACCCGTTCAGGGATTGCAATTTGCAAGTTACGCACCCTACCCCACTGCCCTCCCCCCCCAGCCAAACCCCCCCCATGTTGCAAATTGGGGGGGAATTGAAATTGGCGAGGGTGTAGGCAGAGCAGTTCGCAGCATTCCAAACAACTGACCTGCCACAAGTCCTACGAGTCGCACACCAGCCTGCATCATGCGTACTGTTGACGGGAATTGGCCCCGCCCTCGCTTGGGCGAAGCGGACTTCGCAGTTGGGGAGCGCGCAGAAGTTGTCGTAGACTGCGCGCAGAGTTCGACCTCGACCTGCCCGTATAGTTCGACCTCGACGCGTTCGCAGAGGACGCGGTCGACGGGCTCGCAGAGGACGCTGGTCGACGAGTCCGTCGAGGAGCTCGGTTCGCGGGATCCGTTCGGTATAGGAGCTCCTCAAGGCCGGTATAGGAGCTCCTCGACGAGGCTGGCAGAGGACTCGCCTAGGCGAAAACTGCTCGACGAAGCATTCGTCGAGCTCCTCTACGGAAGCCGCGCGACTGCGAAATTCGTCATGTGGGCGAATGTCGCCCAGGAGGTTTTCGCGAAGTCAACATGCGGAACGGCATCACGTGCTCGACGGTGCATCGCTGGCGAAACCGTCGGCACGCGTTCTACCTGGCACCTGCGCAATGTGCCTGGCGGCGCATCCGTCTACCTGCACCTACTTGGTAGGTGCGCACCTGCGCAGAAGTTCACCTGCCTCTGCGGCGCTGGCAGACCGTTGCTATACCGCGCTGGCAGACCGCAGCTATACCGCGCTGGCAGACTACTCTGCTGCAGCGTTGGCAAGCCGCGCTTCTGCAGCGCTGGCATAGTTCGCCCTGCAGAGGGCTTGCTAGGTGTTGCAATGCCATTCTAGCTATATCGACTTGCATGCCTCATTGTAATCTAATGTTATTTCAATTTCTTAGTGGAATTCTTGCCATATCTCTCTATGAACATAACAAGTAGTGAGAACGCCTAGCACAACGCTACAATCACCCACACAACCCCGTGCCTTCCTCCGTAGTCTACTCCCGTTGTGTAGTGACTCTCCGCACGTACCACGCGTAAACCCCGTTCTTCAGGGCCTGTTGGGCCACTCTCTGCCAATGTCGCAGCTAGAATTCTCCTTCTCGCGGCTCTTGCGCTCGCAGCCGCCGGATACTCCGTTCCCAGCGCCGCCAACCGCGCACTGCCGCCGCGCCAAGGTGCCTGGCGTCTAACCAAACAACACCCGTCTCGCCTGCCTCGACTCCGAGTCAATCGCGCCGGACGCTCGTTAAAGCTCGCCGGCGCCAGCGCGCCTCATCGCAACTATGGGGGTGTTGGACGGAAGATTGCTGGCAGACAATTCGGCGACATCGGGTTCCCGCAATTTGCCAACGATGTTTTTTTCTAACTGCCCACCGACTCCGAGTTGATTTTGATCGCGCGCAGTTACCGAAATCGTGGTTGGAGTTGTCACCAAAATGTTTTCGGGCACACAGCCAGAAACACAGGCATTCAAGTGCTCGGTGAAGCGTGGTTCGTCGGGTTTTAGAAATTTTTTCATACGCGGCAAAAACGTTTCACGTTTGTCCAGGACCAAGTGGGTCTTAACATAATGTACACGACATATTATGTTCTGTAAAAACATTAATTTATCAAGCCTGCACGTTGTTATTTGCCGAACAAATTTTGGCCTAATCAGTATTTAATATATATTATAATTGTCTTATGAATGGTTGTTACGGTATAATAAACAGCTGTTTTACCTCACATACATGTTACTATATTTTCCTCTAGGCATCTCTCTTAACCGTGCAGTATCACGATTTCTCAACAAGGCGAACTCATTCCTGAATTGCTTTGCTGTGTCAGCAAAGATTTACAAGATGGTAAAACAGCATGCTTTTGACCAATTACCACTCATGCTCGAGTGGACTCAGCTCGATGAGTGCTGATGTGTGTGCGTCGGAGTGGCACCCAATCGCAGCAATCGCACATCGAGCCAATGGGTGAGGGTGTGCGCTGTACTAGCATCCAGCCTGGCTTCGCCTCATCCCCCCCGCAATTTACAGCATCCAGCCTGGCATGGCCCGAAAAAACTGATTCGCTGCCATTTTTCCCCGTACTGTACATTCCCTTCTCTAATGCTGCTTGTCGCGTGTTTTTTTTTGCCCAAGGTCAACAAAAGCAGCATTCGTAAGTCAGTTTTGGTTATTCAAACAGCAGTAATTTGTCCGTAATTGCACGCCAGATCTATCTGGGCAGCATCTTGTTAAACCAGTGTTTTTTACGGTGAACCAGTTTCCCAACTGTCAAGTTCCTCCTCACCTCACATCTTGGAAGGGTGAACTGAGCAGGGAGCGAGCAGGGCCAGCAATACAATACGACTCATTTGAACTAGTGTTCCATTTGTGTTAGTGCCTCATTTCAACGGAGGAGTTTTTGTTTCCTTGGTAGTTTTTCAACTCATTCCGCCATGGTTCCCACACCCCCCTTCGCGACGAACAATCGCAACCTCGTGTTGAGCACGATGCCGCCGTGACTGCTGGTGAGTTTTTTCTGTGCTCGTTCGTACATGTGCTCTTTCTCGGTGTTTGTATCTTTTTCGCTATGTTAAAGTTTCGTAAGCTTTAACATGTCCTTCATTAATGGCTATGCTTCTTCAGGAATTTATTCTCTCACTGACGCTGTCTATTTCCTTGCCGTGTCTCATATTTTCAGATCATCGTGTTAGTTGAAGTGTTGTATGTTATGATTATTATTATTAATACTTCAAAATTCGCCCTGTAATGTCAGCTTCAGTATTTGTTGCTAATGGGCGTTTTGATGAAGCGCGTGATTATTGCTATTATCTACGTTGCTGTGCTTTATTATCGTGATTTTGAATATTTAATGCTGTATCCAGTTGTGTATTATCTCAATTAAAGGCGTTGACCATTATCACATATTCGTTAAAAGAATTAAAAAGTACTAACAATATCTGTTTGATTTATAACGCTTTCCAAATATAGGGTTACACAAATGGTTACGCGAGGTAACAAAGCAACTGATCAAGCCTCGCATGTGCGATGTTCTCGTTTCGGATCCGATGGTAACAAATCCGAACCAATCGTGCCAACTGACATGCGATGCGTAGGCAATACAGTGCAGTCGGCCCGCAGGTTGGTTTCGACAATTCCCAGGTTGACTGCATGGTGGTTCTGTTGCCCAGCAATTACCCCCCCGTATTGCCTGCCGAATCTCAGGACCCATAAAATCGGGCGTCACTAAGATGGTTTCCGGCTAATTGCTGGAAACCACATTCCTTCGTGCGATGTGGCTTCAGGCTTGGCTTCAGTCTTGGCTTCATGGCTTCAGTCTTGGCTTCAGTCTTGGCTTCGTGGCTTCAGTCTTGGCTTCAGTCTTGGCTTCGTGGCTTCAGGCTTGGCTTCATGGCTTCAGTCTTGGCTTCATGGCTTCAGTCATGGCTTCAGTCTTGGCTTCATGGCTTCAGGCTTGGCTTCATGGCTTCAGGCTTGGCTTCATGGCTTCAGGCTTGGCTTCATGGCTTCAGTCTTGGCTTCATGGCTTCAGGCTTGGCTTCATGGCTTAAGTCTTGGCTTCATGGCTTCAGGCTTGGCTTCAGTCTTGGCTTCATGGCTTCAGTCATGGCTTCAGTCTTGGCTTCATGGCTTCAGGCTTGGCTTCATGGCTTCAGTCTTGGCTTCATGGCTTCAGTCTTGGCTTCATGGCTTCAGGCTTGGCTTCATGGCTTCAGGCTTGGCTTCATGGCTTCAGGCTTGGCTTCATGATGCCCTATTCCCGGGCGCTGGCCTGTTCACCCGAATCTGCTACCCCGTGTGCCGAATCCCGCAGTGAAGGCGCTGGTGCAGCTGAAGGAGGCGTGGGGCGCGTGGGCGGGCAACAGCAACGCCACCACGGCGTGCTCTGCGTGGGCTGGCGTCACGTGCAGCCCTCAAGGCCTCGTCGCTGCCCTGTCAGTCTCCCCGCCGCTCATTTCACCTCCGCGCCCTCTCTGCCCGTTGCTGCCCCTCACTGTCCACTGCACTGCACCTCACCGCCCTTCACTGTCTGTCCGTGCGCTCATTGCCCGCGGCGCGGCTCATCACTGTGCCATCATGCAGAGGCACTCATCACTGTGCCATCATGCAGAGGCACTCATCACTGTGCCATCATGCAGAGGCACTCATCACTGTGCCATCATGCAGAGGCACTCATCACCGTGCCATCATGCAGAGGCACTCATCACTGTGCCATCATGCAGAGGCACTCATCACTGTGCCATCATGCAGAGGCACTCATCACTGTGCCATCATGCAGAGGCACTCATCACTGTGCCATCATGCAGAGGCACTCATCACTGTGCCATCATGCAGAGGCACTCATCACTGTGCCATCATGCAGAGGCACTCATCACTGTGCCATCATGCAGAGGCACTCATCACTGTGCCATCATGCAGAGGCACTCATCACTGTGCCATCATGCAGAGGCACTCATCACTGTGCCATCATGCAGAGGCACTCATCACTGTGCCATCATGCAGAGGCACTCATCACTGTGCCATCATGCAGAGGCACTCATCACTGTGCCATCATGCAGAGGCACTCATCACTGTGCCATCATGCAGAGGCACTCATCACTGTGCCTCCATCACCGCCTGCTCCGCATGCGGCACTCATGGTTGCGCTGCCCGTACTGCTTCTGAATGGGCTGCTTGCGTGTGCTGGCAGGGATGCTAAGCTGATTCCCGAATCGGATCCTCCCCCGAGTGGCGCCATACCCGCCGCCATCACCACCCTCGCCAATCTGCAATACCTGTCCGTCCCCACCCACGCTCTCCCTCCACCACCCACGCTCTCCCTCCACCACCCACGCTCTCCCTCCACCACCCACCTCTCCCTCCACCACATCCATCGGGTCCTTCCTTCGTTTGCCAAGCACAACGTGTGCGTGCTTGCTCCTGTTCTTTCACGTGCTTTCATGCTTCACGCCTGTCCCACCGGCACCATGCTGCGTCCGTCCATCTCATTCCTCTCCTTCCACACGTCAGAACCCATCCCCTCCCCCTGCCCTTCCATGCCTCGCTTCTCGAATGGTTTCATTTCACCAGAACTAAGACCTTATCTTGGCCATAAATCTCAAGAGGTCCATTCTTCCATGCCATTGCCTTTCCCACTGTTGGTTCCTTCCCGCCCTCGTATTCCCACAGCGATCTGTCTTACCTTGATCTTGTGGGGTCCATTCCATCTCTCGCCCCTCTCACCGCCCTCACCCACCTGTATGCGCCCCTCTCACCGCCCTCACCCACCTGTACGTGCTGTTCTCCCGTGCTTTCAGATCTCAGCTGCTTATCTGTTGGACAACGCCCACCCACCATGCCCACCCACCATGCTCATCCACCATGCCCATCCACCATGCCCATGCACCATGCCCATGCACCATGCCCATGCACCATGCCCATGCACCATGCCCATGCACCATGCCCATGCACCATGCCCATGCACCATGCCCATGCACCATGCCCATGCACCATGCCCATGCACCATGCCCATGCACCATGCCCCTAAGTTGGAAAAAACGCGTTTGGCGTTTTATACGCTAGCGTTTTAACGCTAGCGTATAAACGCCAAACGCTTGTTGGGTTGTGTTACATACGCTCTGCAAACGCATGGCCGGGCAGGGTAAAAAAAGTTTTGGGCAGGGGAAAATTTGAGGTTAAGAGGTGGGGATGGGGGGAGGTGCAAAGCACCAGCAAAACCCATCCCTTATTTATTAATTTCCAGATTTCAGTCATGCAACTTCCTACAACATTCCCCCACCCCACCTTCCACCTAACATCCTACACCCTCTATGGTAATGCTGCCCCTCATTCCCACCATCCAACCGCCCTTCACCTAAGCATACTCGTCCTCAAGAATAGCATCCTCCCCCTCCTCCACATCCTCACCCTCCTCCTCCATTGTGTAGCCTTCAGGAGTGGGAGGGTCCTCCATGTTCCCCGTGACGACCCCCTGGCCAGCAGGGACCGAGTACCAGTTGTGCACAACTTGCCAGTTGTGCGCAATATAGACTAGGTCCCTGCACTTCTGGGAGCCTAGGCGGTTGCGCCTTGCCGTGTGGACTGCGTCCCACACAGCCCAGTTTCTCTCGCATGCAGCCGCTGAAACTGGCTGCGAGAGCACACGACAAGCAAGCGTCGCGAGCTCGGGGAAGTCAGTGCCGTTCCAATTCCACCACTCAACGGCGCTCTGCGTCCCCTCCTTCACTGCCGCACGTTCAGCAATGGCCTGCAGCAGGCCAAAGCTTCCCTGCAGGGTCATGAATGCGGAAAGCCCCTCCTGCAGCACCAAGGAAGCTCGGCGCTCCACGCCGTCCTTCCGAGTGATGGTGAGGTGGTCGTAGTGGGTCGTGATGTAGGTCTTCAGGACGCGCGTGCACTCAATGTCGCTCCTGAAGATCCCTTCTTCCTGGTTGACAGGATTCAGGATCCTGCCAACGACGTGCATGGGGCACGCGAGAGTCTCATCCCACCGCTTCTTCACGATGCGCGTGATGTCCCCCACCTCCCCCCTCGTCAGGAACCCGTCCGCCTGCTCGTCGAGGAGATCCTGCAGGTTCTCGGTGAGCTCGAGCATGTTGTCATAGATGCGGCCCATCATGCCCTTGGCCGTTGCATCCGTCGCGCGCATCATGACGAAGGGGACCTTCATGACGGCCGTGAAGAACTCCGTGAGCTTCCACCACGGCTCATCCATCACTTGCACGCAGAAGGCTTCTGCGCTCACTTTCCTTGCGCCAGTTGCCCAGCCACGCCACTCCTCACTCAGAACCATCTGCAGGAGGGAGAGGCGCACTTCACACAGGCGGGAGACCGCAATGAACTGCGTGCCGAAGCGCGTCCCCGCGGGCTTCAAGACCTGCTTCCCCTTCCCGCCGTTGACTTGAGGGCTGCGCAGGTAACCGCGCGTGAAGTGATGGTTCCGCACAAAATTGATGATCTCCGCCGCCCGGGAAACAATCTCCCTCGCCCACGACATCTTCCCAATGTCCTCCATCATAAGGTCGAGGACATGGGTCGCACACGGAACCTGCTCGATGTGCGGGTATTCCGCGATGAGGGCACGGCACGTGGCGGCGTAGTTGGAGCCGCCATCCATGCAAAAGGCCACGATGTTGTCGGCCCCGACCTTCTTGATGATCAGGCGAAGAAGGTCGGCAATGTAACCGCCCGTCTTCTGCTCCATTTTCGTGTCCACGAACTCGACGAAGACGGCCCCGCTGTCATTGATGAGAAGTACGTTCGCCTGAGGACGGCCGCTGCCGTCCGTCATCATATCGCTCGCTATCGTAACGCCATCACGACGCCAGCTCGCCGCGACTGGAGCAAGCGCCCCTTCAATGCGCTCGCGACACTTCTGGAGACCGGCACCACCGACGACGCGACGCTTCGGCGGGGTGTATCCAGCTCCCGCCCGCGCAATGCACGTGACTGCATTGCGCCAGAGGGGATGGTCGGCGTGATGTTCTGGCAGGCGCAGACCGGCGAAGAGAAGACACACCGCCTCGTCGGCGGACATCTTCAGGCAGGCGGCGTCGTCGCCGTAGAAGTCTGTCATGCGAGACTTCTTCTCGCCATTGATCGCCGAGATTGCCGAAACCTCCGCGGTGCGCTTATTCTCCCGCCCTTGTTCTTCTTCTCGTAAATCGCCTTCACGCTCTCCTTGGCCTCCTTGGGAGATTTGGAGCACAGGTGCACCTCACGGCGCCTCATCTTGGCCCAGCTGGTGATGTGCTGCGCAGCGCGGTACATTCCGCCCGTGAACTTGAACTTGCAGTATTTGCAAACCTTGGTGGCGTGGTCGACATCGTTGCCGGGGGGCACTAAGAAGTGCTTGTAAACAGCGTGGTTACTGTCCATGCAGACCAATGAAGAGCTCGTAGCCTCAGCAGAAGTACTACAAGGCTCTGCAGTCGGGGTAGAACTTGGTGTTGCAGAACGATGGGGAGCCATGCTGGAAATGGAGCTTGAGGAAAGAAACTGAATGAATGACGAGAGGAAATGAGCTACATTTATGTTGAAGGGAGGGTGGGTTGAAAGCAAGATTGGTGAAGGAAAGGGAAGTGGGAGTTGACGGGGTGTGGTGGTGTGTGAAGTGGTGAACAATTGTGGTGGGTGCGACTCGGCTTGGAAATTCATTTTTCAAGCCACTTTCGTGCTGTTCGAAACCCAACCCTCGCGTCGCCACGTTGCGAACGGAAACTCAAAGTTTGATTATTATTTTTGGGCTGCCCAACACTTTTCGTAGCGTATAAACGCAAAACGCAAAAGTACATTAGCGTTTTTTCCAACTTAGCCATGCCCATCCACCATGCCCATGCACCATGCCCATGCACCATGCCCATCCACCATGCCCATGCACCATGCCCATGCACCATGCCCATGCACCATGAACATGCACCATGCCCATGCACCATGCCCATGCACCATGCCCATGCACCATGCCCATGCACCATGCCCATGCACCATGCCCATGCACCATGCCCATGCACCATGCCCATGCACCATGCTCATGCACCATGCCCATGCACCATGCCCATGCACCATGCCCATGCACCATGCCCATGCACCATGAACATGCACCATGCCCATGCACCATGCCCATGCACCATGCCCATGCACCATGCCCATGCACCATGCCCATGCATCATGCCCATGCACCATGCCCATGCACCATGCCCATGCACCATGCCCATGCACCATGAACATGCACCATGCCCATGCACCATGCCCATGCATCATGCCCATGCACCATGCCCATGCACCATGCCCATGCACCATGCCCATGCACCATGAACATGCACCATGCACCATGCACCATGCCCATGCACCATGCCCATGCACCATGCCCATGCACCATGCCCATGCACCATGCCCATGCATCATGCCCATGCACCATGCCCATGCACCATGCCCATGCACCATGCCCATGCACCATGCCCATGCACCATGCCCATGCACCATGCCCATGCACCATGCCCATTCACCATGCCCAGTTCACCACCCTCATTTGCACACATCCTGCTCTTTGAAGCTTGATCCTCGTTCCCATCCCATCCACGCTCCAAAACCTCAACTCATTCTAACTTTCCCAGTCCAATTCCTTGCACTACCAATCATTACCATCCGTCCCTACATGTACTTTGCCGCTGTGTCATGATGATTCAGGGTGAATCATTCCTGCTGCCCCTGCATCTGGCACCTCTGGCATGTGTCCTCTCCTCCTCCCCATCCCCATTGCCCAATGAATGCGCGGCATGCTCCCTTCCCTGCATGCCACGCGTGACCACAGGGCCATTGGAACGGACGGCAGCAGGCTGAATGGCACATTGGTCGGACTGGATTGGCTTTCCTCCCTCACCGCCCTGCACACGCTGTATGCTCGCCCTGCCACCCGTGCTCGCCCTGCCACCCATGCTCGCCCTGCCATCCATCCTCGCCCTGCCGCCCATACTCGCCCTGCCACCCATACTCGCCCTGCCACCCATCCTCGCCCTGCCGCCCATACTCGCCCTGCCACCCATGCTCGCCCTGCTACCCATGCTCGTCCAGGAAGACATGTCATTGCGCATGCTGTTGGCTTTCCACTCATTCCTTCCTTTAGCCGTGGTGCACGCCACATTGTGCCCGCAACTCATGCTCACTGCGCCAACTCATGCCCACTGCGCCAACTCATGCCCACTGCGCCAACTCATGCCCACTGCGCCAACTCATGCACACTGCGCCAACTTTTGCCCACTGCGCCAACTCATGCCCACTGCGCCAACTTTTGCCCATGCATACGTGCATGCCACACTGCCCTCCTGCCACCAGGAGTCTGATTGGCTTGGCAGAATTCATAGGGGACTTGTCCTCCCTGCACATTCTTTCTCAATTGCAAAGCCTTCAAGATCTGTAAGCATCAGTGCAGTGCAGTGCACTAAGATATTGCGGTCGCGTTATGCTATGCTGCTATTCTCTATCTCATGTCAAATCATCCTTCAGTTGTGTTGAGCCTTGTAGTATGGTTGCTAAACCAGGCTTCAATTTGCGTCAGTGGTGCATTCAGTCTTGCTGATTGCCTGTGCATGCTGGGCATGAACGCAGGAAACTCATTTCATTCACCAACGCCACAGGGGAGATACCCGGAGAGATCAGATACTTAACTGCCCTCACTGCACTGTAAGCTGCACACAAGTCCCAAGCATAGCACACATGAAGCAACCCTGTTCATGTGCAATGGTGGAACTTCTCTTAGAAACATTGCACATGATGAAACCTCATCATGTTGAAACATTGTCCCCACGACATGACCGCATCTCTCTGCTTTTCGCCTGCATGGTGTCCTCTTGCCCCTCTCTCTCCAGGGACCTATCCTACCTTCGTGCCTTGGAGTTTCCTGATTGGTTGACCCACCTCTCCAGCCTTGAGCACCTGTGAGCTTGTCTTGCCCCACCTTACTCTCGTTCTTTGCCGTTGCTGCAAGCACATCACACCCCCAAGAAGGCACAGGGTAAGCGCACACCGCATGTGCCATTGTTATCATGGCTAAGTCTTGTCGCAGTGGAGAGGATCTCAACATCTCTCCTTCCCTTGCGTGCAGGACGGTGAATAACTTTTTGAGACGTCTCAAGAGGACTCTCAAGGACTCTCCTTCCCTTGTGCCTTGTGTACCGTTGCCGGTCTTCCTGTGTGTGCAGGACGGTGAATAATGACGATCCACGCCGCCACGGATTGCTCAACGACAACATGTCTGGGCTTACAGCACTCACCGCCCTGTGAGCTCAGCGCGCTTGTTGAATGGAGAGTGCACCGAGCATGCAGGCTCTTGGAGGTAACTCAAAGCATGTATGCTCGTCATGCTGTGTACGTTACTCTGGTCTGGTGTAGACATGACCAGCGGGTCAGGCCAGGTCTGGTTGGGTTTACCGGACCGACTCGGGGTTTTGGCTGTTCCTGTAGCGGCCGCTCTAGTGGACCCGACTTGACCAGGCCAACCCGATCGAGTTGTCTTTTGAGTCGACTCAAAAGTCAAGTCAACTCGTTTTTTTGTCACGATCTGACTTTTTTTGTTTTCACCCTTTTTGTCGCAATAAGCCCTCACCCCCACACCATGTCAATGTTTTCCCTTGCTGCATTCTTGACTCTTGCTACGGCAAGGAAAACAATAACAAATCCTCCACAAGTTACTCTTTTGACCTCCACCAGTCAGGAACTCAGGCGTTCATGTGCTGCGTGCTCCCGTGCTCCCATAATGTGCAGATCCCTTACTGGAAACAGCTTGCAGGGCTCCCTGCCTGAGAGCTGGTCCTCGCTGGTCAATTTGGCGGACCTGTGAGTTACTGCTTGTGCTGCCATCCTTCCTTCCATGCCGTCCTTCCTTCCATGCCGTCCTTCCTTCCATGCCATCCTTCCTTCCATGCCATCCTTCCTTCCATGCCGTCCTTCCTTCCATGCCGTCCTTCCTTCCATGCCGTCCTTCCTTCCATGCCATCCTTCCTTCCATGCCGTCCTTCCTTCCATGCCGTCCTTCCTTCCATGCCATCCTTCCTTCCATGCCATCCTTCCTTCCATGCCATCCTTCCTTCCATGCCATCCTTCCTTCCATGCCGTCCTTCCTTCCATGCCATCCTTCCTTCCATGCCATCCTTCCTTCCATGCCATCCTTCCTTCCATGCCATCCTTCCTTCCATGCCGTCCTTCCTTCCATGCCATCCTTCCTTCCATGCCGTCCTTCCTTCCATGCCGTCCTTCCTTCCATGCCATCCTTCCTTCCATGCCATCCTTCCTTCCATGCCATCCTTCCTTCCATGCCATCCTTCCTTCCATGCCGTCCTTCCTTCCATGCCATCCTTCCTTCCATGCCATCCTTCCTTCCATGCCATCCTTCCTTCCATGCCATCCTTCCTTCCATGCCGTCCTTTCTTCCATGCCATCCTTCCTTCCATGCCGTCCTTCCTTCAATGCCATCCTTCCTTCCATGCCATCCTTCCTTCCATGCCATCCTTCCTTCCATGCCGTCCTTCCTTCCATGCCATCCTTCCTTCCATGCCGTCCTTCCTTCCATGCCGTCCTTCCTTCCCGTCCTTCCTTCCATGCCATCCTTCCTTCCATGCCGTCCTTCCTTCCATGCCGTCCTTCCTTCCATGCCATCCTTCCTTCCATGCCATCCTTCCTTCCATGCCATCCTTCCTTCCATGCCATCCTTCCTTCCATGCCATCCTTCCTTCCATGCCGTCCTTCCTTCCATGCCATCCTTCCTTCCATGCCGTCCTTCCTTCCATGCCGTCCTTCCTTCCATGCCGTCCTTCCTTCCATGCCATCCTTCCTTCCATGCCGTCCTTCCTTCCATGCCATCCTTCCTTCCATGCCGTCCTTCCTTCCATGCCGTCCTTCCTTCCCGTCCTTCCTTCCATGCCATCCTTCCTTCCATGCCGTCCTTCCTTCCATGCCGTCCTTCCTTCCATGCCATCCTTCCTTCCATGCCATCCTTCCTTCCATGCCATCCTTCCTTCCATGCCGTCCTTCCTTCCATGCCATCCTTCCTTCCATGCCATCCTTCCTTCCATGCCGTCCTTCCTTCCATGCCGTCCTTCCTTCCATGCCGTCCTTCCTTCCCGTCCTTCCTTCCATGCCATCCTTCCTTCCATGCCGTCCTTCCTTCCATGCCGTCCTTCCTTCCATGCCATCCTTCCTTCCATGCCATCCTTCCTTCCATGCCGTCCTTCCTTCCATGCCGTCCTTTCTGCCATGCACCGTTCTGTTCATGATGACACTCTCTAGCCTCCTTTCCTTACCATTCTTCCTGCCCTGCCAGCCATGCTGCTGCCATCAGCCTCAACGCCATTGCCGCTGCACCGTGCCAATGCCTATCTTCTCACACCCAACAACATTTGCCCTGCTTGTGTCGCAAATTTCGCACACGTGCCGTGTTTCGTTCTCCCCCTTTTTTTCCCAGCAATTTAGGTCTGAACCACATCCAAGGATCAATCCCGGCATCGTTTTCAGCCCTAACAGCCCTCACCTCCATGTAAGGTTCCTCCCCTGGCTTCCCACCGTCTCAGCCCGACTCTGCCTCTGTCTAGATCCCTTGGGTCCATTCCTCTCTTAAGTACACAATCCGTTGGTGTGCCCTGGGCATGCATGGGATAAGCATAGGATTAGCATGAGATGAGCATGGCTGCACAAGCATGCATGAGATGAGCATGGCCGCACGAGGGCCAGCTACCCTTGGGCAGGCTCGCACCGACCTCCTTGGCTAAGGGCGGGGCCAGTGCCAGCATGACAAAGCATCTCCACTCTCTGAAAGCAGTGGCTGCATGAAACCTTTTGAGGCGCCTCAAAAGTGCCAGCATGACAAAACATCTCCACTCTCTGAAAGCAGTGGCTGTATGAGAGCTTTTGAGGCGCCTCAAGAGTGCCAGCATGACAAAACATCTCCATTCTCTGAAAGCAGTGGCTGTATGAAAGCTTTTGAGGCGCCTCAAAAGTGCCAGCATGACAAAACATCTCCACTCTCTGTGAACAATCCTAATGCCGAAAGCAACGGGCATAGGAAAGCACAAATCACTTTTTGGGCCCAATTAAGGCCAATTTTTGGCCCAATCCAGCCATTGGAGCTTGGGCTGCGGCTCAGTTGGAACCACACGCCGTCCGGCACCCGGCAGGCCGGCCCTCAGTGCAGTGCATCCGCTGTTCATTGCCCATTCGTCCCCCCCTCCCCTGCAGAGACCTGTCGTGGAATTCTCTTTCTGGGTCTATACCCCCGGTTTTCACCAGCAACATCCAGGCGATGTATGGCACTCTTCTCTTGGCCTCCTGCCCTGCCATCCCAATCCAAGCCCCGACACCACCCTTGTCTTGCTCTGCATACTTGTGACTCGTTCCTGTCATTCTTTTCCTTTCATGCACCCCTGCTGACCATTCTTTTTGGCTGTATATCCTTCCCGTCGTTTGTCTTGCTGCTTTGAGGTCCGCTCCTTCAGTCTGTGGTCCCTTGGTCATTAGCATCCTGAGCATGCCTGTCATTTGCCTTCCTCCTCACATACCTTCCTCTCTGTGTCTATTCGAACCCCTCTGCCTGATCTCTCCCCTCATTTGGCCCACTCATCCTCTCTCTAAAATGCTGGCACGTGCGTTCATTGCAAAGAGAGGACAAGTGGGGCAAATGAGGCGAGAGATTAAGCACAGGGGTGGTATCTGACTTTAATAGACTCGTGGTTCACATGTCCGGCCTGTCTATCCAGATCGCTCGAATACAATGCTTTCAGTGGACCCATCCCGCCACACCTGGCTATACCCAACCTCACGGACCTGTGAGACTCGGTTTTTCTTTTGTGTGTGTGTGTGTGTGTGTGTTTTTTTGTGTTTTTTTTTTTTGTTTTTTCCCTTTTATGCACACTCACATTCAACCTCCAATCATATTTGGCCTCCCTTCCGCTTGCCCCCCATTCTTCATTACCTTCGTTTCCTCCCTCCACTTTGTGCAATGTCCCCTGTTCGGCTATTCGGGCTGCAGTCAACTCTCCAACAATTTCTTCACAGGCTGCAGTCAACTCTCCAACAATTTCTTCACAGGAGGCATCCCTGACGCCTTCACATGGGTTATCTGTATGTGTCTTCCCACGTGGTGCTCCGCCCATTTAGCTCCCCGTGTCCCTGCTGCACTTAATGTGCTGTGCTCTCAAACTGAGAGTCCATTGTCCAAGAGAGATAATCAGAGAGAAATAGGATGCATAGCCACACCTCACATAGTATCAATTATCCATCCTCACATGGTATCACTTATCCATCCTCACATGGTATCAATTATCCATCCTCACATGGTATCACTTATCCATCCTCACATGGTATTGATTATCCATCCTCACATGATATCAATTATCCATCCTCACATGGTATCAATTATCCATCCTCACATGGTATCACTTATCCATCCTCACATGGTATCAGTTATCCATCCTCACATGGTATCACTTATCCATCCTCACATGGTATTGATTATCCATCCTCACATGGTATCAATTATCCATCCTCACATGGTATCAATTATCCATCCTCACATGGTATTGATTATCCATAACACATGATATCAATTATCCATCCTCACATGGTATCAATTATCCATCCTCACATGGTATCACTTATCCATCCTCACATGGTATCAATTATCCATCCTCACATGGTATCAATTATCCATCCTCACATGGTATCACTTATCCATCCTCACATGGTATTGATTATCCATCCTCACATGGTATCACTTATCCATCCTCACATGGTATCACTTATCCATCCTCACATGGTATTGATTATCCATCCTCACATGGTATCGATTATCCATCTTCACATGGTATCACTTATCCATCTTCACATGGTATTGATTATCCATCCTCACATGGTATCGATTATCCATCCTCACATGTTATCAATTATCCATCCTCACATGGTATTGATTATCCATCCTCACATGTTTTCGATTATCCATCCTCACATGGTATCAATTATCCATCCTCACATGGTCTCACTTATCCATCCTCACATGGTATCAATTATCCATCCTCACATGGTATCACTTATCCATCCTCACATGGTATTGATTATCCATCCTCACATGGTATCAATTATTCATCCTCACATGGTATCACTTATCCATCCTCACATGGCATTGATTATCCATCCTCACATGGTATCAATTATCCATCCTCACATGGTATCAATTATCCATCCACACATGGTATCAATTATCCATCCTCACATGGTATCACTTATCCATCTTCACATGGTATTGATTATCCATCCTCACATGGTATCAATTATCCATCCTCACATGGTATCACTTATCCATCCTCACATGGTATTGATTATCCATCCTCACATGGTATCAATAATCCATCCTCACATGGTATCAGTTATCCATCCTCAGATGGTATCAATTATCCATCCTCACATGGTATTGATTATCCATCCTCACATGGTATCGATTATCCACCTCACATGTTATCAATTATCCATCCTCACATGGTATTGATTATCCATCCTCACATGTTTTCGATTATCCATCCTCACATGGTATCGATTATCCATCCTCACATGGTATCACTTATCCATCCTCACATGGTATCAATTATCCATCCTCACATGGTATCACTTATCCATCCTCACATGGTATTGATTATCCATCCTCACATGGTATCGATTATCCTTCCTCACATGTTTTCGATTATCCATCCTCACATGGTATCAATTATCCATCCTCACATGGTATCAATTATCCATCCTCACATGGTATCAATTATCCCTCCACACATGGTATCAATTATCCATCCTCACATGGTATCACTTATCCATCCTCACATGGTATTGATTATCCATCCTCACATAGTATCAATTATCCATCCTCACATGGTATCACTTATCCATCCTCACATAGTATTGATCATCCATCCTCACATGGTATCAATTATCCATCCTCACATGGTATCAATTATCCATCCTCACATGGTATCACTTATCCATCCTCACATGGTATTGATTATCCATCCTCACATGGTATCAATTATCCATCCTCACATGGTATCACTTATCCATCCTCACATGGTATCAATTATCCATCCTCACATGGTATCACTTATCCATCCTCACATGGTATTGATTATCCATCCTCACATGATATCAATTATCCATCCTCACATGGTATCAATTATCCATCCTCACATGGTATCACTTATCCATCCTCACATGGTATCAGTTATCCATCCTCACATGGTATCACTTATCCATCCTCACATGGTATTGATTATCCATCCTCACATGGTATCAATTATCCATCCTCACATGGTATCAATTATCCATCCTCACATGGTATTGATTATCCATAACACATGATATCAATTATCCATCCTCACATGGTATCAATTATCCATCCTCACATGGTATCACTTATCCATCCTCACATGGTATCAATTATCCATCCTCACATGGTATCAATTATCCATCCTCACATGGTATCACTTATCCATCCTCACATGGTATTGATTATCCATCCTCACATGGTATCACTTATCCATCCTCACATGGTATCACTTATCCATCCTCACATGGTATTGATTATCCATCCTCACATGGTATCGATTATCCATCTTCACATGGTATCACTTATCCATCTTCACATGGTATTGATTATCCATCCTCACATGGTATCGATTATCCATCCTCACATGTTATCAATTATCCATCCTCACATGGTATTGATTATCCATCCTCACATGTTTTCGATTATCCATCCTCACATGGTATCAATTATCCATCCTCACATGGTCTCACTTATCCATCCTCACATGGTATCAATTATCCATCCTCACATGGTATCACTTATCCATCCTCACATGGTATTGATTATCCATCCTCACATGGTATCAATTATTCATCCTCACATGGTATCACTTATCCATCCTCACATGGCATTGATTATCCATCCTCACATGGTATCAATTATCCATCCTCACATGGTATCAATTATCCATCCACACATGGTATCAATTATCCATCCTCACATGGTATCACTTATCCATCTTCACATGGTATTGATTATCCATCCTCACATGGTATCAATTATCCATCCTCACATGGTATCACTTATCCATCCTCACATGGTATTGATTATCCATCCTCACATGGTATCAATAATCCATCCTCACATGGTATCAGTTATCCATCCTCAGATGGTATCAATTATCCATCCTCACATGGTATTGATTATCCATCCTCACATGGTATCGATTATCCACCTCACATGTTATCAATTATCCATCCTCACATGGTATTGATTATCCATCCTCACATGTTTTCGATTATCCATCCTCACATGGTATCGATTATCCATCCTCACATGGTATCACTTATCCATCCTCACATGGTATCAATTATCCATCCTCACATGGTATCACTTATCCATCCTCACATGGTATTGATTATCCATCCTCACATGGTATCGATTATCCTTCCTCACATGTTTTCGATTATCCATCCTCACATGGTATCAATTATCCATCCTCACATGGTATCAATTATCCATCCTCACATGGTATCAATTATCCCTCCACACATGGTATCAATTATCCATCCTCACATGGTATCACTTATCCATCCTCACATGGTATTGATTATCCATCCTCACATAGTATCAATTATCCATCCTCACATGGTATCACTTATCCATCCTCACATAGTATTGATCATCCATCCTCACATGGTATCAATTATCCATCCTCACATGGTATCAATTATCCATCCTCACATGGTATCACTTATCCATCCTCACATGGTATTGATTATCCATCCTCACATGGTATCAATTATCCATCCTCACATGGTATCACTTATCCATCCTCGCATGGTACTGATTATCCATCCTCACATGGTATCAATTATCCATCATCACACGTTATCACTTATCCATCCTCACATAGTATTGATCATCCATCCTCACATGGTATCAATTATCCATCCTCACATGGTATCAATTATCCATCCTCACATGGTATCACTTATCCATCCTCACATGGTATTGATTATCCATCCTCACATGGTATCAATTATCCTTCCTCACCTGGTATCACTTATCCATCCTCACATGGTATCAATTATCCATCCTCATATGGTATCAATTATCCATCCTCACATGGTATCACTTATCCATCCTCACATGGTATCAATTATCCATCCTCACATGGTATCACTTATCCATCCTCACATGGTATTGATCATCCATCCTCACATGGTATCAATTATCCATCCTCACATGGTATCACCTTTCCATCCTCACATGGTATCACTGATCCATCCTCACATGGTATTGATTATCCATCCTCACATGGTATCACTTATCCATCCTCACATGGTATCAATTATCCATCCTCACATGGTATCAGTTATCCATCCTCACATGGTATTGATTATCCATCCTCACATGGTATCAATTATCCATCCTCACATGGTATCACTTATCCATCCTCACATGGTATCAATTATCCATCCTCACATGGTATCACTTATCCATCCTCACATGGTATTGATCATCCATCCTCACATGGTATCAATTATCCATCCTCACATGGTATCACCTTTTCATCCTCACATGGTATCACTGATCCATCCTCACATGGTATTGATTATCCATCCTCACATGGTATCACTTATCCATCCTCACATGGTATCAATTATCCATCCTCACATGGTATCACTTATCCATCCTCACATGGTATTGATCATCCATCCTCACATGGTATCAATTATCCATCCTCACATGGTATCACCTTTCCATCCTCACATGGTATCACTTATCCATCCTCACATGGTATTGATTATCCATCCTCACATGGTATCAATTATCCATCATCACACGTTATCACTTATCCATCCTCACATAGTATTGATCATCCATCCTCACATGGTATCAATTATCCATCCTCACATGGTATCAATTATCCATCCTCACATGGTATCACTTATCCATCCTCACATGGTATTGATTATCCATCCTCACATGGTATCAATTATCCATCCTCACATAGTATCACTTATCCATCCTCACATGGTATCAATTATCCATCCTCACATGGTATCACTTATCCATCCTCACATGGTATTGATCATCCATCCTCACATGGTATCAATTATCCATCCTCACATGGTATCACCTTTCCATCCTCACATGGTATCACTGATCCATCCTCACATGGTATTGATTATCCATCCTCACATGGTATGACTTATCCATCCTCACATGGTATCAATTATCCATCCTCACATGGTATCACTTATCCATCCTCACATAGTATTGATCATCCATCCTCACATGGTATCAATTATCCATCCTCACATGGTATCAATTATCCATCCTCACATGGTATCACTTATCCATCCTCACATGGTATTGATTATCCATCCTCACATGGTATCGATTATCCATCTTCACATGGTATCACTTATCCATCTTCACATGGTATTGATTATCCATCCTCACATGGTATCGATTATCCATCCTCACATGTTATCAATTATCCATCCTCACATGGTATTGATTATCCATCCTCACATGTTTTCGATTATCCATCCTCACATGGTATCAATTATCCATCCTCACATGGTCTCACTTATCCATCCTCACATGGTATCAATTATCCATCCTCACATGGTATCACTTATCCATCCTCACATGGTATTGATTATCCATCCTCACATGGTATCAATTATTCATCCTCACATGGTATCACTTATCCATCCTCACATGGCATTGATTATCCATCCTCACATGGTATCAATTATCCATCCTCATATGGTATCAATTATCCGTCCACACATGGTATCAATTATCCATCCTCACATGGTATCACTTATCCATCTTCACATGGTATTGATTATCCATCTTCACATGGTATCAATTATCCATCGTCACATGGTATCACTTATCCATCCTCACATGGTATTGATTATCCATCCTCACATGGTATCAATAATCCATCCTCACATGGTATCAGTTATCCATCCTCAGATGGTATCAATTATCCATCCTCACATGGTATTGATTATCCATCCTCACATGATATCGATTATCCACCTCACATGTTATCAATTATCCATCCTCACATGGTATTGATTATCCATCCTCACATGTTTTCGATTATCCATCCTCACATGGTATCGATTATCCATCCTCATATGGTATCACTTATCCATCCTCACATGGTATCAATTATCCATCCTCACATGGTATCACTTATCCATCCTCACATGGTATTGATTATCCATCCTCACATGGTATCGATTATCCTTCCTCACATGTTTTCGATTATCCATCCTCACATGGTATCAATTATCCATCCTCACATGGTATCAATTATCCATCCTCACATGGTATCAATTATCCCTCCACACATGGTATCAATTATCCATCCTCACATGGTATCACTTATCCATCCTCACATGGTATTGATTATCCATCCTCACATAGTATCAATTATCCATCCTCACATGGTATCACTTATCCATCCTCACATAGTATTGATCATCCATCCTCACATGGTATCACTTATCCATCCTCACATGGTATTGATTATCCATCCTCACATGGTATCACTTATCCATCCTCACATAGTATTGATCATCCATCCTCACATGGTATCACTTATCCATCCTCACATGGTATTGATTATCCATCCTCACATGGTATCGATTATCCTTCCTCACATGTTTTCGATTATCCATCCTCACATGGTATCAATTATCCATCCTCACATGGTATCAATTATCCATCCTCACATGGTATCACTTATCCATCCTCACATGGTATTGATTATCCATCCTCACATGGTATCACTTATCCATCCTCACATGGTATCACTTATCCATCCTCACATGGTATTGATTATCCATCCTCACATGGTATCGATTATCCATCTTCACATGGTATCACTTATCCATCTTCACATGGTATTGATTATCCATCCTCACATGGTATCGATTATCCATCCTCACATGTTATCAATTATCCATCCTCACATGGTATTGATTATCCATCCTCACATGTTTTCGATTATCCATCCTCACATGGTATCAATTATCCATCCTCACATGGTCTCACTTATCCATCCTCACATGGTATCAATTATCCATCCTCACATGGTATCACTTATCCATCCTCACATGGTATTGATTATCCATCCTCACATGGTATCAATTATTCATCCTCACATGGTATCACTTATCCATCCTCATATGGCATTGATTATCCATCCTCACATGGTATCAATTATCCATCCTCACATGGTATCAATTATCCATCCACATATGGTATCAATTATCCATCCTCACATGGTATCACTTATCCATCCTCACATGGTATTGATTATCCATCCTCACATGGTATCAATTATTCATCCTCACATGGTATCACTTATCCATCCTCACATGGCATTGATTATCCATCCTCACATGGTATCAATTATCCATCCTCATATGGTATCAATTATCCATCCACACATGGTATCAATTATCCATCCTCACATGGTATCACTTATCCATCTTCACATGGTATTGATTATCCATCCTCACATGGTATCAATTATCCATCCTCACATGGTATCACTTATCCATCCTCACATGGTATTGATTATCCATCCTCACATGGTATCAATAATCCATCCTCACATGGTATCAGTTATCCATCCTCAGATGGTATCAATTATCCATCCTCACATGGTATTGATTATCCATCCTCACATGGTATCGATTATCCACCTCACATGTTATCAATTATCCATCCTCACATGGTATTGATTATCCATCCTCACATGTTTTCGATTATCCATCCTCACATGGTATCGATTATCCATCCTCATATGGTATCACTTATCCATCCTCACATGGTATCAATTATCCATCCTCACATGGTATCACTTATCCATCCTCACATGGTATTGATTATCCATCCTCACATGGTATCGATTATCCTTCCTCACCTGGTATCACTTATCCATCCTCACATGGTATCAATTATCCATCCTCACATGGTATCAATTATCCATCCTCACATGGTATCACTTATCCATCCTCACATGGTATCAATTATCCATCCTCACATGGTATCACTTATCCATCCTCACATGGTATTGATCATCCATCCTCACATGGTATCAATTATCCATCCTCACATGGTATCACCTTTCCATCCTCACATGGTATCACTGATCCATCCTCACATGGTATTGATTATCCATCCTCACATGGTATCACTTATCCATCCTCACATGGTATCAATTATCCATCCTCACATGGTATCACTTATCCATCCTCACATGGTATTGATTATCCATCCTCACATGGTATCAATTATCCATCCTCACATGGTATCACTTATCCATCCTCACATGGTATTGATCATCCATCCTCACATGGTATCAATTATCCATCCTCACATGGTATCACCTTTCCATCCTCACATGGTATCACTGATCCATCCTCACATGGTATTGATTATCCATCCTCACATGGTATCACTTATCCATCCTCACATGGTATCAATTATCCATCCTCACATGGTATCACTTATCCATCCTCACATGGTATTGATCATCCATCCTCACATGGTATCAATTATCCATCCTCACATGGTATCACCTTTCCATCCTCACATGGTATCACTTATCCATCCTCACATGGTATTGATTATCCATCCTCACATGGTATCAATTATCCATCATCACACGTTATCACTTATCCATCCTCACATAGTATTGATCATCCATCCTCACATGGTATCAATTATCTATCCTCACATGGTATCAATTATCCATCCTCACATGGTATCACTTATCCATCCTCACATGGTATTGATTATCCATCCTCACATGGTATCAATTATCCATCCTCACATGGTATCACTTATCCATCCTCACATGGTATCAATTATCCATCCTCACATGGTATCACTTATCCATCCTCACATGGTATTGATCATCCATCCTCACATGGTATCAATTATCCATCCTCACATGGTATCACCTTTCCATCCTCACATGGTATTTCTGATCCATCCTCACATGGTATTGATTATCCATCCTCACATGGTATCACTTATCCATCCTCACATGGTATCAATTATCCATCCTCACATGGTATCACTTATCCATCCTCACATAGTATTGATCATCCATCCTCACATGGTATCAATCATCCATCCTCACATGGTATCAATTATCCATCCTCACATGGTATCACTGATCCATCCTCACATGGTATTGATTATCCATCCTCACATGGTATCGATTATCCATCTTCACATGGTATCACTTATCCATCTTCACATGGTATTGATTATCCATCCTCACATGGTATCGATTATCCATCCTCACATGTTATCAATTATCCATCCTCACATGGTATTGATTATCCATCCTCACATGTTTTCGATTATCCATCCTCACATGGTATCAATTATCCATCCTCACATGGTCTCACTTATCCATCCTCACATGGTATCAATTATCCATCCTCACATGGTATCACTTATCCATCCTCACATGGTATTGATTATCCATCCTCACATGGTATCAATTATTCATCCTCACATGGTATCACTTATCCATCCTCACATGGCATTGATTATCCATCCTCACATGGTATCAATTATCCATCCTCACATGGTATCAATTATCCATCCACACATGGTATCAATTATCCATCCTCACATGGTATCACTTATCCATCTTCACATGGTATTGATTATCCATCCTCACATGGTATCAATTATCCATCCTCACATGGTATCACTTATCCATCCTCACATGGTATTGATTATCCATCCTCACATGGTATCAATAATCCATCCTCACATGGTATCAGTTATCCATCCTCAGATGGTATCAATTATCCATCCTCACATGGTATTGATTATCCATCCTCACATGGTATCGATTATCCACCTCACATGTTATCAATTATCCATCCTCACATGGTATTGATTATCCATCCTCACATGTTTTCGATTATCCATCCTCACATGGTATCGATTATCCATCCTCATATGGTATCACTTATCCATCCTCACATGGTATCAATTATCCATCCTCACATGGTATCACTTATCCATCCTCACATGGTATTGATTATCCATCCTCACATGGTATCGATTATCCTTCCTCACATGTTTTCGATTATCCATCCTCACATGGTATCAATTATCCATCCTCACATGGTATCAATTATCCATCCTCACATGGTATCAATTATCCCTCCACACATGGTATCAATTATCCATCCTCACATGGTATCACTTATCCATCCTCACATGGTATTGATTATCCATCCTCACATAGTATCAATTATCCATCCTCACATGGTATCACTTATCCATCCTCACATAGTATTGATCATCCATCCTCACATGGTATCACTTATCCATCCTCACATGGTATTGATTATCCATCCTCACATGGTATCACTTATCCATCCTCACATAGTATTGATCATCCATCCTCACATGGTATCACTTATCCATCCTCACATGGTATTGATTATCCATCCTCACATGGTATCGATTATCCTTCCTCACATGTTTTCGATTATCCATCCTCACATGGTATCAATTATCCATCCTCACATGGTATCAATTATCCATCCTCACATGGTATCAATTATCCCTCCACACATGGTATCAATTATCCATCCTCACATGGTATCAATTATCCATCCTCACATGGTCTCACTTATCCATCCTCACATGGTATCAATTATCCATCCTCACATGGTATCACTTATCCATCCTCACATGGTATTGATTATCCATCCTCACATGGTATCAATTATTCATCCTCACATGGTATCACTTATCCATCCTCACATGGCATTGATTATCCATCCTCACATGGTATCAATTATCCATCCTCACATGGTATCAATTATCCATCCACACATGGTATCAATTATCCATCCTCACATGGTATCACTTATCCATCTTCACATGGTATTGATTATCCATCCTCACATGGTATCAATTATCTATCCTCACATGGTATCACTTATCCATCCTCACATGGTATTGATTATCCATCCTCACATGGTATCAATAATCCATCCTCACATGGTATCAGTTATCCATCCTCAGATGGTATCAATTATCCATCCTCACATGGTATTGATTATCCATCCTCACATGGTATCGATTATCCACCTCACATGTTATCAATTATTCATCCTCACATGGTATTGATTATCCATCCTCACATGTTTTCGATTATCCATCCTCACATGGTATCGATTATCCATCCTCATATGGTATCACTTCTCCATCCTCACATGGTATCAATTATCCATCCTCACATGGTATCACTTATCCATCCTCACATGGTATTGATTATCCATCCTCACATGGTATCGATTATTCTTCCTCACATGTTTTTGATTATCCATCCTCACATGGTATCAATTATCCATCCTCACATGGTATCAATTATCCATCCTCACATGGTATCAATTATCCCTCCCCACATGGTATCAATTATCCATCCTCACATGGTATCACTTATCCATCCTCACATGGTATTGATTATCCATCCTCACATAGTATCAATTATCCATCCTCACATGGTATCACTTATCCATCCTCACATAGTATTGATCATCCATCCTCACATGGTATCAATTATCCATCCTCACATGGTATCAATTATCCATCCTCACATGGTATCACTTATCCATCCTCACATGGTATTGATTATCCATCCTCACATGGTATCAATTATCCATCCTCACATGGTATCACTTATCCATCCTCGCATGGTATTGATTATCCATCCTCACATGGTATCAATTATCCATCATCACACGTTATCACTTATCCATCCTCACATAGTATTGATCATCCATCCTCACATGGTATCAATTATCCATCCTCACATGGTATCAATTATCCATCCTCACATGGTATCACTTATCCATCCTCACATGGTATTGATTATCCATCCTCACATGGTATCAATTATCCTTCCTCACCTGGTATCACTTATCCATCCTCACATGGTATCAATTATTCATCCTCACATGGTATCACTTATCCATCCTCACATGGTATTGATCATCCATCCTCACATGGTATCAATTATCCATCCTCACATGGTATCACCTTTCCATCCTCACATGGTATCACTGATCCATCCTCACATGGTATTGATTATCCATCCTCACATGGTATCACTTATCCATCCTCACATGGTATCACTTATCCATCCTCACATGGTATTGATTATCCATCCTCACATGGTATCAATAATCCATCCTCACATGGTATCAGTTATCCATCCTCAGATGGTATCAATTATCCATCCTCACATGGTATTGATTATCCATCCTCACATGGTATCGATTATCCATCCTCACATGTTATCAATTATCCATCCTCACATGGTATTGATTATCCATCCTCACATGTTTTCGATTATCCATCCTCACATGGTATCGATTATCAATCCTCACATGGTATCACTTATCCATCCTCACATGGTATCAATTATCCATCCTCACATGGTATCACTTATCCATCCTCACATGGTATTGATTATCCATCCTCATATGGTATCAATTATTCATCCTCACATGGTATCACTTATCTATCCTCACATGGCATTGATTATCCATCCTCACATGGTATCAATTATCCATCCTCACATGGTATCAATTATCCATCCACACATGGTATCAATTATCCATCCTCACATGGTATCAATTATCCATCCTCACATGGTATCACTTATCCATCCTCACATGGTATCAATTATCCATCCTCACATGGTATCACTTATCCATCCTCACATGGTATTGATCATCCATCCTCACATGGTATCAATTATCCATCCTCACATGGTATCACCTTTCCATCCTCACATGGTATCACTGATCCATCCTCACATGGTATTGATTATCCATCCTCACATGGTATCACTTATCCATCCTCACATGGTATCAATTATCCATCCTCACATGGTATCACTTATCCATCCTCACATAGTATTGATCATCCATCCTCACATGGTATCAATTATCCATCCTCACATGGTATCAATTATCCATCCTCACATGGTATCACTTATCCATCCTCACATGGTATTGATTATCCATACTCACATGGTATCGATTATCCATCTTCACATGGTATCACTTATCCATCTTCACATGGTATTGATTATCCATCCTCACATGGTATCGATTATCCATCCTCACATGTTATCAATTATCCATCCTCACATGGTATTGATTATCCATCCTCACATGTTTTCGATTATCCATCCTCACATGGTATCAATTATCCATCCTCACATGGTCTCACTTATCCATCCTCACATGGTATCAATTATCCATCCTCACATGGTATCACTTATCCATCCTCACATGGTATTGATTATCCATCCTCACATGGTATCAATTATTCATCCTCACATGGTATCACTTATCCATCCTCACATGGCATTGATTATCCATCCTCACATGGTATCAATTATCCATCCTCACATGGTATCAATTATCCATCCACACATGGTATCAATTATCCATCCTCACATGGTATCACTTATCCATCTTCACATGGTATTGATTATCCATCCTCACATGGTATCAATTATCCATCCTCACATGGTATCACTTATCCATCCTCACATGGTATTGATTATCCATCCTCACATGGTATCAATAATCCATCCTCACATGGTATCAGTTATCCATCCTCAGATGGTATCAATTATCCATCCTCACATGGTATTGATTATCCATCCTCACATGGTATCGATTATCCACCTCACATGTTATCAATTATCCATCCTCACATGGTATTGATTATCCATCCTCACATGTTTTCGATTATCCATCCTCACATGGTATCGATTATCCATCCTCACATGGTATCACTTATCCATCCTCACATGGTATCAATTATCCATCCTCACATGGTATTGATTATCCATACTCACATGGTATCGATTATCCATCTTCACATGGTATCACTTATCCATCTTCACATGGTATTGATTATCCATCCTCACATGGTATCGATTATCCTTCCTCACATGTTTTCGATTATCCATCCTCACATGGTATCAATTATCCATCCTCACATGGTATCAATTATCCATCCTCACATGGTATCAATTATCCCTCCTCACATGGTATCAATTATCCATCCTCACATGGTATCACTTATCCATCCTCACATGGTATTGATTATCCATCCTCACATAGTATCAATTATCCATCCTCACATGGTATCACTTATCCATCCTCACATAGTATTGATCATCCATCCTCACATGGTATCAATTAACCATCCTCACATGGTATCAATTATCCATCCTCACATGGTATCACTTATCCATCCTCACATGGTATTGATTATCCATCCTCACATGGTATCAATTATCCATCCTCACATGGTATCACTTATCCATCCTTGCATGGTATTGATTATCCATCCTCACATGGTATCAATTATCCATCATCACACGTTATCACTTATCCATCCTCACATAGTATTGATCATCCATCCTCACATGGTATCAATTATCCATCCTCACATGGTATCAATTATCCATCCTCACATGGTATCACTTATCCATCCTCACATGGTATTGATTATCCATCCTCACATGGTATCAATTATCCTTCCTCACCTGGTATCACTTATCCATCCTCACATGGTATCAATTATCCATCCTCACATGGTATCACTTATCCATCCTCACATGGTATTGATCATCCATCCTCACATGGTATCAATTATCCATCCTCACATGGTATCACCTTTCCATCCTCACATGGTATCACTGATCCATCCTCACATGGTATTGATTATCCATCCTCACATGGTATCACTTATCCATCCTCACATGGTATCAGTTATCCATCCTCACATGGTATTGATTATCCATCCTCACATGGTATCAATAATCCATCCTCACATGGTATCAGTTATCCATCCTCAGATGGTATCAATTATCCATCCTCACATGGTATTGATTATCCATCCTCACATGGTATCGATTATCCATCCTCACATGTTATCAATTATCCATCCTCACATGGTATTGATTATCCATCCTCACATGTTTTCGATTATCCATCCTCATATGGTATCGATTATCCATCCTCACATGGTATCACTTATCCATCCTCACATGGTATCAATTATCCATCCTCACATGGTATCACTTATCCATCCTCACATGGTATTGATTATCCATCCTCATATGGTATCAATTATTCATCCTCACATGGTATCACTTATCCATCCTCACATGGCATTGATTATCCATCATCACATGGTATCAATTATCCATCCTCACATGGTATCAATTATCCATCCACACATGGTATCAATTATCCATCCTCACATGGTATCACTTATCCATCCTCACATGGTATTGATTATCCATCCTCACATGGTATCAATTATCCATCCTCACATGGTATCACTTATCCATCCTCACATAGTTTTGATCATCCATCCTCACATGGTATCAATTATCCATCCTCACATCATATCACTTATCCATCCTCACATAGTATTGATTATCCATCCTCACATGGTATCGATTATCCATCCTCACATGTTATCAATTATCCATCCTCACATGGTTTTGATTATCCATCCTCACATGTTTTCGATTATCCATCCTCACAAGGTATCAATTATCCATCCTCACATGGTATCAATTATCCATCCTCACATGGTATCACTTATCCATCCTCACATGGTATTGATTATCCATCCTCACATGGTATCGATTATCCTTCCTCACATGTTTTCGATTATCCATCCTCACATGGTATCAATTATCCATCCTCACATGGTATTAATTATCCATCCTCACATGGTATCCATTATCCATCCACACATGGTATCAATTATCCATCCTCACATGGTATCACTTATCCATCCTCACATGGTATTGATTATCCATCCTCACATAGTATCAATTATCCATCCTCACATGGTATCACTTATCCATCCTCACATAGTATTGATCATCCATCCTCACATGGTATCAATTATCCATCCTCACATGGTATCAATTATCCATCCTCACATGGTATCACTTATCCATCCTCACATGGTATTGATTATCCATCCTCATATGGTATCAATTATCCATCCTCATATGGTATCACTTATCCATCCTCACATGGTATTGATTATCCATCCTCACATGGTATCAATTATCCATCATCACACGTTATCACTTATCCATCCTCACATAGTATTGATCATCCATCCTCACATGGTATCAATTATCCATCCTCACATGGTATCAATTATCCATCCTCACATGGTATCACTTATCCATCCTCACATGGTATTGATTATCCATCCTCACATGGTATCAATTATCCATCCTCACATGGTATCACTTATCCATCCTCACATGGTATCAATTATCCATCCTCACATGGTATCACTTATCCATCCTCACATGGTATTGATCATCCATCCTCACATGGTATCAATTATCCATCCTCACATGGTATCACCTTTCCATCCTCACATGGTATCACTGATCCATCCTCACATGGTATTGATTATCCATCCTCACATGGTATCACTTATCCATCCTCACATGGTATCAATTATCCATCCTCACATGGTATCACTTATCCATCCTCACATGGTATTGATTATCCATCCTCACATGGTATCAATTATTCATCCTCACATGGTATCACTTATCCATCCTCACATGGCATTGATTATCCATCCTCACATGGTATCAATTATCCATCCTCACATGGTATCAATAATCCATCCTCACATGGTATTGATTATCCATCCTCACATGGTATTGATTATCCATCCTCACATGGTATCAATTATCCATCCACACATGGTATCACTTATCCATCCTCACATGGTATCACTTATCCATCCTCACATGGTATTGATTATTCATCCTCACATGGTATCAATTATCCATCCTCATATGGTATCACTTATGCATCCTCACATAGTATTGATCATCCATCCTCACATGGTATCAATTATCGATCCTCACATCGTATCACTTATCCATCCTCACATAGTATTGATTGTCCATCCTCACATGGTATCGATTATCCATCCTCACATGTTATCAATTATCCATCCTCACATGGTTTTGATTATCCATCTTCACATGTTTTCGATTATCCATCCTCACAAGGTATCAATTATCCATCCTCACATGGTATCAATTATCCATCCTCACATGGTATCACTTATCCATCCTCACATGGTATTGATTATCCATCCTCACATGGTATCAATAATCCATCCTCACATGGTATCAGTTATCCATCCTCAGATGGTATCAATTATCCATCCTCACATGGTATTGATTATCCATCCTCACATGGTATAGATTATCCACCTCACATGTTATCAATTATCCATCCTCACATGGTATTGATTATCCATCCTCACATGTTTTCGATTATCCATCCTCACATGGTATCGATTATCCATCCTCACATGGTATCACTTATCCATCCTCACATGGTATCAATTATCCATCATCACATGGTATCACTTATCCATCCTCACATGGTATTGATTATCCATCCTCACATGGTATCGATTATCCTTCCTCACATGTTTTCGATTATCCATCCTCACATGGTATCAATTATCCATCCTCACATGGTATCAATTATCCATCCTCACATGGTATCAATTATCCCTCCACACATGGTATCAATTATCCATCCTCACATGGTATCACTTATCCATCCTCACATGGTATTGATTATCCATCCTCACATAGTATCAATTATCCATCCTCACATGGTATCACTTATCCATCCTCACATAGTATTGATCATCCATCCTCACATGGTATCAATTATCCATCCTCACATGGTATCAATTATCCATCCTCACATGGTATCACTTATCCATCCTCACATGGTATTGATTATCCATCCTCACATGGTATCAATTATCCATCCTCACATGGTATCACTTATCCATCCTCGCATGGTATTGATTATCCATCCTCACATAGTATCAATTATCCATCATCACACGTTATCACTTATCCATCCTCACATAGTATTGATCATCCATCCTCACATGGTATCAATTATCCATCCTCACATGGTATCAATTATCCATCCTCACATGGTATCACTTATCCATCCTCACATGGTATTGATTATCCATCCTCACATGGTATCAATTATCCTTCCTCACCTAGTATCACTTATCCATCCTCACATGGTATCAATTATCCATCCTCACATGGTATCACTTATCCATCCTCACATGGTATTGATCATCCATCCTCACATGGTATCAATTATCCATCCTCACATGGTATCACCTTTCCATCCTCACATGGTATCACTGATCCATCCTCACATGGTATTGATTATCCATCCTCACATGGTATCACTTATCCATCCTCACATGGTATCACTTATCCATCCTCACATGGTATTGATTATCCATCCTCACACGGTATCAATAATCCATCCTCACATGGTATCAGTTATCCATCCTCAGATGGTATCAATTATCCATCGTCACATGGTATTGATTATCCATCCTCACATGGTATCGATTATCCATCCTCACATGTTATCAATTATCCATCCTCACATGGTATTGATTATCCATCCTCACATGTTTTCGATTATCCATCCTCACATGGTATCGATTATCCATCCTCACATGGTATCACTTATCCATCCTCACATGGTATCAATTATCCATCCTCATATGGTATCACTTATCCATCCTCACATGGTATTGATTATCCATCCTCATATGGTATCAATTATTCATCCTCACATGGTATCACTTATCCATCCTCACATGGCATTGATTATCCATCCTCACATGGTATCAATTATCCATCCTCACATGGTATCAATTATCCATCCACACATGGTATCAATTATCCATCCTCACATGGTATCACTTATCCATCCTCACATGGTATTGATTATCCATCCTCACATGGTATCAATTATCCATCCTCACATGGTATCACTTATCCATCCTCACATAGTTTTGATCATCCATCCTCACATGATATCGATTATCCATCCTCACATGTTATCAATTATCCATCCTCACATGGTATCAATTATCCATCCTCACATGGTATCACTTATCCATCCTCACATGGTATTGATTATCCATCCTCACATGGTATCGATTATCCTTCCTCACATGTTTTCGATTATCCATCCTCACATGGTATCAATTATCCATCCTCACATGGTATCAATTATCCATCCTCACATGGTATCCATTATCCATCCACACATGGTATCAATTATCCATCCTCACATGGTATCACTTATCCATCCTCACATGGTATTGATTATCCATCCTCACATAGTATCAATTATCCATCCTCACATGGTATCACTTATCCATCCTCACATAGTATTGATCATCCATCCTCACATGGTATCAATTATCCATCCTCACATGGTATCAATTATCCATCCTCACATGGTATCACTTATCCATCCTCACATGGTATTGATTATCCTTCCTCACATGGTATCAATTATCCATCCTCATATGGTATCACTTATCCATCCTCACATGGTATTGATTATCCATCCTCACATGGTATCAATTATCCATCATCACACGTTATCACTTATCCATCCTCACATAGTATTGATCATCCATCCTCACATGGTATCAATTATCCATCCTCACATGGTATCAATTATCCATCCTCACATGGTATGACTTATCCATCCTCACATGGTATTGATTATCCATCCTCACATGGTATCAATTATCCATCCTCACATGGTATCACTTATCCATCCTCACATGGTATCAATTATCCATCCTCACATGGTATCACTTATCCATCCTCACATGGTATTGATCATCCATCCTCACATGGTATCAATTATCCATCCTCACATGGTATCACCTTTCCATCCTCACATGGTATCACTGATCCATCCTCACATGGTATTGATTATCCATCCTCACATGGTATCACTTATCCATCCTCACATGGTATCAATTATCCATCCTCACATGGTATCACTTATCCATCCTCACATGGTATTGATTATCCATCCTCACATGGTATCAATTATTCATCCTCACATGGTATCACTTATCCATCCTCACATGGCATTGATTATCCATCCTCACATGGTATCAATTATCCATCCTCACATGGTATCAATTATCCATCCTCACATGGTATTGATTATCCATCCTCACATGGTATTGATTATCCATCCTCACATGGTATCAATTATCCATCCACACATGGTATCACTTATCCATCCTCACACGGTATTACTTATCCATCCTCACATGGTATTGATTATTCATCCTCACATGGTATCAATTATCTATCCTCATATGGTATCACTTATGCATCCTCACATAGTATTGATCATCCATCCTCACATGGTATCAATTATCGATCCTCACATCGTATCACTTATCCATCCTCACATAGTATTGATTGTCCATCCTCACATGGTATCGATTATCCATCCTCACATGTTATCAATTATCCATCCTCACATGGTTTTGATTATCCATCCTCACATGTTTTCGATTATCCATCCTCACAAGGTATCAATTATCCATCCTCACATGGTATCAATTATCCATCCTCACATGGTATCACTTATCCATCCTCACATGGTATTGATTATCCATCCTCACATGGTATCGATTATCCTTCCTCACATGTTTTCGATTATCCATCCTCACATGGTATCAATTATCCATCCTCACATGGTATCACTTATCCATCCTCACATGGTAGTGATTATCCATCCTCACATGGTATCAATTATCCATCCTCACATGGTATCACTTTTCCATCCTCACATGGCATTGATTATCCATCCTCACATGGTATCAATTATCCATCCTCACATGGTATCAATAATCCATCCTCACATGGTATCAGTTATCCATCCACACATGGTATCACTTATCTATCCTCACATGGTATTGATTATCCATCCTCACATGGTCTCAATAATCCATCCTCACATGGTATCAGTTATCCATCCTCAGATGGTATCACTTATCCATCCTCACATGGTATTGATTATCCATCCTCACATGGTATCAATAATCCATCCTCACATGGTATCACTTTTCCATCCTCACATGGCATTGATTATCCATCCTCACATGGTCTCAATTATCCATCCTCACATGGTATCAATAATCCATCCTCACATGGTATCAGTTATCCATCCTCACATGATATCACTTATCCATCCTCACATGGTATTGATTATCCATCCTCACATGGTATCAGTTATCCATCCTCAGATGGCATCACTTATCCATCCTCACATGGTATTGATTATCCATCCTCACATGGTATCAATTATCCATCTTCACATGGTATCACTTATCCATCCTCACATGGTATTGATTAGCCATCCTCACATGGTATCAATTATTCATCCTCACATGGTATCACTTATCCATCCTCACATGGAATTGATTATCCATCCTCACATGGTATCAATTATCCATCCTCACATGGTATCAATTATCCATCCACACATGGTATCAATTATCCATCCTCACATGGTATCACTTATCCATCCTCAGATGGTATTGATTATCCATCCTCACATGGTATCAATTATCCATCCTCACATGGTATCACTTATCCATCTTCACATAGTATTGATCATCCATCCTCACATAGTATCAATTATCCATCCTCAAATGGTATCAATTATCCATCCTCACATGGTATCACTTATCCATCCTCATATGGTATTGATTATCCATCCTCACATGGTATCGATTATTCATCCTCACATGTTATCAATTATCCATCCTCACATGGTTTTGATTATCCATCCTCACATGTTTTCGATTATCCATCCTCACATGGTACCAATTATCCATCCTCACATGGTATCACTTATCCATCCTCAGATGGTATCAATTATCCATCCTCACATGGAATTGATTATCCATCCTCACCTGGTATCGATTATCCATCCTCACATATTATCAATTATCCATCCTCACATGGTATTGATTATCCATCCTCATATGTTTTCGATTATCCATCCTCACATGGTATCAATTATCCATCCTCATATGGTATCACTTATCCATCCTCACATGGTATCAATTATCCATCCTCACATGGTATCACTTATCCATCCTCACATGGTATTGATTATCCATCCTCACATGGTATCAATTATTCATCCTCACATGGTATCACTTATCCATCCTCACATGGCATTGATTATCCATCCTCACATGGTATCAATTATCCATCCTCACATGGTATCAATTATCCATCCACACATGGTATCAATTATCCATCCTCACATGGTATCACTTATCCATCCTCACATGGTATCAATTATTCATCCTCACATGGTATCACTTATCCATCCTCACATAGTATTGATCATCCATCCTCACATGGTATCAATTATCCATCCTCACATCGTATCACTTATCCATCCTCACATAGTATTGATTATCCATCCTCACATGGTATCGATTATCCATCCTCACATGTTATCAATTATCCATCCTCACATGGTTTTGATTATCCATCCTCACATGTTTTCGATTATCCATCCTCACAAGGTATCAATTATCCATTCTCACATGGTATCAATTATCCATCCTCACATGGTATCACTTATCCATCCTCACATGGTATTGATTATCCATCCTCACATGGTATCGATTAGACTTCCTCACATGTTTTCGATTATCCATCCTCACATGGTATCAATTATCCATCCTCACATGGTATCACTTATCCATCCTCACATGGTATTGATTATCCATCCTCACATGGTATCAATTATCCATCCTCACATAGTATCAATTATCCATCCTCACATCGTATCACTTATCCATCCTCACATAGTATTGATTATCCATCCTCACATGGTATCGATTATCCATCCTTACATGTTATCAATTATCCATCCTCACATGGTTTTGACTATCCATCCTCACATGTTTTCGATTATCCATCCTCACAACGTATCAATTATCCATCCTCACATGGTATCAATTATCCATCCTCACATGGTATCACTTATCCATCGTCACATGGTATTGATTATCCCTCCTCACATGGTATCGATTATCCTTCCTCACATGTTTTCGATTATCCATCCTCACATGGTATCAATTATCCATCCTCACATGGTATCAATTATTCATCCTCACATGGTATCACGTATCCATCCTCACATGGTATTGATTATCCATCCTCACATGGTATCAATTATCCATCCTCACATGGTATCAATTATCCATCCACACATGGTATCAATTATCCATCCTCACATGGTATCACTTATCCATCCTCACATGGTATCAATTATTCATCCTCACATGGTATCACTTATCCATCCTCACATAGTATTGATCATCCATCCTCACATGGTATCAATTATCCATCCTCACATCGTATCACTTATCCATCCTCACATAGTATTGATTATCCATCCTCACATGGTATCGATTATCCATCCTCACATGTTATCAATTATCCATCCTCACATGGTTTTGATTATCCATCCTCACATGGTTTTGATTATCCATCCTCACATGTTTTCGATTATCCATCCTCACATGGTACCAATTATCCATCCTCACATGGTATCACTTATCCATCCTCAGATGGTATCAATTATCCATCCTCACATGGAATTGATTATCCATCCTCACCTGGTATCGATTATCCATCCTCACATGTTATCAATTATCCATCCTCACATGGTATTGATTATCCATCCTCATATGTTTTCGATTATCCATCCTCACATGGTATCAATTATCCATCCTCATATGGTATCACTTATCCATCCTCACATGGTATCAATTATCCATCCTCACATGGTATCACTTATCCATCCTCACATGGTATTGATTATCCATCCTCACATGGTATCAATTATTCATCCTCACATGGTATCACGTATCCATCCTCACATGGCATTGATTATCCATCCTCACATGGTATCAATTATCCATCCTCACATGGTATCAATTATCCATCCACACATGGTATCAATTATCCATCCTCACATGGTATCACTTATCCATCCTCACATGGTATCAATTATTCATCCTCACATGGTATCACTTATCCATCCTCACATAGTATTGATCATCCATCCTCACATGGTATCAATTATCCATCCTCACATCGTATCACTTATCCATCCTCACATAGTATTGATTATCCATCCTCACATGGTATCGATTATCCATCCTCACATGTTATCAATTATCCATCCTCACATGGTTTTGATTATCCATCCTCACATGTTTTCGATTATCCATCCTCACAAGGTATCAATTATCCATTCTCACATGGTATCAATTATCCATCCTCACATGGTATCACTTATCCATCCTCACATGGTATTGATTATCCATCCTCACATGGTATCGATTAGACTTCCTCACATGTTTTCGATTATCCATCCTCACATGGTATCAATTATCCATCCTCACATGGTATCACTTATCCATCCTCACATGGTATTGATTATCCATCCTCACATGGTATCAATTATCCATCCTCACATAGTATCAATTATCCATCCTCACATCGTATCACTTATCCATCCTCACATAGTATTGATTATCCATCCTCACATGGTATCGATTATCCATCCTTACATGTTATCAATTATCCATCCTCACATGGTTTTGACTATCCATCCTCACATGTTTTCGATTATCCATCCTCACAAGGTATCAATTATCCATCCTCACATGGTATCAATTATCCATCCTCACATGGTATCACTTATCCATCCTCACATGGTATTGATTATCCCTCCTCACATGGTATCGATTATCCTTCCTCACATGTTTTCGATTATCCATCCTCACATGGTATCAATTATCCATCCTCACATGGTATCAATTATCCATCCTCACATGGTATCAATTATCCATCCACATATGGTATCAATTATCCATCCTCACATGGTATCACTTATCCATCCTCATATGGTATTGATTATCCATCCTCACATGGTATCAATTTTCCATCCTCACATGGTATCACTTATCCATCCTCACATAGTAGTGATCATCCATCCTCACATGGTATCAATTATCCATCCTCACATGGTATCAATTATCCATCCTCACATGGTATCACTTATCCATCCTCACATGGTATTGATTATCCATCCTCACATGGTATCAATTTTCCATCCTCATATGGTATCACTTATCCATCCTCACATGGTATTGATTATCCATCCTCACATGGTATTGATTATCCATCCTCACATGGTATCAATTATCCATCATCACACGTTATCACTTATCCATCCTCATATAGTATTGATCATCCATCCTCACATGGTATCAATTATCCATCCTCACATGGTATCAATTATCCATCCTCAGATGGTATCACTTATCTATCCTCACATGGTATTGATTATCCATCCTCACATGGTATCAATTATCCATCTTCACATGGTATCACTTATCCATCCTCACATGGTATTGATTAGCCATCCTCACATGGTATCAATTATTCATCCTCACATGGTATCACTTATCCATCCTCACATAGTTTTGATCATCCATCCTCACATGGTATCAATTATCCATCCTCACATCATATCACTTATCCATCCTCACATAGTATTGATTATCCATCGTCACATGGTATCGATTATCCATCCTCACATGTTATCAATTATCCATCCTCACATGGTTTTGATTATCCATCCTCACATGTTTTCGATTATCCATCCTCACAAGGTATCAATTATCCATCCTCACATGGTATCAATTATCCATCCTCACATGGTATCACTTATCCATCCTCACATGGTATTGATTATCCATCCTCACATGGTATCGATTATCCTTCCTCACATGTTTTCGATTATCCATCCTCACATGGTATCAATTATCCATCCTCACATGGTATCAATTATCCATCTTCACATGGTATCAATTATCCATCCACACATGGTATCAATTATCCATCCTCACATGGTATCACTTATCCATCCTCACATGGTATTGATTATCCATCCTCACATAGTATCAATTATCCATCCTCACATGGTATCACTTATCCATCCTCACATAGTATTGATCATCCATCCTCACATGGTATCAATTATCCATCCTCACATGGTATCAATTATCCATCCTCACATGGTATCACTTATCCATCCTCACATGGTATTGATTATCCATCCTCACATGGTATCAATTATCCATCCTCACATGGTATCACTTATCCATCCTCACATGGTATTGATTATCCATCCTCACATGGTATCAATTATCCATCTTCACACGTTATCACTTATCCATCCTCACATAGTATTGATCATCCATCCTCACATAGTATCAATTATCCATCCTCACATGGTATCAATTATCCATCCTCACATGGTATCACTTATCCATCCTCACATGGTATTGATTATCCATCCTCACATGGTATCAATTATCCATCCTCACATGGTATCACTTATCCATCCTCACATGGTATCAATTATCCATCCTCACATGGTATCACTTATCCATCCTCACATGGTATTGATCATCCATCCTCACATGGTATCAATTATCCATCCTCACATGGTATCACCTTTCCATCCTCACATGGTATCACTGATCCATCCTCACATGGTATTGATTATCCATCCTCACATGGTATCACTTATCCATCCTCACATGGTATCAATTATCCATCCTCACATGGTATCACTTATCCATCCTCACATGGTATTGATTATCCATCCTCACATGGTATCAATTATTCATCCTCACATGGTATCACTTATCCATCCTCACATGGCATTGATTATCCATCCTCACATGGTATCAATTATCCATCCTCACATGGTATCAATTATCCATCCTCACATGGTATTGATTATCCATCCTCACATGGTATTGATTATCCATCCTCACATGGTATCAATTATCCATCCACACATGGTATCACTTATCCATCCTCACATGGTATCACTTATCCATCCTCACATGGTATTGATTATTCATCCTCACATGGTATCAATTATCCATCCTCACATGGTATCACTTATGCATCCTCACATAGTATTGATCATCCATCCTCACATGGTATCAATTATCGATCCTCACATCGTATCACTTATCCATCCTCACATAGTATTGATTGTCCATCCTCACATGGTATCGATTATCCATCCTCACATGTTATCAATTATCCATCCTCACATGGTTTTGATTATCCATCCTCACATGTTTTCGATTATCCATCCTCACAAGGTATCAATTATCCATCCTCACATGGTATCAATTATCCATCCTCACATGGTATCACTTATCCATCCTCACATGGTATTGATTATCCATCCTCACATGGTATCGATTATCCTTCCTCACATGTTTTCGATTATCCATCCTCACATGGTATCAATTATCCATCCTCACATGGTATCACTTATCCATCCTCACATGGTATTGATTATCCATCCTCACATGGTATCAATTATCCATCCTCACATGGTATCACTTTTCCATCCTCACATGGCATTGATTATCCATCCTCACATGGTATCAATTATTCATCCTCACATGGTATCAATAATCCATCCTCACATGGTATCAGTTATCCATCCACACATGGTATCACTTTTCTATCCTCACATGGTATTGATTATCCATCCTCACATGGTCTCAATAATCCATCCTCACATGGTATCAATTATCCATCCTCAGATGGTATCACTTATCCATCCTCACATGGTATTGATTATCCATCTTCACATGGTATCAATAATCCATCCTCACATGGTATCACTTTTCCATCCTCACATGGCATTGATTATCCATCCTCACATGGTCTCAATTATCCATCCTCACATGGTATCAATAATCCATCCTCACATGGTATCAGTTATCCATCCTCACATGATATCACTTATCCATCCTCACATGGTATTGATTATCCATCCTCACATGGTATCAATAATCCATCCTCACATGGTATCAGTTATCCATCCTCAGATGGTATCACTTATCCATCCTCACATGGTATTGATTATCCATCCTCACATGGTATCAATTATCCATCTTCACATGGTATCACTTATCCATCCTCACATGGTATTGATTAGCCATCCTCACATGGTATCAATTATTCATCCTCACATGGTATCACTTATCCATTCTCACATGGCATTGATTATCCATCCTCACATGGTATCAATTATCCATCCTCACATGGTATCAATTATCCATCCACACATGGTATCAATTATCCATCCTCACATGGTATCACTTATCCATCCTCAGATGGTATTGATTATCCATCCTCACATGGTATCAATTATCCATCCTCACATGGTATCACTTATCCATCCTCACATAGTATTGATCATCCATCCTCACATGGTATCAATTATCCATCCTCACATGGTATCAATTATCCATCCTCACATGGTATCACTTATCCATCCTCACATGGTATTGATTATCCATCCTCACATGGTATCGATTATTCATCCTCACATGTTATCAATTATCCATCCTCACATGGTTTTGATTATCCATCCTCACATGTTTTCGATTATCCATCCTCACATGGTACCAATTATCCATCCTCACATGGTATCACTTATCCATCCTCATATGGTATCAATTATCCATCCTCACATGGAATTGATTATCCATCCTCACATGGTATCGATTATCCATCCTCACATGTTATCAATTATCCATCCTCACATGGTATCAGTTATCCATCCTCACATGGTATTGATTATCCATCCTCACATGGTATCAATTTTCCATCCTCATATGGTATCACTTATCCATCCTCACATGGTATTGATTATCCATCCTCACATGGTATTGATTATCCATCCTCACATGGTATCAATTATCCATCATCACACGTTATCACTTATCCATCCTCATATAGTATTGATCATCCATCCTCACATGGTATCAATTATCCATCCTCACATGGTATCAATTATCCATCCTCAGATGGTATCACTTATCCATCCTCACATGGTATTGATTATCCATCCTCACATGGTATCAATTATCCATCTTCACATGGTATCACTTATCCATCCTCACATGGTATTGATTAGCCATCCTCACATGGTATCAATTATTCATCCTCACATGGTATCACTTATCCATCCTCACATAGTTTTGTTCATCCATCCTCACATGGTATCAATTATCCATCCTCACATCATATCACTTATCCATCCTCACATAGTATTGATTATCCATCGTCACATGGTATCGATTATCCATCCTCACATGTTATCAATTATCCATCCTCACATGGTTTTGATTATCCATCCTCACATGTTTTCGATTATCCATCCTCACAAGGTATCAATTATCCATCCTCACATGGTATCAATTATCCATCCTCACATGGTATCACTTATCCATCCTCACATGGTATTGATTATCCATCCTCACATGGTATCGATTATCCTTCCTCACATGTTTTTGATTATCCATCCTCACATGGTATCAATTATCCATCCTCACATGATATCAATTATCCATCCTCACATGGTATCAATTATCCATCCACACATGGTATCAATTATCCATCCTCACATGGTATCACTTATCCATCCTCACATGGTATTGATTATCCATCCTCACATAGTATCAATTATCCATCCTCACATGGTATCACTTATCCATCCTCACATAGTATTGATCATCCATCCTCACATGGTATCAATTATCCATCCTCACATGGTATCAATTATCCATCCTCACATGGTATCACTTATCCATCCTCACATGGTATTGATTATCCATCCTCACATGGTATCAATTATCCATCTTCACATGGTATCACTTATCCATCCTCACATGGTATTGATTAGCCATCCTCACATGGTATCAATTATTCATCCTCACATGGTATCACTTATCCATCCTCATATAGTTTTGATCATCCATCCTCACATGGTATCAATTATCCATCCTCACATCATATCACTTATCCATCCTCACATAGTATTGATTATCCATCGTCACATGGTATCGATTATCCATCCTCACATATTATCAATTATCCATCCTTACATGGTTTTGATTATCCATCCTCACATGTTTTCGATTATCCATCCTCACAAGGTATCAATTATCCATCCTCACATGGTATCAATTATCCATCCTCACATGGTATCACTTATCCATCCTCACATGGTATTGATTATCCATCCTCACATGGTATCGATTATCCTTCCTCACATGTTTTCGATTATCCATCCTCACATGGTATCAATTATCCATCCTCACATGGTATCAATTATCCATCCTCACATGGTATCAATTATCCATCCACACATGGTATCAATTATCCATCCTCACATGGTATCACTTATCCATCCTCACATGGTATTGATTATCCATCCTCACATAGTATCAATTATCCATCCTCACATGGTATCACTTATCCATCCTCACATAGTATTGATCATCCATCCTCACATGGTATCAATTATCCATCCTCACATGGTATCAATTATCCATCCTCACATGGTATCACTTATCCATCCTCACATGGTATTGATTATCCATCCTCACATGGTATCAATTATCCATCCTCACATGGTATCACTTATCCATCCTCACATGGTATTGATTATCCATCCTCACATGGTATCAATTATCCATCTTCACACGTTATCACTTATCCATCCTCACATAGTATTGATCATCCATCCTCACATAGTATCAATTATCCATCCTCACATGGTATCACTTATCCATCCTCACATGGTATCACTTATCCATCCTCACATGGTATTGATTATCCATCCTCACATGGTATCAATTATCCATCCTCATATGGTATCACTTATCCATCCTCACATGGTATCAATTATCCATCCTCACATGGTATCACTTATCCATCCTCACATGGTATTGATCATCCATCCTCACATGGTATCAATTATCCATCCTCACATGGTATCACCTTTCCATCCTCACATGGTATCACTGATCCATCCTCACATGGTATTGATTATCCATCCTCACATGGTATCACTTATCCATCCTCACATGGTATCAATTATCCATCCTCACATGGTATCACTTATCCATCCTCACATGGTATTGATTATCCATCCTCACATGGTATCAATTATTCATCCTCACATGGTATCACTTATCCATCCTCACATGGCATTGATTATCCATCCTCACATGGTATCAATTATCCATCCTCACATGGTATCAATTATCCATCCTCACATGGTATTGATTATCCATCCTCACATGGTATTGATTATCCATCCTCACATGGTATCAATTATCCATCCACACATGGTATCACTTATCCATCCTCACATGGTATCACTTATCCATCCTCACATGGTATTGATTATTCATCCTCACATGGTATCAATTATCCATCCTCACATGGTATCACTTATGCATCCTCACATAGTATTGATCATCCATCCTCACATGGTATCAATTATCGATCCTCACATCGTATCACTTATCCATCCTCACATAGTATTGATTGTCCATCCTCACATGGTATCGATTATCCATCCTCACATGTTATCAATTATCCATCCTCACATGGTTTTGATTATCCATCCTCACATGTTTTCGATTATCCATCCTCACAAGGTATCAATTATCCATCCTCACATGGTATCAATTATCCATCCTCACATGGTATCACTTATCCATCCTCACATGGTATTGATTATCCATCCTCACATGGTATCGATTATCCTTCCTCACATGTTTTCGATTATCCATCCTCACATGGTATCAATTATCCATCCTCACATGGTATCACTTATCCATCCTCACATGGTATTGATTATCCATCCTCACATGGTATCAATTATCCATCCTCACATGGTATCACTTTTCCATCCTCACATGGCATTGATTATCCATCCTCACATGGTATCAATTATCCATCCTCACATGGTATCAATAATCCATCCTCACATGGTATCAGTTATCCATCCACACATGGTATCACTTTTCTATCCTCACATGGTATTGATTATCCATCCTCACATGGTCTCAATAATCCATCCTCACATGGTATCAATTATCCATCCTCAGATGGTATCACTTATCCATCCTCACATGGTATTGATTATCCATCTTCACATGGTATCAATAATCCATCCTCACATGGTATCACTTTTCCATCCTCACATGGCATTGATTATCCATCCTCACATGGTCTCAATTATCCATCCTCACATGGTATCAATAATCCATCCTCACATGGTATCAGTTATCCATCCTCACATGATATCACTTATCCATCCTCACATGGTATTGATTATCCATCCTCACATGGTATCAATAATCCATCCTCACATGGTATCAGTTATCCATCCTCAGATGGTATCACTTATCCATCCTCACATGGTATTGATTATCCATCCTCACATGGTATCAATTATCCATCTTCACATGGTATCACTTATCCATCCTCACATGGTATTGATTAGCCATCCTCACATGGTATCAATTATTCATCCTCACATGGTATCACTTATCCATTCTCACATGGCATTGATTATCCATCCTCACATGGTATCAATTATCCATCCTCACATGGTATCAATTATCCATCCACACATGGTATCAATTATCCATCCTCACATGGTATCACTTATCCATCCTCAGATGGTATTGATTATCCATCCTCACATGGTATCAATTATCCATCCTCACATGGTATCACTTATCCATCCTCACATAGTATTGATCATCCATCCTCACATGGTATCAATTATCCATCCTCACATGGTATCAATTATCCATCCTCACATGGTATCACTTATCCATCCTTACATGGTATTGATTATCCATCCTCACATGGTATCGATTATTCATCCTCACATGTTATCAATTATCCATCCTCAAATGGTTTTGATTATCCATCCTCACATGTTTTCGATTATCCATCCTCACATGGTACCAATTATCCATCCTCACATGGTATCACTTATCCATCCTCACATGGTATTGATTATCCATCCTCACATGGTATCGATTAGACTTCCTCACATGTTTTCGATTATCCATCCTCACATGGTATCAATTATCCATCCTCACATGGTATCACTTATCCATCCTCACATGGTATTGATTATCCATCCTCACATGGTATCAATTATCCATCCTCACATAGTATCAATTATCCATCCTCACATCGTATCACTTATCCATCCTCACATAGTATTGATTATCCATCCTCACATGGTATCGATTATCCATCCTTACATGTTATCAATTATCCATCCTCACATGGTTTTGACTATCCATCCTCACATGTTTTCGATTATCCATCCTCACAAGGTATCAATTATCCATCCTCACATGGTATCAATTATCCATCCTCACATGGTATCACTTATCCATCCTCACATGGTATTGATTATCCCTCCTCACATGGTATCGATTATCCTTCCTCACATGTTTTCGATTATCCATCCTCACATGGTATCAATTATCCATCCTCACATGGTATCAATTATCCATCCTCACATGGTATCAATTATCCATCCACATATGGTATCAATTATCCATCCTCACATGGTATCACTTATCCATCCTCATATGGTATTGATTATCCATCCTCACATGGTATCAATTTTCCATCCTCACATGGTATCACTTATCCATCCTCACATAGTAGTGATCATCCATCCTCACATGGTATCAATTATCCATCCTCACATGGTATCAATTATCCATCCTCACATGGTATCACTTATCCATCCTCACATGGTATTGATTATCCATCCTCACATGGTATCAATTTTCCATCCTCATATGGTATCACTTATCCATCCTCACATGGTATTGATTATCCATCCTCACATGGTATTGATTATCCATCCTCACATGGTATCAATTATCCATCATCACACGTTATCACTTATCCATCCTCATATAGTATTGATCATCCATCCTCACATGGTATCAATTATCCATCCTCACATGGTATCAATTATCCATCCTCAGATGGTATCACTTATCCATCCTCACATGGTATTGATTATCCATCCTCACATGGTATCAATTATCCATCTTCACATGGTATCACTTATCCATCCTCACATGGTATTGATTAGCCATCCTCACATGGTATCAATTATTCATCCTCACATGGTATCACTTATCCATCCTCACATAGTTTTGATCATCCATCCTCACATGGTATCAATTATCCATCCTCACATCATATCACTTATCCATCCTCACATAGTATTGATTATCCATCGTCACATGGTATCGATTATCCATCCTCACATGTTATCAATTATCCATCCTCACATGGTTTTGATTATCCATCCTCACATGTTTTCGATTATCCATCCTCACAAGGTATCAATTATCCATCCTCACATGGTATCAATTATCCATCCTCACATGGTATCACTTATCCATCCTCACATGGTATTGATTATCCATCCTCACATGGTATCGATTATCCTTCCTCACATGTTTTTCGATTATCCATCCTCACATGGTATCAATTATCCATCCTCACATGGTATCAATTATCCATCTTCACATGGTATCAATTATCCATCCACACATGGTATCAATTATCCATCCTCACATGGTATCACTTATCCATCCTCACATGGTATTGATTATCCATCCTCACATAGTATCAATTATCCATCCTCACATGGTATCACTTATCCATCCTCACATAGTATTGATCATCCATCCTCACATGGTATCAATTATCCATCCTCACATGGTATCAATTATCCATCCTCACATGGTATCACTTATCCATCCTCACATGGTATTGATTATCCATCCTCACATGGTATCAATTATCCATCCTCACATGGTATCACTTATCCATCCTCACATGGTATTGATTATCCATCCTCACATGGTATCAATTATCCATCTTCACACGTTATCACTTATCCATCCTCACATAGTATTGATCATCCATCCTCACATAGTATCAATTATCCATCCTCACATGGTATCAATTATCCATCCTCACATGGTATCACTTATCCATCCTCACATGGTATTGATTATCCATCCTCACATGGTATCAATTATCCATCCTCACATGGTATCACTTATCCATCCTCACATGGTATCAATTATCCATCCTCACATGGTATCACTTATCCATCCTCACATGGTATTGATCATCCATCCTCACATGGTATCAATTATCCATCCTCACATGGTATCACCTTTCCATCCTCACATGGTATCACTGATCCATCCTCACATGGTATTGATTATCCATCCTCACATGGTATCACTTATCCATCCTCACATGGTATCAATTATCCATCCTCACATGGTATCACTTATCCATCCTCACATGGTATTGATTATCCATCCTCACATGGTATCAATTATTCATCCTCACATGGTATCACTTATCCATCCTCACATGGCATTGATTATCCATCCTCACATGGTATCAATTATCCATCCTCACATGGTATCAATTATCCATCCTCACATGGTATTGATTATCCATCCTCACATGGTATTGATTATCCATCCTCACATGGTATCAATTATCCATCCACACATGGTATCACTTATCCATCCTCACATGGTATCACTTATCCATCCTCACATGGTATTGATTATTCATCCTCACATGGTATCAATTATCCATCCTCACATGGTATCACTTATGCATCCTCACATAGTATTGATCATCCATCCTCACATGGTATCAATTATCGATCCTCACATCGTATCACTTATCCATCCTCACATAGTATTGATTGTCCATCCTCACATGGTATCGATTATCCATCCTCACATGTTATCAATTATCCATCCTCACATGGTTTTGATTATCCATCCTCACATGTTTTCGATTATCCATCCTCACAAGGTATCAATTATCCATCCTCACATGGTATCAATTATCCATCCTCACATGGTATCACTTATCCATCCTCACATGGTATTGATTATCCATCCTCACATGGTATCGATTATCCTTCCTCACATGTTTTCGATTATCCATCCTCACATGGTATCAATTATCCATCCTCACATGGTATCACTTATCCATCCTCACATGGTATTGATTATCCATCCTCACATGGTATCAATTATCCATCCTCACATGGTATCACTTTTCCATCCTCACATGGCATTGATTATCCATCCCTCACATGGTATCAATTATCCATCCTCACATGGTATCAATAATCCATCCTCACATGGTATCAGTTATCCATCCACACATGGTATCACTTTTCTATCCTCACATGGTATTGATTATCCATCCTCACATGGTCTCAATAATCCATCCTCACATGGTATCAATTATCCATCCTCAGATGGTATCACTTATCCATCCTCACATGGTATTGATTATCCATCTTCACATGGTATCAATAATCCATCTCACATGGTATCACTTTTCCATCCTCACATGGCATTGATTATCCATCCTCACATGGTCTCAATTATCCATCCTCACATGGTATCAATAATCCATCCTCACATGGTATCAGTTATCCATCCTCACATGATATCACTTATCCATCCTCACATGGTATTGATTATCCATCCTCACATGGTATCAATAATCCATCCTCACATGGTATCAGTTATCCATCCTCAGATGGTATCACTTATCATCCTCACATGGTATTGATTATCCATCCTCACATGGTATCAATTATCCATCTTCACATGGTATCACTTATCCATCCTCACATGGTATTGATTAGCCATCCTCACATGTATCAATTATTCATCCTCACATGGTATCACTTATCCATTCTCACATGGCATTGATTATCCATCCTCACATGGTATCAATTATCATCCTCACATGGTATCAATTATCCATCCACACATGGTATCAATTATCCATCCTCACATGTATCACTTATCCATCCTCAGATGGTATTGATTATCCATCCTCACATGGTATCAATTATCCATCCTCACATGGTATCACTTATCCATCCTCACATAGTATTGATCATCCATCCTCACATGGTATCAATTATCCATCTTCACATGGTATCAATTATCCATCCTCACATGGTATCACTTATCCATCCTCACATGGTATTGATTATCCATCCTCACATGGTATCGATTATTCATCCTCACATGTTATCAATTATCCATCCTCACATGGTTTTGATTATCCATCCTCACATGTTTTCGATTATCCATCCTCACATGGTACCAATTATCCATCCTCACATGGTATCACTTATCCATCCTCAGATGGTATCAATTATCCATCCTCACATGGAATTGATTATCCATCCTCACATGGTATCGATTATCCATCCTCACATGTTATCAATTATCCATCCTCACATGGTATCAGTTATCCATCCTCAAATGGTATTGATTATCCATCCTCACATGGTATCAATTTTCCATCCTCATATGGTATCAATTATTCATCCTCACATGGTATCACTTATCCATCCTCACATGGTATTGATTATCCATCCTCACATGGTATCAATTATCCATCCTCACATGGTATCAATTATCCATCCTCACATGGTATCACTTATCCATCCTCACATGGTATTGATTATCCATCCTCACATGGTATCAATTATCCATCCTCACATGGTATCACTTTTCCATCCTCACATGGCATTGATTATCCATCCTCACATGGTATCAATTATCCATCCTCACATGGTATCAATTATCCATCCACACATGGTATCAATTATCCATCCTCACATGGTATCACTTATCCATCCTCAGATGGTATTGATTATCCATCCTCACATGGTATCAATTATCCATCCTCACATGGTATCACTTATCCATCCTCACATAGTATTGATCATCCATCCTCACATGGTATCAATTATCCATCCTCACATGGTATCAATTATCCATCCTCACATGGTATCACTTATCCATCCTCACATGGTATTGATTATCCATCCTCACATGGTATCGATTATTCATCCTCACATGTTATCAATTATCCATCCTCACATGGTTTTGATTATCCATCCTCACATGTTTTCGATTATCCATCCTCACATGGTACCAATTATCCATCCTCACATGGTATCACTTATCCATCCTCAGATGGTATCAATTATCCATCCTCACATGGAATTGATTATCCATCCTCACATGTTATCAATTATCCATCCTCACATGGTTTTGATTATCCATCCTCACATGTTTTCGATTATCCATCCTCACAAGGTATCAATTATCCATCCTCACATGGTATCAATTTTCCATCCTCATATGGTATCACTTATCCATCCTCACATGGTATTGATTATCCATCCTCACATGGTATTGATTATCCATCCTCACATGGTATCAATTATCCATCATCACACGTTATCACTTATCCATCCTCATATAGTATTGATCATCCATCCTCACATGGTATCAATTATCCATCCTCACATGGTATCAATTATCCATCCTCAGATGGTATCACTTATCCATCCTCACATGGTATTGATTATCCATCCTCACATGGTATCAATTATCCATCTTCACATGGTATCACTTATCCATCCTCACATGGTATTGATTAGCCATCCTCACATGGTATCAATTATTCATCCTCACATGGTATCACTATCATTCTCATCCTCACATAGTTTGTTCATCCATCTCACATGGTATCATTATCCATCTCACATCATATCACTTATCCATCCTCACATAGTATTGATTATCCATCGTCACATGGTATCGATTATCCATCCTCACATGTTATCAATTATCCATCCTCACATGGTTTTGATTATCCATCCTCACATGTTTTCGATTATCCATCCTCACAAGGTATCAATTATCCATCCTCACATGGTATCAATTATCCATCCTCACATGGTATCACTTATCCATCCTCACATGGTATTGATTATCCATCCTCACATGGTATCGATTATCCTTCCTCACATGTTTTTGATTATCATCCTCACATGGTATCAATTATCCATCCTCACATGGTATCAAATTATCCATCCTCACATGGTATCCAATTATCCATCCCACACATGGTATCAATTATCCATCCTCACATGGTATCACTTATCCATCCTAACATGGTATTGATTATCCATCCTCACATAGTATCAATTTATCCATCCTCACATGGTATCAACTTTATCCATCCTCACATAGTATTGATCATCCATCCTCACATGGTATCAATTATCCATCCTCACATGGTATCAATTATCCATCCTCACATGGTATCACTTATCCATCCTCACATGGTATTGATTATCCATCTCACATGGTATCAATTATCCATCTTCACATGGTATCACTTATCCATCCTCACATGGTATTGATTAGCCATCCTCACATGGTATCAATTATTCATCCTCACATGGTATCACTTATCCATCCTCACATAGTTTTGATCGATCCATCCTCACATGGTATCAATTATCCATCCTCACATCATATCACTTATCCATCCTCACATAGTATTGATTATCCATCGTCACATGGTATCGAATTATCCATCCTCACATATTATCAATTATCCATCCTTACATGGTTTTGATTATCCATCCTCACATGTTTTCGATTATCCATCCTCACAAGGTATCAATTATCCATCCTCACATGGTATCAATTATCCATCCTCACATGGTATCACTTATCCATCCTCACATGGTATTGATTATCCATCCTCACATGGTATCGATTATCCTTCCTCACATGTTTTTCGATTATCCATCCTCACATGGTATCAATTATCCATCCTCACATGGTATCAATTATCCATCCTCACATGGTATCAATTATCCATCCACACATGGTATCAATTATCCATCCTCACATGGTATCACTTATCCATCCTCACATGGTATTGATTATCCATCCTCACATAGTATCAATTATCCATCCTCACATGGTATCAATTATCCATCCTCAGATGGTATCACTTATCCATCCTCACATGGTATTGATTATCCATCCTCACATGGTATCAATTATCCATCTTCACATGGTATCACTTATCCATCCTCACATGGTATTGATTAGCCATCCTCACATGGTATCAATTATTCATCCTCACATGGTATCACTTATCCATCCTCACATAGTTTTGTTCATCCATCCTCACATGGTATCAATTATCCATCCTCACATCATATCACTTATCCATCCTCACATAGTATTGATTATCCATCGTCACATGGTATCGATTATCCATCCTCACATGTTATCAATTATCCATCCTCACATGGTTTTGATTATCCATCCTCACATGTTTTCGATTATCCATCCTCACAAGGTATCAATTATCCATCCTCACATGGTATCAATTATCCATCCTCACATGGTATCACTTATCCATCCTCACATGGTATTGATTATCCATCCTCACATGGTATCGATTATCCTTCCTCACATGTTTTTGATTATCCATCCTCACATGGTATCAATTATCCATCCTCACATGGTATCAATTATCCATCCTCACATGGTATCAATTATCCATCCACACATGGTATCAATTATCCATCCTCACATGGTATCACTTATCCATCCTCACATGGTATTGATTATCCATCCTCACATAGTATCAATTATCCATCCTCACATGGTATCACTTATCCATCCTCACATAGTATTGATCATCCATCCTCACATGGTATCAATTATCCATCCTCACATGGTAGCAATTATCCATCCTCACATGGTATCACTTATCCATCCTCACATGGTATTGATTATCCATCCTCACATGGTATCAATTATCCATCTTCACATGGTATCACTTATCCATCCTCACATGGTATTGATTAGCCATCCCCACATGGTATCAATTATTCATCCTCACATGGTATCACTTATCCATCCTCACATAGTTTTGATCATCCATCCTCACATGGTATCAATTATCCATCCTCACATCATATCACTTATCCATCCTCACATAGTATTGATTATCCATCGTCACATGGTATCGATTATCCATCCTCACATATTATCAATTATCCATCCTTACATGGTTTTGATTATCCATCCTCACATGTTTTCGATTATCCATCCTCACAAGGTATCAATTATCCATCCTCACATGGTATCAATTATCCATCCTCACATGGTATCACTTATCCATCCTCACATGGTATTGATTATCCATCCTCACATGGTATCGATTATCCTTCCTCACATGTTTTCGATTATCCATCCTCACATGGTATCAATTATCCATCCTCACATGGTATCAATTATCCATCCTCACATGGTATCAATTATCCATCCACACATGGTATCAATTATCCATCCTCACATGGTATCAATTATCCATCCTCACATGGTATCAATTATCCATCCACACATGTATCAATTATCCATCCTCACATGGTATAACTTATCCATCCTCACATGGTATTGATCATCCATCCTCACATGGTATCAATTATCCATCCTCACATGGTATCACCTTTCCATCCTCACATGGTATCACTGATCCATCCTCACATGGTATTGATTATCCATCCTCACATGGTATCACTTATCCATCCTCACATGGTATCAATTATCCATCCTCACATGGTATCACTTATCCATCCTCACATGGTATTGATTATCCATCCTCACATGGTATCAATTATTCATCCTCACATGGTATCACTTATCCATCCTCACATGGCATTGATTATCCATCCTCACATGGTATCAATTATCCATCCTCACATGGTATCAATTATCCATCCTCACATGGTATTGATTATCCATCCTCACATGGTATTGATTATCCATCCTCACATGGTATCAATTATCCATCCACACATGGTATCACTTATCCATCCTCACATGGTATCACTTATCCATCCTCACATGGTATTGATTATTCATCCTCACATGGTATCAATTATCCATCCTCACATGGTATCACTTATGCATCCTCACATAGTATTGATCATCCATCCTCACATGGTATCAATTATCGATCCTCACATCGTATCACTTATCCATCCTCACATAGTATTGATTGTCCATCCTCACATGGTATCGATTATCCATCCTCACATGTTATCAATTATCCATCCTCACATGGTTTTGATTATCCATCCTCACATGTTTTCGATTATCCATCCTCACAAGGTATCAATTATCCATCCTCACATGGTATCAATTATCCATCCTCACATGGTATCACTATCCATCCTCACATGGTATTGATTATCCATCCTCACATGGTATCGATTATCCTTCCTCACATGTTTTTCGATTATCCATCCTCACATGGTATCAATTATCCATCCTCACATGGTATCACTTATCCATCCTCACATGGTATTGATTATCCATCCTCACATGGTATCAATTATCCATCCTCACATGGTATCACTTTTCCATCCTCACATGGCATTGATTATCCATCCTCACATGGTATCAATTATCCATCCTCACATGGTATCAATAATCCATCCTCACATGGTATCAGTTATCCATCCACACATGGTATCACTTTTCTATCCTCACATGGTATTGATTATCCATCCTCACATGGTCTCAATAATCCATCCTCACATGGTATCAATTATCCATCCTCAGATGGTATCACTTATCCATCCTCACATGGTATTGATTATCCATCTTCACATGGTATCAATAATCCATCCTCACATGGTATCACTTTTCCATCCTCACATGGCATTGATTATCCATCCTCACATGGTCTCAATTATCCATCCTCACATGGTATCAATAATCCATCCTCACATGGTATCAGTATCCATCCTCACATGATATCACTTATCCATCCTCACATGGTATTGATTATCCATCCTCACATGGTATCAATAATCCATCCTCACATGGTATCAGTTATCCATCCTCAGATGGTATCACTTATCCATCCTCACATGGTATTGATTATCCATCCTCACATGGTATCAATTATCCATCTTCACATGGTATCACTTATCCATCCTCACATGGTATTGATTAGCCATCCTCACATGGTATCAATTATTCATCCTCACATGGTATCACTTATCCATTCTCACATGGCATTTATTATCCATCCTCACATGGTATCAATTATCCATCCTCACATGGTATCAATTATCCATCCACACATGGTATCAATTATCCATCCTCACATGGTATCACTTATCCATCCTCAGATGGTATTGATTATCCATCCTCACATGGTATCAATTATCCATCCTCACATGGTATCACTTATCCATCCTCACATAGTATTGATCATCCATCCTCACATGGTATCAATTATCCATCCTCACATGGTATCAATTATCCATCCTCACATGGTATCACTTATCCATCCTTACATGGTATTGATTATCCATCCTCACATGGTATTGATTATCCATCCTCACATGGTATCAATTATCCATCATCACACGTTATCACTTATCCATCCTCATATAGTATTGATCATCCATCCTCACATGGTATCAATTATCCATCCTCACATGGTATCAATTATCCATCCTCAGATGGTATCACTTATCCATCCTCACATGGTATTGATTATCCATCCTCACATGGTATCAATTATCCATCTTCACATGGTATCACTTATCCATCCTCACATGGTATTGATTAGCCATCCTCACATGGTATCAATTATTCATCCTCACATGGTATCACTTATCCATCCTCACATAGTTTTGATCATCCATCCTCACATGGTATCAATTATCCATCCTCACATCATATCACTTATCCATCCTCACATAGTATTGATTATCCATCGTCACATGGTATCGATTATCCATCCTCACATGTTATCAATTATCCATCCTCACATGGTTTTGATTATCCATCCTCACATGTTTTCGATTATCCATCCTCACAAGGTATCAATTATCCATCCTCACATGGTATCAATTATCCATCCTCACATGGTATCACTTATCCATCCTCACATGGTATTGATTATCCATCCTCACATGGTATCGATTATCCTTCCTCACATGTTTTCGATTATCCATCCTCACATGGTATCAATTATCCATCCTCACATGGTATCAATTATCCATCCTCACATGGTATCAATTATCCATCCACACATGGTATCAATTATCCATCCTCACATGGTATCACTTATCCATCCTCACATGGTATTGATTATCCATCCTCACATAGTATCAATTATCCATCCTCACATGGTATCACTTATCCATCCTCACATAGTATTGATCATCCATCCTCACATGGTATCAATTATCCATCCTCACATGGTATCAATTATCCATCCTCCCATGGTATCACTTATCCATCCTCACATGGCATTGATTATCCATCCTCACATGGTATCAATTATCCATCCTCACATGGTATCACTTATCCATCCTCACATGGTATTGATTATCCATCCTCACATGGTATCAATTATCCATCTTCACACGTTATCACTTATCCATCCTCACATAGTATTGATCATCCATCCTCACATAGTATCAATTATCCATCCTCACATGGTATCAATTATCCATCCTCACATGGTATCACTTATCCATCCTCACATGGTATTGATTATCCATCCTCACATGGTATCAATTATCCATCCTCACATGGTATCACTTATCCATCCTCACATGGTATCAATTATCCATCCTCACATAGTATCACTTATCCATCCTCACATGGTATTGATCATCCATCCTCACATGGTATCAATTATCCATCCTCACATGGTATCACCTTTCCATCCTCACATGGTATCACTGATCCATCCTCACATGGTATTGATTATCCATCCTCACATGGTATCACTTATCCATCCTCACATGGTATCAATTATCCATCCTCACATGGTATCACTTATCCATCCTCACATGGTATTGATTATCCATCCTCACATGGTATCAATTATTCATCCTCACATGGTATCACTTATCCATCCTCACATGGCATTGATTATCCATCCTCACATGGTATCAATTATCCATCCTCACATGGTATCAATTATCCATCCTCACATGGTATTGATTATCCATCCTCACATGGTATTGATTATCCATCCTCACATGGTATCAATTATCCATCCACACATGGTATCACTTATCCATCCTCACATGGTATCACTTATCCATCCTCACATGGTATTGATTATTCATCCTCACATGGTATCAATTATCCATCCTCACATGGTATCACTTATGCATCCTCACATAGTATTGATCATCCATCCTCACATGGTATCAATTATCGATCCTCACATCGTATCACTTATCCATCCTCACATAGTATTGATTGTCCATCCTCACATGGTATCGATTATCCATCCTCACATGTTATCAATTATCCATCCTCACATGGTTTTGATTATCCATCCTCACATGTTTTCGATTATCCATCCTCACAAGGTATCAATTATCCATCCTCACATGGTATCAATTATCCATCCTCACATGGTATCACTTATCCATCCTCACATGGTATTGATTATCCATCCTCACATGGTATCGATTATCCTTCCTCACATGTTTTCGATTATCCATCCTCACATGGTATCAAATATCCATCCTCACATTGTATCACTTATCCATCCTCACATGGTATTGATTATCCATCCTCACATGGTATCAATTATCCATCCTCACATGGTATCACTTTTCCATCCTCACATGGCATTGATTATCCATCCTCACATGGTATCAATTATCCATCCTCACATGGTATCAATAATCCATCCTCACATGGTATCAGTTATCCATCCACACATGGTATCACTTTTCTATCCTCACATGGTATTGATTATCCATCCTCACATGGTCTCAATAATCCATCCTCACATGGTATCAATTATCCATCCTCAGATGGTATCACTTATCCATCCTCACATGGTATTGATTAGCCATCTTCACATGGTATCAATAATCCATCCTCACATGGTATCACTTTTCCATCCTCACATGGCATTGATTATCCATCCTTACATGGTCTCAATTATCCATCCTCACATGGTATCAATAATCCATCCTCACATGGTATCAGTTATCCATCCTCACATGATATCACTTATCCATCCTCACATGGTATTGATTATCCATCCTCACATGGTATCAATAATCCATCCTCACATGGTATCAGTTATCCATCCTCAGATGGTATCACTTATCCATCCTCACATGGTATTGATTATCCATCCTCACATGGTATCAATTATCCATCTTCACATGGTATCACTTATCCATCCTCACATGGTATTGATTAGCCATCCTCACATGGTATCAATTATTCATCCTCACATGGTATCACTTATCCATTCTCACATGGTATTGATTATCCATCCTCACATGGTATCAATTATCCATCCTCACATGGTATCAATTATCCATCCACACATGGTATCAATTATCCATCCTCACATGGTATCACTTATCCATCCTCAGATGGTATTGATTATCCATCCTCACATGGTATCAATTATCCATCCTCACATGGTATCACTTATCCATCCTCACATAGTATTGATCATCCATCCTCACATGGTATCAATTATCCATCCTCACATGGTATCAATTATCCATCCTCACATGGTATCACTTATCCATCCTCACATGGTATTGATTATCCATCCTCACATGGTATCAATTATCCATCCTCACATGGTATCACTTTTCCATCCTCACATGGCATTGATTATCCATCCTCACATGGTATCAATTATCCATCCTCACATGGTATCAATAATCCATCCTCACATGGTATCAGTTATCCATCCACACATGGTATCACTTTTCTATCCTCACATGGTATTGATTATCCATCCTCACATGGTCTCAATAATCCATCCTCACATGGTATCAATTATCCATCCTCAGATGGTATCACTTATCCATCCTCACATGGTATTGATTATCCATCTTCACATGGTATCAATAATCCATCCTCACATGGTATCACTTTTCCATCCTCACATGGCATTGATTATCCATCCTCACATGGTCTCAATTATCCATCCTCACATGGTATCAATAATCCATCCTCACATGGTATCAGTTATCCATCCTCACATGATATCACTTATCCATCCTCACATGGTATTGATTATCCATCCTCACATGGTATCAATAATCCATCCTCACATGGTATCAGTTATCCATCCTCAGATGGTATCACTTATCCATCCTCACATGGTATTGATTATCCATCCTCACATGGTATCAATTATCCATCTTCACATGGTATCACTTATCCATCCTCACATGGTATTGATTAGCCATCCTCACATGGTATCAATTATTCATCCTCACATGGTATCACTTAATCCATTCTCACATGGCATTGATTATCCATCCTCACATGGTATCAATTATCCATCCTCACATGGTATCAATTATCCATCCACACATGGTATCAATTATCCATCCTCACATGGTATCACTTATCCATCCTCAGATGGTATTGATTATCCATCCTCACATGGTATCAATTATCCATCCTCACATGGTATCACTTATCCATCCTCACATAGTATTGATCATCCATCCTCACATGGTATCAATTATCCATCCTCACATGGTATCAATTATCCATCCTCACATGGTATCACTTATCCATCCTTACATGGTATTGATTATCCATCCTCACATGGTATTGATTATCCATCCTCACATGGTATCAATTATCCATCATCACACGTTATCACTTATCCATCCTCATATAGTATTGATCATCCATCCTCACATGGTATCAATTATCCATCCTCACATGGTATCAATTATCCATCCTCAGATGGTATCACTTATCCATCCTCACATGGTATTGATTATCCATCCTCACATGGTATCAATTATCCATCTTCACATGGTATCACTTATCCATCCTCACATGGTATTGATTAGCCATCCTCACATGGTATCAATTATTCATCCTCACATGGTATCACTTATCCATCCTCACATAGTTTTGATCATCCATCCTCACATGGTATCAATTATCCATCCTCACATCATATCACTTATCCATCCTCACATAGTATTGATTATCCATCGTCACATAGTATCGATTATCCATCCTCACATGTTATCAATTATCCATCCTCACATGGTTTTGATTATCCATCCTCACATGTTTTCGATTATCCATCCTCACAAGGTATCAATTATCCATCCTCACATGGTATCAATTATCCATCCTCACATGGTATCACTTATCCATCCTCACATGGTATTGATTATCCATCCTCACATGGTATCGATTATCCTTCCTCACATGTTTTCGATTATCCATCCTCACATGGTATCAATTATCCATCCTCACATGGTATCAATTATCCATCCTCACATGGTATCAATTATCCATCCACACATGGTATCAATTATCCATCCTCACATGGTATCACTTATCCATCCTCACATGGTATTGATTATCCATCCTCACATAGTATCAATTATCCATCCTCACATGGTATCACTTATCCATCCTCACATAGTATTGATCATCCATCCTCACATGGTATCAATTATCCATCCTCACATGGTATCAATTATCCATCCTCCCATGGTATCACTTATCCATCCTCACATGGCATTGATTATCCATCCTCACATGGTATCAATTATCCATCCTCACATGGTATCACTTATCCATCCTCACATGGTATTGATTATCCATCCTCACATGGTATCAATTATCCATCTTCACACGTTATCACTTATCCATCCTCACATAGTATTGATCATCCATCCTCACATAGTATCAATTATCCATCCTCACATGGTATCAATTATCCATCCTCACATGGTATCACTTATCCATCCTCACATGGTATTGATTATCCATCCTCACATGGTATCAATTATCCATCCTCACATGGTATCACTTATCCATCCTCACATGGTATCAATTATCCATCCTCACATGGTATCACTTATCCATCCTCACATGGTATTGATCATCCATCCTCACATGGTATCAATTATCCATCCTCACATGGTATCACCTTTCCATCCTCACATGGTATCACTGATCCATCCTCACATGGTATTGATTATCCATCCTCACATGGTATCACTTATCCATCCTCACATGGTATCAATTATCCATCCTCACATGGTATCACTTATCCATCCTCACATGGTATTGATTATCCATCCTCACATGGTATCAATTATTCATCCTCACATGGTATCACTTATCCATCCTCACATGGCATTGATTATCCATCCTCACATGGTATCAATTATCCATCCTCACATGGTATCAATTATCCATCCTCACATGGTATTGATTATCCATCCTCACATGGTATTGATTATCCATCCTCACATGGTATCAATTATCCATCCACACATGGTATCACTTATCCATCCTCACATGGTATCACTTATCCATCCTCACATGGTATTGATTATTCATCCTCACATGGTATCAATTATCCATCCTCACATGGTATCACTTATGCATCCTCACATAGTATTGATCATCCATCCTCACATGGTATCAATTATCGATCCTCACATCGTATCACTTATCCATCCTCACATAGTATTGATTGTCCATCCTCACATGGTATCGATTATCCATCCTCACATGTTATCAATTATCCATCCTCACATGGTTTTGATTATCCATCCTCACATGTTTTCGATTATCCATCCTCACAAGGTATCAATTATCCATCCTCACATGGTATCAATTATCCATCCTCACATGGTATCACTTATCCATCCTCACATGGTATTGATTATCCATCCTCACATGGTATCGATTATCCTTCCTCACATGTTTTCGATTATCCATCCTCACATGGTATCAATTATCCATCCTCACATGGTATCACTTATCCATCCTCACATGGTATTGATTATCCATCCTCACATGGTATCAATTATCCATCCTCACATGGTATCACTTTTCCATCCTCACATGGCATTGATTATCCATCCTCACATGGTATCAATTATCCATCCTCACATGGTATCAATAATCCATCCTCACATGGTATCAGTTATCCATCCACACATGGTATCACTTTTCTATCCTCACATGGTATTGATTATCCATCCTCACATGGTCTCAATAATCCATCCTCACATGGTATCAATTATCCATCCTCAGATGGTATCACTTATCCATCCTCACATGGTATTGATTATCCATCTTCACATGGTATCAATAATCCATCCTCACATGGTATCACTTTTCCATCCTCACATGGCATTGATTATCCATCCTCACATGGTCTCAATTATCCATCCTCACATGGTATCAATAATCCATCCTCACATGGTATCAGTTATCCATCCTCACATGATATCACTTATCCATCCTCACATGGTATTGATTATCCATCCTCACATGGTATCAATAATCCATCCTCACATGGTATCAGTTATCCATCCTCAGATGGTATCACTTATCCATCCTCACATGGTATTGATTATCCATCCTCACATGGTATCAATTATCCATCTTCACATGGTATCACTTATCCATCCTCACATGGTATTGATTAGCCATCCTCACATGGTATCAATTATTCATCCTCACATGGTATCACTTATCCATTCTCACATGGTATTGATTATCCATCCTCACATGGTATCAATTATCCATCCTCACATGGGTATCAATTATCCATCCACACATGGTATCAATTATCCATCCTCACATGGTATCACTTATCCATCCTCAGATGGTATTGATTATCCATCCTCACATGGTATCAATTATCCATCCTCACATGGTATCACTTATCCATCCTCACATGGTATCAATTATCCATCCTCACATGGTATCACTTATCCATCCTCACATGGTATTGATTATCCATCCTCACATGGTATCGATTATTCATCCTCACATGTTATCAATTATCCATCCTCACATGGTTTTGATTATCCATCCTCACATGTTTTCGATTATCCATCCTCACATGGTACCAATTATCCATCCTCACATGGTATCACTTATCCATCCTCATATGGTATCAATTATCCATCCTCACATGGAATTGATTATCCATCCTCACATGGTATCGATTATCCATCCTCACATGTTATCAATTATCCATCCTCACATGGTATTGATTATCCATCCTCACATGTTTTCGATTATCCATCCTCACATGGTATCAATTATCCATCCTCACATGGTATCACTTATCCATCCTCACATGGTATCAATTATCCATCCTCACATGGTATCACTTATCCATCCTCACATGGTATTGATTATCCATCCTCACATGGTATCAATTATTCATCCTCACATGGTATCACTTATCCATCCTCACATGGCATTGATTATCCATCCTCACATGGTATCAATTATCCATCCTCACATGGTATCAATTATCCATCCTCACATGGTATCACCTTTCCATCCTCACATGGTATCACTGATCCATCCTCACATGGTATTGATTATCCATCCTCACATGGTATCACTTATCCATCCTCACATGGTATCAATTATCCATCCTCCCATGGTATCACTTATCCATCCTCACATGGTATTGATTATCCATCCTCACATGGTATCGATTATTCATCCTCACATGTTATCAATTATCCATCCTCACATGGTTTTGATTATCCATCCTCACATGTTTTCGATTATCCATCCTCACATGGTACCAATTATCCATCCTCACATGGTATCACTTATCCATCCTCATATGGTATCAATTATCCATCCTCACATGGAATTGATTATCCATCCTCACATGGTATCGATTATCCATCCTCACATGTTATCAATTATCCATCCTCACATGGTATTGATTATCCATCCTCACATGTTTTCGATTATCCATCCTCACATGGTATCAATTATACATCCTCACATGGTATCACTTATCCATCCTCACATGGTATCAATTATCCATCCTCACATGGTATCACTTATCCATCCTCACATGGTATTGATTATCCATCCTCACATGGTATCAATTATTCATCCTCACATGGTATCACTTATCCATCCTCACATGGCATTGATTATCCATCCTCACATGGTATCAATTATCCATCCTCACATGGTATCAATTATCCATCCTCACATGGTATCACCTTTCCATCCTCACATGGTATCACTGATCCATCCTCACATGGTATTGATTATCCATCCTCACATGGTATCACTTATCCATCCTCACATGGTATCAATTATCCATCCTCACATGGTATCACTTATCCATCCTCACATGGTATTGATTATCCATCCTCACATGGTATCAATTATTCATCCTCACATGGTATCACTTATCCATCCTCACATGGCATTGATTATCCATCCTCACATGGTATCAATTATCCATCCTCACATGGTATCAATTATCCATCCTCACATGGTATTGATTATCCATCCTCACATGGTATTGATTATCCATCCTCACATGGTATCAATTATCCATCCACACATGGTATCACTTATCCATCCTCACATGGTATCACTTATCCATCCTCACATGGTATTGATTATTCATCCTCACATGGTATCAATTATCCATCCTCATATGGTATCACTTATGCATCCTCACATAGTATTGATCATCCATCCTCACATGGTATCAATTATCGATCCTCACATCGTATCACTTATCCATCCTCATAAAGTATTGATTGTCCATCCTCACATGGTATCGATTATCCATCCTCACATGTTATAAATTATCCATCCTCACATGGTTTTGATTATCTATCCTCACATGTTTTTGATTATCCATCCTCACAAGGTATCAATTATCCATCCTCACATGGTATCAATTATCCATCCTCACATGGTATCACTTATCCATCCTCACATGGTATTGATTATTCATCCTCACATGGTATCAATTATTCATCCTCACATGGTATCACTTATCCATCCTCACATGGCATTGATTATCCATCCTCACATGGTATCAATTATCCATCCTCACATGGTATCAATTATCCATCCTCACATGGTATCACCTTTCCATCCTCACATGGTATCACTGATCCATCCTCACATGGTATTGATTATCCATCCTCACATGGTATCACTTATCCATCCTCACATGGTATCAATTATCCATCCTCACATGGTATCACTTATCCATCCTCACATGGTATTGATTATCCATCCTCACATGGTATCAATTATTCATCCTCACATGGTATCACTTATCCATCCTCACATGGCATTGATTATCCATCCTCACATGGTATCAATTATCCATCCTCACATGGTATCAATTATCCATCCTCACATGGTATTGATTATCCATCCTCACATGGTATTGATTATCCATCCTCACATGGTATCAATTATCCATCCACACATGGTATCACTTATCCATCCTCACATGGTATCACTTATCCATCCTCACATGGTATTGATTATTCATCCTCACATGGTATCAATTATCCATCCTCATATGGTATCACTTATGCATCCTCACATAGTATTGATCATCCATCCTCACATGGTATCAATTATCGATCCTCACATCGTATCACTTATCCATCCTCATAAAGTATTGATTGTCCATCCTCACATGGTATCGATTATCCATCCTCACATGTTATAAATTATCCATCCTCACATGGTTTTGATTATCTATCCTCACATGTTTTCGATTATCCATCCTCACAAGGTATCAATTATCCATCCTCACATGGTATCAATTATCCATCCTCACATGGTATCACTTATCCATCCTCACATGGTATCGATTATCCTTCCTCACATGTTTTCCATTATCCATCCTCACATGGTATCAATTATCCATCCTCACATGGTATCAGTTATCCATCCTCACATGGTATTGATTATCCATCCTCACATGGTATCAATTATCCATCCTCACATGGTATCACTTTTCCATCCTCACATGGCATTGATTATCCATCCTCACATGGTATCAATTATCCATCCTCACATGGTATCAATAATCCATCCTCACATGGTATCAGTTATCCATCCACACATGGTATCACTTATCCATCCTCACATGGTATTGATTATCCATCCTCACATGGTCTCAATAATCCATCCTCACATGGTATCAGTTATCCATCCTCAGATGGTATCACTTATCCATCCTCACATGGTATTGATTATCCATCCTCACATGGTATCAATAATCCATCCTCACATGGTATCACTTTTCCATCCTCACATGGCATTGATTATCCATCCTCACATGGTCTCAATTATCCATCCTCACATGGTATCAATAATCCATCCTCACATGGTATCAGTTATCCATCCTCACATGATATCACTTATCCATCCTCACATGGTATTGATTATCCATCCTCACATGGTATCAGTTATTCATCCTCAGATGGCATCACTTATCCATCCTCACATGGTATTGATTATCCATCCTCACATGGTATCAATTATCCATCTTCACATGGTATCACTTATCCATCCTCACATGGTATTGATTAGCCATCCTCACATGGTATCAATTATTCATCCTCACATGGTATCACTTATCCATCCTCACATGGAATTGATTATCCATCTTCACATGGTATCAATTATCCATCCTCACATGGTATCAATTATCCATCCACACATGGTATCAATTATCCATCCTCACATGGTATCACTTATCCATCCTCAGATGGTATTGATTATCCATCCTCACATGGTATCAATTATCCATCCTCACATGGTATCACTTATCCATCTTCACATAGTATTGATCATCCATCCTCACATAGTATCAATTATCCATCCTCAAATGGTATCAATTATCCATCCTCACATGGTATCACTTATCCATCCTCATATGGTATTGATTATCCATCCTCACATGGTATCGATTATTCATCCTCACATGTTATCAATTATCCATCCTCACATGGTTTTGATTATCCATCCTCACATGTTTTCGATTATCCATCCTCACATGGTACCAATTATCCATCCTCACATGGTACCAATTTTCCATCCTCACATGGTATCACTTATCCATCCTCAGATGGTATCAATTATCCATCCTCACATGGAATTGATTATCCATCCTCACCTGGTATCGATTATCCATCCTCACATGTTATCAATTATCCATCCTCACATGGTATTGATTATCCATCCTCATATGTTTTCGATTATCCATCCTCACATGATATCAATTATCCATCCTCATATGGTATCACTTATCCATCCTCACATGGTATCAATTATCCATCCTCACATGGTATCACTTATCCATCCTCACATGGTATTGATTATCCATCCTCACATGGTATCAATTATTCATCCTCACATGGTATCACTTATCCATCCTCACATGGCATTGATTATCCATCCTCACATGGTATCAATTATCCATCCTCACATGGTATCAATTATCCATCCACACATGGTATCAATTATCCATCCTCACATGGTATCACTTATCCATCCTCACATGGTATCAATTATTCATCCTCACATGGTATCACTTATCCATCCTCATATAGTATTGATCATCCATCCTCACATGGTATTGATCATCCATACTCACATGGTATCAATTATCCATCCTCACATGGTATCACCTTTCCATCCTCACATGGTATCGATTATCCATCCTCACATGTTATCAATTATCCATCCTCACATGGTTTTGATTATCCATCCTCACATGTTTTCGATTATCCATCCTCACAAGGTATCAATTATCCATTCTCACATGGTATCAATTATCCATCCTCACATGGTATCACTTATCCATCCTCACATGGTATTGATTATCCATCCTCACATGGTATCGATTAGACTTCCTCACATGTTTTCGATTATCCATCCTCACATGGTATCAATTATCCATCCTCACATGGTATCACTTATCCATCCTCACATGGTATCAATTTTCCATCCTCACATGGTATCACTTATCCATCCTCACATAGTATTGATCATCCATCCTCACATGGTATCAATTATCCATCCTCACATGGTATCAATTATCCATCCTCACATGGTATCACTTATCCATCCTCACATGGTATTGATTATCCATCCTCACATGGTATCAATTATCCATCCTCATATGGTATCACTTATCCATCCTCACATGGTATTGATTATCCATCCTCACATGGTATTGATTATCCATCCTCACATGGTATCAATTATCCATCATCACACGTTATCACTTATCCATCCTCATATAGTATTGATCATCCATCCTCACATGGTATCAATTATCCATCCTCACATGGTATCAATTATCCATCCTCAGATGGTATCACTTATCCATCCTCACATGGTATTGATTATCCATCCTCACATGGTATCAATTATCCATCTTCACATGGTATCACTTATCCATCCTCACATGGTATTGATTAGCCATCCTCACATGGTATCAATTATTCATCCTCACATGGTATCACTTATCCATCCTCACATAGTTTTGATCATCCATCCTCACATGGTATCAATTATCCATCCTCACATCATATCACTTATCCATCCTCACATAGTATTGATTATCCATCGTCACATTGTATCGATTATCCATCCTCACATGTTATCAATTATCCATCCTCACATGGTTTTGATTATTCATCCTCACATGTTTTCGATTATCCATCCTCACAAGGTATCAATTATCCATCCTCACATGGTATCAATTATCCATCCTCACATGGTATCACTTATCCATCCTCACATGGTATTGATTATCCATCCTCACATGGTATCGATTATCCTTCCTCACATGTTTTCGATTATCCATCCTCACATGGTATCAATTATCCATCCTCACATGGTATCAATTATCCATCCTCACATGGTATCAATTATCCATCCACACATGGTATCAATTATCCATCCTCACATGGTATCACTTATCCATCCTCACATGGTATTGATTATCCATCCTCACATAGTATCAATTATCCATCCTCACATGGTATCACTTATCCATCCTCACATAGTATTGATCATCCATCCTCACATGGTATCAATTATTCATCCTCACATAGTATCAATTATGCATCCTCACATGGTATCACTTATCTATCCTCACATGGTATTGATTATCCATCCTCACATGGTATCAATTATCCATCCTCACATGGTATCACTTATCCATCCTCACATGGTATTGATTATCCATCCTCACATGGTATCAATTATCCATCTTCACACGTTATCACTTATCCATCCTCACATAGTATTGATCATCCATCCTCACATAGTATCAATTATCCATCCTCACATGGTATCAATTATCCATCCTCACATGGTATCAATTATCCATCCTCACATGGTATCAATTATCCATCCTCACATGGTATCAATTATCCATCCACACATGGTATCAATTATCCATCCTCACATGGTATCACTTATCCATCCTCATATGGTATTGATTATCCATCCTCACATGGTATCAATTTTCCATCCTCACATGGTATCACTTATCCATCCTCACATAGTATTGATCATCCATCCTCACATGGTATCAATTATCCATCCTCACATGGTATCAATTATCCATCCTCACATGGTATCACTTATCCATCCTCACATGGTATTGATTATCCATCCTCACATGGTATCAATTATCCATCCTCATATGGTATCACTTATCCATCCTCACATGGTATTGATTATCCATCCTCACATGGTATTGATTATCCATCCTCACATGGTATCAATTATCCATCATCACACGTTATCACTTATCCATCCTCATATAGTATTGATCATCCATCCTCACATGGTATCAATTATCCATCCTCACATGGTATCAATTATCCATCCTCAGATGGTATCACTTATCCATCCTCACATGGTATTGATTATCCATCCTCACATGGTATCAATTATCCATCTTCACATGGTATCACTTATCCATCCTCACATGGTATTGATTAGCCATCCTCACATGGTATCAATTATTCATCCTCACATGGTATCACTTATCCATCCTCACATAGTTTTGATCATCCATCCTCACATGGTATCAATTATCCATCCTCACATCATATCACTTATCCATCCTCACATAGTATTGATTATCCATCGTCACATGGTATCGATTATCCATCCTCACATGTTATCAATTATCCATCCTCACATGGTTTGAATTATTCATCCTCACATGTTTTCGATTATCCATCCTCACAAGGTATCAATTATCCATCCTCACATGGTATCAATTATCCATCCTCACATGGTATCACTTATCCATCCTCACATGGTATTGATTATCCATCCTCACATGGTATCGATTATCCTTCCTCACATGTTTTCGATTATCCATCCTCACATGGTATCAATTATCCATCCTCACATGGTATCAATTATCCATCCTCACATGGTATCAATTATCCATCCACACATGGTATCAATTATCCATCCTCACATGGTATCAGTTATCCATCCTCACATGGTATTGATTATCCATCCTCACATAGTATCAATTATCCATCCTCACATGGTATCACTTATCCATCCTCACATAGTATTGATCATCCATCCTCACATGGTATCAATTATCCATCCTCACATAGTATCAATTATGCATCCTCACATGGTATCACTTATCCATCCTCACATGGTATTGATTATCCATCCTCACATGGTATCAATTATCCATCCTCACATGGTATCACTTATCCATCCTCACATGGTATTGATTATCCATCCTCACATGGTATCAATTATCCATCTTCACACGTTATCACTTATCCATCCTCACATAGTATTGAATCAATCCATCCTCACATAGTATCAATTATCCATCCTCACATGGTATCAATTATCCATCCTCACATGGTATCACTTATCCATCCTCACATGGTATTGATTATCCATCCTCACATGGTATCAGTTATCCATCCTCACATGGTATCACTTATCCATCCTCACATGGTATCAATTATCCATCCTCACATGGTATCACTTATCCATCCTCACATGGTATTGATCATCCATACTCACATGGTATCAATTATCCATCCTCACATGGTATCACCTTTCCATCCTCACATGGTATCACTGATCCATCCTCACATGGTATTGATTATCCATCCTCACATGGTATCACTTATCCATCCTCACATGGTATCAATTATCCATCCTCACATGGTATCACTTATCCATCCTCACATGGTATTGATTATCCATCCTCACATGGTATCAATTATTCATCCTCACATGGTATCACTTATCCATCCTCACATGGCATTGATTATCCATCCTCACATGGTATCAATTATCCATCCTCACATGGTATCAATTATCCATCCTCACATAGTATTGATTATCCATCCTCACATGGTATTGATTATCCATCCTCACATGGTATCAATTATCCATCCACACATGGTATCACTTATCCATCCTCACATGGTATCACTTATCCATCCTCACATGGTATTGATTATTCATCCTCACATGGTATCAATTATCCATCCTCACATGGTATCACTTATGCATCCTCACATAGTATTGATCATCCATCCTCACATGGTATCAATTATCGATCCTCACATCGTATCACTTATCCATCCTCACATAGTATTGATTGTCCATCCTCACATGGTATCGATTATCCATCCTCACATGTTATCAATTATCCATCCTCACATGGTTTTGATTATCCATCCTCACATGTTTTCGATTATCCATCCTCACAAGGTATCAATTATCCATCCTCACATGGTATCAATTATCCATCCTCACATGGTATCACTTATCCATCCTCACATGGTATTGATTATCCATCCTCACATGGTATCGATTATCCTTCCTCACATGTTTTCGATTATCCATCCTCACATGGTATCAATTATCCATCCTCACATGGTATCACTTATCCATCCTCACATGGTATTGATTATCCATCCTCACATGGTATCAATTATCCATCCTCACATGGTATCACTTTTCCATCCTCACATGGCATTGATTATCCATCCTCACATGGTATCAATTATCCATCCTCACATGGTATCAATAATCCATCCTCACATGGTATCAGTTATCCATCCACACATGGTATCACTTTTCTATCCTCACATGGTATTGATTATCCATCCTCACATGGTCTCAATAATCCATCCTCACATGGTATCAATTATCCATCCTCAGATGGTATCACTTATCCATCCTCACATGGTATTGATTATCCATCTTCACATGGTATCAATAATCCATCCTCACATGGTATCACTTTTCCATCCTCACATGGCATTGATTATCCATCCTCACATGGTCTCAATTATCCATCCTCACATGGTATCAATAATCCATCCTCACATGGTATCAGTTATCCATCCTCACATGATATCACTTATCCATCCTCACATGGTATTGATTATCCATCCTCACATGGTATCAATAATCCATCCTCACATGGTATCAGTTATCCATCTTCAGATGGTATCACTTATCCATCCTCACATGGTATTGATTATCCATCCTCACATGGTATCAATTATCCATCTTCACATGGTATCACTTATCCATCCTCACATGGTATTGATTAGCCATCCTCACATGGTATCAATTATTCATCCTCACATGGTATCACTTATCCATTCTCACATGGCATTGATTATCCATCCTCACATGGTATCAATTATCCATCCTCACATGGTATCAATTATCCATCCACACATGGTATCAATTATCCATCCTCACATGGTATCACTTATCCATCCTCAGATGGTATTGATGATCCATCCTCACATGGTATCAATTATCCATCCTCACATGGTATCACTTATCCATCCTCACATAGTATTGATCATCCATCCTCACATGGTATCAATTATCCATCCTCACATGGTATCAATTATCCATCCTCACATGGTATCACTTATCCATCCTCACATGGTATTGATTATCCATCCTCACATGGTATCGATTATTCATCCTCACATGTTATCAATTATCCATCCTCACATGGTTTTGATTATCCATCCTCACATGTTTTCGATTATCCATCCTCACATGGTACCAATTATCCATCCTCACATGGTATCACTTATCCATCCTCATATGGTATCAATTATCCATCCTCACATGGAATTGATTATCCATCCTCACATGGTATCGATTATCCATCCTCACATGTTATCAATTATCCATCCTCACATGGTATTGATTATCCATCCTCACATGTTTTCGATTATCCATCCTCACATGGTATCAATTATCCATCCTCACATGGTATCACTTATCCATCCTCACATGGTATCAATTATCCATCCTCACATGGTATCACTTATCCATCCTCACATGGTATTGATTATCCATCCTCACATGGTATCAATTATTCATCCTCACATGGTATCACTTATCCATCCTCACATGGCATTGATTATCCATCCTCACATGGTATCAATTATCCATCCTCACATGGTATCAATTATCCATCCACACATGGTATCAATTATCCATCCTCACATGGTATCACTTATCCATCCTCACATGGTATCAATTATTCATCCTCACATGGTATCACTTATTTATCCTCACATAGTATTGATCATCCATCCTCACATGGTATCAATTATCCATCCTCACATCGTATCACTTATCCATCCTCACATAGTATTGATTATCCATCCTCACATGGTATCGATAATCCATCCTCACATGTTATCAATTATCCATCCTCACATGGTTTTGATTATCCATCCTCACATGTTTTCGATTATCCATCCTCACAAGGTATCAATTATCCATTCTCACATGGTATCAATTATCCATCCTCACATGGTATCACTTATCCATCCTCACATGGTATTGATTATCCATCCTCACATGGTATCGATTAGACTTCCTCACATGTTTTCGATTATCCATCCTCACATGGTATCAATTATCCATCCTCACATGGTATCACTTATCCATCCTCACATGGTATTGATTATCCATCCTCACATGGTATCAATTATCCATCCTCACATGGTATCAATTATCCATCCTCACATCGTATCACTTATCCATCCTCACATAGTATTGATTGTCCATCCTCACATGGTATCGATTATCCATCCTCACATGTTATCAATTATCCATCCTCACATGGTTTTGATTATCCATCCTCACATGTTTTCGATTATCCATCCTCACAAGGTATCAATTATCCATCCTCACATGGTATCAATTATCCATCCTCACATGGTATCACTTATCCATCCTCACATGGTATTGATTATCCATCCTCACATGGTCTCGATTATCCTTCCTTATATGTTTTCGATTATCCATCCTCACATGGTATCAATTATCCATCCTCACATGGTATCAATTATCCATCCTCACATGGTATCAATTATCCATCCACATATGGTATCAATTATCCATCCTCACATGGTATCACTTATCCATCCTCACATGGTATTGATTATCCATCCTTACATGGTATCAATTATCCATCCTCACATGGTATCACTTATCCATCCTCACATAGTATTGATCATCCATCCTCACATGGTATCAATTATCCATCCTCACATGGTATCAATTATCCATCCTCACATGGTATCACTTATCCATCCTCACATGGTATTGATTATCCATCCTCACATGGTATCAATTATCCATCCTCAACTGGTATCACTTATCCATCCTCACATGGTATTGATTATCCATCCTCACATGGTATTGATTATCCATCCTCACATGGTATCAATTATCCATCATCACACGTTATCACTTATCCATCCTTACCTAGTATTGATCATCCATCCTCACATGGTATCAATTATCCATCCTCACATGGTATCAATTATCCATCCTCACATGGTATCACTTATCCATCCTCACATGGTATTGATTATCCATCCTCATATGGTATCAATTATCCATCCTCACATGGTATCACTTATCCATCCTCACATGGTATTGATTAGCCATCCTCACATGGTATCAATTATTCATCTTCACATGGTATCACTTATCCATCCTCACATGGTATTGATTAGCCATCCTCACATGGTATCAATTATTCATCCTCACATGGTATCACTTATCCATCCTCACATGGCATTGATTATCCATCCTCACATGGTATCAATTATCCATCCTCACATGGTATCAATTATCCATCCACACATGGTATCAATCATCCATCCTCACATGGTATCACTTATCCATCCTCAGATGGTATTGATTATCCATCCTCACATGGTATCAATTATCCATCCTCACATGGTATCACTTATCCATCCTCACATAGTATTGATCATCCATCCTCACATGGTATCAATTATCCATCCTCACATGGTATCAATTATCCATCCTCACATGGTATCACTTATCCATCCTCACATGGTATTGATTATCCATCCTCACATGGTATCGATTATTCATCCTCACATGTTATCAATTATCCATCCTCACATGGTTTTGATTATCCATCCTCACATGTTTTCGATTATCCATCCTCACATGGTACCAATTATCCATCCTCACATGGTATCACTTATCCATCCTCAGATGGTATCAATTATCCATCCTCACATGGAATTGATTATCCATCCTCACATGGTATCGATTATCCATCCTCACATGTTATCAATTATCCATCCTCACATGGTATTGATTATCCATCCTCACATGTTTTCGATTATCCATCCTCACATGGTATCAATTATCCATCCTCACATGGTATCACTTATCCATCCTCACATGGTATCAATTATCCATCCTCACATGGTATCACTTATCCATCCTCACATGGTATTGATTATCCATCCTCACATGGTATCAATTATTCATCCTCACATGGTATCACTTATCCATCCTCACATGGCATTGATTATCCATCCTCACATGGTATTAATTATCCATCCTCACATGGTATCAATTATCCATCCACACATGGTATCAATTATCCATCCTCACATGGTATCACTTATCCATCCTCACATGGTATCAATTATTCATCCTCACATGGTATCACTTATCCATCCTCACATAGTATTGATCATCCATCCTCACATGGTATCAATTATCCATCCTCACATCGTATCACTTATCCATCCTCACATAGTATTGATTATCCATCCTCACATGGTATCGATAATCCATCCTCACATGTTATCAATTATCCATCCTCACATGGTTTTGATTATCCATCCTCACATGTTTTCGATTATCCATCCTCACAAGGTATCAATTATCCATTCTCACATGGTATCAATTATCCATCCTCACATGGAATCAGTTATCCATCCTCAGATGGTATCACTTATCCATCCTCACATGGTATTGATTATCCATCCTCACATGGTATCAATTATCCATCTTCACATGGTATCACTTATCCATCCTCACATGGTATTGATTAGCCATCCTCACATGGTATCAATTATTCATCCTCACATGGTATCACTTATCCATTCTCACATGGCATTGATTATCCATCTTCACATGGTATCAATTATCCATCCTCACATGGTATCAATTATCCATCCACACATGGTATCAATTATCCATCCTCACATGGTATCACTTATCCATCCTCAGATGGTATTGATTATCCATCCTCACATGGTATCAATTATCCATCCTCACATGGTATCACTTATCCATCCTCACATAGTATTGATCATCCATCCTCACATGGTATCAATTATCCATCCTCACATGGTATCAATTATCCATCCTCACATGGTATCACTTATCCATCCTCACATGGTATTGATTATCCATCCTCACATGGTATCGATTATTCATCCTCACATGTTATCAATTATCCATCCTCACATGGTTTTGATTATCCATCCTCACAAGTTTTCGATTATCCATCCTCACATGGTACCAATTATCCATCCTCACATGGTATCACTTATCCATCCTCATATGGTATCAATTATCCATCCTCACATGGAATTGATTATCCATCCTCACATGGTATCGATTATCCATCCTCACATGTTATCAATTATCCATCCTCACATGGTATTGATTATCCATCCTCACATGTTTTCGATTATCCATCCTCACATGGTATCAATTATCCATCCTCACATGGTATCACTTATCCATCCTCACATGGTATCAATTATCCATCCTCACATGGTATCACTTATCCATCCTCACATGGTATTGATTATCCATCCTCACATGGTATCAATTATTCATCCTCACATGGTATTGATTATCCATCCTCACATAGTATCAATTATCCATCCTCACATGGTATCACTTATCCATCCTCACATAGTATTGATCATCCATCCTCACATGGTATCAATTATCCATCCTCACATGGTATCAATTATCCATCCTCACATGGTATCACTTATCCATCCTCACATGGTATTGATTATCCATCCTCACATGGTATCAATTATCCATCCTCACATGGTATCACTTATCCATCCTCACATGGTATTGATTATCCATCCTCACATGGTATCAATTATCCATCTTCACACGTTATCACTTATCCATCCTCACATAGTATTGATCATCCATCCTCACATAGTATCAATTATCCATCCTCACATGGTATCAATTATCCATCCTCACATGGTATCACTTATCCATCCTCACATGGTATTGATTATCCATCCTCACATGGTATCAATTATCCATCCTCACATGGTATCACTTATCCATCCTCACATGGTATCAATTATCCATCCTCACATGGTATCACTTATCCATCCTCACATGGTATTGATCATCCATCCTCACATGGTATCAATTATCCATCCTCACATGGTATCACCTTTCCATCCTCACATGGTATCACTGATCCATCCTCACATGGTATTGATTATCCATCCTCACATGGTATCACTTATCCATCCTCACATGGTATCAATTATCCATCCTTACATGGTATCACTTATCCATCCTCACATGGTATTCATTATCCATCCTCACATGGTATCAATTATTCATCCTCACATGGTATCACTTATCCATCCTCACATGGCATTGATTATCCATCCTCACATGGTATCAATTATCCATCCTCACATGGTATCAATTATCCATCCTCACATGGTATTGATTATCCATCCTCACATGGTATTGATTATCCATCCTCACATGGTATCAATTATCCATCCACACATGGTATTACTTATCCATCCTCACATGGTATCACTTATCCATCCTCACATGGTATTGATTATTCATCCTCACATGGTATCAATTATCCATCCTCACATGGTATCACTTATGCATCCTCACATAGTATTGATCATCCATCCTCACATGGTATCAATTATCGATCCTCACATCGTATCACTTATCCATCCTCACATAGTATTGATTGTCCATCCTCACATGGTATCGATTATCCATCCTCACATGTTATCAATTATCCATCCTCACATGGTTTTGATTATCCATCCTCACATGTTTTCGATTATCCATCCTCACAAGGTATCAATTATCCATCCTCACATGGTATCAATTATCCATCTTCACATGGTATCACTTATCCATCCTCACATGGTATTGATTATCCATCCTCACATGGTATCGATTATCCTTCCTCACATGTTTTCGATTATCCATCCTCACATGGTATCAATTATCCATCCTCACATGGTATCACTTATCCATCCTCACATGGTATTGATTATCCATCCTCACATGGTATCAATTATCCATCCTCACATGGTATCACTTTTCCATCCTCACATGGCATTGATTATCCATCCTCACATGGTATCAATTATCCATCCTCACATGGTATCAATAATCCATCCTCACATGGTATCAGTTATCCATCCACACATGGTATCACTTTTCTATCCTCACATGGTATTGATTATCCATCCTCACATGGTCTCAATAATCCATCCTCACATGGTATCAATTATCCATCCTCAGATGGTATCACTTATCCATCCTCACATGGTATTGATTATCCATCTTCACATGGTATCAATAATCCATCCTCACATGGTATCACTTTTCCATCCTCACATGGCATTGATTATCCATCCTCACATGGTCTCAATTATCCATCCTCACATGGTATCAATAATCCATCCTCACATGGTATCAGTTATCCATCCTCACATGATATCACTTATCCATCCTCACATGGTATTGATTATCCATCCTCACATGGTATCAATAATCCATCCTCACATGGTATCAGTTATCCATCCTCAGATGGTATCACTTATCCATCCTCACATGGTATTGATTATCCATCCTCACATGGTATCAATTATCCATCTTCACATGGTATCACTTATCCATCCTCACATGGTATTGATTAGCCATCCTCACATGGTATCAATTATTCATCCTCACATGGTATCACTTATCCATTCTCACATGGCATTGATTATCCATCCTCACATGGTATCAATTATCCATCCTCACATGGTATCAATTATCCATCCACACATGGTATCAATTATCCATCCTCACATGGTATCACTTATCCATCCTCAGATGGTATTGATTATCCATCCTCACATGGTATCAATTATCCATCCTCACATGGTATCACTTATCCATCCTCACATAGTATTGATCATCCATCCTCACATGGTATCAATTATCCATCCTCACATGGTATCAATTATCCATCCTCACATGGTATCACTTATCCATCCTCACATGGTATTGATTATCCATCCTCACATGGTATCGATTATTCATCCTCACATGTTATCAATTATCCATCCTCACATGGTTTTGATTATCCATCCTCACATGTTTTCGATTATCCATCCTCACATGGTACCAATTATCCATCCTCACATGGTATCACTTATCCATCCTCATATGGTATCAATTATCCATCCTCACATGGAATTGATTATCCATCCTCACATGGTATCGATTATCCATCCTCACATGTTATCAATTATTCATCCTCACATGGTATCACTTATCCATCCTCACATGGTATTGATTATCCATCCTCACATGGTATCAATTTTCCATCCTCATATGGTATCACTTATCTATCCTCACATGGTATTGATTATCCATCCTCACATGGTATTGATTATCCATCCTCACATGGTATCAATTATCCATCATCACACGTTATCACTTATCCATCCTCATATAGTATTGATCATCCATCCTCACATGGTATCAATTATCCATCCTCACATGGTATCAATTATCCATCCTCAGATGGTATCACTTATCCATCCTCACATGGTATTGATTATCCATCCTCACATGGTATCAATTATCCATCTTCACATGGTATCACTTATCCATCCTCACATGGTATTGATTAGCCATCCTCACATGGTATCAATTATTCATCCTCACATGGTATCACTTATCCATCCTCACATAGTTTTGATCATCCATCCTCACATGGTATCAATTATCCATCCTCACATCATATCACTTATCCATCCTCACATAGTATTGATTATCCATCGTCACATGGTATCGATTATCCATCCTCACATGTTATCAATTATCCATCCTCACATGGTTTTGATTATCCATCCTCACATGCTTTCGATTATCCATCCTCACAAGGTATCAATTATCCATCCTCACATGGTATCAATTATCCATCCTCACATGGTATCACTTATCCATCCTCACATGGTATTGATTATCCATCCTCACATGGTATCGATTATCCTTCCTCACATGTTTTCGATTATCCATCGTCACATGGTATCAATTATCCATCCTCACATGGTATCAATTATCCATCCTCACATGGTATCAATTATCCATCCACACATGGTATCAATTATCCATCCTCACATGGTATCACTTATCCATCCTCACATGGTATTGATTATCCATCCTCACATAGTATCAATTATCCATCCTCACATGGTATCACTTATCCATCCTCACATAGTATTGATCATCCATCCTCACATGGTATCAATTATCCATCCTCACATGGTATCAATTATCCATCCTCACATGGTATCACTTATCCATCCTCACATGGTATTGATTATCCATCCTCACATGGTATCAATTATCCATCTTCACATGGTATCACTTATCCATCCTCACATGGTATTGATTAGCCATCCTCACATGGTATCAATTATTCATCCTCACATGGTATCACTTATCCATCCTCACATAGTTTTGATCATCCATCCTCACATGGTATCAATTATCAATCCTCACATCATATCACTTATCCATCCTCACATAGTATTGATTATCCATCGTCACATGGTATCGATTATCCATCCTCACATATTATCATTATCCATCCTCACATGGTTTTGATTATCCATCCTCACATGTTTTCGATTATCCATCCTCACAAGGTATCAATTATCCATCCTCACATGGTATCAATTATCCATCCTCACATGGTATCACTTATCCATCCTCACATGGTATTGATTATCCATCCTCACATGGTATCGATTATCCTTCCTCACATGTTTTCGATTATCCATCCTCACATGGTATCAATTATCCATCCTCACATGGTATCAATTATCCATCCTCACATGGTATCAATTATCCATCCACACATGGTATCAATTATCCATCCTCACATGGTATCACTTATCCATCCTCACATGGTATTGATTATCCATCCTCACATAGTATCAATTATCCATCCTCACATGGTATCACTTATCCATCCTCACATGGTATTGATTATCCATCCTCACATGGTATCAATTATCCATCCTCACATGGTATCACTTATCCATCCTCACATGGTATTGATTATCCATCCTCACATGGTATCAATTATCCATCTTCACACGTTATCACTTATCCATCCTCACATAGTATTGATCATCCATCCTCACATAGTATCAATTATCCATCCTCACATGGTATCAATTATCCATCCTCACATGGTATCACTTATCCATCCTCACATGGTATTGATTATCCATCCTCACATGGTATCAATTATCCATCCTCATATGGTATCACTTATCCATCCTCACATGGTATCAATTATCCATCCTCACATGGTATCACTTATCCATCCTCACATGGTATTGATCATCCATCCTCACATGGTATCAATTATCCATCCTCACATGGTATCACCTTTCCATCCTCACATGGTATCACTGATCCATCGTCACATGGTATTGATTATCCATCCTCACATGGTATCACTTATCCATCCTCACATGGTATCAATTATCCATCCTCACATGGTATCACTTATCCATCCTCACATGGTATTGATTATCCATCCTCACATGGTATCAATTATTCATCCTCACATGGTATCACTTATCCATCCTCACATTGGCATTCATTATCCATCCTCACATGGTATCAATTATCCATCCTCACATGGTATCAATTATCCATCCTCACATGGTATTGATTATCCATCCTCACATGGTATTGATTATCCATCCTCACATGGTATCAATTATCCATCCACACATGGTATCACTTATCCATCCTCACATGGTATCACTTATCCATCCTCACATGGTATTGATTATTCATCCTCACATGGTATCAATTATCCATCCTCACATGGTATCACTTATGCATCCTCACATAGTATTGATCATCCATCCTCACATGGTATCAATTATCGATCCTCACATCGTATCACTTATCCATCCTCACATAGTATTGATTGTCCATCCTCACATGGTATCGATTATCCATCCTCACATGTTATCAATTATCCATCCTCACATGGTTTTGATTATCCATCCTCACATGTTTTCGATTATCCATCCTCACAAGGTATCAATTATCCATCCTCACATGGTATCAATTATCCATCCTCACATGGTATCACTTATCCATCCTCACATGGTATTGATTATCCATCCTCACATGGTATTGATTATCCATCCTCACATGGTCTCAATAATCCATCCTCACATGGTATCAATTATCCATCCTCAGATGGTATCACTTATCCATCCTCACATGGTATTGATTATCCATCTTCACATGGTATCAATAATCCATCCTCACATGGTATCACTTTTCCATCCTCACATGGCATTGATTATCCATCCTCACATGGTCTCAATTATCCATCCTCACATGGTATCAATAATCCATCCTCACATGGTATCAGTTATCCATCCTCACATGATATCACTTATCCATCCTCACATGGTATTGATTATCCATCCTCACATGGTATCAATAATCCATCCTCACATGGTATCAGTTATCCATCCTCAGATGGTATCACTTATCCATCCTCACATGGTATTGATTATCCATCCTCACATGGTATCAATTATCCATCTTCACATGGTATCACTTATCCATCCTCACATGGTATCACTTATCCATTCTCACATGGCATTGATTATCCATCCTCACATGGTATCAATTATCCATCCTCACATGGTATCAATTATCCATCCACACATGGTATCAATTATCCATCCTCACATGGTATCACTTATCCATCCTCAGATGGTATTGATTATCCATCCTCACATGGTATCAATTATCCATCCTCACATGGTATCACTTATCCATCCTCACATAGTATTGATCATCCATCCTCACATGGTATCAATTATCCATCCTCACATGGTATCAATTATCCATCCTCACATGGTATCACTTATCCATCCTTACATGGTATTGATTATCCATCCTCACATGGTATCGATTATTCATCCTCACATCTTATCAATTATCCATCCTCACATGGTTTTGATTATCCATCCTCACATGTTTTCGATTATCCATCCTCACATGGTACCAATTATCCATCCTCACATGGTATCGCTTATCCATCCTCATATGGTATCAATTATCCATCCTCACATGGAATTGATTATCCATCCTCACATGGTATCGATTATCCATCCTCACATGTTATCAATTATCCATCCTCACATGGTATCACTTATCCATCCTCACATGGTATTGATTATCCATCCTCACATGGTATCAATTTTCCATCCTCATATGGTATCACTTATCCATCCTCACATGGTATTGATTATCCATCCTCACATGGTATTGATTATCCATCCTCACATGGTATCAATTTTCCATCCTCATATGGTATCACTTATCCATCCTCACATGGTATTGATTATCCATCCTCACATGGTATTGATTATCCATCCTCACATGGTATCAATTATCCATCATCACACGTTATCACTTATCCATCCTCATATAGTATTGATCATCTATCCTCACATGGTATCAATTATCCATCCTCACATGGTATCAATTATCCATCCTCAGATGGTATCACTTATCCATCCTCACATGGTATTGATTATCCATCCTCACATGGTATCAATTATCCATCTTCACATGGTATCACTTATCCATCCTCATATGGTATTGATTAGCCATCCTCACATGGTATCAATTATTCATCCTCACATGGTATCACTTATCCATCCTCACATAGTTTTGATCATCCATCCTCACATGGTATCAATTATCCATCCTCACATCATATCACTTATCCATCCTCACATAGTATTGATTATCCATCGTCACATGGTATCGATTATCCATCCTCACATGTTATCAATTATCCATCCTCACATGGTTTTGATTATCCATCCTCACATGTTTTCGATTATCCATCCTCACAAGGTATCAATTATCCATCCTCACATGGTATCAATTATCCATCCTCACATGGTATCACTTATCCATCCTCACATGGTATTGATTATCCATCCTCACATGGTATCGATTATCCTTCCTCACATGTTTTCGATTATCCATCCTCACATGGTATCAATTATCCATCCTCACATGGTATCAATTATCCATCCTCACATGGTATCAATTATCCATCCACACATGGTATCAATTATCCATCCTCACATGGTATCACTTATCCATCCTCACATGGTATTGATTATCCATCCTCACATAGTATCAATTATCCATCCTCACATGGTATCACTTATCCATCCTCACATAGTATTGATCATCCATCCTCACATGGTATCAATTATCCATCCTCACATGGTATCAATTATCCATCCTCCCATGGTATCACTTATCCATCCTCACATGGCATTGATTATCCATCCTCACATGGTATCAATTATCCATCCTCACATGGTATCACTTATCCATCCTCACATGGTATTGATTATCCATCCTCACATGGTATCAATTATCCATCTTCACACGTTATCACTTATCCATCCTCACATAGTATTGATCATCCATCCTCACATAGTATCAATTATCCATCCTCACATGGTATCAATTATCCATCCTCACATGGTATCACTTATCCATCCTCACATGGTATTGATTATCCATCCTCACATGGTATCAATTATCCATCCTCACATGGTATCACTTATCCATCCTCACATGGTATCAATTATCCATCCTCACATGGTATCACTTATCCATCCTCACATGGTATTGATCATCCATCCTCACATGGTATCAATTATCCATCCTCACATGGTATCACCTTTCCATCCTCACATGGTATCACTGATCCATCCTCACATGGTATTGATTATCCATCCTCACATGGTATCACTTATCCATCCTCACATGGTATCAATTATCCATCCTCACATGGTATCACTTATCCATCCTCACATGGTATTGATTATCCATCCTCACATGGTATCAATTATTCATCCTCACATGGTATCACTTATCCATCCTCACATGGCATTGATTATCCATCCTCACATGGTATCAATTATCCATCCTCACATGGTATCAATTATCCATCCTCACATGGTATTGATTATCCATCCTCACATGGTATTGATTATCCATCCTCACATGGTATCAATTATCCATCCACACATGGTATCACTTATCCATCCTCACATGGTATCACTTATCCATCCTCACATGGTATTGATTATTCATCCTCACATGGTATCAATTATCCATCCTCACATGGTATCACTTATGCATCCTCACATAGTATTGATCATCCATCCTCACATGGTATCAATTATCGATCCTCACATCGTATCACTTATCCATCCTCACATAGTATTGATTGTCCATCCTCACATGGTATCGATTATCCATCCTCACATGTTATCAATTATCCATCCTCACATGGTTTTGATTATCCATCCTCACATGTTTTCGATTATCCATCCTCACAAGGTATCAATTATCCATCCTCACATGGTATCAATTATCCATCTTCACATGGTATCACTTATCCATCCTCACATGGTATTGATTATCCATCCTCACATGGTATCGATTATCCTTCCTCACATGTTTTCGATTATCCATCCTCACATGGTATCAATTATCCATCCTCACATGGTATCACTTATCCATCCTCACATGGTATTGATTATCCATCCTCACATGGTATCAATTATCCATCCTCATATGGTATCACTTTTCCATCCTCACATGGCATTGATTATCCATCCTCACATGGTATCAATTATCCATCCTCACATGGTATCAATAATCCATCCTCACATGGTATCAGTTATCCATCCACACATGGTATCACTTTTCTATCCTCACATGGTATTGATTATCCATCCTCACATGGTCTCAATAATCCATCCTCACATGGTATCAATTATCCATCCTCAGATGGTATCACTTATCCATCCTCACATGGTATTGATTATCCATCTTCACATGGTATCAATAATCCATCCTCACATGGTATCACTTTTCCATCCTCACATGGCATTGATTATCCATCCTCACATGGTCTCAATTATCCATCCTCACATGGTATCAATAATCCATCCTCACATGGTATCAGTTATCCATCCTCACATGATATCACTTATCCATCCTCACATGGTATTGATTATCCATCCTCACATGGTATCAATAATCCATCCTCACATGGTATCAGTTATCCATCCTCAGATGGTATCACTTATCCATCCTCACATGGTATTGATTATCCATCCTCACATGGTATCAATTATCCATCTTCACATGGTATCACTTATCCATCCTCACATGGTATTGATTAGCCATCCTCACATGGTATCAATTATTCATCCTCACATGGTATCACTTATCCATTCTCACATGGCATTGATTATCCATCCTCACATGGTATCAATTATCCATCCTCACATGGTATCAATTATCCATCCACACATGGTATCAATTATCCATCCTCACATGGTATCACTTATCCATCCTCAGATGGTATTGATTATCCATCCTCACATGGTATCAATTATCCATCCTCACATGGTATCACTTATCCATCCTCACATAGTATTGATCATCCATCCTCACATGGTATCAATTATCCATCCTCACATGGTATCAATTATCCATCCTCACATGGTATCACTTATCCATCCTCACATGGTATTGATTATCCATCCTCACATGGTATCGATTATTCATCCTCACATGTTATCAATTATCCATCCTCACATGGTTTTGATTATCCATCCTCACATGTTTTCGATTATCCATCCTCACATGGTACCAATTATCCATCCTCACATGGTATCACTTATCCATCCTCATATGGTATCAATTATCCATCCTCACATGGAATTGATTATCCATCCTCACATGGTATCGATTATCCATCCTCACATGTTATCAATTATCCATCCTCACATGGTATTGATTATCCATCCTCACATGTTTTCGATTATCCATCCTCACATGGTATCAATTATCCATCCTCACATGGTATCACTTATCCATCCTCACATGGTATCAATTATCCATCCTCACATGGTATCACTTATCCATCCTCACATGGTATTGATTATCCATCCTCACATGGTATCAATTATTCATCCTCACATGGTATCACTTATCCATCCTCACATGGCATTGATTATCCATCCTCACATGGTATCAATTATCCATCCTCACATGGTATCAATTATCCATCCTCACATGGTATCACCTTTCCATCCTCACATGGTATCACTGATCCATCCTCACATGGTATTGATTATCCATCCTCACATGGTATCACTTATCCATCCTCACATGGTATCAATTATCCATCCTCACATGGTATCACTTATCCATCCTCACATGGTATTGATTATCCATCCTCACATGGTATCAATTATCCATCCTCACATGGTATCACTTATCTATCCTCACATGGCATTGATTATCCATCCTCACATGGTATCAATTATCCATCCTCACATGGTATCAATTATCCATCCTCACATGGTATTGATTATCCATCCTCACATGGTATTGATTATCCATCCTCACATGGTATCAATTATCCATCCACACATGGTATCACTTATCCATCCTCACATGGTATCACTTATCCATCCTCACATGGTATTGATTATTCATCCTCACATGGTATCAATTATCCATCCTCATATGGTATCACTTATGCATCCTCACATAGTATTGATCATCCATCCTCACATGGTATCAATTATCGATCCTCACATCGTATCACTTATCCATCCTCATAAAGTATTGATTGTCCATCCTCACATGGTATCGATTATCCATCCTCACATGTTATAAATTATCCATCCTCACATGGTTTTGATTATCTATCCTCACATGTTTTCGATTATCCATCCTCACAAGGTATCAATTATCCATCCTCACATGGTATCAATTATCCATCCTCACATGGTATCACTTATCCATCCTCACATGGTATTGATTATTCATCCTCACATGGTATCGATTATCCTTCCTCACATGTTTTCGATTATCCATCCTCACATGGTATCAATTATCCATCCTCACATGGTATCAGTTATCCATCCTCACATGGTATTGATTATCCATCCTCACATGGTATCAATTATCCATCCTCACATGGTATCACTTTTCCATCCTCACATGGCATTGATTATCCATCCTCACATGGTATCAATTATCCATCCTCACATGGTATCAATAATCCATCCTCACATGGTATCAGTTATCCATCCACACATGGTATCACTTATCCATCCTCACATGGTATTGATTATCCATCCTCACATGGTCTCAATAATCCATCCTCACATGGTATCAGTTATCCATCCTCAGATGGTATCACTTATCCATCCTCACATGGTATTGATTATCCATCCTCACATGGTATCAATAATCCATCCTCACATGGTATCACTTTTCCATCCTCACATGGCATTGATTATCCATCCTCACATGGTCTCAATTATCCATCCTCACATGGTATCAATAATCCATCCTCACATGGTATCAGTTATCCATCCTCACATGATATCACTTATCCATCCTCACATGGTATTGATTATCCATCCTCACATGGTATCAGTTATCCATCCTCAGATGGCATCAATTATCCATCCTCACATGGTATTGATTATCCATCCTCACATGGTATCAATTATCCATCTTCACATGGTATCACTTATCCATCCTCACATGGTATTGATTAGCCATCCTCACATGGTATCAATTATTCATCCTCACATGGTATCACTTATCCATCCTCACATGGAATTGATTATCCATCCTCACATGGTATCAATTATCCATCCTCACATGGTATCAATTATCCATCCACACATGGTATCAATTATCCATCCTCACATGGTATCACTTATCCATCCTCAGATGGTATTGATTATCCATCCTCACATGGTATCAATTATCCATCCTCACATGGTATCACTTATCCATCTTCACATAGTATTGATCATCCATCCTCACATAGTATCAATTATCCATCCTCAAATGGTATCAATTATCCATCCTCACATGGTATCACTTATCCATCCTCATATGGTATTGATTATCCATCCTCACATGGTATCGATTATTCATCCTCACATGTTATCAATTATCCATCCTCACATGGTTTTGATTATCCATCCTCACATGTTTTCGATTATCCATCCTCACATGGTACCAATTATCCATCCTCACATGGTATCACTTATCCATCCTCAGATGGTATCAATTATCCATCCTCACATGGAATTGATTATCCATCCTCACCTGGTATCGATTATCCATCCTCACATGTTATCAATTATCCATCCTCACATGGTATTGATTATCCATCCTCATATGTTTTCGATTATCCATCCTCACATGATATCAATTATCCATCCTCATATGGTATCACTTATCCATCCTCACATGGTATCAATTATCCATCCTCACATGGTATCACTTATCCATCCTCACATGGTATTGATTATCCATCCTCACATGGTATCAATTATTCATCCTCACATGGTATCACTTATCCATCCTCACATGGCATTGATTATCCATCCTCACATGGTATCAATTATCCATCCTCACATGGTATCAATTATCCATCCACACATGGTATCAATTATCCATCCTCACATGGTATCACTTATCCATCCTCACATGGTATCAATTATTCATCCTCACATGGTATCACTTATCCATCCTCATATAGTATTGATCATCCATCCTCACATGGTATCAATTATCCATCCTCACATCGTATCACTTATCCATCCTCACATAGTATTGATTATCCATCCTCACATGGTATCGATTATCCATCCTCACATGTTATCAATTATCCATCCTCACATGGTTTTGATTATCCATCCTCACATGTTTTCGATTATCCATCCTCACAAGGTATCAATTATCCATTCTCACATGGTATCAATTATCCATCCTCACATGGTATCACTTATCCATCCTCACATGGTATTGATTATCCATCCTCACATGGTATCGATTAGACTTCCTCACATGTTTTCGATTATCCATCCTCACATGGTATCAATTATCCATCCTCACATGGTATCACTTATCCATCCTAACATGGTATTGATTATCCATCCTCACATGGTATCAATTATCCATCCTCACATAGTATCAATTATCCATCCTCACATCGTATCACTTATCCATCCTCACATAGTATTGATTATCCATCCTCACATGGTATCGATTATCCATCCTCACATGTTATCAATTATCCATCCTCACATGGTTTTGATTATCCATCCTCATATATTTTCGATTATCCATCCTCACAAGGTATCAATTATCCATCCTCACATGGTATCAATTATCCATCCTCACATGGTATCACTTATCCATCCTCACATGGTATTGATTATCCCTCCTCACATGGTATCGATTATCCTTCCTCACATGTTTTCGATTATCCATCCTCACATGGTATCAATTATCCATCCTCACATGGTATCAATTATCCATCCTCACATGGTATCAATTATCCATCCACACATGGTATCAATTATCCATCCTCACATGGTATCACTTATCCATCCTCATATGGTATTGATTATCCATCCTCACATGGTATCAATTTTCCATCCTCACATGGTATCACTTATCCATCCTCACATAGTATTGATCATCCATCCTCACATGGTATCAATTATCCATCCTCACATGGTATCAATTATCCATCCTCACATGGTATCACTTATCCATCCTCACATGGTATTGATTATCCATCCTCACATGGTATCAATTATCCATCCTCATATGGTATCACTTATCCATCCTCACATGGTATTGATTATCCATCCTCACATGGTATTGATTATCCATCCTCACATGGTATCAATTATCCATCATCACACGTTATCACTTATCCATCCTCATATAGTATTGATCATCCATCCTCACATGGTATCAATTATCCATCCTCACATGGTATCAATTATCCATCCTCAGATGGTATCACTTATCCATCCTCACATGGTATTGATTATCCATCCTCACATGGTATTGATTATCCATCCTCACATGGTATCGATTATCCTTCCTCACATGTTTTCGATTATCCATCCTCACATGGTATCAATTATCCATCCTCACATGGTATCACTTATCCATCCTCACATGGTATTGATTATCCATCCTTACATGGTATCAATTATCCATCCTCACATGGTATCACTTTTCCATCCTCACATGGCATTGATTATCCATCCTCACATGGTATCAATTATCCATCCTCACATGGTATCAATAATCCATCCTCACATGGTATCAGTTATCCATCCACACATGGTATCACTTTTCTATCCTCACATGGTATTGATTATCCATCCTCACATGGTCTCAATAATCCATCCTCACATGGTATCAATTATCCATCCTCAGATGGTATCACTTATCCATCCTCACATGGTATTGATTATCCATCTTCACATGGTATCAATAATCCATCCCCACATGGTATCACTTTTCCATCCTCACATGGCATTGATTATCCATCCTCACATGGTCTCAATTATCCATCCTCGCATGGTATCAATAATCCATCCTCACATGGTATCAGTTATCCATCCTCACATGATATCACTTATCCATCCTCACATGGTATCAATTATTCATCCTCACATGGTATCACTTATCCATCCTCACATAGTTTTGATCATCCATCCTCACATGGTATCAATTATCCATCCTCACATCATATCACTTATCCATCCTCACATAGTATTGATTATCCATCGTCACATGGTATCGATTATCCATCCTCACATGTTATCAATTATCCATCCTCACATGGTTTTGATTATCCATCCTCACATGTTTTCGATTATCCATCCTCACAAGGTATCAATTATCCATCCTCACATGGTATCAATTATCCATCCTCACATGGTATCACTTATCCATCCTCACATGGTATTGATTAGCCATCCTCACATGGTATCGATTATCCTTCCTCACATGTTTTCGATTATCCATCCTCACATGGTATCAATTATCCATCCTCACATGGTATCAATTATCCATCCTCACATGGTATCAATTATCCATCCACACATGGTATCAATTATCCATCCTCACATGGTATCACTTATCCATCCTCACATGGTATTGATTATCCATCCTCACATAGTATCAATTATCCATCCTCACATGGTATCACTTATCCATCCTCACATAGTATTGATCATCCATCCTCACATGGTATCAATTATCCATCCTCACATAGTATCAATTATCCATCCTCACATGGTATCACTTATCCATCCTCACATGGTATTGATTATCCATCCTCACATGGTATCAATTATCCATCCTCACATGGTATCACTTATCCATCCTCACATGGTATTGATTATCCATCCTCACATGGTATCAATTATCCATCTTCACACGTTATCACTTATCCATCCTCACATAGTATTGATCATCCATCCTCACATAGTATCAATTATCCATCCTCACATGGTATCAATTATCCATCCTCACATGGTATCACTTATCCATCCTCACATGGTATTGATTATCCATCCTCACATGGTATCAATTATCCATCCTCACATGGTATCACTTATCCATCCTCACATGGTATCAATTATCCATCCTCACATGGTATCACTTATCCATCCTCACATGGTATTGATCATCCATACTCACATGGTATCAATTATCCATCCTCACATGGTATCACCTTTCCATCCTCACATGGTATCACTGATCCATCCTCACATGGTATTGATTATCCATCCTCACATGGTATCACTTATCCATCCTCACATGGTATCAATTATCCATCCTCACATGGTATCACTTATCCATCGTCACATGGTATTGATTATCCATCCTCACATGGTATCAATTATTCATCCTCACATGGTATCACTTATCCATCCTCACATGGCATTGATTATCCATCCTCACATGGTATCAATTATCCATCCTCACATGGTATCAATTATCCATCCTCACATGGTATTGATTATCCATCCTCACATGGTATTGATTATCCATCCTCACATGGTATCAATTATCCATCCACACATGGTATCACTTATCCATCCTCACATGGTATCACTTATCCATCCTCACATGGTATTGATTATTCATCCTCACATGGTATCAATTATCCATCCTCACATGGTATCACTTATGCATCCTCACATAGTATTGATCATCCATCCTCACATGGTATCAATTATCGATCCTCACATCGTATCACTTATCCATCCTCACATAGTATTGATTGTCCATCCTCACATGGTATCGATTATCCATCCTCACATGTTATCAATTATCCATCCTCACATGGTTTTGATTATCCATCCTCACATGTTTTCGATTATCCATCCTCACAAGGTATCAATTATCCATCCTCACATGGTATCAATTATCCATCCTCACATGGTATCACTTATCCATCCTCACATGGTATTGATTATCCATCCTCACATGGTATCGATTATCCTTCCTCACATGTTTTCGATTATCCATCCTCACATGGTATCAATTATCCATCCTCACATGGTATCACTTATCCATCCTCACATGGTATTGATTATCCATCCTCACATGGTATCAATTATCCATCCTCACATGGTATCACTTTTCCATCCTCACATGGCATTGATTATCCATCCTCACATGGTATCAATTATCCATCCTCACATGGTATCAATAATCCATCCTCACATGGTATCAGTTATCCATCCACACATGGTATCACTTTTCTATCCTCACATGGTATTGATTATCCATCCTCACATGGTCTCAATAATCCATCCTCACATGGTATCAATTATCCATCCTCAGATGGTATCACTAATCCATCCTCACATGGTATTGATTATCCATCTTCACATGGTATCAATAATCCATCCTCACATGGTATCACTTTTCCATCCTCACATGGCATTGATTATCCATCCTCACATAGTATCAATTATCCATCCTCACATGGTATCAATAATCCATCCTCACATGGTATCTGTTATCCATCCTCACATGATATCACTTATCCATCCTCACATGGTATTGATTATCGATCCTCACATGGTATCAATAATCCATCCTCACATGGTATCAGTTATCCATCCTCAGATGGTATCACTTATCCATCCTCACATGGTATTGATTATCCATCCTCACTTGGTATCAATTATCCATCTTCACATGGTATCACTTATCCATCCTCACATGGTATTGATTAGCCATCCTCACATGGTATCAATTATTCATCCTCACATGGTATCACTTATCCATTCTCACATGGCATTGATTATCCATCCTCACATGGTATCAATTATCCATCCTCACATGGTATCAATTATCCATCCACACATGGTATCAATTATCCATCCTCACATGGTATCACTTATCCATCCTCAGATGGTATTGATGATCCATCCTCACATGGTATCAATTATCCATCCTCACATGGTATCACTTATCCATCCTCACATAGTATTGATCATCCATCCTCACATGGTATCAATTATCCATCCTCACATGGTATCAATTATCCATCCTCACATGGTATCACTTATCCATCCTCACATGGTATTGATTATCCATCCTCACATGGTATCGATTATTCATCCTCACATGTTATCAATTATCCATCCTCACATGGTTTTGATTATCCATCCTCACATGTTTTCGATTATCCATCCTCACATGGTACCAATTATCCATCCTCACATGGTATCACTTATCCATCCTCATATGGTATCAATTATCCATCCTCACATGGAATTGATTATCCATCCTCACATGGTATCAATTATCCATCCTCACATGGTATCAATTATCCATCCACACATGGTATCAATTATCCATCCTCACATGGTATCACTTATCCATCCTCAGATGGTATTGATGATCCATCCTCACATGGTATCAATTATCCATCCTCACATGGTATCACTTATCCATCCTCACATAGCATTGATCATCCATCCTCACATGGTATCAATTATCCATCCTCACATGGTATCAATTATCCATCCTCACATGGTATCAATTATCCATCCTCACATGGTATCAATTATCCATCCACACATGGTATCAATTATCCATCCTCACATGGTATCACTTATCCATCCTCACATGGTATTGATTATCCATCCTCACATGGTATCAATTATTCATCCTCACATGGTATCACTTATCCATCCTCACATGGCATTGATTATCCATCCTCACATGGTATCAATTATCCATCCTCACATGGTATCAAATATCCATCCTCACATGGTATTGATTATCCATCCTCACATGGTATTGATTATCCATCCTCACATGGTATCAATTATCCATCCACACATGGTATCACTTATCCATCCTCACATGGTATCACTTATCCATCCTCACATGGTATTGATTATTCATCCTCACATGGTATCAATTATCCATCCTCACATGGTATCACTTATGCATCCTCACATAGTATTGATCATCCATCCTCACATGGTATCAATTATCGATCCTCACATCGTATCACTTATCTATCCTCACATAGTATTGATTGTCCATCCTCACATGGTATCGATTATCCATCCTCACATGTTATCAATTATCCATCCTCACATGGTTTTGATTATCCATCCTCACATGTTTTCGATTATCCATCCTCACAAGGTATCAATTATCCATCCTCACATGGTATCAATTATCCATCCTCACATGGTATCACTTATCCATCCTCACATGGTATTGATTATCCATCCTCACATGGTATCGATTATCCTTCCTCACATGTTTTCGATTATCCATCCTCACATGGTATCAATTATCCATCCTCACATGGTATCACTTATCCATCCTCACATGGTATTGATTATCCATCCTCACATGGTATCAATTATCCATCCTCACATGGTATCACTTTTCCATCCTCACATGGCATTGATTATCCATCCTCACATGGTATCAATTATCCATCCTCACATGGTATCAATAATCCATCCTCACATGGTATCAGTTATCCATCCACACATGGTATCACTTTTCTATCCTCACATGGTATTGATTATCCATCCTCACATGGTCTCAATAATCCATCCTCACATGGTATCAATTATCCATCCTCAGATGGTATCACTTATCCATCCTCACATGGTATTGATTATCCATCTTCACATGGTATCAATAATCCATCCTCACATGGTATCACTTTTCCATCCTCACATGGCATTGATTATCCATCCTCACATGGTCTCAATTATCCATCCTCACATGGTATCAATAATCCATCCTCACATGGTATCTGTTATCCATCCTCACATGATATCACTTATCCATCCTCACATGGTATTGATTATCCATCCTCACATGGTATCAATAATCCATCCTCACATGGTATCAATTATCCATCCTCAGATGGTATCACTTATCCATCCTCACATGGTATTGATTATCCATCCTCACATGGTATCAATTATCCATCTTCACATGGTATCACTTATCCATCCTCACATGGTATTGATTAGCCATCCTCACATGGTATCAATTATTCATCCTCACATGGTATCACTTATCCATTCTCACATGGCATTGATTATCCATCCTCACATGGTATCAATTATCCATCCTCACATGGTATCAATTATCCATCCACACATGGTATCAATTATCCATCCTCACATGGTATCACTTATCCATCCTCAGATGGTATTGATGATCCATCCTCACATGGTATCAATTATCCATCCTCACATGGTATCACTTATCCATCCTCACATAGTATTGATCATCCATCCTCACATGGTATCAATTATCCATCCTCACATGGTATCAATTATCCATCCTCACATGGTATCACTTATCCATCCTCACATGGTATTGATTATCCATCCTCACATGGTATCGATTATTCATCCTCACATGTTATCAATTATCCATCCTCACATGGTTTTGATTATCCATCCTCACATGTTTTCGATTATCCATCCTCACATGGTACCAATTATCCATCCTCACATGGTATCACTTATCCATCCTCATATGGTATCAATTATCCATCCTCACATGGAATTGATTATCCATCCTCACATGGTATCGATTATCCATCCTCACATGTTATCAATTATCCATCCTCACATGGTATTGATTATCCATCCTCACATGTTTTCGATTATCCATCCTCACATGGTATCAATTATCCATCCTCACATGGTATCACTTATCCATCCTCACATGGTATCAATTATCCATCCTCACATGGTATCACTTATCCATCCTCACATGGTATTGATTATCCATCCTCACATGGTATCAATTATTCATCCTCACATGGTATCACTTATCCATCCTCACATGGCATTGATTATCCATCCTCACATGGTATCAATTATCCATCCTCACATGGTATCAATTATCCATCCACACATGGTATCAATTATCCATCCTCACATGGTATCACTTATCCATCCTCACATGGTATCAATTATTCATCCTCACATGGTATCACTTATTTATCCTCACATAGTATTGATCATCCATCCTCACATGGTATCAATTATCCATCCTCACATCGTATCACTTATCCATCCTCACATAGTATTGATTATCCATCCTCACATGGTATCGATAATCCATCCTCACATGTTATCAATTATCCATCCTCACATGGTTTTGATTATCCATCCTCACATGTTTTCGATTATCCATCCTCACAAGGTATCAATTATCCATTCTCACATGGTATCAATTATCCATCCTCACATGGTATCACTTATCCATCCTCACATGGTATTGATTATCCATCCTCACATGGTATCGATTAGACTTCCTCACATGTTTTCGATTATCCATCCTCACATGGTATCAATTATCCATCCTCACATGGTATCACTTATCCATCCTCACATGGTATTGATTATCCATCCTCACATGGTATCAATTATCCATCCTCACATGGTATCAATTATCCATCCTCACATCGTATCACTTATCCATCCTCACATAGTATTGATTGTCCATCCTCACATGGTATCGATTATCCATCCTCACATGTTATCAATTATCCATCCTCACATGGTTTTGATTATCCATCCTCACATGTTTTCGATTATCCATCCTCACAAGGTATCAATTATCAATTCTCACATGGTATCAATTATCCATCCTCACATGGAATCAGTTATCCATCCTCAGATGGTATCACTTATCCATCCTCACATGGTATTGATTATCCATCCTCACATGGTATCAATTATCCATCTTCACATGGTATCACTTATCCATCCTCACATGGTATTGATTAGCCATCCTCACATGGTATCAATTATTCATCCTCACATGGTATCACTTATCCATTCTCACATGGCATTGATTATCCATCTTCACATGGTATCAATTATCCATCCTCACATGGTATCAATTATCCATCCACACATGGTATCAATTATCCATCCTCACATGGTATCACTTATCCATCCTCAGATGGTATTGATTATCCATCCTCACATGGTATCAATTATCCATCCTCACATGGTATCACTTATCCATCCTCACATAGTATTGATCATCCATCCTCACATGGTATCAATTATCCATCCTCACATGGTATCAATTATCCATCCTCACATGGTATCACTTATCCATCCTCACATGGTATTGATTATCCATCCTCACATGGTATCGATTATTCATCCTCACATGTTATCAATTATCCATCCTCACATGGTTTTGATTATCCATCCTCACATGTTTTCGATTATCCATCCTCACATGGTACCAATTATCCATCCTCACATGGTATCACTTATCCATCCTCATATGGTATCAATTATCCATCCTCACATGGAATTGATTATCCATCCTCACATGGTATCGATTATCCATCCTCACATGTTATCAATTATCCATCCTCACATGGTATTGATTATCCATCCTCACATGTTTTCGATTATCCATCCTCACATGGTATCAATTATCCATCCTCACATGGTATCACTTATCCATCCTCACATGGTATCAATTATCCATCCTCACATGGTATCACTTATCCATCCTCACATGGTATTGATTATCCATCCTCACATGGTATCAATTATTCATCCTCACATGGTATTGATTATCCATCCTCACATAGTATCAATTATCCATCCTCACATGGTATCACTTATCCATCCTCACATAGTATTGATCATCCATCCTCACATGGTATCAATTATCCATCCTCACATGGTATCAATTATCCATCCTCACATGGTATCACTTATCCATCCTCACATGGTATTGATTATCCATCCTCACATGGTATCAATTATCCATCCTCACATGGTATCACTTATCCATCCTCACATGGTATTGATTATCCATCCTCACATGGTATCAATTATCCATCTTCACACGTTATCACTTATCCATCCTCACATAGTATTGATCATCCATCCTCACATAGTATCAATTATCCATCCTCACATGGTATCAATTATCCATCCTCACATGGTATCACTTATCCATCCTCACATGGTATTGATTATCCATCCTCACATGGTATCAATTATCCAACCTCACATGGTATCACTTATCCATCCTCACATGGTATCAATTATCCATCCTCACATGGTATCACTTATCCATCCTCACATGGTATTGATCATCCATCCTCACATGGTATCAATTATCCATCCTCACATGGTATCACTTATCCATCCTCAGATGGTATTGATGATCCATCCTCACATGGTATCAATTATCCATCCTCACATGGTATCACTTATCCATCCTCACATAGTATTGATCATCCATCCTCACATGGTATCAATTATCCATCCTCACATGGTATCAATTATCCATCCTCACATGGTATCAATTATCCATCCTCACATGGTATCAATTATCCATCCACACATGGTATCAATTATCCATCCTCACATGGTATCACTTATCCATCCTCACATGGTATTGATTATCCATCCTCACATGGTATCAATTATTCATCCTCACATGGTATCACTTATCCATCCTCACATGGCATTGATTATCCATCCTCACATGGTATCAATTATCCATCCTCACATGGTATCAAATATCCATCCTCACATGGTATTGATTATCCATCCTCACATGGTATTGATTATCCATCCTCACATGGTATCAATTATCCATCCACACATGGTATCACTTATCCATCCTCACATGGTATCACTTATCCATCCTCACATGGTATTGATTATTCATCCTCACATGGTATCAATTATCCATCCTCACATGGTATCACTTATGCATCCTCACATAGTATTGATCATCCATCCTCACATGGTATCAATTATCGATCCTCACATCGTATCACTTATCTATCCTCACATAGTATTGATTGTCCATCCTCACATGGTATCGATTATCCATCCTCACATGTTATCAATTATCCATCCTCACATGGTTTTGATTATCCATCCTCACATGTTTTCGATTATCCATCCTCACAAGGTATCAATTATCCATCCTCACATGGTATCAATTATCCATCCTCACATGGTATCACTTATCCATCCTCACATGGTATTGATTATCCATCCTCACATGGTATCGATTATCCTTCCTCACATGTTTTCGATTATCCATCCTCACATGGTATCAATTATCCATCCTCACATGGTATCACTTATCCATCCTCACATGGTATTGATTATCCATCCTCACATGGTATCAATTATCCATCCTCACATGGTATCACTTTTCCATCCTCACATGGCATTGATTATCCATCCTCACATGGTATCAATTATCCATCCTCACATGGTATCAATAATCCATCCTCACATGGTATCAGTTATCCATCCACACATGGTATCACTTTTCTATCCTCACATGGTATTGATTATCCATCCTCACATGGTCTCAATAATCCATCCTCACATGGTATCAATTATCCATCCTCAGATGGTATCACTTATCCATCCTCACATGGTATTGATTATCCATCTTCACATGGTATCAATAATCCATCCTCACATGGTATCACTTTTCCATCCTCACATGGCATTGATTATCCATCCTCACATGGTCTCAATTATCCATCCTCACATGGTATCAATAATCCATCCTCACATGGTATCTGTTATCCATCCTCACATGATATCACTTATCCATCCTCACATGGTATTGATTATCCATCCTCACATGGTATCAATAATCCATCCTCACATGGTATCAATTATCCATCCTCAGATGGTATCACTTATCCATCCTCACATGGTATTGATTATCCATCCTCACATGGTATCAATTATCCATCTTCACATGGTATCACTTATCCATCCTCACATGGTATTGATTAGCCATCCTCACATGGTATCAATTATTCATCCTCACATGGTATCACTTATCCATTCTCACATGGCATTGATTATCCATCCTCACATGGTATCAATTATCCATCCTCACATGGTATCAATTATCCATCCACACATGGTATCAATTATCCATCCTCACATGGTATCACTTATCCATCCTCAGATGGTATTGATGATCCATCCTCACATGGTATCAATTATCCATCCTCACATGGTATCACTTATCCATCCTCACATAGTATTGATCATCCATCCTCACATGGTATCAATTATCCATCCTCACATGGTATCAATTATCCATCCTCACATGGTATCACTTATCCATCCTCACATGGTATTGATTATCCATCCTCACATGGTATCGATTATTCATCCTCACATGTTATCAATTATCCATCCTCACATGGTTTTGATTATCCATCCTCACATGTTTTCGATTATCCATCCTCACATGGTACCAATTATCCATCCTCACATGGTATCACTTATCCATCCTCATATGGTATCAATTATCCATCCTCACATGGAATTGATTATCCATCCTCACATGGTATCGATTATCCATCCTCACATGTTATCAATTATCCATCCTCACATGGTATTGATTATCCATCCTCACATGTTTTCGATTATCCATCCTCACATGGTATCAATTATCCATCCTCACATGGTATCACTTATCCATCCTCACATGGTATCAATTATCCATCCTCACATGGTATCACTTATCCATCCTCACATGGTATTGATTATCCATCCTCACATGGTATCAATTATTCATCCTCACATGGTATCACTTATCCATCCTCACATGGCATTGATTATCCATCCTCACATGGTATCAATTATCCATCCTCACATGGTATCAATTATCCATCCACACATGGTATCAATTATCCATCCTCACATGGTATCACTTATCCATCCTCACATGGTATCAATTATTCATCCTCACATGGTATCACTTATTTATCCTCACATAGTATTGATCATCCATCCTCACATGGTATCAATTATCCATCCTCACATCGTATCACTTATCCATCCTCACATAGTATTGATTATCCATCCTCACATGGTATCGATAATCCATCCTCACATGTTATCAATTATCCATCCTCACATGGTTTTGATTATCCATCCTCACATGTTTTCGATTATCCATCCTCACAAGGTATCAATTATCCATTCTCACATGGTATCAATTATCCATCCTCACATGGTATCACTTATCCATCCTCACATGGTATTGATTATCCATCCTCACATGGTATCGATTAGACTTCCTCACATGTTTTCGATTATCCATCCTCACATGGTATCAATTATCCATCCTCACATGGTATCACTTATCCATCCTCACATGGTATTGATTATCCATCCTCACATGGTATCAATTATCCATCCTCACATGGTATCAATTATCCATCCTCACATCGTATCACTTATCCATCCTCACATAGTATTGATTGTCCATCCTCACATGGTATCGATTATCCATCCTCACATGTTATCAATTATCCATCCTCACATGGTTTTGATTATCCATCCTCACATGTTTTCGATTATCCATCCTCACAAGGTATCAATTATCAATTCTCACATGGTATCAATTATCCATCCTCACATGGAATCAGTTATCCATCCTCAGATGGTATCACTTATCCATCCTCACATGGTATTGATTATCCATCCTCACATGGTATCAATTATCCATCTTCACATGGTATCACTTATCCATCCTCACATGGTATTGATTCGCCATCCTCACATGGTATCAATTATTCATCCTCACATGGTATCACTTATCCATTCTCACATGGCATTGATTATCCATCTTCACATGGTATCAATTATCCATCCTCACATGGTATCAATTATCCATCCACACATGGTATCAATTATCCATCCTCACATGGTATCACTTATCCATCCTCAGATGGTATTGATTATCCATCCTCACATGGTATCAATTATCCATCCTCACATGGTATCACTTATCCATCCTCACATAGTATTGATCATCCATCCTCACATGGTATCAATTATCCATCCTCACATGGTATCAATTATCCATCCTCACATGGTATCACTTATCCATCCTCACATGGTATTGATTATCCATCCTCACATGGTATCGATTATTCATCCTCACATGTTATCAATTATCCATCCTCACATGGTTTTGATTATCCATCCTCACATGTTTTCGATTATCCATCCTCACATGGTACCAATTATCCATCCTCACATGGTATCACTTATCCATCCTCATATGGTATCAATTATCCATCCTCACATGGAATTGATTATCCATCCTCACATGGTATCGATTATCCATCCTCACATGTTATCAATTATCCATCCTCACATGGTATTGATTATCCATCCTCACATGTTTTCGATTATCCATCCTCACATGGTATCAATTATCCATCCTCACATGGTATCACTTATCCATCCTCACATGGTATCAATTATCCATCCTCACATGGTATCACTTATCCATCCTCACATGGTATTGATTATCCATCCTCACATGGTATCAATTATTCATCCTCACATGGTATTGATTATCCATCCTCACATAGTATCAATTATCCATCCTCACATGGTATCACTTATCCATCCTCACATAGTATTGATCATCCATCCTCACATGGTATCAATTATCCATCCTCACATGGTATCAATTATCCATCCTCACATGGTATCACTTATCCATCCTCACATGGTATTGATTATCCATCCTCACATGGTATCAATTATCCATCCTCACATGGTATCACTTATCCATCCTCACATGGTATTGATTATCCATCCTCACATGGTATCAATTATCCATCTTCACACGTTATCACTTATCCATCCTCACATAGTATTGATCATCCATCCTCACATAGTATCAATTATCCATCCTCACATGGTATCAATTATCCATCCTCACATGGTATCACTTATCCATCCTCACATGGTATTGATTATCCATCCTCACATGGTATCAATTATCCAACCTCACATGGTATCACTTATCCATCCTCACATGGTATCAATTATCCATCCTCACATGGTATCACTTATCCATCCTCACATGGTATTGATCATCCATCCTCACATGGTATCAATTATCCATCCTCACATGGTATCACCTTTCCATCCTCACATGGTATCACTGATCCATCCTCACATGGTATTGATTATCCATCCTCACATGGTATCACTTATCCATCCTCACATGGTATCAATTATCCATCCTCACATGGTATCACTTATCCATCCTCACATGGTATTGATTATCCATCCTCACATGGTATCAATTATTCATCCTCACATGGTATCACTTATCCATCCTCACATGGCATTGATTATCCATCCTCACATGGTATCAATTATCCATCCTCACATGGTATCAATTATCCATCCTCACATGGTATTGATTATCCATCCTCACATGGTATTGATTATCCATCCTCACATGGTATCAATTATCCATCCACACATGGTATCACTTATCCATCCTCACATGGTATCACTTATCCATCCTCACATGGTATTGATTATTCATCCTCACATGGTATCAATTATCCATCCTCACATGGTATCACTTATGCATCCTCACATAGTATTGATCATCCATCCTCACATGGTATCAATTATCGATCCTCACATCGTATCACTTATCCATCCTCACATAGTATTGATTGTCCATCCTCACATGGTATCGATTATCCATCCTCACATGTTATCAATTATCCATCCTCACATGGTTTTGATTATCCATCCTCACATGTTTTCGATTATCCATCCTCACAAGGTATCAATTATCCATCCTCACATGGTATCAATTATCCATCCTCACATGGTATCACTTATCCATCCTCACATGGTATTGATTATCCATCCTCACATGGTATCGATTATCCTTCCTCACATGTTTTCGATTATCCATCCTCACATGGTATCAATTATCCATCCTCACATGGTATCACTTATCCATCCTCACATGGTATTGATTATCCATCCTCACATGGTATCAATTATCCATCCTCACATGGTATCACTTTTCCATCCTCACATGGCATTGATTATCCATCCTCACATGGTATCAATTATCCATCCTCACATGGTATCAATAATCCATCCTCACATGGTATCAGTTATCCATCCACACATGGTATCACTTTTCTATCCTCACATGGTATTGATTATCCATCCTCACATGGTCTCAATAATCCATCCTCACATGGTATCAATTATCCATCCTCAGATGGTATCACTTATCCATCCTCACATGGTATTGATTATCCATCTTCACATGGTATCAATAATCCATCCTCACATGGTATCACTTTTCCATCCTCACATGGCATTGATTATCCATCCTCACATGGTCTCAATTATCCATCCTCACATGGTATCAATAATCCATCCTCACATGGTATCAGTTATCCATCCTCACATGATATCACTTATCCATCCTCACATGGTATTGATTATCCATCCTCACATGGTATCAATAATCCATCCTCACATGGTATCAGTTATCCATCCTCAGATGGTATCACTTATCCATCTTCACATGGTATCACTTATCCATCCTCACATGGTATTGATTAGCCATCCTCACATGGTATCAATTATTCATCCTCACATGGTATCACTTATCCATTCTCACATGGCATTGATTATCCATCCTCACATGGTATCAATTATCCATCCTCACATGGTATCAATTATCCATCCACACATGGTATCAATTATCCATCCTCACATGGTATCACTTATCCATCCTCAGATGGTATTGATTATCCATCCTCACATGGTATCAATTATCCATCCTCACATGGTATCACTTATCCATCCTCACATAGTATTGATCATCCATCCTCACATGGTATCAATTATCCATCCTCACATGGTATCAATTATCCATCCTCACATGGTATCACTTATCCATCCTCACATGGTATTGATTATCCATCCTCACATGGTATCGATTATTCATCCTCACATGTTATCAATTATCCATCCTCACATGGTTTTGATTATCCATCCTCACATGTTTTCGATTATCCATCCTCACATGGTACCAATTATCCATCCTCACATGGTATCACTTATCCATCCTCATATGGTATCAATTATCCATCCTCACATGGAATTGATTATCCGTCCTCACATGGTATCGATTATCCATCCTCACATGTTATCAATTATCCATCCTCACATGGTATCACTTATCCATCCTCACATGGTATTGATTATCCATCCTCACATGGTATCAATTTTCCATCCTCATTTGGTATCACTTATCCATCCTCACATGGTATTGATTATCCATCCTCACATGGTATTGATTATCCATCCTCACATGGTATCAATTATCCATCATCACACGTTATCACTTATCCATCCTCATATAGTATTGATCATCCATCCTCACATGGTATCAATTATCCATCCTCACATGGTATCAATTATCCATCCTCAGATGGTATCACTTATCCATCCTCACATGGTATTGATTATCCATCCTCACATGGTATCAATTATCCATCTTCACATGGTATCACTTATCCATCCTCACATGGTATTGATTAGCCATCCTCACATGGTATCAATTATTCATCCTCACATGGTATCACATATCCATCCTCACATAGTTTTGATCATCCATCCTCACATGGTATCAATTATCCATCCTCACATCATATCACTTATCCATCCTCACATAGTATTGATTATCCATCGTCACATGGTATCGATTATCCATCCTCACATGTTATCAATTATCCATCCTCACATGGTTTTGATTATCCATCCTCACATGTTTTCGATTATCCATCCTCACAAGGTATCAATTATCCATCCTCACATGGTATCAATTATCCATCCTCACATGGTATCACTTATCCATCCTCACATGGTATTGATTATCCATCCTCACATGGTATCGATTATCCTTCCTCACATGTTTTCGATTATCCATCCTCACATGGTATCAATTATCCATCCTCACATGGTATCAATTATCCATCCTCACATGGTATCAATTATCCATCCACACATGGTATCAATTATCCATCCTCACATGGTATCACTTATCCATCCTCACATGGTATTGATTATCCATCCTCACATAGTATCAATTATCCATCCTCACATGGTATCACTTATCCATCCTCACATAGTATTGATCATCCATCCTCACATGGTATCAATTATCCATCCTCACATGGTATCAATTATCCATCCTCACATGGTATCAATTATCCATCCTCACATGGTATTGATTATCCATCCTCACATGGTATCAATTATCCATCTTCACATGGTATCACTTATCCATCCTCACATGGTATTGATTAGCCATCCTCACATGGTATCAATTATTCATCCTCACATGGTATCACTTATCCATCCTCACATAGTTTTGATCATCCATCCTCACATGGTATCAATTATCCATCCTCACATCATATCACTTATCCATCCTCACATAGTATTGATTATCCATCGTCACATGGTATCGATTATCCATCCTCACATATTATCAATTATCCATCCTCACATGGTTTTGATTATCCATCCTCACATGTTTTCGATTATCCATCCTCACAAGGTATCAATTATCCATCCTCACATGGTATCAATTATCCATCCTCACATGGTATCACTTATCCATCCTCACATGGTATTGATTATCCATCCTCACATGGTATCGATTATCCTTCCTCACATGTTTTCGATTATCCATCCTCACATGGTATCAATTATCCATCCTCACATGGTATCAATTATCCATCCTCACATGGTATCAATTATCCATCCACACATGGTATCAATTATCCATCCTCACATGGTATCACTTATCCATCCTCACATGGTATTGATTATCCATTCTCACATAGTATCAATTATCCATCCTCACATGGTATCACTTATCCATCCTCACATAGTATTGATCATCCATCCTCACATGGTATCAATTATCCATCCTCACATGGTATCAATTATCCATCCTCACATGGTATCACTTATCCATCCTCACATGGTATTGATTATCCATCCTCACATGGTATCAATTATCCATCCTCACATGGTATCACTTATCCATCCTCACATGGTATTGATTATCCATCCTCACATGGTATCAATTATCCATCTTCACACGTTATCACTTATCCATCCTCACATAGTATTGATCATCCATCCTCACATAGTATCAATTATCCATCCTCACATGGTATCAATTATCCATCCTCACATGGTATCACTTATCCATCCTCACATGGTATTGATTATCCATCCTCACATGGTATCACTTATCCATCCTCACATGGTATCAATTATCCATCCTCATATGGTATCACTTATCCATCCTCACATGGTATTGATCATCCATCCTCACATGGTATCAATTATCCATCCTCACATGGTATCACCTTTCCATCCTCACATGGTATCACTGATCCATCCTCACATGGTATTGATTATCCATCCTCACATGGTATCACTTATCCATCCTCACATGGTATCAATTATCCATCCTCACATGGTATCACTTATCCATCCTCACATGGTATTGATTATCCATCCTCACATGGTATCAATTATTCATCCTCACATGGTATCACTTATCCATCCTCACATGGCATTGATTATCCATCCTCACATGGTATCAATTATCCATCCTCACATGGTATCAATTATCCATCCTCACATGGTATTGATTATCCATCCTCACATGGTATTGATTATCCATCCTCACATGGTATCAATTATCCATCCACACATGGTATCACTTATCCATCCTCACATGGTATCACTTATCCATCCTCACATGGTATTGATTATTCATCCTCACATGGTATCAATTATCCATCCTCACATGGTATCACTTATGCATCCTCACATAGTATTGATCATCCATCCTCACATGGTATCAATTATCGATCCTCACATCGTATCACTTATCCATCCTCACATAGTATTGATTGTCCATCCTCACATGGTATCGATTATCCATCCTCACATGTTATCAATTATCCATCCTCACATGGTTTTGATTATCCATCCTCACATGTTTTCGATTATCCATCCTCACAAGGTATCAATTATCCATCCTCACATGGTATCAATTATCCATCCTCACATGGTATCACTTATCCATCCTCACATGGTATTGATTATCCATCCTCACATGGTATCGATTATCCTTCCTCACATGTTTTCGATTATCCATCCTCACATGGTATCAATTATCCATCCTCACATGGTATCACTTATCCATCCTCACATGGTATTGATTATCCATCCTCACATGGTATCAATTATCCATCCTGACATGGTATCACTTTTCCATCCTCACATGGCATTGATTATCCATCCTCACATGGTATCAATTATCCATCCTCACATGGTATCAATAATCCATCCTCACATGGTATCAGTTATCCATCCACACATGGTATCACTTTTCTATCCTCACATGGTATTGATTATCCATCCTCACATGGTCTCAATAATCCATCCTCACATGGTATCAATTATCCATCCTCAGATGGTATCACTTATCCATCCTCACATGGTATTGATTATCCATCTTCACATGGTATCAATAATCCATCCTCACATGGTATCACTTTTCCATCCTCACATGGCATTGATTATCCATCCTCACATGGTCTCAATTATCCATCCTCACATGGTATCAATAATCCATCCTCACATGGTATCAGTTATCCATCCTCACATGATATCACTTATCCATCCTCACATGGTATTGATTATCCATCCTCACATGGTATCAATTATCCATCTTCACATGGTATCACTTATCCATCCTCACATGGTATCACTTATCCATTCTCACATGGCATTGATTATCCATCCTCACATGGTATCAATTATCCATCCTCACATGGTATCAATTATCCATCCACACATGGTATCAATTATCCATCCTCACATGGTATCACTTATCCATCCTCAGATGGTATTGATTATCCATCCTCACATGGTATCAATTATCCATCCTCACATGGTATCACTTATCCATCCTCACATAGTATTGATCATCCATCCTCACATGGTATCAATTATCCATCCTCACATGGTATCAATTATCCATCCTCACATGGTATCACTTATCCATCCTTACATGGTATTGATTATCCATCCTCACATGGTATCGATTATTCATCCTCACATGTTATCAATTATCCATCCTCACATGGTTTTGATTATCCATCCTCACATGTTTTCGATTATCCATCCTCACATGGTACCAATTATCCATCCTCACATGGTATCACTTATCCATCCTCATATGGTATCTGATTGGCTGCGGAACTGATTCGTGCAATGATTCAGTCAAGATGCAAGATTTCCCGCCAAAAAGGGGACTATAGAGGTTGGGATACACCTAGGACTTATGTGAAATTCTACTCGTTGGGGAATTGGGAGTCTTTTAGGAAGAGCCTCTAAGCCAGAACATCTGTACCTCCTCCCCCCAGATAACCCCCAATTCCCCAATTCCTGCGCGCATCACCTTCACCTGTTTCCCCCTTCTAAATGCACAGTTCCTCCTCATGTCCTACCCCAACTTGCCACTTATCGAGCATTCCCACCTTCTCCCACTTATCACCTGAGCAGAGCGGGGATTGACTCGTCCCGCGATTCGCGAAGCGCCTCTGCTCCGCGCATTGAGCAGCAATGGCGGCGGCCGAGTGCGCGCCGCAGTTTCGCGAGTTCCAGTGGCTGCCGGAAACCGCCAAGGCGCTAATCGCCGCTTCGCTCTCTCCTAAGGATGCTGTCTCGCTCGCTCTCACCTGCAAGGTGCGCCTCTTTGCCGCTCTTGCCGCTTTCGCCGCTGTTACCGCTTCTTTTATCACGGAATTTCTTATTTTTCACCTTGCGCTGAGCGAATCTCTTTGAGCCTGTAAACGCTACAGTGGCGACTACCGTGACATCGCTAATACCGCCATCCCTTTCCCAAGCCACGCGCGATGCGGAACTCCTCTCAGCACCCTATTCTGTCCCTTCCTTGGTCTCCCCCCATCATTCTTTCCCCCTCGTCTCTCCGAGACTCCCCCATGCCCCGCAGGACCTCCGCTGCATAGCGCGCCCCTTCACGGCCCGCGAGTTTGCCTGCAAGGCATGCGGCGCGCGCCTCTTCTCCCCGCGCGCCCTCATTCCCTGCACCACCCGCCCCTCTCCGCCTCCCTCCGCGCCGCCTCTCTCCCCCGCGGGTTCCTCATTTCGCAACAGCAGCCGCGCATCCCCCAACGTCCTCCTGTTTCCGCCCGACGCCTCCACAGCGCCGCCAGCGGGCGCGCCGTCGGTGCCGCTGCTGCTGCTGCTGGACGACGGCGCGGCGGCGTGCGTGCAGGGTGGCGAGGTGGAGGAAGGGGGGGCGATACGCGCGCTGCACTCCAACGTGCCCTTCATCGCCGTGCCGCGCCTCTGTAAGGCATTGGTGTAGCGCTGATGAAGGCCACCGGCCGAAACGCGCGTACGCTCAGGTTTGAATGACAATTTTTTACCTATTCAATCCCTACTAGCCTAAGCTCAGCCTAGAGGAGATTAGGACGAGTTACCTGTTGGATCCAGGTCGAAACTGTTTTTCCGCGCCTCTGTAAGACCTTGGTGTAGCTGCATGCCGTCCCCCCCGCATTCGTCGCGATGCAGCAAACGTGCCATGCGCTAGACTACTTTCTTCCCTCTCCTCCCCGCCCCATTGCGTGTGCGCGCGCGGCAGCGTGGGGACGGGCGTGCGCGCATCTGATGGACGCGGCGACGCTGCACTGCGCGCGCTGCCTGCTCTTCCTCGGCATCCAGGTCCGCACCGTCTTCCCCCGCCTCGCCGCCTCCCCCTCCCCTCCCGCCTCCGCCTCCCCCTCCCCCGCCCCCGCATTCGCCGCGTCCCACACACCTCCTCCCGGCGCATCCTCCCCCACCGCCGCGTCTCCCGCTCCCCCCCCCAGCGCCCCACCATCTTCCCACACTGCTACTAGTGCCCCGCCCGCTCACGCTCATGCCGCGGCCACGGAAGGCGCGGCAGCAGCAGCGGGGGGCGCGGGGCAGCAGCTGGGGCTGTATGCAGCGGAGGCGAAGGCGTTCCTGGTGCGCAAGTACCTGGACCTGCTGCGCCCCGCCTCGTACCCGGGACTAGTGGGCGCATCACCACCACCACCACTGCCAACGCCAGCACCAGAACCTTCAGCAGCAGCGGCAGTAGCGGCGGGGTTGGCGGAGGTTGCAGCGGCAGGGGGTGGAGGGCAGGGGCGTGTGCAGGTGTATGCGGATGGGCTGTCGGGCGAGGGGGATGGCAGGCACGCTGTACTGTGCTCGGGGCGACGGGGGCATGTGGGTGGGGGCAGTGGCGCGCAGGGCAAGGCGCCGTGCCTGAACGTGCTCTTCCACTCGCACCAGGTACTGTTTGACATCACTCGAGAGGGCCGCACGGGTACCACAGGGCTGTGGGATGGTGGGTTGGGTGGTGGTGAGTGAGGGCAGGGTTCTGGGAACAGGCAGGTGTGTTGGAGTGGGGTGCTTGCACCGTTGCACGTATATAGCCGCCAGATGCGTCTCCACTCCTCGTCACAAGCATGCCAGCAACGCTGCATTGCTCTCCTCTCCCTCCGTCTTCCCTTCCTATCCCGCACTTTCCTTCTCCCTTCTCCCTCTTCCAAACCCGCCATTCCTCATCCCCTTCCACTCCCATTCCCATGACGCACGGGGCGAGGCGGGCAGGTGCTGAGTGCGAGGCACTGCTGGGATGCGGGCAGTGGCACGGAGGTGGCGGTGTACTGCAATGCACTGCACCCGGGCGCCTTCCTGCTTGCCCCACCGCGCACCGAGGAGCTCGCGCAGGGCGCCATGCAGGTCGCTGACGTGGCGTGCGCCAGGTGTCACGCGCCGATTGGGTGGAAGTTCTGCTCGCTTGCGGGACATGGCACGGATCTGAGGAACTTGAACCAGGTGAGGGGAGGGGGGAGGTGGGAGAGGGGGAAGGGGTAGGGGCGAGGGGAGAGGGGGAGGGGAGAGGGGGATAGGGGAGGGGAGAGGGGATACGGGGGAGAGTGGAAGGTGGAGGGGGGAGAAAGGGGTGGAGAGGGGAGATGGGCGAGGGGAGAAAGGGAGGAGAAAAAGGGTGAGAGCAGCTACCGAGTATGGACGTGTTCACTCTATTTGTTTGCCGTTGTTTCGAGAAAGGTGACAGCGCCAGTACTCTTGCTGCTTGCAGGTGGGCAGGTTCGGCATTGTGCTGTCTTCCATCCACCGAGGCAAGGAGTTCCTCCCAGCCTGGAGGGCTGCTTCGGTGTGGGAGGACTCTGAGGAGTATGAGGAGGAAGAGGAGGAAGAAGAGGATGATGAGGAAGATGAGGACGAGGAGGAAGAGGGGGAGGGGGAAGATCTGTCTCTGGTAGAGGATGGGGGAAGAGATGGAGTGATGGGGGATGGAGAGGAGGGAGGTAGCAGTGGCAGTAGCAGCAGTGGAACCAGTGGTGCCAGCAGTGGCAGCAGCAGCAACAGCAGCGGCGGCAGTCATAGCAGTGGCAGTGGCAGTGATGGAGCGGGCATGGGGAGGCAGAGGGGTGAGAGGAGTGGGAGGTGTGTGTGGAGTGTGCGGGCGCTGTCTCGCATCTGCCGCTACCACACGGCGGAGTAGCACCTGCTGCATGCGCCACTCACCCACACCAGCTGCAAGCAGCCTTGTGCATGACTGGGTGCCAATCCAAGCAGCTTCTTTGTCTGCAGTTTGTATATAAGTACATACGTCTCTCTGGTGAACTTGTCAGGGGTGTGGTTGTGTGTGTACCGTATGTGTGTCTGTGGTGTGGATGTCTCTTTCCCATGTGTAATTTGAGGTACCGGTACCGTCATCGCCCGGATATAAGACATATATGTCTTATCTCGTACACGGGCAAAAATGCTTATCTTGTAAACGGGATGGTTTAGGGTGTCTTATAAGTCTTATAAATGGAAAAAAAAAAGTTGACTGTAACACTTGCAAAGTGTGTAGAAAACACCCAGAGACCAGATTCATTGAAACAGGCCGACCTCGGTGGTGATGCATGCAGCGCCCACACTTGCCACGTGAGGGAGCTGCCACCGCTGGCAATATTCCTCTGTGCTGGCAGCATCTAATGATGCTGCCAGCGTCGTTTTGCTGCCAGCAGCGCAGGGATGCTTCCAGAACGCTGCTGGCAGCACGTTGGCAGCGTGAGGGCTGTCCTCTACGAGGAGATGCCTCGTAGAGGAGCGGCTCGGCACCTGTGGATGGGGCACTCTGGCTGGGGGGGGTAGTCGGCCTCTCACTTCATTTGGTGCTCAAGGGTTTAGAAATACTCGTCTCAACCTTGCTCTCGGAAGGCTTTCTAACCATGCGCAGCAAAGTACCCCCAGGCTCGTCCTCTCCTCGTCCTCACGTGCAGGTGAATAACTACGGGCGAATTAACTCGCCCGGCGATGACATCCGTGTAGCCATGGCGAAGAACGCGAGCAAGGCGGGAAGTCCTACCGCGGCCTCCGGTGCGAGCTGTGACGGGGACGACGGAGAAGAAGCGAACGGCGACGACGCCGAGGAGGATTGGCCGGAGAACGGCCACGACGACAGCGCTTCGGGCGACGAATTAGGTCCTGCCGACATCGAGGAGGACGAATGGTGGAATCGGCCGGTCGGGAGCGACGACGAGGTGGAAGAGTGGCGGGCTGGAGATTCGGACAACGACGGAGGTGAAATGCGAATGGTGACAACGCGGAGGCAGCGGCGGATGCACAGGAAGCGGCGATGGTTGCGGATGAGGAGGCTGAAGACGGCGCGGCCGCAGTTGCGGATGCGGATGCTGTGGCAGAGTCGGACACGGTTGCTGCGGATGCCGTCTTATTTGACGGTGAAAGCGGCGACGACGACCCATGGAGCCTTGGGACAGACGACGACGTTCCGCTACTGAAGCGGAGGCTGCGCCATCGCCTACAGTCCAAGTCGAAGCGGGCCCGCGTGGTGCTCTCTGACGACGACAGTCCGGGGGAGGAGCGTCGCCCGAAACTCACCGCTGCGGAGAAGGGAAAAGCCAAGGTCGCGGAAGCCCCTGCTAAGGCCCCTGCTAAGGCCCCTGCTCGTCGCTGCACAAGCAACAAGAAGCGGACATCCGACGGAGACCCGGGATCTAGCAAGGGTGCGGCTAAGAAGAAGGCGAAGAAGGCGCCGAATCCTGACGACATCGTCGTGAACGAGACTCTGGGCAGCGACGATGACTACGCGGCGGCGGCGGGCCCGATTCCCACGTTCCCTGAGAAGGTCACGCCGAAGGACCCCACCCTCCATAATCCCAACACCCGCCCACCTTCCCCTCGCAGCAAGGACACTACGAGGAAGTGCCGCAGTTGGACCGTGCGTGAGAAGCTTAAGTGGGCGCGCCGCTATCTGGAGCTCGGCTCCTTGAAGAAGACGAGCGTGGAGTCAACCGCGTCCATCGCCTGCATCAGACGCTGGAGTGCGGAGGCGGCTGCGGGCGTCTACAAGGGCGCGGCTAACTGCCGCAAGCGGATGCACGGGGGGGGGCGCCACTCACACTACCCCGACATGGAGGCAGCGTTGTACCGCTACATCTGCCTTCAGCGCGCTAATGGGGTGGCCATCTCGGTGAAGGACACCCAGAAGTGGAGCCGCGAGTGGATGAAGAAGCATCACGCCGGCAAGAACTGGAACGCGAGCTCTCACTGGAGCCAGCGTTTCCGTGACCGCTGGAACCTGGTGATGCGGGTGAAGACCAAGGTCGGCCAACGACTGTCGGCAGGTGCGTGTTGAAGGAATTCGTGTCGCGCGCGGGCTATTGAATGCATGTCCCTCACCCAGTGTCTAACCATCCCGTGTTTCCGTTGCGCGTGTACCGTTTGCAGAGTGCGCGAAGGCTTGCGAGTCCTTCTGGAAGTTCGTGCGCATCAACAGGGCGCGGCACAACATCGACCTGGCCCGCATCATCAACGCGGACCAGACTCCACTATTCGTGGAGATGCCAGCCGAACGGACGATCGAGCACCGCGGCGCGCGCTCGGTCCCAATCCGCACTGCAGGCTACCAGAAAACGCGCTTGACGGTGATGCTCGCGTGCACTGCATCCGGGGAGAAGCTGCGGCCGTGGGTGTGGTTCAAGATGAAGAACGTCCCTAACTGTGAGATTCCGGAAGGTAAGCGTAATGAATTCAACCGTGCGACTGCCTGATGAGCGTGCCCCACTGTGCTGAAGCCCGTCTGTCCCTTGTGTGCCTGGCAGGAATCGTGGTCCAAGCACAGGACAACGGGTGGATGGACGAGAGCGCTGTGCAGACCTGGCTGTCCAAGGAGGTGCTGCCCCATCTGAACCCCCAGCGCGGCCAGATCGCGAGGCGTGCGATGCTGGTGTTGGACTCCTACCGCGGTCACATCACCCAGACCATGCTTCAGTCGTACCGCACGAACAGCATCACCCCTGCAGTCATCCCAGCGGGTTGTACGAGCCAGATTCAACCCCTGGACGTCTCAATCAACCGGTGCTTCAAGGCTGCTGTGCGAGCGCGCTACGCCAGGTGGTTCATGCGTGAGGGGATTCACCTGAAGACGAAGAAGGGTGAGTTGGTTCTTCATTTATGGTATTATTCCTATTCTATTTCCTGTCCTTGTCTTAAACATGCTCCTTCATGTCCGTGTCTCTAACATCTCGCTGCCCCGTCCTCAAACCCACCCGCAGGGAACCTGCGGAGGCCGCCCCACCCCGTGGTGCTGCAGTGGATCGCGGAGGCTTGGGATCAAGTCCCCAAGCAGATCATCATCGACGCGTTCCGCCACTGTGGGATCTCAAGCAAGCTGGACGGAACGGAGAACCACCTGGTGATGTCTCACCTGCGCGCCAGGAGCACCACTGATGTCTCCGCGGACATGTCCCTCGGGGGGACCACATGCGACAACACGCGCCTGCTCGGTCGGGCTCCAGAGGAGGAGGAGGAGGAGGAGGCGATGCAGGCGGAGGGCGTGCGGGAGGTGGCAGTGGCAACCGGCCTGGAGGTGCTGTACCAGGAGACCCCCAACTACTGCGGGGCGGCGGCCGAGGCTGACCGCATGATCGAGCCTAGGGAGACGGCTAGGCATGCCTGGCGAGTGCCAGACCTGGGTGTAGAGCCTGTTGTTAGCGCAGTGTACACTAGCTGCCTACTCTCAAGACTCAAACTCTCCTGTTATACCATACCTTTCCCACCTACTGTAGTCACTGCCGCAGCTCACAGCCAGCCCAATCCCTTGCCTGGGTGTCTCATCCCCTTGCATCTTTCCCACTCCCACATAATACATCCAAAGGCTGCCGTCCGGGCGAGCAACCACGTAAGGTGCCCCCACAAGGATATTATCCCATGCCTCCTCCCCTCTCCTGGCCTTCAACACCGGTCCGCCTGGCTCAGGCCCTGCACCGATGGCCTTGTGCCACGTCAGCCCGTCGTCGTCCGACGTGGCAAGGCCAATGGCAAATTCGTTGCTGGTGTTGCAGCCTTCGTATAGCATGATGAGGCGAGTGCATGCCGCATGTATTTCAACTTTTCCTGACGCATCCGCAGCTGAACCAATAGTACCAGCAGCAGCAGCTTCAGCGGCATCAGCAGCAAGGCCATCTATGCTCCGCCCTGCTTTGCCAGCTGGCACCGACACAACACTGCGCACAGACACTCCCTGCTCATCCCACGACCCTGGTCCCCCTCCTGATAACACCTTCCCCAAACGCTGCCAGGTCTCGCCACCATCGCGGGACACAGCTGCACCAGCAGCGTAGCTGGCCTTGCCCTGCTCATCCTGCCCGCGTGTGTGGTAGGTCATGAGCCACGTGTCACCTGTAACAGACGGGTCTGCAGTAACAAGGTTACCACTGCGGCCCGGGCAGGTCAACAGCTTTTAGACTGCCCCCAGAGTACAGCATGCACCATTCCTGCTGCCCGCTGCTGTTGCTGTTGCTGGTGGTGGTGCTGTCGCCACCTGCTGCAGCACTGCTGGTGCCTGTGCTACCAGCATCACTAGCACATGATGCTGGGTCGTCAATGGCACATGCTGAGTCATCATCACCAAAATCTGAGTCATCACCACTGACGTGTTCTGGATTCCAGGCACGCAAAACGTCACCAACAGCCACGTGGACACTGTCAAAAGCCTCGTCAGACTCAGCAGGATCCAGCACAGCACCGCCAGGTAACGGCCCTCTCACGCGCTGCCACGTCACCCCGTCCCTACTGACAGCAAGCCCCACCCGACCAATCGGCACAGGCAGCGCTTTGACCCCTTTCGCCCAGTAATCGCCATCCCTGCCATAGTAGTACATGCGCCATAGACCAGGATCCCCCACCGCGCTCCCATCAACCTGCACCCCAGGATCCGGCGAGTCAGGGAGAGAGCCAGGCTCCCCTTGAGAAGCTGACTCACGGTGTAGAGCCTGTACTGGTGCGACGACCACGGGGCCCGAGAAGCACCGGGAATCCCACAAGTGCACATCAGCAGGGGGCGGTTCGAGCACACGGCCGAGCAGAGGCCGTTGATTGCTCTCATCAGCGCTCGCGGTCTCCGTGGCTGCTGATCGCGCTGCTTCAGAGGCGCCTGAAGCGTTGACGCTGGCTCCACTGGCGCGTGCCATGAAGGAAGGGAGTACGGCCGATAGATTTGACTGAGACAGTGTTGTTGTATCGAGTCCGCTTGTAGCGCGGGTCCCGGGGGGAATAGGGCGGCGTAGAGGAGCGAGAGGGCGAGTTTCGCGCAGCGAGCACGCGCAGGCTGCCGCCGTGCTCCGGGTGTGGCAGCAGTGACTGCAGACAGCACTTGTAGAAGCGGCTTTGCCACAACGGTAAATCGGACGGAAAGCTAGACTAGCTACAGAAGGTCTTGAGCGAGCGACAGATGGAAAAACAACGACGGAATTCCACGTCCAGCTGAGTTGCGCGCCTACCAGGCCTGCCATCTTTCGTGGTAATAAGCGTGCTCGGCGCACAGGAGGAGCGCCATATGTAGTGTGCGGGACTCGTAGGAAGCATGAACGATGCTAAGTAAACTACACCCACCCCATTGGACGTCTCTTCTCCCCCCCTTTCCCGTGTTGACAGGAGTCATGGCATGGAGCGGTGCAGCACAATGACTGCGACACTGCGACTCTATCTTGGATGGCTCATTTGCGACTGCTGTCTCTGTCTCGATTTGTGGGCTGATTGACATTCCAAGAAGGCGCATTTCCGTCACAGAAGAATTCGTTTCACGACCCATTAATTATACATCCCAAATATTTACGTTATTGTGAATGTCCACGTCAATATTTGGCTTGTTGAGCTTTTCTTGTTTACAGAATAAGGATTTGGAGTGCATGCTATGGACATTTAAAAAAATGGAAATACATATTATCTTAATAGCGGATTTTTTGTGACGATTATTGTCTGATTCTGAGATTTTGATATGGAAATTAACCTGGAAACCCTTTTATTCAAGGGATAATGCATGCTTCAGGAAGTTGTGAAGTACTGTGACTAGTGAATGATTGTGGATAAGGCGGGGACTAGTGTATATAAAGGATGTGGTGGCCTCAAAAGAGGAACCTTAAAGGAGAAAGGCGTGGATGCTCAGATATCCACGTGGCTGCTAGAGCAGCACAAGGACATTCCGATCTCAAAAGTAGCATTAAGACGTGTCAAATGCGTGTTCGCCAGTCTGGGCTACACACTCCAGATACGTCGGTATCCAAATTTGACCACTTAACTTTTGCTACGTGGATTTACGACCTCAATGTCACTTTCCCTGGAAACTGGTCCGGCCCGTATTTGCGCTAGCAGAAGAGGGTCCATATTTCCTCCCCCCCCCCCCCACCCCCTCGGATTTTCCCGCCAGGCCCACGTCACTGCACCAACGGAAATGAACCTCCTCGAAGGTGGCATCTCGTGGCGCGGCAAACTCCAGCTTGTCCCCAAATTTCTGACCATCAAGAATCAAACCCAACCCGAACAAGAATGCGCCCCAGGCGTGTCTGGTGTACGATGAGCAATCACTGGTCAGCAGGATCTGAGACATCTGAAAGTACGATGAACCGACATCTGACCCGAAGAAGTACGACACAGTCATGTCCTCAAACCTGTAATTCGGGAATTTGAACACCCCCTTGAAAATTGCAGACTCTCCTTCCATTTGCACTACAAAGCTGCTGCGCCATCTCAGAGCAAAAAACACGAATACCATTCCCATCACCCCACCCCACCCCCACCCATCAACCAACCTGCGCATTCCCCCCACCCTCAGCTCTGTCTTCCAACCACCTTCAGCAGCCATGGCCGCGGTCGCAGTCACCCTTCCCACGGTCGCGTCCTTCGCTACAGCTTCCGCTGGGAAGAAGGCGGTCCCTTGCAAGGCCGCTCATGTGGCCGCTCTGCCCGTCTTCCGCTCTACAAGGAGCACTGCACAAAGGCGTGGCGCCGCTCTTAGAGTGACGTGCAGCAGCACCAAGCCGGAGGCGGAGGTGGCTGAGAGGGTGGAGAATGCGGGCGAGCAGGAGGCGTTCCTGGCGTCAGGCTTCTTGGAAAAGGCGACGCTCATGTCGGCTGCTGCCATGACGCCGCTCCTGCTCAACGTGCAGGTGAATAGCAAAGGCTGCCTTGTCGAACTTGCTCGCGTTACTTTTTCAGCGTAACAGTCAGCTGGTTTGTTCGTTTGTTTTACATCCGAGTTCATTTTAAGTAGAATGAAGAGAATAAAAATGAATGGGTGTACAGTAGTGGGTGGGTCCGTGTGGAGCACCTCGTGAAGGTAATGCCCCAATGTAATGGTCAGGGCTCGTCGACTGTGAGACAGACTGAGCTTGCGGCACTCCGCACGCACTTGTGCTTCTCGATGTACCTCTATCCGACCCACAGCCTTCGGGGCGAGTCACTAGCTCCACCGCTGTTCTATTTCTCCTCGCCGCGCCCTCCTCACGGCCCTCGCTCTCCTATCCCGCTTTTCGGAAGGTTCTCACCTGTTCTTTCTTTCCGATTCCGTACGAGATCCCTCCTTTATAAAACCGACTCCATACCGCGCACATTGCCTCCTCCCCCACCCGCGAGAGCAGGACGCGATGGCCGCCGGCGGCGAGTTCGGCCTGCTGGAGGGCCGGACGGCGGCGCTGGTGCACCCGTTCGTGATGGGCGGGCTGTTCTTCACGACGCTGTACGCCTTCTACCTGGGCCGCCAGTGGAAGCAGGTCCGCGTCGTCGGCGAGAAGATCCAGGACCTCAAGAAGCAGCTCCCCGCTGGCGAGGACGCTGCAGCGGCGTCGCCGGTGTCCGGCGAGATCGCCACGCTCACCGCGGTGAGTGGACTCTCGCGCCCGTGTCGCGTCACGTCACGTGGCGTCGCTGGTTTGGCCCCCGCGTCGGTCGTTGATGCACCAGTCACGGGGTGGCTTGGTTACCGCGAAAGCTGGCACCTTGCGTTTGCACGCATTTTGTAACGAGTGCACCGATCGACGTGCTCTCAAGCTCGTCATTGCTTTCGTGCGCGCGCACTTCAGGGACTACACGCATTCCTGACATTGCAAGACTCGCTTACTCGCATCTGCCACTCGCACAAGCCGCATTCCTTAGCATTGGCACAGCTTGAGCATTCACGCATTTGTCCATCGAGGCTCAACCCACAACCACCTATCCCGTCGCTTTGCCTCCTCCTCACCTCGCTCCTTACATTTCTTCCCCCCCGTTCCCCATCCCCGCTGGTTCCATGGCGTGGCAGCAACGCGCGGAGCTGGTGAAGGGCAACTACCGCGAGAAGCACTTCAACGTGGGGTCGTTGCTGCTGGGCTTCGGCGTGCTCATCGCCGTGGAGGGCTGCGTCAACACCTGGTTCCGCACCGGCAAGCTCTTCCCCGGCCCCCACCTCTGGGCCGGCGCCAGTAAGCCACGCTGCTTGCCCCTTGCCCCGCCACCTCTTGCGCCATGCTTTCTTCTCGCATCCTGCCCTCATGTCTCGCAGACATTCTCGTCCTTCATGGTCGCAGAACGTTCTCCAGCTGCTTCTCAACCCCTCCCTCTTCCCAGCTCACAGTAGCACAATTCCCTAACCCTTCAGTTGCCCCATCGCCCTGTTTAAACTTCTCCATCTCGTCCCCTTTTTTCCGCCTCACTCTCCGCCAGCCATCACGGTGCTGTGGGCACTGGCTGCGTCGCTGGTGCCGGCGATGCAGAAGGGCAACCCAGTGGCGCGCAAGGCGCACGTGGCGCTCAACATGCTCAACCTCGCGCTCTTCGTGTGGCAGATCCCCACTGGCCTTGAGATTGTCGGCAAGGTCTTCGAGTTCACCTCGTGGCCTTGAAACGCTGGCAGACGATTTCAACACCCCATAGATGGTTTTCTATATGAAAGAAACTAGTAATGTTCTAATTTTGAAGACAAAAAAGAGTGGATCCAGAGATTAAGATTCAGTTCCCTAGCAGGACTAACATTGTGGTGATAGACTACCATGGCAGTCACTGCTACTACGGTAATGGAAACTGAAGTTGGTATTGCAGAAGAAAACACATTGATAGCAGCGAAATGAATGTACGTCTACAGCTCCATTTCAACCCCGTCCCTAAAACTTCTTACCGTACATGAGGGCTCTCATCAACAAGAGCTAACAGCTCTAATGAGAAGCACAGTTCCCTGCCTCTCCCTAGTCTGTCTGATACAGCATGCCTATCTTCCCAGGGCATGCTGGAAGTGACCAAACGGCTGCTCCTTCACCTGAGGAGCAATCACACTCTGGTCATAGCCTGATGGGAACTTCTCCTTGCTGTATGTCCCCACCAGGTGGGCCTCCCCCAGCACGTGCCCCTCCATTGCCTCCTGCAGCTTCTCCTTGGTGATCTGCCATCAAGCGCGCCATGCAAGAGGTAAAGGCGAGTTGCCAGGTGACGAGCTTCCAGTTGCACACATCTAACGAAATTTGCAATTGTACCCTAAAAACTGCCAGCCAGATTGGAGGGGCAAACACACATTCCCTAGGTGTGGCAGGTTGCCTGTGGCATTCACAGCCAATCACCCACCTTGCCCATGTAGATACGGCAGTCCAGCGCGTACACAGCGATGTCGTAGCGGTGCGTGCCAGTGGGCGGGTTGGGCCCGCGGTAGTGCGGCAGCTTGAAGTCGTTCACGCCTTCCTGTACGCCCTCGTATTTTGGGTCATTGGCATGGTCCTTGGTTGAAAACCCCGCCGGCAGCCCTGCAAGGTCATCGGGATGAGCATCATGGATGAAAGGCTGCTGACAGGTTGGGAAGCCAGGACGGAAATCAGCAAGGAAGAACTAGAGAAGGAATTTTTTGTTGAAATCTAGGAATTCAGAGCGTGGGGAGTCGTGGCACTGAAGCAAAAGAAACAAAGCTGGGTGCGGGAGGTGAAGGGTGGGATGGGTAGTGTACAACTTGCCTTTGAGGCTGGGAGGAATGTTCGCCACCACCCTGTGCACCACCCACCAAATGAGTACAGGAAAAACGCACAGATCACGTCAATAAAACAGGAGATCAATAACTCTACGAAATTGAGGCACTCCAGAAGCTTATTCGCTACAGAACGATGTCAAGAGTTCAGAGTCGTGATCCGTTCTGCAAACCACTGACCAGTGCGTGAAGGGAACGATGGGCGCCTCCGGGTCCGGCGCGTCGATGTCCTCCATCACAATGGCGAGCGTCTCCGTGCCCTCGGGCACGTCGTGCCACTCAAGGGCGGGCGACAGATCGTGGTGCTGCACGGACCCGTCGCCCGTGCACTGCCTTGGGAAATGCCCGTCCTTGCCCAGGCTCGTGGACGTGATGTAGAAGCTCTCCTCCTGATCAGCGACGCCGTACGCCTCCTGCGCCTTTCGGAACTTCTCCGCCGTGTCTCTCTGCTTGTGGGTCGTCTTCATCTTCATAGTCGACATGATGGCGGCAGTGGGATTTGTGAGGTGTGTTTGCACTGGCGGACGCAGGGACCTTCTGAGAGCAGAGGCACGATTAGGCGATAATTCTACGAATCCAGAAAGGAGAGGCACACGACCAAAAAGAAATGTAGTGGCTGAAGCATACGAGGGATGATGATAGCCGCAGACTTGCAACGGAGCACGCTGAGAGGTCGGACAAGTGGTAAGTCGTAGCAAACGGGATGTGGGAAGGGGAAATGGTGTCCATGCGACTTGCGAGAAATCGAGGCTGTGCGGTCCGACTGATGGAGAGGAAATTCCTTGTCCGCATGATAGGGGTGTGAGCTTGTAGTCATGCCACGTGGTGGTGGCAACTCGGGGATGGCGAACACTTCATTAGCGAAGACGGAATTTATATGCAATCACGAGAAAAGTACGGTGTATCGCAGAGTATTGTTACAATATATCACGCATGTCTCATTATTCACAACATTACCATCAAATATATCAACTGTGTACATTCAACATAATAAATCATAAATTTCAACAAAAGGTGTGCATGCTCTATTATTATGTTTTCTGCACTCATTGGTGTCAGCTCAGTATATCTGAATATCAAATGATTATAGAAGTGGACATAGTAATAAATATGTGTCCCTATAATCTCGCGTCGGCTACCAGCGCACGAAAAGTTTTTGGAGGCAATCTCAAATATCGTTGCTTCCAGACTATTCCAGACTTTTCGAGACCTTCCCAGCGAGTGCTTCAGCTGCTCGCGTGCTCTTCAAGGCCACGCTTCGCCTCCTCCTGGTGCCATCCAGATCCTTCGAAGGGGAAACTGAAAGTTCAGTGAATTCCAGAACGGCGCATCCGCTTTTTATTGCACAGGTATATAAACGACGAACTGGAGTCATTGTCTTATCAAGCTTTCAACCAACAGAAATTAATAACGCTCTTCGCCTTCTAGCGTTCACAATCTTTCAGAGTCCTGTGCTCCAACCTCTTCATTCAAAGGTACTTCTCCGCAATCAAGCGAGCGCCATGTGTCTCTTCTTCATCGAGGTCGGCAGTCCCGACAACCCCTGCGGCGTGAAGGTCGTCGGGCCCACTCTCGGGCTTGTCGCCATGGCAGTCGCCGCTGTGGTCGCGTGGCCCGTTGGAGCGATCGCGTGGCTATGCGACGAGAAGGCTGGACGTCAAATAATGGCTCTGCCCGTGTACACAGTCTACCCTGCGGTCAGCAGCGCCATTCCGTTCTGAGTTGTTCGGAGTGGCGAGAAATGTCACGCAGCTGACGTTTATGGATCCCTGGTACTAGTTAAAAGGGGTGACCCTCCTTCAGATAACTTATTAGGAGCTAAAACCATCCGTACAATCGTGTGTACATTCATTGTATATATTGTGTTGCGCTGCGCTGGCTTGTCGGTTCGGTGGTGGATCTGTCATTGTAAACTCGATATCCGCAGCTGTGTCCTCCAGTATCAACATGATTGTACCATAGAAGCCCTTCAATAGCAATCCAACGCTTGTGATACAAAACGTGGAACCTATGCTTTTGAAACTCAAATCAATCATCCTGTCACCAGCTGCCACGTGGAACCACCGTTTGCTGCATGAACGGGAGTAAATGAGAAGAGAATGGATTGTTCTTAGTGAGACGCTGTCTGATTGACACGGGAGAAAAAGCACCCGTTTCCCTTTGTTTCCTCGAGTTGGTCGCACAGCACACGCATGTCATGCGACTTTACTAGAACCAGACTGCATTGCAACTCTAGGAGACACGCTGGAAGAGATGGCGAGCGGCAGCGGCGCGATGCTGCATGCTGGTCCAGGGCGATGTGCCAGCCTAGTAGCGACGTGGAATGACGTTCCACGTGGTCACACCCACCCCGTGCCGCCAAACATCAACCATGATCATGCCAGGCTCGTTCCCTCTGCCGCTTCTCCCGCTGAGGGGCGTTCCTGTGAGGAGGCAGATGCGCGGTTCTGCTCTCTCCCCGCCTCAGCCAGCCCGTAGACGACTCGCCCATCCACCTCATCAGCCAGCTCGCAGATGCGTGTCTTACCGCGCCTGGGGCGTCAAGTAATCCGACTGCTGGTCGCGCGCATCTTGCTCCTCCCCGCCATTTTCCCTCCCTCCTGTTTCGACGACCTTCAGGTCTGGGCACGCTCGTATTCGATTCTTCGGCTTTCCGTCCCCTATCCCCTGCGGTTGCTTTTGAGCGTAGACGTGCAGTGGGGCTATTGGCCGGTCATCCAAATCTAGGAACCCTCTGATCGAATATCCTGAGTTGGCAGCTGATCAAGAAAAGACATGGCGACGGCTTCGGGAATCAGCGAGCGCGGCATGGCACCGGCGATGCGAAGCGGCGCGGACGGCGTGTACCACTTCGTGATCCCCGTGCGGCCGCTGGCGGGGCAGATCTCCATGGAGCACCTCGAGCGCCTCTCCGTGTACAACTCGCTCTACGGCGCGCGTGAGTGCTGTGCTCATTCATACATGCATGGCGCACAGTGGCTGCGCCCCTTTGTTTCGTTTTTTTTCGTTTCTGTGAACAAGTGATTGAAGCTATGGCTGCTTGTAATAGTCGTGTCAGATGAGAAAGTTAGAACGCGTATGCTGGGGAATTTGTAATGCGCACGCCTTTATTTCTTGTGGCTGATGGACCGGGAGAAGTGGTGAGCATGGGGAACTGAGCACTGGGGGTGTTGCTTTGGCTGCCTCCCTGCAGAGCTGTCATGGCTGCTTGCATGCAAGTGCTTTTTAGATTGCCTGTCCAGTCTGTGCCCTTTCCCTTCCTGTGAACCTCCCTCCTTTCCTAACCCCTTTCCTTTTTTCTTGCAGTGTTCGTTGCAGCAGGGCTTGTGGCCATCCTCTTGCCACTCATTTTCCCACTCGCCTTGGGTGTCGCCATCAAGACTCTTGGTACTGCACCCATCATGTCTTCCTCCACGTGCCACCTTCCTGTATTGGCTCTCACTTCCGTGTCCATACTTGGCGTCCCTCCTTTACCTTTTGTCACATGCTTTTGCCTTTCCAATCCAGTCTCTTTTTCATGCCCGGTTTGTGCTGTCCAACATTTCTTTTCTCACTCTCCCCACCCACCAAGCCCTTATCTTCCCCTGCCTCTCCATGCTCCCTTTTCTCCCCTGTGCGTGCAGGGTGGGTGCTGCTGGTGGGCGGAGTGGTGACTTTCCTGCACTTCCTCTTCCTCTGTGGTGCACCTGGCACCGTCGCACTGCTCTTCCTCGGCCTCATTCACTTCGCCATTGGATTCTCCCTCGTCACCGGCACGGGCCTTGTACAAGGCCCAAACGCTCTCCAGTTTATCCTCGCCGGCTGGTTCTTAGCTCAGGTAACCTGCTTGTGCCAACGTATCAGTGCAGGGCCCCTCCTCTCCTCCTTTCTGTTCCTTGGTCTGCTTTTGAGTCGACTCAAAAGCCCCTCCTCTCCTCCTTTCTGTTCCCTGGTCTGCTTTTGAGTCGACTCAAAAGCCCCTCCTCTCCTCCTTTCTGTTCCTTGGTCTGCTTTTGAGTCGACTCAAAAGCCCCTCCTCTCCTCCTTTCTGTTCCTTGGTCTGCTTTTGAGTCGACTCAAAAGCCCCTCCTCTCCTCCTTTCTGTTCCTTGGTCTGCTTCTGAGTCGACTCAAAAGCCCCTCCTCTCCTCCTTTCTGTTCCTTGGTCCAGTTCATGTTAACAGAACAGATGTTCTAAGGCCTTGGCCCCAGGAAACCCAGTTTCAGGCCCCTCTTCGCTTTCCTCTCTACCCTCAACCCACCTTTCCCCCAGGGCGTGTTCAAGAGCGCACTGGGTGTGTCGCTGCGCAGCATCTCCTCGTGGCCCATGGTGCTGCTCTCCGGCATGATCGCCATTGCTCTCGGCTTTGTGGTGTTCGCACAGCCACCGCAGCCAGAGGAGCCAAACAAGGACTTTGTGCGCCTGGCAGGGCTGCTCGTGGGCGTGGACCTCTTCATCACCGGCGTCAGCATGCTTGTCATCGCCCTCCTTTCTTCATGGGGTGAGTAACCTCACATGGCCTGGTACCGGGGGAGTCGCGCATGTCTATTTCACTGTCAGTTTGTTTGCCTACTGTGACTGCACCGTTCGTGTCGCGACTCTGGTGCTGTACTTGTCCCTTTGCCCACCCTGTTGTCTCCCTTATCATTGCTGTCCACCTTTTTATTTCTCTCAGCTGTTCAAATGGTGGACGAGACAGAAGAACCACTGCTTGTTGGCCCTGTCTCTCCTTCGGGAGGTTCTTCTGTCTAAGCTCTACATTAGGCAACCAAGGCTCTACATTTGGCAACCAAGTGCTCCGCTGGAGCAGACTAGCTGTGTTCCCTGTTGGGAACTTGGGAGGTTGTCAACTTTGTGCATTGTCTTGGATTGGAGTAGTAGTTGAGGGAATTGCGCTCTGCTGCCATGCAGGGAAATTGTGTTTTCCAGCTGGTTTCCTGCTCATGTGCTGCTTGTGAACGTGTGTATAGTGTCATTTTCCTTCCAGCATTGCTCTATTTCTAAATACCAGAACGTCTTCAACTCTAGCAGTTTATCCCATCCTCAGATTACATCCCACCCAGCATAGAATTTCCTTCACTCATTCAGTCACATAGGCGCTCCTTCACGATGTGTCAACTACCATATTCTGATGCATCCCACCTTTTCATGCTAACTGAATATATGGGAAATTTTATGAGAATTATGACAAATATTCTTAGCGAGCAAAACTCTTCGTGACAACTGTGTGGAACTGTAAGGAATTTTCTCGATATTCCTTAACGCGCCCTGCAACATCGCGTACAGCAGCAGCCGTTGTTCGCCCGTTACTACTAACGGGGCTTCGCCGACTTCGCGCGCACTGTTTCACCAAACCTCACACTGCTGGCCTGGCCGTGTCGGCCTACGCTTCGGGACTAGCCTGAGCCTCGCTTCCAGCATTGCACTAGCTAGCTCGCACGCACCGCGTTACCGTTTGCACATTTCGCGTATAAATGTTCGCTCATGCCTTCTCTCACATTTTGTACTCGTTTGACACCTTAGTGCAATTCTCGCTACTTAGTTCGTGTCCGTAGGGTTGACATGTCAAGTGAGAGCGTGTCAACCCGAAGCGCATTCAAATTAGAGTGTCAAGCACTGTAGTGGAAGTGTCAAGTCGAAGCGCAGGTACGAACATCAGCGACGCAATTTCATTGGTTTGAGAATTTGTCATGGCTAGATCTGCTAGGCAACGAACAATTCAAAAGACATATTGTGTGCTGATTGGGCAGCATCTGGTCGTGAGATAGGTACCTGCGACAATTTTCTCTCGTTTGTAGGTTTGTCTGTGCCAATTTCAAAAGTGTTCTACGATTTTTATTGGCTGGCAACCTGCAATTTCTTGACACTCTGCCAACAATGTTGGCAGAGTGTCAAAATGCCAAGTTGACACTGCCCACTTTGACATGTCATCCCTACGGACACGACCTTAGATTCATTGCACCCGTAACAGGAACCAAAGCATTGCAGAGAAATGACAATTGCTGGTACCTAGGGACAGGTTCGGGCTGCAGGTCTGCTCGGTTCGGGATCATCGTTCAAAGCAAACCGGACTTCCCAGCCAGCCCTCAGACTAGCGACGCTGAAGCTTTCCAGATGTATTGCCCAATCAGCGGGGTGCCTTACCTCTCTCTGGCTCGGTATTCCCCCCTAAAGACACTCCATCGCCTCGTATCTTTCATGAAAGCAAACCCTAGTTTCCTTCCGCTTCCCCATACCATTGCAGCCACTGCTCACTTATCTCTTCCCTTGCGGCGACATCCCTTGGGGTGGCCTCGCCGTTCTAGCTCCAGTCCATTCCGCTCCTCGCTCCTAGCTCAGATTGCTCCGTGCTCCAGCCGTTCCTCGCCTAGTTTCACCTGACGCTCCTAGTTGTTCTCGCTGTGTCACTGCAACCGTCCCTACCTCCTGACGCTCCTAGCCTTTATCATGGCGTCCACTAGGGTTCTCCAGCAGCAGGGACAGCAGCAGCAGCAGTTTCAGCAGTGGCACCCGCAGCAGCAATGGCGCCCTCAGCAGCAGCTCCGCCCTCAGCATCATTGGCGCCCTCAGCAGCCATGGGGGCCTGATGGTTCGGTAGCGTTGGCTACAACAGCGGCCCAGCCAGCTTGGGGGCTCGTCGCGGTGGCCGCGACGTCTGTGAGAGTACAACGGCTTTGCTGGACTTCATTTGATCGAGTATGCTTCATTACGCATTATCTAGCTTAGCTTTATTTTATCTCGCATGCTTTTGCTTGATTTCCTAGGTTCGTTGCTTTTACTATAGTTATTATAGATATAGGCATAGAACTAGGTTGAGTGCACCGAATTCTAGGCTTTTCGGTTGCCACCGGATTGTCTTCTACCGAATTCGGGAAGGACCCGTTCGGGACGCTTCGCGACCCGCGGAATCTTCTAGTAACACCCGTGTTACTGCCTTTGTGTCGAGCCTATATAGCCTCGCCTTGTACGGGCGTGATTCATTCAATAGATTCATCTTTCCTGAACTAGATCCTCACTCTTGGTAATCAGACCGCGTTTACGCACGAAGTCTTTAACCGTTTAGTTCCGACCTTAAAAAACCGCAGGGGCGACGACGAAAGCGCCAATACGGGTGTGTAGAACCAGTTTCGCGCAATTTTGCGAAGTCCCCCTCGATTCGGTTTTCGAACACCCCTCAGATTTATTGGTGAAAATGTTGGAATTTCGACCGTTCGATCGATTTTCATCTCAACAGCCTAGAGAATTTCGCCCAAAAACGTTGGAATTTGGAGCGTCGTATCGAGTTATTCGTCAACGGCCAAGATCGAACGCGAATTTCGACTAAGAGAGATTCATGCCGAGAGTCACGCAGAGCGGAGACGTGCAGCAGAACCCGAAGAGTGGTCATCTTCGGGGTAGGGGAGAAGTGTCAGATTTATATGACATAGCTACTGTAGGCTATAGTGGGGTAGCACATATGGGGTACAGTTTTCTAGGGTTTGCATTTGTACCCAACTTTCCCTTAGTCAATTCATTCTCGTTCAGTTTCACATGGTATCAGAGCATCTACGCTCCTGGCCTGTGGGCCCACCTAACTGCTTCCGCTGCTACTCTGTGTGTTGCACGCCCCGTGGCGTGCGACGGATTTCTCTTCCCGCCGCGCGCTCGGAGCGTGCGGCGGTTTTCTGCCCGCCGTGCGCCCCGAGGCGCGCGGCGGTTTTCTGCCCGCCGTGCGCCCCGGGGCGTGCGGCGGTTCTCTGCCCGCCGTGCGCCCCGAGGCGCGCGGCGGCCTTCTGCCCCGTCGGTCCGCGCGTCGCCCCCGGGGGGCGCTTCGACGGGCGACGGGGACCAGCCCGTCGTCCCCCGTCGCCCGTCCTGGCCAGCGCGGGCTGCGCTAGCCCCGAGCGCGGCCCGTACGGGCTGCGCCCGGCCCGCGCGCGGCCCGTACGGGCTGCGCCAGGCCCGCGCGCGGCCCGTACGGGCTGCGCCAGGCCCGCGCGCGGCTCGGGCCGCCTGCGCGCGGTTCGTCGGGCTGTGCCAGGCCCATGGGCGGCCCGTTCCTCTCTGTCCCTGAGCTGTTCGCTGTCCCCCGTGCTTCTGACGGTGCCCCACCCCTGCTGCTGCCCGTTCTCCTGAATTAGGGTTTGGGGGTGAGGAGTGTGGGGGTGGCGGTTGTGTGTTACTCCCCTTGCTCCTCCTCCTCCCTGGTCTCCCACTGCTGCAGCTGCCGCTGAGGGGGGTGGGTGTGTGGGAGCCTACGGTTTAGGGTTTTAGGGGGGTACGTGGGAGTGGAGCTAGGGTTTGAGCAGTGGGTGTGTGTCGAGGGTGTGGGGCAGTTGGAGGAGGTTGTGTGGAGGTACCTGTCGTGTCGCCTGCAGCGCCTGTAGTCCGTCGCCCTTGCTTCGGTAGCCAGTGAGCCTGCTGCACCAGTCGCCAGTGGGTCCGTTGCTCCTGCCGCTCTTCTATAGCCGCCGAGCCAGTTACTCCAGTAGTCCGTCGCCCTTGCTTCGGTAGCCTCTGAGTCAGCCGCTCCTGTGCCCGTGCCTCTGCAGCTTCAGTCGTTGCCTCCCATCTTCTTTACCTCCACAGCTCCTCCTCCTCCTCACTTGCCTGCTGTGATTAGCTCTAGCTTTGCTTACCTTTGTGAACTCCTGCTCTATACCTGCTTGCTCATTGTACTGATTACACCCCACTTTGGCTATGGGGGTGTGTCAGAATGTTATTCTCTGGCCTGTAGTGGGGTGCTCTATAGCGAGTACAACCCATCTAGGGTTTGCTATATGTATCCTCATTGCTGCTAGTGAACTCCTCCTCTTTTGCCTAAACTTCTCTTGCCTAGCTAGGACTTACCTAGCTATGGCTCCTAACTCTACCTACTATCTTCACAAGAAGGTCTGGAAGAAGTCAACTACCTGTCGCTGACTGAAGCCTCGTGCAACGTAACGCGCCTTGAAGACAGGCGGAAAACTTGGCGGCCGCTTCACCCTGAAAATGCACATGTCACTGACGATGTTCGCCCCAGGTGGGGGAACCTCGTCTACGTAAGTGCTTGTGGACTTCCAGGATGCCATCTTTGCGTCCATGGGTGACTGCCACTAAGAGGAGTAGGGACCCTCTATCGCCTCTGCGTAAGAGCGCGGGGTCGGGATGTCTGGTGCATCCGGGTCTCCCTCAGGTGCAATCAGCATGGACACAAGATGAGGTACAGCAGCTGCAAAACACTCAAAGTCCTCCTGTCTGTCCTCAAGGACGTCTGTTCCAAGAGCACACTCACCACCGACGGACGGAGGACAGACAGACTCTGACTCGGTAACAAGACTAGCGGCGTAGTCGAGACGACAGCGAGCAGCAAAGTCGACAAGCTCAGCAACTAACGCAGACGCAGCAGTGGACTCAAAGGAAGGGTAAGTGACAACAGTCGCTAGCAGACGCGTGACAGTAGGGCTGGCAGCACGAAGGAAGTCAGACTCCGGGGTCGGACCGTCAGCAAAGGAGGACACATGAGGAGAAGGCAGAGGGACACGCGGTGGAACAGAGGAAGGACGAAGTGCCATCTGGTGCGTGCCGGGGACAGGAGGAGGACGCTGATGCGGAACACGATGACCAGTGCGCACAGTGCGGACAGGCAACGCAGGACGAGACACAGGCTTACGACGCTCCGTAAGACCTCCGGGCTTCTCAGTGTAGGGAGCAGGAGCAGGCAGTGGGGAGGCTGGCTGTAATTGTGGCTGGGACTGGTCAAGCGGTGGACACAGTAAGGGAGGAGTACAGCCAGGTGAGGACGGGAGACCAAGAACATGCTGAAGAAGAGGAACGAAGTACGGTCGCGGCCGCACACCGCTTCCAGAACCAGCACTGATAGCACCACCACCCCCCAGGGCCAGCACCTCCAGCTCCAGGGTCTCCAGCTCCAACGCCTGCAGCACTACCAGCTCCAGCGGCTCCAACTCCAACTCCCGCAGCACCTCCAGCTCGAGCAGCTCCAGTACGTCCAGTAGCTCCAGCTCCAGCAGCACCTCCAGCTCCAGCAGCTCCAGTACCTCCAGTACGAGCACCTCCGGGACCAGCGGCTCCAGCACCTCCAGCAGCTCCAGCAACACCTCCAGCTCCAGCAGCTCCAGCTCCAGCAGCATCTCCAGCACGAGCACCTCCCTGGCCAGTGGCTCCAGCACCTCCAGTAACACCAGCTCCAGCAGCTCAAGTACTTGTAGCACCTCCAGCTCCAGGGCCTCCAGCGCGCTCAGTTCCAGCAGCACCACTCCGGAGGCTCCAGCGCCCAGCAAACCACTCGCGCAGTTGCAGTGGAGAGAGGGTCTCCTGCCGAGACAAGAGACCCGTAGGACCTCCAGGCTCAGCACGCTCGGGCTCGACACCCCCAGGCTTAGCACTCCCAAGCTCAGCACCCCTAGGCTCAACACCCCCAGGCTCCGCACGCTCAGACTCAGCAACCCTAGGCTCAGCAACCCTAGGCTCAGCACCCCCAGGCCCCATACTCGCAGGCTCAGCACCCCCAAACGCAGTACCTCGAGCAGCAACAGAGTCGACAGATACCTCAACAGGCTCGACATGGTCTACCTAGGACACCTGAGGGAGCAGGACCCTGAGGGGGGAGGGGGTCTACCGGAGGAGGACCTGGTGCGAGGGAGGGGGAGGGGCAGTGCGGTAGGGGAAGAGACGGTAAAAGGGAACCGACTCGTCAAACGTGACTTCCTGAGAGGGCAGGACACGGCGCGAGGTGGGGTGGTAAAACTGCCAGCCAGGCGCGTCAGGTGGAAAGTCAAGGAAGACACAGGGAACGGCGCGGGAGGAGAGCTTGTCCGCGGAAGTATAGCGGGCAAAAGCACGACATCCCCAGACCTAGAACACCGACGCATCACCAACCTCTCCCGTCCAACGCAGTGTCGGCGAGGTCTCCGGCAAGGAGACACGGGGCCAAAGGTTGAGCTAGTTCGCAGCGTAGCGGACCGCAAACGGCCACAGAAAATGGGGGGTAGCCGCATGGATCATGGAGGTACAAGCGACCTCCATGACTAAGCCAATACGGCGCTCAACAACCCCATTCTGCTGCGGAGAGGCCGGAAGCGTGAGCGTCTGTCGAATGCCCTCCCCACGACAAAAGTCCTACAAGAGGTCGGAGGAAAACTCACCGCCTCTGTCAGAGTGCAGACGCAGGACGGGAAGGTCCGTCTTGAACCGCTCGCGGAGCTGGAGACGAACAACGCGGATCCAAGGGATCAAAACATCAGGGACCTCCCCCTTTCGGCGCAAGGGGAAGACCGTGGTGTAACGCGTGTAGTCGTCGACAACCAGCAGAATGTACCGCTCGTGGGGTTGTCCACGGACGCGGGCTAGGCCCCACATGTCCAGCTGGAGAGTCTGCAGGGGAGCAGTCGTTGGAGGGAACGAGGAGGAGTGAGGAGCGGCGTGCTGCCGCCCCTCGACACAGGGAAGGAAGGGAGGGGCAGGCGAGGGTGGGAGGGGAGGCAGAGACCTGGGAAGACCAGAGACAAGGTACCGGGAGTGCATGCCACGGAGGCGTGCCAGAGAGGGGTGACCAAGGCGGTGGTGCCAAAGGAGCGTCTGGTGCGACAGGGCGCGACATGAGCAGGGGGCTGCTAGCTGACCTGACGCAGATGCAGACGCAGCTACCTGAGGAGGCGCAGTAGTCAGTGTGTACAGACTCGACCCAGGCCGACGGGTGAACGTGGCCAGGTGCCTACCAGTCCGGGTGCACGTATAGACCGCCACACGCTGTCCTCTAGGGGTCAAGGTATCAACCCACTGATCCTGAAGGACTGCGTTGCTCACCAAGTTTGTAGAGAACGAGGGGAGGTGGAGACCTGACAGTGAGCCAGACGGAACCGCCGGACAAGGCAGAACAGTGGAGGAACATGCAAGGACTAGGTCCGCAGAGGGGTCAGCCAGAGAGACAGCAACAGGTGCAGAGTGCGGTGTGACTGTCGTACTGTCGCGAAAGAAACAGCGGGAAGCACCTGAGTCAAGCGTGAAGGTGTGCAAGGCCGCAGCAGACGCAGTACCAGAGAGAGCAGACTCACCAGCACCTAGAGCAGCAGACTCACTAGCACCTAGAGCAACAGCCTCTATACCTGGGTCTGGCGGCGTACATAGGTAACAGCCACCCTCAGCACCAACAGTCAATGCATACATGGCAGAAATAATAGCATCATAATCAAGAGCAAAGATGTCTACACCCTGCTTAAGCAGCTCTGCCCAGCGGGGAAGCTCAGCCGCATCGGGAAACTCTGCGCGGAACGCGTCGGTAAGACGAGAGAAGCAGCAGTACTGGGTGTGGGGCTTCCTGCATGTCTGACCAGTGCGGTCACCTGTGCAAATGACATACGGGCAGGGACCACTACCCTCAGCCGCCCCACGCTGAGCAAACCACTCACGAAGCTCCATGTTCAAAATCTGACGCTGCTGCTGCTGCCTCTGACCACCGCCCAAGCCTCCTCTCTGACTGGTACCACCTCGGCCGCCACCACTGCTTCCGCCTCCACTCCCACTGCCGCCACCACTGCCGCCACCACTGCCGCCGCCACTAGCGCTGCCACTGCCGCCGCCACTATCGCCACCACCGCCGCCACCTACACCTCCACCCCCACCACCACTCCCTCCGCTACCGCCGCCCCCTCCACCGCCTCCTCCGCCCCCACCACCGCCTCCACTTCTGCCGCCCCCACCGCCCCTGCCTCCCCTGCCCCTGCCGCTGCGTCGCTTCCCACTAGGGGCACACGCAGCTCCTACCTCCTCAGCACGAAGGTAGTCGACACCAGTAGCAGAGGCAACTGAGGGGAGAAGGGGGCAGGGCGAACACCCCTCAAAGAAGGGAGTGCGAGGAGTGCCACGAGAAGCGCCTACAGCGACTATGCTAGTCTCAGCTGCAAGGAGGTGCTTCTCGAGCAGGTCGACAGTGAGGGTGGTGGGGTCAAGGGCGAGGAGGAGGCCCCTGACAACGCTAAGAGAGTCAGGGAGGAGGGTGATTATGAAGTAGAGAGTGATATACATGGGAGGAGGGTTCTTGGTGAGAAACTCGGCGGGGAGCGCAGCGCGGTAGCAACTGTCACTAGTGCAAAGGCGGACAACTCTGGGAACAGGTAGGGCAGGAGAAGGCGGCCTAGAGCAGCAGTGGCCGGGGAGGAGTAACGAGCGACTACAGCGTCGTACAGTGCTTTCGCAGTCTTGTGCTGTCCGAAGTGAGCGCGTTCGGCTAACGGCAGGTGGTTGCGAACTGCTAGGCGAGTAGCAGCGTCATGAGAAAGCCACTGTGAGTGAGCTACACTGTCAGTTGTGGCGGTAGGGGCGAGAGAGGCGCCAGACGTGAGGTCAAACAGTGAAACACCGTCCTTGGAATAGCTCATTAAGTACAGCTGTAAGTCGTCAAGCCAAGCGTCGAACTCTATCGAGCGGCCCTCCGGATCAAAGGTGAGAACACTGAGCGTGGCCATGGCGGGCAGAGCAGTCGGGCGTGCTAGCAGCAGAGCAAAGCAGGGCGGCAGCCAGCAGGGCAGCCTGCAAGGCAGGGCGCGTGGCAGCAGGCGGCGCGCGGGCAAAGCAGGACGCGCGGCGGCGGGCGGCGCACGGGCAGGGCAGGGCGCGCTGCAGCGGGCGGCGCGCGGGCAGAACAGGGCGCGCGGCAGCAAGCGGCACGCGGGCAGGGCAGGGCGCGCAGCGGCGGGCGCGCGCAGGGAAGGGCTAGGCGCACTGTGGCGGGCGGCGCGCGGGCAGGGCAGGGCGCGCTGCGGCGGGCGACGCGCGGGCATGGCAGGGCGCGCAGTAATGGGCGGCGCGCGGGCAGGGCAGGGCGCGCTGCGGCGGGCGACGCGCGGGCAGGGCAGGGCGCGCAGCAGCGTGCGGCGTGCGAGCAGAGCAGGACGCGCGACGGCGGGCGGCGCGCGGGCAGGGCAGGGCGCGCTGCGGCGGGCGACGTGCGGGCAGAGCAGAGCGCGCGGCGGTGGGCGGCGGGCGGCGCGCGGGCAGGGCAGGGCATGCTGCGGCGGGCTTTGCGCGGGCAGGGCAGGGCGCGCTGCGGCGGGCGGCGCGTGGGCAGCACAGGGCGGGCGGCGCGCGGGCAGGGCAGGGCGTGCTGCGGCGGGCGACGTGCGGGCAAGGCGGCACGGCGCGGCGCGCGGGCAGGGCAGGGCAGGGCGTGCGCAGGCAGCGCGACGCAGGGCAAGGCAAGGCAGTGCGGCGCTAACACGGTGGCGCGACGGGTGGGGTAGTGCTACTCGGTGGGCCCTACAGAAACGGTCTTAGGCTAGGACCTGCCCTGAAACCATGTCAGAAATACAAACGAGAAATGAATGAACTTTCAGCAAGATGGGTACAAGTAGGAAACCCTAATTGGGTTGTACCGCATATGGGCTACCCCCCACTACAGCCTACACAGTAAGCAACATATAAGTTTGTCAGGGGCAATTGGCACCACCCACGACTGCTGACCCGATGGAGAACGACAAGGGCGATGGGGAGCAGCGGCTAGCAAAAAATGAGACACGCGAATTTTGCGGCGCTATAGGACATCGTATCTTGGCGTGTTGGAAAATGAAGGAAAGGCATGCGGAGCTGAGGGACAAGAACATTGCGGCACCCCCGAAGCAGAAAACGGACAACGTGGCAACTTTGGAGAGGGCGAAAAAAGGAGAATATGGTGGCGCAAATTTAAAACGTCACGTCCAGCCGGCACCAGGGGAAATCGTCGAGACGAAAGGAGGACCCGTGAAACAAGACCCTGCACCGACTGGGAAACTCCAGCCGTACACCCCGATAAGTAAGAATATTACTTCTCGTGGGTTTCAAGCCTTTATTAAGGGAGAGTCATAAATTAATCCGGTCCGGGTAATATGGGGACCCTACTCCGGAGCGCTAATAAGGGTCGAGCGTTCCGAGGAGCTAATATTCTCTCCCAGCAACTCTGTTTAAAGGCTCCCTGTTCCCCACAGATGAAGCCTACACATCTGCAAAGGCTTAGGGGAAGGTTCCAGGCTTATGAGAAGTTGAATCGGCCTCGGATAAATCCTTCTAACCCTTCTCAGTTGAACACTGATATTGAAGCTGCATCTTCGAGCGCAGGACCTAGGGATGTCATACTCGACGTACCCTACGATCATATAAACGATACCATCTATGGCTACTCGGAGCAGCAACAGCCACTACTCCTCGAGGTGATCTGCAACAGGCGTCGCCTCCAGGCCTTGGTGGACAGTGGTGCGTCCTACTCGTTGTGCGACCGCGGGACGTTGGAGAAAATTGGAGAGTCATCGGAGGAGACCCAATTTACAGCAACGATGGTGGACGGTACGAAGCTTCCCATCCACGGCGAAACAATAGTGCAGCTGCAGATAGGAGCGTTAAGGTGGAAGCCGACGTTGCCGATCACGAACATCAAAGGATTAGATTTCATGTTGGGGCGTGATTTTCTGAAGCGGTTCAACCCCGAGATCGACTGGGTCGACCGGAAGGCGTGCATCTACAACAATGGGAAACGTGTGGAGCTGAGAACCTGGACGGATACAGGGGACGTTCCTGAAATGACACTTGCACGGTGCGAACGGATGGGGAACGAGAGTAACACAGGCTACCTAGCACTGGTTATGGCAGCAGCGGAGGAGGAGAAGCCGAATGCAGAGCTACCTGCAGCAGTGAAGGAGGTGTTGGAGCAGTACAAGGACATCATGCCAGGAAATCTACATGCAGGAGTACCTCCAGCATGCACCCACGAGCACGAGATCGTGGAGGAACCAGGAGCGAAACCTGTCCTAAAATAGAAAGTTCCTGAGAATGTGAAAGAGTTGAAGTAGTTCCTAGGCTTCGCCAACTACTACATCGGGTTCGTGCCGCAGTATAATAAGATAGCAGCACCACTGACCAACCTGCTGAAAAAGGATACGCCCTACAAATGGGATACTCCTCATCAGCAAGCCATGGAGCAGCTACAGACAGCACTGACTACAGCACCAGTACTCATCCTACCGGACCCAGACAAGGACTACGTGGTGGACGCTAGTGACCAGGCAGTCGGAGCAGTACAGATGCAGCATCACGGAAGCAGTTTGCAGCCCATCACCTACCTCAGTAAGAAGCTACACGGAGCAGAACTGAACTACCCAATCAATGACAAGGAAGCCTTAGCGATAGTCACAGCCTTCAAGGCGTGGAGATGCTACCTAGAAGGAGCCAAGACTATAGTGTGCACTGACCACTGCAACCTCAAATACCTGAAGTCGCAGTCAACGCTCTCACGACGACATGCGCGGTGGGTGGACTTCTTGGAGACCCACTTCCACTACGACATCGTCTACAAGCCCGGGCTACACAACAAAGCAGATGCGTTGAGCTGCCCCGGTCATGTAGCAGGCATTCAGCTCGTCGGGATGAACCCTCTACTCAAGGGTCTATTCCAACATGGGTACTCCGTGGACGCAGAGATTGCTACAGCAGAAAAACAAAAGTTGTTACAGTGGGAGAAAGACCTAGCTGTAAGAAAGGGACCAGGAAAGATTTGGGTACCGAACTATGCCCCGCTCCAACAGATCTTACTGGAGGTGTTCCACAATGTGGCATACGTGGGACATTTTGGGAGCAACAAGACATTAGCGGGAATAGCGAAGTATTACTACTGGCCCCGGATGGCAGCGGACGTGCAGCAGTTCGTCACCTTATGCGACACGTGCCAGCGGAGGAAGAGTAGCAAGCAGAAAAAAGCAGGGGTTACTTCAGCATCTACCTGTACTGGAGCAGCCATGGCAAGTCGTCAACCTAGACTTCATCACTGGGCTACCTTAGACCTCACAAGGGCATGACACTATACTCGTGGTGATCGACAAGTTCTCTAAAATGGGACACTTCATCCCAACCAACGCCACGGCTACAGCTGAAGCAATTGCTCGCATCTTCTTCGACCGCATTATCACCATCCACGACATCCCTGCTACACTCATCTCAGACTGAGACAACAAATTCACCAGTAAGTTATGGAGGGAATCCAAAGCTTGCGATGTCTTCAGCGTACCACCCCCAGACTGATGGACAGACTGAGCGACTCGATCAGGTGGTTGAACAGTTACTGCGCACAGCTTGCAAAGACGACATCAGCCGCTGGGATCTACAGTTACCGACGCTTGAGTTCGCTTACAACAACGCTTCGCATGCGGCCACAGGGAAATCTCATTTCTTCCTGTGCTAGGGGCGGGAACCACTTACACCACAGCAGCCAAACACCCCGGCACACGTCCAAGCCGCACACGACTCTGTCACCACCATGTAGTAGCTATGGGAGAAGACTCGGCGACGTCTCACCACGATGCAGAACTCCCAGAAGCAGTATGCCGATCGCCAGCGACGTGATCACTCAGTAGCAGTCGGACATCAGGTGCTTCTCGACACACACAACTTGGACTTATCTCACCTTCCGTCCAAGCTCCGGCCTCGCTTCTGTCGTCCCTTTCGCGTTGAGGCACAGGTGACACCAGTAACATTCCGCTTGCGCTTACCTACTACGTGGAAGCTTCACAACGCTTTCCATGTTCAGCTACTGAAGCCCTACAAGGACCCCAACCAATAGTTCCAGGGATGCCAGCTATCGCCACCACCACCTGTTCTCGTACAGGATGCACTAGAGTACGAGGTGGACCAAGTGCTCGCTCATCGATGCAGACGCGGCAACACGACAAGTTCCTGATACGCTAGAAGAGATATGACCCGTCGGAGGACAGTTGGGTTGCAGAAGCTGATATGGGCAATGCACGCCGTGCTCTCAAGGATTATCTTGTCAAGCAGGGTGTTTCTCACGCCACCCAGCTTTGAGGGGGGGACGTGTGAGAGTACGACGTCTTTGCTGGACTTTATTTGCTGCTTCATTGCGCATTATCTTGTATGCTTATGCTTGATTTCCAAGGTTCGTTGCTTTTACTATAGCTATTATAGATATAGGCACCGAACTAGGTTGAGTGCACCGAATTCTAGGCTTTTTTGTTACCACCAAATTGCCTTCTACCGAATTCGGGAAGGACCCGTTCGGGACGCTTCGCGACCCGCAAAACCTTCTAGTAACACCCGGGTTACGGCCTTTGTGTCAAGCCTATATATAGCCTCGTCTTGTACCCAGGTGATTCATTCAATAGATTTATCTTTCTTGAACCAGATCCTCACAACGTTGGCCCCTGCCAGTACCGGATCCTGACCAGCCCTGGTGCTGGCACTACGTGCTGGCATCCTAACCACTCTACACAACGCTGCTACAGTCGCCTCGACGACCTCTACCGTGAGCGTTTTGGGCCGGGGTCGGCTCCCCCAATCTGGCCCGGCCTGTTTCGTAGTGGTTACGATGTGTTTGATATATGGATGTTGTTTATTCTGTCACATACAGATCTCTTGGCTTACGCGTACCTAGCTTAGGACCTTTGCCTGTTGCTAGTGTCGGTACTTCTGCTTTTAGAGTAGGTGCTTGTGTAGTCACTAGCCCAGCCGTAACGACTGCTGTTGCGTCGCTCTCCTTCACGCTGGACTCCGGCGCGTCTCAGTGCTTCTTCCGCGACCACACCACTTTCACACCTCTTTCGGCTCCAGTCCAAGTTGCCCTGGCTGATCCTACTTCAGCACCAGCAGTTGCTCGTAGCTCGACCACTCTCCCGTGCCTAGCTGTCCCCTCTGGTTTCCTCACGGGTCTCTACATCCCCTCGTTCTCTCGGAACTTGGTGGGTGTTGGATACCTTCAGGACCGGGGGATCACAATCACTTTTCCTGCGCACGGGAGGACTGCGATCCGTACGGACTCTTCCACCAGGGCAGTTCTTGCCACGTTCATCAGAGAGCCCCACTCGGGTCTCTTCGTCCAGCACACTCTGCCCCCGCAGGTAGCTGCGTCTGGTCAAGTTGCTTCGTCCCACCGGTAGCAGAGTTCGGTCAGGTTACTGTGTCCCCACCGGTTGCTGTGCCTGGTCAGGTTGCTGTGTCCGGTCAGGTTGCTGTGTCCGGTCAGGTTGCTGTGTCCGGTCTAGTTGTTGCGTCTTGCTCGTGTCGGTCTTTCACCCACCGGACCGTCTTGTGGCACCACCGTCTTGGCCACACGTCGATCCCCCGCCTCCGCACTATGGCTAGTCACCGTCTTGTTTCAGGTCTCCCTCGCGTCTTCTCGTCGCTCCCTCCCTCGCCTGCACCACCGTGCCCTCCTTGCGTTGCCGGCCATCTTCGTGCCAGTCCGCACTCCCTTCGTCCAACCACTGCTCCCTTCCAGACACTCCACTTGGATGTCTGGGGCCCTGCACCTACTCAGGGCCCTGAGAGGGAACGCTACTTTCTGGTGGTCATCGACGACTTCTCCAGGTACACCACAATGTTTCCTCTCGCGAAGAAGTCTGGTGTGACTTCTACGCTGATCCGGAGGCTTCTAGCCACTGAGGGCACTCGTGGCCGTCGTGTCTCCTGTCTCCACTCTGACCGTGGGGGTGAGTTTCGCTCAGGCATTCTTGCCGGATTTTTCGGCGAGCAGGGGATCGTACAGTCCTGGACGCTGCCGGAGTCCCCATAGCAGAATGGGGTTGATGAGCGCCGCATTGGCTTGGTCAATGACATCGCCCGCACGTCCATGATTCATGCCCGTGCGCCCCATTTTCTGTGGCCCTACACGGTTCGCTACGCCGCTCACCAGCTGAACCTCCAGTCGCGCGTCTCGCGGCCAGAGGCTTCACCGACCAGTCTTTGGACCGGGTCCCCTGGTGTTGGGTCAGCTTTTCGTGTCTGGGGCTGCCTTGCGCTTGTCCGCGACACCTCTGAGGACAAGCTCTCGGCTCGCGCCGTCCCGTGTGTCTTCCTTGGTTTCCCTCCTCGGCCGACTGGTCCTTTTTCCACCCGCCCCTACACCAGTTCTTAGACTCTCGTGACGTCCGGTCGACGAATCAGTGTCCTACTACACCCGGTACCACTGTCGAGGTCTCCCGGTTCCCCCTCCCCCCCTTTTCCTTGCACCCTCTATTCCCCCTGCTCCCGCTCCTCCGGTACCCCCACCCCCCCCTGGTCCTACCCCGTCAGGTGTGTCTCACGCTACCCCTCTACCCTCGGTCGCGCGTCAGGTAGCGTCTCCCTCCCCGCAGTCCTCCTCACAGTCCCCTCAGCAGCCTTCGGTACTTCCGCGACATGTTCATGTGGACTCGGTTGGTGTTGGAGCTGGAGGTGCAGCCACTGGCGGTACTCGGTCTGGGGGTGCTCGTTCGAGGGGTGCTGGAGTTGGAGGTGCTGGCGCAGGTGGTGCTAGCCCTGGGGGTGCTAGAGCTGGAGGTCCTGTCACTGGAGGTGCTAGTTCTGGGGGTGCTGGAGCTGGAGGTGCTGGCACTGGAGGTGCTAGTTCTGAAGTTGCTGGAACTGGAGGTGCTGGCACGGGAGGTGCTAGTTCTGGGGGTGCTGAAGTTGGAGGTCCTGGCACTGGGGGTGCTAGGACAGGGGGCGCTGGAGATGGGGACCCTGACCCTGTTGGTACCCCTTCTAGGGACACTGGTACTGGTGGTGCTAGTTCTCAGGCGACTGGAGCTGGGGGCACTAAGTCTGCGGAGAGCACTCCGCCTCCCCACCGCCACGACACGCGTTACTAGGCGGCCTGCCGGCGTGCACGCGAGGAGCAGGAGCGGTTGGAGCGGGAGCGGCAGGAGTTGCGGCAGTTGGACCTGCTGGAGCATTAGCAGCACCGGCAGCAGCAGCAGCAGCAGCAGCAGCGGCAGCCGCAGCAGCAGCCGCCGCAACCACAACAACAGCAGCAGCCGCCGCCGCCACCGCAGCCGCAGCAGCTCCCTCTGGAGTGGCAGTTGTGAATGGCCTTCGGGCCCTTAGTCTTCCCTCCTCTCCTCCTGTCCGCTCTCCGTCTCCTCCTGCGTTTGGTCCTACGTTTTCTCCTCCTGACACCCGTCCGGCTGTCTGGTCCTCTCCTCCACCGCAGTCTCCTCCCCCTGTTGTCTGTCACTACCGTTCCCGTCCTTGTCCTCCGAGTGCTCGTCCCTCGTCCCCCGTTACCGACCTCCACACTGCCCTCCTTTGTACCTCTCTTTGTCGTTCTCCTCCTCCGGTGTCAGTTCTCCCGTCTCCTCCTCCGTCTTCTCTTCCTATCTCCCCTACTCCTATCTCCGACTATTACCGTGATGTTCGCCTTGTTGTCTCCCACGTTCTAGCCACTGTTGTCACCGGCTCTCGTTTCTCTCCGTCGTCTGTCTCGGCTTTCACTGCCGCTGTCGCTGACTTTGCCGCCGCCAGCCGCCTTGACTACAGCACTCGTGTGGTGCCCGCTCCGCCTACCCATCCTCTGTCCGTCGGGGGATAGTTTGCCCTTGGCTGTGACGTCCTAGAGGACAGACACTCTGAGCTGGAGTACCCGACAGCCACTTCTCCCACTCTCTGTGTCATGCTGCTTTCCTCTGAGGGAGACCCCGACACCCTTGACATACCGACTCCTCGCACGTACCGTGAGGCAGTGTCAGGGGGGTGGGCCTCTCAGTAGAAGGCGGCCATGGACAAAGAGTTGGCGTCTTGGAGATCCACAGGCACGTATGTCGACGCAGTTCCCCCTCCCCAGGCGAACGTAGTCGATGGGCATGTGGCTCTTCAAGGTGAAGCGGCCGCCTGGATCAACCCCGGTGTTCAAGGCGTGCTATGTGGCGAGAGGCTTCAGTCAGCGTGAGGGAGTTGACTTCTTTCAGACCTTCGCTCCGACCCCGAAGATGACTACTCTTCGGGTGTTACTACACGTAGCAGCACAGCGTGACTACGAGCTCCATTCCCTCGACTTCTCCACTGCCTTTCCCTAGGGACGACTGCACGATGAGATCTGGCTGCACTGTCCTCCCGGTTTCACTGGTGCTTTCCCTCCTGGGACCCACTGGAGCCTGAAGCGACCAGTCTACGGTCTCCGCCAGTCGCCCCGTGAGTGGCACGACACTCTTCGCTCCACTCTTCGCCCTTCCTCTGCTGACCCGTCACTGTTTGTTCGTGCTGGCTCCACTCCTTTCTTTATACTCATCTACGTTGATGACTTGGTCTTTGCTACACCAGACAGGGCAGCTCTGGCTGAGGTGAAGTCCGAATTCAGAAGAGACACACGTGCACTGACCTTGGTGAACTGCAGCGCTACCTTGGCCAGCAGATCACCAGGGACAGAGCCGCTCGCAGCATCACGTTGACGCAGTCACACATGGTGCAGCAGGTCCTTCAGCGGTTCGGGCTTCAGCACTCCACCACATAGCCCACTCCTCTTGATGTAAACCACAGACTCACCGGCCTCTTCCCTGACAAGCCCTTTGAGCCCAGTGGTCCCTACCCAGAGCTTATTGGTTGCCTCATGTACCTGATGACTTGTACTCGCCCGGACCTCGCCTACCCTCTTAGTGTCCTCTCTCGCTTTGTTGGACCTGGGAGGCACCGTCCTGTTCACTGGACGGCTGCCGTGAGGGTGGCGAAGTACCTGGCGACTACATCAGGGACGAAGCTTGTGCTTGGAGGGACTCGGCCAGTTGAGCTGACTTGCCTCTGTGAATCTTCTTACGCTGACGACGTGGAGACTCAGCGTTCGACCCAGGGTTACTGTTTCAGTCTGGGAGATGGGGTTGTGTCGTGGAGGTCCACACGATCGTCGTCGGTGGCTTCATCCAGTGCAGAGGCAGAGATCTATGCCGGTGCTATGGCTGCTCAGGAGCTTCGCTAGTTGACCTTCTTGCTCACTGACCTTGGTGAGCAACCTCGCACTGCTCTGACCTTGTTCGCTGACAACAAGGCCATGATTCTCTTGTGTCGCGAGCCTCGACTGGAGACCAGGGTGAAGCACATCGACATTACTTCCTCCTGCGTGAGCTCCAGCGACGCGGCCAGGTGCGCCTAGACTTTGTGGCCTCAGAGGCCAACACTGCTGACCTCTTCACCAAGGCCTTGGCGCCTGGTGATCACCACTGGTTTTGTGTGCAGTTAGGGCTTGTTGAGGCAGGTCCTCGGTTGCTGTAGCCTTGTTGCTTACTCTGCTTGTTGTACCTTCCTACTATATATCATAGTGAACTATTGAACTGGCCTTGTGGCCGTTTGCTTGTGCTCGGAATTTGTGTGGTGTCCTTGAGATCCACACTGAGCTTGTTTTGCTTCTTGCATTGACTGGTCTTGTGACTGTTTGTTCACCCTGCTTGCTTTGATGCCCCTCACTTAGCCTATGGGGTTGTGTCAAATGTTGATATTTGTGATAGGCTTTAGTGAGGTGCTCCCTAGCGAGTACAACTCAGTTAGGGTTTGCTATTTGTATCTCCCGCATTCCTAATCTCATCATTCCATTGCATTCTATTTCTAAGAGGGTGCCCCTAAATCAACCACGCAAGAATCGTGGTTATTGGAATATAAAAATAACGCCCAAGGTGTTTGTTACCACTTCCCTCGAATATTGACCAACACAACCAAAAGGTCGGAATTTGGGTTTGGTCACTGCAATGTTACTCGCCCTTAGTTCGTGTAAGGAATTTTCTCGGATTCCTTACTGGGTCACACTGTACGCGTACAACCCCGGTTTTCGGAAACCCAGGCTCGGCCCGACGACCCCGCCTTCCGAACCACCATCGCGTCGCCTTCGGGTTTTCCAACCCCGAACCTGCACCCAACCATTTCGCGACTCCGCGACCTCGGCCTAGCTAGCACTGCTATAGTAGTCCTAGGCCTCGATGTTTGCTCAGACGTTGTAATCACTTCCGCGTTATTGAATTCTGCGCACGCTTCTCTTTCACAACTCATAACACTTGGTATCAGAGCTACTTTCCTAGGTTACCCTCGCGTTTCTGGGGTAGTTTGTATAAGGGTCGCGATAGACTTGGTAGGCTGTAAAGCGGTCGGCCTGTGAAATAGATACGATTATTTCACTACGACTACGATAGCGTTTACGCCTTCACCAAAGTCGGAAAAATCGCTAGTCACCCCCTGCCTATTAGACGAAGCCTGAGGCACATGGATTCGGCAGAGTTTAACGAGTTCATGCAACAGTTCCGGGCGATGCATGCCAACTTGCAGGGCATGACTGCAGAGATGGAGCGCCTGCGGAAGGAAAACGCCGAACTACACCAGGCGCGTGGTGAAGCGCGCCAGGAGTCGCCTGTCGTTGAGGACGCAAGTAGCAGCTCCACGCCAGATGAGCGGGTCTGGAGCGAGTTGGAAGGCTCCATGGATGCGGACGATGCGAGGCAGGCACAGCAGCAACAGTCACTGCAACAGTCGCAAGCAGCGCCGACACGTGCAGCAGCGACAACTCCAGCAACGACAGCCACAGCGCCAACAGTCCAAGTGGCAATAACGGCTTCAACAACTGTCAAAATCAAGCTGACAAACCCGCCCCCGTTTAACCCAAGTGACAAGTTCGCCACTGTTTCTGCATGGTTGTTCGGTGTGGAGGTGTTTTTTAATGCTGCCATGATTAATGATTGTTGGAATCACTGAACAGGAATGAATGAACTAGCAATGAAAAGAGTACAAGTACCTAACCCTAGAATTGTGTACCCCCTATAGGCTAACCCACTGTAGCCTAAACTAACACAACATATATAATGTTTGACACACCCCCATAGGCAAAGTGGGGGAGAACTAGGGGTCACAAGACCAGTCAAGGTAAAGCAAGGCAAAACAAGCTCAGGGTGGATCTCAAGGATACCACACAAATTCCGAGCACAAGCAAGTGGTCACAAGACCAGTTCACATGCAGGTTTATATATAGAGATCACAGTACAACAGACTCAAGAAGTAAGCAAGTGAGGTCCAGTAGGCACAAGGCCTAGAAGAGTGCAAAAGCGCTGATGGTCACAAGGCTGAAGCGCCTTGGTGAACACATCAGCAGTGTTGGCCTCAGAGGCCACGTAACGCAGGCGAAGCTGACCACGCTGCTGCAGCTCTCGAGCGAGGAAGTAACGCAGAGCAATGTGCTTCGTTCTGTGCTCCAGTCTGTGCTCCTCACACAAGGCAATGGCTGCCTTGTTGTCGACGTACAGCACTGGAGGAGAACGAGGCTGCTCTCCAAGGTCGGTCAGCAAGTAGGTGAGCCAGCGTAGCTCCTGGGCCGCCATGGCTGTGGCGTAGATCTCAGCCTCACAACTGGAGCTGAGAACAGAAGAAGAGCGAGTAGAACGCCAAGAAACAGAACCAGAGCCAAGACTGAAGGAGTAACCCTGAGACGACCGCTGAGTAGCCTGGTCGTCTGCCCAAGAAGCGTCTGAGTGTCCAGTGAGAACAACTGGGACTCGCCCTCCAAGCACTAGCCCCATGCCCGACGTACTGCACAAGTAGCGCAACACCCTCTTAGCTGCATCCATGTGCTCCTTCCGGTGACGGCCGGGAGCGACATAGCGTGCAAGAATGCTGAGAGGGTATGCAAGGTCTGGTCGAGTGCAGGTCATCAGGTACATGAGGCAACCCACAAGCTCTGGATACGGGCCACTCGGCTCTACGGACTCATCCGAAGGCAGAGCTGAGAGCGAGTGACCGGTAGGCAGAGGAGTGGGCTGAGGCGAGGAGTACGTGAAGCGGAAGCGCTGAAGGACCTGCTGCACCATGTGTGACTGAGTCAAGGTGATGGTGCGGCGTGCTCTGTCCCGGGTGATCCGCAAGCCAAGATAGCTTGTCAGTTCACCCAGGTCTGTGCACGTGTGTCTCTTCTGCAGCTCCGACTTCACGTGGGCGAGTGCCACAGTGTCAGCAGTAGCAAAAACCAAGTCGTCGACGTACACAAGGACGTAGAACGGCGGCAGTGAGGTGTCGGTGCGTAGAAACAGCGACGGGTCAGCAGTAGAAGGCGCGAACCCAAGAGCCGCAAGCGTAGTCCTCAGTGTGTCGTGCCACTCACGAGGCGCCTGGCGGAGACCGTAGACTGGCCGTCGGAGGCTCCACTGGGTACCAGGAGGGAACGACCCAGTGAAGCCAGGTGGACGGCGCAGCCAGATCTCCTCGTGCAGGCTGCCCTGCAGGAAAGCAGTGCTGAAGTCAAGCGAGTGGAGCTCGTAGTCACGCTGAGCGGCGACGTGCAGCAGAACCCGAAGAGTGGTCATCTTCGGGGTCGGGGAGAAGGTCTGGAAGAAGTCAACTCCCTCGCGCTGACTGAAGCCTCGTGCAACGTAACGCGCCTTGAAGACAGGCGGAGAACCCGGCGGCCGCTTCACCCTGAAAATCCACATGCCACTGACGATGTTCGCCCCAGGCGGGGGAACCTCGTCGACGTAGGTGCCTGTGGACTTCCAGGAAGCCATCTCTGTGTCCATGGCTGACTGCCACTGAGAGGAGTAGGGACCGGCCATCGCCTCTGCGTAAGAGCGTGGGGTCGGGATGTCTGGTGCATCCGGGTCTCCCTCAGGGGCAACAAGCATGGACACGAGATGGGGCAAAGTGGCAGCAAAGCACTGGAACTCCTCCTGCCTGTCCTCAAGGACGTCAGTGCCAAGAGCACACTCACCCCCGACGGACGGAGGACAGACAGACTCAGACTCAGCAACTAGGCTAGCAGCGTAGTCTAGACGACAGCGAGCAGCAAAGTCGACAAGCTCAGCAACTAAGGCAGACGCAGCAGCAGACTCAAAGGAAGGGTCAGTGACAACAGTGGCCAGGAGACGCGTGACAGCAGGACTGGTAGCACGAAGAGAGTCTGACCCAGGGTCAGGAAGAGCAGGAAGAGAGGAAGCAGGAGGAGACGGCAGTGGGACACGCTGTGGAGCAGTGGACGGACGAAGCGCCATCCGGTGAGTGCCTGGGACAGCAGGAAGACGCTGACGCTGGACTCGATGACTAGAGAGAGCAGTGCGGACAGGCGACCCAGGACGAGACTCAGGCGACGCAGGACGAGACGCAGGCTCACGCCGCTCAGTAAGACCTCCAGTCGGACCAGTGTAAGGAGCAGGACCAAGGAGAGAGGAGGCAGACGGTAACGCCGACTGCAGCTGGACAGGCTGAGGACACTCTAAGGAGGGAGGAGGAAAAGGAGGAGGAAGCTGACCAAGAACCTGCTGAAGGAGCGGAACAAAGTACGGCTGAGACCGAGCAGCGACACCAGAGCCAGCAGGGACACCCGCACCAGGGTCGGCAGCACCAGCAGCAGCTCCAGCGTCCACGTCCTCAGCACCAGCGGTAGCTCCAACGCCCGGGTCCTCAGCACCAGCAGTAGCTCCAACGCCTGGGTCCTCAGCACCAGCAGCAGCTCCAGCGCCCGGGTCCTCAGCACCAGCAGCGGCTCCAACGCCCGGGTCCTCAGCACCAGCAGCAGCTCCAACGCCCGGGTCCTCAGCACCAGCAGCAGCTCCAACGCCCGGGTCCTCAGCACCAGCAGCAGCTCCAACAGCAGCGGGGTTCGTAACACGAGGCACGCCACTCCGAAGAGTGCAGCGCCGCTCGTACCACTCACGGATCCGCTCGCGGGAGGGGAGCTCCCGAACGGGAGAAGAAGTACTAGCACCAGTCCCAGTAGTACGTCCGGCTCGAGCGGTACCTCTCCGGAGGCTGCAGTACTCTAAGTACCACGCACGTAGCTGCTCCGAGGAGAGGGCTCCTCCAGGTGCAGGACTCCCAGACCTCGTACCTCCAGACGCAGAACCCCCAGACTCCGGACTCCGCAGCTCAGTACCACGAGGCTCCACCCCCCCAAGCTCAGCACCCTCAAGCTCCACACCCCCAGGCTCCACACCCCCAGGCTCCACACCCCCAGGCTCCACACCCCCAGGCTCAGCACCCCCAGGCTCAGCACCCCCAGCAGGACGAGAGTCGACAGCTACCTCAACAGGCTCAACCGGGTCTACCTGAGACACACCTGAGGGAGCGGCACCCTGAGGGAGGAGGGGGTCTGCAACAGCAGCACCTGGCGAGAGGAAGAGAGGCGGGGGGGGGAGCGGGGCAGTGCGGTAGGGGAAGAGGCGGTAGTAGGGGACGGACTCGTCAAAAGTGACGTCCTGGGAGGGCAAGACTCGGCGCGAGGTGGCGTGGTAAAACTGCCAACCAGACGCGTCCGGGACAAAGCCGAGGAAGACGCAGGGAACAGCACGGGAGGAGAGCTTGTCCGCAGACGAATCGCGGACAAAAGCTCGAGACCCCCAGACCCGGAAACGCGACGCATCGCCAACCTCCCCCGTCCACAGTAGCGTGGGCGAGGTCTCCGGCAAGGAGACACGGGGCCAGAGGTTGAGTTGATGCGCAGCGTACCGGACCGCAAACGGCCACAGAAAGTGGGGGGCAGCCGCATGGATCAAGGAGGTACGGGCGACCTCCATGACCAGGCCAATGCGGCGCTCCGCAACCCCATTCTGCTGTGGAGAAGCCGGAAGCGTGAACGACTGCTCAATGCCGTGCTCAGCACAGTAGGCTGCCAAGAGGTCGGAGGAGAACTCACCACCTCTGTCAGAGTGCAAGCGCAGGACAGGAAAGTCCGAGTGAAAACGCTCGCTGAGCTGGAGACGGGCTCGGCGGATCCAAGGGATCAAGACATCAGGGACCTCACCCTTGGTGCGCAAGGGGAAGACCGAGGTGTAGCGCGAGTAGTCGTCAACAACTATCAGGAAGTACCTCTCCTGACCCTGACCACGGACGCGGGCTGGGCCCCACACGTCCATGTGGAGTGTCTGCAAGGGAGCAGTCGTCGGGGGGAACGAGGAGGAGTGAGGAGCGGCGCGCTGCCGTCCCTCGACACAGGGGAGACAGGTAGGAGCAGGCGAGGGTGGGAGGGGAGGAAGGACCCTGGGCAGGCCAGAGACAAGGTACCTGGAGTGCATGGCACGAAGCCGCTGCACAGACGGGTGGCCAAGGCGGTGGTGCCAGAGGACAGTCTCGTGTGCCAAAGAGCGACACGAGCAGGGGGCGGACAGCTGACCTGACGCGGACGCGGACGCAGTCGCAGCAACCTGAGGGGACTCAGTAGTCAGTGTGTACAGGTCCGACCCCGGCTGCCGAGTGAAGGTAGCCAAGTGACGGCCCGTACGAGCACACGTGCAGTGTGTCACGCGCTCGTAGGCAGGGGTGAACTGGTGAACACCCCCGTCCTGGAGTGCACAGCCTGCCACCAAGTTCGTAGAGAACGAGGGGAGGTGGAGACCTCACAGTGTGCCCGACGGGACCGCAGGGCAGGGAAGGACAGTGGAAGAGGTCGCAATGACCGGACCCCCAGAGGGGTCAGCAAGGGAGACAGCAACTGGCCGAGTAAGTGGCTCAAGGGCAGTGCGGTCACGAAAGAAGCAGCGAGAAGCACCTGAGTCCAGTGTGAAGGTGTGCAGTGCGGCAGTCGACGCAGTACCAAGGGGGGGAGACACACGAGCACCTAGAGCAGCAGCCTCACCAGCACCTGGGGTAGCCGACACGTGAGTACCTGGAGCGGCAGACGCACTGGCCCTAATGCCCGGGTCGGGCGGCACACACAAGTACTCAGCACCCTCTCCACTAGTAGACATCACATACATGGCAGATAGAATAGCATCAAAGTCTAGAGCATAGATATCAATCCCCTTCTTCAGGAGATCAAGCCAGCGGGGCAGCTCAGTGGCCTGAGGGAACTGAACACGCCAAGCGTCGTCGAGACGAGAGAAGCAGCGCTGTGTGGCGTGCGGTCGTCCACACTGCTGACCAGTGCGGTCACCAGTGCGAATGACGTACGTGCAGCTAAGACCACCCCCACCCCCGTGCTGAGAGTACCACTCACGGACTTCCTGGGGCGAGAGGGTGTGCTGCTGGCCCTGGCCACCGCCAGCGCCTCCACGGCCACCACCACCGCTGCCACCTCCTCGACCACCCCAACCCCTGCCGCCGCCTCGTCCACCGCCACCCCAACCGCCGCCTCCACTCCTGCCACCTCCCCCGCCGCTGCCGCCACCACCCCCACCGCTACCACTCGCCCCTCCAGCCGAGCCACCACCCCCACTGCCTCCACCGCCCCCACCGCCGCCTCCCCCGCCGTCACCGCCACTACCCTTGCCCCCTTTGCCCTTGCCGCTGCGGCGTCCGCTCGAGGCAGACGCAGTACCGACCTTCTCAGTACCAAGAAGGTCGACAGCAGCAGCAGAGGCGACAGAGGGAAGAAGGGGGGAAGGAGAACACCCCTCAAAGAACGGGGTACGGGGGTCGCCACGAGAGGCACCTACAGCGACTATGCTAGCCTCAGCTGCAAGTAGCTCCTTCTCGAGGAGGGCAATGGTGAGCTCAGTGGGGCAACGAGCTAGGAAGTGGTCCCTGACAGCACGCAGTGTGTCAGGGAGGCGGGTGACTAGGTGATAGAGAGTGAGCCAGAGTGGAGGGGGGTGCGTGGCAAGGAACTCAGCAGGCATGGCGGCACGGAAGCGGGCCTCACTAGTACGGAGGTGCGTGATGAGGTCAGCGACTGTGTGAAAGGAGGCCAGGTCGGGAAACAGGTAGGGGAGGGAGAGACGGCCTAGTGCGGCAGAGGCAGGTGAGGAGTAGCGAGCAACTACAGCTGTGTACAGTGCCGGTGCAGTCTTGTGGTGACCAAAGTGCTCGCGTTCGTCTATCGGCAGGGAGTTGCGAATGGCGAAGCGAGCGTGGGCATCACGAGTCTGCCACTGTGAGCGAGCAGTGCTGTCAGCAGTAGCAGCAGGGGCAGTGACAAGGCCTAGGGCGTGATCGTACAGTGAGATGTCATCCTTGGCTGTGAGCTGTAGGTAGAGGTGCAGGTCATCGAGCCAGGTGTCAAACTTCACAGGGCGGCCCTCAGCATCGAACACGAGAACCTGTGGGCTAGCCATAGGAACAGTAGAAATAGCAGCAGTAGCGGTAGGAGAAGCAGGTAGGACGAACCAGGTAGGGTAGGGCGGCGCGGCTCGGTTCAGGTCGGGTCGCGGCTCGGCTGGGTGGCGCGGCTCGGCTCGGGGCGCGCGGCTCGGCTCAGGTCATGGCGGGGACGGGCCGCCCGCTCTCCCTCTTGTGCTGCGGCGGGAACGGGCCGCCCGGGGCCTCTGGGTGGTGGGCACGGGTCGGCGAGGTAGGCACGGGGCCGGTTGGGGCCCTAGAGGGGCGAGCGCGGGGCCGATCGGAGCCTGAGCGGGGCTAGCGCGGGGCCAAACGGGGCCTTGACGGGGTTAGCAAGGGGCCGACGGGGCCTGAACGGGGCTAGCGCGGGGCCGACGGGGCCTGAAACGGGGCCGAAGGGGCCTGAAACGGGGCTAGCGCGGGCCTGATCGGGGCCTGAATGGGGCTAGCGCGGGGCCGACGGGGCCTGAGAGGGGCTAGCGCGGGGCCTACGGGGCCTGAAACGGGGCTAGCGCGGGCCGACGGGGCCTGAAACGGGGCTAGCGCGGGCCGACGGGGCCTGAGAGGGGCTAGCGCGGGGCCGACGGGGCCTGAAACGGGGCCGACGGGGCCTGAAACGGGGCTAGCGCGAGCCGACGGGGCCTGAACGGGGCTAGCGCGGGGCCGACGGGGCCTGAAAAGGGGGCCGACGGGGCCTGAAACGGGGCTAGCGCGGGGCCGTCAAGAGGGGCCTCTAGGGGCGTGACACGCCGAGGCGCCCTAGGGCACGGGTAGGTAGGTAGGTAGGTAGTGACGTAGTGGTGGGCCCTTAGAAAATTTCGGTCCTAGGAAGGACCTGCTCTATACCATGTTGGAATCACTGAACAGGAATGAATGAACTAGCAATGAAAAGAGTACAAGTACCTAACCCTAGAATTGTGTACCCCCTATAGGCTAACCCACTGTAGCCTAAACTAACACAACATATATAATGTTTGACAATGATGATGCCACCCGCATTAATTTTGCAGTTTCACTGCTAAGGGGACCTACGCTGGAGTGGTGGCAACGAACGTTGCAAGACGAAGGGACTTCGACAGGAACAGCACGTGTGAACGACGGGACTTCGACACCTGTCACACAACGAGCAGCTTCAATTTTTGGGACGGCTACGATACGCACATGGAGGGAGTGGGGCGCCGCCCTGCGAACCAGATTCGAGCACATATCCGCCTCAGACTCTGCTCGCATGAAGCTGTGTGCCTGGAAGCAGCTGACTTCGGTCCAAGAATACACCAGCACATTCTGCAACTTGGCGGATCAAGTGGACGACATGAGCGATGCGGAGCGGTTGGATCGCTACGTGGTGGGTCTGAAATACGAGATACAGTACGAGGTCCGACGAACGCGGCCACGCAACTTAAACGGATGCACTGATACAGTGGGCAAGATCGAGCTTCCGGAAGAGCCCTCAATTTCGTGGATCGACTCAGCAGCCCACGCTCAACGGCGTGGATGCGCCAAGCCGAGCCATCGGGCCGTGCTCTGCATGCAACCAGCTGGGCCACCTTAAAAAAGACTGCCCGAGGTTTAAGCAGGGGAAGAAGAACAACGGAGAAGGGTCGGGTAAAGATACGAGTCAGTAGCAGACGGGCGCCCTACTGACGAGACCCTGTCGCCCGACAATCACCATCCACACCGGGTCGTGGTACCGATCAGAGCTATCGACCGCAACCGGACGAATAACGTGGGTAAACACGTGAACTACCCTGTGCTGGTGGTGGGGAGGGTTAACGGCTATAAAATTAAAATATTTGTTGACGATGGGGCGAGCCACAGTCTCGTCAACCTTGCAACGGCCAAAAAATTGGGGTGAAGCTGAACAGATGTCTGCCGGAGATCGATGCAAGATTGGTGGATGGGACGCCGTTGGACATCCGAGATGAAGCGCGAAAAATTCGGATTAGGTGTGGCGACAATTTCGGGTTCGGCATGAAGATGCTGGCGACGACTTTGGACGGCTGCGATGTGCTGCTGGGGCGAGATTGGCTGCAGAAATTCAATCCGACGATCGACTGGACGACGGGAGCAGGCCTCACGACGCTTCTGAAGTGGACGGACCCGGAGCCAGTGACGACACTGTTAACGGGAATGGAGTGTTGGCCCCGCCCTCGCTTGGGCAACGCCGATCACTTGGTCGGATGTACGGGAGTAGCAGCCGACTAATCACAGTGGGAGAGCTGCTCGACAGGCTTCGTCGAGCTGCAGGGGAACACTGTGGTGTTGCTGTCAACCAGGGAGCTCGACAGCTGCAACTGACTGTTCTGGGCGATGGGTGGACCGTCGACTAGGAGGGGCACTTCGACCGGGAGGTCGACGGAGCAGGTCGTCGACCTGCAGCTCGACCGGGAGCTGTCTGTCGACCTGCAGTTCGACCGGGAGGTCGACGGAGCAGTCCGTCGATCTGACAAGTGCGCGGCGGTCGACGAGGGGAGCTCGGCGACAACCCCTGACGGTTCTGGTCGACGGACCCCTTCCGTCAACCAGGGGGTAGCTCGACAGGAGTTGTGGTCGACCGGAGGCACCTGGGGGTCGACCAGAGCACCTGGGGGTCGACCGGGTAACCTACTCGACGAGTTCTGCGGAGGCACGCGAACGTCGTCGAGGTCGCGATGGCGAAGGCGACTTCGGGCTGGTATCCCGAAGTTGATGTGGCTCGTCACGCGCAGACAACAGCCGACGGATGCCCAACGAGGCAAACGTCTGCGTGGACTTGCGAGCGTGCACACTGCCGTCTTCTACGGGGCAACGCTGGACAGCCGCTCTTCTGTAGCGTTGGCACGCCGTCGACCTGCTCTGTTGGCAGGTCGCCTTTCCTCTACGCAACGCTGGCAGGCGGTCGACCAGGCTGTGCTGGCGGTCGACCAGGCTAGCTGCAGAGTTGCTAGGTGCCTGATGTAGTCCTTCTGTCATTGCTTGTTCAATCATTCTGTAATTCCGAGTTTGCCTAGTGGAAACTCTTGCCAATTTCTCCCGTGAATGCGCAAGCACTAAGGAACTAAGCAAAGCTACGATCACCTCTAGTAGTTCGTGCCAACCCCCGTAGTCTAGCTCACTACCGTTGTAGAGTGAATCTTTGCATGGTGCGGTGAGCGTGGACGGCCCCGCAAATACCTTCAGATAGGAGCCGACTTTTGCGCCTACTAAGTCGTTCGTAGGCCGGCAGCAGCGATAGTCACCATGGTCGGCCCCGTAGCTGATGCGGGAGTGGCGGACACCTTGGAGACACGCTTGGCTGATGTGAGGAAACGCTACGCGGATGGCGAGTACGGGACGATCCCCTTGCTGATCGTCGAGTTGGGCATCCGGTCGCAGTGGGCGACGGAACACCCTTCCCGTCCTGCATCTCCTCGGCCGGTGCGCAACGAAGGTGGCGTCGACGACGAGGCCGACGGTGGTGCACGAATCAGCGGCAGTGAAGGCACGAGGCAGAGAGGGGTGATCAAGGTCGACGGTGGTGTCGACGGAATCCAGGCGCGAGTGCAGCAGTCTACGGCAACTGCAGGCAGCTCGCAAGCCGACGTCGATCTTCGACGTCGCTCTCCTCTACGAAGCTGTGGAGGGCTCTCGGCGACGACGCATGTGACGGCAGGCGGGATTGCACCGGCGTATTGCTACTTCAAGTTCTTGCCGGACCGGATCACCGTCGCACCGCTGCAAGGTCGACGGGACCTCATCACCTGGAGGGAGTCAATCGAACCTCAGCTGGAGGTCGACGGGCTGAAGGGCTTCGCCGACGGCACCGTGCCAATTCCGCCCGAGGAGGATGTCGAGCCGCGCGAAGAGTTTCGGTCTGCTCACCTGCTCACCTTCATGGTCATCTCGAGGTGCTGCTCTCCGGTGGTGCAGCTAGCGCTCAGGAGCTGTCGAGAGCGACTGGATGCTGGTCACCAGGCATGGCACTTCATCATGTCGATGTACCAGGCCAGGGACGACCTGTACATCAAACAGTTGGAGGAGAAGATGACTCACATTCGGATGGGCGAGCAGGAGTCAGCGACGGACTACTGCAACCGAGCTCGACGGATCCTAGCTGAGATGAGGATGGCGGGCGCCGAATACTCGACGGCGTCCTACATCATCCACGTCCTCAAGGGCCTGCCGCGCAGCTACAACCTTATGAAGCGGTTTACGATGGTGCCCGGCACACGTGAGTCCCTCGATGAGGACTCCCTTACCAGCTACATCCTTCAGGATGAGGCGATGTAGGAGGCAGAACAGCCCACGGAGTTCCTTCCGCAGGCGAGTTGCGCTGCACCGACGAAGCCAAATCGTCAGCAGGAGCAGCGCGGGAAGCCAGGCGGAGGTGGAAGCGGAGGTGGGCGGTCAACGAAGGGCGTCGACGAGAAGAGGTCGACACGGGACAAGGGTCGATGAGGTGGTGGTCGACGACGAGAGTGCTGAATCTGCGGCGACCTCGACCATCTCTCCTTTGAGTGCCCTGACCGCGATGACAGCGACGAGGACGACAACAAGGGAGGTCGCGATCGATCGGCCAGTCGTCGCCCTCGTCGAAATGAGAAGCCGCGCAAGGAGAAGCAGGCGTCGAAGAGGACGTCGCCGACGAAGGACGTCGACCACTCTAGTGGCAAGGGCCGAGGCGACGGGGATGCGTCGTGCTCGATGGTCGGCGTGGTGGAGCCGACGGTCTCACTGGCGCCGGAGGCTGGCGAGGACTTCCAGGCGGTGGCGGCAGCTGTGCAGGCCAACCCGATGGCGGTGCTGCTCGACAGCGGGTGCTCCCACCACCTGATGGGGACGAAGGCGGTCTTCGTCGACATGACGCCGAGCGACGGAGTGAAGCACGTGCGTGGATTCAACGGGGCGCTGCAGCCTGTCGAGGGTAGAGGAACCGTCACTCTACAAGGGGAGGACGGGAAGCAGGTCCTCATCCCCGACGTGCTCTACGTTCCGGGCGTACAGGCGAACCTGCTATCAGCTGGCCAACTAAAGGAGAGCGGAGTGCAGCTGCAGGGGGACGGCGACGAGATGCTACTCGTCACCGCGACCGGGGAGGTGCTCGGTGTCAAGCTATATTTGTTATAGCTCATTTTTGTTAGTCTAGGTGTATCTTATGTTTTCCTAGGGTTAGAGTTATGCTTGCTATATCTTGGTTTTTTCTTATTTTCCTTAGTCAATTTTTACATTGTGAGATGGTATAGAGCTAGGTTAACCCTAGCGAGATTTTCCCCTTAGGAAAAACCACTCGACTATCATGGGCCCACCTAGTCGCGCCCCGTCCTAGACCGCCCGTATCGCGCTTACCTTAGGCCCCGTCACCCGTAGACACCCCCCCCCCCCCCCCCCCATCGCCAGTCGCCCGTTTCACCCCGTCGATCGCGGTCGTTTTTTCCGTTTTTTTTTTTTTTTTTCCCCCATCGCCCGTCACCCGTCGCGGCTGTTAGTTAACGCGCCCCGCGGCGATGCACTTGGCCGGCGCCGAAGGTGACGTCCCACTACTCCCCTCATCGCCGGAGGCTGACAGAGGAGTCAGCCCGTGCAGGTCGGCCACGAGGGGAGGGGCAGGGGTCGTAGGAGGAGGGGTAGAGGGGCGGACGTCCTCGACGTCCTCAGCAGCAAGTTCACCGACCTCGGCGAGCAGTGGCAGCGTCGCCGACGAAGTGTCGGTGGGCGGGGTGGACGACGAGCGGCCGGACAGCGGCCCGTGCTCCGACTTCCACTCGGCCAGGGACATCTCCTCGTAGAACACCACGTCCGACGTGGTGACCACCCGGTTGGCGGCGACGTCGAGGAGCTCCCAGCCCTTGCTCGCCGCCGACACGCCAAGGTGAAGGCCCCACCTGGCCTTCGGCCTCAGCTTCCCACCACGCTGCTGCTCGGGGACAAGGAACTGCGCCATGCAGCCCCACACTCGCGCCAGCGACAAGTCGGGCCTCTGCCCGGTCAGCAGCTGGTAGGGGGTCGTCCCAGACGGCAGCGTCGTCCGCTCAAGGCAGTTGCGGACCCAGACGGCCTGTCGCAGAGCGAGGTGCCACCAGTGGTGCTGCACGCCCATGTGCAGCAGCATCGTCCGCACCGACTCCACCACCGTCCGCATCTCCCTCTCCGCCATGCCGTTCTGCTGCGGGGTGTACGGGCAGGTCAGGTCGTGGACGATCCCCTTGTCGTCCACGAAGTCGGTGAACTTCTTCCCGAGGAACTCCCCTCCTCGGTCCGAGCGCAACTGCAGCACCGACTTCTTCGTCTGCCTCTCCACCAACATCAGCCACTTCTGGAACTCCAGCAGCACGTCCGACTTCCTGGCGACCGGCCTCACCCACACGAAGCGGGTCTTGCGGTCCTTCAGCAGCAGGAAGTACAAGCTGCCGTCCTTGGCAGCCACGCGGAACGGCCCGCACAGGTCGATGTGCACGACAGCCAGCACGTCGTCGGCGTCGGAGCCTTGGTCGGGGAAGGTGTGCCGCGCCAGCTTCCCGCCGACACACGAGACACACGGTGAGTCGGTGCCCGTCGCCGACTTGAGGTCCAGCCCAATGGCGACCTCGTTCTTCGCCGAACTCCGGATGGTGTCCATCCCGACGTGTGCCAGCCTTGCGTGCATCCGGTCCGGCGTCGACATCGTCTTCGAAACGATCGCCCGCAGAGCCACAACCTCCGGTGTGGGCGACGTCGACGTCGTCGAGCAGGGACGCAGGTCGGTGCAGAGGACTCGCCCAGAGTATGTCGCCCGACCGAGCACCTCCCCTGCCACCGAGACGAGAAGCATGCCGTCTCCGTCCTCCTGCAGCTTCACGCCATGCTCCTTCAGCTGGCCGGCCGACAGCAGGTTGGCCCGCACACCCGGGACGTACAGCACGTCGGGGATGAGCACCTGCTTCCCGGCCTCCCCTTGCAGAGCGACGGTGCCTCGGCCCTGGACGTCCTGCAGCGCCCCATTGAAGCCGCGCACGTGCTTGATGGAGCCGCTCGGCTGCAGGTCGACGAAGACCTCCTTCGTCCCCATCAGGTGGTGGGAGCAGCCGCTGTCGAGCAGGACCACCGCAGGGTTCGCCTGCACGGCTGCCGCCACCGCCTGGAAGTCCTCTCCGGCCTCCGGCGCCAGCGAGACGGTCGGCTCCACGACGCCGACCAGCGAGCACGACGCCGTACTGTCGTCCCGCGCCTTGCCGCCAGCAGAGGAGTCGGCGTCCTTCGCCGAAGTCGACGTCTTGGTCGACTGCTTCTCCTTGCGCGGCTGGTTCCCTCCTCGACGAGGACGACGACTGCTCGACCTCCCGCGGCCGCCCTTGTCGTCGTCGTCGGAGTCACTGCGCTCGGGACACTCGAAGGAGAGGTGGTCGGGGCTGTGGCAGATCCAGCACTCCCGACGTCGACCTCCTCCTCCTCGACCGCCGTCAGTGGTCGACTTCTTCTTGTCGACCTCCTTGGTCGACTTCCAGCCACCGCTCCCGCCGCCACCAGACTGTCCGTGTTGACCCGGTCGACCTCCTTGCTTCGCCGGGGCGACGAAGTTGGCCTGCGCCAAGAGCTCTTGCGACCGCTCGGCCTCCTGCATCGCCTCGTCCTGCAGGATGTACGAGGTCAGGTTGTCCTCGTTGAGTGTCGTCCTCATGCCCGGCGCCATCGACAGCCTCTTCAGGAGGTTGTAGTTGCTCGACAAACCCTGCATGACGTGGGTGACGTACGACGCCGTCGAGTACTGCGCGCCGGCCATCCTGATGGTGGCGAGAATTCGCCGGGCTCGGTTGCAGTAGTCGGTCGCCGTCTCCTCGTCGCCCATACGCAGGTGTGTCAGCTGCCCTTCCAGCTGGGAGATGAACAGGTCGTCGGTGACTTGGTAGGTCGACTCAATGAAGTGCCACGCCTTGTGGCTGGCGTCGAGGTACTCCCGACACCACTTCAAGGCGATCTGCACACCCGGCGAGCAGCACCGCGAGATGACCATGAAGGTCAACAGCTGCACGGCGCGAAACTCCGCACGTAGGTCGGGGTCGTCCGGCGTCACCACGGCTCCTCGGGCAAAGTTAATCAGCCCGGCCATCTCCAGTTGGGGCTCGATGGCTTCCTTCCAGGTGAGGATGTCCTGTCGACCACTCAGCGGCGGGGTGACCAAGATCCTGTCCGGCGCAAACTTGAAGTAGCCGTAGCTTGGTGCTATTCCGCCCGCCGTCACCTGGGTCGCCGACATCGGCGACAAACCGCTTCGTCGACCTCCGACGTCGCCCTGCGAGGCCCCTGCAGCCGCCGACGACTGCACCCCTCGCGCCTGAACGCCACCGACTTCATCGGCGTGAATCACACCTCTCTGCCTCGACGTGCCTCCCGCACTGCTGCCGACTTGGCCACCTCCGGCGTTGAGACCCACATCGACGCCGCCTTCGTTGGTCACCGGTCGAGGAGAAGCCGGTCGAGAAGGAGGGTGCTCCGTCGCCCACATGGTACGGAGTCCAGCCTCGACGACCGCCCAGGGTATCGCCCCGTACTCCTGAGCCTCATGGCGTCTCCTCGCATCCTCCAGTCGTCCCTCCAGGGTGTCCATCACCTTGGCGTCACCTACGCGCATGTTAGGGACCTGTACGGCTGCCGGCCTACGAGCAACTTAGGTATGTGACCTCTATGTCGACCTGACTGAAAGGTAAGTCGTGTGCCGTCCACGCTCACCGCACCATGCGAAGATAACTACTGCAACGGGAGCTAGACTACGGGCTAGGCACTGGTGCTCGTGTGATCTCTGCGTTCGTTGGTCCTTAGTCGGTTTCCTAGTGCATACACTGCTTGCTAGCTCACGGGGCAAATTGGCAAGAGTTTTAGTAGAGAAAGTTGACAACAATGGTACAATGAAGTTGGCATCACAAGATTACACCAGAGCAAACATCCAAGTCGGCCAACTGCCAGCGCAGCTTGGTCGACCGCGTTCCAGCACGACTTGGTCGACCGCGCTCCAGCAGTGCAAGGTCGACGGCGTGCCAACGTGCAAAGTTGACGGCGTGCCAGCGTTGCTCACGCAGAACAGCAGCGCACCCGCTTCACAGGTGCGCGCAGATGATTGGCGTGCAGAGTCTCGTCACCTGCACAGCACACACACCACGTCAACCTCGTGCTGATGACTGCTTCTGATCCGCCACGACGACCTCGGGATACCACCACCGAGGTCGAGCTCGCCAACTTCGCCTGGGCGACCGTCGCACTCCTCCGCAGAACCTCGTCACCCAGGTAACCTGGTCGACCGGGCAACCACGTCGACCAGCAGCTTCCGTACGTGCCCGTCGACCTCCCAAGTCGACGACCACCTCCATGTCGACCTCACCAGGTCGACCACACCCTCTGTCGACCTCCTCCAGGTCGACGTCACTCCTGGTCGACCAGCTCCACGTCGACCAGCACTCCTGGTCGACCTGCTCCTCGTCGACCAGCGCAGTTGTCGGCCGACCACCCACGTCGGCCACCCGAAGTCGGCGTCACGAAGTTGACGCCCCGCTACTCGACGCCCAACTGCTCGGCGTCCTGAGTCAAGGTCGACGTCGGCCCCTCCTTCGTCGACCACCAGGTCCAGTCAACCACCAGCAGGTCGACCAGCAGGCCTGGTCGACCAACCACCAGGTCGACCAGCAGTCCGTCAGCCGACCACCGATGTCGGCTTCCCCAAGTTGACGTCACCAAGTTGACGTCCTCCGCAGGTCGACTCCCAAGTCGACCTCCCTGAAGTCGGCGCCACCCTGAAGTCGGCGCCCGTGCAGTGGTCCCCGTGCAGGTCGACCTCCTCGTCAACCAGCTCGCCCACTGCTGCAAGTCGGCTGCTCCCCTCGCACCCGACCACGAAGTCGGCCCGCCCAAGCGGGGACGGGGCCAACACACAACTCCCGTTGACAGTGTTCGCCACTCCTGACCGACGCGCGCTGGCCTCCGTGAAGGAGGAACTGCAGAGGAGACAATCTTGCACTGACCTTGGTGAGCTGCAGCACTACCTTGGCCTGCAGATCACCAGGGACAGGGCAGCTCGCACCATTACGCTGACTCAGTCGCATATGGTCGAGCAGATCCCCACGCGGTTTCGCTTCCCGTTCTCCAAGGTACAACTCACCCCTCTTGGTGTGGATCATGGGCTCACGGCTCCACCTTCGGACGAGCCATTTGAGTCCAGCGGTCCATATCCTGAGCTGGTGGGTTGTCTCATGTACCTGATGACCTGCACTCGCCCAGACCTAGCTTACCCTCTTAGCGTCCTTGCGCGCTTTGTTGCGCCTGGGAGACACCGACCTTCCCACTGGTACGCGGTTAAGAGGGTGGCAAAGTATGTGGCGAGTACATCAGGCATGGGACTTGTCCTTGGAGGGAAGTAGCCAGTTACACTCACAGGTTACTCAGACTCATCGTGGGCCAACGACGCGGAGACGCGCCAGTCTACACAAGGGTACTCCTTAAGCCTCGGAGCAGGTGCTGTTTCGTGGCGGTCGACTCAGGCGTCGTCTGTCGCCGGTTCCAGCTGTGAGTCAAAGGTGTACGCTGTGGCCATGGCCGCTCAGGAGATTCGCCGGCTGTCTTTCCTTCTCACCGACCTTGGTGAGCGGCCTCGCTCTCCCCCAGTCTTGTTCGCCGACAACATGTCTGCTGTCCTGTTGTAAGAGGAGCCTCGACTGGTTGGGAAGGCGAATCACATCCAGCTTCGTTACTTCCTTCTGCGTGAGTTGCAGCAGCGTGGCCAGGCCAGCGTGGTACGTGTGGTCTCTGAGGCCAACACTGCAGATATCTTCACCAAGGCGTTGCCGCCTTGTGACCATCAGCGTTTCTACACCCAGCTTGGCCTTGTGTCTACAGGCCCTCACTTGATTGTGTAGAGATGCTTTGCATTGTACTCTTGCATCTCTTTATATTCGCTATATATATATATGCATCTAGACTGGCCTTGTGGCCCTATGATTCTGTAGAGACGCTTGTCGTGTACTCTTGCGTCTTCTATATTTGCTATATCCTTGCATGTGGACTGGCCTTGTGGCCTCTTGCTTGTTCTCGGACTGTGTGGTGATCTTTAGATCCACCCTAAGATTTGTTGTGTTTTTTGTGAACTGGTCATGTGACCCTTGCTGTGTGTTGCTTTCCACAGGACTACCGTCACCTAGAATATGGGGGTGTGTCAAGCTGTATTTGTTATAGCTTACTTGTGTTAGTCTAGGTGTACTTAATGTTTTCCTAGGGTTAGGGTTATGCTTGCTATATCTTGGTTGCTTCTCATTTTTCTTAGTCAATTTTTACATTATGACACTCGGTCGCGCACGCTACACCGGACGAGTCCTCTGCACCGACCTTCGCCCCTGCTCGACGCGGTCGCTGTCGACCGAGGTGGTGGCTCTGCGGACGATCGTCTCGGCGACGGCGTCGACCCCTGACCAGTTGCATGTCAGGCTCACGCACGTCGGCGTCGACACGATCAAGAGCTCGGCGAAGCATGAAGTTGCTGTTGGGCTCGACATCACGCCGTCGACCGGAGCAGACCCGCCGTGTGTCTGGTGCGTCGGAGGGAAGCTGGCGCAGCACACCTTCCTCGACAAGGGCTCGGACGCCGAGGAGGCACTAGCTGTCGTGCACATTGACTTTGTGCGGGCCATTTCGGGTGGCTGCCAAAGATGGCAGCTTGTACTTCCTGTTGCTGAAGGATCGCCATACTCGGTTCGTATGGGCAATGCCGGTCGCTAAGAAGAGCGACGTGCTGCGGGAGTTTGAGAAGTGGCTGGTGCTGGTGGAACGACATACGAAGAAGTCGGTGCTGTCGCTTTGCTCCGATCGAGGAGGGGAGTTCCTCGGGAAGGCGTTCACCGACTTCGTCGACGGGAAGGGCATCGTCCACGACCTGACGTGCCCTTACACTCCGCTGCAGAACGGCATGGCTGAGCGGGAGATGCGCACGGTCGTCGAGTCCGTGCGGACGATGCTTCTGCACATGGGCGTGCAGCACCACTGGTGGCACCTCGTTCTTCGACAGGCTGTCTGGGTGCGCAACTGCTTGGAGCGGTCGACGACGCCGCCGGGGACGACGCCGTACCAGCTGCTGACCGGGACGAAGCCCGACCTCACGCTAGCGTGGGTGTGGGGCTGCATGGTGCAGTTCATGGTTCCTGAGCAGCAGCGCGGTGGGAAGCTAGCGCCGAAGGTTCGCTGAGGACTTCACCTGGGTGTGTCGCAGGAGAGCAAGGGCTGGGAGGTGCTCGACCAGACCGACAACAAGGTGGTCACGTCGGTCGAGGTGATTTTCTACGAGACGCTGTCGCTGGAGGTGTGGAAGGCGAAGTATGGGCCGATGTCGGGGCGGACGCAGGCACACCCGCCGACGGATACCTCGACGGCGACGATTCCGTTGCTCGCCGAAGACGACGAGCCTACTGATGAGGATGCTGTGGAGGTTCTTCCCCCTCCCCCTGTTCTTGCTCCTCCGTTCCCCGTCGCAGATCGGCCTGTGCTGGCACCTGTGTCGACCACCGACGATGAGGGGAGCCTTGAGGCGTTGCCTCTGGCGCCGGCTCATGGCATCGAAGGGCCGAAGCAGCTGGTCGACGACAAGGACGTCGACGAGAAAGGAGAGCAGTCAACGGGTGAGGATTCCACCGACAGCGACGTGGTGGAAGTGCCGATCACGAAGGCCGCCATGGAAGAAGAGATCCGCAGCCTCATCGGTATGGGGACTTGGGAGCTGGTCGAACGTCCACGCGGGGTGAACATCATGAAGAACCGGTGGGTGCTGACGACCAAGTATCGCATCGACGACACCGTCGAGCACGAGAAGGCGAGGCTGGTCGTGAAGGGCTTCACGCAGGTGTACGGTGCCGACTACGACAAGACGTACTTGCCTGTGAGAAGCTACGTCACGCTGAGGATCTTCCTCAGCATCGTCGCCGTCCTCGACCTCAACCTGATGCAGCTCGACATGAAGAACGCTTTCCTGCAGAGCAAGCTCGACAGGGTGCTCTACATGTACCAGCCGGACTACTTCGACGACGGGACCGGCCGGGTGTGTAAGCTGCTGAAGAGCCTCTACGGGGTGAAGCAGTCGCCGCTGCTGTGGTACAGGGCTCTCGACAGTGTGTTGCTGGGCGCTAGCTGGAAGAAGAGCCAGGTTGACGAGGCGCTCTACTTCAAGGTTGGCGACGACGGAGTGACCTGCTGGGTGCTGGTCTACGTCGACGACCTGCTCGCCGCCAGCAGCAGCACCGCGATGCTGAAGGAGCTGAAGGAGCTGCTGGAGGCCGCCTTCGAGCTGAGTGAGATCTCGCCGGTGGTGAAGTACCTTGGGCTGGAGATCGTGCGCGACAGGCCGGCCAGGAAGCTGTGGCTGCACCAGCAGGGCTACGCCGACAAGCTGCACAGACGCTTCATCGACAAGGAGCAGGGCGGTCGAGTCCCGAAGAGGCCCAGGAGCGCGAGGAGGAGGAGTACTGGCAGAAGGTCGGCTCGTTGCAGTTCGCGGCGACGACGACGAGGCCGGACATCGCGTTCGCCTGCAGCACGCTGGGGAGCGGCCTCACGGTGAGGAGCGACCAGCACTGGCGCGAGGTCGATCGCTGCCTCGCCTACCTCGCTGATACCCGCGACACTGCCCTGGAGTTTGGTGGTGGACCAGAGTCGCTGGAGCTGATTGGCTACGTGGATGCCGACGACGCGGGCGACAAGCAGAACCGGACGAGCACGGGAGGCTACGCGTCCGTCTACGAAGGGGCCGCGGTTTCGTGGTCGAGCTCGCGCATCAAGTGCGAGACATTGTCGTCGACCGAGTCGGAGTACGTGGCGGCCACGGATGAAGGCAAGGAGGGGCGCCTTCTTCGCTTTCTCCTTGCAGAATTCAAGCTGCTCGACGCTGGGAAGCCGACCATCCTCCGTCGACAACAAGTCAGCAATCACGGTCGCTGAGGGCTTGGGGCTGACGGGCAACCTCAAGCACATGGAGCGACGCTACGCCTGGCTGCAGCACATGGTGAGGCGCGGGAAGTGGATGCTGAAGTACATCCCGACCACCGAGCAGCCGGCGGACTTCTTGACGAAGGCGCTGCATTTTCCGGCTTTCAACCGATGTTCTTTCGCCATCGGCCAAGTTCGTCTGGCCGACGTCGGCGACGGCGATGATGAGGTGCAGCAGTAGGTGCCGTGCCCTTCTGCACGGCTGGTGCGGTGAAGGCGTGCTATGTGTGAGGTGCACGCCGAGGACGTATTTTCTCCGTGGAGTAATGCCGTGTGGGCTGGAGGCCCAAGCATGTGTTGTGTGATGCAATCATACGCATTCACGTCTGTCTGCCTCCCATCATGTGTTCGTGCGTTGCATGCGTGGTCTGAGCGTATGCAAGAATTTGTGTTTTGTGCGGTTTGGTTTTTCTGAGTGTGTGTGAATGTTATTTTGCTTGAGCAGATATCTGAAGTGACTCCTCTGCTCAAGAGCTTTCCGACGAACCAAGTATCGCTTCAATCGGAGCACGAACAAGAAAGTTACGAACGTTGGAAGTTCGTATGCTTTTGATATTTGGTTGTGGTGACTATGGGAAGTTGTGGTGTTGACTCCATAAGGAGTACAGAATCTTGGGGGTTGGGAAATTCGTCAACATCACTGCAGATGCTGCCAAGTGGTTGGGAGGTGCCAAACCAGGTTGGCAAGTGTGGCCAAGTTGGGTGAGGTGGATGGAATGGGTTGGAAAGTGACAAAGGTCAAAGTTTGTTGCCTATGGGGAAGGGAATTGTGTGGTATGAGGTTTCCTTGGTTGGGGACTCCCTTGGGGCCTTCCCTCTCGTCCTCCTCTTCCCCTCCTACCTGGTTTAGTGCTACTCCAATGTTCTTTTGTTGAACTTGTGAACTTTGTGATTGAGTTAAGTTCTTATGGCAGCATACCCCCCTGTGCGCCGAAATTGATAAGTCGAGATTTACTTCACCTCTTGATACGTTTCAACTTGGGAACGGTAGCCACGGAGTAGGGCTACAACATATATGAGTTTAGTGAAGTTTTGACACTGCACTTTTCGTCGACGGCGTTTCTTGTGAACTCGACTTTTCTGTTCAGAAACTAGGCCCAACGATGTTGAGATATTTTGGCTCCTAATCTTCATAGACTCCGTCCTTAGTCTCTAACAGCATGAGCGCGGTAGGGGAGTGTTAACGAGAATGGAGTGTTGGCCACGCCCTCGCTTGGGCAACGCCGACGACATGGTCGGATGTATGGGAGTAGTAGCCGACTATTCACAGAGGGAGAGCTGCTCGACAGGCTTCGTCGAGCTGCAGGGGACCACTGTGGTGTTGTTGTCGACCAGGCAGCTCGACAGCTGCAACTGACTGTTCTGGGCGATGGGTGGACTGTCGACTAGGAGGGGCATTTCGACCGGGAGGTCGACGGAGCAGGCCGTCAACCTGCAGTTCGACCGGGAGCTGTCTGTCGACCTGCAGTTCGACCGGGAGAAGTTTGTCCACCTGCAGTTCGACCGGGAGGTCGACAGAGCAGTCCGTCGATCTGACAAGTGCGCAGCGGTCGATGAGGGGAGCTCGGCGACAACCGCTGACGGTTCTGGTCGACGGAAGGGGTCTGTCGACGAGGGGGTAGCTCGACGGGAGTTGTGGTCGACTGGAGGCACCTGGTGGTCAACCAGAGGGACCTGGTGGTCGACCGGAGGCACCTGGGGGTCGACCAGAGCACCTGGGGGTCGACCGGGTAACCTGCTCGACGAAATCTGTGGAGGCACGCGAACGTCGTCGAGGTCGCGATGGCGAAGGCGACTTCGGGCTGGTATCTCGAAGTTGATGTGGCTCGTCAGGCACAGACAACAGCCGACGGATGCCCAACGAGGCAAGTCGGGCCAATCGTCTGCGCGGACCTGCGAGCGTGCACACTGACGTCTTCTACGGGGCAACGCTGGACAGCCGCTCTTTTGCAGCGTTGGCACGCCGTCGGCCTGCTCTGTTGGCAGGTCGCCTTTCCGCAGTGCTAGCGTGGCTCCTCTACGCAACGCTGGCAGGCGGTCGACCAAGCTGTGCTGGCGGTCGACCAAGCTGTGCTGGCGGTCGACCAGGCTAGCTGCAGAGTTGCTAGGTGCCTGATGTAGTCCTTCTGTCATTGCTTGTTCAGTCATTCTGTAATTCCGACTTTGCCTAGTGGAAACTCTTGTCAGTTTCTTTCGTGAATGCACAAGCACTAAGGAACTAAGCAAAGCCACGATCACCTCTAGTAGTTCGTGCCAACCCCCGTGGTCTAGCTCACTACCGTTGTAGAGTGAATCTTCGCAGACACGTGTCAACGCCGTCACCATGCGGCGGGCGATAAACCACGGGGCCCAAGGCTACGCTGTACCCCTGTACGAGGTAGCAGCCTCCAAAAAAATCGCGGACATCAACAGGCTCTGCGAGGCAGTCCCTGAGGAGCTGGCGAGCATCATCCGGAAGTATCTTGAAATTTTCGCCGATGACTTACCTGATGTCCTGCCCCCTCAACGTCCGGAAGACCATCGGATCCAGCTAGAGCCCGGCGCGCAACCTACTGTACGGACACAGTGGCGGCTCAGCCAACCAGAGCTCGAGGAGCTGCGGAGCCAGCTGAATTACCTGCTAGCCAAGGGACTCATACGGCCAAGCACGTCACCATTTGCATCCCTGATACTGTTCACGCCGAAGAAGGACGGGGGCCTACGCATGTGCATCGATTATCGGGCGCTGAATCGGGTCACAATTAAATCACGCTACCCGATCCCGCGAGCGGACGATCTGCTGGATCAACTTCGCGGAGCTCGTTATTTTTCGAAGATTGACTTGCGAGAGGGCTACCACCAAATTCGCGTGTCCGCCGACGACTGCCCGAAAACAGCTTTTTGCACACGCTACGGCAGTTATGAATATACAGTGATGCCGTTCGGACTGACCAACACGCCATCAACGTTTCAGCTGACGATGAACGGGGTCTTCAGGGACATGCTGGACAAAAAGGTGTCAGAATATTATGTTTCTCTAGTCTGCAGTGGGGTACTCTATAGTGAGTACATCCCTTTTAGGGTTTGCTATATGTATCCCAATGTTTGCTAGTGAACTCTTCCTCTTCTCTCTCTTCATCATTCCTTCCTCGTTATTCTCACAAAAGGTTATCGTGTACCTTGACGACATTCTGGTATACAGCACAACGGAAGCAGAACATTTGCGGGATTTAGAGGAGGTGTTCCGCCGACTTCACGAGAACCGCTTAATTACGAAGGGCTCTAAGTGTGAGTTCTCAAAGTCGGAGTTGGAGTTCCTCGGACATGTGGTTTCGGGAGACGGCATTAGAATCGACCCCCGCAAAGTGGCAGCCGCCGACTAACATCACGGAGTTGCAAAGTTTTTTGGGCTTCGTTAACTACGTTCGTCATTTCGTCTCCAACATGGCAGGGATTACCAAGCCACTAAGCGACCTGCTACACAAAGCCAACGATTTTCAGTGGGGGGAGAGCGAGCAGTCCGCCTTCGACACGCTCAAAAACATTTTGAGTTCACCCCCGGTTCTCCGCCTCGCCGACCCATCTCGACCGTTCGAAGTCGTCACGGACGCCAGCGATTTCGCCGTCGGCGCCGTCCTGCTACAGGATTTCGGCACAGGGCTGCAATGCAACCCATCGCCTACGAGTCTCGCAAAATGCAGCCCCCCGAGCGCAACTACCCGGTCCACGACAAGGAAATGCTGGCCATCGTCCATGCATTTCGCACATGGCGCTGCTACCTTACGGGAGCCCATGTGACAATTCGAACCGATCACAAATCACTACAGTACATGCGCACGCAATCGACACTCAATCCGGGACAAATCCGGTGGTTGGACTACCTCGAGTCCAATTTTCGGTACACCATCACGTACAAGAAAGGCACCGACAACATTGCTGGCGCCCTAACCCGCCCATCCATGCAGACCGCGGCGGTACTAATCGCCCACACCAACCCGATGCTGACGTGACTATTCATCCGTGGCTACAAGATCGACATGTTCTTCAAAAATCGGCACCAACAGGCTACTACGCTACACGGCAATTACCACCTAAAAGCCGGTACGAACCGGATTTGGGTGCCCGCCTACCAGCCTTTACGGGAGTTGCTGACGCAGGAGGTACATGACTCCAGCCTTTCCGGGCATTTTGGCATCAACAAAACACTCAAGCTGCTGCAGCGGAACTACTATTGGCCGGACATGCTAACCGACGTGCAGCGCTACGTGACAACGTGCCCGACCTGCCAAGCGATGAAGTCATCGCGACAGCAGCCGGCCGGATTGCTGCAACCCCTCGAGCCACCCGAACGACCGTGGCAACAGTTGACGATGGATTTCGTCACATGGCTTCCAGCTGGCGCGAATGGCAACGACTCGGTAATGGTCGTCGTTGACTGTCTAACGAAAATGGCGCATTTTGCACCATGCCGCACGACGATCACAGCCGAAGACACAGCAAAACTCTTCATCTCGGCCGTCGTGCGCCTACACGGGTTACCTTCGGCGATCATCAGCTATCGAGACCCGAAATTCACGTCGAAGTTCTGGCAGGAAATGTGGGCACAGTACGGCACCCGCCTGCAGTTTTCGTCGTCTTACCACCCGCAAACCGACGGACAAACAGAACGGACAAATCAAACAATGGAGCAGCTGATTCGCACCAACTGCCTGGACCTGACCAAGTGGGAGGATTCACTGCCGATGCTGGAGTTCGCGTATAACAACGCCCCTTCGGCCACGACTAAACAATCGCCCTTCTACTTGAATTACGGGATAGACCCCGTGGTACCCTCGTCAACGACTGTGGACAATCCAGTACCACGCTCGCAGCAGTTCGTCACGGACTTACAAGTGGCACGCAAGAAGGCAGCTGATTTTATCCGAAAGGCTAATACTACGGCAAGCAGGAATGCTGACAAGCACCGACGGGATTTACCCTTCCGTACCGGGCAAGTAGTCCTCGTGGACACCAAAAACCTCCGTTTGCCGCTGCCAGTGAAACTTCGACCACGCTACGTAGGACCCTTTCGGATTATCCAGATGGTGACACCTGTCACCAAGAAGCTGTTGATGCCCGACGATTGGAAGATACATGACGCGTTCCACGTCAGCCTACTGCGACATTATGACCAGCCGCAGTCGCCCGCTGTCACTCGGCCCACCATTGCGCCAACTGCATGGCCGGTGGCTGAACCCACGCTAGAACCTTGGAAGATTCTGAACCATCGCGTGGAGTTGACTCCTGCCGGACGCAAGATAATTTTCTTGCTTCGCTGGAAAGATCGCACGAGCGAGGACAACACGTACGTCGCAGCAGACTCGCTACAAGGCCATCCGGTTGTGGATGCATACTTGGCCCGCCAGGGTGTCCCTGTCAGAATGTTATTCTCTAGCCTGTAGTGGGGTGCTCTATAGCGAGTACAACCCATCTAGGGTTTGCTATATGTATCCTCATTGCTGCTAGTGAAACTCTCCTTCTTCTCCTATTTCTCTTTCATATAACCTAAAACCTAGCTATGGCTTCTTAGCTTAAGCTCCTATCTTCACAGTCCCGGCTATACACCACCTTTCTTAAAGGGGGGGGTAGTGTAGGGATTTTTCTCGGATTCCTTATTGGGTCAACCCCGGTTTTCGGAAACCCAGGCTCGGCCCGACGACCCTGCCTTCCGAACCACCGTCGCGTCGCCTTCGGGTTTTCCAACCCCGAACCTGCACCCAACCATTTCGCAACTCCGCGACCTCGGCCTAGCTAGCACTGCTATATTAGTCCTAGGCCTCAATGTTTGCTCAGACGTAATCACTTCCGCGTTATTGAACTCTGCGCACTCTTCTCTTTCTCAACTCATAACAGTTCGGTTCTTGTGTCGGGTTTTTTAATCTCGGTTTGATTTAGAAATTCAGGGAGGGCGGAAGTGAGGACGCGAACACTAACATCAAGTTCGGCAATGAGATGAATCTGTACTTCTTAGAGTTAGGGTGAAGATGCAGTACGAACCCGATATGGATTAGAAATTCCTTACACTATTGTTCGTCATTATTGCCAGAGTTGAACGTGTACGATCCTTTCGGCAGCTTGGTCATCATGTGAACATCTGTAAGGATTTACAGAATCCTTACTGAGGCACTCGTTAGCGAGGCAATCCCGAGGGTCACGCGACAAACCTGTCCTTCCTATTTCGTCGCACCGAACCACTCCCGAGTCACCTCCGCACCAATCTCAACCATCACTGAGCCATCCTCGCCCAACCTCCCCGCCTAGCTAGGACTTCCCCTATTTAGGCCTCGCCACTTCCATAGTATCGTCATTCAGTACTCAATCATTCTCGATATTCGTTTTACTGCGCACTCTGCAAGTTCATTCATAACACCTGGTATTAGAGCTACTTTCCTAGCCTACCCCGCTTTTTAGAGTGTAATACCCCTCGGGGGGGGGACGAGGAAGGATGCCTTGGGGTCCAGGAGTTGCGTAGGCCGGCCAAGAGAACGGGTTAGTTGCTCTTCGCGGCCACGGTTTTATCGTGCACTCCTCGGCACCGCCGGATCCTTGCCTCGAACGGTCGCGATCGACCGTGACCTCTCTCCCCCCGGGCAACGGGCAGCAGTAGCTGTCGCGACGTTTATGTGAGTAATTTCCTCTGCAATTTCCGACGATTTCGGAGGTTTATTCGTGTGGCAGCTGGCGTAAGCGGACCTGCGTTGGCATCTGCATGAACGGCCTCGAAGTCGTCATCACGAGTGGCAGCTGGCGTCAACGGATCTGTGTCAACAGTTGCGCGAAGATTTCATAATCGTTTTTAGCAGCAGTTGACGTCGGTGGCTCGCCGCCATCTTGTGCGCTAGATTCTCGGGAGGATCTTCGGCAGCTCGCGACAACGAACCTGCGTCAGCAAGGGCAACATTTTTGGAGCTTCCGTGGAGAAAAAAGTCGGCTGGGGAACTCGCCAGGCGCAAATGAAGTTTGCGTCCGAAAATATCGGTGGACGAGGAGAGACGACACTAAACTGCCCGACTTAGCGGGAGTTAACTGCCGTCCCGCCCGACCTGAAGTGCAGCGGCTTTTACTGCATGGCAGGCGCGTCACTAAGATTTCGACAGGAGAGCACGTGGACAGACGGGATTTTCAGACCCGCCGACACTTACGGGCTGCAACGAAAAGCGGAGTGGCCATATCGCACTTAGCAGAAGTGGGACGCAGGCGACGGGGGAAACCGGGGCCGGTAACCTCGGAAACGACTCGTACGACGCTGCATGCCTGGAGTTGTTGCAAGCTGGCCGGCAGTTTCAAGAGCGGTTTCTCCTACCAGGGAAAGACGTTTTCGGGGACAGCTGCAAGCGACCCACGATCAAACGGCGTTCAACATACTGCTCCGACATTTACAGAGGAGTTGGTACAGGCCGCCGGAACACACGGGAAGAAACTGCCGGACGGCTAAGCGGGGGTTGAAGAACAGCGTGAAGGACATGTTAAAAGCCGGTGTGAACGATCTGTGACCTTCTGTCGCCCGAACCTCACCATCCCCACCAAGTTCTAGTTCTGACTCATGCAGTCAACTTGCTTGGCCGAATAACAGGGGTGAACACGGGCCTACCGTGCACTGGTTAAATGCACCTGGGCTGGTGCTCGTTCAACAGCTGTACAGGAAAAAAACAAAAAAAAGGGGAGTTGCTGTACTGTTCTACTCCGACAAAAGCGGGCTGGGTGAAACAGCACGCGAAAAAATCGGGGCGCCGCAAGGACAACACTGGTGCAGTTTGCTGGTTTCTCCTGACCCGGGCGTCTACACGAAGTGACGGCGCAGCGGCTAAGCTCGGACCGGGAACTGTGGAGTTTAGTGGCGTGACGGTTGCGGTGGGCTGCAAAACGGTTGGGCGACAGTTCCTTTTAAATAAGGGTCCCCGACTCCGATAGTTTTTGCCCCTCCACCGTAGCCGGGCTCGCGCGGGCAACACCGACTATACCCCATCCGACAAAAGCGGACGCTGGGTGAACGGCGGGAAGCGGAATTGTCGGGGGGTGAAACGACAAAAAAATCATGAATCTGCGGGTATTCCTTCGCTTCTTGGAGTGCGGTTGAGTCGTTGGGGGACTTCGCCTGAAGGGCACTTTTCGAAGTTGCCTGGCAAGAAACACAGCTGCAAGGATACCTAGGACCCTTGGTGTTTAAACGCACACCTCGGGAAATTCTTCAGAAATAGGGAGCGTGGGAGCAGTCGAAGCTTCGGGAACTTATCGACCGGCGATGAGCGATGCGGTGAAACATCTGCAAAGCGCTGGTGGGAGAAACCTGGGTTTTTGTTAAACAGCATCGGCGGGAGCAGTTTCGACGACGGAGTCAACGGCGTTGATGCCTCTAGGTGTTATAGTCACAGTAGGCTTCAATGTGCCTAAAACGAAGGATAGAGTGCACAGTCGGATTTCTGCACAACGGCTTTAAACGTTCATAGCGATCTGCTCACAACTCCAAATGACTTCATTCAGCTTGGATCTGGAGCGCCTTAACGTTGCCTACACTAAGCAATTTAGCTCGCACGATTTCATTGAGAATTGACGACACAGCGTTGATTTGAACGAACGGCACTATGGCAGCAACATAGTCTTAGAACACACAATAGGAAGAGTTAGGAAGAGTTACGAGTTGGGAATGACTCCCAACTCCTACAAACCCCAAGAGCCGAGGTACAGTGATGTGGAACAGTACCACACTGTCCCCAACCACGAAGGGTCTCGAAACTACCCTTCACTAGGGCCTACACCAAGTGAAATGTTACACTACACAAAGTAATGTAACTATCTTCAATGTCTTGAGGTGTACCCTTTTGGCGAGCTTCGAAATCACTTGAAGCTTGAAACCAAGGCTCGGGTTCTTCATCACAAACTCATCCTTGAGTTCTTGATGGGTCTGCTGCACACACCTGCGACACGCCGAACGTTCGACAAGCGACAAAATAGAAACCGCGCACGACAAAATAGAAACCGCGCGGGACACACAAAATTACCGCGTTACACGCGACTAGCGATAACTCGCTATTGACTTGACACACACACTCGACATCATGACCCATCATTCACACACCATTATAAGCATGAAAGATATATTATTTCATGCCCACATTCCATTCCATGCACACACGCATGCACGCACACGGGCAACAAGCGGAGTGCAAACCGTAGAGTTGCACCAACACTAGGTTCCACGAAATTCGGTCTCGGGATAACCCAGGGCAGTCCCCGGTTCTCGATTGAACCCACATGTTGGGGTCGGGTAAACCGACGGAAACTGATGGTGACCGAGTGGGCGGCTATAGCACGTCCGAGATTTTCGAAGGAGAACTGCAACTGCAACTGCGGATTTACGGGGTTGGATTCGAGCGACAACTTCGGAGTTCTTACGTGGGGACTTACCGGTTTTACGGCAAGGAGCGCCGACAATTTCGGAGGAGTTGCAGCGTTTGGTTAAACGCGCGCGTCAAACGAAGTAGGCAACATCGCGAGATTTACACAGACTTTCAAGGGGTACGAACGACTTACGACAAACTGAAGAAGGCGGCAGCAACAGTGGAGGGGGGGGAGAGACAGCTGCAATTTTTCATCTCTGCCCAGGAGCCCTCGGCGAATTGCGACAAAAAGTTCGGCGAGTCTGGACAAAACCGCTGAAGGTGCTGACATGATCTGACACTGGATCTGCGCTCGACAATATTTTCGGAGAAATTTTTTGATTTGGTTACTTCTTCAACGACCATCGCCAACTCTCGTATAACGACTCGCTGCCAATCGCCCTCGTCGCCGACATTTTCGTACCAACCCCGACTTCACGGCCAGAGGCTTTCGGGACAAGACTTCCAACTCTGCAAGCGACAAAACGCTCAGCTCGCCTCCGCCCACGTCAGGAGCTGCCAGCTGCAACTGCTGAAGATATTGCAAGATTCTGGCGAGTGAAGACAAAACATGTTCAGTTCGAGCAACGCATAATTTCCATCGCGGTTTCTGGGGTACAACTACTGGTTCGCCCTTGAAGAATTTTGGGGCATGTCACATCTGGTTTCGTCATCTATTCTCCACACCGACGCATTTTCGCCCGGGCATCACCAATAAGCGCTCTTCTTCGTGGGACTTAAAGTTGCGGTCTACATTCTAAAATGGACTTTCGGGGGGTAATCTAAATGCACACCCTTTGGTACAACATGATTCGAGAGCGAATTGAACTTGGTCCCCAAACTCTTGTGCGAGAAATTCGAAAACCGCTGGCGATAACAAACAACTTCGTGAGGTTGTTTGCTTGGGGGAAGGGATTGGCGGAACGTATGCCCAACACAAACAACCAAGCGCCAAGGAACGTATGCCCTGTTCACCTGTGCTTGGAACCGCGCAGCCTCAAAACAAGGTCTCAAAGTCATGTTTCTAGTTAGTCCTGTTTTCAAGTGATAACCTCTCCCTCCCCGCTCCAAGTATGTAGACCGCAGCTTTAGGGTGCGTCAGATCCGTTGTCGGAAAAATCCGGCCGGCCGGATCTAGCGAAGGTTACACATTCACGACATTCGCAGGGTATTTCGTTAACTTTGCACAATCCGGATAAAAAATTGATGGTCGGTTTAGCATTCGACAACTTTCCGACATGCAAACGAATCGAGAGATGACCACTTTTTCGACTCGTCAGCGCTACAGTACCTATGCGACTTGGCCAACATACCCAAGCGACTCAACGTGTCTGATCGTAGTGTGCACATTAGCGGTTGTGTCACTTCAGTAACAATACATGCGACTCCGTCGCACAATCCGGCCAACTGTGCAACCTGCAAATCTGACACTTTTGCAAACCGGCCTGTAAATCGGCCACCAAATCTGTCAGATTGCAACACCTTGAAAATGTGGCTGGATGGAGGTCGGTTTAGCATTCGACCATTCGGTCGACTTTGGCGAAAAATATAGTCGACCAAAAGGGCGACAAATTTGCAGCCAAATCGCATTGTAGCGGATCTGACGCACCCTTAAAGCAGCGGTATACATTTGGCAGGGCCAAAGGCTAAAGTTTATAAATGGTACACCCTGGTAACCAGATTACAACATGCACGAGCATAAAAAACATGCGACGTTCCTCCACTCCCCTGCTAACTCTCAGCAGGGGGCCGAAAGTTATAGTTTTGCCAAAAGTATACTCGATCCAATCCCCCGTGTAGCCCACTCGCCCACTCCTCAGCGCCTACGTAAATACTCCAGCGTAAGAAACGGCGTGCGACCACAGCGTAGCGCTCACGTCTAGGTCACACACCTAGGAGCCCGCCTAGGCGTACCAGAACACAGACTGATTCAATCGCGATAGTTTAGGGTAATGGTCAAGCACACTCCACGGTGGAAGTCCGTCGGGTCGCAAGCACACGAGCTCGCGTAGTCTCCCCACGCTCTCTCGCCCATATACTCCAACATCTCGCTGCGCCTTCCCCTCGCGGCCTCGACCAGTTGCTGCCTCATCACTAAGCATTGACGCCGGACCACGCCAGAGCTCGAACCGTCGCCGCGCCACCGAAAGGCGCCGTATACATGCCCTTGCTCGAAATCCCCTTTCCTGCCGAAATGAGGCGATTTCGTCGTGCAGATTTGCCTCCCCTCGTCGCCCAAGGTGGCGTGTTGTCGCCATTGTGAATACGACGCGCGGCGCCTCAAAGTGCAGAATAGCGGGCCGCACTCGCGTGATCGCAGTTGTCGCCTGCTCGAGCGAGGCAACGCTACCCCTTTCCCACCGCCCGATTCCCTTTCTCGCCGCCCGATTCCCTTTCCAGCCGCCCGATTTCCCTTTCCCGCCCCCGATTCCCCTTTCCCGCCGCCCGATTCCCCTTTTACGCCGCCAGATTCCCCTTTCCCGCCCCCAATTCCCCTCCTGCCGGCCGATTCCCCTTTCCCGCCCCCAATTCCCCTCCTGCCGGCCGATTCCCCTTTCCCGCCGCCCAGTACTCATTTCCCGTCGCCCTATTCCCCTTCCCGCCGCCCATTCTCCCCTTCCTGTGTCCCATTTTTCCCTTCCCGTCTCCCTTTCTCCCCTTCCCGCATCCCTTCTATCCCTTCCCTCCTTTCAGTGCCTTCTCTCCCTTCCCTCCCTTCTCTCCCTTCCCTCCCTTCCCTCCCTTCCCTCCCTTCTCTCCCTTCCCTCCCTTCTTTCCCTTCCCTGCCTTCCCTCCCTTCCCTCCCTTCCCTCCCTTCTCTCCCTTCTCTCCCTTCTCTCCCTTCTCTCCCTTCCCTGCCGTCCCTCCCTTCTCTCCCTTCCCTCCCTTCTCTCCCTTCCCTCCCTTCCCTCCCTTCTCTCCCTTCTCTCCCTGTTGGAAGTAAAGGGAAGAAAAGGTGTGATCACTATCCAGAGAGTTGGGTACAAGTAACAAAAACCTATACCCTACATTAGCTACCCCACTTAAGCCAACATATTATTATAACATAGACATATAGTTTGACACACCCACATAGGCAAAGTGGGGGAGAACAAGGGGTCACAAGACATGTCAAGAAATGCAGAGCAAGCTCGGGGTGGATCACAACGTCACCACACACACCGAGCACAAGCAGAGGGCCACAAGGCTAGTTCACAAGCAGAGGTATATATGCAACAACAGCAGTACAGTGATCACTACCTAACAAGAGTAAGCATGCAGGTAGACATATGTAGATCACAGTACAAGCAAAGCCTACAGCAAGTGAGGAAACCTAGGCACAAGACCTAACAAAGTACAAAAGCGCTGATGATCACCAGACAGAAGTGCCTTGGTGAATATATCAGCAGTGTTGGCCCGAGTGGCCACGTGAACAAGACGAAGCTGACCACGCTGCTGCAACTCTCGAGCCAGAAAGTAACGCAGAGCGATGTGCTTTGTTCTGTGCTCCAGTCTGTGCTCCTGACACAAGGCAATGGCGGCCTTGTTGTCTACGTACAGAACTGGAGGAGAACGAGGTTGCTCTCCCAAGTCAGTCAGTAGGTAGGTGAGCCAGCGTAACTTCTGTGCAGCCATGGCTGTGGCGTAGATCTCAGCCTCACAACTGGAGCTGAGAACAGAAGACGAGCGTGTAGACCGCCACGAAACAGAGCCGGAGCCAAGGCTGAAGGTGTAACCCTGTCACGACCGCTGCGTAGCCAGGTTGTCAACCCAAGACGCGTCCGAGTGCCCAGTGAGGACAACGTCACCCCGTCCTCCAAGCACGAGCCCCATGCCCGAGGTACTGCACAAGTAGCGCAGTACCCTCTTAGCAGCATCCATGTGCACCTTTCGGTGCCTACCAGGAGCCACGTAGCGAGGCAGAAGGCCAAGAGGGTACGCAAGGTCAGGTCGAGTGCAGGTCATCGGGTACATGAGGCAGCCCACTAGCTCTGGGTACAGACCACTCGGCTCTACGGACCCGTCTGAAGGTGGAGCTGAGAGCGAGTGGCCTGTAGCCAGAGGAGTGGGCTGTGGCGAGGACCAGGTGAAGCCGAAGCGCTGAAGGACCTGCTGCACCATGTGTGACTAAGTCAATGTGATGGTGCGGCGTGCTCTGTCCCGGGTGATCTGCAAGCCAAGGTAACTGCACAGCTCACCCAGGTCTGTGCACGTGTGTCTCTTCTGCAGCTCCGACTTCACCAGAGCGAGGGCCTCAGTGTCAGCAGTAGCAAAGACCAAGTCGTCGACGTACACGAGGATGTAGAACGGCGGCAGCGAAGTGTCTGTGCGCAGAAACAGCGACGGGTCAGCAGTGGAAGGGGCGAACCCAAGAGCCGCAAGCGTCGTCCTCAGTGTGTCGTGCCACTCACAAGGCGCCTGGCGGAGACCGTAGACCGGTCGCCGGAGGCTCCACTGGGTACCAGGAGGGAACGACCCAGTGAAGCCAGGTGGGCGGAGCAGCCAGATCTCCTCGTGCAGACTGCCCTGTAAGAACGCTGTGCTGAAGTCGAGAGAGTGAAGCTCGTAGTCACGCTGAGCGGCGACGTGCAGCAGCACCCGAAGAGTGGTCATCTTCAGGGTGGGGGAGAAGGTCTGGAAGAAGTCAACTCCCTGTCGCGGACTGAAGCCTCGTGCAACGTAACGAGCCTTGAAGACAGGCGGAGAACCCGGCGGCCGCTTCACCCTCAAAATCAACACGCCATCGATGATGTTCTCCCCATGAGGGGGAACCTCATCGACAAAAGTGCCTGTGGACTTCCAGGATGCCATCTCTGCGTCCATGGCTGTCCGCCACTAAGAGGAGTACTCACCCGCGATCGCCTGAGCGTAAGAGCGTGGGGTCGGGATGTCTGGTGCATCCGGGTCTCCCTCAGGGGCAAGCAGCATGGCCACGAGATGAGGTACAGCAGCCGCAAGACACTAGGGCGTGATTTTCTGAAGCGGTTCATCCCTGAGATCGACTGGGTCAACCGGAAAACGTGCATCTACAACATCGGGAAACGAGTGGAGCTGCGAAGATGGACGGATAGGAATGTTCCTGAGAACGTGAACAGCAGTTCCTAGGCTTCGCCAACTACTACAACAGGTTTGTGCCACAGTACGCTAAGACAGAAGCGCCACTGACCGACCTACTAAAAAGGATACGCCCTACAAATGGGATACCCCTCAACAGCAAGCCATGGAGCAGCTACAGACAGCACTGACTACAGCGCCAGTACTCATCCTACCGGATCCAGACATAAACTACGTGGTGGAAGCAGACGCTAGTGACCAAGCAGTCGGAGCAGTACTAATGCAGCATCACGGACGCAGTTTCCAGCCCATCGCCTACCTCAGTAAGAAGCTGTTACAGTGGGAGAAGGACTTAGCTGTAAGAAAGGGATCAGGGAAGATTTGGGTACCGAACTATGCCCCGCTCCGACAGATTCTGCTGGAGGAGTTTCACGACGTACTGTACGCGGGACATTTCGGGAGCAACAAGACGTTAGCAGGGATAGCGAAGTATTACTACCGGCCCGGGATGGCAGCAGACGTGCAGCAGTTCGTCGCCTCATGCGACACGTGCCAGCGGATGAAGAGTAGGAAGCAGAATAAAGGAGGGTTACTTCAGTCTCTACCCGTACCGGAGCAGCCATGGCAGGTCGTTAGGCTCGACTTCATCACAGGACTTCCTTCGACCTCATGAGGGCGTGACGCTATAGTCGTGGTGATCGACAGGTTCGCCAAAATGGGTCACTTCATCTCGACCAACACCACGGCTACAGCTGAAACAACTGCTCGCCTCTTCTTCAACCGCATCATCACCATCCACGGCATCCCCGCTACACTCATCTCAGACAGAGACCCCAAATTCACGAGTAAGTTCTGGAAGGAGCTCATGGGATTATTGGGGACCAAACTTGCGATGTCCTCAGCATACCACCCACAGACTGACGGACAGACAGAGCGACTCAATCAAGTGGTTGAACAGTTACTGCGCACGGCTTGCAAAGACGACGTCAGCCACTGGGAAACACAGTTACCGACCCTAGAGTTCGCCTACAACAACGCGTCACATGCGGCCACATGGAAAACTCCTTTCTTCCTGTGTTACGGACGGGAATCACTCACACCACAGCAGGCAACCACACCGGCACATGTCCAAACGGCACACGACTTCGTCACCACCATGCAGCAGCTATGGGAGAATACTCAGCGACGTCTCACCACGATGCAGAACTCCCAGAAGCAGTATGCCGATCGACAGCGACGAGATCACTCAGTAGCAGTCGGAGATCAGGTGCTTCTTGACACGCGCAACTTGAACCTGTCTCACCTCCCATCCAAACTCCGGCCTCGCTTCTGTGGTCCTTTTCTCATTGAGGCACAGGTGACACCAGTTACATTTCGCTTGCGCTTACCAGATACATGGAAGCTTCACAACGCTTTCCATGTCCAGCTACTGAAGCCCTACAAGGACCCCAACCAACAGTTCCAGGGACGGCAGCTACCGCCACCACCACCTGTTCTCATACAGGATGAACCCGAGTACGAAGTGGAGCACGTTCTCACTCATCGGCGCCGCGGCAGCAAGACCCTCGAGTTCCTGATACGGTGGAAGGGATACGACCACACTGAGGACAGTTGGGTTGCAGAAGAAGATATGGGGAACGCACGCCGTGCTCTCAAGGACTATCTTGTCAAGCAGGGTGTATCTCACGCCACCCAGCTTTGAGGGGGGGACGTGTGAGAGTACGACGGCTTATGCCAGCTATGCTTGCTTGCCTTTACTTTATTATGCTATTTCTAGCATAGGATAATTATATGCATGCATGAATTGCTTGATTTCCTAGGCTAGGTGCTTTCCTATATTTTATTTTAGTCATAGCACCAAGCTAGGTTGTGTGCACCGAATTCTGGCTTTTCGGTGATCACCGAATTGCCTTCTACCGAATTTGGGAAGGCTCTGTTCGGGACGCTTCGCGACCCTCGGAACCTTCGCGTAACACCTGGTTATTGGGCCTTGTGTCGACCATATATATTGCCTCGTGTTGTACCCAGGTGATTCATTCAATTCAAACTCTCTTTTCTGAGCTCGATCCTAGATCCTCACAGTAACGAGCCTTGAAGACAAGTGGAGAACCCGGCGGCCGCTTCACCCTCAAAATCCACATGCCATCGACGATGTTCGCCCCAGGAGGGGGAACCTCATCGACATAAGTGCCTGTGGACTTCCAGGATGCCATCTCTGCGTCCATGGCTGTCTGCCACTGAGAGGAGTACTCACCCGCGATCGCCTGAGCGTAAGAGCGCGGGGTCGGGATGTCTGGAGCATCCGGGTCTCCCTCAGGGGCAAGCAGCATGGCCACGAGATGAGGCGCAGCGGCTGCAAGACACTCAAGGTCCTCCTGCCTGTCCTCAAGGACGTCCATGCCAAGAGCACACTCACCCCCAACGGACGGAGGACAAACAGACTCAGACTCAGCAACAAGACTAGCGGCGTAGTCTAGACGACAGGCAGCAGCAAAGTCAACAAGCTCAGCGACTAAAGCACACGCAGCAGTGGACTCAAACGAGGGGTCAGTGACAACAGTGGCAAGTAGACGCGTGACAATAGGGGAAGCAGCACAAGCGCGGTCAGACGCAGGGTCTGGAACGTCAGGCAGAGAAGACGCAGGAGGGGACGATAGGGGAACACGCTGCGGAGCAGAGGAAGGACGCAGGGCCATGAGGTGCGTGTCGGGGACAGCCAGCGGACGCTCACAAGGAACACGACGACCAGTACGACCAGTGCGGACAGTGCGAACAGGCGAGACAGGACGAGACGAAGGCTTACGACTCTCAGCAAGACCTCCTGTCTACTCAGTGTAAGGAGAAGGAGCAGGGAGAGGGGAGCCAGGCTGTAACGGAAGACCAGTAGAAGACGGGAGGCTAAGAACCTGGCAAAGCACGGAGTCAGGCGGTGGTAGAGACGAAGGTGACGGCGGAGCGAAGAACAGTCGTGGCTGTGCAGTGCCACCAGCACCAGTAGCTCACCTCCAGCAGCTCCAGAACCTCCAGCTCCAGCGCCTCCAGCTCCAGCACCTCCAGCAGCTCAAGAACCTCCATCTCTAGCGCATCCAGCGCGAGCACCGCCAGCAGCTCCAGAACTTCCAGCGCCAGCACCTCCAATACCAGCACCTCCAGCAGCTCCAGAACCTCCAGCGCCAGCACCTCCAGTATCAGCACCTCCAGCAGCTCCAGAACCTCTAGCGCCGGCACCTCCAGTACCAGCACCTCCAGCAGCTCCAGAACCTCCAGCGCGAGCACCTCCAGTACCAGCACCTCCAGCAGCTCCTGAACCTCCAGCTTCAGCACCTCCAGTACTAGCACCTCCAGCAGCTCAAGAACCTCCAGCGCTAGTACCTCCAGGGTCAGCGCCACCAGCAGCAGCACCCCCAGAACCGACACCTCCAGCCCCAGAGTCTCCAGCCTCAGTATCTCCAGCACCAGCACCCCCAGAACCAGTAGTACCTCCAGCCCCAGCAGCTCCAGTACCTCCAGTACGAGCACCTCCGGGACCAGTGGCTCCAGTAACTCCAGTAGAAGCGCCTCCAGTAGCAAAGTCACCAGCTCCAAAGCCTCCAACGCCAGCGCCTCCCACATCAGGGCCCCTAGTTCCAGTAGCGCGACCCTGACGGCTAACGTACCACTCACGCAGCTGCTGTGGGGAGAGAGGCACACGCCGACGGGAGTGCTGTGGCGAGGCACCAGCGGAGCGACTACGGAGGCGACCACTCCAAGGAGACTGCTCACCAGGCGCCTCAGTGCCCCCAGACGCAGCACCCCCAGACTCAGTACCCCCAGGCTCAGCACCCCCAGACTCCTCACGCCCAGGCTCAGCACCTACAGGCTCCGCACCCGCAGGCTCAGCACCCCCAGAAGTAGCACCACAAGCAGGACCACCCCCAGTAGGACTTGAGTCACCAGTGACCTCAACCGGCTCAGTCAAGGGAGCAGGGTCTACCTAAGATACACCTGAAGGAGCAGGACCTCGAGCAGGGAGGGGGTCTACCTGGGGAGGACCTGGAGCGAGAAAGAGCGGCGGGGGGGGGGGAGAGGGGCAGTGCGGTAGGGAAAGAGACGGTAAAAGGGGACCGCCTCGTCAAAGGTGACGTCCTGAGACGCAAAGACACAGCGCGAGGCGAGGTCGTAAAACTGCCAGCTAGGCGCGTCAGGGACAAAGCCAAGGAAGACGCAGGGAATGGCGCGAGGGGAGATTTTGTCCGCAGTCGTATCGCGGACAAAGGCACGAGCACCCCAGACCCGGAACCGCGACGCATCGCCAACCTCCCCCGTCCAACATAGTGTGGGCGAAGTCTCCGGCACGGAGACACGGGGCCAGAGGTTGAGCTGATGCGCGGTGTACCGGACCGCAAACGGCCACAGAAAATGGGGGGCAGCTGCATGGATCATGGAGGTACGAGCGACCTCCATGACTAAGCCAATGCGGCGCTCAGCAACCCCATTCTGCTGCGGAGAGGCCGGAAGCGTGAACGACTGGCGGATGTTGTGCTCCTCACAGTAGGCTCGCAAGAGGTCGGAGGTGAACTCATCACCTCTGTCAAAGTGTAGACGCAGGACAGGAAAGTCCGAGTTGGAACCGCTCGCGGAGCTAGAGACAAACAGCGCGGATCCAGGGGATCAAAATAGCAGGGACGTCCCCCTTGCACTGCATGGGGAAGACCGTGGTATAACGCGTGTAGTCGTCGACTACCAGCAGGAAGTACCGCTCGCGGCCTTGCCCCTGGACGCGGGCTGGGCCCCACACGTCCAGGTGGAGAGTCTGCAGGGGAGCCTCTGTGGGAGGGAACGAGGAGGAGTGAGGAGCGGCGCGCTGCCGCCACTCGACGCAAGGAATGCAGGGCGGCGCAGGCGAGGGAGGGAGGGAGGGCAGAGACTTGGGAAGACCAGAGACCAGGTAGCGAGAGTGCATGCCACGAAGGAGGGGCAGGGAGGGGTGACCAAGGCGATGGTGCCAAAGGAGAGTCTGGTGCGACAGGCGGCGACACTCACACTGGGTAGCTACCTGAGCGGACCCGTACAGCTGAGGAGACAAAGTGGTGTAGCGCGACGCAGTGGTGAGGGTGTACAGACTGGACCCAGGCGCACGTGTGAACGTGGCCAGGTGGCGGCCAGTCCGAGAGCACGTACAGATCGCCACACGATGTCCTCCAGGAGTAAAGGTGTCAATCCAATGATCCTGAAGGACGGTGTTGCTCACCAGGTTCGTAGAGAACGAGGGGAGGTGGAGACCAGACAGCTCACCAGACGAGACCGCCGGACACGGAAGCACAGTAGTGGACCGTGCTAGCACTGGGCCCCCAGAGGGGTCAGCCAGTGAGACAGGGACAGGTGCAGGGAGGGGAGTGACTGTGGTACTGTCGCGAAAGAAACAGCGGGAAGCACCAGAGTCAAGTGTAAAGGTGTGCAAGGCCTGAGCGGACGCAGTTCTAGGGAGAGCAGACTCACTAGCACCTAGAGCTGCAGTCTCTATACCTGGGTCAGGCAGCATACACAAGTAGCAGTCACCCTCAGCACTAACAGTCAATGCATACATGGCAGCAAGAATTGCATCAAGATCAAAGATAGGAACATCACGCCTAAGCAGATCTGCCCAATAGGGAAGCTCAGTAGCATCAGGAAACTGGGTACGCCCGGCTTCGTCAAGCCTAGAGAAGCAGCGGTACTCGGTGTGAAACCTGTTGCACGTCTGACTAGCGCGTTCACCAGTGCGAATGCGATAAGGGCAGCGACCACTACCCTCACACGCCCCACGCTGAGCGTACCTCTCAAGAAGCTGTTGGGGCGTGCGGGGCTCGGGCTGACGCTGCTGCTGCTGGTGCTGGCCACCGCCAGCACCTCCCCGCTGACCAGCTCCACCACGGCCGCCACCACTGCTGGTACCACCGCTCCCACCGCCATCACCACCGCCGCTGCCACCGCCACTGCTGTCGCTCCCACCCCCTCCTCCTCCACCACCACTACGCACACCGCTGCTGCTACTGCTGCCACCGACCCCTCCACCCCCGCCACCACCCCCACCACCACCACCCCCACCGCCGCCTCCTCCACCACCACCTCTCCCGCTGCCAGCGCCGCCACCCTTACCTCCCTTGCCCTTGCCGCTGCGGCGCTTCCCAGCAGAAGTAGAAGCAGCACCAACCTCCTCAGCACCAAGGAGGTCAACAGTAGCAGCAGAGGCGTGGGAGGGGACAAGGGGGGAGGGGGCACACCCCTCAAAGAGGGGAGCGCGGGGAGTGCCACGAGCAGCACCGACAGCTACGATGTTGGACTCAGCTGCAAGCAGGTGCTTCTTGAGGTCGTCGACTGTGAGGTCGGTGGGGGGAAGGGCTAGAAAGTGGTCCCTGACGACACGAAGAGAGTCAGGGAGTCGGGTGACAATGAAGTAGAGCGTGATGTACATCGGGGGAGGGTTCTTGTCTAAGAACTTGGTCGGGAGGGCGGCGCGGTAACGAGCGTCACTAGCGCGGAGATGAGTGATAAGGTTCTCAGCTGTGGCAAAGGAGGAGAGCTCAGGAAAAAGGTAAGGTAGGATAAGGCGGCTGAGGGCAGCAGTGGCAGGAGAAGAGTAGCGAGTGATGACAGCAGCGTACAGTGCTTTAGCGGTTTTGTGCTGGCCAAAGTGGGTGCGCTCGGCTAGAGGCAAGTGGTTGCGAATGGCTAGGCGTGCAGTAGCGTCACGGGTAAGGCACTGTGAGTGAGCGACGCTGTCAACTGTGTCTGGAGCGACTGAGGAACCTTTGGCTAAGTCAAAGAGCGAAGCGCCGTCCTTGGCATCAGTCATAAGATACAGCTGAAGATCTTCTGGCCAGGCATCGAACTCGACTGGGCGACCTTCAGGGTCGAACGACAGTACGCTAATAGAAGCCATGGTCACTGCAGCACGACAGTAGAGGCAGCACGCGGACGGCAAGGGCTATGTGAGGGCGGTAGGGGTGGTACGCGAAGCTGCAGAGACAGGGGAGGAGCAGCAAGGGCGGAGGAGTGGTGCGCGCGGAGCAGTAGAGGCAGTACGAGGGCTGCTAAGGTAGTACGAAGGCTGCTAAGGTAGTACGAGGGCTGCTAATGGCAGTACGAGGGCTGCTAAGGCAGTACGAGGGCTGCTAAGGCAGTACGAGGGCTGCTAAGGCAGTGGGAGGGCAGTACGAGGGCTGCTAAGGCAGTGGGAGGGCAGCGCGCGGGGCTGACGAGGCAGCGGGCGGGCCGCGCGGGCCGTGCGCGGGGCTGACGAGGCAGTGGGCGGGCTGTGCGGGCGTCGCACGGGGCTGACGAGGCAGCGGGCGGGCTGCGCGCTCGCGGGTCAGTCTAGGCAGCGCGAGGGCTGAGAGGCGGCGCGCGGGGTAGTAGAAGGCAGCGAGAGGGCTGCGGAGCGGCGCGCGGGGCAGTAGAAGGCAGCGTGAGGGCTGCGGGGCGGCGCGCGGGCCTGACGAGGTAGCTGGCGAGCGACGCGCGGGGCTGACAAAGCAGCGGGCGGGCTGCTAGCGGGCTGCACGAGGGCCAGCAGAGGCGAGCGCGAGGGCTGCGCGACTCAGGGCAGTGTAGGCAGGGGGCCGGGCAACGCGGTAACCGGCGAAAAACGGTTGGTGGGCCCTGAAAAATAGTCCTAAAACGGTCCTAAGGACCTATTGCTCTTAATACCATGTTGAAAGTAAAGGGAAGAAAAGGTGTGATCATTATTAAGAGAGTTGGGTACAAGTAACAAAAACCTATACCCTACATTAGCTACCCCACTAAAGCCTACATATCATTATAATAGACATATAGTTTGACACTCCCTTCCCCTTCTCCCCCTTCCCTCGCTTCCCTCCCTTCCCTGCTTTCTCTCCCTTCCCTACCTTCCCTCCCTTTCCTCCCTTCTCTCTCTTCCCTCCCTTCTCTCCCTTCCCTCCCTTCCCTCCCTTCTCTCCCTTCTCTCCCTTCCTTGCCTTCTCTCCCTTCCCTCCCTTCTCTCCCTCCCTTCCCTACCTTCCCTCCCTTCCCTCCCTTCCCTCCCTTCCCTCCCTTCCCTCCCTTCCCTCCGTTCTCTCCCTTCTCTCCCTTCTCTCCCTTCTCTCCCTTCCCTCCCTTCCCTCCCTTCCCTCCCTTCCCTCCCTTCTCTCCCTTTCACCCGCCTTCCAACCCATTGCCACCCCTCCGTCCCATTTTGACCTTGGGGACTTTCAACATGGGAACTTTCAACATGCATCCCCCACCTACCCCCACCTACTCCCATCTCACCTCCCCTCCCTTTACCATGGGATTCCAGCCCACCACGCCTCCCCATCATACCATTCCCCACATATCAAAGCCACCTCTCCACTACATCCCGCACTAGTATCATGCTCATCTCCTACAGCCCTCACATTGCATTCCCTTGCTCGATTTCTGTGCTTGTGTTGCAGGTGGGGTGTGGGGTGCCTTCCTAACGGCACATCTGTCAGAATTATGTTGTTATAACTGCATGTAGTTCTAGCGTTAGTGCAGTTATCTTGATTTCCTGCTTGGTGGTGTACCCTCTTTCCTACCCTATATGTTGTGACCCTCTCCATAGTGAAGCCCCTTTTCTCTCGTCAATCTCGTTCTACCCTAGGCTACTAAGCCTAGTACTATCTTGACATGGTTTCAGAGCTGTTTCTTTCCTAGAACCTTCATTGTTTTTTAAGATCAATGGGCCCACCCGTCCCTATGGCGCACTATGACCGTCCCGTCCCCTGCACGTCGCGTCGCGTCCCCTGCGCGTTGCGCTGCCCGTCCCGTCCCCTGACCGTCGCGCTGCACGTCACACGCGACTCGTGCGCCCTGCCCGTCTGTCGCGCCCCCGCTGCGCCCTGCCCGTCGCCTCGCGCGGTTTCGTCGCCCCACGCCCCCCCAGTCGCCTCGCGCGGTTTCGTCGCCCCACGTCCCCCCAGTCGCCTCGCGCGGTTTCGTCGCCCCATGCCCCCCCCCCCCCCCCCCCCCCCCCCCCCGTCACCCAACGCTGTTTCGTCCCCCCGTCCCGTGCGCTGCCCCTTTGCCTCGCCGCTGGTCGCGAGCGCCAGCGCCAGCGCCAGCGCTCCAGCGCCATCTGCCGTGGGGGAAGGGGGGAGATGAGTGGGTGGCGAATGAAAGGGGGACATGCAATGAAGGGGTGGTGGGAGAGACTCTGCCGAGCCAGCAACCGCCCCTCCTCTCTCTCTCTCTCGCTACTGAGCAAGGGGGGAGGGTAAGAGAGAGTGGTGGAAACAGCAGCCACGCATCTGCAGCTGCCGCCCACTACTAACGTGGCACCTATAGCTGCAGCCCCTGTCGCCACCTTTCGTCTTTCGTCTGCTGCTGTTGGCGCAGGTGCTGCCGTTGAGCCTGCTGTGCCACCGCACGCCGCTCTCCAGGCTACCTGCACCGCATGCATGCTCCCCTCTTTCGTCTTTCGTCTTTCGTCTTGGCTAAGGGATTTCTGCAGCTGTATCTACCACTGTTGCACCAGGTTGCTACTGCTTTTGCGTGCTGTTGCTTTGTTCTGCTTTGTTTTGCTTTGTGTACCCCTGCAGGTTATGTTTTGCACTTCGCTATTCCTGCATGCAGTTAAGGGGGGATGTCAGAATTATGTTGTTATAACTGCATGTAGTTCTAGCGTTAGTGTAGTTATCTTGATTTCCTGCTTGGTGGTGTACCCTCTTTCCTACCCTATATGTTGTGACCCTCTCCATAATGAAGCCCCTTTACTCTCGTCAATCTCGTTCTACCCTAGGCTACTAAGCCTAGTACTATCTTGACAACATCCTACGCCTCATAGGGCACATAAGAGCCTGCAACCTGGGCATGGATAGGGAAGTGTGGCAACGGCCACGAGCAAAGCAGCTTCAGGCCTCTTGGTCACTTGGCCCGTTCTTATATGATCCAAGTATTTAAAGCCGTTGACCCAAATTGCACAAGTTTTAAAAGCTTGGCCATGGGGTTCGTCGGGTGGCGAGGGGGTGTGAAGTGAAAGTTGGGAGCCGACAGAAGGCACACCCAGTGAGCGATGCCGCGAATTATTTAGCGAACCCTTCTTGTCAAACATGTGAGAACAAGCCAATAGAAAATGTCGCAGACTGCAAGCAGAACATCGCGGGCCAAAAACACACAACACAACTCTAGCGCAAACCACACACACAACACCTCGACCTGCAGTCACTGGCATCAACCTATTAGGCCCGGTAGTTTGTAGCTGTCAAATAAAGTAGTCAACGCCTGCAGTCACACTTCCGCCGCATACGACGAACCTGTCACAATTTTAGGGTTGCCACAGCCACAAAGGATAGAACGTCAAGCGGTCGTCAGCCACAAACAGAAACATATCGCATCCGGGTGCGAAAAGTGACGCGTGTGCAGAGGGGCCGAAAGGAGAGGATATTAGGACCCATGGACTGGTCATGGGTGTTCAACATTATGCGGGAGTGGTTGGCACAAGGTGCAGCGGATGCTGGGGAGGCTGAGAGGAACGGAGAGGGCGAGGGTGTTGATGGTGCTGATGATGAGGAACGAAGTGAGAACACCCGTGCGCAGCGCCCACGCACCGTGACCGGACCCTCCAGCACCGTTTCAGTTGAGCCTCTTAGAAGTTAGGCATGGGTGAGTTGCACTATCGAGAGAATTGAGTACAAGGGAAAACCCTAAGGGGTTATACCCCACATAATCTACCCCACTACAGCCTACCCACAAATATGATATAAACATATGTTTGACACACCCCCATAGGCAAAGTGGGGGAGAGCAAGAGGTCACAAGACCAGTCAAGAAAAGCAAAGCAAGCATGCAGGTATACATATATATAGATCACAGTACAAACAAGGTCTACAGCAAGTGAGGAAGAGTGGGCACAAGCCCCAACAAAGTGCAGAAACGCTGATGATCACCAGACTGAAGTGTCTTGGTGAATATATCAGCAGTGTTGGCCCGAGTGGCCACGTAACGCAGACGAAGCTGACCACGCTGCTGCAACTCTCGAGCCAGGAAGTAACGCAGAGCGATGTGCTTCGTTCTGTGCTCCTCACACAAGGCAATGGTAGCCTTGTTGTCGACGTACAGCACTGGAGGAGAACGAGGCCGCTCTCCCAAGTCGGTCAGTAGGTAGGTGAGCCAACGTAACTCCTGTGCGCGTCAGGGACAAAGCCAAGGAAGACACAGGGAACAGCGCGGGCGGAGAGCTTGTCCGCGGTGGTATCGCGGACAAAGGCACGAGCACCCCAGACCCGGAAACGCGACGCATCGCCAACCTTCCCCGTCCACAGCAGCGTGGGCGAGGTCTCCGGCAAGGAGACACGGGGCCAGAGGTTGAGCTGATGCGCGGCATACCGGACCGCAAACGGCCACAGAAAATGGGGGGCAGCCGCATGGATCATGGAGGTGCGAGCGACCTCCATGACTAAGCCAATGCGGCGCCCAGCAACCCCATTCTGCTGCGGAGAGGCCAAAAGCGTGAACGTCTGGCGGATGCCGTGCTCCGCACAGAAGGCTGCCAAGAGGTCGAAGGAAAACTCCCCACCTCTGTCAGAGTGCAGACGCAGGACGGGAAACTCCGTCCCGAACCGCTCGCGGAGCTGGAGACGAGCAGCGCAGATCCAAGGGATCAAAACATCAGGGACCTCACCCTTGGTGCGCAAGGGGAAGACCGTGGTGTAACGCGTGTAGTCGTCGACGACCAGCAGGAAGTACCGCTCGTGGCCCTGTCCACGGACGCGGGCTGGGCCCCACACGTCCAGGTGGAGAGTCTGCAGGGGAGCCTCTGTGGGAGGGAACGAGGAGGAGTGAGGAGCGGCGCGCTGCCGCCCCTCGACACAGGGCAGACAGGGAGGAGCAGGCAAGGGTGGGAGGGGAGGGAGAACTCGGGGAAGACCAGAGACAAGGACACGGCGATGCATGCTGCGAAGGCGCTGCACCGAGGGGTGACCAAGGCGGTGGTGCCAAAGGAGGGTCTGGTGCGACAAGGCGCGACACGAGCAGGGGGCCGACAACTGACCTGACGCAGACGCAGACGCAGCTACCTGAGGGGACTCAGTGGTCAGTGTGTACAGGCCCGACCCCGGCTGCCGAGTGAAGGTAGCCAGGTGACGACCCGTCTGAGCACACGTGCAGTGCGTCACACGCTCGTAGGCAGGGGTGAACTGGTGAACACCCGCGTCCTGGAGCGCAGAACCCGCCACCAAGTTCGTAGAGAACGAGGGGAGGTAAAGACCCGATAGTGTGTCGGACGGGACAGCAGGACAAGGGAGGACAGTGGTGGAGGTCGTACGGACTGGACCCCCAGAGGGGTCTGCCAGGGAGACTGCAACCGGCCGACTGAGCGGCGTAAGGGTGGTGCTGTCGCGAAAGAAGGAGCGAGAGGCACCGGAGTCAAGTGTGAAGGTGTACAAGGCCTCAGCAGGCGCAGTACCAGAGAGAGCAGACTCACCAGCACCTGGAGCAGCAGCCTCACCAGCACCTAGAGCAACAGCCTCACCAGCACCTAGAGCAGCAGACTCGATACCTGGGCCAGGCGGTACGCACAGGTAACAGGCTCGGTCAGCACTAGTAGGCAATGCATACATTGCAGTGAGAATAGCATCATAGTCAAGAGCAAAGATATCTACCCTCTGCCTAAGCAGCTCCACCCAGTCGGGGAGCTCAGCGTCGTCGCCAAACTCTGTACGCCAAGCGTCGCTCAGACGGGCGAAGCAGCGGGACTCTGTGTGACCAGGCGTCCCGCAAGGCTGACCAGTCCGAACACCTGTGCGAATGATGTACGGGCAGCGAACGGTACTCAGAGACCCTCGACTCTGAGCGTACCACTCATGAAGCTGCTGGGGCGTGAGAGACTCGCGCGGACGTCGCTGGAGCTCCATCTGGCCACCGCCAGTAGCAGCAGTAGCAGGAGTAGTAGCAGTAGCAGCAGTAACAGCAGTAGCAGCAGTAACAGCAGTAGCAGCAGTAGCAACAGTAGTAGCGCGGCCACCCCCACAACCCCAACCCGCGTACCACTCACAAAGCTGCTGGGGCGTGAGGGACTCACGTGGACGTCGCTGGAGCTGCATCTGGCCACCGCCAGTAGCAGCAGTAGCAGTTGTAGCAGCAGCAGCGTGGGCAGGGCAGGCGCGGCAGGCAGGCAGGCCGGCAGGCAGGCAGGCAGGCAGGCAGACAGGCAGGCAGGCAGGCAGGCTGGCAGGCAGGCAGGCAGGCTGAGGGCGCGGCAGTGCGCGAACAAGGCAGGTGCTCACCAGTGGTGGGAAGGGCTGGCGCTCGCCGGGCGAGCAGGGCCGGCGTCGGCGGGCGGCTGCACGGGGTCCAGGGGCGGCGTCACGGGGTCCAGGGGCGGCTGCACTAGGGGCGGCTGCTGTAGGAGCCAGGGGCGGCTGCTCTGGGTCCAGGGGCGGCTGCACCAGGGGCGGCTGCTGTAGGAGCCAGGGGCGGCTGCTCTGGGTCCAGGGGCGGCTGCTGCAGGGGCCAGGGGCGGCTGCTCTGGGTCGAGGGGCAGCTGCTCGAGGGTCCAGGGGCGGCTGCTTGAGGGTCCAGGGGCGGCTGCACCAGGGGCGGCTGCTGTAGGAGCCAGGGGCGGCTGCTCTGGGTCCAGGGGCGGCTGCACCAGGGGCGGCTGCTGCAGGGGCCAGGGGCGGCTGCTCTGGGTCCGGGGGCGGCTGCTTCAAGGTCCAGGGGCGGCTGCTCCAGGGGCGGCTGCTTAAGTGGCGCTCGCCTACGCAAGGCAGGCAGGGCACGCGCTGCTGCAGCTGCTGCGCACGGCTCCGGGCTGCGCGCGGTTGCTGGCTGCGCGTGGCGACGAGCTGCGTGCGGCTGTGGGCTGCGCGCGGCTGCTGCCTGTGCTTGGCGACAGGCTGCGCGCGGCTACGGGCTGCGTGCGGCGGCGGGCCGCGCGGGCGGGGCCTAAGCGGTTGGGCGCGGGCGATTTAAGCGGCGCGCGGGACGGCAGTAGGCGGCGCGGGCGGCTAACGTGGCGCGCGGGGCCGAAAACGGGCTGCGCGCGGGCTATTTAAGTGGCGCGCGCGGGAAAAAGAAGTGGCCGCGCGCGTGCAGCCGAGTCGCGCGCGGGCGGCAGGCAAGGCAGGCAAGCCGTAGGTGAGGTAAAGTGATGAACGGTGGGCCCTAAACTTAGGTCCTAAAGACCTATGCTCTAGATACCATCTTAGAAGTTAGGCATGGGTGAGTTGCACTATCGAGAGAATTGAGTACAAGGGAAAACCCTAAGGGGTTATACCCCACATAATCTACCCCACTACAGCCTACCCACAAATATGATATAAACATATGTTTGACAGAGCCTGAAGGCAGCAGCCCGATTGTCCCCACTGGCCTCGTATTTTCGCCTGGATGCCAGGGTAGCACGACTCGGTCTGGTGCACCCAAACCCAAGAAGCGACCTACACCTGCACGTCGCCGCTTGCTTGGTTCGTTGTCGTGCTTCAAAAACGTAGTTGCTAAGTCCCAGGTCACATAAAAAAAGTGGCCCAGCCCACCTATGAGTCTCAATGCCTTCCATCTACCCCTCCTTGTTGTGGTAATCCCTCATGAGATATGCCACTTGCAGGGCAACGTGGTCAGCATGACATACGGTAGAGTAATGCTCAATGTGTCCATGTGTCCTTTCCCCACACCACTCTCGCAGGGGAATTGCCAACCAATCTGCGCTGATGCAAGCGGCACGAAATGGCGGTGCGGGCTTAAACGCAAGTCTCAACATGCATAGGTGGGTACTCCGAGCGTGGTTGGTGAGCACACCACGCCACACCAGTATGTGGGCCTTGGAGCTTCGTGGTGTTCTAAGACGATGACATGCCCCTTTAGGTATGTGATCCACGTCACCATGGAGGTCTTGGGACCTGTGCATGATGCTGATTTTATGGTGGTAGGGCTTGCGTGACAGATTTCAGGTTGCCGCATAATGTAACCATCATATGTACAACGTCACACTCGGTATTTTCCATTCCAAATTTCTCCTCCTTTGCAATCACTCAGTCCCCTCTTCCCACACATGGCTCCTTTCATCCGTGCTGTTGCCAGAATCTCGTTTCAACCCAGCTGTGCCATTGTGCGTGAGCCTTCTCAACAACGCCCAAGTCAAGAAGATTAGCCCATCCAAGCAGTAAAGGCGTGGGCCCATGGTGGAGACTGTCTCCTTCAGTTCGGCATCATGTGCTACGCCTTTCTGATGCTCCGGGAACAGAACATTTCAATCACTCTTCATATAACTCTAACAGCATCCCACCAGTGCCCTAGATATCATACTTTGGAGTCTGAATCAGAGTCCGTTCAGACTTTTTTTTTGTACCTAGTCTGAACTCAAAGAATTTATTTATGTACCTTGTCTGATTTTCCAGAGTTTTTTCTTATGAGTTGTCTGAAATTTCAGCCTAATTTTACTAGGGTAGGCTGAGCCCCAGACTTGTATCGGGGGTACACTCTGCGCGCTTATCGGAGCAAAGTTTCCTAGAAGTTTCCTTCCGATATGCCCACTTCCGAGATGGCAGTGGAGTGCCAGGACGTGAGCAACGCTCACTTCGACAGCTGGGACATCCAAATACACTCGTTCGTCGAGAATATCTTCCAGTTACGCTGAGGAAATGGTTGCGTGATTACGAGATTTCTGAAGACAAAATCTCGTCACATGTAAGTTATCGCTAATGTATTGTAAAGAATAGGCGACTTTGATGCTGATTCGCTGTAAAAACATCTGCAGCACGCACTGGTGTGAATTGCGAAGTTCCTGATTCGTACTGAAAGTTTCGTGTGGCACTGTCTGATCCTCACATGCCACGCCAAGCAACAGTTTCTGCCTGCTGCCAGCTCAGCTGCGTGGCACTTGGCCCACCTGATACAGATCGGGTGAACGATCGAATCGCTTGAAAAGCAAATCCAAAACTGACAAAATCGGCACACATGCGAGAAAATGGGTACAGAACGGTAATCACACACACGACAAAACGAAATGAGATCAGCAGAGCAGAAACAACCATGCGCTGCACGTGACAAAAACACTGGAACGCCGCCGACATGAGCAGAGGCGATGCACGAGCACGAGCACGTTGCCTGATGCGTTGGTATGGTAGGCTGTAATCAGCCTCAATGCTATTATAACTGCTTTTACGAAACTGCATGAACATCTTAAAATTTGAAGTAACTCTGACAGTTCAGACAAAAAAAAATGTGCTTGTCTGAATTTTCAGACTAAAATTTTGAGGCACCTCTGACAGACAGAGTTCCAGGAGGGGTGTACTCTGAGGCCTCAGACTACCTCAAAACGAATCTAGGGGCCTGCATCCCACCTCATTATTTCAGGTTGCTAGGCAAGACACAGGCATGTGCCCGCGGGTTCTCTTTTTTTCCGGGAGTCGCAACCCTGCGATGATTGAGTGGGCTATATTATCGCGTGTCCATAGAGAACAGTTGAAGCATGCTCAAACTAAACCTTGTAACAACACAAGTCTCATGCAATGGAGTGGTTTTGTAGCCTGTGTTGTACTAGCATGGATCTACTGCTTGGCATGACTATTTATGTAGGGTGGTCTGGCTGTTGGAGGTCCACATCATGCTGAAGACAGTTGCTGCTACTGGTTACGTGAAGGCTGGTCCCTGTGCCATGCAGACATGTGCAGGAAGGACAAGGAAGATAGGGAATGAGGTAACTGGGCAGATGGGGAAAGAGATAACTGGGTAGATGGGGAACGAGATGACTGGGCAGATGGGGAATGATATAACTGGGCTTCACGTGTGTGGCTTCACTCCCGTCGTCATGGGGGAGGGTGCAATTTCGCAGCACTATGGCCAGATGGCAGGCAGCCGAGCATGCAGCAATGTGAGACGCATGTGCAAACCTGAGATCACGAGCAATAACCGGATGACAGCTGCACCCTCCCCCACTGCACACCCCACCCTGCACCCTCCCAACCATTCAACCCCCACACCCAACCCCCCACCCTGCACCCTCCAACCCTGTTACGAAAATGTCGCTCCACCCTTGACTTGCCCATCACATCCGGCACCCCTTACCTTCTGCACGGACAGGATGGGAGGGGCAAGTCTAGGGAATGTGAGAACAGGAGAGATGGCACAGGTGGCACGGGGTGAGGGAGGGTAGTGTAGTGGACGGCACAGATATTCTCACGTTGCAGCACCTGGACCGCACATTCGCAGCCCTGATCGCCCGGACCACCCGCATGGAGTTGCCTCTCCTCCCCCGCAGCCGCCGCCCCGGTCGCGGCCGCCCTGAGGCTGATCCTGAGTCAGCCGCGGGCGCGAATTGTGCGGCGTACTGCACTACCAAGGCAGCGCTTCGTGTTGCGTGTGGTTCCACGCTTCCATGTGCCGAGCATACGTGCTGCTCGGTATGCGCCTGCCATCTCCTCGCCCACAGGCCCCCACTCCGCCCGCTGCTCACCCACCCTGTTGCTGGGGAGGAGGGTGGGGTGAGAGGGGGACGGGAGTGGAAATCAGGGGGAGAGGAGGTGAGGAGGTGAGTGGGAGAGAGTGTAGGCGGAGTGGGGACGTGAGGAGGGGGGACGCGTGGTTTGGTGTTTGTTGTCATGATGGCTCACTGTTTTCCTCTGGTTTTTGTCTCGTATGGTTTGGCCCGCCAGATCGCCACTCGCCTGGGTTGGGAGGAGAGTCAAGCCTGGGATAGTGGGGGGAGGAGGAGGGGAAGGGGGGAATGGAAGAGAGAAATGGTGATATACCGTCATATGCGGGGCCCCCCCGGCCAACCTGGACGGCGTGGAGCACGGCACGAGAACGACAGCAGTGCATGATGGAGAGGGGGAGGGGCGGCTTGCGTGGAACGGCCGAGAGGAGAATACTATGCGTAGAGGAGAATACTATACGGCTTGCGTAGGCGATGGAAGGCTATGAGTGGTTGCGGCGGCACGGAGAGAGGAGGGATTGGAGGTGAGGATAAGGGAGGGGCGAGAGGAAGAGGTGGGCTCGGATGGAGATGGGAGGGGTTGAGGGAAAGGAGACGCTTACAAACAAGACGGGGGCAGGAGGGCGTACGAGCCGTTGACGGCGTGGGGTGACGCTCTCCGAATCCAGCGATGCCCCATCCATATTCCACAGACAGCCGGCGGGGAGAGATTGCTGCAAAGGGGCATGGGGACAGTGGGGACGCATTCGAAAGGTGGGAAGTGGGGATTTGATGGGTGGATATGAGGGGGTCTTGAGGCAGGAACTGTCGGACACGACATTAGGTATGCGTTGGTAGCCTTGACGACGAGGTGTCTGATTCGCAATCACATGTCGAACTTGGTCGCGAAACCCTAAACCGATGCGCGTGTTTGTAAGCGATGCGCGAATTTCCGGCCATTCGCTCCACCGATGCAATGAAGAGTCGGCGTTTTACCCGCCCGTGTAGTTGGGAGCGACGACGCGTTCATTCAAAAACGATGCACCACGCAACCTCTCACCGCGGCATAAAACTATGCGCGTCGAATCACAGCGCGGCGGGACGCAGCGCGTAAGGGCGAAGGTGGCGAGCAGCCCGAGGCTACATGGCCAGTCGACGGCGTGCCGCAATGGCTGTGATTATCATGGCCTTGACGGCTAACGCGACCATCGTTACAACGGCCGTTTAGATTTATCCTCTCGGCTCTATCCGTAGGACACTTCCCGTGCGGCAGTCATTCTTTCCGTAAGATTTGCTGGTTGCATGCTATACTCCCTCGTCATGGCGTCGAAATGCTATCAGGTGTGCCATGGGCAATCTGTTGGAGAGTCGAGATTCTGCCGCCCCAGCCCTTTGCACACAAGGAGGGGATGGATCGAAGGCTTCGCGAAAAGTTCGGAAACTTTCCCAACCAATCGGATTTCACCCGAAGTCTCGATACAGTTCGGAGTTGACTTCAAACCGAAGTGTTGGGAGTTTCTACAGGTTTCTACACATCAGAATCAGCTATACCAGAAATATCCAGAGTTTTCTTATTCATGCACCTCATGTGGCACTCAAAGTCACTCAAGGTCCATGCAATCTAGATTGTGCCCAAGTTACCAGGGAAGTTACATTGTCTATCAGCCTAGTTTGAGCTCTCAATCTGTCTTTTTTGTGATGCCTACAGAGTTGTGCTTTAGTGGGCTTGTTAATCTTGAACATAGTGAAGTTTTACCTCATCCAGTCAATTCCAGCAGCCCTGCTAAGACTTTTCAGCCAAGTTTCCAGCCCTCCAGTAGTCACAGCTACTCTGTGATTCTCAAGGATTTTCAGCCCTCATATGACTCAAAAGTTGTGACTCTTGCTGATCTTGGCAAAGTACCAATAAAAGGAGTCGGCAAGCTTGAGTTTGAAAAGGATGGTAAGTCATTTTGTGTCAATAAAGCTTTGTTTGTTCCTGATTTGGGAGCAAACTTGCTCTCAGCCGGACAACTCGAAGAGAAAGGTGCCTCCATTCTCTTGCAAGGGGGGAAAGCCAAAGTGTGGGACAGTGCAGGAAATCTGGTGGTTGAAGGCGAGCGTACCGGGCGGCTCTACAAGATGAAGTTGGAGATTAAGCGCGGTGCTAGCAACACGAAGAACGACGTTGTCTCGCTTCCCGCTGTTTCAACCGATCAAGTCAACAACAAAGGGAGTATCTCCCAAGCTGAGGTATGGCATGCACGCTTGGGGCACGTGGGAGTGCAAGCATTGAAAGAGTTGGTAAATCACAAGAGCGTGGAAGGATTGAGTTTGAGTGAAAGTGCAGTCAAGTCCCTTTCTTCCGTTCCATGTCCATCTTGTGTGGAAGGTAAGCTAGCTAGAAAGCCATTCTTCCCTTCTAAGTCTCAGTCAAGGGACCTCCTAGAGTTGGTCCACACTGATGTCTTCGGCCCCATGCGAGACCCTACTCGAAACGGTAAGAGATATTTGGTGTCTCTCATTGATGACAAGAGTCGTTTCTCGTGGTCCTTTTTCATCAACACCAAGGATGAAGTTCACAAGTGTTTCAAGCAATGGCTAGCACTTGTTGAGAGAGAGTCAGGGAAGAAGTTACTCACCTTGAGGTCGGATCGAGGAGGTGAGTACATGGGGAAAGCGTTTCAGGGGGAGTTGTTGGCATTGGGCATCAAACAACAGTTCACTTGTCCCTATAGTCCTCAGCAAAATGGAGTGGCAGAGAGGTTTCATCGCACTATCCAGGCTATAGCTACCACTTTCCTTCAGTTCAAAGGCCTTGACAAGCTCTGGTGGGGTGAGGCAATCACTATGGCAATTTATGTTCGCAACAGGAGACCCACAAGGCCCTTACCGGATGGTGTAACGCCATATGAGGCTTGGTTTGGAGTTAAACCAGATCTGTCTATGCTTCGTGTTTTTGGTTCCATGGCCCAATACCGTGTTCCAGATGCAAAGAGACTCAAGCTGGACAGCAAAGCTCATTGGGGCCTCTTCATCGGCATGAGCAATGAGAGCAAGGGATGGGTCCTTTGGGATCCTGTCACCAAGCGAGAAGTGGTTTCAAGGGATGTTGTCTTCTATGAAGACATGTCCCTTGCAGGTTGGCATAAGTTTTCCTCTTCCTCCTCTCTACCCTCTATCCAACAGGAACCAGCAAGCGCACCTGAGGAAACAACACAAGAGGAGGAAGAAGATGACACCGATTCTGACTATAGCGGACCGATCATCGATCTCCCTCAAGCCGTCGTCAACGAGTCCAGCCGTGCCACGCCAGTACCACCAGCAGCTACTCAACCAAGTGGAGATGAAGTTCAGCCATCAAATGAAGACAATCCACCGCAGCAAGTCACCGTTCCATCACCACCAAAGGAGCAGCAGCCAACAGTCACAAACCAGCCAGCTATATCAACACCAACCTCACAATTTCAATGCCAACCGGATCAGCCCACCACTACGCCATCAAACCCATCACCAGCCATCACTCCAGAGGCAACTACAGAAGCTCATCATCATCCCATGCAGCAGCAATCAACAGCTACAAGACCCCAAGTACCTACATCAACACCATCTACGACTCTTCCTAGCAACAAGTCAACCGTCACCGCAACACCTCGTTCTCATACCACACGTTCATCACTTGTTCCAACGTCAAGCCAGCTCATAGCACGAGGATCACTTCAGCGAGTCATCACCAACACCAGCTCCAACAGCCCACTTCTTCACCCAAGACCTTTCTCAACTTCACCCCCACGTCCCGGATTCGGTCGTCATCAGTTACCACCATCTTCAACACCGAGCAACAACACCAACCAGCCCCAACCATCACCACCTCTCGACAAGGCAGCGTCATCATCAATTGCCAAGCTTCTAGTCTCAAGATCCCCACCAAGAGCATCTTCACAACCATCTATGCCGACAAACGTTTCAGCTTCACCGCCACGAGTCACCATACCTAATCCTCAAGTCAACACCGATAATCAAGATATTTCCACGCCAGGAGAAGAACAAGCAGCCGTGCCGCCGTCGCAGCCGATGTCGCAGCCGTTGTCTCAGCCGCAAATGACCGCATCAACGCAATCAAACACTGTGAGACCGAACCCTACCACTAATGTGTCTTAGCCAAGTGAGGATTTTGGTAAAGGTAAACGAGTCCGCAAGGTAAAAAAGCCCTTCACTTTCATGGTTGACATGTCATCAAGGTGCACATGTGAGGAGAGTGAGAATTGCATTCACAAGAAGGTAGAGGCAATATGCATGGCAGCATCACACCTTCCGCGAGAGCCCTTGAGTCGTCGTGAGGCAATGGCAAGTCCCGAGAGAGAGCATTGGTTGAAAGCCGAGGAAGAAGAGATTGAGAGTCTCATGAAGCGAGGTACATGGCGTCTTGTTGAGCCACCTCCAGGGAAGAAGGTAATTGGTGTCAAATGGGTGTACAAGATCAAGGTAAAAGGTGATGGTAGCCTCGATAGGTACAAGGCAAGGTTAGTGGCAAAATGTTATTCCCAAATTCCAGGTCTTGACTTCACCAAAACCTTTGCCGCGGTAGCAAAGTACACCACGGTACGAGTCCTCCTCGCCATAGCCGCATATCTTGGTCTCCATATCCATCAAATGGATGTCAAGAACGCATTTCTCTACGGTGTCTTGGAAAAAGAGGTATACATGGCACAACCCGAAGGTTATGATGACGGTACGGGTCGAGTGTGTCGCTTGGTAAAGTCCCTTTATGGTCTCAAACAGTCCCCACGGGTTTGGTATCATGCTCTTGAGCAGGTACTTTTCAAGCATGGTTTCACAAGGTCCATGAGAGACAACGCTCTGTACTTCATGCATACGAGTGAGGGGGAGTACATTTGGCTCTTGGTATATGTCCATGACCTCCTCCTAGTCTCAGGTTCTCTTGATCTTCTCAACAAGGTGAAAGGTATTCTCACGAGTGCATTCACGATGACCGATCTTGGTGAGCCGAGTCATTGTCTTGGTATGAACATTGTGAGAGATCATAAGTCACGGTCCATCTTCCTATTCCAGCAAAGGTACATCCAAAAGGTCCTTGAGAGGTTTGGTCTTGATGATAGCAAGCCATCACCTACCCCACTTCCTTCCAACTTTGTCCCTTTGTCTTCACATCAGCCCTATGAAGAGAGAGAGTCAAGCCTTGATATCATAGGTATTAAGGAGTTGTGTCTTGAGGAGAGTGAGCATCATGGTGAGAATTCACTTAAGGTATCCCCACAAGACCTAGCTCTCTACCAAAGTCAGGTTGGGTGTCTCATGTATGCAGCCCTATGCACAAGGCCCGACTTAGCATTCACGGTATCTAAGCTAGCTCAACACATGAGTGCCCCTTCACCTATTCATATGCATGCAGCCAAGCGAGCTCTTCGGTATCTCAAAGGTACTTCTAATCATGGTCTTCTCTTCCAAGCCAGCCCATATGCAAGCTCCCTCCAAGGTTTTACCGATGCAGATTGGGCGGGAGAATTGAGCACACGCAAGTCTACCGGCGGCTACATCTTCCTCATGTGTGGTGCCGCTGTTTCTTGGCAATCGCGCAAGCAAAGTTGTGTGGCACTTTCAACAACCGAAGCTGAGTACATGGCAATGACCGAAGGAGCAAGGGAGGCAATCTGGTTACGTGGACTCTTGGAGGACTTGAGGCAGCCGCAAACTCAACCAACTCCGCTCTACGTGGACAACACTTCAGCCATAGCTCTTTCCAAAAACCCGGTTCATCATGGGCGTACAAAACACATCGAGGTGCAGTACCACTTCATTCGTGAGCAACTAGAGAAGGGAGTTCTCGCCGTCAACTTTTGCCGTTCATTCGATCAAGCAGCAGATTTCATGACCAAGGTTCTTCCACATGATGCATTCAACATGTGCAAGGCAAGAGCAGGCCTCATGACACTTCATGAAGCAGTGGAGCAGTTTGAGGAGAATGAGGAGTGTGAGGAGAAGAGACGTGGGCAGCAGCACGGTGTGTATGCTAAGGAGATGTGAGAGGAGCATCAGCATGGGTGTATGTGTGCTTCGGATCTGGTGCGAGGGGGAGTGTTGGAGAGTCGAGATTCTGCCGCCCCAGCCCTTTGCACACAAGGAGCAGCAAGGGGGGGATGGATCGAAGGCTTGGCGAAAAGTTCGGAAACTTTCCCAACCAATCGGATTTCAGCCGAAGTCTCGATACAGTTCGGAGTTGACTTCAAACCGAAGTGTTGGGAGTTTCTACAGGTTTCTACACATCAGAATCAGCTATACCAGAAATATCCAGAGTTTTCTTATTCATGCACCTCATGTGGCACTCAAAGTCACTCAAGGTCCATGCAATCTAGATTGTGCCCAAGTTACCAAGGAAGTTACATTGTCTATCAGCCTAGTTTGAGCTCTCAATCTGTCTTTTTTGTGATGCCTATAGAGTTGTGCTTTAGTGGGCTTGTTAATCTTGAACATAGTGAAGTTTTACCTCATCCAGTCAATTCCAGCAGCCCTGCTAAGACTTTCCAGCCAAGTTTCCAGCCCTCCAGTAGTCACAGCTACTCTGTTTTACAAGTCAATCGTGGTGTGCCAGGGATGTGTGTGGGCCTATTGTACGACTCTGCAGCTGGTGCTGGTTTGTGTTTTGAAGTTCCAAATTGCGCTCAATCTGTTTCAAGTTTTTGGGTGAGTGTTGGCAAGACGGGTTCCTCAGAACCCTGGTCTGCGACGGAACACAATTGTGTTCAATTTCATTGGCTCCCATCGCGAGGGGGTTTGTTCTCATTGGTTCACAACCTCAATTGTGTCGCGCGGACTTCAGCCTCCTCTAAACTCGGTAACCCGAAAGTCAGGGCGTCAAGTTTTGAAGCCCGAGTTCCACATGGCTGTTTTCATATTCAAGATTCTTGAATATGAATTCGCCAAACACCATGTTACCACCCGAAGTTGAGCACTCTTTCACAATCAAGGGGAACTGGTGTGCGACAGTGATCCGTGATTGGCCAGCGACACTCAAAGTCTCACAGGGAGAGGGGTCCGCTTGCAATGCAGCACTGTTCACGCTCAGTAAACTTGAAAACCATCTTGTACTAAGTGGCAAGCATACTAAACCTGGTTCACCCGACTTTCACGCTCATAGAATAACTCCTTTGACACACCAAAACTCGTGTACGAACACACGCGGCATGTCCTGCTATATTCTCATTGGTATGGTTAGGATGCTGGTACACCACGTTCAGATGGCAACTGTCGCGACGTCGCAACGCCTTCTGTTCCAGCTCCCATTACTCGCATGCAAGCGAGGTCGTTGACAATGCCCCTCGTCGCCCTGTTTCGGATATTCGCCCACGCTTGCAACGATCCGTACTTGGCAGGGTAACGCGGACCTTTCCGAAACCATGTGCTTTACTCCGCGCATCGCCGTTCAGTGTGAGGTTTGAGTAGACTCATCCCGCCAACTCGCCGTTCGTCTTAGTAGTATCCATCGTCCAGACCTTGGGTCCAGTGGTAGATGACCCATTGTTAGTACAATCCGTACACTCCACATCGACCCATGCACCTACAACGTCTACGGGTAGGAATAATCTCCGAGTAATACTAGCTTCTAGATTGATGGGCGCAGTGATCCCGATCCTCCTCGCGTCGTCGCTTTTCCCGTCTGTGTTACCCTCTCTCGCCGCTTTCGCCGCTGCGAATCCTGCGGCTGCAGCCGCCGTAGACGCTACCGAGGCGCTCTATAATGCGTTGATTCGCGACGACGCCAGCCTCGGCGGCGGCGCGAACGCGTCAACGACTTCGCTAATGTGGACCGCGAGCCTGATGCGCGGCATGGGCGCGGACCAGGAGGTCATAAACGCGCGGAACTCGCCGCTCGGCGCGCTGCTTGTGGCGCCGACTAACTACGCGTGGCAGCAGTTCTTCGATTTTCTGGAACAAGCAAACACGAGGCAACCTGCGGGCAGGTGGAGAGGTCACGACCCCCCAGCACCATACAGCAGCGACATTACTCAGTTGGGAGTAGACGTGCGCAGAGTAACGGCGTGGCTGAAACTCTTTAACGTGCCAGAGCGAGCCAGGGCGAAGCAGCCGACTGCGACTTGGACAGGTGGGTATAGATAGCCGACCCTTGCTGCTGATACGAAACCCCCTCCTCTGCTTCCACGCATCCCCTCCCTGCTTCCCCCCATCCTCTTCCCTGCATCCCCACATCCACTTCCTTCTTCCGCCCATCCCCTTCCCTGCTTACCCCCGTCCCCTTCCCTGCTTCCCCCCATCCCATTCCCTGCTTTCCCCCATCCCGTTCCCTGCTTCCCCCCATCCCGTTCCCTGCTTCCCCCCATCCCCTTCCCTGCTCCCCCCCATCCCCTTCCCTGCTTCCCCCCATCCCCTTCCCTGCTCCCCCCCATCCCCTTCCCTGCTTCCCCCCATCCCCTTCCCTGCTTCCCCCCATCCCCTTCCCTGCTTCCCCCCATCCCCTTCCCTGCTTCCCCCCATCCCCTTCCCTGCTCCCCCCCATCCCCTTCCCTGCTTCCCCCCATCCCCTTCCCTGCTCCCCCCCATCCCCTTCCCTGCTTCCCCCCATCCCCTTCCCTGCTCCCCCCCATCCCGTTCCCTGCTTCCCCCCATCCCCTTCCCTGCTCCCCCCCATCCCCTTCCCTGCTTCCCCCCATCCCCTTCCCTGCTCCCCCCCATCCCCTTCCCTGCTTCCCCCCATCCCCTTCCCTGCTTCCCCCCATCCCCTTCCCTGCTTCCCCCCATCCCCTTCCCTGCTTCCCCCCATCCCCTTCCCTGCTCCCCCCCATCCCCTTCCCTGCTTCCCCCCATCCCCTTCCCTGCTCCCCCCCATCCCCTTCCCTGCTTCCCCCCATCCCCTTCCCTGCTCCCCCCCATCCCCTTCCCTGCTTCCCCCCATCCCCTTCCCTGCTTCCCCCCATCCCCTTCCCTGCTTCCCCACATCCCCTTCCCTGCTTCCCCCCGTCCCCTTCCCTGCTTCCCCCCATCCCATTCCCTGCTTTCCCCCATCCCATTCCCTGCTTTCCCACATCACGTTCCCTGCTTCCCCCTATCCCCTTCCCTGCTTCCCCCCATCCCCTTCCCTGCTCCCCCCCATCCCCTTCCCTGCTTCCCCCCATCCCCTTCCCTGCTTCCCCCCATCCCCTTCCCTGCTTCCCCCCATCCCCTTCCCTGCTTCCCCACATCCCCTTCCCTGCTTCCCCCCATCCCCTTCCCTGCCTCCCCCCATCCCCTTCCCTGCCTCCCCCCATCCCGTTCCCTGCTTCCCCCCATCCCCTTCCCTGCTTCCCCCATCCCGTTCCCTGCTTCCCCCCATTCCCTACCCTGTTTCCCCATATCCCCTTCCCTGCTTCCCCCCATCCCCATCCGTGTGCACCCATCTATTTCCCCATACATGCTTTCATCATTCCCCATGACCCCTTCCCTGCTTCCCCATGTCCCCTTCCCTGCGTCCCCAAGTCCCCTTCCCTGCTTCCCCATGTCCTCTTCCCTGCTTTCCCATGTCCCCTTCCCTTCTTCCCCATGTCCCCTTCCCTGCTTCCCCCCATCCCCTTCCCTGCTTTCCCCCGTCCCCTTCCCTGCTTCCCCGTGTCCCCTTCCCTGCTTCCCCCCATCCCCTTCCCTTCGGGTGCCCCATCCCTAAACATGCTTCCCCCCATCCTCTTCCCTTCCCCCCACCCCCTTCCCTGCTTCCCCATGTCCCCTTCCTTGCTTCCCCATGTCCCCTTCCCTGCTTCCCCCCATCCCATTCCCTGCTTTCCCCCATCCCCTCCCCTGCTTCACCGTGTCCCCTTCCACGGCACTCACATGCACCACTTGTCTGCTCTTCATATTCTTCCTCAGATTCCTCCTCACATGTGTTGCGGAACCCTGGTCTGCACTTTGCCTGACTGCATGTCTGCCTCCCCATGATCTGTGTCCGTGTCTTTCAGCCTCCGTGCGTGCCTGCGTGTGTGTATGCCTGCGTGCGCGCATGCGTGACAGCCGACACTGTGCAGGCAACTGTGCTGAATCTGGATCATGGGGCAAAGGCATTTGAATCGAGTAGAGCTGTGTGGTGTGGTTAGTGCGGAGTGGCATGGAACGAAGGCGCAACCCGGCAAGCACAGAGTGTAGAGGCCGCGGCATGATATCTAGATTGTCAGCAGGAATCGACTTGTGGGTCGGTTGTTTGGTGCCAATGGTTTAGGGTCTGAATTGGGTTCATGTGCTGATGATACCGTGTACAGGGGGTGTACTGTGTATGCCCTATCTCAATCTTGACCCGAGCTCCAACACGTAAAAAGACATGAAGAAGTTAGCTTGTGCCAAGCTGTAATATTTCCCTAACAAACATGCACAGCATAGCCAATGTCAAGCATACTATTATCCAAAAACGGTTTCTCGGTATAACGGTGTGTCATACATGGTGAAAACGCATCTCGCCAAAGAATGTTTGGCCTGGTACGTAGCACTTCGAATCCGTGAAGCACACTCGCCGTTATAGAACCGCTCCGCAGACATCATAGTCAGCCGCTTTGAATGAACTGCAAGTTCACCCAGCATGACACGCCCTTAGAAAAGCGACTTGCCGTTGCCAAAAACCTAAACCTGAATTCCCCAAGATACGTTGTGAGATTTATGTGGAGCTTCACTCAAGACGGTTCCGCCGAATATGTCCAGGTAAGCCCAGCAGAGAGGAGTGGCCAAGAGTGGCGGCGTCGGGCACATGAAAGGAGGAGTAGAGGGAAAATTTCGAGGGGCTCTCCTTGCTGGAGCTTTGCAATGGCTGATTTGCGGAGGGGGGAGGGGGGGGGTGGAGGGGTCGTGGGGGGAGTGGGGTGGGGGGCAGAGGCGAAGGAGATGGCTCAGGAAGCTGGGAACAAGGAGGAGGAGCAGCAGGTTGACAAGCTAGCTCTCACTGCTTACTGTGTGCATTGGCTGTCAAAATGTGGGGGAGTGGGGAGTGGTTGGGAAGGGGGGAAAAGAAGGGAGAGAGGGGAGGTGGGAAAGAGTCAAGGTGATTGTCTTTGAGATGATTTCTAACGGGAATCATGGGAGGGATGGGAGATTTGTTGGTGGAGCTAGGAGAGAGAAGAAGGAAGTGGAGAAAAATGGGGAGATGGCATGGGATATCATGCACTAGTGCAAATGACAAATGCACCATCGGTCAACTGCAATACACCAGAGTCACCTGCACTGCACCAGGTGTCATTTGCCACTAGGCGGCAGACGTCCCAGGGGGCCGAGGCAAACCACCAGGGAAAGCCGCCCTGCCCCCTCCATGTCCCTCTGCGAGTACGCCAGCAGCGGCACTCCCTGCACTGGCGGGCCCAATTTTAGGCGCTGACATGGGATGTATCGCAGGGATGGGGGATGGGGAGACGGTGCATCTGAAGGTTTTTGGTCAAGTGGAAGGAGTTGAGGGAGACAGGGAAGCGTGGAGAGGCGAGAGGGGGATAGATCTGCTAGTAGCCCCTGCAACACGTCCTGCTAGTAGCTGGAAAACGGGTTAGGGCTGAAAGACAAATGAAGTGCAAAGGCAGCATCACCACGCGCAGCCGTGCCTGCGGCAACAGTGAGGCACTATAAGCCAAACAACAGCAGCAAAGCACAGGTAGCAATAACTTGTAATGATGTGCAAGCGGATGGGGTGTGAGAAGTGCAAAGGCTGAAGCAACACTGGCTGCAGATAGGTGTGGTGTGATGAAAGACTAGCTATCTACAAAGGCAGCAGCACCACGTGCTGGGGGGAGCAGGGAAGGGGACATGGGGAGGCAGGGAAGGGGATGGGGGGAAGCAGGGAATGGGATGGGGGGAAGCAGGGAAGGGGATGGGGGGAAGCAGGGAAGGGGATGGGGGGAAGCAGGGGACGGGACAGGGGGGAGCAGGGAAGGGGAGGGGGGAAAACAGGGAAGGGGACAAGGGGAAGGGACATGGGGAAGCAGGGAATGGTTTGGCTCTAAGCAGGGAAGGGGAGGGGGGGGAAGCAGGAAAGGGGATGAGGGAAAGCAGAGAAGGGGATAGGGGGATGTAAAGAACGGAACATGGGAAAGCATGGAAGGGGACAAGGGGAAACCGGGAAGGGTATGGGGAAAAGCAGGGGAGGGGAGGGGGGTAAGCAGGGAATGGAATGGGGGGGATGCAGGTAAGGGGAAGGGGGAAAGCAGGGAAGGGGATATGGGGAAAGAGGGAATGGGAATGGGGGGAGGCAGGTAACGGGAAGGGGGAAAGCAGGGAAGGGGAGGGGGGAAAGCAGGGAAGGGGAGGGGGGTAAGCAGGGAAGGGGAGGGGGGTAAGCAGGGAATGGAATGGGGGGAAGCAGGGAAGGGGAATGGGGGAAGCACTGAAGGGGAGGGGGGGAAGCAGGGAACGGGACATAGGAAAGCAGGGAAGGGGACAAGGGGAAGCAGGGAAGGGGATGGGGGGAAGCAGGGAATGGGATGGGGGGAAGCAGGGAATGGGATGGGGGGAAGCAGGGAAGGGGATGGGGGGAAGCAGGGAAGGGGATGGGGGGAAGCAGGGGACGGGACAGGGGGGAGCAGGGAAGGGGAGGGGGGAAAACAGGGAAGGGGATGGGGAAAAGCAGGGAAGGGGACATGGGGAAGAAGGGAAGGGGATGGGGGGAAGCAAGGAAGGGGGTGGGGGAAAGCAGGGAAGGGGATGGGGGAAGGCAGGGAAGGGGATGGGAGAAGGCAGGGAAGGGGACATGGGGAAGGCAGGGAAGGGGACATGGGGAAGCAGGGAATGGGATGGGGGAGAGCAGGGAAGGGGATGGGGGGAAGCAGGGAAGGGGATGGGGGAAAGCAGAGTAGGGGATGGGGGGAAGCAGGGAAGGGGACATGGGGAAGCAGGGAAGGGGATGGGGGGAAGCAGAGTAGGGGATGGGGGGAAGCAGGGAAGGGGATGGGGGGAAGCAGGGAAGGGGATGGGAGAAGGCAGGGAAGGGGATGGGAGAAGGCAGGGAAGGGGACATGGGGAAGCAAGGAATGGGATCAGGGGAATCAGGGAAGGGGATGGGGGGAAGCAGGGAAGGGGATGGGGCAAAGCAGGGAAGGGGATGGGGGGAAGCAGAGAAGGGGATGGGGCAAAGCAGGGAAGGGGACATGGGGAAGCAGGGAAGGGGATGGGGGAAAGCAGGGAAGGGGATGGGGGAAAGCAGGAGTAGGGGATGGGGTTCGACTAGTTGTGTTTAGTCGCAGCAGAGACAGTTGTGGCTTTGACATTTGCTCTCTAAACCTCTAGATGATGACGCAGCAGAGTAACAACAACTGCGCAGCAGAAGAGACAGTAGGACAAGTGACGCAAGATATTGTGACCGCAACCATACATCACATGCGCTGTGCTAGGCAACGGGAGCACGTGATGATCATCCTGCGGTACAAGTCAGGTATAGTTGATATGTCAATGCTGGGATTGAGGCTCCAGAAATGGATGTGTGTCTTACAAGGAGAGGGTGCGTTGTTCTGTTGTTCCTGGCAGCCTTATGGATGGATGACAGACAAGTCCTGTGCCCCAATTGCAGCAATGCGTCTTACCTATATCGATGGGAAAGAGATGATAGTGGGGGAGTTGAAGAGGCAGCGGCACCAAGTGCTGCGGTGCCAGCGGCACGAGTTAGGCATGCAAACCCAAACAGATAGACGATGTGACAGTAGCAGTGACACCCACATGCTGTGAGATGAGCAGCAGTGGTCACATGCATTGAATTGTGAAGAATGACCTCATGTTATGACATGAGAAGAAGTGATCACGTGCTACGACATGCGTAGAACTGACCACATCATCTGTGACATTACTAGTAGTAACCGGAAGGCTGTGACATGGGCAGCAGTGAATACATGATTTTCAATGAGTGGCAGTGACCATGTACTGTGACATGAGCGGTTTGGGTATGCCCCACATGAAGAGCAATGAGCAGCAGCGACCACATGCCGTGCGATGAGCAGCAGCGACCACATGCCGTGCGATCGCCAATCACTGGTGACCACTGTCCCTGTGACTGCACATGGCAGTTGTTAAATATGACAGTGGCAGGTCGCTTCTCTGCATGTCGTGAAACAACAGCTGCATGGATGCATGTTATTGCGACAGCTGCAGATCACTCGACTATTGCAAAGACCGGTGCTGCAATCCGCTACATTCGTGCTGGGAGAGAAGTGCTATGCCTGTTGCTGCCCATGTAACCACCTGGGTTGGGATCGTGCAGCAGTAAATCCGATAGCTGTGTGTGACATTGCTTTACGAGGCCCGTCGTGTCACTGTGCATGCTTTACCCTAATCCCTTTGACGCCCTCTTACATGTTCTGTATTTGCGTTGCTTGTTGTGATCCCCGTCGCCCTCTAACCGGCGAGTCCCTTTCCCAGCATGATTCGCGTTTACTCACACGCTAGTAAACCGTTGTAAGCCGCCAGGCTTAGGGGCAGTGAAGCTGTTGGGAGCTACTAAAACTCTACCTCCAAATTACATTGGCTGCATGGCTGTTTCCGGATGACGCGAGCATACTACCATTCCGTCCTTCCTTCGCTAACGAGAGCGTATGCTTGCCTGAGAACGACCCCTCTCATTTTCACCAATGGGCCACGAGTCTCACATCTATTACGAACGTTCAGCGTAAACTTTGCCTTGAGCGCTTGAATGCTGACGTCTCCTGCGACGCGGTACAATGGTACGGCGACGTGCTTTGTTGTTGTATCACCCTGCCAAAGTGCGTGCATGGTTGGTAGTCGAGGGACCTACCTGTGCTCCCTTGTTACATCAGGCTCGTATTTTCACGTGGCTGACGCGTTCGCGTCAGGTGTGCAGGGGTCGCCCTCTCCCTACCTACCTGCTGCCGTCGCGCTCAACTAGCATTCTTTACCAAGCGTAATACGTCCCTCTTTCGTGTGTTTGTTCTCTCCCCGTTTGTTGTGTTGGTGCTTCCACAATCTTCTTGCTAGGGTGTATTTTCAGGGGACTGATTGGCTGCGATGCCACCTCTTTCCGAGTCGCGTGCATTTTGCTCACATCTACGCACGTGGCTTCGCTTTCTTGCCCCCTACACCCCCCAACCGAGTGGTGCAGTGTCGCACAGGTGGGTGACGAGTGCAGAAGCTCGTCGCGGCCTGGTTTCGCTTTCGCTCCTGTTCAGTTGCCGAAATACATTGGTTTAGCTTTTCGCGACCACATTTAAAGCCCTGAGGTCACTGTAGCAAAAACCATGCTGACCTCAGGCTTTTGACGCGCGCGGCTTGCAATTTGGGTCAACGACTTTAATCTCCCGCCTTGAACATGAGCACATAAACACACCCTCCTGTCCCCCCCTTATAGGTATTTCTTATTGACCCAACACATCGTGCCATCGAACACACCTTAGTGTTTTTTACCAACTGCTTATTGAGCGCGGTCTTCTGTGACATCATTGCAGGTTGCTGTGCTGACTTCAACAGTTTTGTACAATGCTCCCTAAATCATAACACAGTATGTAATCAAAGCAGTTTGGTTACAAGTAAAAGCATAGAGGCAATCAATCCATGCATGGTACCATCTAAGCAATGTACTTTGGGTCAAGTGTGCAGCCAACTTCTTATAGGCGACGCGGGAAATGTGACGGTGCTGGCAGGTGACGAGGAGGATAGGCGAGCGAGGAAAGGGTGCACGCAGCAGGTCGCCTTTCCTGGACACAGCGCCCCAAACCTGAGGGGATGGTGGCAAGGAGGGATGGGGAGAGAAGGGATGCTGAGAGGAGGGCGGGAGGGTAAGCAAGGGAAGGGAGCGAAAGGAGGGGATGCAGTCGCGGAAAGGAGGGGAAGCAAGGGGGGGAAAGGAGAGGAAGCAAAGGGGGGGAAAGGAGGGGAAGCAGTGGGGGAAAGGAGGGGAAGAAGTGGGGGAAACCGGGGGAAGGAGGGGAGGAAAGGAGGGGATTCAGCGGGGGAAAGCAGGGGAAGCACGGGGGGGAAAGGCGAGGCAGAGAAGTTGGGGAAAGGAGGGGAAGCAGTGGGGGAAACGGGGGGAAGGAGGGGAGGAAAGGAGGGGAAGCAAGGGGGGGAAAGGAGAGAAAGCAAGGGGGGGAAAGGTGGGGATGCAGGGGGGGAAAGGTGGGGATGCAGGGGGGGAAAGGTGGGGATGCAGGGGGGGAAAAGTGGGGGAGGGGGGGGGAAGGTGGGGATGCAGGGGGGGAAAGGTGGGGATGCAGGGGGGGGAAGGTGGGGATGCAGGGGGGGAAAGGTGGTGATGCAGGGGGGGAACGGTGGGGATGCAGGGGGGGGAAGGTGGGGATGCAGGGGGGGAAAGGTGGGGATGCAGGGGGGGAAAGGTGGGGATGCAGGGGGGGAAAGGTGGGGATGCAGGGGGGGTATGAGTTCAAGCGTGTGGAGGCCTTACGAATTTCGTGTATTGGAGAAATCCGTGAGGCGAGCAGCGCGTTACTGGTGGCTGCAGTAGGATGGCTGGCAGGCGCGCTCTTTTGGATAGCATTTCGCTGGAGCGCGCGTGCGTGCAACCGAGTGCTGTATGCTGGCGCATCTAAGCGTCACATGCGCTCGCTGTGCTGGCGCGCGCGCTATGCAGGAGCGTGCCGCTTTGCTGCGCGCGTTTTGCTGGCGCGCGCAGCTCTGCTGAGCGCGCTATGCTAGCGCGCGCGGAATGCCAGCCTAGAGCGCGCAAGCGCCGCGCGCGGAATGGCAGCGTAGCTGGCGCAAGTCCAGCTCGCGGAATGCAAGCATAGCTGGCGCCTGTGACGCGCGCGGAATGCCAGCATAGCTGACACGCACGACGCACACGGAGTGCCACCATAGCTGGCGCCAGTGACGCTCGCAAGCGTCGCCTGTTCTGCACATGGCTAAATACTCACCCGCGTCTACGTATGTGGTCGCGCTGCTGGTCTAGCACCCTCCGGCCCGTGCCTAGGTTGTTTGTACCTAAACTATTAGGTCATTCTCTGTAGTGTGTGATGCGGAAGGTGAGTTTGGTGACGGGAGGGCTTTCCCATTTTGTGACTGACAACCAACCTAACCCTGCTTCTTTCGCCAACACACTCGCCTGGAATACTGTACAGAAACAACAGTGCTGCCAAATGTATACTGCTGTTTAACACCTGGGCCCTGATCTGTGGCCCCTTAACTCAGAGTTAACTGGTTTCGAGGGGGTTTCATTAACTCAAACCTCACACGTGTGTACGTTACAATCACACCGTGCCAGCTAACTCTGAGTTAGCAAATAAGGGCCACGTCTACGCAAAGTAACAAATCAGGGTACGCTCCGTAGGAAGCTTGCGGGGAATCTTCTTTCACGGGCAAACTAACTCAGAGTTAGTGCTCTCGCTTACTTGGCTTTTGGGGTGAAACTCAATACACTACTCAGAGCGCGATTCGAGCAGGGTAAACCTAGTATAACATCAATTTGGTAAAATTTCTGACACATTCACCCCGCCCAACTAACTCCCACCAATCTTATTTTTATTTTTTTGCCATCCTGCCGTAAATGTTTTGTTTTATGCGATCGGGGTTGTTAGGGCGCATCCTGAAACACTTTACGATAGAGCTCTCGAGAACCTCCACGCAACTTCCTTAACTCGGAGTTACGAGGGACCACAGATCACCCACGTGAGTTACTACTCAACATTCACACGAGCGTAATGATGCCTTGTCGGTGTACTCATCCGAGCCTACACGGCTCGGTAACTCAGAGTTAGCTAACTCTGAGTTAGGGACACAGATCAGGGCCCTGGATTTCTGTTCGTTTTCATCTCGGTGTAGCTGTGACAAGTTCAGAGCGTGTCCGAAGTGAAGCGTCGAATGGATGTCGATGGATGTCGGTAAATTTCAACCCTCGGATCGAAAGTTCCAACCGTCAAGATTTACCGACATCGGATGTCAACGGATGTCGACCTCACTTCGGACCCGCCCTTACGGACTGTTTTCTTGGAGCGGGGGAGAAAGTGCGCTGCACTGTTCTTTCCTTGGCGTTTACTCGGCACATTTCCGACTTTGTCAGGTTGCAGCAGCACGACGGACGACCGCGATTCCTTCATCGAAATGTACGGCTCCTGACCTTCGCGATTGAATTTCGCGTCAGCAGCTTCCCTCCAAAATCGCGTCAGCCTTCGACCGTCAGATCCACATCCGCTTGATCTACGGCCCCCATTCCAACTTCTACTTCATTTTGGGCCAGTTCATCCGCAGCCATCAGATCGAAATCTGACTACATCGACGGCCTACATTCCAACCTTTTCAAAAATATTGTCAAAGGCATTTCGGCCGTCGGATTCAGCTGAAGGGGAGATCCAAGGTATCCTTGCTAGTGTGGGGTCCGTTTTCAGTACAGGGCTGCCTTATTTAGAAGGTGGGAGAGTGTAAGGAATTACAGAATCCTTACTGAGGCACTCTTTAGCGAGGAAATCCCGAGGGTCACGCGACGAACCTGTCCTTTCTATTTCGTCGCACCGAACCACTCCCGAGTCGCCTCCGCACCAATCGCAACCATCACCGAGCCATCCTCGCCCAACCTCCCTGCCTAGCTAGGGTCCCCTACTTAGGCCTCGTCACTTCCATAGTATCGTCATTCAGTACTCAATTATTCTCGATATTCGTTTTACTGCGCACTCAGCAAGTTCATTCATAACAACCTCCAATGTTCGCGTAAACGGTTGACTCAAAAGATGGTGCTGACCAATGACAATCACGCAGTTTGTCGTCGGCCAATACGACCTGGTAACCGCATTGTTGCGCGACGTTCAATCTGAACCTTCACTGACCTGCCACTCGGTTCCCAACACCGAACGAACCTAGCGAGAAGCGCGCTTCGTTCTTGGGCAGTACGGAACGGCGTATCACCGCATGAGCAACTGCCATGGAGGTGTCGCGCGCCATCGCTCTCAACAACGCCCCGCCGCCTCCCTCCTTGCATCTCGCGCCGCTGCAGCGGCGAGCAGCGTTGGATGCGGCGGGCCGCGGCAGAAGTAGCGGGTGAGTTGGCATGCGCGCGAGCAGGGCGTGAATGGCAGTGCAGCAGTGGTGAGCGTGCAGTGGCAAGGCCTCACTCCGCCACTGCACGCGCCGCCGCCGCTCATTCTCTCCCTCTCGCTGAACCTCGTTCTCCCACCGTTCCGCAGCCCCCCTCTCCCCCCTCCACCACCTTCCCCGCAGCGCCCCTTCCCTCTCCTCCCGCATCTTCCGTTCTTCTCCGCCCCTCGTCGGGTCATCCGCTCGCCTCGCTCTCACGGCCCACCCACCCACCGCCCGCTCCCTCTCCACCGCTCTCATAATCCCTTACCCCTCCTCCTTCCCGCTTTCCCCCATTCTTCCCGCTTTCCCCCATTCTTCCCGCTTTCCCCATTCTTCCCGCTTTCCCCATTCTTCCCGCTTTCCCCCATTCTTCCCGCTTTCCCCATTCTTCCCGCTTTCCCGTTCTTCCCGCTTTCCCCATTCTTCCCGCTTTCCCCATTCTTCCCGCTTTCCCCATTCTTCCCGCTTTCCCCATTCTTCCCGCCCAATCAACCTCCAGCCTTCCGTCTCTTTCCTCTCGCCCTCTCCGCACCTCACTCTGCGCCTCCCGCCCACGTCTTCCTGTGCGCCCCGCCCTGGGGGAATGCCGCGCCTCAGGGCCAAGGGGGAGCGGAGGGGCGCAGCCAGGGGAAGAGCGTCCGTGGGGGGCACAGCAGGCGGAGGGGGAGAAGGAAGGGGCTCGTGTTGGGGGAGGGAGGCGAGAAGGGGTGGTGGTGAAGGCAAGGGGGGGTGGGGCTGGAGATGGGGGTGCGGGAGCGGGGCAGGATAACGATGGGTTGGATGCGGTGCTGGCGAAGGTCGTGTGGGCTGGCTTTGGCCTGTACATGCTGTGGCTCTTCGTGCTGCCATTCGCTCCTGTGAGCCCTTCTCTTCTGCCCATTCCTACAACTAGTGTACCCTCGTGCCACAACACCCAGCACCGCCACATGCTGCTCCCTCACCCCATCGTCTCCCTTGCTCACGTCTCTCACCCTCGCACTCCCTCCGCGCCATGCATCAATGAACCGCTCCTCTTCTCCCCTCTCGCGCCCCTCTTTTCCCCTCTGGCTGCGTGGAGTGGATGTGCGGCATGGCAGGGCGACCCGGCGTGGAGGATAAGTGAGGGCACGGTGCAGGAGGTGAGGGACCTCTCGCTCAACTTCTTCTACATCCTGCCCGCCCTCAACGCCGGTGAGCCCTCAACGCCGGTGAGCTGTGGTGGGTGCAGTGGGCATTGCGTTGTTGGTGGTGCTTCGTCTCTTGGCCTTACCTCCAGCACAACAGCATTTGCCAATCACCCCTTACGTTTGCCACTCGTTTCTCTCTCTCCCATATTTTTCTCCGTCTCTTCCTCTCTCCCTGCAACCCCAACTTTCATGCCTGATTTTCCTGCAGCGGGCATTCATGTGCTGGAGGCACCGCAACTGCACCCTGTCAGTCCCACTTCTCTCTACCCAAGCCCACCCGTCCTTCCTCTCGCTCATCACCCTCACTGCCCCCCTCTCTTTTTCTCTCTTCCCCAACCTTCGCCCTAACTCTCTCTGTTCCGTTTTATACTCCCTCCCTCTTTCTCCTGGCGTTCTCTTTCTCTGTCTGCTTCCACGCCGTGCCTTCCAATCTGTTGCCCCTGCATCCACCACATGCAACCAGTGGCACCACACCACAATCTCCACGGCCCTTTCCTTTTATGCCATTGTGCGCACATCGTCTACCCGCACTGCCCAACATATCCGCCCACTCCACCCTGCTCTCATCCCCACGAGCACCTCTTGGCCCGTCGGCCGGCCTCGCTGCACCGGATTGCCTCTAAGCGCGTGCACCCATGACCCTTCCCCCTCGCGGGGAGCGGGCACCAGGTGGCGGAGGCGCTGTTCAACGTGGTCAACGCCTGGAGCCTGCTCTTCGGTCCGCTGCTGCTCGCCGACCCCAGGCGCACCCGCGTGGGCGCCAACCTGCCCGCGCTCTGGCTGGGCCAGATGTTCCTCACTAACGGTGCGCTGCAGGGGCACGTGCGCCAGGTGCTGGGTGGAGGGGGATGAGGGCAGGAAACACCAGGTGGTGGGGGAAGGGGGAAGGGAGAGGGAGGGGACGAGAGGAATCCAGCACCTCGCTTCTAGGCATTTCCTTTCCTCATGCATCCCTCATTCCATTCTTCTCCTCACCTCTTTCCCATGCGCCCCCCTCCTCACTCCTCTCCCCCCAACCCTACCTGCACCACCCCCCTTCCCAAACCCCCTCCCCCCCCCCCAGTGTTCCTCATCCCCATCATGGCCCTGCGCCTGCGCCCACCACCCCCGCCCCACTCCGCCACGCCCCTGCGTCCTGCCGCGATCGCCACCTTCCTCTCCTCTGCACCGCTGCCCATCGCCCTCGTCTCCTCCACCGTCGCCCTCGCATCGCTCTTCTGGGCGGCCCTCGCCCGCCCCGATTTCGCCCCTCCAGACCTCACAGTACGCGCAGCCTTCCTCGCAGACTACCTGGGCAGCAACCGCCTGGCGTACGCGTTCGCATGGGACGTGCTGCTCTACTCGCTCTTCCAGCCCTGGCTCATTGCGGATTGCCTCTCCGCCCTGCGCCGCTCACGGCCAGCAGAGGCAGCACGTGGGGATGAGGGGGGAACGACGTCTCGGGATTATGATGCGCTGCTGGCGCTGCTGCAGTGGGTGCGGTTTGTGCCGCTGTTTGGGCTCGCTGCGTTCCTCTGTGCGCTGCCACGGCTGAGAGCCACCAGTGAATCGCAAGGGCAGGAGTGAGCGCAGGGGTTGGGGTGCTTGTAGGTGGGGGATGGGAGGGGTGGTGGTGGGTGGGAGGAGCAACGGCGCGATGTATGTGCTGGTGGCAGCAGCAGGGTGTTGAAGTTGTGCTGGTGGTTGTGGTGTGGGGTGGAGATCAGGTGTGCGTATGATGTTGCACCAACTTTAATTGCAACACCTTCGAGGTGGCAGGAACCAGTATCGGTATGACAGCACGGCTTAGCAGAGTGAAGTGAGTCACGACCTGGATTAGTAAAGGGCCACTTGGCCAACCACATTGGTTGGACTGTGGACCACAAGTGTGCCTGACACCCTTGTCCAAAGGCTGGTTCTTCCACTGCTGTTCCTTTACGGGGTTCAAATTGGCAATGTACCATGGGCGCCAGGCAGTGTACTTGGCCGTCATCCAAATGTTCAAATCAAACTACCAGTACATGGCTGGCTGGGACACACGCAACTGAACCCAAATGGAAATGACAGGCTGTACAATGATAACTGCTGTAGTCTATCATGCAACTTGTTAAACAGCTGTTCCTGCTTGAGCACACAGCAACGCAAGTTACCCTAAACCTAACAGCAAGCACAAAGGTGGTGGGGGGCACATGCTGGAGAGAAGGCAGGCAGCACCTGCAGCACCCATGTGAACCGTGCGGTGCAGTGCGGTGCCTTTCTCCAACAGCTGTGTGGCGCAAGAAGGCCCTCTTGACGTGCATGGGTGCAAGCAGCAAGGCACGGGTGTGTGGCGCAACTGTGAGCAACGCGCCCTTGAAGCCGGGCTCACCATGTGCCGTGCCTGTGTGTGTCTGTGCATGCCGTGGCAGCAAGGCGGGGTCGGGCAGGCTCCGGGCCCACGGGCCTTGAGCAGACCGCCGTCATATCGCCCTCTGCGCTCAACCCCCTGCTGCGCCACCCCCTGGTAGACCAACACCCTTGTCACAGTGGGTGTCTACCAGGTGGGATCAGCAGCCCACGCGTGTGCTGCACACCCGCTGCATCTTCCACCACACCTCCGTTACAACCCCTCTCTCTCTCTCTCTCTCGTTCTATTCCACTCCCTGCCTGCACGTGCACACCACGCATGACAGCTCATGTGTGTGCACGGCGTGCAGCAGTGCTAGGCAAGAGAGGGCGCGAGGGGGGGGAGGAGGAGTGGGGAAGAAAGCAGCGGGCGCTTAGCCTCAGCAGCCGGTCTTGTAGGGGCTGAGGCCGGAGCGGCGGGTGATGCGCAGGGAGGTGAACTCCTCGCTCATGGTGGGGTGGATGCCCACCGTGGCATCAAAGTCCGCCTTGCACGCCCCCATGCGCATCGCCACCGCGTACCCCTGCCGTGTGAAACGAGGGAGGAGGCGGGAGTTGGGTGGTGAGTGCAGGGGGGTTGCAGGGCAGGTGCAGACAAGGTTCCAGGGGCGCCGGGTACGGAAAGTAACGGGGTGAGAGAGGACTTTCATGCGCCTGCCAACAATATGCCACGTCTCTCAGTGTTAGGCTGGGCCAGGCACGCAGTGTGAGGAGTGGTGTAGTGGCATCGCAAGCAAGGCGGTTAGCAGTGAGGTGACAGTTGAGCGAGTAGCAGCACACAAGGTGCCCCGCATATCACAATCCGCCAAGTACTTGGCACCAGTCTCTGCCAATCTCTACCACCCTTCCTCAATGTCAGATCCCCCCAACCTCCCCCCACCCCCCTTCCACTGCACTCCTCTTAACCCCTCGCCCTGTTGCCCTTGACCCAGCGCACCTGAGTGATTTCCCCCGCGTTGGGTCCCACGACGTGCAGCCCCAGCACGCGGTCGCTGTCCAGCTTGTTGCACACCAGCTGCTCCCACGCACGGCTCACACACACACACACAGCCATGCACACACGCATTGGGAGAGCAATGCAGAAATGGGTTCGTTGAACTGAGGAGCGAACGTGCAAAACACTCTCGCACAGAGCACCACAAGGACGCAGGAGCAGCATCACAGTGAAGCAGCTGCCATCGCCCTGACCCTGCGATTCAGCTGCCCCTAACTCCCGCACCGCACATCCCCCCACCCCACGATTGCGCCTGACCCAGCAGCGAGCGCCGTGCAAGAATGGCGTGTGGTGTGTGGTGATGGGCGCGCACCTTGGCATAGCACACGTTGTCCTCGCGGTGCGACACGCCGTTGCTCTCCTCGTGGTTCACCTGCCACTCCAACGGCTTGAAGTACGAATGGTACACCTGCCATGTCGTGCCATGCCGCAGGGGGTGGGGTGGGGTGGGGTGGAGTGGAGTGGAGTGGGGTGCGTTGCAGATGAGGATGAGGCTTGGCATCAAAGCAGCAGGGATGGGCAGCAGGGACAGTGTGTGCAGGCGAGGGTGATGTGAATGAGTGGGATGTGCACAGCAGGGCGTGGTAGGAGAGGAAGTTGAAGTACAAAAATGCAGACAATACACACTAGCCATGTGCCATGCCATAGCAGGATCTCTAGAGGAATCAATATGCAACTGGATCAGAACAGGAATGCGTAAGACAGCGTGCACTGGCGGAAAAGAAAAACATGCAGTAAGCAGTGCACTGCGGGGCATGGCATGGCAGGGCAGGGCATGGCAGGGCACGGCAGGGCATGGGTGGAATGGGCAATGGCGGGAGGGGCGGGGACCTCGATGTTGTCGGGGCCATAGGTGGCGATGGCGAGCTCCTCCGCCATGCCTATGCACCCGTACTCCAATGGCGTGAACACCGTTGTTGGTACCTGCCAGGCCATGTGCCATGCACACACGCACCAACACCCACACCCACACCATGACACCCCCAAAACCCCCCACCCCACCACACCACAACCCCAGCCTCCCTCCACTCTCACACAGCACAGCACACAGCATGCAACTCACACATTCATTCATGCAGGCGTGAGAAGAGGTGTGGGGAAACAAAGTGGTGTGTGCAGAGTGAGGCGAGTGGAGGTTTGAGGCGGCTGCCATAGCTCACTACTGCACACCAACCCACACACACAGAGCATCAATGCACCGCCCACCCATCCATCCCAGCCTCGGCTCTAAACAGCCCACATACCCTCCCCGTTTCCCAGTCACCGCTCTCCATCCCCTCGCATCAACCCCAACCCTCTGCACACATAATCCCTTTCTCCTCCTTATCCCCCCCCCCCTCCCCCCCTCCCATTTCTTCCCCCTCTTCCCCCGTGTGCCCCCCCCACCAGGTTGTAGTCCATGCGCTGCGCGCTGCCGGCGAAGAGGCGGTGGGCCAGCAGCTGGCCCGCCTTGATGGCGACGGGGGTGAGCTCCTGCCGCGTGTCCAGCACGTCCCCTATCGCGTAGATGTGCGCTGCCGACGTCTGTGTGCGCGCCCGCATGGGCAGCACGCATGCAGGCATGCATGTAGGCAGGAAGGCATGTAGGCAGGCAGGCATGTAGGCAGGCAGGCATGTAGGCAGGCAGGCATGTAGGCAGGCAGGCATGTAGGCAGGCAGGCATGTAGGCAGGAAGGCATGTAGGCAGGCAGGCATGTAGGCAGGCAGGCATGTAGGCAGGCAGGCATGTAGGCAGGCAGGCATGTAGGCAGGCAGGCATGTAGGCAGGCAGGCATGTAGGCAGGCAGGCATGTAGGCAGGCAGGCATGTAGGCAGGCAGGCATGTAGGCAGGCAGGCATGTAGGCAGGCAGGCATGTAGGCAGGAAGGCATGTAGGCAGGCAGGCATGTAGGCAGGCAGGCATGTAGGCAGGCAGGCATGTAGGCAGGCAGGCATGTAGGCAGGCAGGCATGTAGGCAGGCAGGCATGTAGGCAGGCAGGCATGTAGGCAGGCAGGCATGTAGGCAGGCAGGCATGTAGGCGGGCAAGGCATGAAGGCGGGCAAGGCACATGCAGGGAGAGCCAGAGACAGAGCAGGGGGAGGGGAGGGGAAAGAGGACGGGAAGGGGCAGGAACAGAAAGAGGAGGAACGGTGAAAGAGTGAGGTGGAGAGCAGGGAGGCCGTGGGAATGTGTTGATAGCCATGGCAAGCACGAGGGGAGAGGGTGGAAGGCGACGCACACAAGCAGCACAAGCACATGCTCACTCGCATACACCCCTCAATCCTTATTCCCAACCCACTCTGCTTCACTCCCCAGCTCCCGCTCTCCCACTCTCCCTACTCCCTTTCCCTTTCCCTCTCCCTCTCCCCCGGTCGACAGCTCTCCAGTGCCATGGCGCCATGGCCCCCCACCTGCTCGTCCGGTGCGATGATCTTGCCCGTGAGGGGGTTCACGTCCACCCCTGCTGCTGCCAGGTTCTGATGCCACACACGCACACGCACACGCACCACGTACACACACACGACACATGAGAAACGGGGGCAGAAACACAGAAACTTTAGCAGCCATTTGATGGTTTGGGATACGGAAAAAGCATGGAGTGGGCTCCGTTGAAAACGGAGAGACGCCGGGAAACGAAAGCTAGTGATAAAACCGAAAACGGAGGACGAGGGAGAACGGTTGTGGGTGGGGAAGGGAGGGGGGAGGGCGGTGGTGGAACGGGGGAAGAGGAAGAGAGAGCCACGGGGGACAAGATGGGCGCACGGGGCGAGGGGCAGGCCACGCGGCAAGGACGAGCAAAGGGCAGTGCGGACGAGGAGGCATGTGCGTGAGGAGATGCGGGGAAGGGGGATGGGCAGCCGCAGCGCACGAGTTCTTGAGTTTGGGCGTCGCGGCCCACTGCGATGACGACTGTGTCAAACTCCTCCCTGCCCTCCGCTCCCGTGTCCATGCGCTTGTACGTCACTGCCACCTGCTCTCATACACACACACAGGAGGCAGGGCGCGACGGATGCACGCACCGACAGATCAAGCGAGAGCGGGAGGGAGGGAGGGAGGGAGGGAGGGAGGGAGGGAGGGAGGGAGGGAGGGAGGGAGGGAGGGAGGGAGGGAGGGAGGGAGGGAGGGAGGGAGGGAGGGAGGGAGGGCGTGAGGAAGGGAGGGAGGGCGTGAGGGAGGGAGGGAGGGCGTGAGGGAGGGAGGGAGGGAGGGAGGGAGGGAGGGAGGGAGGGAGGGAGGGAGGGAGGGAGGGAGGGAGGGAGGGAGGGAGGGAGGGAGGGAGGGAGGGAGGGCGTGAGGGAGGGAGGGAGGGCGTGAGGGAGGGAGGGAGGGCGTGAGGGCGTGAGGGAGGGAGGGAGGGAGGGAGGGAGGGAGGGAGGGAGGGAGGGAGGGAGGGAGGGAGGGAGGGAGGGAGGGAGGGAGGGAGGGAGGGAGGGAGGGAGGGAGGGAGGGAGAGAGGGAGGGAGGGAGGGAGGGAGGGAGGGAGGGAGGGAGGGAGGGAGGGAGGGAGGGAGGGAGGAGGAGAGATGAAAGGAGGGGTGATACAGAGATGAGGGGAACGGCGGCAGGTAGAGTGCGGTGGCATGTGAGCGCAAGGGGCATGCACGCAGCACCAAGAGTGAGGGCGTGGGTGCACAGCAGCGGGCATGGTCCGTCACCTCCATGTGCATACCATGCCCCCATACAGTCTCTGCCCGCCCACCCAAACAACCACACATCCCTCCAGCCAGTCCCCTCTCTCATCCCCCTCCTCCCAGCCTTCACAACTGCGTGCCTCCACACCCAGCTAGGCAATGAACAACCCTCTGTGCCAATCTGCCTCTCTCCTCCCTCCCCCATCATTCCTTCCCCCACCTCCACCCACCTTGCCATCAGCAGTGCGGTCGAATTGGGTGGGCACAGCGGGGCGAATGAAGGAGACGCCGTGCCGCTCCATGTACAGCCCTATGTGCTCCGCCACTTCCTGCCACCGGGGAGGAGGGGGCGGTGGGCGTAGGAGGGGTGGGTGGGGAAAGCGCAAGGGAACGGAAGGGGAAAGGGATAAGGCGGGAGGAGGGATGAAGGAGGTGGTGGGTCTTATTACGGCAAGAGGCACACAGCGGAATCCACGCCAGGCGCCCATAAGCACAGCCTCTGCCCTCAAGGGGCTGCGTACTCCCTCCTCCTTTTCCTCCCAGCTCTAACAAGAACAACACCGCCAGCTCTAGCACCTGCGCCGCTGGCGGCGATGGTGGCAGCGGCAGCAGGATCGCAGAAGTTATCCGCAGGGGAGTAGGGCGGCAGGGCAGCAGGGGTTGACCTGGTCGAAGCCGCGCAGGAGGATGGAGCGCGGCATGACGGAGACGGGGAAGCCCAGCCCCGCCAGGAAGCCCGCCGTCTCCAGCGCGATGTAGCTCGCCCCCACGCACAGCGTCTTCCCCGGCGCGCGCTGCAGTGAAAAGATGTCGTCGCTGCAGGGGAGGCAGGAGGTGTGCACGTGGGTGGGTGAGGGGAGGGGGGAGAGTGGAGAGGGTGACGGGAGAATGGGGGAAAGGGGAAATAAAGGGGAGGGAAAGGGCGGAGGGAAGAGGGGAAAGGGAAACGTGGAGAAGAGAGGAGAGGAGAGAAGGGAGAGGGGGGGGGAGAGATGGGATGGCAGGGAGATGGGAGACAGGCAGCACAGCACAGTGGAGGGCAGGAGAAGGGCAGGGAGGCACAACGGGTCAGGAGATGAGATGGGAAGCAGCAACACAGAGACGCGGCCGGGATGTTATCAACTTGAGTTGGCAGCCTCACGCCCCCAACAGCCACACTGCACGACCCATAGCGGCACATGCATGCCCCCCCGCCCACCTGGTGATGCAGAGGTCCTTATCCCCCGGCACGCCCAGGTACCGCGGGCGCCCCCCCACTGCTATCACAAAGCGCTCCGCTGTCATGCGCGACACCTGGGGGCAGCGGCAGTGGCAGGGGCAGGGAGTGGGACAGGAGCGGGAAGGGAGGAACAAGGCAGGGCGGGGGGAAGGGGAGGGCGAGGGGGTGGTGTTGGAGGGCATGGGCAATGGCGGTACAGTGGTGGTGCACCGTGCCCCACACCCGTGATGGGCCTGCCACCACGTGCCATGCACGCGCCACAGCTGCTGACATTTCACCAGTGAACGCACCATAAATCAGCTTTATTACAACAGCCTTTTGCCCCTGAATATGATGGAAATCAATTGTTATTAATACTAACCATCCAAGCTCCTAACAACTTTTATGATAACATCAATGGCAGGCAGAGGTGGGGCTGGGGTGGGAGGAGGGGAGACAGTGGGAAGGAAGTGCAGCAGGGAGGGGTGGGTAGGAAGGATGCTGGGCGCATGGCAGTGGCGACGAGCGCAGGCGAGACACCATCCCCAACCATACCCCCCCACTCACATAACATTCCCTCCCCCTGCATGCACGCAACCCCCTCTCCGCCCAATCCCCTCACTCCCCCCACTCCCCATTCCCCACTCCCCGCTCTCCCCCCTTATCCTCCCCGGGTGACAGCACAGCACCTGGCCGGCGCGAGTGGTGCATTCGAGCGTGTGCGGGTCCACGAAGCGCCCCAGGGCGTTGACGTACGTGACCTTGGCGTCGCGCAGCGCCACGCGGTACCCCCAGTTCAGCGACCCGATGTGGTCCCCCACGCCCTGCACCAGCGCCGCCCTGCCCGCCCCGCGTGCCCCGCACGGACGAGGGGAGTGCGGGGAGGGAAGGGAGCGTTAGGCGGTGGGGTTGGGGGGCGATGGGAAAGGGGGAAGAAGACGAGGGGTTGGATGGAGCAGAGCAGCTTGAAGGGAAAGGAAATCCGACGGGCGCCAAGGGGGGATGGAGCAAAGGAGCACCAGAAGAGGCATAGACTGGGGGAAATGGGGGAGGGGGATCAAGGCGGAGGAATGAGCGGACGCGAGAGCGCAAGGGGTTCATGAAGAGCAGTGGCGGTGGCAATCAATGGCGGGCGGCAGGCGGCAGGAGTGGTTATAGCTCACCAGTCGAACTTGACATCGCGTGGGAGGTCCCATCCGAAGGCGCGCGCGTCAGAGAAGGACTCGCCCAACAGCGCTGCTTGATGCATGAGCTTCTTGGGTATGCACCCCACGTTCACACACGTGCCTGCTCGCATGCACGCATGCACACGCACATGCACATGCACACGCACATGCACATGCATACGCACATGCACATGCACACGCACATGCACATGCACATGCACACGCACATGCACATGCATACGCACAGCCATGCCCAATCACAAACACACATCCGCGCACACACCGGCAAAGGTACACAACACACACACACACATGCACACATGCACACATGCACAAAGATATACGTGTGCACGCAGACGCCCATGTGCACACGCACGCACACACGCGCGCACGCGCGCACGCACATACGCACACACGCACATGCAGCAGCACCAGAAGAGGGCGTTGAGCGGAGGGGCTCGCCGAGTCATCTGGAGGGAGGAGTTGCCCAAGTGAGGAGCAACGGCAGCAAGGGCAGGAGCAAGAGCAGCGCGCGTTACCTCCAAGGCCCCACTGTGTGCCACTCGGCGTTGGCTTCACGAAGTCAAGACATGCAACCTGCTCACACGCGCGCACCACACGAGAAAAACATGCACTATTAGCCCCTGCTTGCCGTGGGACGCAGCAACCACGGAAAAGGGAAAACGCCAACGCGACATGGATCCGCGCGCGGGTCGACGCGCGCTAGCAGCAGCGACGCCAACCGCGCGAAGCGAAGGGGCGCGCGCACCTTCTTGCCGAGCTTCGCCGCCTCCTTGGAGCACGCGAGGCCGCCCGAACCCCCGCCGATGACCACCAGATCGTAGTCGTACGCCACCTCGCCGTCCGCAGCCGGTGGCGCGCCTGAGGGGGGAGAGGTGGGACGCGGAAGAAGGCGCAGATGAGAGGGAGCATAAGATGCGCGCTCCGTGGCAGGCGGGAATCGGAAAAGCGGGGAGCCGTCGCGTTGAGACGGGGCACGGTGGTCGCATGACGATCGATGATTAAGCGGGTCCCTCCTATCCTATCCGTGAGTGGAGAGTGAAAGCCGAGTCACGACCGGCAACCAACGTCAAATACCGGAGAGACTCACCTTGCGCCGCCATGGCGAGACGAGTGGCTGCTATGGAACGCGCGCCGTGTGGAGGAAACGGAGCGAGAGCGGCCCCACCCAACCGAGGCGCGAGGCCCGGAAGGATGCGGCTGAGACGACGCCACGCGGTGGCCGACGTGATGGCGGTCGTGCTTAGGGCGGTGATAGCGGCCGCTGTGGTTGTGGTGGTTCGGATGAATGGATGCTGCCTCACCTGAGCCCTTGCTGCTTGTACCGTGAATGGATTGCAACTACACCCTCATATCCGACAAAGACACACCACTGGTGCACACGGCATGCGACTACACCCCACAGCATACCAATGGCATAGACTTCTAGTTTTGTTTTCCCCAACCCATGAAGCACACTGCATTTACGGTACCCATCCGAACCCGAAGCATGCAAACTACCTTTTGCAAGATAGACTAAGAAAGCTTTCACAATTACAATTTTGTAATGATGTTCGCTGCGCCAAATTATACAAAAAAAAAAAAAACAACAATAACCAGCACAGAACATTGGAATACTGCCCAGCCCATGCTTTAGAGGATGCATCAGTTGAATCGCGTCCCATTATTTTACCCCCATTACGGTAAGTATCCGGGCTAATATGGTACAAGTACACATTCAAATTTTGGGGCCCAACCACAGAGGCCTGGGCCAAGGGTCTAGCTGCACGTGGACCAGCAGGCCGGCCCGGAGCTGGCCCGTCTTGACCCCACAAGTCCCCAGCCCGGTCCGCTTCAAGCACTTTTCCCTGCCCTGCCCCTGCTCATGTGGAGCGTTGAGGGATGCATGTGGCAGGCGCCGTGCCTGCTGTGAACCCTTCATAGCACGCACACTGGAGACCGGTCTGCTCAAACACCCAGTAGCACACGCCATGGCCGCTGCAGTACGGGACATCGGGACTGGTCCCACAGAGGGACTCGCACTCGCTGCTGCTCCTCTGCGTCTGCCCCGTGCCACACAGCACGGAGGTGTTGCTGAGGCAGTTGTACTCTAGGTAGAGGCGCAGGTTGCTCGCGGTGCAGAGGCGGTGGATGTTGGCAAGAGATGCGTCAGCAGTGCCTGTGAGGAAGTTGTACCCGGCATCGATGTGCCGCACTGACTTCATCAGCTTCAGCGACGGCAAGCTCCCCACCAGCTGGTTGGATTTCAGATCGCTGCGGGACGTGGGGTGGGGGAGGAGAAGTGTGACGCTCATTAACAACAGCTGGCTGTTTAGTGGGGGTTACAAAGAATGTTGCAGAGAAAGAAACGGGTGGGGGAGGTGAGGTGCGGCGGGGGGCGAGGCATTGTGCGAGGCAATGATGGCGAGGGTGCACTCACAGGACTTGAAGACTACTGAGTGCGCTGAATGCAGCAGGTATCGTCCCTGTCAGGCGGTTGCGAGCTAGGCTCCTGCAAGTGGGGCGACAAACAAATTAGCATAAACACAGCATGGCTGCCTAGGCACATCGTGTTCTAACCGGTGTTGTTATTTGCGTGACGCGACACACATGCAGCATGCATGCACGCAACCAAGTTTCCACAGCAGTGGACCGCACAGAGGGGCATATGTGCGTGGTGGTGGCACGTGACGTGGGGCGAGCTGTGAAAGTGGCAAATGTGAGGCACATTGTTGAGCGTGCACTGACAGGTTGTCAATACTGCTGAGCGCGCTGAGTGCAGCAGGAATGGTCCCTCTAATGCGGTTGGAAGACAGATCCCTGCACGTGGGCGGAGCAACACACAGCGATAAGGGCACAGTTAGGGTGCTCTAGGCAGAGCATGCTTCGGTCAGTGGTGTGGCTGTAACATGGCATGCACGAGAGGTCGTTACAAGCAAGTGGTCACTGTAAGAAGCACTTCCACTTGCCCTCATGCTGCCTCTCCCTCTCGCTTCAATTGCCATGCCAAGACAGAGAGAGGTGGCGAGAGAGTGGGCGCACGCACATGAAAGTGAGACGGCTGAGTCTGCCCAAGGATGTAGGGATGATGCCAGCCAATCTGTTGCCGCTCAATTTCCTGCCAAGTGGGACGGGATGGGATGGCGAATCATCATGCTTGCATTCAAGGCTATCGGTGTATTCTTGTCAGCATTCCTTACTCCCTGATGAGGAGCAAACAGTGGTGAGAACAAGAAGCAGCACAATGCACAACTCAGCCTGCCACGGACAGCACAACCGTCTCAATGAGAAGGCAATGCAAGGCAAGGCAAGCTCGCTCTACCTTTTCGCTTTTCCTTGCAAACTTCAAATTGCAAATGGTTCATCGCATACCACTGCGTCTTGGCTTACATCTTGTCCAGGTTGGTGAGTCGCCCAAGTATCGAGGGAATGGGCCCTGACAGCCGATTGCCGCTGAGTTCCCTGCATTGTCACATGGCAGAGAGGGGTACAGAGTGGTACAGTTGGAGTGTGATTGGTACACTGTGGTAGTGACGTATACGGAGTGTGGCATAGTGTTGAGCAGTGCAGATATGCGTGGAGCAGTGGGGGGGAGGGCAAGGAGCACTGGGATGCAATGCATCGAGGGTGGCCCGCCGATGAGCACAACGGTGATGGCAGCCCAGGCAGGGAGCGCTTGCGGTCCCATGTTGTCCCAGGTGTGCGGTAACATGGCATGGAAGAGAAACTCTTGGAAGCAAGCGCCCAAGGGTTCTGAGAATCCAGTGGCAGAGGGGTTTGTGGATCGCCCTGTTGCTTCAACACCGCATGCGTGCGTGACTTGACGCACACACAACGAGCTGTGCTGCCCGTTCGCCCATGTGCCCCTGCCTCCCCATTTCCCCCCTTTTCCAGTCGTTGACCTTCAATCAAAGCCCTTGCCGACCATTGGCATTTATGCCAGCACAGTCGCCCTGGTGACTAGTAAAATCCATTTCTCCATCTCAAGTCCTTGCACCTTGTGTCTATCACCTGCCTTTGGGATGGGACCTCTCACAGCCTTGACTCAATTTTCATGGGACACGTGGTGTGGGCAGAGGAGAGAGTGGGCGCACAGTGTGGAGAGACGGCTGAGTCGTGAAAAGGAGTTGGGGATGGTCCAACTCAGATTGTTGCCTGGCAACCATCTGCCATGGGATGCCATGAGGTGGGTGCCATGGGATGGGATGGGATGGGATGGGATGGGATGGGATGGGATGGGATGGGATGGGATGGGATGGGATGGGATGGGATGGGATGGGATGGGATGGGATGGGTTGGGATGCAAAGGGTGTGACGAGGGCTTCGCTTGCCTCACAGTATTTTATTCCATGGCACGCGCTGGCTCTAGATTCCACGGCTGGCTGGCTGAGTGCACACACTGGACTGGTTGCACTGTGCTCAACCAGACAACGCTGTGCTGCATGCTGGGCAGCACAGCTGCTGGCAGCACCATGGCCATCTCATTCATAGCGCGCACTGCCCACTGCCCACTGCCCACTGCCCACTGCCCACTGCCCGCTGCCCAGCACTGTTCAAGCTCAGGTGCCCTCAGCAAGCGCCCAGCGCGTGCAGCACAGGGCAACCCTTGCGATGACATGTGCCTGGAATGGGAGTGAGGTGCAAGCACTCACACTCTCTCTCGCACTGTTGGTAAGGGAACACTTAAGTTCAGTGACAGGCAAATATCCTTGGCATGTGAACCACAACACACATGCACGTGCACGCTCACCCACCCCCTTACAGAGTCCCACTCGTACAGAGTCCCACTCGTACAGTCCCACTCGTACAGAGTCCCACTCGTACAGAGTCCCACTCGTACAGAGTCCCACTCGTACAGAGTCCCACTCGTACAGAGTCCCACTCTTACAGAATCCCACTCTTACAGAATCCCACTCTTACAGAATCCCACTCTTACAGAATCCCACTCTTACAGAATCCCACTCTTACAGAGTCCCACTCTTACAGAATCCCACTCTTACAGAATCCCACTCTTACAGAATCCCACTCTTACAGAATCCCACTCTTACAGAATCCCACTCTTACAGAATCCCACTCTTACAGAATCCCACTCTTACAGAATCCCACTCTTACAGAATCCCACTCTTACAGAATCCCACTCTTACAGAATCCCACTCTTACAGAATCCCACTCTTACAGCGTTTCCAGGTTGGCGAGGTTGCCCAGTGCACTGGGAAGGGTCCCCCACACCCCAGTGTAACTCAGACCCCTGCCATGCCATGCCGTGAGACAAAATGCGACATGGAAAGGAGCAGAGGAAGAGGGCAGAGAGAAGGAGAAGCGCGTGCAGATGAGGTGCATGGGGGGATGAAGGAAGTATGGAGGTGATAGGGATGGACCAGGGAGGAGCAGGTCATCCTTGCACAACGCACCTCAACCATGGCCAGGCAAAGCAGAGGCTGCACTGCCACGCACACGTGCTGAGGGAACATGCCCTCACATGCATTCGCCCCTTTCTCTCCCCGCTGCACCCATCATGCACCCACCATGCACCCACCATGCACCCACCATGCACCCACCATGCACCCACCATGCACCCACCATGCACCCACCATGCACCCACCATGCACCCACCATGCACCCACCATGCACCCACCATGCACCCACCATGCACCCACCATGCACCCACCATGCACCCACCATGCACCCACCATGCACCCACCATGCACCCACCATGCACCCACCATGCACCCACCATGCACCCACCATGCACCCACCATGCACCCACCATGCACCCACCATGCACCCACCATGCACCCACCATGCACCCACCATGCACCCACCATGCACCCACCATGCACCCACCATGCACCCACCATGCACCCACCATGCACCCACCATGCACCCACCATGCACCCACCATGCACCCACCATGCACCCACCATGCACCCACCATGCACCCACCATGCACCCACCATGCACCCACCATGCACCCACCATGCACCCACCATGCACCCACCATGCACCCACCATGCACCCACCATGCACCCACCATGCACCCACCATGCACCCATGCATGCACCCACCATGCACCCATGCATGCACCCACCATGCACCCATGCATGCACCCATGCATGCACCCACCATGCACCCATGCATGCACCCATGCATGCACCCACCATGCACCCATGCATGCACCCATGCATGCACCCATGCATGCACCCACCATGCACCCATGCATGCACCCATGCATGCACCCACCATGCACCCACCATGCACCCATGCATGCACCCATGCATGCACCCACCATGCACCCATGCATGCACCCATGCATGCACCCACCATGCACCCATGCATGCACCCATGCATGCTCCCACCATGCACCCATGCATGCACCCATGCATGCACCCACCATGCACCCATGCATGCACCCATGCATGCACCCACCATGCACCCATGCATGCACCCATGCATGCTCCCACCATGCACCCATGCATGCACCCATGCATGCACCCATGCATGCACCCATGCATGCACCCATGCATGCACCCATGCATGCACCCATGCATGCACCCATGCATGCACCCATGCATGCACCCATGCATGCACCCATGCATGCACCCATGCATGCACCCATGCATGCACCCATGCATGCACCCATGCATGCTCCCATGCATGCACCCATGCATGCACCCATGCATGCACCCATGCATGCACCCATGCATGCACCCATGCATGCACCCATGCATGCACCCATGCATGCACCCATGCATGCACCCATGCATGCACCCATGCATGCACCCATGCATGCACCCATGCATGCACCCATGCATGCTCCCACCATGCACCCATGCATGCACCCATGCATGCACCCATGCATGCACCCATGCATGCACCCATGCATGCACCCATGCATGCACCCATGCATGCACCCATGCATGCACCCATGCATGCACCCATGCATGCACCCATGCATGCACCCATGCATGCACCCATGCATGCACCCCATGCATGCACCCATGCATGCACCCATGCATGCACCCATGCATGCACCCATGCATGCACCCATGCATGCACCCATGCATGCACCCATGCATGCACCCATGCATGCACCCATGCATGCACCCATGCATGCACCCATGCATGCACCCATGCATGCACCCATGCATGCACCCATGCATGCACCCATGCATGCACCCATGCATGCACCCATGCATGCACCCATGCATGCACCCATGCATGCACCCATGCATGCACCCATGCATGCACCCATGCATGCACCCATGCATGCACCCATGCATGCACCCATGCATGCACCCATGCATGCACCCATGCATGCACCCATGCATGCACCCATGCATGCACCCATGCATGCACCCATGCATGCACCCATGCATGCACCCATGCATGCACCCATGCATGCACCCATGCATGCACCCATGCATGCACCCATGCATGCACCCATGCATGCACCCATGCATGCACCCATGCATGCACCCATGCATGCACCCATGCATGCACCCATGCATGCTCCCATGCATGCACCCATGCATGCACCCATGCATGCACCCATGCATGCACCCATGCATGCACCCATGCATGCACCCATGCATGCACCCATGCATGCACCCATGCATGCACCCATGCATGCACCCATGCATGCACCCATGCATGCACCCATGCATGCACCCATGCATGCACCCATGCATGCACCCATGCATGCACCCATGCATGCACCCATGCATGCACCCATGCATGCACCCATGCATGCACCCATGCATGCACCCATGCATGCACCCATGCATGCACCCATGCATGCACCCATGCATGCACCCATGCATGCACCCATGCATGCACCCATGCATGCACCCATGCATGCACCCATGCATGCACCCATGCATGCACCCATGCATGCACCCATGCATGCACCCATGCATGCACCCATGCATGCACCCATGCATGCACCCATGCATGCACCCATGCATGCACCCATGCATGCACCCATGCATGCACCCATGCATGCACCCATGCATGCACCCATGCATGCACCCATGCATGCACCCATGCATGCACCCATGCATGCACCCATGCATGCACCCATGCATGCACCCATGCATGCACCCATGCATGCACCCATGCATGCACCCATGCATGCACCCATGCATGCACCCATGCATGCACCCATGCATGCACCCATGCATGCACCCATGCATGCACCCATGCATGCACCCATGCATGCACCCATGCATGCACCCATGCATGCACCCATGCATGCACCCATGCATGCACCCATGCATGCACCCATGCATGCACCCATGCATGCACCCATGCATGCACCCATGCATGCACCCATGCATGCACCCATGCATGCACCCATGCATGCACCCATGCATGCACCCATGCATGCACCCATGCATGCACCCATGCATGCACCCATGCATGCACCCATGCATGCACCCATGCATGCACCCATGCATGCACCCATGCATGCACCCATGCATGCACCCATGCATGCACCCATGCATGCACCCATGCATGCACCCATGCATGCACCCATGCATGCACCCATGCATGCACCCATGCATGCACCCATGCATGCACCCATGCATGCACCCATGCATGCACCCATGCATGCACCCATGCATGCACCCATGCATGCACCCATGCATGCACCCATGCATGCACCCATGCATGCACCCATGCATGCACCCATGCATGCACCCATGCATGCACCCATGCATGCACCCATGCATGCACCCATGCATGCACCCATGCATGCACCCATGCATGCACCCATGCATGCACCCATGCATGCACCCATGCATGCACCCATGCATGCACCCATGCATGCACCCATGCATGCACCCATGCATGCACCCATGCATGCACCCATGCATGCACCCATGCATGCACCCATGCATGCACCCATGCATGCACCCATGCATGCACCCATGCATGCACCCATGCATGCACCCATGCATGCACCCATGCATGCACCCATGCATGCACCCATGCATGCACCCATGCATGCACCCATGCATGCACCCATGCATGCACCCATGCATGCACCCATGCATGCACCCATGCATGCACCCATGCATGCACCCATGCATGCACCCATGCATGCACCCATGCATGCACCCATGCATGCACCCATGCATGCACCCATGCATGCACCCATGCATGCACCCATGCATGCACCCATGCATGCACCCATGCATGCACCCATGCATGCACCCATGCATGCACCCATGCATGCACCCATGCATGCACCCATGCATGCACCCATGCATGCACCCATGCATGCACCCATGCATGCACCCATGCATGCACCCATGCATGCACCCATGCATGCACCCATGCATGCACCCATGCATGCACCCATGCATGCACCCATGCATGCACCCATGCATGCACCCATGCATGCACCCATGCATGCACCCATGCATGCACCCATGCATGCACCCATGCATGCACCCATGCATGCACCCATGCATGCACCCATGCATGCACCCATGCATGCACCCATGCATGCACCCATGCATGCTCCCATGCATGCTCCCATGCATGCACCCATGCATGCACCCATGCATGCACCCATGCATGCACCCATGCATGCACCCATGCATGCACCCATGCATGCACCCATGCATGCACCCATGCATGCACCCATGCATGCACCCATGCATGCACCCATGCATGCACCCATGCATGCACCCATGCATGCTCCCATGCATGCACCCATGCATGCACCCATGCATGCACCCATGCATGCTCCCATGCATGCACCCATGCATGCTCCCATGCATGCACCCATGCATGCACCCATGCATGCACCCATGCATGCACCCATGCATGCTCCCATGCATGCACCCATGCATGCACCCATGCATGCACCCATGCATGCACCCATGCATGCACCCATGCATGCACCCATGCATGCACCCATGCATGCACCCATGCATGCTCCCATGCATGCACCCATGCATGCACCCATGCATGCACCCATGCATGCTCCCATGCATGCACCCATGCATGCTCCCATGCATGCACCCATGCATGCACCCATGCATGCACCCATGCATGCACCCATGCATGCACCCATGCATGCTCCCATGCATGCTCCGGGACAGCATTGCATGTGTGTGTGTGCATGTCGTTCTTCCACTTGCCTCGCGCTCCTTTTCTCCCCACTCTGCGCCCTCGACTCACAGCATTTGAAGGTTGCTCATATCGCCCAGCAATGGCGGAATGGCCGGCTCGAATCCATTCGCCCCCATCGACCTGACACACACACACACACACGCACACACACACACACACACACACACACACACACACACACACACGCGCGCGCGGGATGGGAGCGGGCAGGGTAGCTATGGAATGAAAAACTCTTAAGGTTGGAAGCAAGCAGGGAGGGAGGGATAATGACACGGGAGAGAAGCCGCGCAGCAGGATGTCATACTTGCAAGAAAGCAGCTTGTGTGATAGCAGGGAGAGTCGAACTTCCTCACGAAGTGTTAAGGGCGGAGAGTGGGTGAGGGCACGCACAGGTGCTTGAGGGCAGTGAGGGTGGTCAGCACGGTGGGCAGTCCTTCCAGGCCGTTCGCGTTAATGTGCCTGCACGGCAGGCAGGCGTGCACACAGTGCAAGGAGGGGAGGGGGAGGCGAGATCTTGACTGGCATGCATGGACGAGCAGTGACGGGCGGGGCATGAGAGAAGAGAAGAGAACGTGGCGCCAGTATCTGTGCAACCTTTCCGCACCTCCCCACTTTCAACGAGCCACTCTCGAGCCTCATCATCATCATCATTGCATGCTTCCCACGGTCCAACCAGCCCATCATGCGCCCATCTGCCCATCCCGCGCCCTCGGCACCTCACTCTCCCACCAACCCACCCACCCATGCGCGCACTGCAACATTCCGCCCGTGGGCGTGCGAGGCACTCACAGAGCAGTGAGGTGCTGGAGGGCGCTGAAGCCGTCCGGCAGCGTCCCCCCCAGCGAGTTGTAGCTCAGGTCGCTGGCGCACCCACCACAAGGCACGCAGGGGGCACGCAGGGTAGGCGGTAAAAGTGAGTTGGTACAAGCAAGGCATGCAGCAGAGAGCATGGGCGATGAGGTAGGCAAGGGGTGCAGAGGGGACAGAAAGGGTTACATGCGCGGAGTCGAAACCGAGTGGCAGCCCACGAACAAGAGGTCAACATGGGTGGCGGTGAGTGAACTTCTCAAGGACGCGAGCTAGCCTAAACTAAACAGACTCAGAGAAGGGGACGGAGGGGGAGATGCACAGGAGAGAACGGCAGGGAGAGTGGGGGGTATGGGAGAAGGAGCGAGTGAGAAAGTGATAGGAAGAGAGGGAGCTGACAGGTGCCTGAGCGAGGTGATTCGGCCGAGGTCATCTGTCATGTTGCCCCCGAACAAGTTGCCGGCGAGTTTCCTGCTCACAGGGCCACGGATTGGGCGACGCTCGGTGTGAGGGGTGCAGGTGCGCGGTGCATGAGAGCCTCTGTCACGTGCGATATCAAACCAGACGCCATGGCATGGCAGCGCAGGGAAGCGCAGGGCATGGCATCGCATGGCATGGCATGTCCTTTGATTGGGACAGAAACGGCAAGAGAGGGTTGGTAGGGGTGAGACGGCTGGCAGGGAGGAAGTGCGAGGAAGGGACGGCGAAGAGGGTGGCGGGTTGGCTGGCTGACTGACTGACTGGGGCTAACGCATTGTGCGCAGTGGAAGGGCGGTCGCGGCGGTGGTGACTCACAAGGTTTCGAGAGCACTTGGGATGTTGCGAGTGACGAACGACGACAGCGACGCGGATATGCGACAGCCCGTCAGATTCCTGCTCACACGCATGCGCCGTGCATTCATTCAAGCGCACGTGCACGCACACCAACATTACATGGCGTGTGAGTCCCATCATATCCACGGCCACGAATCAATGCGCGCCCTCCATGCCCATGCAGCACGTGAAGGCGTGAAGGGGCAATGGCGGCTGTTAATTAACCAAACGAATATGAAAGGAGGGCAGGACGGCATGGAGGGGAGGGCGAAATGGAGAGCAGGGCGAAATGTAAGGCAGGGCGGCAGGGAGAGGAGGGGGCAGCGGATGCCTGACAGGTGCTTGAGGGTGGGCATGGCGAGGATGGCGGGTGGAACGCCTTTGTCGAGGCTGCTGGATGTGATGCTCCTGCGCACACACACACGCGGGTGACGTGGATGCGGGGGACAGGAGGCGCACAGAGAGAGCATCGGGATCACAGAGAAGGGAGTTGAGTTGAGGAACGTTGAGAGGTGAAGGAACGTGCGCGTGGTGCACCCATGGTTGGATGTGAGCAGTGGAATCAAATGGGCACTCGACACGCGAGACCACACGGACTGCTAACCACTTCGCACACCAGCACCGATTCCCACCCACCATCGCATGCAATATCACACCCCGCCATACCACACCCCGCCACAGCACACCCCACCATACCCATGCGGGGCATGCAAGGCGCCGGGCACTCACAGCGACGTGAGGTGCTCCAGCTGCGTAATGCGCGCGGGAACGATGTTCACGCCCTGCACGTCACTGGGAGGGGCACGCATGGGATGGGATCAACAGGTGAGCGGCAGGCAGCGCGGGAATATAAGCAGGCGAGGTACGGTGTGTTGCGTTTGGCAGTGTGCGGTGGGATGTACCCCCGCCCGCGGCATATCTGCCGTGGCGTGAGATGCTGTGTGCAGGCATGCATGGAACATGGAGTGGTGCGCTGCTCACATGGCAACGGCGTGCCCCTGTGCGTCGCAGCGCAGGCCTGTGAAGGTGTTGCAGTCCCTGCCGCGCACCCACGTCTTGCACGCCGCAGTGCTGCTCCACGCCACCGCCAGCTCCGCCACCACGCCCACTGCCATCCACCATGCGGGTCGCCGCATGCCATCCACCATGCCACCCACCATGCCATTTCCACCACCACAACGAGATTCCCACCACCACAACGAGATTCCCACCACCACAACGAGATTCCCACCACCACAACGAGATTCCCACCACCACAACGAGATTCCCACCACCACAACGAGATTCCCACCACCACAACGAGATTCCCACCACCAAAATGCGCATGCCATGCCATGCCATGCCACGCCATGCCACACATTCCCCCGTCGTGTGGGGAACAATCAAAGTCAGACTGGCAATGTGACAGCAGCACGGAAAGGCACGGGATCGGTCATGCTGGGCCAATGTGAAGACACCAATGACACACGCGGCCGCGCCTCGCTGCTGCCACCACGGCTTACTGTCAGGGTCCATCACGGGTACAGCCCGCGCGACAGGCATGCAGCAGCACGCCACCACCAGCGCCACCACCGCCGCCCTCGCCACCGCCATCGCTCGTACGCGCGTCGCCTGCGCCGTGCGCCACGCGACCGGCGTGTGCGAGCCCAGGCGAGCGGAGAATATGATCGCCGCATCATGCGGCGGCGGAATCCCGGATTCAGGGTTTTTGACGGGCCGTGCACGCCGGGGGACCGCCGCGCCGTGCGGCCTTCCCCAACGAGACGCTGCTGCCATCTAGTACTCGGTTCTTAGTGGATCCACGTGCTCGAACAAGTGAGAACCGATGATTTCAAGCGAACGGAATGTTCAGGGTTCAGGGAACGGAACTGAGATCTTCGGCAAATCGACGGAATGTTCCAACGGAAGAATGACTCGTCTCGCCGCTCCTAACTAGTACATCCATCGTGACTTGCGCCTGACTGCTCTCCATGTTGTGCGGGGGCCGAGACTCGCGTGGGGAAGGTGCTATTTGCCGTGCCTCGCTGGCTGGTCGTTGATGTTGCCCGCCAGCGCAGCAACGGAGTGCGAACTCGCACGACCTGCTATGACCAGATAGTCTCCCCCTTCCCATCAACTCACCTGATCAGAATTCCTGATCCACCGGTGGACCTGGTTTGACTTGCTGGTTGGTGGGAGCTGAAACAAATCGGCCACTCATTGACCTCGATCGCCCCCGAAGTAAGCCACGTGTACAAATCGTAACAGAATATCATGTAATCTGTTATGAGTTGTTAAAGAGAGTGCGCGGAATAACGAATAACGAGAGTATGACTCGATGAACTGCCAATACAATGAAGGCACGAGATTATATAGTGACTACCCTAGCTAGGAGGGAACCTCGGGGCTACGAGGTTGGGTGTAGGTTTGGCGATCGGGAAATTCGAAGGCGACGCAGAGCAGCCTTGGAAGTGTAGGTGTCGGCCGAAACGTGCGAAGTCCGAAATGTCGAGGTTTTACGTGTAGTTATCAACCCCGATAAGGAAAAGGGAAACGTCCTTACACTAGCCCCCCCCCCCCTCCCCCCCCCCTCCTCCCCCCCCTTAAGAAAAGTGGCCAATATCCGCAGCTCGCTTACGGGCGATATACTGTAATAACCAAGAAGCAGGGATAGTTCAAGCGAGGAGGATGTCACCCAAGTGTCGTCCTCACTGGAGCGGTTAGTCCAACGGACTAAGAAGTCCACGTAGCGGCCAGAGGCATCGAGGCGAACACGATGCATCAACATCTTGGAAGGATCGAGTGTCGGTTCCGGGACAGGCCGAGCTGTCGGGACGGCATTCTGGCGCCCGGTGTCTGTCCTGGCAGGCACGAATTTGCGAAGAAGGCTGGCATGGAAGGCGTCATATATACACCAATGGTCGGGTAGCAGATACACCTGACGGGGCAGGACGTGGGGGGGGCTACCATGGCGACGGGAGGTGGCTAAGGGGTGAGGAACAGCGGGGGAAAAGGCCTCAGAATCTCGGTGGGGGCGACTCCTAAAGTAACTGACTGACTCGTCAAAAGTTACGTCCTGAGAGGCAAAGAACTAGTGGGTGACTGGGTCGTAGAACACCCAGTCCGAGGCGTCGAGTGGGAAACCAAGAAAGACTCAGGCACTAGGGGCGCGAACGTGCCAGGGAACCCCAGACGCGGTAGTCAGCTGCTACGCCCGAAGAGCCTGTCCAAAGGGAGACCGGTGTCACCCGTGGCCATGCGACACTAGGCCATAGGTTCAGCTGGTGCGTGGCGTAGCGTACTGCTTCATGCTACAAGAAATGGGGGGCACCGGCATCGCACATAGAGGTCTGGGCAACCTCCATGACCAGGCCGATGCGTCGCTAGGCTACCCCGTTCTGGTGCGGCAAGTCTGGTAGCGTGTAAGACTGGATGATCCCCCGACCCTGACAGAACGTCTCTACGCGAATGGAAGAAAACTCACCACCACGATCCGAGTGTAGGCGGAGCCCACACAGGCCCTGAGCGCCACCCCTCGCTAGTAGCTACGGCTCTAGGACGGTATGCACGCTGCCCTTCCGTCGCAAGGGGAACACCGTGGTGTAGCAGGAATAGTCGTCCACCACAACCAGGAATTAGCGCTCCTGACGTGGGCCAAGGACCGGGGACGGGCCCCAGACGTCCAAGTGCAGGGTCTGGAAGGGGAATGACGAGGAGTGAGGGGCAGCGCAATGCCAACCCTCAACGCAAGAAATGCACGGCGGCGCAGGTGAGCGAGGAAGCGGGGCAAGCGACTCTAGGAGACCTGAGACTAAATGGTGACGTACCATCCTACTGAGACGTGGGAACGACGGGTAACCTAGAGAGTGGTGTTGGAGGACCGGGAGGTGGGTGAGTGACCTACAGTCGCACGACACAGCAACTACCTGACCTAACCTGACCTGGCCTGTCCAAGTTTGGTGGGACCCAGCGTGTAGTGAGCATAGACCAGAGCCCGACTCCCTGTAGAAAGTGGCCAGAGGTGCCCCAGTGGCACCGATTGTGCAGGAGGCAATAGACTCATCCAGTGGGAAGGTAGTGACTACACCTAGGTCGTGGAGGTAACTGACACCCACCAGGTTCCTGGAGAACAAGGGGGTGTAGTAACACGTGAGAAACCCAGAGAGAGGTGCCAGACACGGGAGAGTGGTGGTGCTGTGGGCAACTACAGGTCCCACGGAGGGGCCAGCGAAGTTAACAGTGACTAGAGTGTCCAGTGGTGTGAGGCCAGTATAGTCGTGAAAGAAACAGCTGGACGCTCCAGAGTCTAAGGTGAAGGAAAGCTGTGCAGTCTGTGAGGTCGCACCCGAGCCAGCGACAAAGGCTGGTGCTTAACAATTGGTAGGTGCAACTCCCACACAAAGACCCTCAGAGGCGCATGGACTTGAAACTAGACACACACGAAGTCTGGAAACACAGGTCTTTACACGTGCAGTCGGGAAAGGTCCTAGACCAGGTGGGTGAGACTCAACTTGTGCAGCAGTGCCAAGACGCGAGGGCCAGTGCGGTGCAATAGTGAGGACCAAAACGCTCACGGTGGAGGTCCTCGAGGCGACGGTAGCAACGGGATGCCGAGTGGTCAGGACTTCAACAGGTAGTGCCATCACTAGGGCCTGTCAGGGCCCGGTACTCGCAGGGGCCGACGTCTCGCCCACTGCTAGGCTGAGCCACTGCTGGGGGTGCCACACTTTGGACCCGCAGGTCCCCACTGCCGGAAGTGGTGCGGCTGGCCTTGCTACTGTAGAACCCTAGTACACGCCATGTGAGGAGCTAGAAACGAGGCGTCGTTCTGGCAGTTTTGGAGCGATGGGGAGCACTCAAGAGCAGGTGGGTGGGCCTGTAGGGCGATTTCTCACTGTGGTATGTGGGGGTGCTTACAGGTGGGCCTAAGCTGCTGCTAGTGCTGCTGTCGATAGCCTAAGCTGCTGCTGGTTCTGCTGGGGGCAACCTATGCTGCTGCTGGCTCTACTGGGGGCAGCCTATGCTGCTGCTGGTTCTACTGGGGGCAGCCTAATTTGCTGCTGGTGCGCTGGCGGTAGCCTATGCTGCTGCTGGTGCACTGGGGGCAGCCTATGATGCTGCTGGTTCTGCTAGGGGCAGCCCAAGCTGCTGCTGGCTCTGCTGGGGGCAGCCTAAACTGTTGCTGGTGCGCTGGCATTAGCCTGAGCTGCTGCTGGTGCGCTGGGGGCAGCCTATGCTGCTGCTGGTTCTGCTGGGGGGTAGCCTATGCTGCTGCTGGTTCTGCTGGGGGCAGCCTATGCTGCTGCTGGTTCTTCTGGGGGCAGCCTAAGTTGCTACTGGTGCTGCTGGCAGCAGCTTAGGCTGCTGGTGGTGCTACTGGTGTTGCTGGCGGCGAGTTTCAGCGCGTGGGGCGGCGGGTTTCAGGTGATGCAGCAGTTTCAGGTGTGGGGCGGCAGGTTTATGGTATGGGGCCACGGGTTTCAGGTGTGGGGCTGCGGGTTTCATGTGGGGCGGCAGTTTCAGGTCGTGAGGCGGCGGTTTCAGGTGTGGGGCGGCGGGTTTCATGTGTGGGGCAGCGGGTGTCAGGTGTGGGGCAGCGGGTTTCATGTGGGGCGGTGGTTTCAGGTCGTGGGGCGGCGGTTTCAGGTGTGGGGCAGCGGGTTTCAGGTGTTGCGGCGGTTTCAGGTCGTGGGGTCGATGGGTTTCAGGTGGGGTGGTGGTTTCAGGTCGTAGTGACGGTTAAGGTAGTGGGCAACGGGTGGGGAAGGGTGCGCCTACCGCCTGCACGCGCACGCGACTGCTGCTGCTGCGCGTGCGTGCGGTCGCGGCGTACGTGTGCGCGGCTGCGTGTGCGGCTAAGGCTGCGCGTGCAGCTACGCGTATGCGTCTGCTGCGCGCTAGCGGGCTGGCGGGCAACGCGCGGGACAAAACGGGTGGGGCGCGAGGCAAAAAACGGATGACGCGCGGGGCAAAACGTGTGGGTCGTGGGGCGATTTGGGGGGGTTTGTGGGGGCCTTCCTACAGTAGGTCGCGACGTGGGGGACCCGTGGGGGTCCTTCTAGCTTGCAATATGGGGGGCCCTCGATGGTCTTCTAGCTCACGATTCGGGGGACCTGCGGGGGCCTTCCTAGGTTACGGCGTGGGGGACCTGCGGGGGTCTCTCTCTAGTGCTCGATTTGACGGGGGCGATGCACTAAGGGGTGACGGGGCACTTAAGGTAACGAGGTACTAGCAGGCGAGCGCAGGGTGGTGGGCCCATAGGAATCGAACTGCTCTATACCATGTCAACGAGGCAACTGAATGAAATGGGTAGAAACAAGTAGTACAAGGTAGCATATAGCAAACCCTAAGGGGGGTATACCCTCTACAGCATAACTCAGCATAACACCTAGACTAAACTAACAAATTACAACAATTTTAGTTTGACATACGTGGCTTCAATGGGGCGCTGCAGACCATCCAAGGCCGTGGCACCGCCGCCTTGCAAGGGGAGGCCGGAAAGCGGGTGCTCATCGCCGACGTACTCTACGACTCAAGAGTGCAGGCTAACCTGCTGTCGGCCGGCCAGCTGAAGGATAGCGGCGTGCGACTGCAGGACGACGGCGATGAGATGCTACTCGTCTTGGCGGTAGGGGACGTGCTTGGTCGGGCAAAATATACCAGCCGGGTCCTCTGCACTGACTTCCGTCCTTGCACGGCGAAGCCAACAGCGGCCACGACGAAGGCGGTGGCCCAGCAGACGATTGCCTCGGCGACGAAGTCGACGCCGCACCGGTGGATCGCAAGGCTTGCGCATGTCGGCGCTGACACCATCACGAGGTCGGCGAAGCATGAGGTCGCCACTAGCGTAGACATCAAGCTGTCGACCGTGCGTCTCCTGCGTGGGCAGGAAGTTGGCACGGCACACCTTCCCCGACAAGGGCTCGGACGCCGACCTGTGCGGGCCGTTCCGGGTGGCCGCCAAGGATGGCAGCCTGTACTTCTTGTTGCTAAGGACCGCAAGACCCGCTACGTGTGGGTGAGGCTGGTCGCCAAGAAGTCCGATGTCCGGCAGGAGTTCGAGAAGTGGCTGCTGGTGGCTGAGTGGCAGACGAAGAAGTTGGTATTGATGTTGTGCTCTGACCGCGGGTGGGAGTTCCTCGGGAAGCAGTTCACTGATTTTGTGGACAACAAGGGCATCGTCCACGACTTCACCTGCCCATACGCCCCGTAGCAGAACGGCATGGCGGAGCGAGAGATGAGGACGGTGATTAAGTCGGTGCGGACGATGCTACTGCACATGGGCGAGCAGCACCACTGGTGGCACCTCGCCCTGCGGTAGGCCGTATTGGTGCGCAACTGCTTAGAGAGGTCGACGCTGCTGCCGGGGACAACACCGTACCAGCTGCTAACCGGCAAGAAGCCCGACCTCACGCTGGCACGGGTGTGGGGCTGCATGGCGCAGTTCCTGGTCCCTGAGTAGCAGCGCGGTAGAAAGTTGGCGCCGAAGGCCAAGTGGGGCCATCATCTCGGCGTGTCAGATGAGAGCAAGGGTTGAGAGGTCCTCGACCTCACCGGCAACAGGGTGGTCACCACGTCAGACGTAGTGATTTACGATACCATGTCTATGGAAGTGTGGAAGTCGAAGCACGGACCGACGTCGGGGCGAACGCAGGTAAACCTGCCAACCGACAGCTCGACGGCAGCACTCCCAGTGCTCGTCGAGTTCTGTGAGCCTGCTGATGAGGTCGTCGAGGACGTCCTTCCCCCTCCCCCTATTCCTGCTACCCCACCCCTCGTAGCCGACCTGCATGAGCTGACACCGACATTGGCCTTTGGCGATAAGGGGAGCAGTGGGGCGTCGCATGTGGCGTCGGCCAGTAGCATCGCCGGCGGCCGACGTGACATCAAGCAAGTCGACGTGAAAGAGAAGCCGTCACCGCCAGGGGAGCAGTAGGCAGTCGTGAAGCCACCGATCGAGGAGTCGTCGGCGAAGGAGGCGCTGGCAGGGAAGCCGCCGACCGGGGAGCAGCCTGCAGTGAAGCTGACCGAGGAACCGTCGGCGTCCGGGCAGCCGGCAGGGGGGTCGAAGATAAGGGAGAAGTCGGCCATCACGGTCGCCGAGGGCTTGGGGCTGCAAGGCAACATCAAGCACATGGAGCGGCGATATGCCTGGCTGCAGGACATGGTGAAGCGCGGGAAGTTTGTGCTAAGGTACATCCCGACCACCGAGCAACCGACCGACTTCCTGACGAAGACGCTGCACTTTTCGGCCTTCAACCGGTGCTCCGTTGCCATTGGCCAAGTGCGTCTGGTCGACGTCGGCGACGGTGACGACAACGTGTAGCAGTAGGTGCCGTGCCCTTCTGCACGGCCGGTGCGGTAACGGCATGCTGTGTGTTGTGTGCACGCCGACGACAATGAGTTTTTCTCCGTGTAATTCTGCCGTTTAGGTGGGAGCCCAAGTGTGTACGCGGCAGGGAAGTGTCAACAGGAGTCGGGTGTTGGCCTCATCCTCGCTTGGGCGGAGCCGGTCTTGTGGCCGGGTGTGTGGAAAGTGTAGCCGACTGACTGCAGTGTGCGACGCCGACTTGGGCAGGCGTGTCGACAGAGTTGGTCAACCTGCACGGCACCACTGCGAAGCCGTCGACGACGGGAGCCGGTGGCCAACTTCAACTAGTGGTCGACGACGGGGCTCGTCGACCTGGGAGGGCCGCCGACTTAGAAGGGCGCCTTCTTTGGGAGGTTGACTTGGCGAGGTCGACCTGGGAGGACGCCGACTTAGTGGCGTCGACCTGGCAAAGCCGACTTGGTGTAGTTGGCGAAAAGCAGGTCTGGTCGACCAGAAGTGGTCGACCTTGGTAGTGGCCGACTTGTGGAGTTGGCGGGAGGTGGTCGTCGACCTGGTCGGTTGACGGGCACGTGTTGCAGCAGTTGGTCGATGTGGTTGATTGTTCGACCAAGTTAACCAGGCGATGGGGTTCTGCGGAGGTGCGCGAAAATCGCGACGAAGCCGACCTCGGAGGTGGTATCCCGAGGTCGACGTGGATGATTAGGCGTAGTCAGAGACACGTGGTCGACTTGGCGTCTGCGCTGTGCACGTGACAGGGCACAGCACGCCAATCAACTACGAGCACCTTCAAAGTAGGTGCGCTGCTATCAAGCGGGTGCAACGCTGTGCAGCCGCCTTGCTGCAGCGTTGGCACACCGTCGACTTGCAACGGTGGCAAGCCGCCTTTCTACAGCGCTAGAGCGGTGTGGACTTTGCAGCGTTGGAACGTGGTCGACCTTGCTGCGCTCGAGGTCGACCTGCCTATGCGCTAGGCATACTTGCATCTGATGTAGTCAATGTTGTTGCTACCATTGTTATGAACTTTCTCTAGTGAAACTCTTGCCAATTCTCTTTGTGAATGCACAAGTAGAGATAATGCTAAGGAACGCTGCGATCACTCACACAACCGTGCCTTCCCCATAGTCTAGCACCAGTTGTAGAGTTTATCTCCGGAGGGATAAACTAGACATTGCTTCACAAAATGCACAGACCATTTTAAACGCTTCTGACGTTCTTCAACACAGGGCAATTGACATATGCGATCATTCCACATCAGCTGGTGTCAACTTTAAACCCTTCACACCTTCGTGTCAGCACACCTGACACCGGCCAATAACATACTTTGATTAAAAAATGTCGTGCAACAACACTTCTGCCAATCCATCGTGTTCGTTTTTAATGGACTCTTTGGACCCTACGTTACATCGGGTAGGATAAAAAAACGCACTTTGGGTATAAAAAAATTGCGGCACCCTGGCGATGCAATTTCCTAAAATAAGCACCTCTCTTTCGATTGACATCAGCAAGTTTTTGAGGTTGGGCGGAAGGAAACATGCATGCGAATAATAGGCATATCGAGCCCGATGCCGATCTGTCTGCAAAACAGGGCCACCTTCTACAAGAATAGCTCCAGCTCGCTAACCAATTTGGATAAAATGACATGTTTCCTTGGTGGGTCAGCGCACTCATACCTTTCTAGGACGACACTTGTAGTTTTTGGAGATACCACCTTCGGCCATTAAAGTACCGGTATTCACTTCCAACACTCCCCTCATTATGAGGGCCCTTCATTAGGGCACAGAAAGATTGCGAACTTCAATAGTTGTACCTTTGCCCTCTATGCTCACCGTAACATGCAAGCATAGCTCTAGTTCGATGTTTCCTTGGTGGGCCAGCGCAACCATGCCCCTCAGGACGACACTTGTAGCCCTTTGGGAGGCCAAATCGCGCATTCCAGTGCCTACTACTTGGGCAGGGCCAATGTGGCATCTATAGGCCCAATAAAGTTATGCGCATCATGACCAAAATGCGACAGTATTGGGTTGTTCATAACATGCAGCTGTCATTCACGGCAAAGTCCAAGCAACTCCCCCGTTTAATGCAGTGTAAAGGTACTAGGAAACAAAACGTCAGTTAATTTGATGTGAGTAAAAAAATGCCAGAAGGATAGGGCCTTTATTTAGTCAAGTGCATTTACGCTGATAAATTAGGGCCTGGCAATCCGATTTGAAATATCGATTTTCCCCACTCTCTCACGGAAATCAATTGGTGGAGAAAAAGCCTTTCGGTCGTCACGAATCTGCAGGTAGTTCGTGACCAATCTTCGAGCATGTGTGCGACAGGTGGACTGGCTGATGACTCTCGCCGCGCTCCTCGAGAATCGAATGGTGGGGGGGCTGTGCTGCGCACTCTTTGCCGAATCAATTGTGGCCACAAATAATATAACTCACGACGCAAATCTCACCGCACAGATTTTGCGGGTCCCAAGTCCACACAGCACAGCAGCTTGGTTGTACAAATGCGATGTTTTTTTTCTGTACACCTGATGTACAAGGGTTTCTGTATTGTTTGTTTCTTAGAAATAACCCTGACGTCAGCGAAACCACGCTACTCGGCCTTAGACCGCATGCTCGTTACCAAGGTGTTTGTTTCTTGCATTGGGTTCTTGGGGCTTCGAGGCATTGGATACTGGGAGGAAAAACATCGTTGGACTCTGGAACAGAGCACTTTATTTTGTACTGGTATTGTGAAGAACTCACAAATGGCTCACTACCTTTGGGCTCATAGGCACCCTTCGACCTTCAAATTTGTTTGTGCTCGCGAGAATCCACATCGAACTGTACAGTATCTCAACGAAAGCTACTCGCGCACCCCACTCTCCTCTCTCCTCTCTTCCCTTGCCTCCGCTCAGCAGTTGCTGCAGGGCTATACTCCCGTGAGGCAGCAGTGGTGTGCCTGTAGTCTGTCCCTCTTTGTGACGTTGCTGCTCCACAACAACCAGCAGTCGCTCAATTGAAGTGTTGTCTTGTGAAATCCATCTTGCGATTAACTCCGTTTGTTGACAACCCCTGACTGGCCCGTTGCAGCTTCTCGAATTCCATTTGATGTGCGCCGTATTCTTCCAAAGGACGCCGTCGAATCAGTCTCCTCAGTCTGTTCAGCTATAGCTTTCAGTTTAATCTAAGCTACCTGTCCTTACCGGAATCGCAGTCCGTCAGGGTTTCTCTCCGTGGTGTCGTGCGCGCACCCCCCTTCTCGTCGGCTCTCGGCGGTGGCAGCTCGCTCCCATGCGTGTGCAGTGCGATGTGTGCGAGCGGCACGCGGCGGTTCTCATCTGCTGCGCGGACGAGGCGGCGCTATGCGCGGAGTGCGACCGGCGCGTGCACGCCGCTAACAAGGTGGCGAAGCAGCACCAGCGCGTGCCCATAGGCCAGCCGGACCCCGCCGAGCGACCTGTGTGCGACATCTGCCAGGTGCGAGCCGGGCTGAGGACTGCTGCACGAGGCAACACCTCCACGGGCAACGCTCGTTAAGGGGGAAAACAGAATTTAGCACAGCACAGGGAAGCAAAACAAAACAGGAAGAGCATGAGAGAGAACACTGGAGAAACAGTACAACATTTTCGTAAATCCTGGTTGTCGTGTGCGGAAACGGCACGTGAAGAATAGATCCCACTTTCAGTTGCTCACGCGCGGTGCATCGTCCTTCACGGTGCCTGAGATACAGGTGGTGCTGTGCGCATGCGAGCGTGGGGAGACCGTGAACCAACCTCGTCCTCCATGCTTCTCCCTTCCGCCATCACTTACTCCCTCCCTTCCCCTCCCTTCCCTCCATCCGCCCCCTCTCCCACTCACCCTTTCCCCTCCCTCCGTTCCTCCCTCACTCCCTCCGTGCTGTTCCATCCTCTCCTCCGCACCGCATCCCCCCCCGTCTTCCTCTCGTTCTCCCCGCGCGCTCGGCGCACGCGCATCTCCCTTGCCAGGAGAAGCCGGCGTTCTTCTTCTGCGTGGAGGACCGCGCCATCCTCTGCCGCGCCTGCGACGTCGCCATCCACCTCCCCAACTCCCTCTCCGCGCGCCATCGCCGCTTCCTCCTCCCCAACGGCCGGGTGGCGCTCGAAGCGCTTCCCGCAGATGTCTCCCTTCCGCAGCCGCCCCCTTCTTCTCCCTTCGCCTGCGCCCTCGCCGCGCCCTCTCCGCATTCCGCCTCCGCCTTTAACCCCGCCGCCGCCTCCGCCCCCCGTCCGCACCCGCTAGCAGCTTCCCTCGCTGCCTCCGCTGCGGCCCCCCTGCCTCGTCCCTCCGCTCCCGCCGCAGCTGTCGCGCCTCTTGTCACCCCCAGGCCGCCCGCTTCCCCGCCCTCTCGTTCCGCTTCCGCCGCCGCTGTCGCGGTAGTGCCGTCCTCCCCCACCCCCCCTACGAACACCGCGCACGCACAAGCGCGCGCCGCCGCAGCTACCGCAGCCGCCGCTCCCACTGTTCCCGTCGCGGGTATCGCGGGAGCTGCGCCTTCGTCGTATCGCAGCAGCCGAAAGGGGAGTTCCGCCTTTGCCTCAAACCCCGCCCCGCAAAGGGCGTCGCGGAGGGGGAAGGCAGACTGGGGCTCGTCGCTGGCAACCGCCAACCACACGGCGCCAGGTCAGCTGCCAGGCCACGCGTACGCGGGTAGCGGCGCCAGCAACCTGGGCGGACGATCTCCCGCGGGTTTCGGCGGAAGCGGGGGCGCCTCGGATTTCTCGTTTCCCGCGCAGGCGGCGCCTGACGCAGCGGAGGGCTTTGAAGGGGTCCCGGGCAAGGGAAGGATGGGTGCAGGGGCGGATGCGCTGGCCAGTGGCGCGGAGGGGGCGGGCGCGGCGAGTCAAGGGGGAAGGGGAGGGGGGGGAGGGGGGGCAGCGTGGGCAGGGGAAGGAGGGGGATTTGGTGGCGGCGGAGAGATGGGAGGCGGCGAGGGCGGGGGGGCGGGGGAGTGCGAGGCGGGGGGGGGAGCGGATTGGCGCGTGGAGGAGCTCCTAAACATCCCCGAGCTGGCGGGCGGGTACACGCTGGCGGACGTGGGGTCCTCCAAGGTGAGCCGTTCAGGGGTGACGCGCGGGCCATGCGCAAGGCAGCGGACTGGCTGTGCGGCTAGATTCACGCGGCTGAGGAGGAAAGCAGGGAGAAGGTGGGTGGGTTTGCGCATGCTGCGTGGGTGTGTGTGGTGAGGGTGGGCAATGGAACACAGTCTGGCTAAATATATCTGTATGCACGTGTCCGGCTCAGTCCTTCCCTTATTCTCCCAACCGCACTTCAACCCCACCATTCCGCCCCTCCCTCCCCCCTTTTCCCCTGTTCTGTTCGGTCATTTTCTCCCCGTTCCGCTCCCCTCCCCCACCGCCGCCCTCCTCCCCCGCCCAATCACCGCACTCTGACCCCAGGCGGAGGCGCACGACCTGGGGGACTTTGACTGGACGGCGAGTCTGTTTGACGAGCAGATGTACGCCGAGTCCCTCCACGAGGTGCCGCAGATCGCCCCCTCCACCGCCGCCGCCGCTGCTGCTGCTGGCCCCTCCTCACCCTTCTCCACCGCCTTCTCTCTCATGACTGCCACACCGCCACTCCCCCCCATCGTCCCCGCTGCCGCTGCTGCTGGGCCGAGCACTGCTGCAGGCCCTGCTGGTGCTGGCGGGGGGGCAGGGGGCATGTTTGTGGGAATGGGGGGGCGTGCAAGGGGACAAGCGGCAGCAGCGTCTGTCATATTGCCGGATTCAGACGACTGCTTTGTTGTGCCTGATGTGGCTGCACCTGTGCCCTCTGCACCGCCTGCAAAGCGCCGACGTGGCATCGTTTGACTCAATGTGCGCACCTCACATATAACTCACTCTCTTACCGTTGACTCATATCCACACTGCCTTGATTGCTTTGTCTTATGGTTTTGAGGGTCTGTTGACTGCTGTGATGCGGGGTGAAACATCTACCTTCGTGCACCCCTGTGTATCTAACATACGGTACACAGACCTTTCCTTAGCACCTTTGATGAATGATGCTGCCCTTGACTGCTTGTCTTTCAATCAGAAGGGACTGTGCTCCAACTTGCATGCTGCATGATCCGCTGGATCGACAATTTGACACCACTAGCAATGTCACTGGGATAATTTCAGAATGGGTACGTTCGGTAAAAAATAGAACGTAGGAATCATTGACTAGTACCGGTAGGGAAGAATGAGTACAAGTACTACCTTAGGAATGACTTCAAGTGTTGTAGTCCTTAGAGTACGCCCCACTACAGCCTAGAGAAACAAATGCAATTAGACACACCCCCATAGGCAAAGTGGGGGATAGCAAACACAACGGACGGCCACAAGACCAGTCAGGCAAGAGAACAAGCAAAGCAAGCTCAGGGTGGATCTCAAGATCACCACGCATTCTGAGCACCAGCAAGCGGCCACAAAGCCAGTTCACATGCAGAGTTATAAAAGCACAAGCAGTACAGTGATCACAACTTACGGTAGCAAGAGCAAGCATGCAGGTCAAAGGAGGGGATACAAACAACCAAAGTGTGAGAAAGTTTTGTACCCCCTAAAATGCAACTCACTAGAGCATACCGTACTGTTGTCAGAATGTAATATTCTTATATAATTGCATGTTTAGTTAGTTAGTGTAGTATCACCCATCTTCTCTTAGGTGGTTTACCTCCCTTCACCACCTCCTTCGTTTCCTATAAGTTGTATTGCATTCTATAGTACAAACCCCTCCTCTTTGGCCAACTCTCTCTCACAAACCCTAGTCTCCACTAGCTACTATTCTGACATGGTACAGAGCAGTAAAACGGGTTTGTCATATGTACCCCAACTCACATCAATGACATCATTAGTTCCTTTCTTGACATGGTATCACCTAGGTTCGGATCCTGTGGGATCCCTCTCCTCCCGACCTCGTTCGATTTGCCCGAGCCTGTCTCACTCTGTCGTAATAGTTGCGCACGTCTTACCCGAGCCTAGCGCCGGCCCGCTCTAGTCGCGTTCGTTCGTTACCGCCCGTTCCGCCGATCCACTACTCTCGTAGCGTAGGGACCTTCTCCCCCCCCCCCTCCCCCGTGCTGCCGGTCGCGTGTCCCCCCCCTGCTGCCCGTCGAGTCGCGTTTTTCCCCCCCGCTGCCCGTCGAGTCGCGTTTCCCCCCCCCCGCTGCCCGTCAAATCGCGCCTTCCCCTGCCCCCGTCGCGTCGCGCTCTCCCTGCCCGTCGTCCCGTCGTGCCCTCCCCCGCTGCTTGTCGCGACGCGCCCTCCCCCCACTGCCCTAAACGCCCGTCGCGTCGCGCCTGCCCGCCGTCGCGTCCCTACCCCCGCCCTACGCGCCCGCCGCGTCGTCCCTACGCCCGCGCGCCCGCTGCGCCCGCGCCTCCCCGCGCCCTACGCCCTGCGCCCGTCGCCCGTCGCCTCCCTACGCCCTGCGCCCTGCACCCGCGCCTCCCCGTGCCCTGGGCCCTGCGCCCTGCGCCCGCGCCTCCCCGCGCCCTGCGCCCTGCGCCTGAGTGCTTGCTGCGCCCGTTTCTAAGCACGCCCGCCCTTCGCCCGCTGTGCTGTCTCGTCTCTGTCTGCACGCGTGCCTGCTTGCTCGCGCTGCCGCGTCTGCTCGTTTTCTTCGCCGCTGCGCCTGCTTTTTAGGCCTGCCGCGAGCCCTCCCTCTGCTCTACTACGCGTCCTGTCGCTCGAACTTCCACTATGGCGACTCCTAGAGTTCTCCGTTTTGACGCTGGCGGTCGACCCCTCGAGTTCTCGGTCTGGCTCCTGCGCGCGCGTCGCCTTTTAGAGAGTCAGGTCCAGTCGGGTGAGTCCCTCTGGGCGCACGCTACTGGTGACCTTCCTGCGCCCGACGACCCTACCCCTCTAGGCTCTGCCCTTGACGACGCTGCTAGAGCCCGCTTTGCCAGCCAGCGTGCTGACCTGACGGCGTGGAAGTCGCGTGACGCTGCGGCCTGCATCGCTCTTAGCAGCCTCCTCCCTGAGTCTGAGGAGGCCCACTTCACTCAGGTTCGCACTGCTAGTGAGTTCCTGACTGCGATCAAGGCCCGCTACGCTACTCCCACCACTGTCTCTCTTGGCCGCCTCTTCCTACCGTTCTTGTTCCCAGACCTCGCTTCGTTTGAGCGCTCTGCTGACTTTATTGCTCACCTCCGCTCGCTCGATTCTAGCTACCGCGTTGCTTGCACTGACGCACAACTTGCACTGCTCCCTCCCCCCATGGCGATTACTATCTACTTCATCGCCACTAGCCTCCCGGACCGCCTTGCCTCGGTTCGTGACGCGCTTCTCCTGAAGCACCCTAGTGAGCTCACTATCGATGTCCTAGAGTCTGCGCTCAAGGACGCCGAGAGCAACCTCCGCTCAGTAGCCTCCGCCTCTGGTGCTGTGCCCCCTCCACTGTTTCACGGGTGCACTGTCCCTCAGCTGCCCACTTTTACTCCCTCCCTAGCCACTGCCACCACTGACGTGACCGCTGCTGCTGTTACGGCTTCGTCGCGTTCTCGGGGTAGGGGTGGCAAGAGGGGCGGTCAGGGTACAGGCGGCGGCGGCGGTGGAGGCGTTGCCGACGGAGGTGGCGGGGGTGGCGTGCCGACTGGTGGCGGCGTGAGTGCAGGGCCTGGAGAGGCCTCTCGTGCAGCGGCCGGTGACCCCGCTAATGCACCTGGTGGAGGCGACGCCTGGGCTCGTTAGCCACCTTCTGGTCTGCCGGCAGCGGCGTGGTACCTGGCCCAGCGGCAGCAGCAGCAACCCCTCCCCTTGCAGCAGCCCCCGCAGCAGCAGGTTTCGGGGCCAGCACAGCGTCAGCCTAAGCGAGGTGCTGTTCACCCTTCGTGCACCTATCAGCTTTTGACAGGTGAGGCCAGCCTTGTGGTCGCACCCACCCTCCTGGTCAGTGCTTTGCTCAGCTCACTGACACGGTTCGCTTGGCCTACGGCGTTGGAGGCCCTGCCCCTGACTGGTTTCCTCTTGTTCAGACGTACGGCCCTGCCCTTTGGGGCATGTCAGCTTCTCAGTTGCTTGATCTCTTAGGAACTCCTCATGCTATGTATGCTGTTGTTGACTCTAGTGCTTCTGACTCTGTTTACTCGAGTGTTGCTAGCTTAGGTGCTTGTCTTGCTGAGTTGCCTCTTGCTAGTGTAGGCACCTGTGTAGACACTAGTCCAGGAGCTCGTTCGGAGGACGCTTCACTGTCTTTCACTTTGGACTCTGGGGCTTCGCACTGCTTCTTCAGGGACCACACGACACTTACTCCGCTTCCTGCGCCAGTCTCTGTGGCACTGGCTGATCCCACTTCGGGACCATTCACTGCTCGCTACACTACTACTCTTCCGTGCCCTGCTGTTCCCTTTGGGTCTCTGACTGGCTTCCATGTCCCCTCGTTCTTGAGGAACTTGGTGGGCGTGAGGCCTCTTGTGAGTTAGCACGTGGGTGTGTGGATTGAGCCCTCTGGTGAGACGGCGGTTTGTGTTGACGGCGACACTTACGCGCCTCTAGCCACCTTTACGCGGAGCTGGGCTCAGGTCTCTACACACTTCACACTGACCCTGGTGTACAGCAGCAGCAGCAGCAGCAGCAGCAGCAGCAGCAGCAGCAGCAGCAGCAGCTGCGACTCCTGCCCCCGGCCCCGGTTACTTCCCCCAGTCTGGTCCCTGCGTCTCACCAGGTTGCTGCGTCCCCCCAGGTAGCTGTGTTTGGTCAGGTTCCCGTGTCTGGTTCAGTTGCTGCGTCGTGCTCCTGCCGGTCGCTTGCACACCCCACCGTTCTGTGGCACCACCGAACGGGGCACCCGTCCCTCCCTCGTCTGCGTCTATGTCTCGTCAGCGTCTTGTCTTAGGCCTCCCACGTGTCTTGCCGTCACCGCCGCCTTCGCTTGCACCGCCGTGCGGTCCCTGCGTCGAGGGTCGGCTGCGCGCCACCCCTCACTCCTCCTCCCTTCGTCCGGCCACCGAGCCTTTTGAGACGCTCCACTTGGACGTCTGGGGCCCCGCCCCTCGCCTTGGCCCTGAGCGCGAGCGTTTCTTTTTGGTGGTCGTTGACGACTACTCCCGCTACACCACTGTGTTCCCCCTGGCGAAGAAGTCTGAGGTGACTTCTACGCTGATCAGGTGGTTGCTTACCACTGAGGGCACTCGTGGTCGTCGTGTCAGCTGTCTTCACTCTGACCGTGGGGGTGAGTTTCGCTCCGGCATTCTCGCTGGATTCTGTCGCGAGCAGGGCATTAGTCAGTCCTGGACGCTTCCAGAGTCCCCACAGCAGGATGGGGTTGCTGAGCGCCGCATAGGCTTAGTAATGGAGATCGCCCGCACCTCCTTGACTCACGCCCGTGCCCCCCATTTTCTGTGGCCCTACGCGGTTAGGTACGCCGCTCACCAGCTGAACCTCTGGCCACGCGTCTCTCGGCCAGAGGCTTCACCGACCAGTCTTTGGACCGGGTCCCCTGGTGTTGCGTCGAGGTTTCGTGTCTGGGGTTGCTTGGCTCTTGTCCGCGACACTTCCGCGGATAAGCTCTCGCCTCGCGCCGTTCCCTGTGTCTTCCTTGGTTTCCCTGAGGACTCCTCTGACTTCACCTTTTACCACCCTCCCTCTCACCGGTTCTTTGACTCCCGTGACGTCCGTTTCAAGGAGTCCACCCCCTACTACGTCAGGTACCCCAGTCGAGGTCTCCCGGTTCCTCCTCCCCCTCTCTTCCTGACTTCCGCTCCCCCTCCTGCTCCCCCGGTACAGCCTCCCCCCCCTGGTCCCGCCCCGTCAGGTGTGTCCCCGACTACCCCTCCCCCCTCGATCGCCCCTCAGGTGCAGCCTCCTTCCCCGCAGTCCTCCTCGCAGCCTGCTGCAGACCCTGTGGGAGCCGGTGCTCGTGGAGAGGGCCCTACAGGTGCTAGCTCTGGGGGTGCTGGAGTTGGAGCTGAGCCCGTGGTTGCAGGAGACTCTTGTCTTCCGGGAGCTGGTGCTGGTCCTGCTGACTTTGGGGGTGCTACGTCTGGGGGTGCGGGTGCACCCTCTTCGAGTCCTGGTGAGCCTGGTCGTGTTGCTGTTGGTGGTGCTGACTCTGGGGGTGGTGCGCCAGGTGCTTTGGAGGGCGGTCCCGGGGCTGCCGCAGCCCCCGACACTACTCCTCCCCCCCACCCCTACCCGACCCAGCACCAGGCTCGTGTTCTCCGTGCCCGTGAGGAGCAGCTAGAGTTGGAGAGAGAGAGGAGAGAGAGTTGCAGCGGCTGGAGGAGCAGCAGCAGCAGCAGGAGCAGCTGCAGCAGCCGTGGCTGGAGCCGCCGCAGCAGCAGGAGGCGCAGGAGCTGGAGCCGCTACAGCAGCAGGAGGAGCAGCAGCAGCCGCCGCAGCAGCAGCAGCAGCAGCAGCCGCCGCCTCCTCCTCCTGTCTCCGGTCTTCGGGCCCTCGGTCTCCCCTCCCGCTCTCCTTCCTCCTCCCCCTCTCCTCCCGTCTCGGGTCCTCCGCTTCCTCCTCCTGACCCCTCTCTAGCTGTTTTCCCTTGTTCTCAGTCTTCATTGTCCCCTCCTCCTTCTCAGACCTGGGCCTCTCGTCGCTCCCCTCGTGCTCGTCCCTCGTCCCCTGTTTCCTTCACTGACCTTCGTACTGCCTTACTTTGTTCTAGTCCGCCTCGTCCGTCTCCGTCTGTGCTTCCGTCTCCTCCTGAGTCGGCCCTCACTGCTTCGCTTTCTACTCCTGTCACTGACTACTACCGCACGTACCGTCCTGTTCTCTCTCGTGTTCTCGCCTCTCTTGTTACCAACCCTCGTGCCTCTGTGTCCTCTGTCTCCGCTCTTACTGCCGCAGTCACTGAGTTTGCCTCTACTTGCCGCCTTGACTTCGCCACCAGTCTTGTGGCTGCTCCTCCTTCCAGTCCTCTGGCCGTCGGGGGTGTGTCTGCCCTTGGCTGTGACGCCCTAGAGGACAGGCAGTTTGAGCTAGAGTTCCTGGCAGCTGCTTCCCCTGATCTCTGTGCCATGCTGCTCGCCCCTGAGGGAGACCCCGACGCCCTTGACATACCGACTCCTCGCACTTACGCTGAGGCAGTGTCAGGGCCTTGGGCCTCTCAGTGGAGAGCTGCCATGGACGCAGAGATGGCCTCCTACAGATCCACAGGCACCTACGTCGACGAGGTTCCCCCCCCCTGGGGCGAACGTAGTCGATGGCATGTGGATCTACAGGGTGAAGCGGCCACCGGGATCTCCTCCGGTCTTCAAGGCGCGCTACGTGGCTAGAGGATTCAGTCAGCGCGAGGGAGTTGACTTCTTTCAGACCTTCGCGCCCACCCCGAAGATGACCACTCTTCAGGTGTTACTGCATGTAGCGGCACAGAGAGACTACGAGTTACACTCTCTCGACTTCTCTACGAGCCGTTTGAGTCCAGTGGTCCCTACGCAGAGCTAGTGGGCTGCCTCATGTACCTGATGACTTGTACTCGCCCGGACCTTGCCTTCCCTCTCAGCGTCCTTGCTCGCTTTGTTGCGCCAGGGAGGCACCGTCCTGTTCACAGGAGCTGCGCTGGTTGACGTTTTTGCTCGCTGACCTTGGTGAGCGGCCGAGCTCTGCACCGACCTTGTTCACTGACAACAAGGCGTCGATTCTTCTCTGTCGTGAGCCGCGACTGGAGAGCAGAGTGAAGCACATTCACGTCAGGTACTTCCTTTTGCGAGAGTTGCAGAGACGTGGACAGACTTGCTTCGAGTTTGTGGAGTCCGAGGCCAACACTGCAGACATCTTCACCAAGGCGCTTCCGCCTTGTGACCACCAGAGGTGTTGTGTGCAGTTAGGCCTTGTTGACACAGGTTCTAGTCGTGTATAGGCTTGAGTTTACTGTTTGCTTTGCTTGTACTCTTGCTATACACACTTGTGAACTCTTGGACTGGCCTTGTGGCCACTGTTGCTTGTGCTCAGAATGTGTGGTGACGTTGTGATCCACCCTGAGCTTTGTTTCTTTGTGACTGGTCTTGTGACCGTACACTTTTGGTTTTGCTAGACACCCCTCACTTAGGCTATGGGGGTGTGTCAAATGTTGTAGCCTTAGTGAGGTTTGTCTTAGGGGGTACAAAGGTTAGGGTTTGTCATATGTACCCCAACTCACATCAATGACATCATTAGTTCCTTTCTTGACAACACCCTCATAGGCAAAGTGGGGGATAGCAAACACAACGGACGGCCACAAGACCAGTCAGGCAAGAAAACAAGCAAAGCAAGCTCAGGGTGGATCTCAAGATCACCACGCATTCTGAGCACCAGCAAGCGGCCACAAAGCCAGTTCACATGCAGAGTTATAAAAGCACAAGCAGTACAGTGATCACAACTTAGCAAGAGCAAGCATGCAGGTCAAAGGAGGGGATACAACCAAAGTGTCGAGAAAGTTTTGTACCCCCTAAAATGCAACTCACTAGAGCATACTATTGTCAGAATGTAATATTCTTGTATAATTGCATGTTTAGTTAGTTAGTGTAGTATCACCCATCTTCTCTTAGGTGGTCTACCTCCCTTCACCACCTCCCTCGTTTCCTATAAGTTATATTGCATTCTATAGTGCAAACCCCTCCTCTTTGGCCAACTCTCTCTCACAAACCCTAGTCTCTACTAGCTACTATTTCGACATGGTACAGAGTAGTAAAACGGTCTAAGGACCTACCTTTTTCTTCACGGAACATGGGCCCACCCATAGTAGAGCGCGAGATGCGCTAGTACTTTTATTTCGTCGCTGGTCGCGCCCGAGGCGCCTGCGCGTCCCGATTTCCGTCGTGCTCGTCGCGCTCTGCCCGGTCGCGCCCAAGCGCCTCCCCGTCCCGATTTCCGTCGCCGCGGCGCCCTGGTTCCCGTCGACCGCGGCGCCCCCCTTCCCGTCGACCGCGGCTCACCCTCCCCCCCCCCCCCGTCGCCCCGCGATCCGCCAGCTACGAGCGCCAGCGCCTGCCCCTACGACCAACGCCAGCGCGTGCGCGGACGCCAGCGACGAGCGCCAGCGGCGCGCGCGCCAGCGCAACGACCAGCCGCGAGCGCCAGCGCCAGCGCGGACCGCCAGCGCCAGCACCTGCGACCAGCGCCAGCGGCCCAGCGCCAGCGCCAGGCGCCAGCGGAGCGCAAGCAGCAGCTAACGCCGCCCCCCCACCCGCCCTCCCTTCTGCGGCTTCCGTCGTGGGGAGGGAGGAAGGGGAGATGTGGGGGTGACGGGTGTGAACCGCCAACAACCCGTCCCTCCTTTCCCTCTTCCTCTCTTCCTGCAGCACTGGTTGCTGAACGGGGGGGGGGGGGGGGAGGAGAGAGAGGTTAAGGGGGGATGAGAGAGAGAGAGAGAGAGAGAGAGAGAGAGAGAGAGAGAGAGAGAGAGAGAGAGAGAGAGAGAGAGAGAGAGAGAGAGAGGTTCGCATTTTCTGGTTTCTCCTTGTCTATTCTCTATCCGTCGTTTCTGGGCGCCGTCGTTCCTCGTCGCGCGCACACACCGGGCATCCACTGCGGGGGTTAAACCGCAGGCGGGCATTCCACCGTACCCGGCGGTGGGCCCAGCTGCGGCACGGTGTTGCTTGCCCTTCGAGATGAGCCCCTTTGTCGGAGTGTGTGACCCTCACCAGCACCTGCTCTTCTTCCTGTTGTTCTTCTTCAACACTCCCTGCTCTGTGCTGCCCTGCCTCAGTCACTCACATGAACGGGATTACTCCCTCACCCCACCGGTTCCTTCTTAGTGCTGTGCCACCGCGTGTAGTAGCTAGGATGACAGCCCTGCACTAGTATGAAAGAATACTGAACAATAGGCATCGAGTGAGTGGGCGTGGGTGACCTTACCCAACCTCGGCTTGCACATTTCCAATGTGCGGCTCGAGGTTGGGATTTTTTCGAATCCCACATTTCGCCCTTCGGTGCTTTTCCCCCTTCATCCCAACCGCTCCCACATATTTCCCCCTTTCTACACCCCTTTGCAACCGACACTTCGCTACTGGCTACACTTCCTACACTACTTCTTATCTATCTACTTCAATGCATTCTTAGCTATTTTCTATACTACTTCACAGCACCGCACTCTACTGTTATTGCATATGCATCCCTTGCATATGCGGTGACACCTTCACTGGCTACACTGGCATGCAATTAAGGGGGGATGTCAGAATGTAATATTCTTATATAATTGCATGTTTAGTTAGTTAGTGTAGTATCACCCATCTTCTCTTAGGTGGTCTACCCCCCTTCACCACCTCCCTTGTTTCCTATAAGTTGTATTGCATTCTATAGTGCAAACCCCTCCTCTTTGGTCAACTCTCTCTCACAAACCCTAGTCTCTACTAGCTACTATTCTGACAACTATATCTACAAACATAGTTTGACACACCCCCATAGGCTAAGTGAGGGGCATCAAAATAAGCATGACATGCATGTGGTCACAAGACCAGCCAAGAAAAGAAACACAACAAGCTCAGGGTGGATCACGAAGTCACCACACATTCTGAGAAAAAACAAGAGGCCACAAGACCAGTTCAAGAGTTTGCAGACATATATAGAAGTACAGCAAGTAACAAGAGACTAGACTACTGTAGTCAAGAGCCTACGTCAACAAGGCCTTACTGAAAATAGAACCTGTGGTGGTCACCAGGCGGAAGAGCCTTGGTGAAGATGTCTGCAGTGTTGGCCTCTGAGGCCACGAAGTCCAAGCGTGCCTGGCCACGTCGCTGCAACTCTCGCAGGAGAAAGTACCTGACGTCGATGTGCTTCACTCTGCTCTCCAGTCGAGGCTCTCGACACAGGAAGATCATGGCCTTGTTGTCAGTGAACAAGGTCGGTGCAGAGCTTGGCTGCTCACCAAGGTCAGTAAGCAAGAAAGTCAACCAGCGAAGGTCCTGCGCTACCATGGCACCAGCGTAGATCTCTGCCTCTGCACTAGACGAAGCCACAGACGACGACGACCGAGTAGACCTCCACGACACAGCTCCAGCGCCCAAGCTGAAGCAGTAGCCCTGAGTGGACCTCTATGTCTCCACGTCGTCGGCGCAGGAAGAGTCGCAGTGACCAGTCAGTACAACTGGCTGTGTCCCTCCAAGCACAATCCCCATGCCTGATGTAGTCGCCAGGTACTTTGCCACCCTCACAGCAGCTGTCCAGTGAACAGGACGGTGTCTCTCAGTCGCAACAAAGCGAGAGAGGACGCTGAGGGGAAAAGCGAGGTCCAGACGAGTACAAGTTATCAGGTACATGAGGCAGCCCACAAGCTCTGCGTAGGGACCACTAGACAAAGGCTCGTCGGGAAAAGGGCCGGTGAGTCTGTGATCAACGGAAAGAGGAGTGGGCTGTGTGGTGGAGTGCTGAAGCCCGAATTGCTGAAGGACCTCCCGCGCCATGTGTGACTGTGTGAGTGTGATGGTGTGAGCGACTCTGTCCCTGGTGATCTACAAGCCAAGGTAGTGGCGCAGCTCACCAAGGTCAATGTACGTGTGTCTCTTCTGCAGTTCGAACTTCACCTCAGCCAGTGCAGTCCTGTCTGCTGTAGCAAAGACCAAGTCGTCGACGTAGACGAGGACAAAGAAGGGTGTGGGCCCAGAATGAACGAACAGCGATGGGTCGGCGTACGAAGGACGAAACCCGAGTGCAGCAAGAGTAGTGCGCAGCGTGTCGTGCCACTCACGAGGCGCCTGGCAAAGACCGTAGACTGGTCGCCTCAGGCTCCACTGGGTCCCAGACGGGAAAGTGCCAGTGAAGCTAGGAGGACGACGCAACCAGATCTCCTCGTGCAGACTGCCCTGGAGAAAGGCGGTGGAGAAGTCGAGGGAGTGCAGCTCGTAGTCTCGCTGTGCTGCAACGTGAAGTAACACCCGAAGAGTCTTCATCTTCGGGGTCGGAGCGAAAGTCTAGAAGAAGCCACCACCCTCACGCTGACTGAAACCTCTAGCCACGTAGCGCGCCTTGAACACAGGCGGCGATCCAGACGGCCGCTTCACCTTGAAAATCCACATGCCGTCGACTACGTTCGCCCCAAGTGGGGGAACTGCGTTGACGTACTGTAAGGGCCTGTGGATCTCCAAGACGGCATCTCTGACTCCATGGCCGCTAACCATTGGGAAGCCCACTGCCCTGACACTGCCTCACGGTACGTGCGAGGAGTTTGTATGTCAAGGGCGTCGGGGTCTCCCTCAGGAGCTAGTAGCATGGCACAGAGATGGGGAGAAGCGGCCGCCAACAACTCCAGCTCAATTTGCCTATCCTCTAGGACGTCACAACTAAGGGCAGACTCACCCTCGGCGGACAGAGGACAGACAGCTACCACATGGGCGGCGTAGTCAAGGCGGCGGGTGGCGGCAAAGTCCGTGACAGTGGCAGAAAGAGCTGAGACAGACGACGGAGAGGCACAAGGGTCTATGACTAGAGAGGCGAGAGCACGAGTGACAACAGAACGGGTGGCATGGTAGTAGTCAGTGATAGGGGTAGAGGTGGAGGCTGTAAGAGACGACTCAGGAGGCGACGGGAAACAGACTGAGGTGGAGAACGACGAGGATTTGAATGAAATAAGACAGTGCGAAGGTCGTCAAAAGGAGACAAGGGATGTGCATGAGCGGGACAACGCACTGTCAAGTCGTGCGGGACAACAGGAGGAGACGACTTTGACCGAGGAGGAAAGAAGACAGCCGGAAAAGAGTCCGGAGGGGGGAACATAGGACCGTAAACAAGGGGAGACAGTGAGCGGTCTGGAGGAGAGGAAGGAACTCCAAGGGCCCGAAGGCCACTCACAGGTGGAAACAACGGCTGCAAAGGCGGCGGCTGCTGCGGCGGCTGCTGCTGCTGCTGCTCCTGCTGCTGCCGCTCCAGTCCCAGCCTCTCCTTCTCCAACCATTCACGCTCCTCGTGCTCCAGCCGACGAAGCCTCTGGAAACTAGTCGGGTTGCGGTGGGGAGGTGGGGAAACTCGTCGACGAAGCCTCTGGAAACTCGTCGGGTTGCGGTGGGGAGGTCGGGCCACAGTAGCAGTGCCTCCAGCTCTAGTCTCCCCAGAACTACTACCTCCAGCTCCAGCACCCCCAGAACTAGTGTCCCTAGGACGAGCGCCCCCAGAACTAGCACCGCCAGTGCCAGCACCCCCGGCGCAAGTACCTCTAGAACGAGCACCTCCAGCGCCAGTAGCCTCAGCTCCAGCACCCTCAAAACTCATACCTCCAGAGCCAACACCCTCAGCTCCAACACCCTCAGAACTAGCACCCCCTGACGGGGCAGGACCGGGGGGGGCGGGGGTACCGGATGAGAGGGAGCAGGAGGAGGAGAGGGGGCGAGGAAAAGGGGAGGGGGGGGAACCGGGAGACCTCGACAGGGGTACCGGGTGTAGTAGGACACGGATTCGCTAAACTGGACGTCACGAGAGTCAAAGAACCGGTGGAGGGGCGGGTGGTAAAAGGTGTAGTCAGAGGAGTCCACCGGGAAACCAACAAAGACACATAGGATGGCGCGGGCCGAGAGCTTGTCCGCAGAAGTGTCGCGAACAAGCACAAGGCAGCCCCAGACACGAAACTCCGACGCAACGCCAGGGGACCCGGTCCAAAGACTGGTCGGTGAAGCCCCTGGCCGAAAGACACGAGGCCAGAGGTTCAGCTAGTGGGCGGCGTAACGAACTGCGTAGGGCCACAGAAAATGGGGCGCGCGGGCATGGATCATGGAGGTACGGGCAATCTCCATGACCAAGCCTATGCGGCGCTCAGCAACCCCATTCTGCTGTGGGGACTCTGGAAGCGTCCGGGACTGGGTGATGCCCTGCTCGCTACAGAATCCGCGAAGAATGCCAGAGCGAAACTCACCCCCATGGTCGGAGTGAAGACAATTGACACGACGGCCACGTGTGGTCTCAGTGGCCAGCAACCACCGGATCAGCGTAGAAGTCACGTCGGACTTCTTCGCCAGAGGGAACACGGTGGTGTAGTGGGAGTAGTCGTCAACCACCACTATAAAAAAGCTCTCCCTCTCGGGCCCAGGGCGAGGGGCGGGGCCCCAGACGTCCAAGTGGAGAGTCTAGAAAGGTGCAGTGGCCGGGCGAAGGGAGGAGGAGTGAGGAGTGGCGCGCAGCCGATCCTCGATTCAAGGAGTGCAGAACGGCACAGGCGAAGGAGGGAGCGATGCAAAGACGCGTGGGAGACCTGAGACAAGACGCTGGCTAGCCATGCTGCGGAGGCGTGGGAGAGACGGGTGACCAAGACGGTGGTGCCACAAGACTGTCGGGTGAGAGAGTGACCGATAAGAGCAAGACGCAGCAACCAGACCGGACACAGCCACCTGGCCGGACACCGCAACCTGAGGGGACGCAGCAACCTGAGGAGACGCAACTACCTGGGAGCGCTCAGTGTGCAGAACGTAGAGACCGGAGCGGGACTCTCTGGTAAATGTGGCAAGAACAACACCGGTGGCATCGTCCGTGGAGACTGCAGTCCTCCCACCTCCCAGAAAGGTAACTGTGATCCCCCTATCCTAGAGGTACCCAACACCCACCAAGTTCCGAGTGAACGAGGGGATGTGGAGACCTCTAAGGACACCAGAGGGGACAACCGGGCATGGGACGGTGGTAGAGCTGCGTGCAACCGCTGGTCCTGAAGTAGGATCAGCCAGTGCAACCGGAGAGCAAGAAGCAGTGTGAGAGTCGTGTGGTCGCGGAAGAAGAACTGCGACGCGCCAGAGTCCAGCGTGAAGGACAGCGACGCCTCAGCCGTAGGTGCACCTAGGCTAGTAGCTACACAAGAACCTAGTGCGGAAACACAAGCACCTAGACTAGAAAAACAAAGACCTACACTAGCAATAGGCAAATAACCTAAACTACGTACACGCGAGCAGACAGATCCAGCAGCACTATAATCAACATCAACATACATCACACAAACAGATTCTAAAGCATCAACTAACTCTGTCGCAGACAAGTCCCACAAAGCAAGTCCACGAGAGCGAGCAAGTGGGGCCCAGTCCGGAGCGGGGCCAAGGCCAAACTGTGCGCGGACACGGTTAGTAAGCTGTGTAAAGCACTGACCAGGAGCATGGAAACGGCCACAACAAAACCCCGTACGACCGCCTGACTGAACCTCGTAAGGGCAAGGAGGCGGAGTGACACCACGCAATGCTGAGCTGTGCGGACCACTGCCACGTCCAACGCTCCCTGGTCCACCACGTCCCCACTGCTGAGACTGCTGCAGCACATGCCGCTGAACCTACTGCTGCGCCTGTCCTGGCTGTGGCTGCTGCTGCTGGGACTGCTGCCGCCGCTATGCCGTATACCACGTGACCGCACTAGCACCCCCTCCTGTCGGGCCCGCAGGCCCAAGGCCGCTCCCAGTGTTGCCTCAACCAGACGCACTAGTGTCACCAGAGCCTCCGCCACCCCCGCCACCATCACCAGTGCCACCACCCTTCCCCCCTCACTTACCTCCCTTACCCCTGGACCGCCCACCCGCGGTGGACACGGCCGCAGTCTCCAAAGGAGAAGGAGACGCGGTAGAGGCAAGAGAAGCAGTGAAGGCGGGAAGCTGTGGGACAGTGCACCCCTAAAAGAGCGGGGGAACTACGGTGCCAGATGCGGAGGCAATGGAGCAAATATTGCTCTTGATGTCATTGAGAGCGGTCTCAAGGACATAGATGGTGAGCGAAGAAGTTTGTCACGGAAAGGTGCAAGGCGGTCAGGGAGGCTAGTGGCGATAAAGTGAATAGTGATCGCCATGGGTGGGGGGAGCAGTGCAAGCTGAGCCTCAGTACAAGCAGCACGGTAGCTGATGTCGAGTGAGTGCAGGTGGGTGATAAGATCAGCAGCGCGGTCAAACGAGCCTACGTCAGGAAAGAGAAACGGCAGAAAGAGGCGGCCAAGAGAGGCGGAGGTGGGAGTGGAATAATGCGTCTTAATGGTAGCGAGCATGTCCTTGGAAAATCGAACCTGAGAGAAGTGAGCCTCCTCAGTCTTGGGGAGAAGGCTGGAGAGGGCGATGCATGCCGCAGCGTCACGCGACTGCCACACTGAACGAGCGGTACGTGCTTTACCGAAGAGCGCCTGGGCCGCCTCGTTAGGCTCAGCACCCAGATCAGGAGGGGACGGAGGCTCAGGCAGGTCACCGGAAGTGTGCGCCCAGAGCGTATCATTGTCCTGGCGCTGGCTCTTGAGAAACCACTCGGCACGGATGAGCCAAGAGGGGAACTCTAGGGCTCTACCCTCAGCATCAAAGCGTAGTACATGAGGGGCCACCATAACGAGGGAACTACCGGCCTAGAAGCGCAGAGCTAGAAGGGCCCGGAGCTAGAAACAAGTGAGGCGTACGGTGCCCGAAGAGACGAGGCGAGGAACAGCCTGAGGTAGGAGCGATCTAAGCCAGAGTGACAAGGCTAGGACGAGCCGGAACGAGTAACGAGCGAAACGAGTAACGAGCGAGGCCTAAGTGCTAAGTGAGAACAGAGCGAGGCGAGGGACAAATGAAGGCAGAGGGTCAAGCCTAGGTCATGCTAGTAGAGGGTACTGCGGCTGCCAACCGCTGTGAGTGGAAAGCCAGTTGTAGTAGGTGGTAGGAAGGTGCTGCACGTGTGGAAAGGTGTGGGTAGATGCGTTCGAGTGCGGTGGGGAGCGGTCAGGTATGGTGGAGTGCGGTTGAGAGCGGTTAGGAGTGGTGAGGAGCGGTTAGAGACGAGTAGGAGTGGTTAGGAGCGGTGAGGAGCGGTGAAGAGCGGGTAGAGGCGGATAGGAGTGGTGAGGAGCTGGTAGGGGCGGATAGGAGTGGTGAGGATTGGTGGGGGCGGATAGGAGTGGTTAGGAGCGGATTCTATAGCACGGGCTGCAGCTGCTGCACTCACTGCAGATTTGGAGGCAGGTGCTGCGCTTGCTGTTGCCGCTGCACGCGCGTGGCTAAGGCTGCTGCAGGGCGTGCGTGTGACTGGCTGCAGAGGAGTGTGCAGCTGCTGCTGAAGCCGTGCGTGCAGTGGCTGCTGCGTGCGCAGGAGGCTGCTGCTCGCACCCGTGTAGTGGCGTGTGTGCTCGCGGCTGCTGCAGCGCGTGCGGCTGCTGCAACGCATGCGGCTGCTGCTGCTGCTGCGCGTGTTAATGCTGCTGTGCGCGCGTGGCGAGCGTGCGTGCAGACGGCAGCTGCAGCGCGCGGCTGCTATTCGTACTGCTTGCACACGCGTGTGATCGTGCAGATGCGTGGCTGCGCGCGCGTGCGATCGTGCGAGCTAGTGGGGCGCGCGGGCTGCGCGCGAGGGTAAGGGGCAGGGTGGGGCGCGGACGGGTAAGGAGCGTAACGAGTACGGGGTAGGCTAGGGGCGAGGCCTGCGAACGCACAGGGCGCGGCCTGCTAAGGGGACGGGGCACGACGTGCTAAGGGGCGGGGCGATTCGGGGCTAGGCTAGGAACTCACCTACTCGTTATACCATCTTAAGAACCTAGTTGCTTGAGTAGCTAGAGAGTGGTGATACTAGGTCAAAGGAGGGGATACAACCTAAGTGTCGAGAAAGTTTTGTACCCCCTAACATGCAACTCACTAGAGCATATGTATATCAACAAACATAGTTTGATAGCAGGTATATATATATATATATGTATACCTACATGTTACAGTACAAGACAATCAAGCAACAAGCAAGTGAGGCAGAGTAGGCACAAGGCCTAAAGCAGTGAAGAAATGCTGATGATCACCAGGCACAAGAGCCTTGGTGAAGACATCAGCAGTGTTGGCCCAAGAGGCCACGTAAGCAAGGCGCAGCTGACCACGCTGCTGCAACTCCTGAGCAAGAAAGTAACGAAGAGCAATGTGCTTCGTTCTGTGCTCCAATCTCTGCTCCTCACACAAGGCAATCATGGCCTTGTTGTTGACGTACAGAACTGGAGGAGAACGATGCCGCTCACCCAAGTCCGTCAGCAGGTAGGTCAGCCAGCGTAACTCCTGTGCAGCCATGGCCCCAGCGTAGATCTGGGCATCACAGCTGGAACCAAGTACAGAAGACGAACGAGTGGACCTCCACGAGACAGAACCAGAGTCGAGACTGAAAGAGTAACCTTGTAATGACCGCTGAGTCGCCTGGTCGTCGGCCCAAGTGTTGGAATAATCGAAATGTTATTATAACATTCTTGAAGGTTCTCTATCAACGCGCTACTCCATAACGAAACAGCGCGTCAGTACAAGTACCACAATAGCTCATATAGAGCATGCGGATGATCAAAAGTCACCCGAAAGTCAACAGTCGAAGTCAGTCAACGGTCGTGACCCTTGATCGTCCAGTAACCGCACTTGGTAGTTACACGATGCAACATGGTAACTGTTAAGAAGAGCAATAGTCGTGGTTACTATAGCAATGTAATTCAGTTAATAAGGGAATGTACCCCTCAGAATACATGGCTAGCTAGTTTGCTATTTATACCCTTGTACTCCTATCTTATAATCATCTTGTTTCATCTCTCAACTACTAGTAACGAGGTCATTACCAAGGCTTCATTGTGTCTCTTAAACTTAGCATACTTATCCTATCCACTTCGATCCTTTGGTTATATCAGCATGGTATGAGAGCTAGAGTGGATTATGAGGCCTGCCAAGTTCTTGTTCTTCCTAGAACAAACCCTTCATAAATTATTCATTGAAACTACCACAAGTCTGCACCACTATGGCTCCTGAAGGGAAAACCACTACAGACTCTCCGGGCCCACCACCAGCAACGACTATTGCGCCATCAGCGGTGACTTCCGTCAGCGCCGCTCTCATTGAGCAGCTAGTCACTTGCTTTAACGCTCTTGAGAGCCATCAAGCCACGAGCATCGACGGCTTGAGCTATGCAAGAGGAGTTGCTGGACTTCCTCTCCCTGGAGAAGACTGCCGCGTCAACTCCAAAAGATCCTTCACGTTTGACAACCGCCAAGCTTCAACTCCTACGCAAGATAGTCAACAGCGAACAAAGGCAATTGCAACCATGCAAACAAAGTTCTTTCTAACCTCAAAGCTGAAGACCTCAGTTCTGTTATAGCCACAGTAGGCTTCAATGTGCCTAAAACTAAAGATAGAGTGCACAGTCGGATTTCGGCACATCGGCTTTAAACGTTCATAGCGTTCTGGTCACAGCTTTAAATGACCTGATTCAACTTGGATCTGGAGCGTCTTGAAGTCACCTACAATAGGAAATTTAGATCGCACAATCTCACCAAGTATTGACGACACAGCGTCGGTTTGAACGAACGGCACTACGGCAGCCACTATGGTCTTAGAACATAAGATAGGAAAAGTTACGAGTTGGGAATGACTCCCAGCTCCTACAAACTCCAAGAGCCGAGGTACAGTGATGTGGAACAGTGCCACACTGTCCCCAACCAAGAAGGGTCTCGAAACTACCCTCCACAAGGGTCTACACCAACAGAAATGTTACACTACACATTGAAATGTAACTATCTTCAACATCTTGAAGTGTACCCTTTTGGCGAGCTTCGAAATCACTTGAGGTTTGATACCAAGGCTCGGGTTCTTCATCACAAACTCATCTTTGAGTTCTTGATGTGTCTGCTGCACACACCTGCGACACGCCGAACGTTCGACACAGGATAAAAATAGAAACCGCGCGAGACACACAAGCGACAAAATAGAAACCGCGCGGGACACACAAAATAACCGCGTAACACGTGACTAGCGATAACTCGCTATTGACTCGACACAAACACACTCAACATCATGACCCATCATACACACACTATTATAAGCATGGAATACATATCATCTAATGCCCTCATACCACTCCATGCACACACACATGCACGCACACGGACAACAAGCCGAGTGCAAACCGTAGGGTTGCACCAACAAGTTCCATTTGACGGGAAGGACTTCTACACGTGGAGTTTCAAATTTGAGCTCCTCGCAACAACTGTGCAAATCTGGATGTACTACGACAGAAGCCTACCTTTTCCGACGGAAGGCACCATCCAACAGAAGAACCAGTACTATCACGAGTCCCTTCTCGCGTACACCATCGACCATGTCGCCGCCTTCCGTCGTGAGCACCTCGCAAACTCCTGCGCGCATTTCGTCCAAGGACAAGGGCAAGGGATCAATCATGAGCTGCGTGGAGCATCGTGGCAGAGGCATCCGATACCACGACGACGTCGAATACTCAACTATCGCGCAAATCAATCTCATCATGCCAAGCCCGAACAGTGACCCCACACTCAATCGTTGGATTAACAGACCGTCCGACATCCCACCTAGCTTCGAGTTGCCTCCAAGCACTCCGGAGTCCCCTTCCAGCTTTCCCGCGAGAAGATACATTGATCTCTTGCCGTACTATGGAGACTTCAACCGCATCGTCACTCCAAATATCGCCGGGATTGCGCGTCGGAATTGCGAGCACTTCAACACTTGGTGTCTCGATAGCTGCTGTGGACAACACATGGTGGGGTCACCAAAGTTCATCAGCAACTCAAAGCACATCCGACGACCGTGCGAAATCACCGTCGCCAACAACAATCGCCTCAAGGCTTATGACATCGGAGAAATTTACCTTGAGGCTGAAGACACCCACTTTGTTAGAATGTAGAACTGAACGAGAATGTATGAAACTAGGCAGCAGGGTGATACAAGTAGGAAACCCTAGCAATGTTGTACCCCCTAAGGCTAAACCCACTATAGCCTACACAATATGAACATGTATAATGTTTGACACACCCCCATAGGCTAAGTGGGAGACAACCAGATGGTCACAAGACCAGTCAAAGCAAAGCAAAGCAAGCTCAGGGTGGATCTCAAGGAAACCACACAAATTCCGAGCACAAGCAAGTGGTCACAAGACCAGTTCACATGCAGTTTGATAATATAACAAGAGGTACAGTGATCACAACCTAACAAGAGTAAACATGCAGGTATATATATATAGAGATCACAGTACAAGCAGAGTCAAGAAGTGAGCAAGTGAGGGAGAGTAGGCACAAGGCCTAGAACAGTACAGAAACGCTGATGGTCACAAGGCTGAAGCGCCTTGGTGAACACATCAGCAGTGTTGGCCCGAGTGGCCACGTAACGCAGACGAAGCTGACCACGCTGCTGCAGCTCTCGAGCAAGGAAGTAGCGCAGAGCGATGTGCTTCGTCCTGTGCTCCAGTCTGTGCTCCTCACACAAGGCAATGGCGGCCTTGTTGTCAACGTACAGCACTGGAGGAGAACGAGGCCGCTCTCCCAGGTCGGTCAGCAGGTAGGTGAGCCAGCGTAACTCCTGTGCAGCCATGGCTGTGGCGTAGATCTCAGCCTCACAACTGGAGCTGAGAACAGAAGAAGAGCGAGTAGAACGCCAAGAAACTGAACCAGAGCCAAGGCTGAAGGTGTAACCCTGAGACGACCGCTGCGTAGCCTGGTCGTCAGCCCAAGAAGCGTCTGAGTGACCCGTGAGGACAACGTCGCTCCGACCTCCAAGCACGAGCCCCATGCCCGACGTACTGCACAAGTAGCGCAACACCCTCTTAGCGGCATCCATGTGCTCCTTCCGGTGACGGCCGGGAGCGACATAGCGTGCTAGGATGCTAAGAGGGTATGCCAGGTCAGGTCGAGTGCAGGTCATCAGGTACATGAGGCAGCCCACAAGCTCTGGATACGGGCCACTCGGCTCTACGGACTCATCCGAAGGCAGAGCTGAGAGCGAGTGACCGGTAGGCAGAGGAGTGGGCTGAGGCGAGGAGTACGTGAAGCGGAAGCGCTGAAGGACCTGCTGCACCATGTGTGACTGCGTCAAGGTGATGGTGCGCTGTGCTCTGTCCCGGGTGATCCGCAAGCCAAGATAGCTTGTCAGCTCACCCAGGTCTGTGCACGTGTGTCTCTTCTGCAGCTCCGACTTCACGTGGGCGAGTGCCTCAGTGTCAGCAGTAGCAAAGACCAAGTCGTCTACGTAAACAAGAACGTAGAACGGCGGCAGAGTGGTGTCGGTGCGTAGAAACAGCGACGGGTCAGCAGTAGAAGGAGCAAACCCAAGAGCAGCAAGAGTAGTCCTCAGTGTGTCGTGCCACTCACGGGGTGCCTGGCGGAGACCGTAGACTGGCCGCCGGAGGCTCCACTGGGTACCAGGAGGGAACGACCCAGTGAAGCCAGGTGGGCGGCGCAGCCAGATCTCCTCGTGCAGGCTGCCCTGTAAGAACGCAGTGCTGAAGTCAAGAGAGTGGAGCTCGTAGTCACGCTGAGCAGCGACGTGCAGCTAAACCCGAAGAGTGGTCATCTTCGGGGTCGGGGAGAAGGTCTGGAAGAAGTCAACTCCCTCTCGCTGACTGAAGCCTCGTGCAACGTAACGCGCCTTGAAGACAGGCGGAGAACCCGGCGGCCGCTTCACCCTGAAAATCCACATGCCACTGACGATGTTCGCCCCAGGTGGGGGAACCTCGTCGACGTAGGTGCCTGTGGACTTCCAGGATGCCATCTCTGCGTCCATGGCTGTCTGCCACTGAGAGGAGTAGGGACCCTCCATCGCCTCTGCGTAGGAGCGTGGGGTCGGGATGTCTGGTGCATCCGGGTCTCCCTCAGGGGCAACTAGCATGGACACGAGATGAGGCAAAGCAGCGGCAAAGCACTCAAACTCCTCCTGTCTGTCCTCAAGGACGTCCGTGCCAAGAGCACACTCACCCCCGACAGACGGAGGACAGACAGACTCAGACTCAGACTCAGCAACAAGGCTAGCGGCGTAGTCTAGACGACAGGCAGCAGCAAAGTCAACAAGCTCAGCGACTAGAGCAGACGCAGCAGAGGACTCAAAGGAAGGGTCAGTGACAGCAGTGGCAAGGAGACGCGTGACAGTAGGACTGGCAGCACGAAGAGAGTCAGACTCCGGGTCAGCAAGAGCAGGAAGAGAGGACGCTGGTGGAGACGGCAGTGGGACACGCTGTGGAGCAGTAGAGGGACGCAGGGTCATATAGTGAGTGCCAAGGACAGGAGGAGGACGCTGACGTGGAACACGACGACCAGCGCGGACAGCGCGGACAGGCGACTCTGGACGCGTCTCAGGCGACGGAGGACGAGACTCAGGCTCACGACGCTCCGTAAGACCTCCCGTCGGCGCAGTGTAGGGAGAAGGACCAGGAAGTGGAGAGACTGGCTGTAACTGTGACTGCGACTGGACAAGCGGTGGACTCAGTAGGGGAGGAGTAGGACCAGGAGAGGGCGGAAGGCCAAGAACCTGCTGAAGGAGCGGAACGTAGTACGGCCGTGGCCGCTCAGCACCTCCAGCTCCAACCCCCTCAGCAGGGCCAGTCCCAGCAGCTCCAGCAGCACCGCCAGCAGCAGCAGGGTCCCCAGCAGCTCCAGTACCAGCAGCACCTCCAGCAGTGCCAGCAGCACCACCAGCAGCAGCAGCACCTCCAGCAGCTCCAGCAGCACCAGTACCAGCAGCACCTCCAGCAGCGCCAGCAGCACCGCCAGCAGCAGCAGTACCACCAGCAGCTCCAGTAGCTCCAGCACCAGTAGCACCTCCAGCAGCGCCAGCAGCACCAGCAGCACCTCCAGCAGCGCCAGCCGCACCGCCAGCAGCAGCAGCACCTCCAGCAGCTCCAGCAGCACCAGAACCAGTAGTACCTCCAGCAGCGCCAGCAGCACCTCCAGCAGCAGCAGTACCTCCAGCAGCTCCAGCAGCACCAGCAGCACCTCCAGCAGCGCCAGCCGCACCGCCAGCAGCAGCAGCACCTCCAGTAACTCCAGAAGCTCCAGAGTCCACGACACCGGGAGCGCCACTCCGGAGACTGCAGCGCCTAGCGTACCACTCTCGGAGCTGCTGGGGAGAGGGCAGCTCCCGCCTAGGAGGGGAAGCACTAGCACCAGCTCCGGCACCACTCCGAGCTCCAGAAGCACCTCTCCTGAGGCTGCAGTACTGTAAGTACCACTCACGCAGCTGCTGCGAGGAGAGGCCTCCCCCAGGTGCAGCACGCTCAGGCTCAGTACTCTCAGACGTAGCACTCCCAGGCTCAGCACCCCCAGGCTCAGCACCTCCAGACTCAGCACCCGCAGGCTCCGCACCCCCAGGCTCAGCACCCCCAGACTCAGCACCCGCAGGCTCCGCACCCCCAGACCCCGCACCCCCAGGCTCAGCACCCCCAGACTCCGCAACCCCAGGCTCCGCACGCTCAGGCTCAGCACCCCTGGCAGGACGAGAGTCGACAGCTACCTCGACAGGCTCAACCGGGTCTACCTGGGACACACCTGAGGGAGCGGCACCCTGAGGGGGGAGGGGGTCTACCACAGCAGCACCTGGCGCGAGGAAGAGAGGCGGGGGGGGGAGCGGGGCAGTGCGGTAGGGGAAGAGGCGGTAGTAGGGCACGGACTCGTCAAAAGTGACGTCCTGAGAGGGCAGGACACGGCGCGAGGTGGCGTGGTAAAACTGCCAACCAGACGCGTCCGGGACAAAGCCAAGGAAGACACAGGGAACAGCGCGGGAGGAGAGCTTGTCCGCGAACGTATCGCGAACAAAAGCTCGGGACCCCCAGACCCGAAAACGCGACGCATCACCAACCTCTCCCGTCCAACGCAGTGTCGGCGAAGTCTCCGGAACGGAGACACGGGGCCAGAGGTTGAGCTGATGCGCAGCGTATCGGACCGCAAACGGCCACAGAAAGTGGGGGGCAGCCGCATGGATCAAGGAGGTACGAGCGACCTCCATGACCAAACCAATGCGGCGCTCAGCAACCCCATTCTGCTGTGGAGAGGCCGGAAGCGTGAACGACTGGCGGATGCCGTGCTCCGCACAGTAGGCTGCCAAGAGGTCAGAGGAGAACTCACCACCTCTGTCAGAGTGCAGACGCAGGACAGGAAAGTCCGAGTGGAACCGCTCACTGAGCTGGAGACGAGCAGCGCGGATCCAAGGGATCAAAACATCAGGGACCTCACCCTTGGTGCGCAAGGGGAAGACCGTGGTGTAGCGCGAGTAGTCGTCAACAACGATCAGGAAGTACCTCTCCTGACCCTGTCCACGGACGCGGGCTGGGCCCCACACGTCCATGTGGAGCGTCTGCAAGGGAGCAGTCGTCGGGGGAAACGAAGAGGAGTGAGGAGCGGCGCGCTGCCGCCCCTCGACACAGGGAAGGCAGGGAGGAGCAGGCGAGGGTGGGAGTGGAGGGAGAACCCTGGGAAGACCAGAGACAAGGTACCGGTTGTGCATGGCACGAAGGCGCTGCACTGACGGGTGACCAAGACGGTGGTGCCAGAGGACAGTCTCGTGTGCCAGAGAGCGACACGAGCAGGGGGCAGACAGCTGACCCGACGCAGACGCAGACGCAACTACCTGTGGGGACTCAGTGGTCAGTGTGTACAGGTCCGACCCCGGCTGCCGAGTGAAAGTAGCCAGGTGGCGGCCCGTCCGAGCGCACGTGCAGTGTGTCACACGCTCGTAGGCAGGGGTAAACTGGTGGACACCCCCGTCCTGGAGCGCACTACCCGCCACCAAGTTCGTAGAGAACGAGGGGAGGTAGAGACCTGACAGAGTGCCCGACGGGACCGCAGGACAAGGGAGAACAGTAGAGGAGGTCGCAAGGACCGGACCCCCAGAGGGGTCAGCGAGGGAGACTGCAACCGGCCGAGCAAGCTGCTCAAGGGCAGTGCGGTCACGAAAGAAACAGCGGGAAGCGCCTGAGTCCAGTGTGAAGGTGTGCAGTGCCTCAGTAGACGCAGTACCAGAGGGCGCAGACTCACGAGTACCTAGAGCAGCAGCCTCACCAGCACCTGGGGCAACAGACACACGAGCACCTAGTGCAGCAGCCTCACCAGTACCTAGAGCAGCAGACTGGATACCGGGGTCAGGCGGCACACACAGGTGACAGGCACTCTCAGCACTAGTAGGAAATGCATACATGGCAGTGAGGATAGCATCATAGTCAAGAGCATAGATATCTACCCTCTGCCTAAGCAGCTCCACCCAGTCGGGGAGCTCAGCCGCGTCGCCAAACTCTGTACGCCAGGCGTCGCTCAGACGGGCGAAGCAGCGGGACTCTGTGTGACCAAACGTCCCGCAAGGCTGACCAGTCTGAGCACCAGTGCGAATGACGTACGGGCAGCGAGCAGTACCCCGTGACCCTCCACGCTGAGCGTACCACTCACGAAGCTGCTGGGGCGTGAGGGACTCACTCGGACGTCGCGGGAGCTGCATCTGGCCACCGCCAGGAGCAGCAGTAGCAGTAGTAGTAGCAGCAGCGCGGCCACCCCTACAACCCCAACCAGCATACCACTCACGAAGCTGTTGGGGCGTGAGGGACTCACGCGGACGGCGCTGGAGCTGCATCTGGCCACGCCAGGAGCAGCAGTAGAAGTAGAAAGAGCAGTAGCAGCAGGAGCAGCAGTAACAGCAATACGGGCAGGGCAGTGCTCACCAGTGGCGAGAAGAGCAGGCGTACGACGGTGGTAACGGCGAGGCCGCTACCACTGCAGGGCGAGGGCTCCGCGGCAGCTGCAGGGGCGGCTGCTCCAGGGGCCAGGGGCGGCTGCAGAGGTCCAGGGGCGGCTGCTGCAGGGGCAGCTGCTGCAGGGGCGGCTGCTGCAGGGGCGGCTGCTCCAGGGGCGGCTGCTCCAGGGGCCAGGGGCAGCTGCTCCCTTTTTTTTTTTTTTTTTTTTTTTTTTAAATAATTAATTATTTATTTTAGGGTTTGGCAGAGCGCACTCGGCGCTGTAGAGGCGGCTCGCGGGCTGCAGGGTGGCTCGGGCAGCAGCGAGGGGGGGGGGGGGGGGGGGGGGGGGGGCGGCGCGCGGCTCCCCAGGGCGCCGCGACGGGGCAGCGGGGGGGGGGGGGGGGGGGGGGGGGGGGGCCGCGCGCGGCTCCCTAGGGCGTCGCGACGGGGCAGCGGGGGGTCGCGCGCGGCTCCCTAGGGCGTCGCGACGGGTCAGCGGGGGCCGAGCGCGGCTCCCCAGGACGTCGCGACAGGGCAGCGGGGGCCGAGCGCGGCTCCCCAGGGCGTCGCGACGGGGCAGCGGGGGCCGAGCGCGGCTCCCCAGGGCGACGCGACGGGATAGCGGGGGTCGCGCGCGGCTCCTCAGGGCAGCGCGACGGGGCAGAGGCAGCGCCCACGGGCGACACGCGGCTCGGCAGGGCAGCGCGCTGGCTGCAGGGGCGGCTCTCGGGCCTGACGGGCCTGCAGAGGCGGCTCGGGGGCCTGACGGACCTGCAGGGGCGGCTCGAGGGCCGTACTAGCTTGCAGGAGGCAGCGCGAGGGCTGCAGGACGGCACGCGGGCAGACCGAAGGGCAGGTCGCACGGGGGCGCACGAGGGCGCACGTAAGGTAGGGCGCACGAGGGCGCACGAGTATAGAAAGGCGCACGAGGGCGCACGTAAGGTAGGGCGCACGAGGGCGCTTCTAGCGGAATAGTGGGCCCGTAGGAGAAAGCGGTCCTAGGTAGCAACCTAGGCTCGTGATACCATGTTAGAATGTAGAACTGAACGAGAATGTATGAAACTAGGCAGCAGGGTGATACAAGTAGGAAACCCTAGCAATGTTGTACCCCCTAAGGCTAAACCCACTATAGCCTACACAATATGAACATGTATAATGTTTGACACACTTCACCATTCACATAGAAGATGTGCTGGTCATTCCCGATCTGCAGTACAACCTACTCTCCTCGGCGCAACTCATGAGGTGTGGAGTCGACATTCGCAGCAACTGCGAAGACAAAACCTTCGAACTATTTTATACAAACACATACATCGGCAAGGCTGTCAATGACGACAGAGTCTTCGTCCTGAACTTCTCAACTCAAGGCACCACCCACGACTCTCAGCAAACACTTCTGCTAAAAACAACTCCCACGGAGCCACTAACCTGGTCACACCCCGAGGAGATGATCTCGAAAGACCCGCTTCAGACAGACTTCTTCGACTGCGCACCATTCCGACTGCTTCAACCTCCACTCCTGGCAACACTAGACCTGCCACAATGGAACAGAAGAGGACAACAGAAAGTCAGCATCTGCAAAAACTGACACCGGAGGATGGGGAACAACTACAGCAACTGGCACCAGCTGGGGAAATTCCAGCCTTATAGTCGGCCCATGGGGAGTAATCTAAACACCCAAAGCAGCAGCTGCAAGCGGCTGGGATGCCGTCCAAACACCAGAAGAGGGCACCGCCGGAGGGGACTCAGGTGGCGTTGGAACAACAGAAGAAGGTTGGGGGCCACCATATGTGCCAACGGGCGTTCCAGCCGAAGGAGGCTGAGGAACTTCCAACACTCCCAACGACTGGGGTTATCCAGAAGCTCCGGGTCTCCCACCCGAACCTGTTGCCAAAGTCGATCCTTACTGAGCAATACGCGGCACCAGCTGGGGTGGACCTCCTCTTCCAGACCAGTACGCTCCTGACACACCAGAAGACGTACGAGAGGAGTCAGAAGAGATGACTTACGAATATGGAGAAGCAATAGAGTTACACGAACCTACCGAAGAAGCGCCGCCGCCAGAGCAAGGACCCCAGCTGATCGAGGTCACCGGTGACGAGTACAGTTCCTATCGCGTTCCAATGGAGGGACTCCCTGCCTCCAAATGGCTTGTAACATGTCTCATGTCTGCTGGGGGTGAGTTTGCATTTTGTTGTAACATCCTAGAGAACAGGAAGTTTGAGTTGGAGTTCCTTACGGCCGCTGCTCTCCACCTCCTGAGGGTAACCCAGACGCGTTTGACATCCCGACTCCTCACACCTACACTGATTCAGTCTCGGGATCCTGGGCCTCTCAGTGGGATGGCATCCATGGACTTAGAGATGGCATCTTGGAGATATATAGGCTCTTACATAGTCAACGGCATGTGGATCTTCAAGGTGAAGCGGCCACCTGAATCGCTGCCTGTCTTCAAGGCGCGCTACGTGGCGAGAGGCTTTAGTCAGCGTGAGGAAATAGACTTCTTTCAGACTTTCTCCCCAACCTTGAAAATATGTATTCATCAGGTTCTGGTGCACGTTGTAGCACAATGTGACTACGAGCTGCACTGACTAGATGTTTCCACTGCCTTTCTCTAGGGAAGCCTTCATGAGCAGATCTGGGTGCGCCGTCCTCCTGAATTTACTGGCCTTTTTCCGCTTGGGACCAAGTGGAGCCTGAGACGACTTGTCCACGATCTGCACAGGCACCTTGGGAGTGGCATAACACTCTGCGTACCTATCTGTCTTCACTTGGGATCCACCCTTCTTCGGCCGACCCATCGATGTTCGTTCGTTCAGGGCCCACGACTTTCTTCGTCCTCGTTTTCAGCGACGACTTGGTCTTTGATACAGCAGACGGGGTTGATGTGGCTTCAGTGAAGGCTGAACTGCTGAGGAGACACACTTGCACTGACCTTGGTGAGCTGCGCAACTACCTTGGCTTGCAGGTCACCATGGACAAAGCGGCTCCCACCATCACTCTGACCTAGTCACACATGGTGCAGCAGGTCCTCCACACATCCCACTCCTCTAGCTGTCGACCATAGGCTTATAACTCTTGTTCCCGATGAGGAGGCTGAGTCTTGTGGTCCGTACCTAGGGCTTGTCGGGTGCCTCATGTACATGATGACTTGTACTCGGCCGGACCTCGCCCATCCTCTCAACATCCATGCTTGCTTCGCAATTAGGAGACACCGTCCATTTCACTGGACGGCCGTTAAGAGGGTAACGAAGTACTTGGCGAGCACACCAGGCATGGGGCTTGTGCTGGGAGGGAGCCAGCGACGTGTTGTGGGCAGACAAGAAAGACATTCGCAGGTCGCCTCAGAGCTACTGCTTCAGTCTGGGCTCTAGGGCTGTGTCATAGAGGTTGGCGCGTGCATTGTCTGTGCCTTTGTCTAGTGCTGGGGCCGAGGTCTACGCTGGTGCTATGGCTACTCAGGAGCTCCACTGGTTGACTCTCTTGCTTACTGACATAGGTGAGCGGCCTAGCTCCGAGTAGGTCCCGGTTAGGACCGAATTTTTAGGGCCCACTGTACTCGTTCCGCTCTGCCCAGCCGTCGCGTTTTTCCCTGCCCGGCCCGTCGTTCTTGCCCTGACCAGCACGCCGTCGCGCTGCTGCCCTGCCCTGCCCCGCGTGCTACCGCGCTGCCTGCCCAAAATTGCACGCTGTCGCGCTGCCTAGTGCGCCCGGCCGCCTGCTGCTCGCGCTGCCCGCCTGCTGCTCGTGCCGCCCGCCTGCTGCCCGCACGCTACCGCGCGCTGCCCGCGCTGCTCGCACGCTGCCCTCGCTGCCCGCACACAGCTCGCCCGCTGCTCGCGCGGCCCGCACGCTGCCCGCACGTCGCCTGCGCTGCCCTGTGCCGCCCGCGCTGCCCGCTCGCTGCTGGCCCGCCGCTCGCTGCCCGCTGCCCTGTGCCGCCCGCCGCCCACTGCCCTGCGCGCTGCATTGCCCGTGCTGCGTGCGCCCTACCTGAGCCGCCCGCGCATTGCCCTGCGCCGCCCGCTCACGCCCTTGCTGCACTGCTGCACCCCCAGCTCGCGCCCTGCCCTGCTTGCGCGCCTGCTGCTGCTGCTTGCACCGCCGGCTCACGCTCCTGGTCCCAGCAGACATGGGACCAGGAGCTTGGTTTCCCACAGTCCGCCCCCACCCTCTGGTGTGACAACCAGAGTACCATCCACATCTCTCAAGACCCTGTGTATCACACCCGCACCAAGCATATTGAACTTCGGCACTTCTTCATCCGTGACCTTGTCCAACAGGAGCAGCTGAAAGTGGAATACGTTGCATCTGACTGCAACCTGGCTGATCTGTTCACCAAGCCCCTTGGGAAAGTTCCCCACCACCGTCTCCTAGGCGCCATGGGGCTCTGTGCACCACCCTCTCTACCATGAGTTCGATTGACGCCTATGGGGGGGTGTTAGTGTTAGCCTTCAATCTCACACTTTGTACTTTGTATTTTCTATATCCTAGAGTAGTGTAGTTTGCACATTGTGTTTGGTTGGGTGTACACCTACATCCCAACCAAACCCAAATGTAATCTCCAAGCAATCTCCAACCCACCAATTGGAGATTGCCTTGGGATTACCCCAATCCCTATGGATTGCCCCCGATTCCCTTCCCCATCCATTCCCTCCCCTTCTTGGATGTACTTAAAGAGCTTCAAGCTCATTACTAATGCATCACTTCTAAGCCTAAGTTGTGAGACATTGTTGAGTCACTTGCGCATCTCCCCCCTCCTTGTCTCCCTCCTCCATGTCACTTGCTTCTCAACCCTCTCTTGCGTCTCTCCCTCTACCGTCGTTCCCTCATGGCCTCTCCTTGCTCCTTGCAGCCACCGTCGCTTCCGAAAAGCTTCCAACAGATTCACCTCCTTCCCAGCTCACATGCGATTCGCTTCTTCCTTCTCTCCCTCTTCCTTCTCTCCCTCTTCCTTCGCTTCTTCCTTCTCTCCCTCTTCCTTCTCTCCCTCTTCCTTCTCACCATCTTCCTTCTCTCCCTCTTCTTTCTCAGCCTCTCCCTTCTCACCCTTTTCCTTTCTTGTGCGCTGCTCTCAATCATGCGGCCACTGAAGCTTGCTTTTAATGCGCCTTGCCCGTGCCTGCGCTGCGATGTGCAGTGTGGGTAGCCGGATCCTGTATTGGCAAGGAGTGTCCGACCAACGCCAAATGCCAGACTGGCGACCCTTCCACGTGCGTCTGCAATGACGGGTTCCAGATGAATAAGGATGAGACGCACTGCATTGGTGAGCCACTTGCTCCTCTCCCTCTTCCTTCCCTTTCTCGCCCTCTGAGTTCTTCCCTCATGCTTCTGTTCATTGTGCTAGCCGTTCCCTTTGTTGCCTGTGGGGGAGAGTGTGTGTCTCTCTCATGTGTGCTGCGCTCAATCATTCGCCCACCAATGCTTGCTTCTCTCGTCCGTCCCCTGCTATCGTCAGCGCTAACCTGTGAGGAGTTGGCGTGTCCGACCAGCTCCAAGTGCGATGATACTGACATCCCCCGCAAATGCCTCTGCAATGACGGCTTCAAGATGAACGACAAGCACTGCATTCGTAAGCCAATTGCTCCTCTCCCTCTCCCTTCTCTCCCTCTTCCTTCTCAACCTCGTGGTTCTTTCCCCGTGCATCAGTTCATTACGTTAACTGTTTCGTTTGTTGCCTGTGTGGGAGAGTATGCCTCTCATGTGTGCCGCTCTCAATCATTCGGCCACCAAACCCTGATTCTTGCGCCATGCTCCTTCCTCCCGTGCTATGTGCAGCGCTAACCTGTGAGGACTTGGCGTGTCCACCCCACTCTTCCTGCAATGATAAGGACAGCCCTCCCCAATGCAGCTGCAATGAGGGGTTCAAGATGGAGAACAAGCAGTGCATTCGTAAGCCACTTCATCCTTTCCCTCTTCCTCCTCTTTCTCTCCCTTCTCACCCTCTTCCTTCTCACCCTCCTTGTTCTTTCCATCATGCTTCTGTTCATTGTGCTAGTTGTTTCCTTTGTTGCCTGTGTGGGAGAGTATTTCCCTCTCTCATATGTGCCGCCCTCAACTATTCAACCACGAATGCTTGCTTCTCTCGTCTCTCCCCTGCGATATGCAGCGCTAACCTGTGAGGTGAGGAGTTGGAACTCCTTCTGCGTTGAGAAGGAAATTCCTCGCAAATGCCGCTGCTATGATGGGCTCATTCTGAAGAACAAGCAGTGCATTGTTGAGTCACTTGCGCATCTCTTTCCTCCTTGTCTCCCTCCCCCATCTCACTTGCTTCTCAACTCACTCTTGCGTCTCTCCCTCCCTCTGCCGTCTTTCCCTCGTGGCCTCTCTTTTCTCCTTGCAGCCACCAGCGCCCCCGAAAAGCCTCCAACAGATTCGCCTCCTTCCCAGCTCACATGCGATTCGCTTGTGACATTCGGAGACCCAAGCGCAGGAGAGCGATCGGCAAAGTTGTTTGAGCAGAATTGTGTGTGCGAGGACATGGATCGGAGCGTGTTCGAGGTTGGAAGCCCAGTGGAAGCGAAGATCTGGTGGCGTAACTACGTTGATGCAGAGCGCAGGTGCAGAAGCATCTCCTTCCACTCCATGCCGGACTGCAAGGGAGCTCCCAAGGCCACGTACCTGCGCCCTGAAGGAATTGAGGAGTTTTACACCACCGACTGGTGAGCTCGCATCTGCCCTACAATGCTCCAACGTTCCTTCCCACGCTGTTGGGCCGCCCACCCACACTTTGCTTGGAGGCAGCTGCACCGTTGGTTCGGTAAGGGGTGCGCAAATGTGCGCCCCTCTCCGTCTTCCACGTGTCTCACTCTTATCGTTCCCTGTGCTTCCCTGTTCCCCCCATGCCCCCGCTGCTGTTGCTCTCAGGTCGCTCCCTGTCGGCGAATTGCCAGCGTCAGTGAGATGCGAGGAGGGTAAGATTGCACCACTGGCCCCGCACTCACTTGCTAGCTGTCACACGCGTGCCCATCGTACAAACGCCACTCCATTGACGTAGGATTGTCGCTGACTAATTTGATTTGAGCTGTCGATTTGAACTGTGACCCTCGCCGTCTCATTTTTCTCCCTCCTCCTTCCCACTTCTTCCCCCCTCCCGGCCTGCACAATCACCCCATGCTTCTCCCACAGGCTGCGACATTTACTGTGGGACAGGTGCTACGTGCATTATGAGGGACGGCGACGCTCATTGCGTGTGCCCTGGGTCTCAGGTCTACGATGCCAAGGAGCAGCAGTGCCGCGATGGTGAGTGGGGCTTCGCCAGTGTGGGTGCGTAGTGAGGGAGGCAACCCCGTGTGTGCGTGCCTGAGACTGGAGCCTCTTGGGGGGTGGATGACTTGTGCTTGTGGCATCTTCCCCGTTCTGGCGCCTTGCTCGGGTCTCTGGGGGGGTCTAAACTCTCGGTGGGCTGGCTGTATTTGATAACCTCCTTAACTCGCGTCTTTGTTCCCTTCCTACTTTCCACCCTCTCCCTTCTCATCCTCCCATTCCTTCTCACCCCTCTCTTCCTGCTGGCCCTCTCTCTTGTCATTCTTCCATGTCACTCTTCCGATTCACCCTCTTCCTTCTCTGTGCGTTTCAAATTGCAAGGATTGTCTTCGTCTTCCATGTCCTCACGTCCCTCCCCTCCTCCTCCTTCCGCCCTCTCTCCCTTTTCCTTCAATTTCCTCCTTCGGCTGCTTCTTCTCCCTCCCCTTTTTCCCCTTCCTTTCTCCCCGCTCCCTCCTCCCTCCCCTCCCTCCCTCTCTACCCGTGCCAGCAAACCCCGTGCCAGTCCCAAACCCCGAGCCAACCCCAAACCCCGTGCCAGTCCCAAACCCCGAGCCAGTCCCAAACCCCGTGCCAGTCCCAAAGCCAGTGCCAGCCCGGAACCCTTGTGCGGCAACAATATGTTCGGCCAATGCGGCTTGTGAGGTGAAGAAGGGGAAGGGGGTCTGCAAGTGCAGCGATGGCTACACCAAGAAGAAGGGCATTTGCACTGGTGAGCGAATGGCATACTCAATGTTTAGAAGAGCTAGATCTTTGTTGTGCAGGAGACATTGTATTTCATGTGTTCATGTCTTAGCATACTCGATGTGCTCGGTTGGTGTCCATCTCATGGGGCATGCTTGTGTTGCTCCGGAGTTCTAATGTGCATCTCATACACGTGCGTGGAGCATTGCAGAACTGTGCATTTTCCTCTCGTGCACCTCCCGTGGTCTCCGTTCCCCTTTTGCAGCCATTTGCAAGCCTGGCTGCTCCAGAAACGAGAGGTGTGTGATGGTGGGCAGCAATACCAAGTGTCGCTGCAAGCCTGGATACAGCAAGACGAGGAAGGGCAAGTGCATGCGCTCATCCCAGAGGCGCAAATGAGGGGCTGGAGGAATCGGCAAGAACGGTGAGTCGTGGTTCATTCTCCCCACCCCCCTGCGGAAATGTGTAAATCACCACACCACCGGCCTCATGCCTTGCCGTCCTGGTTCCTGCATTTGCAAAAAGAAATTCTCCTTCCCCATCCATTGGCGCTCTCCATGAGCGGCAAACACATTCAGCCCATTGTTGTGCTGATGGATTTCTCCCCCCTTGGTGGTGCAGCTGCTTGAGGAGCACCAGCCACGTGGCTGATGGGTCAGGCTCAGCCAACAGCACTTGCATTCCCGAGCCCAGCATGCTCCTCAGCATCAAGCGTTCCTTGTCCTGCTTCCTTTTCGAGAGCACGAATACTGCTGCAAGGGTTCACGCTGGTGTTTATGTGCTTGTAATTTAGGTGGGCTTTGCTTTGTGGGCTGTTTCTGCTTATCATGACTGTATTGTACTGTACACCATAGCCATGTGGGTGGGTTATTGTTAGTGGACTTGTGCTTATATTGTTATATGCAATCTTTCTGGTTTGGAAAAATATATTTTGTTATTTTCACGAATATGGTACCGTATTACCCCGGATATAAGTGCAGGTGCGCTTATAATTAAGCAATGTTTTTTGGGGGGGTGCGCTTCTGATTGAGTCGTCTGCATAAGCGCATGCTTCTATAATAGGGAAAAAAAGAAATTTCACTTTTTAACATACCAAACTGAAGCCCGCAATTAGGCGAATCCAACCGACCATGCATCAAGTGGGATCGTGCATGGTTTTCAGGCAAAAACAGCTGCGGTTCGGTTTCCCACCGCACAATTTTGTCTAGAACCATCGAACGAGATAGCAGTGACGGGGATGTTGCCGTGCGGCCCAATCATAGCCGCATGCGTCGCATGGCATGTGCATTTCTTTCGAACCCTCTCGAAGGGTGGGGAAGATTCCCTGTCAGCGCAGCGTATATGCTGCCACGCAGGTTCCTCTACGGGGGTAGGCGGGGGTTTCCCGCCTGTCATTGACGAGGACCCCGAGCCGCCAACCCTACGAGGTCCCCCTCGTTGCCCATTTATACACCCTCCTCTTCTTGCTTTTCATTCAATTTCCAGTCTATCCCACCTGGCTGGCGAGGCCATGGCTGAATTCAGTGGGACGCACTTCCTCTTTAAGAAGAAACCACCTCACCCGTGGCGACTTACCGCGGACGGGTGGTATACCCGTGAGCCACCAGCGCCTCCAGTGCCACCTGCACCCCCTGCACCGCCTGCTCCGTCTACTCCTCCTGCACCTCCTGGTCCTCCTCATCCTCCCGCTCCTCCGAATCCTCCTGATCCTGATGTGAGTACTTCTCATCAACGACCCGTGCTCAAGCTGTGTTTACCAGCCACTTTCGACGAGTGGTTGTCTGAACCGGACACACCCAAGGCCCCCAATGTGTTCATCCAAGCTCTGCCGCCTGCACCACGGTGGGGAAATCGTAAAGCCTGCACGTGGGACGAGTCGGCTGTGGGTGCCGACGATGTCGTGGCCATCGATAAACATAACGCCGGCTACGGCGACGGCGCCGGCAACAATGTAGGCGACGGTGGAGGCGTCGGTGAAGAGGGCGGCGAGGAGGACGTGTTTCCAGATCGTGATGCAACTAACGCGAACGATGACGCTGTGGAATCTTGGTGGCGCGATGCACCACGCGAGAAGATGCCGATACCAATGTATTCGCCGATTAACAAAAAACGATCCCACCCCTTCTCTGAGAACCGAGACGCCTGCCCCCCCTCTCCCAGGCACAAGCAGACTCAACATAAACGGCATCGCTACACCGCCCAGGAGAACTAAGGTGGCTCGTCCGGCTGGAGCTTGCGGCATCGATAAGCGAGGTCGCGCAGGAGTCCGGCATACACCGCAAATGGCTGACGGAGTGGAAATCCCAAGCGGAGCACCTCAAGGCTACACACAGCGCACGGTGTCGACTTCATGGGCGCGGAAGGTCTTTCTGGTACAGACCTATGGAGTTGAAGGTGTACGCCCAACTCCTAGACTTGCGACGCCGCGGTGTGGCAGTATCAGTCGGCCGGTTGCAAGACTGGTCACGCGAGGTGATGAAGGTGTTGTTCCCGGACGTCAAGTGGAAAGGGAGTCAGCGCTGGTCAGAGCGGTTACGCAAGCGGTGGAACCGCACCATGCGCATGAAAACTAAGGTGGCGCAAAAGAGACAGAAGCGTAAGTGCCGGTCCGCGCACTGTCATCAGCCCGTGTATCTTTATATTGTCTCTGTCCGTGTACTTTCATCCGCCCATGTATCTTTATCTTGCAGCGGTACACATCCGCCCTTCTATCTGTCCCTCCCTCCCCGTGCGCAGACGTGGCGAAGCAGTGCAAGGAATTCTGGCAGTATATCCGCGACGCACGACACGAGTACGACATCGACAATCAGTACATCATCAACACCGACCAGATGCCTTTGTGGCTGGAGATGCCGGCGACTACCACGGTGGAGCAGACGGGCGTGAAGTCGGTGCCCATCCGTAGCGGTGATTACGAGAAAGAAAGAGTCACAGTGATGCTGGCGTGCACGGCGACGTGCGAGAAGTTGAAGCCGTAGTTTTTTTTCAGGCGCAAGACACTCCCAAAGAGAGACTTCCCACCTAGTAAGACGATGTTAATGCGTGTGTTTTGCACGGTAAAATAAAAAAAATTAACTAAACACCGCTTGCGTGTGTGCAGATGTCGTGGTCGGCTGCCAAGCGAACGGGTGGATGGAGGCCGCGGGCGTCATCCAGTGACTCGATGCAGGCGTGGTGCCGTTCCTGAAACCGAAATTCGGTGTGCAGAGCCGGAGCACCATGCTGGTACTTGAATCCTACCGTGGTCACCTGACACCCGAAGTCAAGGCGAGATTCGCGGCGCTCAACATCGTGCCGGTGATCATCCCGGCGGGATGCACGGCAGACTTGCAGCCGCTCGATGTGTCTATCAACAAGAGCTTCAAAGCGAGTGTTCGGCAGCAGTACCAGAACTTGTTTGAGCAGGACGGCATGAACATTCAGACACCTGCAAGTCAGCGAAATGTCCTCCTGTGACCCCTTCGTGTGCTTGTCTTGTTGCCCTTGGACTCACGTGTTCCCCACTCCCTTGTGTGTGGTGCAGGGAACATCAAGAAACCACCTCCGGAGGTGGTGCTCAAGCGGATTTCACAGGCGTGGAAGGTTGTGCCCACCGACCTGATTAAGAAAGCATTCCTCACATGCGACATCAGTAATGCCCTTGACGGGAGCGAAGACGGACTGGTGATGGCACACCGAGAGGCCAGTTGTCTCAAGAGGTAGAGGTAGACGACGGCATCCAAGCAGACGGGTTCTGGGGCAACAACTCTACGGAGCCTGAATCGGACGAGGAGGAGTAGGCCATAGGCTAGACTTAACATGATAATGACTTGTAGGCTAGGACCCTAGTCTAGTGAATGTGAATGAAAAGTTTTAATGGAAAATTTTAGCTAGTGAAATGTAGTTTTGATGAAGATAGTAAAAGTAGTTGAAAAACTTCGATATACATTCTTGTCTATACAGGAAGGGTGCGCTTATTATAAGTCACGATTTTTTAGGGGGTGCGCTTCTAATTGAGAATCGGCCATAAGCGCATTGCTCCAGATAGAAGCACATGCGTTTTTTATAGGCCTGCGCTTATATCCGGTGTGATACGGTATGTTGGAAGGTGAAAGGCTCTCACTCTGATTGCCAGTTCTTCATTGTAAGCATTCATTCTGTTCCGTGCTCACAAGGGCTACGTAGCCAGCCACCCATGGGGTGGGAATGGTGGTTCATCTACGATAGTAGGAATTACACTAGGGAGGAACGTGTCAAATTGCATTTGTTATCTCTAGGTTGTAGTGGGGCTTACTCTAAGGTGTACAACACTTTAGGTCTGTTACGAATAGGAATGAATGAAGCATTACTGTGCACTCCTAACCGCAGCAATCAAAGCACACAGTACCGAGGCTGAAGATGACAAGGTGGAAGTGAAGCGAAGGGTCGTACTGTTACAAAGCATGTGGACCGTCAAGGCAGATGGCATCCGGCAGCAGCAGTGGCGAGGATTCTGCCCAGGCAGTTTGCAACCGTCTGGAGTCGCACGGTTGAGTTTCGCTGCACTAAGGGACTGTATCCCTTAGAGTACATGGCTAGCCTAGGTCGATTCGTATTCCCGTGTACTGATATTTATATTCATGTATTTGCATGTTTTTATCATCTCAAGCATTTTACATTCACTCTGCTATTGAGGTCAAGGGCCCACCACCACTACTCAGACATGTGCGAACCTTCCCGAGGTGATCCTAGGGACGATCAATTTCTGATCGCAGCATGGAATGAGAGCGATCCGGGAATCCTTCGCACTGCCACCTCCGAAATCTTCGACGATCGAAAAGTGGCGTCCGGCATACGCTCGCGTGTGAGAATGGCCGGAGGATCTGGTGGTCAGACGAATCTGACGGCTGAAGCGCAGCCCAACCCAGTTGCGACAAGTGAGGAAACGATGACGATTCGAACCGCGGTCCTCGCACAACTGCTTCAGCGACTCACCAGCCTTGAGCAAGGACTCCCAACATTGTGGAATGGCGACGCGGGAACTTCTTCCCAACCCACTCAACCGGCCTCGAACGGCCACAATACCGCCCCGCACACCTTCTCCCCCGACATAAATGGCTCAACACCCAAGACTCCCCGTCCCAGCGAAGAAGCAATTCTCCTTGCGTAATCAAGGTTTCTGAGTATATAAAAAATAAAGACAAGTATATGTTTTCACGGCAGAGACTTGTATACGTGGAGCTTTGAGTTGGAGCTGTTGCTGCAAAACGTGCAGATATTTCACTATTTCGACGGGAGCTACTCGGGACCCGCTGAGGATACTGCCAACGCCCGGACGCAGTACTTTGATAGCGTACGGCGCCCTTTTGCGGAACATGTCGCCGACGGAGCAATTGAGCATTCGTTCGTACAAGACGGCCTCCGCTCCAGCCTTCGACGCTTGGCGCCACCTAAATGGCGTTTACCAACCGAAAGATTCAGTTTCATCGAGCTGCCTGCTCCAGCTAACAACACAGATGAGCGACGGCCGCGATGCCTTTACTGCAAGATTTGCAAAAACTTCGGGCATCTAGCAGATTGATGCAAATTCCGATCTCGCCCTCGTATGACCAATCTGAGCAACTGGTCCAGCCGACAAGACGCACGAAACGACATGTGTCAAGCCCAGGTGCCCCAACCCCCATCGCGCAACCTGAACCCTGCAGTTCAGCATCAGCAGCAGCAGTCATCACAGACTGCCTCTGTCCGCAACTTCATGGGGAACATGACGATGGCAAGCGGGTTGCGTCGTCCCCGTGCGCGCTCGCCGTCACCTGAACTAGCACGCCACCCAATCGGAGCGTTCTCGAACAACAATCCGTTCAGCACGTGCCACGACCTTAGCGACGACAACAACCAGGACTGGAACCTCCTGGTCTTGCTTCTTGAAATTCCCCCGCATGTGCTTGATCAGCGGGCGGCTCCAATCGACTAGATCTCGCGCGAGCAATTTCTCAATGTCGACACACCACACATCGTTACTCCGCGATTGGCGCTGCTCGCACGTAACGACAATAGGCGGTACAACACGCGGTACCTGGATAGTTGCTGTGGGCAGCATATGGTGGGCTCTAAGTGTTACATATCCAACGCTATCCCCACTCTCGCCGTGACCTATGTCACCGTGGCGAACAACACATGACTGCGCGCAAGTGCGCAAGGGATCGTGGTGCTAAAGGCTCGAGGGAACAGGACGCACATCACGCTAAACGACGTGCTGATTGTGCAGAACTTACGTTTCAACCTCCTCTCGGCGGCGCAACTCATGGACTGCGGAATTGACCTCAGCACCGACCCCAAGACACGCGACATTGTGCTCCACTACACCCCGCCGAACAAGGCACGCAAGCAGATCAGACGAGTGCACTCCGAAAACGGAGTATATATCCTCGACTTTGACATCCCCGTCTGCAGCGGCGATTCGTAGTAACTCATCGATCTCTTTCCCCTGCGCTTCGAACACATTCACCGCCGCGACTGGAAACACCCAGACGGAAGACCATGGGTGCCGCATCACTCTCACCCGCGTGAACTTGGGCTGCACGACCCTGACCCAGACAGCATCTGCAGAGATTGTTATACGCCCACATCCTCGATGAGCATGATTGCCGGCCGTGGACTTGCCGCCATCGCCAAAGCATAACGGGAAGCACCGCCTGAAGAAGGCATCTCCAACTTGGAGTTGGAAATCGCAACGCGCAACATCTTCGGCACCGAAGGACATCCCCTACCTGGTCCTGCATCACAACATCTTCAAGGCATGCTGCGCGGCACTGGCGTCCGCACCTTTGATGCGCACAATGAGCCACGCCCTTACACAAAGGAAAAGTTCATGGAGATCTACTCTCACCAGCGCGACTCTACGAAGAAACTCACCGTGGCGCAAGAAGAAGAATTGGTGCAACGCAAAGCAGAGGCACACGGCACATTTGCATGTGGCACGTGGGGCACTGCGGAAGAGGAGAGCGCCTCCAATGAAGGGGGGTGGGGAAGCGCTGGCGGATGAGGAACAAGCAACACTGGTGGATGGGGAGCAGCAATTGATGGCAACACTGGCGGATGGGGCACCGCATCTGGCAGCAAGACAAGCGGCAGGGGCACTTGTGGCGAAAGCTGGGGAGCTTCCCGCGAGGACCAAAGGGGGTAAGAAGAAGAAGAAGAAGAAGAAGAAGAAGAAGAAGAAGAAGAAGAAGAAGAAGAAGAAGAAGAAGAAGAAGAAGAAGAAGAAGAAGAAGAAGAAGAAGAAGAAGAAGAAGAAGAAGAAGCGGAACCTCCTGTTGGTCCTCTTGGTCGCCCTCCATGCCCTGCACCAGCACTACCCCCACCTGACATCCAGCCAGGAAGTGACCCTTGGGACACCATCGACTGGGGAAACGAGCCCTCTACCCCGCATCGCACCGTCTACAGACCTGCTCCCAAACCGCGCGAACCTACCCTCGTCCCCGGGACCATCCCTAGGACCAACATTCCCTACTCCATCATCCTCGACAGGGAATTCTCGGCGCTAATACTAACGACAGCGAACGAAGAAGTTGAAGAAGCAGCAGTGGAACTTGCCCAAGTGACAGCGAAGACCCCGAAGCAGCAGCGGAGCGCGCGCGCTACATGCGCACCTCTGGATTCCACGCTGACGATGCCCTCTGGCACCAGCGCCTGGGCACCCTTCGCGTGTAACGCTAAAGAATTGCATCGAAGCTGGCGTGTTTGCACCTGGCGCACTCCTGCGCCCTGATGGTACCGAAGTGAGAGGCGCGACACATTCGCGCAATTGCACTGTCTGCCCCGAAGCTGCGCCGAGTCACCAGCCGTTCCCGCTACTCGAACCTGGAACCAACCGCTACCCCAAGCTGCACAAGGTGTACAGCGACTTCCTCAATGTGGGGCACTGCGGAATCAATGATGAGCTGTATACACTCACCTTCGTCGAAGCAGGAATGCGCTACGTCTGGGTCGTGAACGTGGAGGCGCGCATCAGAGCGTACGAAGTGTTCCGCCTCTGGTTGGCACACGCGCAGCGGTAATCTGGGGAGAAGCTAAAAATCTGGGAATCTGACGGCGCAGCGGAGTTCAGGAGCAAGGAGCTGCAAGATTACTTGGCGCAGAAGGGAATTGAGCACCATATTTCCCTCACCTACGCGCACCTACACCAAGGCGTAGCTGAGCGCACGAACCGTACGCTCATGACGAAGGTGCGGGAACTGATGAAGCAATCGAAGCTCCCGCCGACCTACTGGACCTACGCAATGCACCATGCCGTGCGAGTTCACAAATTGCTGTCAACCACGGCCATCACCAGCAACTTGTCGCCGCATGTGAAGTGGACCAAGACCAAGGGGCCACACATCCATGCTCCACATGTGGGGGTGCGCAATGGGGAATTGACCTCGGCATTAGCATAAGGTGTGTCTCATCCTGGATCTTATGAGCCAGAAGGTAACAAACGCGCGCAGCGTCATCTTCAACAAGCGTCTCTTCCTCCAACAATTTCGCGAGGATGAGCAGGTGAACGCGAACCGCGTTTATGCCACCGACGGGCACAGCTATGCCACACCTGAGGACGAAGCTGCAGCAACCATTCTTAAACAGGACACCAGAGGCGGATTCAGAGGCAATCGCCGCAGCAGCGACGACGACGACGACGATTCCTTCGAAGGAGGAGCAGGCACAGCAGACGGAAGCGGAAGCAGCAGTGGCGCAGCACCGCCAGCACCACCTGAACCAGAAAGCGACGACGACGACGTGCAGGAGGTCATCCCGCAGCACCGCCACTGTGAGGATCTAGGATCGAGCTCAGAAAAGAGAGTTTGAATTGAATGATCACCTGGGTACAACACGAGGCTATATATAGGCTCGACACAAGGCCCCGTAACCAGGTGTTACGCGAAGGTTCCGCGGGTCGCGAAGCGTCCCGAACAGATCCTTCCCGAATTCGGTAGAAGGCAATTCGGTGGCAACTGAAAAGCCAGAATTCGGTGCACGCAACCTAGCTCGGTGCTATAACTATAATAAAATATAGGAAAGCACCTAGCCTAGGAAATCAAGCAATTCATGCATGCATATAATTATCCTATGCTACAAATAGCATAACAAAGTAAGGCAAGCAAGCATAGCTGGCATAAGCCGTCGTACTCTCACACGTCCCCCCCTCAAAGCTGGGTGGCGTGAGAAACACCCTGCTTGACAAGATAGTCCTTGAGAGCACGGCGTGCATTGCCCATATCAGCTTCTACAACCCAACTGTCCTCAGTGGGGTCGTATCCCTTCCAGCGTATCAGGAACTCGAGGGTCTTGCCACCGCGGCGCCGATGAGTGAGAACGCGCTCGATCTCGTACTCGGGTTCATCCTGTATGAGAACAGGTGGTGGTGGCGGTAGTTGCCGTCCCTGGAACTATTGGTTGGGGTCCTTGTAGGGCTTCAGGAGCTGGACATGGAAAGCGTTGTGAAGCTTCCAGGTATCTGGTAAGCGCAAGCGGAATGTAACTGGTGTCACCTGTGCCTCAACGAGAAAAGGACCACAGAAGCGAGGCCGGAGTTCGGATGGGAGGTGAGACAGGTTCAAGTTGCGCGTGTCAAGAAGCACCTGGTCTCCGACTGCTACTGAGTGATCACGTCGCTGACGATCGGCATACTGCTTCTGGGAGGTCTGCATCGTGGTGAGTCGTCGCTGAGTCTTCTCCCATAGCTGCTGCATGGTGGTGACGAAGTCATGTGCGGCTTGGACGTGTGCCGGTGTGGTTGGCTGCTGTGGTGTGAGTGGTTCCCGTCCGTAACACATGAAGAAAGGAGTTTTCCCTGTGGCCGCATGTGAGGCGTTGTTGTAAGCGAACTCTAGGGTCGGTAACTGTGTGTCCCTGTGGCTGACGACGTCCTTGCAAGCTGTGCGCAGTAACTGTTCAACCACTTGATTGAGTCGCTCTGTCTGTCCGTCAGTCTGGGGGTGGTATGCTGAAGACATTGCAAGCTTTGTCCCCAACAGTCCCATGAGCTCCTTCCAGAACTTACTGGTGAATTTTGGGTCTCTGTCTGAGATGAGTGTAGCGGGGATGCCGTGGATGGTGATGATGCGGTCGAAGAAGAGGCGAGCAGTTGCTTCAGCTGTAGCCGTGGCGTTGGTTGGTATGAAGTGACCCATTTTGGAGAACTTGTCGATCACCACGAGTATAGCGTCATGCCCTCGTGAGGTCGAAGGAAGTCCCGTGATGAAGTCGAGGCTAACGACCTGCCATGGCTGCTCCGGTACGGGTAGAGGCTGAAGTAACCCTGCTTTTTTCTGCTTGCTGCTCTTCATCCGCTGGCACGTGTCGCAAGAGGTGACGAACTGCTGCACGTCTGCCTCCATCCTGGGCCAGTAGTAATACTTCGCTATCCCTGCTAACGTCTTGTTGCTCCCAAAATTTCCCGCGTAAGGTACGTCATGAAACTCCTCCAATAGTATTTGCCGTAGCGGGGCATAATTCGGTACCCAAATCTTTCCTGTGCCCTTCCTTACAGCTAAGTCTTTCTCCCACTGTAACATCTTCTTAGTCTGTGCTGTAGCAATCTCTGCGTCCACGGAGTACCCATGTTGGAATAGACCCTTGAGCAGAGGGTTCATTCCGTCGAGGTGGATGCCTGCTACATGTCTGGGGCGGCTCAACGCGTCTGCCTTGTTGTGTAGCCCGGGCTTGTAGACGATGTCGTAGTGGAAGTGGGTCTCCAAGAAATCCACCCACCGCACCTGTCGTTGTGAGAGCGTAGGCTGCGACTTCAGGTATTTGAGGCTGCAGTGGTTAGTATAGACTGTAGTCTTGGCTCCCTCTAGGTAGCACCTCCATGCCTTGAAGGCGACGACTATTGCTAAGGCTTACTTGTCGTGAATGGGGAAGTTCAGTTCTGCTCCGTGTAGCTTCTTACTGAGGTAAGCGATAGGCTGTAACCCGTTCCCGTGATCCTGCATCAGTACTGCTCCGACTGCCTGGTCACTAGCGTCTGCTTCAACTACGTAGTCCTTCTCGGGGTCCAGTAGGATGAAAACTGGTGCTGTGGACAGTGCTGTCTGTAACTTTTCCATGGCTTGCTGATGAGGAGTATCCCATTTGAAGGGCGTATCCTTTTTCAGTAGGTCGGTCAGTGGCGCTGCTATCTTAGCGTACTGGGGCACAAACCTGTTGTAGTAGTTGGCGAAGCCTAGGAACTGCTGCAACTCCTTCACGTTCTCAGGAACTTTCCACTTTTTAACGGCTTCGATCTTCCGCGGGTCCACGTGTACGCCCTTGGCACTCACCATGTGCCCGAAAAACTGCACCTTCTTCAGTGCGAAGTCGCTCTTCGACAGTTTCACGTAGAACTTATTTTTCCGCAGGATCTCGAACACCTTCCGCAGATGCTCCACGTGCTCCTTCATGTTCTTGGAGTAGATGAGGATATCATCCAGGTACACCACTACGCACTCGTCCAGTAGGGGCCGTAGAATATGGTTCATTTCTGCCTGGAACGTTGCTGGTGCGTTGCAGAGTCCGAACGGCATCACCAAGTATTCGTAGGAGCCGTATCTGGTACGGAACGCCGTCTTGTGGATCGAGTTGTCCGCCATCTTGATCTGCCAGTAACCCGACCGTAGGTCCAGCTTCGAGAAGACTGTTGCACCACGCAGTTGGTCCAGTAAGTCGTCGATGCGCGGTATGGGGTATTTGTTTTTAACTGTCTGTTTGTTCAGTGCGCGGTAGTCGATGCACATCCGTAAACTGCCGTCTGGTTTTGGTGTGAAGAGAACTGTGTCAAACTTATATGCTATAGTCTTTCTAGGCTGTAGTGGGGTAGACAGTATAGGGTACAGCTTTCTAGGGTTTCATATTTGTACCCAACTCATTTCCTAGTTCATCATTCATTCCTCATTTCTTCACATGGTATAGAGCATGTTCCCTAGTGGGAACTATTCCTAGGGCCCACCACTGCAAATCGATTTTTTTTTTTTCTGCCCGGAGAGCGAGTCGCTCCTGACCGAGGCGCGCCCTGTGTGCCGTCCTCCCCTTAGCGGCCCGTCGCGCCCTCTCACGGCCCCTCTCGCGGCCCCGTCACCGCCCTTAGCGGCCCCTCGCAGCCCCACCCTACACGGCCCCGTCGCCGCCCTCTCGCGGCCCCGTCGCCGCCATTAGCGGCCCCGCCGCCGCCCTCAGCGGCCCCGTCGCCGCCCTCTAGCGGCCCCGTCGCCGCCCTCAGCGGCCCCGTCGCCGCCCTCCGCGGCCCCTTCGCCGCCCGCAGCGGCCCCGTCGCCGCCCTCAGCGGCCCCGTCGCCGCCCTTGCGGCCCCGCCGCTGCTCTTGCGGCCCCGTCGCCGCCCTCTCGCGGCCCCGTCGCCGCCCTCTAGCGGCCCCGTCGCCGCCCTCAGCGGCCCTGTCGCCGCCCTCAGCGGCCCCTTCGCCGCCCGCAGCGGCCCCGTCGCCGCCCTCAGCAGCCCCGTCGCCGCCCTTGCGGCCCCGTCGCCGCCCTTGTGGCCCCGTCGCCGCCCTTGCGGCCCCGTCGCCGCCCTCTCGCGGCCCCGTCGCCGCCCTCTCGCGGCCCCGTCGCCGCCCTCTCGCGGCCCCGTCGCCGCTCTCTCGCGGCCCCGTCACCGCCCTCTCGCGGCCCTCCTGCCGCCCTCTTGCAGCTGCCGCCGAGCCGCCGAGCCGCTGAGCCGCCGCCGCCGCCGTCGAGCCGCCGCCGTCGAGCCGCCGCCGCCGTCGAGCCGCCGCCGCCGCCGAGCCGCTGCTGCCGCTGTCGAGCCGCCGACGCCGCAGTTCCGGCCTTGTTCCTGCCGGCGCGCCCCGGCCCTACCCACCCGGACTGGTGAGAGCACTCCCGAGCAGCGCCTTTGCCACTGCGCTGCCCCTAGCCTACTGCTCTCACTGCTAGACTGCTGCTGTCATGGCTACCCCCAGTGTCCTTACCTTTGATGCTGAGGGTCGGGCTGTTGACTTTGAGGTCTGGGTCGATAACCTGCAGCTTTTCCTACAGTGCGATAGGACAGACGGACTCTCCCTGTTCGATATCACCTCTGGTGCCTCTCCTGCCCCTCCTGCCGATGCTGACAGCACTGTTCGCTCACAGTGGGCCACACGCGATGCTGCTGCCCGTCTTGCTGTGCGTCGCCACTTACCGATCGCTGAGCGTGCGCATTTTAGTCAGTACAAGAGTGCTAAGACCTTGTACGACGCTGTAGTTGCACGCTACTCTTCCCCTGCCACTGCTGCCCTTAGCCGCCTCATGCTGCCGTACCTGTTCCCTGACCTCGCCGCCTTTCCCACAGTCGCTGACCTCATTACGCACCTTCGCACTAGTGACACCTGCTACCGCGCTGCGCTTCCTGCTGAGTTCTGCGCCAAGAACCCCCCTCCCATGTACATCACCCTCTACTACCTAGTCACCCGGCTCCCTGACTCCCTTCGCTCGGTCAGGGACCACTTCCTCTCTGTTTGCCCCACCGCACCCACCGTTGACCTCCTCGAGGAGCGCCTCCTGGCAGCAGAGAAGAGTATAGTCGCTGTAGGAGCCTCTCGTGGTGACCCTCGTACCCCCTTCTTTGAGGGGTGCTCCCCCTCCCCCCTCTTGCCCTCTGTTGCCTCTGTTGCTGCGGCCGACCTCGTTGGCCTCGAGTCGGTCGGAGCTGCGTCTGCCCCTAGCGGGAGACGCCGCACCGGCAAAGGCAAAGGGGGCAAGGGTGCTGGAGGAGCTGGCGGGGGCGGTGGAGGTGGCGGTGGAGGCGGTGGAGGGGGTGGGGGTGGTGGTGGGAGTGGTGGCGGGGGTGGAGGCGTCGGTGGCGGTGGAGCTGGTCGCGACTCTGCGCAGAGGGGTGGCTCCGGTGGTGGTCAGCGCCAGCAGCAGCTGTTGGTGCAACCCTACGGTTTGCACTCGGCTTGTTGTCCGTGTGCGTGAATGTGTGTGTGTATGGAATGGTATGAGGGCATGGGATAATATATATTTCATGCTTATAATTGTGTGTGAATGTTGAGTCATGATGTCGAGTGTGTGTGTCGAGTCAATAGCGAGTTATCGCTAGACGCGTGTTACGCGGTCGTTTGTGTCTCGCACGCGGTTTCTATTTTGTCGTGCGCAGTTTCTATTTTGTCCTGTGTCGAACGTTCGGCGTGTCGCAGGTGTGTGCAGCAGACCCATCAAGAACTCAAGGATGAGTTTGTGATGAAGAGCCCGAGCCTTGGTGTCAAGCCTCAAGTGATTTCGAAGCTCGCCAAAAAAGGGTACACCTCAAGATATTGAAGATATTTACATTACTTTGTGTAGTGTAACATTTCACTTGGTGTAGGCCCTAGTGAAGGGTAGTTTCGAGACCCTTCGTGGTTGGGGACAGTGTGGCACTGTTCCACATCACTGTACCTCGGCTCTTGGGGTTTGTAGGAGCTGGGAGTCATTCCCAACTCGTAACTCTTCCTATCTTGTGTTCTAAGACTATAGTGGCTGCCATAGTACCGTTCGTTCAAACCGACGCTGTGTCGTCAATTCTTTATCAAATCGTGCAATCTAAATTGCTAATTGTAGATGACGTGAAGACGCTCCAGATCCAATTTGAATCAGGTCATTTGCAGCTGTGAGAAGAACGCTATCAACGTTTGAAGCCGCTGTGCAGAAATCCGTCTGTGCTCTCTATCTTTCGTTTTAGGCACATTCAAGCCTATTGTGACTATAACAAGTGGTATCAGAGCCCCTTGGAGCAGTTTCGACAATGTCTGGACCTGAGGAAAGGGGTGGCAGAGGTGCTGGTGGCAGTGGAGAAGCTCAAGCTCAAGGCCAACCCCGTGATTCAGCCATGGCGCCCATGCAACCAAGTCTTGGCCCACCTAGGGATGAGCCTAGGGTGTTTGGGCTTGACAAGTTCAACGGTGACAACTTTGCTGAATGGTCCTTCAAGATGGAGAACATCTTTGACCACTATGACCTGCTGGAGGTGATGGAAGGAACGGAGAAGCGCCCCGAGAACGACCCGGAGAAGAGCCCGTGGGTGCGGAAGAGCGCACAAGGCTATCTCTTACTTGGGCAAGCGTTGGGGAGCAGTCAGATCCGTCACATCAAGCCATTCCAGCGTGAACCAGAGAAAGGACCAAAGGCATGGGCTGCTCTCAAGGGTGTACATGCTCCTGCAACAGCGGCGGTAGCGGTGGTGTTGGAACGGCAAATGGCGGCACTTCGAATTGAAGAAGACGAAGCGGTTGAAGAAGGGGTGCAGAAATTCTTCGACTTGTTGACGCGGCTTGAGGGAGCTGATTTGAACTACAGTGAGCTCCAAAAGAAGACCAAGTTGCTGGCCTTACTCCCAGAGTCATGGTCCTCGCTCATCATCAACCTTAATCGCGACTTGCCCCGCCTCTCGCTTGAAGACGTGAAGCGAGCTATCCTTCAAGAGGATTTCCGCCGCCGTGAGTTGGCGAGTGCGGATGGCGCTGGGGCAGCGAGCATCGGCCGTGGATATGGTCGAGGAAGAGGCAGAGGACGAGGGGGAGGAAGGTTTGGTGGCAGCAACTTCGGCGGAGGCCGCAGGAGTGGCGGTTACGGCAGCGACGACAAGAGCTACGGACGCGGTCGCGGCCGATTCGACGGCGAGTGTCACTATTGCCACAAGAGCGGACACATGTGGCGCGACTGCTACAAACTCCCTGATGGTTGGACCCCTGCTCAAGGCCAAGAGGGTAGAGGAGCAGGAGGAGGGAGAGGACGAGGCCGTGGAGGCCGTGGCGGTCGCGGTGGCGGAGCTGCAAACATGAAGAGCGGAGACAACGACAAGGACCCGAGCGACGATCGATACCCGGGTCTATTCTACTTCGTGTCGACGCAAGTACCGGCTGGTCCAGAGAAGGATGAAGGCTTTGAGGAGCCAGCAGCTGTGGGGAAGGTGACCCTACACCCCCTGGACTATTGGGTGATTGATAGTGGCGCTACCTATAGCATGACACCTCGCCCGGACTTGCTCACCGAACTCGAGCCGTCACCGGTGAAGCATGTCACATCAGCTTTGGGGCAGCGAGCAGAGGTGAAAGGCATGGGCAAGGCCATGTTCAAGGGTGCTGATGGGAAGATGGTGGGCCTCAAGAACGTGCTTTGGGTGCCCAGCCTTGCTGCAAACCTGATTTCCGTGCGGCGGTTGGCAAAGGCCGGCATGGACACGAACTCGAAGGGAGCCAAGACCTACACCGCAAGGCTTGGCGATCGAATTCTTTGGGACCTTCATGAGGACAGGGATGTCTACAACGAGATGTGGCAGATCCCAGTGGTCCCTATGCCTAAGGAGAGGCAAGTGGCAGCAAGCATCAGCACCAAGGATGGAGCGGTCGGTAGCGACGATGGCGCGAACGGTCGCGCTAAGGAGAATGAGCTCAAGAAGAGCAAACCTGGAGGGACCAGCAAGTTCAGTGAACCTAAGGAGAGTGGTGCAGCAACCAAGGAGCAGCAAAAGGGTGAGGAGAACCCAGAGGCAGCAGCGGAGGAGGACTACGGAGAGAGTATGTGGGGCGCTATTGCGAGCGCGGCATTCTCCAATCCGACTTTGGCTACGGGGGAGTGTGATTGGCTCACCTTGCATCGGCGCATGGGGCATGTGGCCCTGCCCATCTTGCAGCAGCTAGTGAAGAATGAGATGGTTGCTGGCATACGTGTGAAGGGGGAGCCCGATGAGGTGCTTGGCTGCCCGACGTGCATTCAAGCCAAGTTCACCCGGTTTCCGTTCCCTAGTTCGGAGGCAACGGCAAAGGCACCGCTTGATGAGGTGGTGATGGACGTGGTGGGCCCCCTGAAGCTTGGAGCTGCTGGAGCTGAGTATTTTCTCACCATTGTCGACGTCTACACCCGCATGACTTGGGTGTACGTGCTGGCCAAGAAGAGCGACGTGGCTGAAACGTTGAAGACGGATTGGTTCCCGATGGTGGAGCGGCAACAAGACCGTCTAGTCAAGTCAATCCGCACCGATCGAGGGGGAGAGTTCCTGAGCAAGGAGTTTGGGTTGTGGCTGAAGAAGAATGGTATTCGGCACTCCCTCACCATGCCATACTCCCCTGCAATGAATGGCATCGCCGAGCGAGCGAACCGCACAATCACGGAGGCGGCACGCGGGTTGCTCATTGAAGCCGGGCTACCCGACTATTTCTGGCCTGATGCGGTGCGGAGCGCGTGTGTGGCCAAGAACAGAGCCTTGACTCATGTGGGAGCAGACAAATGGGTGCCCTATGTGGAGTGGCTAGGAAGGAAGCCAAAGGTGGATATGCTTCGGGTGTTCGGGTGCATGTGCATGGCGCTCGTGCCTAAGCATCTTCGGCACAACAAGCTTGGTGCCAAGGCGGTGTGGGCCGTGCACTTGGGCATGGCTCAAAACAGCAAGGGATGGCTTCTTTGGGACCCATTCACCAAGAAGTTCTTGGTGAGCAGGGACTGCAAGTTCATGGAGAACTTCATGTACAAGGATTGGAAGGCGGAGAATGAGGCGAAGATAGGCGTGCGGTTTGGGGAGGTGAAGAGTTCCGGTTTGGAGCATGTGGAGCTGCCTTTGGAGCTGAGCAGCGGCAGCACAACCACAAGGCAATCCTCCCTTGTGAATGGGGGAGAGGAGGCCAATGATGCAGAGGAAGAAGAGGAGGAGGTGCAGCAAGTGAGCGAGCGTGCACCGTCACTCCCTTCCCGTACTACGAGTGCTCCACGGATTCGAGCCACACCGCAGCAACGCCAAGGCCTTCAAGTCCCTGCAGCTGAGGAGGAAGGAAGGGGGAAGAGGAGAGTTCAACCCCCTAATAGGCTGACCTATGATGCGCCGGGAAAGCAGGGCAAGACAGCCCTGGCCGGAGCGGCAATGATGGTCGGAGACGACGAGGAGAGTGACTACGAGGAGTGTGCCTTCGCGTTCTTCTCTCCGGTGGAGATGCCGGGAGAACCAGCAACTCTCAAGGAGGCTTTGGAGAGTAGTGATGCTGAGGAGTGGAAGAAGGCCATGGAGAGTGAGCTGAAGAGCATCGAGGAGAATGACACGTTTGAATTGGTGGAGCTACCGGAGGGGCGTACGGCGATAACGTCCAAGTGGCTCTTCAAAATCAAGTCGGATGCCGACGGCAAGATCGAGCGCTACAAGTCTAGGCTTGTAGCCAAGGGGTACCAGCAGAAGGAGAAGGTGGACTTCAAGGAGCTGTTTGCCCCTGTGGTGAAGCCGACGACGCTGCGAACCCTATTCGCGGGAGCCGCCATCAAAGGATGGGTAGTAAAGCAAATGGACATCGTAACGGCATTCCTTAACGGCATCCTTGAGGAGGAGATTTTTATGGCGCAGCCAGAGGGGTTTGATGATGGTAGTGGCAGAGTGTGGAAGCTGAAGAAGGCCCTCTATGGGCTGAAGCAGGCCCCTAGGCAATGGTACATGAAGCTGCGCGAAGTGTTGGAGGGGATCGGCTTCACTCCCTCAACGGCCGATCACTCCTTGTTCATGCTTGGCGAGGGGGAGCAGAGGAGTTTCATGGTGGTTTATGTGGATGACATCCTCATTTTCTCACCCTCTTCTGACCTTGTGAAGGAGGTGATGCTGAAGCTTCAAGACAAGTTCAAGTGCAAGGCCCTTGGTGACGTGAGCTTCTACCTTGGGCTCCACATCGAACGAGATGTGGAGAAGCGGTGCATGCGGGTGCATCAACGAAAGTACCTGGAGGCATTGGCTGCCAACTTTGGGCAGAGTGAAGGCCATGTGGCTACACCCTTTCCCTCTGGGTTCAAGTGTGTGAAGGGACCAGAGGAGGAGAGCGTTGGTGAAGAGGAGAGGCGCCGATTTCACTCGTTGGTGGGCAGCCTCATGTATGCGGCGGTAAACACCCGACCGGACGTCGCGTTTGCTACCGGGCAGCTGGCTAGGGTTGTGCAATGCCCTAATGAGGAGCAGGTAGCAGCTGGAATGAGGGTGGCCAAGTATCTTGGCCAAACACCGACCGTTGGGCTGCAATACTCGGCGGCGGCACAAAGGCGCCAAAAGGGCGCGGATGGTGTTGAACCCGGGCGTTTGTTCCTCACCGCCTACTCGGATGCTTCATATGCATCAGAACCAGAGGACATGACAAGTGTGGGAGGCTTCATATGCTGTGTTGGTGGAGGCCCAACTGCTTGGGAGAGCAAGAAGCAGGTTGACCAAGCTTTGAGCTCGGTGGAGTCTGAGTACATGGCACTCTTCCGTGCCGTACGGGAGATTGTGTGGCAGCGGCGTTTGTTGGCTGAATTGGGGGAGGAGCAGCAAGGACCTACCCCACTGTACTGTGACAGCCAGGGTGCCATTGCTCTTGCTAAGAACCCTGTGTTGCATGGACTCACGAAGCACATGAGGGTGAAGTGGCATTGGACGAGGAGCATGGTAACCGCGGGTGAAGTTGAGTTGCGCTACGTGAAGACCACGGGGCAGCCGGCTGACATGATGACCAAGAGGCTGGTGGAGCAGCAGCATTGGAAGTGTTGCAAGCTGGCTGGGATGGCTCTGAACTGAGAGAGCAACATATCCTAAGGCCAACAATCCGAGGGGGAGTTTGTTGGTGCAACCCTACGGTTTGCACTCGGCTTGTTGTCCGTGTGCGTGAATGTGTGTGTGTATGGAATGGTATGAGGGCATGGGATAATATATATTTCATGCTTATAATTGTGTGTGAATGTTGAGTCATGATGTCGAGTGTGTGTGTCGAGTCAATAGCGAGTTATCGCTAGACGCGTGTTACGCGGTCGTTTGTGTCTCGCACGCGGTTTCTATTTTGTCGTGCGCAGTTTCTATTTTGTCCTGTGTCGAACGTTCGGCGTGTCGCAGGTGTGTGCAGCAGACCCATCAAGAACTCAAGGATGAGTTTGTGATGAAGAGCCCGAGCCTTGGTGTCAAGCCTCAAGTGATTTCGAAGCTCGCCAAAAAAGGGTACACCTCAAGATATTGAAGATATTTACATTACTTTGTGTAGTGTAACATTTCACTTGGTGTAGGCCCTAGTGAAGGGTAGTTTCGAGACCCTTCGTGGTTGGGGACAGTGTGGCACTGTTCCACATCACTGTACCTCGGCTCTTGGGGTTTGTAGGAGCTGGGAGTCATTCCCAACTCGTAACTCTTCCTATCTTGTGTTCTAAGACTATAGTGGCTGCCATAGTACCGTTCGTTCAAACCGACGCTGTGTCGTCAATTCTTTATCAAATCGTGCAATCTAAATTGCTAATTGTAGATGACGTGAAGACGCTCCAGATCCAATTTGAATCAGGTCATTTGCAGCTGTGAGCAGAACGCTATCAACGTTTGAAGCCGCTGTGCAGAAATCCGTCTGTGCTCTCTATCTTTCGTTTTAGGCACATTCAAGCCTATTGTGACTATAACAGCAGCAGCGCACTCGTGAGACCCCGTCCCCCTAGTAGCTTCGTGAGTGGTACGCTGGGCGTCAGCGGGGTGGGGGTGCTGGTCCCTGTACCTACGTCCTTCGTACCGGTGACCGCACTGGTGAGCAGTGCGGGGGCCCGCACTCCACCCAGCGCTGCTTCGGCCGCCTGGCGGACGCTTGGCGTCACCAGTTCCCTGACGCCACGGAGATCCCTCGCTGGGGCGAGCTGTCTAGGGCGGGGGTTGCTATCTTTGATCTTGACTATGATGCTATTCTTGCTGCCATGTATGCTGTGTCTACTAGTGATGAGGGTGACTGTTACCTGTGTGTTCCGCCTGACCCGGGCATTGGTGAGGCTGCTGCTCTAGGTGCTGGTGAGGCTGCTGCTCTAGGTGCTAGTGAGTCTGCTGCCCCAGGTGCTGGTGACTCTGCTCTCTCAGGTACCACGTCGGCTCAGGCCTCCCACACCTTCACCCTTGACTCGGGTGCTTCCCGCTCCTTCTTTCGAGACCGCACCACACTCACGCCGCTTAGTCGGCCAGTTGCGGTCTCCCTGGCAGACCCCTCTGGGGGTCCTGTCCTTGCCCACTTCTCCACTGTCTTACCGTGTCCGGCGGCCCCTTCTGGCACCCTCTCAGGTCTTTACCTCCCCTCGTTCTCTACGAACTTGGTGAGTGGTGCTGATCTACAGGATGGGGGGGTTGACTAGTTCACTCCTGCGAGTCAGCGAGTGACCCACTGCACGTGTGCTCGGACGGGCCGACACTTGGCCACGTTTACCCGTCGGCCGGGGTCGAGCCTGTACACACTGACTACTGGGTCTCCTCCGGTTGCTGCGTCTGGTCAGGTAGCTGCGTCGGGTCAGGTGTCTACTGCGGCGTCCAGGTCTGGTCCTGAGTCTGCCCCCTGCTCGTGTCGTCTCCTGTCTCACCAGACTCTCCTCTGGCACCACCACCTTGGTCACCCCTCCGAGGCATGGCCTCCCGTGTCCTTGTCTCTGGTCTCCCCCGGTCCCTCCCTCCTCTTCCTCCAGGGCCTGCCCCTACCTGCGTTCCCTGCGTCGAGGGGCGGCAGCGCGCTGCTCCTCACTCCTCCGAGTTTCCCCCGACAGAGGCTCCACTGCAGACGCTTCACATGGACGTGTGGGGCCCAGCCCGCGTCCGTGGACAGGGTCACGAGCGTTACTTCCTGCTGGTGGTTGACAACTACTCGCGTTACACCACAGTCTTCCCCTTGCGCAGCAAGGGTGAGGTCACTGGGGTGTTGATCGACTGGATCCGCGCTGCTCGTCTCCAGCTCAGAGAGAGTTTCGGCTCGGACTTTCCTGTTCTGCGTCTGCACTCCGACAGAGGCGGAGAGTTTTCCTCTGACCTTCTGCTGCTGTTGAGGGTGCTAGTGCTGGAGCTGCTGGCGATGCTGGAGCTGGGGGTGCTACTGGAGCTGGTGCTGCCGTTAGTGGTGCTGGTGCTGTTCCTGCTGGTTCTGGGGGTGCTGCACGGCCGCGGCCGTACTTCCTTCCGCTCCTTGAGCAGGTTCTTGGTCTTCCGCCCTCTACTAGTCCTGCTCCTCTCTTAGAGTGTCCGCCGCCTGTCCAGTCTGAGTCACAGTTACAGCCAGCCTCCCCACTGCCTGCTCCTTCTCCCTACACTGGTCCTACTGGAGGTCTTGCTGAGCGTCGTGAGCCTGCGTCTCGTCCTGCGTCGCCTGTCCATGCTGCTCGCACTAGTGGTCGTGGTTCGCGTCAGCGTCCTCCCTCTCTCCCCGGCACGCACCGGATGTCTCTGCGTCCTTCCACTGCTCCACTGCGTGCCCCTTTGCCTTCTCCTCCTGAGTCCTCTCTTCCTGCTCTTGCTGACCCAGAGTCGGACTCACTTCGTGCTGCCAGTCCTACTGTCACGCGTCTCCTTGCTACTGTCGTCACTGACCCTTCCTTCGAGTCCACTGCTGCGTTTGCCTTAGTTGCTGAGCTTGTCGACTTTGCTGCTCGCTGTCGTCTAGACTATGCTGCTAGTCTTGTCGCTGGGTCTGAGTCTGTCTGTCCTCCGTCCGTCGGGGGTGAGTGTGCCCTTGGCACGGACGTCCTTGAGGACAGGCAGGAGGAGTTCCAGTGCTTTGCTGCTGCTTCACCTCATCTCGTGTCCACGCTGCTGGCCCCTGAGGGAGACCCGGATGCACCAGACATCCCGACTCCGTGCTCTTACGCGGAGGCGATATAGGGTCCCTACTCCTCTCAGTGGCAGGCAACCATGGACGCAGAGATGGCTTCCTGGAAGTCCACAGGCACCTACGTTGACGAGGTTCCCCCACCTGGGGCGAACATCGTCAGTGGCATGTGGATTTTCAGGGTGAAGCGGCCCCCGGGTTCTCCGCCTGTCTTCAAGGCGCGTTACGTGGCTCGAGGCTTCAGTCAGCGGCAGGGAGTTGACTACTTTCAGACCTTCTCTCCCACCCCGAAGATGACCACTCTTCGGGTACTACTGCACATAGCCGCTCAGCGCGACTACGAGCTTCACTCTCTTGACTTCAGCACTGCTTTCCTACAGGGTAGCCTGCACGAGGAGATCTGGCTGCGCCGCCCACCTGGCTTCACTGGGTCTTTTCCTCCTGGCACCCAGTGGAGCCTCCGGCGGCCAGTCTATGGTCTCCGCCAGGCACCTCGTGAGTGGCACGACACACTGAGGACTACACTTGCGGCTCTTGGGTTTGCTCCTTCTACTGCCGACCCGTCGCTGTTTCTGCACACCGACACCTCTTTGCCGCCGTTCTACATCGTCGTGTACGTCGACGACTTGGTCTTTGCCACAGCTGACACTGCTGGACTCGCCCATGTGAAGTCCGAGCTGCAGAAGAGACACACGTGCACAGACCTGGGTGAACTGCGCAGCTACCTTGGCTTGCAGATCACCCGGGACAGAGCACAGCGCACCATTACCCTGACTCAGTCACACATGGTGCAGCAGGTCCTTCAGCGCTTCGGCTTCACGTACTCCTCGCCACAGGCCACTCCTCTGTCTACTCGCCACTCGCTCTCAGCTCTGCCTTCGGATGAGTCCGTAGAGCCGAGTGGCCCGTACCCAGAGCTTGTTGGCTGCCTCATGTACCTGATGACCTGCACACGACCTGACCTTGCATACCCTCTTAGCATTCTGGCACGCTATGTTGCTCCTGGGAGACACCTCCATGAGCACATGGCTTCAGCGAAGAGGGTGTTGCCCTACTTGTGCAGTACGTCGGGCATGGGGCTAGTGCTTGGAGGGCGGAGTCCAGTGGTCCTCACTGGTCACGCAGACGCGTCTTGGGCTGACGACTTGGCTACGCAGCGGTCGTCACAGGGTTACACCTTCAGCCTTGGTTCCGGTTCTGTTTTGTGGCGGTCTACCCGCTCTTCTTCTGTTCTCAGCTCCAGCTGTGAGGCTGAGATCTACGCAGGGGCCATGGCTGCACAGGAGTTACGCTGGCTCACCTACCTGCTGACTGACCTCGGAGATCCGCCTCGTTCTCCTCCAGTTATGTACGTAGACAACAAGGCCATGCTGGCCTTGTGTCGTGAGCACAGACTGGAGCACAGAACGAAGCACATTGCTCTTCGCTACTTCCTTGCTCGTGAGCTGCAGCAGCGTGGTCAGCTGCGACTTGCTTACATGGCCTCTCAGGCCAACACTGCTGATATCTTCACCAAGGCACTCGCGCCTTGTGATCATCAGCGCTTCTGTACTCTGTTAGGTCTTGTACCTACTTTGCCTCACTTGCTCACTTCTTGACCTTGCTTGTACTTTGACCTATACATACTTGCACTTGCATGTTTAACTTTCTATATATATCTCTGCATGTGAACTGGCCTTGTGGCCCTTGAACTTGTGCTCAGAATGTGTGGTGACGTTGTGATCCACCCTGAGCTTGCTGTGCTTTGCTTGACTGGTCTTGTGACCCCTTGTTCTCCCCCACTTTGTCTATGGGGGTGTGTCAAACTTATATGCTATAGTCTTTCTAGGCTGTAGTGGGGTAGACAGTATGGGGTACAGCTTTCTAGGGTTTCATATTTGTACCCAACTCATTTCCTAGTTCATCAGTCATTCCTGATTTCTTCACAAACTGGTGCGCCGTAGGGAGAGGTGGATGGGCGGATCAGCTGTCTGTCCAGTAGATACTCGATCTGTTTCTTCATGTCTGTCAGCTCGGTCGGACTCAGTCGGTATGGTGCGCGTGAGACGGGTTTCGCACTTGGTTCCTCCACGATCTCGTGCTCGTGGGTGCGTGCTGGAGGTATGCCTACGGGTAGGTCGTCGGGCATTATCTCCTTGTATTGCTCCAAGACCTCCTTCACTGCTGCAGGTAGTTCTGCTTTCGGCTTCTCCTCCTCTTCTGCTGTCATAACCAGTGCTAGGTAACCCGTGTTACTCTCGTTCACCGTCTGTTCGAACCGTGCCAGTGTCGTTTCAGGAATGTCCCCTGTATCCGTCCAGCTTCGCAGTGCTATCCGCTACCCGTTGTTGTAGATGCACACCTTGCTGTTGACCCAATCGATCTCGGGGTTGAACCGCTTCACGAAATCTCGCCCCAAGATAAAATCTAACCCTTTGATGTTGGTGACTGGTAGCTTCGGCTTCCACCTCAACGCACCGATATGCAGCTGCAGTGATGCTTCGCCGTGGATAGGAAGCTTCGTACCGTCCACCATGGTTGCTGAAAACTGGGTCTCCTCTGCCTTCTCTCCAATTTTCTCCAATGTTTCGCGGTCACACACCGAGTGAGATGCACCGCTGTCCACCAGTGCCTGGAGGCGTCGTCCATTGCATAACACCTCGAGGAGTAGTGGTATCTGCTTCGCTGAGTAGCCAAAGAGGGTCTCATTAATAGGATCATAGGGTACACCAAAGTGAATACCTTCCCTTTTTCCTATACCCGACTCAGCACTTTCCAACTTCACCTGGGGGGTAGGAGGATTGTTCCGAGGCTTGTATATTTTTTCCTGAGCCTGGATGTCTCCTCTAAGCTTTGGCAGCTGTGTAGGCTTTACCTGTGGGCAACGGGGAGCCTTAACACTGTGCTGCGGGGAGAGAATATTAACTCCACGGAACGCACGACCCTTTTCTACGCTCCGTAGTACTTTGCCCAACTTCTCAGGTACCTGAATAATTTCTAAAGGCTTTTTCTTGGCCTCTAAACCTCCCCTGAATTTTTCAAAGGCTTGAAAACCACGAGAAGCAATATTCTTCGTTAGAGTATCTTTATAGGATACTTTTAACAAATTCTTACTTTCGTGGGTGTTCGGCTGGAGTTTCCTGGTCGGTGCAGAGTCTTTTTTTGCGGAGCCTCCATTCGCCTCGCGATTTCCCCTGATGCCGGCCGGTCGTGACGTTTTTGATTCGCGCCATCATTTTCTCCTTTTTTCACCCGCTCCGAAGTCGCCACGTCGTCGCCCTTTCCTGCTTTCCGGATCTTTACGCGATCGCCAGGTCGATCCGCGGCTACTGGCGACTGCCGTTTTTTGACTTCGGGGGTGCTCCGCTGTTACCGCTCTGCAGTGCCGCACGTACCATTTTCATTTTGAAGCACGACAAAATCTGATGCCCTGCTGCGCCACAAAACTCGCATTTTGTCGGCTGCTACTTCGCGTCGTATTTGTCGATGTCCATCGGTTCGGCGAACGTGGGGGGTGCCGATCGCTCCGTGCCGAATGTACGGTTCGGCGTGAAGCGTCGTGTTTCGGGTTGACCTCGATTCAGCGCGTCGTATCGTTCGGCAGCACGCACGATGTCTCTGTAGCTGTTGTAATTCGCCGCAATCACCTGCCGTTGAATCTCCTTTTTTAATCCTTCCGTGTACGCCTGGTTTTTTTCGCCTTCGGTCAGGTCGGTGATGCGGTTGAACAGTGACTCCATCTGCTGCGTGTATTGTGCTACACTGCTGTATTGTTTGTGTCGGTGTATCTGCTGCCGCGCCATGTAGGTCGTATTAATCGGTTCGAAACGTTCGATTAAATCTGCCCAAAACTGCTGCCACGTTTTCTCCCCGCGGGCTACGTCGGTGTAGTAAATCCATTCGAGTGCTGGTCCACGTAACAGTGTCGCTGCGAGCCGAATCCGTGCTGCGTCGTGTTGCGGGGTCGAACAGCCAATGGCCTCGAAGTAAATTTCGAGGGTTGCCACGAATCGCCGGACGTCGGATCCCTTCGCGCTTGGATCGAACGCCTCAGGGAGCCTCGGTCGTGCTGCTTCGAGGTTCGGCGACAGTGGTGCCATCGGTCCGTGAAATGTCGGTGTCGCCACTGCTACGGGTGTTGTCGCTGCTGCATTCGCTGCTACTGCGGTGGCGATCCCTGGTTGGTGTGTCAGAAGGGCCTCGAGCCGACGAAGCGTCGCCTGCGTCTGCTTCATATCGGTGCGGAGGCTCGCGATGTCGCTCGTGGTCGCGTAGTTGTCGCCTTGGCCCTCCATGCCTGACATTAGCGTGTCCGAAAAACCGAATCGAGGGGGAGCGAAAAACACGGAACCGGTTTTACGTACCCGAAATCGATGTTTAACTGCGTCGCCCCCGCGGTTTTTGAAGACTGGTTTGTAGCGGTCGAAAAACTTCGCGTGAAAACAGGCTCTGATTACCAAGTGTGAGGATCTAGGATCGAGCTCAGAAAAGAGAGTTTGAATTGAATGATCACCTGGGTACAACACGAGGCTATATATAGGCTCGACACAAGGCCCCGTAACCAGGTGTTACGCGAAGATTCCCGAACAGATCCTTCCCGAATTCGGTAGAAGGCAATTCGGTGGCAACCGAAAAGCCAGAATTCGGTGCACGCAACCTAGCTCGGTGCTATAACTATAATAAAATATAGGAAAGCACCTAGCCTAGGAAATCAAGCAATTCATGCATGCATATAATTATCCTATGCTAGAAATAGCATAATAAAGTAAGGCAAGCAAGCATAGCTGGCATAAGCCGTCGTACTCTCACAGCCACGACAGCACCGTGTCTGGACTACAACTTCTCAGGCTCCACACCGCCACCTCAACAACGCCACGTGTCATCGAGCCGAGGAATCCGCGCCAAGCACTCACGGGACCACACAACAAGAAATGGCGCGAGGCAATGGATGCGGAAATTAAGGCACTCGAATCCCGCGACACCTGGGTGCTCGTCGATCGAGCAACAATCAAGGGAAGGAAGATTCTTTCTGGGAAATGGGTCTTTTGTGTGAAAACCGCAGCAGACGGCACGGTCAAGCGGTTCAAAGCACGATGGGTCGTGCGCGGGTACGACCAGAGGCACGTCACCAAACCTTTGCGCCGGTCAGCCGTCACACTTCAGGATCCTGCTCGCCATCGCCAACACACGACACCTACCGCTTCGACAGATGGATGTGAAGAACGCGTTTCTGTACGCGTTGGTAGATGCTGTGATCTACGTGGAGCAGCCGCATATATACGGCGAAGGGGACTCACGTGTGTATCAGCTGCGAAAATCCCTCTATGGGATCAAACAGGCGCCAAGGCTCTGGCAGTAGTACCAGCACAACATCCTGCTTAAAATTGGGTTCAAGCAGCTGCCTCATGATCCTGGGATGTATCGCCGCGATTTCCGCGGCAAATACATCTTGCTCACAGTCTACGTCGACGATCTTCTCTACACAGGGTCAAGCAACAAGTTGCTTGAGCAGTTCAAGAAGAATCTCGCAGGGCACGTCGACATCACTTGCAACCATGACGTAAAGCAATTCCTTGGCCTCAACATCTCCTACTCACCAGAAGCCATTCATCTCTCAGCAGCCAAGTACGCAGAAGAACTTGGCAAGCGCTTCAACATCGCGCCTGCACCGCTCTCCACCCCTCACCGCACTCCAGGGCCCAACCACAAGCCTGACAACAAAGCCCTGTCCCCTTCGTTGCCGATTTGTGCACCCTCATTTTCATTCTTTTTCATTCAGCTTCCAGTCTAGGACGCCTGGCTGGCGAAGCCATGGTGGAATTCAGCGGGACCCACTTCCTCTTAAAAAAAACACCACATCGCCCGTGGTGACTTACCGACGACGTTTGGTATACCCGTGAGCCACCAGCGCCTCCAGTGCCACGTGAACCCCCTGCACCCCCTGCTCCTCCTGCTCCTCCTGCACCTCATGCTCCTCCAGCTCCTCCCTCTCCTCCCGCTCCTCCGAATTTGCTTGATACCGGTACGAGTAGTGCTCACCAACGGCCCGTGCTCCAGCTGTATTTACCAGCCACTTTCGACGAGTGGCTTGTCAAAGTTATATTGCATATGTTAGTTTAGAATGTATTGAGTTGCCCCTTAGGGGTACAACATTTCTCTCCCTTGACCTAACCTAAGCCATCCCTTCCTCTCTAGCTTAACTAGCTATGGCTACTAGTTAGTCATGATTCTAACATGGTATTCCGAGCAGGTCCAGCCATAGAACCTTTTTTTTTTTTTTTTTTTAAGGGCCCACCTTTCGTCTCTTTCCTGCCCGTTCGTTCTACCCCGCCTTATCAAAATCGCGAGCTGCAGCTCACTAGAAACGCCTTGCCTTATACGCGCCGTACTAGCGACGCCTACACGTACATTGGTGCCCTGCTAGCGACGCCTGCTTGCGCGCTGCCTGCGCCCTACGCATGCCCAACCTGCGCGCTGACTCTGTTGCCCGCGCGCTGCCCAAAACGGCCCGCGTGCTGCCCGAAATGGCCCGTGCGCTGCCCGAAACGGCCCGCGCGCGGCTCGAACTGGCCGCGCCCTGCTTTCACGCGGCCTGCTTTGCCCGCACCCTGCCCACATGGTCCATGCACTGCCCCGCGCAGCCCTGCGCGCGCCCTGCGCAGCCCTGGGCACGCCCGCGCAGCCCTGCCCGCGCCCTGCGCAGCCCTGCGCACGCCCTACCTTCGCCCCGCGCACGCCCTACCTTCGCCCTGCGCAGCCCTGCCCGCGCCCTGCCACCTGCGTGCGCCCTGCCTGCACTGCAACTGCTGTGAAGATACTAAGTACAGCTAGGCTTAGGAGCCATAGCTTTAGTGGCTTAGTAGTTGAAGTTTAGGGTCGAAGGGGGAATGTCGAGAGAGTTGCAAGGAGAAAAGGATGGTTTCACTATAGGCTCAAGGGTACAAATATGAAAGAAGAGAAGAAAGGTGCACCACCTAACAAGAAAGATAACTACACTAAGTCTACATTGCAGGCAGTTATAAAGTGATGTATACAATTACATTCTGACAACTGCTACTAGGCCACTGCAACTGCTGCTACTGGCCGCTGCCACTGCTGCCCTGCCTGCACGCACTGCACAGTGCTGCCCTGTACTGCCTGGCCACCGCCAGCACTGCCCTGCCAATCTGCAGCTGCTGCCTGCTGCTGCCGCTACTGCTGCTGGCCACTGCCGCTGCTGCTACTGGCCGCTGCGTCTGCTGCCCTGCCTGCACGCGCTGCTCAGCGCTGCCCTGCCCTGCCTGGCCGCGAACAGCACTGCTCTGCCAATCCGCAGCTGCTGCCTGCTGCTGGCCCACCGCGTTGCATTGCTCGCGCCTCCTGCGTGCGCCCTGCCTGAGCCGCCCGCGCATTGCCTTGCGCCGCCCGCTCACGCCCCTGCCCTGCCCCTGCTGCATTGCTGCACCGCCAGCTCACGCCCCTGCCCTGCCCCTGCTGCATCGCTGCACCGCCAGCTCGTGCCCTGCTCTGTCCTGCTTGCGCGCCTGCTGCTGCTACTTTCGTGCCGCCAAACTGAGCCGCCCAGTCGAGCCACCCGTTCGAGCTGCCCTGCTGAGCCACCCGATAGAGCCGCCCAATTGAGCAGCCCTACTGAGCTGCCCCTTCCTGCTGCTACTGCCAACTGTCGCTACCACTTGCACGCACTCCTACAGTTGCTACCGCTACTGCTCCTACCATTGCTACCACTGCACTTACCGTTCGAGCTACCGCCGTTGCAGTCGTTACTTCAGCCCTTGAGCCGCTACTGCTAACTGACACTGGGGCCACTATCACTGTCCTGCGTCAGCGGCAGCCGAGTGTGCCAGAGTCTCTCTCGCCGCAGTAGCTTCGCGAGTGGGGGATCTGGTGGGGCAGCCCTGGTGGCGGAGCTAGCCGTGCTCGTCGGCGGAAGCTGCTTTTGCCACAGCAGCGTCGTGAGTGGGCGGTACGGTGGGGCAGCCCCGGTGGAGGGGCTTGGGGTACTAGTGCTGGGGGTGTAGAGGCACCTGGTAGTGTAGAGGCTACTAGTCTAGATGCTTGCGACTCATCTAGCACCGGTGCAGAGCCAGAGGAGGCCTTGCACTCTTTCACTCTAGACGCAGGCGCGTCTCGCTGCTTCTTTCGCGACAGCACCACCGTCACACCGCTCACAGTCTTGGTTCCTGTCACTCTAGCTGACCCCACTGGTGACCCCGTTGTTACACATGGCTCCACTATTCTCCTGTGTCCGGCAGTCCCCTCAGGTACTCTCACAGGTCTCCACCTCCCCTCGTTCGCTAAGAACTTGGTGGCTACCTCTGTCCTCCAGGACCAGTGGGTCACTGTCACCCAGCTTGGAGGCGAGCTAGTGGCGATCTGTGCGGACTCGTGCACTGGTGAGTACCTCGCCACGTTCACTCGGAGGCCTGCATCTGGCATGTACACACTGACCACTGAGTCTGCATTGGTAGCTGAGTCAGGTCAGGTAGCTGGGTCAGTTGAGGTCGCTGCGTCTTGCTCGTGTCGTCTCCTCACGCACCAGACTCTCCTCTAGTACCACCGTCTTGGCCACCCCTCCTTGCCATGCCTTCGTGGCATGCACTCCTGTATCCATGTCTTTGGGCTTTCCAAGTCCCTGCCCCTGCTCCCAAGGTCGCTTGCGCCGCCATGCCTTCCCTGCATTGAGGGGCGGCAGCATGCCACTCCTCACTCCTCCTCCGACCACAGCTCCTCTGCAAACCCTCCACATGGACGTGTGGGGTCCAGCCCGAGTCCCTGGACAGGGCGGAGAGCACTACTTCTTGCTGGTTGTAGACGACTACACATGCTACATCACGGTCTTCCCCTTGCAGAGCAAGGCAGAGGTCCGCAGTCCCCTGATCCACTGGATCCGTGCTGTCCGTCGCCAGCTCAGTGCTCAGTTTCACCACGACATCCCGGTCCCGCGACTGCACTCTGACCGAGGTGGTGAGTTTTCCTCTGGCCTCCTCAAGGACTTCTGTGGTGCTGAGGGCATTCGCCAGACGTTCACGCTTCCGGCCTTTCCACAGCAGAATGGGATTGCTGAGCGCCGCATTGGCTTGGTGATGGAGGTTGCTCGCACCTCCATCGTCCATGCGGCTTCTCCCCATTTCCTGTGGCTGTTTGCGGTCCGATACGCTGCTGAGCAACTCAGCTTCTAGCCCCGTGTCTCCCACCCAGAGACCTCTCCCACTCTGCGGTGGACGGGCGAGGTTGGTGATGCGTCGCCGTTTCCGGTCTGGGGTGCCCTTTTGCCTGTTTGCAACCCCTCTGCGGGGAAGCTCTCTTCCCGCACTCTTCGCTGCGTCTTCCTTGGCTTCCCTACCGATGCCCCGGGCTGGCAGATTTACCACCCGGGTTCTCGCCGTGTCCTCTCCTCCCATGACGTCACTTTTGACGAGTCTATCTACGTCTACCGCCTCCACCCCCACCTCAATTCCCCCGTGCCCCTCCCGCCTCTCACACTGGTCTCCGACCCCCCCCCCCCCCCTCCCCCTTATAGCCCCACTCCCCCCGTAGGGTCCTGCTCCCTCAGGTGTGTCTCAGGTTGACTCGGCCCCCTTGGTCGAGCCAGTCAAGGTCTCCTATGACACCTCTGGCCCAGCTGAGGGGGGTGACCCGACTCCGCGCGCTTGGCGGTCCCTCCTGGGTTTCTGCCTCGACCGTCTTCACCGCCGTTGCAGCCTGTCGCTGTGGAATCTGGTGCAGCAGGTGGTGGTGCCACTGGGGGTACGGACTCTGGGGGTGCTGGTTCTGGGGGTGCTGAGTGTCCTCTGGGTACAGGAGGTACTGGAGGTGCTTGTGCTGGTGGTCCTGGTATGAGTCGGCAGGAGGCTCTCTCGCCGGAGAGGCTTCGCGAGTGGGCAGTGGGGCAGCCCTGGTGGTGGAGCTAGCCGTCTTCGAGCGGAAGGTACTGGGACTGCTGGAGCTGGAGGTGCTGGGACTGCTGGAGCTGGAGGTTCTGCTACTGGTGATACTGGGGTTGCTAGTGCTGATGGCACTGGTGCACGTCGGCAGGAAACTCTCTCGCTGGAGCGGCTTCGCGAGTGGGGTGGGGCAGCCCTGGTGGTGGAGTTAGCCATGCTCGTACAGCTAGAGCTAGAGGTGCTGGGACTACTGGTGCTACTGGAGGTACTGGAGGTGCTGATGTTGTGGGTGCTGTTGCGGGTAGTCCTAGTGGTGGCGCTGGACGTGATGGAGCTGCAAGTTCTGGAGGTGCTGGCCCTGGAGGTGCTAGTGCTGGTGTTCCTGGAGTTGGCCGTGCTGGAGGTACTAGTACTAGAGGCACAAGTGCTACTGGAGGTTCTGGAGGTGCTGGCCCTGGAGGTGCTAGTGCTGGTGTTCCTGGAGTTGGCCGTGCTGGAGGTACTGGTAATGGAGGCACATGTGCTGCTGTAGGTACTGGAGGTGCTGGCCCTGTAGGTGCTAGTGCCGCTGTTCCGCGAGTTGGGGGAACTGGCGGTGCTGATACTGGAGGTGCTACTGGAGGTACTGGGGTTGGTGGTGCTAGTCGACAGGAGTCGCTCTCGCCGCAGTAGCTTCGTGAGTGGGCTGTCCGTTGGGGCAGTCCCAATGGTGGAGATGGAGCTACTGTTTCTGGGGGTGTTGTTGCTACTGGAGCTGGAGGTTCTCGGGGTGCGACTACCCAGCCACAACAGTGTGCGCTTTGTCACCTTTAGTCTCCCGCCCGCTGCTACTGAGTTCCCGGTTGCTAGTTCTACTCCTCCGTTACTGTTCTCACCGACTGTCCAGTCTCAGCCATAGCTACTGCTTGGCTCCCCACTGCCTACTCCTGCTCCTCACACTGCGGTGACAGAGTCCATTCACTGAGCATAGAGAGCCTGAGTCGCGTCCTGTCATGCCTGTCCGTTCTCGCCGTGCTGTGCATCCTCGTCCTCCACCTGTCCCTGGCACACACATCATAGCACATTGTCCTTCCTATTTTCCACAGCGTGTTGTCCTACCGTCTCCTTTTGCGTCTTCTCTTCCTGACATTTCTGACCCTGAGTCAAACCTTGTCCGTACTGCCAGTCCGAGCGTTACTCGTCTCCTTGCCACAGTTGCGACTTACCCTTCCTTTTGAGTCTGCTGCTGCGTCTGCCTTAGTTGCTGAGCTTGTTGACTTTGCTGCTTTGTGACGCCTTGACTACGCTATGAGTCTTCTTTTTTACTCTTCCTGTCCTCCGTCCGTCGGGGGTGAGCTTGCCCTTGGCTGTGACGTTCTTGAGGACATAGAGTTTGAGCTGGAGTGCCTAGCGGCAGCTGCACCTCATCTCTCGTCCACGTTACTTTGCCATGAGGGTGACCCGGATGCATTGGACATCCTGACCCCGCGCACTTACGCAGAGGCGATCACGGGTCCGTACTGTTATGTGATGCAATCAATTTGCGTTCACGTCTGTCTGCCTCCCATCATATGTTTGTGCATTGCGTGGTTTGAGCGTGCGCAAGAATTGTGTTTGGTGTGGTTTGGATTTTCTGAGTGTGTGTGAAAATCATTTGGCTTGGGCAGATATCTGAAGTGACTCCACTGCTCATGGGCTTTTCCACGAACCAAGAAACGTCGAGATCGGAGCAACAACGACGAAGTTATGTTCGTTCGAAGTTTTGATTGGGATGCGACGACTTTGGGTAGTTCTGAAGTGACTCAATATGGGGTACAGACTTTTGGGGGATGGGAAATTCGTCCCATTCACTGTAGTTGATGCCAAGTGGTTGGGAGAAGTCAAACCAGGTTGGCAAGTGCGGCCAAGTTGGGTGAGGTGGATGGCATGCGTTGGGAAAGTGACAAAGGTCAAAGTTGGGGTGCCTATAGGGAGGGAAATTGTGTGGTATGGGGTTTCCTTGATTGGGGACTCTCTTGGGACCTTTCCTCTCATCCTCCTCTTCCCTCCAACCTGGTTCTTGCTACTCTAACTTTCTTGCGTGAACTTGTGAGATAATTTTATTTGAGTTAAGTTGCTATGGCAGCATACCCCCTAGTGCGCTGAAATTCATAACTCAAGAAATACTTCACATTATCGTACGATTCAAATTGGGAATTGTAGCCACGGACAAGTGTTGTCTGCTATAACGTTATGCGGAAGCATTAAACTGGAACTACAAACAAAAACTTAGCAACACTTAACATCACTTGCAGCCCTTCGAGTGTGACAGCTTGTCACCTCCCAGCCAAGGGCGTGATAAAAAATGCAAGTGAGTAGTTATGCTTTGCTTATGCTTGTAGAACAAGTAAACCTGGTCGAGCAGAGATTCGGCAGCACCGTGATCGTTTCTACTATCGTCAATACGAAGTAGTAGAATTCAAACTTGAAAAAAACGCGAATGCATTTGATTAATTTCGACAAGTACAAGCACACATTTATATAGATTCTACGCACAGGCAAGGGCAAGCAAAACAGTTGTTTAACCAGCTCGCAGGATTTCGCCACGTTGTACTTGAAAACGGTTGCACAACTCCTTGAGCATTTGGCTATATCCTCCTCTTGTTAAAAACTGTCTTCAAACTGTACTTGTAACAGTTGCCCCTGCTGACTCAAATATTTGCACTCATGAGACTCGCATGTTGCTCCAATGTAGCTCAAATGTCTTCATGCAAGCTCACAGTTGTATAACGGTTTTTACCGTTTAAAAAACGGAGTAACCGATTTGCACCTGTGTCGAAATGACTCCGCAAAACGAAATGACTTTCGCGAGAAATTTCCTGTCCCGTGAGTCAACTCGGAAAACAGTTTTTTGACTGTAAATTCCGAGCACCCCTCGTGCCACACGCACGACCGAGATTTTTTCTCGGTCGTGCTGTACAGCACACCATGATCGAAATCATGCGCGTGTACAGTACGGGTGTGAGGATCTAGGATCGAGCTCAGAAAAGAGAATGGGAATTGAATGATCACCTGGGTACAACACGAGGCTATATATAGGCTCGACACAAGGCCCCGTAACCAGGTGTTACTCGAAGGTTCCGCGGGTCGCGAAGCGTCCCGAACAGATCCTTCCCGAATTCGGTAGAAGGCAATTCGGTGGCAACCGAAAAGCCAGAATTCGGTGCACGCAACCTAGCTCGGTGCTATAACTATAATAAAATATAGGAAAGCACCTAGCCTAGGAAATCAAGCAATTCATGCATGCATATAATTCTCCTATGCTAGAAATAGCATAATAAAGTAAAGGCAAGCAAGCATAGCTGGCATAAGCCGTCGTACTCTCACACGTCCCCCCCTCAAAGCTGGGTGGCGTGAGATACACCCTGGTTGACAAGATAGTCCTTGAGAGCACGGCGTGCGTTGCCCATATCAGCTTCTGCAACCCAACTGTCCTCAGTGGGGTCGTATCCCTTCCAGCATATCAGGAACTCGAGGGTCTTGCCGCCGCGGTGCCGATGAGTGAGAACGCGCTCCACTTCGTACTCTGGTTCATCATGTATGAGAACAGGTGGTGGTGGCGGTAGCTGCCGTCCCTGGAACTATTGGTTGGGGTCCTTGTAGGGTTTCAGTAGCTGCACATGGAAAGCATTGTGAAGCTTCCACATATCTGGTAAGTGCAAGCGGAATGTAACTGGTGTCACCTGTGCCTCAACGAGAAAAGGACCACAGAAGCGAGGCCGGAGTTTGGATGGGAGGTGAGACAGGTTCAAGTTGCGCGTGTCAAGAAGCACCTGATCTCCGACTGCTACTGAGTGATCACGTCGCTGACGATCGGCATACTGCTTCTGGGAGGTCTGCATCGTGGTGAGTCGTCGCTGAGTCTTCTCCCATAGCTGCGGCATGGTGGTGACGAAGTCATGTGCGGCTTGGACGTGTGCCGGTGTGGTAGGCTGCTGTGGTGTGAGTGGTTCCCGTCCGTAACACAGGAAGAAAGGAGTTTGGCCGCATGTGACGCGTTGTTGTAAGCGAACTCTAGGGTCGGTAACTGTGTGTCCCAGTGGCTGACGTCGTCCTTGCAAGCTGTGCGCAGTAACTGTTCAACCACTTGATTGAGTCGCTCTGTCTGTCCATCAGTCTGTGGGTGGTATGCTGAGGACATCACAAGTTTAGTCCCCAATAATCCCATGAGCTCCTTCCAAAACTTACTGGTGAATTTTGGGTCTCTGTCTGAGATGAGTGTAGCGGGGATGCCGTGGATGGTGATGATGCGGTCGAAGAAGAGGCGAGCAGTTGCTTCTGCTGTGGCGGTGGCGTTGGTCGGTAGGAAGTGCCCCATTTTGGAGAACTTATCGATGACTACGAGGATGGAATCATGTCCCCGTGAGGTCGAGGGAAGTCCTGTGATGAATTCGAGACTAACGACCTGCCATGGCTGCTCCGGTACGGGTAGAGGCTGAAGTAACCCTGCTTTCTTCTGCTTGCTGCTCTTCATCCGCTGGCACGTGTCGCAGGAGGTGACGAACTGCTGCACATCTGCTGCCATCCGGGGCCAGTATTAATACTTCGCTATTCCCGCTAACGTCTTGTTGCTCCCGAAATGTCCCGCGTATGGTACGTCGTGGAACTCCTCCAATAGGATCTGCCGTAGCGGGGCGTAATTCGGTACCCAAATCTTTCCTGAACCCTTCCTTACCGCTAGGTCTTTCTCCCACTGTAACAGTTTCTTTTTCTCTGCCGTTGCTATCTTGCCGTCCACGGAGTACCCACGTTGGAATAGACCTTTGAGCAGAGGGTTCATCCCGTCGAGTTGGATGCCTGCTACATGACCTGGGCGGCTCAACGCGTCTGCTTTGTTGTGTAGCCTGGGCTTGTAGATGATGTCGTAGTGGAAGTGGGTCTCCAAGAAATCCACCCACCGTACCTGTCGTCGTGAGAGCGTAGGCTGCGACTTCAGGTATTTGAGGCTGCAGTGGTCAGTATAGACTGTGGTCTTGGCTCCCTCGAGGTAACACCTCCACGCCTTGAAGGCTACGACTATAGCTAGGGCTTCCTTGTCGTGGATGGGGTAGTTTAGTTCTGCTCCGTGCAGTTTCTTACTGAGGTAGGCGATAGGCTGTAAACCGTTCCCGTGATCCTGCATCAGTACTGCTCCGACTGCCTGGTCACTAGCGTCTGCTTCAACTACGTAGTCCTTCTCGGGGTCTGGTAGGATGAGTACTGGGGCTGTGGTCAGTGCTGTCTGTAGCTGTTCCATGGCTTGCTGATGCGGAGTATCCCATTTGAAGGGCGTATCCTTTTTCAGTAGGTCGGTCAGTGGCGCTGCAATCTTAGCGTACTGTGGCACGAACCTGTTGTAGTAGTTGGCGAATCCTAGGAACTGCTGCGAATCCTTCACGTTCTCCGGAACTTTCCACTTCTTGACGGCTTCGATCTTCCGCGGGTCCACGTGTACGCCCTCGGCACTCACCATGTGCCCGAGAAACTGCACCTTCTTCAGGGCGAAGTCGCTCTTCGACAGCTTCACGTAGAACTTGTTTTTCCGCAGGATCTCGAACACCTTCCGCAGATGCTCCACGTGCTCCTTCATGTTCTTGGAGTAGATGAGGATATCGTCCAGGTACACCACTACGCACTCGTCCAGCGGGGGCCGTAGAATATGGTTCATTTCCGCCTGGAACGTTGCTGGTGCGTTGCAGAGTCCGAACGGCATCACCAAGTATTCGTAGGAGCCGTATCGAGTACGGAACGCCGTCTTGTGGATCGAGTTGTCCGCCATCTTGATCTGCCAGTAACCCGACCGTAGGTCCAGCTTCGAGAAGACTGTTGCACCACGTAGTTGGTCCAGTAAGTCGTCGATGCGCGGTATGGGGTATTTGTTTTTAACTGTCTGTTTGTTCAGTGCGCGGTAGTCGATGCACATCCGTAAGCTGCCGTCTGGTTTTGGAGTGAAGAGAACTGGTGCACTGTAGGGAGAGGTGGATGGGCGGATCAGTTGTCTGTCCAGTAGATACTCTATCTGTTTCTTCATGTCTGTTAGTTCGGTCGGACTCAGTCGGTATGGTGCACGTGAGACGGGTTTCGCACCTGGTTCCTCCACGATCTCATGCTCGTGGGTGCGTGCTGGAGGTACGCCTGCAGGTAGGTCGTCGGGCATTATATCTTTGTACTGCTCCAAGACCTCCTTCACTGCTGCAGGGAGCTCGGAACTCGGCTTCACCTCCTCTGCTGCTGCCATGACCAGTGCTAGGTAACCCGTGTTACTCTCGTTCACTGTCTGTTCGAACCGTGCCAGTGTCGTCTCAGGTACGTCCCCTGTATCCGTCCAGCTTCGTAGTGCTATCCGCTTCCCGTTGTTGTAGATGCACACCTTGCTGTTGATCCAATCGATCTCGGGGTTGAACCGCTTCAGAAAATCTCGCCCCAAGATAAAATCTAACCCTTTGATGTTGGTGACTGGTAGCTTCGGCTTCCACCTCAACGCACCTATATGCAGCTGCAGTGATGCTTCGCCGTGGATAGGAAGTTTCGTACCGTCCACCATGGTTGCTGAAAACTGGGTCTCCTCCGCCTTCTCTCCAATTTTCTCCAATGCTCCGTGGTCACACACCGAGTGAGATGCACCGCTGTCCACCAGTGCCTGGAGGCGTCGTCCATTGCATAACACCTCGAGGAGTAGTGGTTTCTGCTGCGCTGAGTAGCCAAAGAGGGTCTCATTAATAGGATCATAGGGTATATCAAACTTAATACCTTCCCTGTTTCCTATACCCGACTCAGCACTTTCCAACTTCACCTGGGGGGTGGGAGGATTTTTCCGAGGCTTGTATATTTTCTCCTGAGCCTGGATGCCTCCTCTAAGCCTTGGCAGCTGTGTAGGCTTCACCTGTGGGCAACGGGGAGCCTTAACACTGTGCTGCGGGGAGAGAATATTAACTCCACGGAACGCACGCCCTTTTTCTACGCTCCGTAGTACTTTGCCCAACTTCTCAGGTACCTGAATGATTTCTAAAGGCTTTTTCTTAGCCTCTAAACCTCCCCTGATTTTTTCAAAGGCTTGAAAACCACGAGAAGCAATATTCTTCGTTAGAGTATCTTTATAGGATACTTTTAACGAATTCTTACTTTCGTGGGTGTTCGGCTGGAGTTTCCCGATCGGTGCAGAGTCTTTTTTCGCGGAGCCTCCATTCGCCTCGGCGATTTCCCCTGATGCCGGCCGGTCGTGACGTTTTTGATTCGCGCCATCATTTTCTCCTTTTTTCGCCCGCTCCGAAGTCGCCACGTCGTCGCCTTTTCCTGCTTTTCGGATCTTTACGCGATCGCCAGGTCGATCCGCGGCTACTGGCGATTCCCGTTTTTTTACTTCGGGGGTGCTCCACTGTTTCCGTCCCGGAGTGCCGCACGTGCTTTCTTCATTTTGTAGCACGACAAAAACTGATGCCCTGCTGCGCCGCAAAATTCGCATTTTGTCGGTTGCTGCTTCGTGTCGTATTTGTCGATATCCATCGGTTCGACGAACGTGGGGGGTGCCGATCGCTCCGTGCCGAATGTACGGTTCGGCGTGAAGCGTCGTTTTTCGGGTTGACCTCGAGTCAGCGCGTCGTATCGCTCGGCAGCACGCACGATGTCCCTGTAGCTGTTGTAATTCGCCGCAATCACCTGCCGCCGAATCTCCATTTTTAACCCTTCGGTGTACGCCTTGATTTTTTCGCCTTCGGTCAGGTCGGTGATGCGGTTGAACAGTAACTCCATCTGCTGCGTGTACTGTGCTACACTACTGTATTGTTTGTGTCGGTGTATCTGCTGCCGCGCCATGTAGGTCGTATTAATTGGTTCGAAACGCTCGATTAAATCTGCCCGAAACTGCTGCCACGTTTTCTCCCCGCGGGCTACGTCGGTGTAGTAAATCCATTCGAGAGCCGGTCCACGTAACAGTGTCGCTGCGAGCCGAATCCTTGCTGCGTCGTGTTGCGGGGTCGAACAGCCAATGGCCTCGAAGTAAATTTCGAGGGTGGCCACAAATCGCCGGACGTCGGATCCCTTCGCGCTTGGATGGAACGCCTCAAGGAGCCTCGGTTGTGCTGCTTCGAGGTTCGGCGACAGTGGTGCCATCGGTCCGTGAAATGTCGGTGTCGCCACTGCTGCTGGAGTTGTCGGTGCTGCAGTCGCTGCGGTCGCTGCTGCTGCGGTGGCGAACCCTGGTTGGCTTGTCAGAAAAGCCTCGAGTCGACCAAGTGTCGCCTGCGTCTGCTCCATGTCGGTGCGGAGGCTCGCGATGTCGCTCCTGGTCGCGTAGTTGTCGCCTTGGCCTTCCATGCCTGACATCAACGCGTCCGAAAAACCGAATCGAGGGGGAGCGAAAAAACACGGAACCGGTTTTACGTACCCGAAATCGATGTTTAACTGCGTCGCCCCCGCGGTTTTTTGAAGACTGGTTTGTAGTGGTCAAAAGAAATTCGCGTGTAAACGGGCTCTGATTACCAAGTGTGAGGATCTAGGATCGAGCTCAGAAAAGAGAATGGGAATTGAATGATCACCTGGGTACAACACGAGGCTATATATAGGCTCGACACAAGGCCCCGTAACCAGGTGTTACGCGAAGGTTCCGCGGGTCGCGAAGCGTCCCGAACAGATCCTTCCCGAATTCGGTAGAAGGCAATTCGGTGGCAACCGAAAAGCCAGAATTCGGTGCACGCAACCTAGCTCGGTGCTATAACTATAATAAAATATAGGAAAGCACCTAGCCTAGGAAATCAAGCAATTCATGCATGCATATAATTCTCCTATGCTAGAAATAGCATAATAAAGTAAAGGCAAGCAAGCATAGCTGGCATAAGCCGTCGTACTCTCACAACGGGACAAGACCAAAATTGGCCCTATCTTGTTGCGATCGTGCAGTACAGTGCACGCGCAACAGAACGTGCCACACGCCTAAACCCTGAGGGGCCACACGCGCGTATCAGGACCCACACGCGGTCCTGATTTCCGTACCCTTTGACTCGCACGACAAAGTCAAACAGCACCCCTTCGATAGTCAAACTATCGAGCCCCCCTGGTACATCATTCGCTCGCATGAAACATTCAAGGCATATGAAACTTTAATGAGCCTCGCATAAATCATTCGAAGCTCGCCCATATGAGCCTTGCATGAAATATTTCTCATGTGACTTTCATGTGAACTCATTTGAGTTTCATGAGGGGCCTCATTTGAGACTTCGTGGGAGTCTCATTTGAGCGCATCATGTGAGCCTCATTTGAGCGCGTCATGTGAGCCTCATTTGAGTGCTTGATGAGAACAGTGGAAACGAAACTGAAAATGCACAAACACAAAATGCAATTATGAATGAAAACGAAACACACAAAATGCAAGAACAAATGCGCATAGAACATCACAAAATGAAAATGAAAATGCACGCGCACACACAGAATGCAAATGCGACGCAGTCGAATGGTTGATGTGCAAAAAAAATATATTTGCACCCAACAACAAGGGCTACAACATATCTGAGTTTGGTGAAGATTTGACGGTGAACCTTTCGTCGATGGCGTTTTCTTGTGAACTCGACTCTTCTGTCCAAAAACTAGGCCCAACGATTTTGAGAAATTCAGGCCCCTATTCTACATAGACTCCGTCCTTAGTCTCTAACAAGTGGTATCAGAGCTGATTAAGGACCTTATGGGGAGTCTACTGAAGTGTGAAGACCCTCCTAGACCCACCATGGCCTGTGGACGTGCCTAAGTGGAGTTCTGGAGGTTGCGTGTGACTTCCGCTAAGGGGAAACTCTGCCGAAATTTCGTTGGCGCCGACACTTGTGAAAATTGAGTGGGACTTCGGTGTGGACAGCAAAGGGGGAGCTAGAACCTGTGATTGGGAGCTAAGGAAATGAGTCAAGGGAGTGGAGATGCAGCTGAGAAGAGGAATGAGCCGCCACCACCCAAGATCGAAACATTGGATGGCTCCAATTATGAGGAATGGAACGGGCGGATGAGGAGCGCCTTCAAGCGCTACAAGCTGCTGAAAATTGCGATGGGGAAAGAGAAGATGCCGGAGGAAGGCGATGCCCGCGATCGATGGATTGAGAAGAGTGCAGTGCTTTACGACCTCATCCTCCAATCGGTCAACAACGACATGTTCCAGCACATCAAGGACTTGGTGGAGTTAGATGATTCCGGACCGAAGGCGTGAAAGCTGCTACGCGACGTGATTCAGCCCAACACGCTGCCGATGGTGATTGTGTTGGAGAAGGAACTGGCTGCCCTCTCCATGCGACCGGGAGATGATGTGAAGCCGGTCCTTGATAACATCAAGTACACCTATGCGAGGATGGCAGCGGCGGGCAGCAAGGTGTCGCAGATGCAGCAATGCACCAAAATCATCTCGGTGCTTGACAACACATGGGACAACCTCATCCCCACCCTCAACACTCAGCAGGACCAGTGGACGCCTGAGTGGCTACGGCAGCAGATTCTGCAGGAGGACTTCCGCAGGCGCCACACGGGAGGTGGTGCTGCCAACAAGACCGCTGAAGGGTATGGAGCTGCAGGAGAGTCCGAGGTCGTGGGAGGGGCTTTGGCAGAGGGAGAGGCCGAGGTGACTACAATGAGGGGCATGGGAGCTCTGGTGGCAGGGGGAGCACCCGAATGGAGGGTGCGTGCTGGTACTGCAAGAAGGCTGGACACCCGTGGTTCAAGTGTTTCATCCGGCCTGAGGGATGGGCGCCTCCAGGCATGAAGCCGCCAAGTGGTGAACGCGCACGAGGTGGTGCTGTGCAAGGTTCAGGTGCACAAGGTGATGGTGCACAAGGTAAAGCCGACCCTGGGATGTTCCTCATGGTTGAGGATGTGAAAGGGAATGGGGGTGATGTGGGTTCAGTTGGGAAGGTTGTGATGCACCCCCTCACTCACTGGGTAATCGATTCAGGTTGCACAAGTCACATGACCCTACGGGCAGATTTGCTTGATGAGGTGAAGCCCCCTGGGAAGATCAAGTTTGTGGCTGCCGCTTCAGGTGCTTTGCTCCCTGTGATTGGTGTTGGGAATGCCAAAGTGATGGGAGCCAATGGGGGGCTTGTGGGGCTGGGGAATGTGCTGTTGGTTGAAGGTTTGTCCGCTAACCTTCTTTCTGTGCGCCGGCTGCAGAAGAGCAAGGCCAAAGTGACCTTCGGCCCAACCAGCTGCCGTGCAAAGCTTGGGAAGTTGCTGCTTTGAGATTTGGAGGAAAAGAGCAGCTGCATCAAGGACCTATGGCAGCTGCCTATCATCCCTTGGAACGGGAAACCACCAGCAACGGCAGTGGCTACAGCAACGGCTAAGGCAACTGCGGGGGGAGAGGAGACTGCACCAACTAATGGGGCCCTAAATGCAGTCAAGAAGGTGCAGCAGCCACAGCAGCCACATGGTGAGGTGCTTGCTGGTGTGGATGCAACCGCTGCATGGGCAAAGGCCTCATCTGGGAGTGGTGAGGCCGATTGGGAGACATGGCATGAGAGGCTATGCCATGTGAACATTCCTACGCTGCAGAAGGGGTTGGACGGGAGCTTGAAGGGGTTGGAGGTGAAGGGGGCAGCGAAGGAGATTGGGAGCTGCCCTACATGCCTTGAGACTAAATTCACCATGTTCCCCTTCAGCAGCAGCACGGGACCAGCCAAGGCTCCACCTGCACTTGTGCACATGGGCGTGGTGGGCCCCACGAGGGCCCCTTCTCTCTCGGGCAGCCGCTACTTCTTGACCATTGTGGACGACCACACGCGTGCGGTGTGGGTATACCCTCTGAAGACTAAGGGGGAGGTGGCAGCGGCTGTTCTTAAGGAGTGGATGCCGAGAGAACAAAGGGAGAGTGGACACAAGGTGAAGGTGATCCGCACCGACAACAGGGGAGAGTTCATTGGTGATGTTTTTGAGGCGGTGCTAAAGAAGAAGGGGATCCAGCATTAGCTCATAGTGCCCTCAGCAGAACTGCGTAGCTGAGTGGTTCAACTGGACCCTGCAGGAAGGTGCTGGCACTCTCCTTGGGCGTGCAGGGCTGCCGGATCCGTTTTGGGTGACTGCACTGCGGCAGGTCGCCCTTGTGAAGAACAGGGTGTTGACGACTATGGGGGACAAGCAGTGGATCCCCTACACCAAGTGGTATGGGAGTGCACCAGCAGTCAACATGCTAAGAGCCTACAGGTGCATGGTGGTGTTTCATGTGCCTACGGAGAAGAGGGGAAAGCTGGAAGCTTTTGGGAGATGGGATGTGCATTTGGGACTTGGTAAGGATCACAAGGGCTGGTTGATATGGGACTTGACCAGCCAGTAGCTGACGGTGTCAAGGGATATGAAGTTCCTTGAGTCCTTGTACTACAAGGAGTGGAAGCAGCAGCAGCAGAAGCTTCCTGCTACACCACTGATTGTTGAGGCCGATGAGGTGCAGCGGCCTTCGAGGCAAGTGGAGGTTTCTGTCTTCAAGGAGGAGATCTCTGTGGTGACTGAGGATGGGGGAGAACCTGAGGTGGAGGAGCAACAGCAGCAGCAGCAACAGTAGCTGTAGCAACAGCAGCAGCAGCTGCAGCTGCAGCAGCAGCAGCAACAAGGTGCTCCACCACGTGCCCCACGCCCGCCTGAGCGTCCTAGGAGGGATGTGCGCCCACCTGTCAGGCTGAGCTATAATCGCAGTGGCTCACGGAATGTGGAGCATGCTGGAATTGTGGCCGAGCAGTGTGATGAGGAGGAGATAGCATACTGCTTCTGGGCAGCCGTCCCTGAACCCAAGACGCTAGCTGAGGCATTGAGCGGGCAAGATGCTGAGAAGTGGAAGTAGAGTGTGAAGGAGGAGTATGACTCTCTGCTGGAGAATGAGACGTGGGAGTTGTGTGAGCTGCCTCCCGGGAAGAAGGCAATCTCTTCTCAGCTAATCTTCAGGCACAAGTATGGACCTGAAGGGGAGCTGGCCCGCTACAAGTCGAGGCTTGTGGCTAAGGGGTTTCAGCAGACGAAGGGAAAGGACTTCGTTGAGATATTTGCACCTGTGGGGAAAGGGACAACACTGAGTGTGTCATTGGCAATGGCTGCAAACCGTGGATGGCGGGTGAAGTAGATGGACATTACCACTGCCTTCCTCAATGGGATCATTATGGAGGAGCTGTACATGCTGCAGCCTGAGGGGTTGGATGATGGGAGCGGCAGGGTGTGTAGGCTGAAGAAGGCCATCTATGGCCTGAAGCAGGCTCCTCGTGCATGGTACCACAAGCTAGAGGAGACACTGCTGGTTGGGGGTTTCAAGAAGAGCGAGTGTGATTACAGCTTGTTCCTGCTACAAGAGAAGGAGCAGCTCCTCATGAACCTGGTGTACGTGGACGAAATCCTTCTTTTCTCCGAGTCGTCTGCGATGATTGAGCGTGTGGAGGAGATGCTGGAGATGCAGTTTAAGTGTTCCAATATGGGAGATGTGAAGTACTATTTGGGGATGCATGGGGAGAGGGACCTTGACAAGGGAGTCTTGAGGTCGCACCAGAGGAAGTACTGTGAGGGGCTGGCCAAAAAGTATGGGCTGCAAGATGGAGGAAGCCAGCCACCCCACTGCCTTCAGGGTTCACTGTGGAGCCCTGTGCTGTTGAGGAGGTGGTGGGTGAGAGTGACCGGAAGCTATTTCACTCCATGGTTGGGGCACTCAACTATGCGGCTAACCACACGCGACCTGACATTGCCTTTGCTACATCCAGGCTTGCCAGTGTGGTCTCCCGCCCCAGTCATGAGAAGCTGGAAGTGGTTAAGAGGTTGGTCCGCTATGTGAGCGCTACGGCATCTGTGGGCTTGGAGTACTGTGCTGTACGATAGAGGCTGCAGAGGGGTGCAGCTGATTTGAGCAAAGGGGAGATGCTCTTGACCTGCTACACTGATGCTAGCTTCAACTCTGTGAAGACGGATGGCACCAGCATTGGAGGCTATGTGTGCCTATTTGGAGGTGGTGCATTGAGCTGGCGCAGCAAGAAGCAGAACGAGGTGGGGCCATCCTCGTGTGAGACAGAGTACATGGCCCTACATCATGGGGCTAAGGAGGTGGTGTGGCTGAGGCGTTTGTTGGAGGAGATTGGAGTTTGTCAGGGGGAGCCAACTGTGATGTTCTGTGACAATGAGTCGGCAGTGAAGTTAGCCAAGAATGTTTGTCTTCATGGGCTGACCAAACACATCAGGCCTAAGTGGCATTGGGTGAGGAGGCTCCTGGACAAGGAGGTGCGGCTGGAGATTGTGAAAACCCATCAGCAGGCGGCTGACATTTTCACCAAGCGCTTGGCTGAATCTGAGCATTGGAAGGGCATGAAGCTTGCTGGGATGAGTGTGCATTGAGGGTGCATGATTGAGATATGGCATGTGGGATGATGGTAGGCAACCAGAGGGGGAGTTTGTTATGTGATGCTATCATTTGCACTCACGTCTGTCTGCCTCCCATTATATGTTCGTGCATTGCATGCGTGGTGTTAGCGTGTGCAAGAATTTGTGTTTAGTGTGGTTTGGATTTTCTGAGAGTGTGCGGATGTTATTTGGCTTGAGCAGATATCTGAAGTGACTCCTCTGCTCAAGAGCTTTCCGACTTTGGGTAGTTGAGAAGTGACTCAATATGGGGTACAGACTTTCTTGTGTGAACTTGTGAGATAATTTCAATTGAGTTAAGTTGCTATGGCAGCATACCCCCTAGTGCGTTGAAATTCATAACTCAAGAAATACTTCACCTTATCGTACGATTCAAATTGGGAATTGTAGCCACGGACAAGGGCTAAAACATATCTGAGTTTGGTGAAGTTTTGACAGTGAACCTTTCGTCGACGGCGTTTTCTTGTGAACTCGACTTTTCTGTCCAGAAACAAGGCGCAACGATTTTGAGAAATTCAGGCCCCTATTCTACAAAGACTCCGTCCTTAGTCTCTAACACGTACTCCTCTCAGTGGCAGATAGCCATGGATGCAGAGTTATCTTCCTGGAAGTCCACAGGCACCTATGCCGACGAGGTTCCCCCACCAGGGGCGAACATAGTCGATGGCATATGGATTGTCAGGGTGAAGACGGCCGCCGGGTTCTCCGCCTGACTTTAAGGCGCGTTACGTTGCATGATGTCAGAATCAACAAGAGTGATTGAACTAGGAAAGAGTTGGGTACAAGTAGGAAACCCTAAACTTAATGTACCCCATAGTAACTACCCCACTACAGCCTACACAAACTGTAGCAGATATAACATTTGACACACCCCCATAGGCAAAGTGGGGGAGAGCAAGGGGTCACAAGACCAGTCAAGAAAGGCAAAGCAAGCTCGGGGTGGATCACAACGTCACCACACACTCTCAGCACAAGCAAAGGGCCACAAGGCCAGTTCGCATGCAGAGGTATATATGCAACACAAACATCACAGTAATCTCTACCTAGCAAAGCAAGCATGCAGGTATATATATAGACCACAGTACAAGCAAAGCCTACAGCAAGTGAGGAAAAGTGGGCACAAGCCCTAGCATAGTGCAGAAACGCTGATGATCACCAGACTGAAGTGCCTTGGTGAATATATCAGCAGTGTTGGCCCGAGTGGCCACGTAACGCAGACGAAGCTGATCACGCTGCTGCAACTCTCGAGCCAGGAAGTAACGTAGAGCGATGTGCTTCGTTCTGTGCTCCAGTCTGTGCTCCTCACACAAGGCAATGGTAGCGACGTACAGCACTGGATGAGAACGAGGCCGCTCTCCCAAGTCAGTCAGCAGGTAGGTGAGCCAGCGTAACTCCTGTGCAGCCATGGCTGTGGCGTAGATCTCAGCCTCACAACTGGAGCTGAGAACTGAAGACGAGCGTGTAGAACGCCAAGAAACTGAACCAGAGCCAAGGCTGAAGGTGTAACCCTGTGACGACCGCTGAGTAGCCTGGTCGTCAACCCAAGAAGCGTCTGAGTGCCCAGTGAGAACAACTGAGCTCCTCCCTCCAAGCACGAGCCCCATGCCTGATGTACTGCACAAGTAGCGCAGTACCCTCTTAGCAGCATCCATGTGCACCTTTCGGTGCCGACCAGGAGCCACGTAGTGAGCCAGAAGGCCAAGAGGGTACGCAAGGTCAGGACGAGTGCAGGTCATCAGGTACATGAGGCAGCCAACTAGCTCTGGGTAAGGACCACTCGGCTCTACGGACTCGTCTGAAGGTGGAGCTGAGAGCGAGTGACCTGTAGCCAGAGGAGTGGCCTGTGCTGAGGACCAGGTGAAGCCGAAGCGCTGAAGGACTTGCTGCACCATGTGTGACTGAGTTAGTGTGATGGTGCGGCGTGCTCTGTCCCGGGTGATCTGCAAGCCAAGGTAGCTGCGCAGTTCACCCAGGTCTGTGCACGTGTGTCTCTTCTGCAGCTCCGACTTCACGTGGGCGAGAGCCTCAGTGTAAGCAGTGGCAAAGACCAAGTCGTCGACGTACACGAGGATGTAGAACGGCGGCAGCGAAGTGTTGGTGCGCAGAAACAGCGACGGGTCAGCAGTAGAAGGCGTGAACCCAAGAGCCGCAAGTGTAGTCCTCAGTGTGTCGTGCCACTCACGTGGCGCCTGGCGGAGACCGTAGACCGGCCGCCGGAGGCTCCACTGGGTACCAGGAGGGAACGACCCAGTGAAGCCAGGAGGGCGGCGCAACCAGATCTCCTCGTGCAGGCTGCCCTGCAAGAAAGCTGTGCTGAAGTCAAGAGAGTGAAGCTCGTAGTCACGCTGAGCGGCAACGTGCAGCAGCACCCGAAGAGTGGTCATCTTCGGGGTGGGGGAGAAGGTCTGGAAGAAGTCTACTCCCTCTCGCTGACTGAAGCCTCGAGCAACGTAACGAGACTTGAAGACAGGCGGAGAACCTGGCGGCCACTTCACCCTGAAAATCCACATGCCACTGACGATGTTCGCCCCAGGAGGGGGAACCTCGTCGACGTAAGTGCCAGTGGACTTCCAGGATGCCATCTCTGCGTCCATGGCTGACTGCCACTGAGAGGAGTACTCACCCGCGATCGCCTCAGCGTAAGAGCGCGGGGTCGGGATGTCTGGTGCATCCGGGTCTCCCTCAGGTGCAATCAGCATGGACACGAGATGAGGTACAGCAGCGGCAAAAGCACTCAAACTCCTCCTGCCTGTCCTCAAGGACGTCCGTGCCAAGAGCACACTCACCCCCGACGGACGGAGGACAGACAGATTCAGACTCAGCAACAAGACTGGCAGCGTAGTCTAGACGACAGTGAGCAGCAAAGTCGACAAGCTCAGCAACTAAGGCAGACGCAGCAGCTGACTCAAAGGAAGGGTCACTGACAGCAGTGGCCAGGAGACGCGTGACAGTAGGGCTAGCAGCACGAAGAGAGTCCGACTCCGGGTCAGCAAGGGCAGGAAGAGAGGACGCAGGAGGAGAAGGCAGAGGGACACGCTGTGGAGTAGTGGAAAGACGAAGCGTCATCTGGTGAGTGCCAAGGACAGCAGGAGGACGCTGACGCGGGACACGACGACCAGTGCGAGCAGCACGAACAGGTGACGCAGGACGAGACTCAGGCGAAAGAGGACGAGACTCAGGCTCACGACGCTCCGTAAGACCTCTTGTCGGACCAGTGTAGGGAGAAGGACCAGGGAGTGGCGAGTCAGGCGGTAACTGTGACTGCGACTGGACAGGCGGAGGACACTCTAAGGAGGGAGCAGAACAAGGAGGAGGCGGCTGACCAAGAACCTGCTGAAGGAGCGGAACGAAGTACGGCCGCGGCCGCGCAGTGCCCCCAGAACCAGCAGAGACAGCACAAGAACCTCCAGCAGCAGCTCCAACTCCTGCAGCACCACCAGCAGCTCCAGTAGCGCCAACTCCAGTACCCCCAGTAGCACCAGCTCCAGTCGCACCGTCGGCTCCAGCACCAGCAGGAGGACGAATGTCAGCAGCTCCTGCGCCAGTCCCTGCAGCACCACCAGCCCCAGTACCAGTAGCACCTCCAGCAGCTCCAGTAGTACCCCCAGCCGCAGCAGCTCCAGTACCGCCAGTACGAGCACCTCCAGGACCAGAGGCTCCAGCACCTCCAGCGCCAACCCCAGGGTCAGCAGCTACACCAACTCCAGTAGGCCCAGCATCCTCAGCTCCAGCTCCAGTAGCACCTCCAGCGCCCACAGCAGCACGGCGGTGGCGACAGTACCGAGAGTACCACTCACGCAGCTACTAGGAAGAGAGAGCGCCCCCAGGCGCAGCACCCCCAGGCTCAGGACCTCCAGGCTCAGCACCCCCAGGCACAGCACCCCCAGGCTCAGCACCCCCAGGCTCAGCACCCGCAGCCTCCGCACCCCCAGGCTCAGCACCCGCGGTCTCCGCACCCCCAGGCTCAGCACCCCCAGTCTCCGCACCCCCAGGCTCAGCACCCCCAGACCCAGCACCACCAGTCTCAACACCCCCAGACCCAGCACCACCAGGCTCAGCACGCGCAGGCTCAGCACGCTCAGTACCTCGCGCAGGACCAGAGTCGACAGCTACCTCGACAGGCTCGACCGGGTCTACCTGGGAAACACCTGAGGGAGCAGGACCCTGGGGAGGCAGGGGGTCTACCAAAGCAGCACCTGGAGTGAGGAAGAGCGGCGGAGGGGGGAGCGGGGCACTGCGGTAGGGGAAGAGACGGTAGAAGGGGACCGACTCGTCAAACGTGACGTCCTGAGAGGGGAAGACACAGCGCGAGGTGGGGTGGTAAAACTGCCAGCCAGGCGCGTCAGGGACAAAGCCCAGGAAAACACAAGGAACGGCGCGGGAGGAGAGCTTGTCCGCGGACGTATCGCAGACAAAGGCACGAGATCCCCAGACCCGGAACGCAGACGCATCGCCAACCTCTCCCGTCCAATGCAGTGTCGGTGAGGTCTCCGGAACGGAGACACGGGGCCAGAGGTTGAGCTGATGCGCGGCGTACCGGACCGCAAACGGCCACAGAAAGTGGGGGGCAGCCGCATGGACCAAGGAGGTACGAGCGACCTCCATGACCAAGCCAATGCGGCGCTCAGCAACCCCATTCTGCTGAGGAGAGGCCGGAAGCGTGAACGTCTGGCGAATGCCCTCCCCCTGACAGAAGGTCTCCAAGAGGCCGGAGGAAAACTCACCACCTCTGTCAGAGTGCAGTCGCAGGACGGGAAGGTCCGTGCGAAAGCGCCTCTCCAGCTGGAGACGGGTAGCGCGGATCCAAGGGATCAAGACAGCAGGGACCTCTCCCTTGGTGCGCAAGGGGAAGACCGTGGTGTAACGCGTGTAGTCGTCAACTACCAGCAGGAAGTAGCGCTCTCTGCCCTGTCCACGGATGCGGGCGGGGCCCCACACGTCCATGTGAAGGGTCTGCAGAGGAGCCACTGTCGGGGGAAACTCAGAGGAGTGAGGGGTGGCACGCTGCCGCCCCTCGACACAGGGAAGGCAAGGAGGGGCAGGGGACGGTGGCAGGGGAGGCAGTGACCTGGGGAGACCTGAGACTAGGAAACGAGAGTGCATGCCACGAAGGCGCTGCATCGAAGGGTGCCCAAGGCGGTGGTGCCAGAGGACCGTCCGGTGCGACAGGGTGCGACACGAGCAGGGGGCGGACAACTGACCTGACGCAGACGCAGACGCCGCTACCTGAGGGGACTCAGTGGTTAGTGTGTACAAGTCCGACCCCGGCTGCCGAGTGAAGGTAGCCAGGTGACGACCCGTCTGGGCACACGTGCAGTGTGTCACACGCTCGTAGGCAGGGGTGAACTGGTGAACACCCACGTCCTGGAGCGCGGAACCCGCCACCAAGTTCGTAGAGAACGAGGGGAGGTAAAGGCCCGACAGTGTGCCGGACGGGACAACAGGACAAGGGAGGGCAGTGGTGGAGGTCGCAAGGACCGGACCCCCGGAGGGGTCAGCCAGGGAGACAGCAACCGGTCGAGGGAGCTGCTCTAGGGCAGTGCGGTCGCGAAAGAAACAGCGGGAAGCACCTGAAGTGTGAAGGTGTGCAGTGCCGCAGTAGACGCAGTACCTGAAGGTGCAGACTCACAAGCACCTGAAGCAGCAGACACACCTGCACCTAGAGCAGCAGCCTCACCAGGACCTGGGGCAGAAGACGCACTAGCACCTAGAGCGGAAGCCGCACCGGCACCTGGAGCAGCAGACTGGATACCGGGGTCAGGCGGCACACACAGGTGACAGGCTCCCTCGGCACTAGTAGACAATGCATACATTGCAGTGAGAATAGCATCATAGTCAAGAGCAAAGATATCTACCCTCTGCCTAAGCAGCTCCACCCAGTCGGGGAGCTCAGTGTCGTCGCCAAACTCTGTACGCCAAGCGTCGCTCAGACGGGCGAAGCAGCGAGACTCTGTGTGACCAGGCGTCCCACAAAGCTGACCAGTCCGGACACCCGTGCTAATAACGTACGGGCAGCGAGCAGGACTCAGCGACCCTCTACTCTGAGCGTACCACTCACGAAGCTGCTGGGGCGACCGAGTCTCGCGTGGACGACGCTGCTGCTGCACCGGGCCACTACAAGAAACTCCCGAACTACCCACTCCAAGACGACTCCCACTACTGCCACCCCGACAACCCCAACTGGCGTACCACTCACGAAGCTGCTGGGGCGTGAGGGACACACGCGGACGGCCCTGGAGTTGCATCTGGCCACGCCAGGAGCAGCAGTAGAAGCAGTAGTAGCAGCAGTAACAGCAATAGCAGCACGGGCAGGGCAGTGCTCACCAGTGGTGGGAAGGGCAGGCGCACGACGGAAGCGACTGCGGGGCCGCTACAGCAGCAGGGCGGGGCCGCGACCGCGGCAGGGAGCTCCGCGGCAGTTGCTGCAGGGCGAGACCGGGCCGCGACGACAGCTGGTGCAGGGCAGGGACACGACCGCAACGGTCGCTGCTGCAGGGGCGGCTGCTCCAGGGGCCAGGGGCGGCTGCTGCAGTGGCGGCTGCTCCAGGGGCGAGGGGCGGCTCCTGCAGTGGCGGCTGCTCCAGTGGCCAGGGGCGGCTGCAGCAGGGGCCAGGGGCGGCTGCAGGTGCGGCTGCTCCAGGGGCCAGGGGCGGCTGCTGCAGGGGCGGCTGCTCCAGGGGCGGCCGCTCCAGGGGCCAGGCGCGGGGTAGGTCAGGGCGACGCGGCGGGCAGGGGCGACGCGGCGGGCAGGGCGACGCGGCGGGCAGGGGCGACGCCGCGCGCAGGGGCGACGCGGCGGGCAGGGCGACGCGGCGGGCAAGGGCGACGCCGCGGGCAGGGGCGACGCGGCGGGCAGGGTGACGCGGCGGGCAGGGGCGACGCCGCGGGCAGGGCGACGTGGCGGGCAGCTGGGCGCGGCCGCGTCAGTAACAGGGCGCGGCCGCGTCAGCAGAAAGGCGCGGCCGCGTCAGTAGTAGGGCGCGGCCGCGTCAGCTGTAGGGCTGGCGGGGCCGCGTCACTGCAGGGCGGGGCCGCGTCCGCGTCGGCGGCAGGGCGGGGCCGCGTCAGCAACAAGGCGGGGCCGTGACTGCGACCTGACGGGGCCGCGACAGCGACCTGACGGGGTCGCGCGTTGGCCTGACGGGCCGGCAGAGGCTGCGTGCGGGCGGCGAGGGCCTGCAGGGGCGGCGCGCGGTCGTGCAGAGGCTGCGCGCGGGCGGCGTGGTCCTGCAGGGGCAGCGCGCCGACCTGACGGGCCTGCAGGGGCGGCTCTCGGGCCTGACGGGCCTGCAGAGGCGGCTCGGGGGCCTGACGGACCTGCAGGGGCGGCTCGAGGGCCGTACTAGCTTGCAGGGGTGTCGCACTGGCCTAGGGCAGTAGGAGGCAGCGCGAGGGCTGCAGGACGGCGCGCGGGCAGAACGAAGGGCGGGGCGCGCGAGGGCGCACTAGCAGAAAAAAGGTGCACGACGGCGCACGAGCAGAGAAAGGCGCACGAGGGCGCACGTAAGGTAGGGCGCACGAGGGCGCTTCTAGCGGAATAGTGGGCCCGTAGTAGGAAGCGGTCCTAGGTGGCAACCTAGGCTCGTGATACCATGTCAGAATCAACAAGAGTGATTGAACTAGGAAAGAGTTGGGTACAAGTAGGAAACCCTAAACTTACTGTACCCCATAGTAACTACCCCACTACAGCCTAAACAAACTGTAGCAGATATAACATTTGACACATGAGGCTTCAGTCAGCGTGAGGGGGTTGACTTCTTCCATACCTTCTCCCCCACCCCAAAGATGACCACTCTTCGGGTGCTAATGCACGTTGCAGCACAGCGCGACTACAAGATGCACTCCCTCGACTTCTCGACAGCCTTCCTGCAGGGCAGCCTTCACGAGGCTATCTGGTGCGCCGCTCACGTGGCTTCACTGGGTCGTTTCCTGAGGGTACCTAGTGGAGTCTTTGGCAACCAATCTAGCGCCTACGATAGGCGCCCCGCGAGTGGCACGACACACTGAGGACTACACTTGCGGCTCTTGGCTTCGCTCCCTCGTCTGCTGACCCTTCGCTATTTCTGTGCACACACACTTCTCTGTCGCCGTTCTACATTCTTGTGTACATTGATGACTTGGATTTTGCTACTGCTGACACCGAGGCTCTGGCCTTAGTGAAGGCGGAGCTGCAAGAGAGACACACCTGCACTGACTTGGGTGAGCTACGGAGCTATCTTGGCTTGCAAATCACCCGGGACAGAGAACGCTGTACCATCACCCTCACTCACTCACACATGGTGCAGTAGGTCCTTCAGCGCTTTGACTTCTCGTGGTCCTCTCCACAGCCCACTCCTCCGTCTACCGGCCACTCGCTCTCGGCTCCACCTTCGGACGAGTCCGTAGAGCCGAGTGGTCCATACCCAGAGCTTGTGGGTTGCCTCATGTACCTGATGACGTGCACAAGACCTAACCTCGCATATCCTCTCAGCCTCCTGCCTCGCTGCGTGGCTCCCGGTAGACACCGAAAGGTGCACTAGGAAGCTGCTAAGAGGATATTGCGCTACTTGTGCAGTACATCGGGCATGGGGCTCGTGCTTGGAGGACCCGGTCCAGTTGTTCTTAACGGTCCCTCAGACGCTTCTTGGGCTAACGACCAGATGATTCACCGGTCGACACAGGGGTACAGTTTCAGCCTCGGCATTGGTTCTGTCTCGTGAATTTTCAGCTGTGAGGCCGAGATCTACGCTGGGGCTATGGCTGCACAGGAGCTCCGCTGGCTGACCTTCCTGCTGACTGGTTTGGGTGAGCGGCCTTATTCTCCTCCATTTCTGTACGTCGACAACAAGGTCGTGATTGCATTGTGTCAAGACCAGAGACTGGTGCACAGAACGAAGCATATTGCTCTCCGTTACTTCCTCACGCGAGATCTGCAGCAGCATGGTCGGCTTCGTCTTGCTTACGTGGCCACACAGGCCAACACTGCTGCTTGTCTCTTGATCTTGCCTAGCACTTGTTGTATACTGATATAAATAATTATACCTGCATGTTTGCTCTTGCTAGGTTGTGATCAGTGTACTGCACTTGCTTTTATAAACTCTGCATGTGAAGTGGCCTTGTGGCCAATTGCTTGTGCTCAAAATGTGTGGTGATCTTGAGATCCACCCTGAGCTTTGCTTAGCTTTCTTCTCTAGACTGGTCTTATGACCACATGCTTGTTGCGGTCAGTTTAATGCATCTCACTCAGGCTCTGGGGGTGTGTCAAAGTTATATTGCATATGTTAGTTTAGCCTGTAGTGAGTCGCCCCTTAGGGGTCCAATATTTCTCTCAACATTTGCCTTGTACCCCTCCCTTGACCTTACCTAGCCATCCCTTCCTCTCTAGCCTAACTAGCTATAACAACTAGTTAGTCATATTCTAACATGGCTATCTGAACCGGACACACCCAAGCCCCCCGATGTGTTCATCCATGCTCCGCCGCCTGCACCACGGTGGGAACAGCCTGAAGCCAGTACGTGGGACGAGTCGGCTGTGGGTGCCGACGATGGCGTGGCCGCCGATAAACATAACAGCAGCGACAGCGACGGTGGAGGCGACGGTGAAGCGAGCGCCGAGGAGGACGTGTTCCCATATCGTGGTGAACTGCCGCGGAGAAGATGCCAATACCAACGTATCCGCCATTTAACAAAAAACGACCCCACCCCTCCTCCGAGAACCGAGATGCCCGCCCCCCCTCTCCCAGGCACAAGCGATCTCTCAACATAAACGGCAGTCCTATACAGCCCAGGAGAAACTCAGGTGGCCCGTATGGCTGGAGCTTGTGGCATCGGTAAGCGAGGTCGCGCAGGAGTCCGGCATACACCGCAAATGCTTGACGGAGTGGAAAACCCAAGCGTAGCAGCTCAAGGCTTCACACGGCGCACGGTGTCGACTTCATGGGCGCGGGAGGTCTTCTTGGTACAGACCCATGGAGTTAAAGGTGTACGCTCAACTCCTCGACTGGCGACGCTGCGGTGTTGCAGTTTCAGTCACCCGGCTGCAAGACTGGTCACGCAAGTTGATGAAGGTGCTGTTCTCGGAAGTCAAGTGGAAAGGGAGTCAGCGGTGGTCGGAGCGGTTCCGCAAGCGGTGGAACCTCAGCGTGCACATGAAAACTAAGGTGGCGCTGAAAACATAACAGCATAAGTGCCTCGTTTCCCGTTTACTTTTAGCGAATTCGCATATTTTCTAAGTTTGGTTGCTCCCGTGTGCATATCTTTATCTTGTAGCGGTACTCATCCGCCCTCCTATCTGTACGTCCCTCCCCGTGCGCAGACGTGGCGAAGCAGTGCAAATAATTTTGGCAGCTAGTCTGCGACGCACTCAACGAGTACGAGATTGACAATCAATATATAATCAACGCCGACCAGACGCCTCTTTGGTTGGAGATGCCGGCGACTACCACCGTGGAGCAGACGGGCGTGAAGCCGGTGCCCATCCGCAGCGATGGTTACGAGAAAGAAAGAGTCACCGTGATGCTGGCGTGCACGGCGACGGGCGAGAAGTTGAAGCCACGGGTGTTTCTCAAGTGCAAGACAGTGCCAAAGGGTGACTTCTCGAACAGTAAGCACATGTTCTTGTGCGCATTTTTCGACGTTAAAGACAAAAAGAAAGAAAGAAAGAAAAAAAAAAAAAAAAAAAAAAAAAAAAAAAAAAAAACCACCGCTTGCTTGTGTGCAGTTTCGTGGTCGGCTGCCAAGAGAACGGGTGGATGGAGGCCACGGGCATCATCCAGTGGCTCGATGAGGGCGTGGTGCCGTTCCTGAAGCCAAAATTCGGCGTGCAGAGTTGGAGCACCATGCTAGTACTCGACTCCTACCGTGGTCACCTGACCAAGGAAGTCAAGGCGAGATTCACGGCGCTCAACATTGTGCCGGCGGTCATCCCGGCAGGATGCACGGCAGTCGTGCAGCCGCTCGATGTGTTGCTGGTATTGAGTGTTTGCCATCAATACCAGTCCTAGTTTGAGCAGGATAGCATGAACACTGTGACACCTGCAGGTGAGCGACGACATGTCCTCCCGTCTCCCCTTTGTGTGCTTGTTTGCCTGCTTGTGGACTGATGTGTTCCCCTCTCCCTTTCATGTGGTGCAGGGAACATCAAGAAACACCTCTGGCTGTGGTACTCAAGTGGATTTCACGGGCGTGGAAGGCTGTGCCCGTCGACCTAATTAAGAAAGCCTTCCTCACGTGCGGCATCAGCAATGCCCTTGACGGGAGCGAAGACCATGAGGCGATGGCACACTGGAGAAGCCAGCTGACCCACGAGGTAGAGGTAGACGACGACATCCAAGCAGACAGGTTCTGGGGCAACAACTCCACGGAGCCTGAATCGGACGAGGAGGAAGAGCAGGCCTAAGGCTAGACTAGGCATGATGATGTTGTTTAGGCTATGACAATAGTCACCCTATTGTATGTGATGTTTGAGTTAATGGAAAATTACAGCTAATGTAGGCTAGCCTTCATGGAGGTCCAATAATAATGACAGAAATTAAACAAGTATGAAATTCTTGTTCATAGAGCAAGGGTGCGCTTATAATAAGTAACGGTTTTATAAGGGATGCACATCTAATTGAGGATCGGCCATAAGCGCCAGATATAAGTGCATGGCTTTTAATATGCCTGCGGTTATATCTAGGGCGATATGGTACTAGTCAATGATTCCTACACTCTATTTCTGACATGGTATTCAGAGAAGGTCCCTTCGTAGGACCGCTCCGTTAGGGCCCACCAACCGTACATACTGCCCCATAAGCTGCTGCCGCGCGCGCCGCCTACGTGCGCCCTACCCACACGCACGCTGCCTACACGCGCCCTGCCTTGCTGCCCTGCAGTCCGCGTGCCGCCCTGCCCTGCAGCCCGCGCGCTGCCCTGCCCTGCATCCCGCACGCTGCCCTGCCCTGCTGCCCGTACGCTGCTCTGCCCTGCAGCCCGCGTGCCATCCTGCCCTGCAGCCCGCGCATTGCCCTACACTGCAGCCCGCGCACCACCCTGCCCTGCAGCCAGCGCGCTGCACTGCCCTACTGCCCTGCCCTGCAGCCCATGCGCTGCCCTGCCACTACAACGACTACCACTACTGCTATAGCTGCAACTACAGTGGTTGCTTCTGACGCCCTTGCGCCGCTGCTACTGGCTGCCACTGCCTGTCAACGCCACTATCACAGTCGTAGCAACGTCTGGCGATGGACAGCAACAGTAGTGTCAGCCGAAGACTCTATCGCCACAGCACCTTTGCAAGTGGGTTGATCGATGAGGCTGCTCTGGTCTTGGAGCTTGGGATTTCATGCGTGCTGGCGGTACTGGACAGCAGCAGCAGTCTCGTCACCAGGAGGCTCTCTCGCCACAGTAGCTTCGTGAGTGGGTTATTCAGCGAGGCTGTCCTGGTGGTGGAGGTTAAGGTGCTGGAGGTACTGGACAGCGGCGGCGGCAGCGTCAGCAGGAGACCCTCTCACCGCAGCAGCTTCGCGAGTGGGATCTCAGCGATGCGTCCCTGGTAGTGCAGAGGCTACTAGTCTAGGTGCCTGCGAGCCTGGTAGCACAGGTGCAGTTACTGTGGAGGCTTTGCACACCTTCACGCTTGACTCAGGCGCGACTCGTTGCTTCTTCCGCGACTGCACCACAGTCATACCGCTCACTAAACCTGTCCCGGTCTCTCTGGCTGACCCCTCTAGGGGCCCAGTTGTAGCACGTGCCTCCACAATTCTCCCGTGTCCGGCAGCCCCCTCAGGCTCCCTCACAGGTTTCCACCTCATCTCGATCTCTAAGAACTTGGAGAGTAACGCTGTCCTCCAGGACCACTTTGTCACTGTGGCTACTCCTAGGGGTGAGCTTGTGGCGATCTGTACGGACTCACACGCCGGCGAGCACCTCGCCATGTTCACTCGGAGCCCTGGGTCTGGCCTGTACACGCTAACCATTGAGTCTGCACAGGTAGCTGCGTCGGGTCAGGTAGTTGCGTCGCGTTAGTTCGCTGCGTCTTGTTCGTGATGGCTATTCTCGCACCAGATTCTCCTCTGGCACCACCGTCTTGGTCACCCCTCCTTGCCGCGCCTGCATGGCATGCACTCTCGTGTCCTTGTCTCTAGCCTCCCCTGGTCCCTGCCCCTGCTCCTGCGCTCGCTTGCACCGTCGTGCCTTCCCTGCGTCGAGGGGCGGCAGCGCGCCGCTCCTCACTCCTCGTTTCCGCCGACCATTGCTCCTTTACAGGCTCTGCACATGGACGTGTGGGGCCCAGCCCGCATCCGTGGACAGAACGAGAAGCGCTACTTTCTGCTGATTGTTGACGACTACACCCGTTACACCACGATCTTCCCCTTGCGGAGCCAGGCGGATGCCCGCGGTGTTTTGATCGACTGGATCATCGCTGTTCATAGCCAGCTGAGCGTGCGGTTTCAGCAGGACCCCCCGGTCCTGCGACTGCACTCTGACAGAGGCGGTGAGCTTTCCTCCAGCCTTCTTCGAGACTATTGTCATGCGGAGGGCATCGCTCAGTCGTTCATGCTTCCGGCCTCTCCACAGCAGAATGGGATTGCTGAGCGTTGCATTGGCTTGGTCACAGAGGGTGCTTGCACCTCCATGATCCATGCGGCTGCTCCCCATTTTCTGTGGTCGTTTGCAGTCCGATACGCCGCGCATCAGCTCAACCTCTGGCCCCGTGTCTCTGTGCCAGAGACCTCGCCTACACTGCGTTGGACGGGGGAGGTTGGCGATGCGTCGGCGTTTTGGGACTGGGGCGCGCTCTCCCTGGTCCACGATACCACTTCAAGCAAGCTCTCTCCTCGCACTCTCCGCTGCATCTTCCTTGGCTTCCCCATCGACGCCCCGCCCTGGCAGTTTTACCACCCTGCCTAGCGCCGCGTCCTGTCCTCACAGGACGGCATCTTTGAGGAGTCGGTCTGCTTCTACCGTCTACACCCGCACGTGTCCTCCCCACTCTCCCCGCCGCCCCTCTTCTTGCTCCCCCCACAGGGTCCTACTCCCTCAGGTGTGTCTCAGGTCGACCCATCCCCCTTGATTGAGCCTTTGGAGGTCTCCTCTGACACCTCTGGCCCAGCTGAGGGGGGTGACCCTGCTGCTGATGACACAGCGGCCACTCGCCGCTCCCCGCGCTTAAACACCCCTCTTGGTTTTCTGCCTCGGCCGTCTTCGCTGCCTCCGCAGCCTGTTGCTGTGGACTCTAGTGCTGCTGGGGGTGTTGACCCTGAGGGTGCGGACTCTGGGGGTGCTGGTCTGAGGGTTGCTGAGTCTGGGGGTGCTGTTTCTGGGGGTGCTGACTCTGGGGGTGCCGGTTTTGGGGGTGCTGACACTGGGGGTGCTGCAAGTCCTAGTGGTGGTGGAGACGTGGGTGCTCCTGCTGAGGGTTCTTGCGTTGAAAAGCAGCAGTAGTCTCGTAGATAGAAGACCCTCTCGCCGCAGCAACTTCACGACTGGGTTGTTCGGCGAGGTAGTCCTGGTGGTGGAGGCTATCGTGCTGCAGGTGCTGGAGGTCCTGGAGCTGTTGGGGCTGGAGGTACTGGAGCTGCTGGTACTGGAGGTACTGGAGCTGCTGGTGTTGGAGGTGCTAGCGCTGGAAGTGCTGAAGGTACTGGAGTTGTTGGTGCTGGAGGTACTAGAGCTGGAGGTGCTGGAGGTGCTAGAGCTGCTGGTGCTAGAGGTGCTGGAGCAGTTGGTGTTGGAGGTGCTTGAGCTGCTAGTGTTGGAGGTGCTGGAGCTGCTGGTGCTGGAGGTGCTAGTGCTGGAGGTGCTAGAGCTGGAGGTGCTGGAGATACTGGAGCTACTAGTGCTGGAGGTGCTGGAGCTGCTAGTACTGGAGGTGCTAGAAATGCTGGTGCTGGAGGTGCTGGAGCTTCTGGTGCTAGAGGTGCTAGAGCTGGAGGTGCTAGAGGTGCTAGAGCTAGAGGTGCTGGAGGTACTGGAGCTGTTGGTGCTGGAGGTGCTGGAGCTGCTGGTGCTGGAGGTGCTAGAGCTGGAGGTGCTGGAGGTACTGGAGCTGCTGAAACTGGAGGTACTGGAGCTGGATGTGCTGGAGGTACTGGAGCTGGAGGTACTAGAGGTGCTGGAGCTGGTGGTTCTAGAAGTACTGGAGGTGCTGGAGGTGCTGGAGCTGCTGACGGTTTGGGCACTACGCAGCGCCGACTGTTTTTCTACCTGCAGCCGCAGTCGACCCTACCACCACCTAACTCGGCACTTCGTCAGGTTCTTAGTCTTCCGTCTTACACTGGCCTAACCAGTCACAGCCGCAGTTACTGCCTGGCTCTCCATTGTCTACTCCTTCTCCCTACCCTGCACAGACAAGCTCCCTGGCAGAGCGTCGTGAGCCTGTGTCTCGTCCTGCCTCCCCTCTTCACACTGTCAGTCGTGCTCATCGTTCTCGTCCTCCACCTGTCCCCGGCACGCACGCTATGGCACTTCGTCCTTTATTCCACAACGTATTGCTCTGCCGTCTCCTCTGGCGTCCTCTCTTCTTGACGTTACTGACCCTGAGTGCGACCTTGCTCATGCTGCTAGTCCTATTGTCATTCGTCTCCTCGCCACTATTGTCACTGACCCTTCCTTTCAGTCTACTGCTACGTTTTCCCTAGCCACTGAGCTAGTCGACTTTGCTACTACCCGTCGTCTCAACTACGTCGAGAGTCTTATTACTGAGTCCGAGTCTGTCTGTCCTCCATACGTCAGGGGTGAGCTTGCCCTTAGCAGTGACGTCCTTGAGGACAGGCAGTTTGAGTTTGAGTGTCTCACGGCCACTTTACCTCGTTTCACGTCCATGCTGCTTTGCCCCGAGGGAGACTCGGATGCACTTGACATCCCTACCTCGCGCTCTTACGCAGAGGCGATCACGTGTGAGTACTCCTTTCAGTGACAGGCAGCCATGGACGCAGAGATGGCTTCCTGGAAGTCCACATGCACCTACGTCAACGAGGTTCCTCCTCCTTGGGCGAATTTTGTCGATGGCATGTGGATGTTCAGAGTAAAGCGACTACCGGTTTCTCCGCCTGTTATGTGATGCTATCATTTGCATTCACGTCTGTCTGCCTCCCAACATATGTTCGTGCGTTGCATGCGTGGTGTGAGCGTGTGCAAGAATTTGTGTTTTCTGTGGTTTGGACTTTCTGAGTGTGTGTGAGTGTTATTTGGCCTGAGCAGATATCTCAAGTGACTCCTCTGCTCAAGAGCTTTTTGACGAACCAAGAATCGTCGCGATCGGAGCAAGAACGAGGAAGTTGTGATCGTTCAAAGATTTGTTTGTGTTGCGACGACTTTGGGAAGTTGTGAAGTGACTCAATATGGGGTACATACTTTTGGGGGTTGGGAAATTCGTCCCCATCACTGTAGATGCTGCCAAGTGGTTGGAAGAAACTAAATTGGGTTGGCAAGTGTGGCCAACTTGGGTGAGGTGGATTGTGGGGGTTGGGATAGTGACAAAAGTGAAAGTGGGGTTGCCTATGGAGAGGGGAATTGTATTGCATGGGGTTTCCTTGGTTGGGGACTCTCTTGGGACCTTCCCTCTCGTCCTCCTCATCCCCTCCCACCTGGTTTATTGCTACTCTAACTCTCTTGTGTAGTCATTCTGAAATTGTGAGACTCTTGTGGTTGAGTTAAGTTTTCTATGACAGCTTACCCCCTAGTGTGCCGAAATCCATAACTCAAGATTTACTTCACCTTTTCGTATGATTCAAATTGGGAATTGTAGCCACGGACTAGAGCTACAACATATCTGAAATTGTGAAGTTTCAACGGTGTGTTTTTCGTCGACGACGTTTCTTGTGAACTCGACGATTTTGTTCAGATTTCTAAGCCAACGATTTTGTGATATTTCGGCACCTAATCTTCGTAGTCCTCGTCCTTAGTCTCTAACAAGTGGTATCATAGCAGATTAAGGACTTTGTGGAGAGTCTATTGAAGTGTGAAGACCCTCCTAGACCCACCATGGCCTGTGGGCGTGCCTAAGTGGAGTTCTCGAGGTTGGATGTGACTTCCGCTAAGGGGAAACTCTGCCGAAATTTCGTTGGCGCCGACACTTGTGAAAATATTGTGGGACTTCAGTATGGACAGCAAGGGGGGAGCTAAAACCTGTGATTGGGAGCAGAGGAGATGAGTCAAGGGAGTGGAGAAGCAGCTGAGAAGAGGAGTGAGCCGCCACCATCCAAGATTGAGGCATTGGATGGCTCCAACTACGAGGAATGGAGCGGACAGATGAGGAGCGTCTTCAAGCGCTACAAGCTGCTGAAACTTGCGATGGGAGAAGAGAAGATGCCCGAGGAAGGAGATGCTCGGGATCGGTGGATTGAGCGGAGCGCGGTGTTGTTCGACCTCATCTTGCAATCGGTCAACAACGACATGTTCCAGCACATCAAGGACTTGGTTGAGTTGGACGACTCCGGTCCAAAGGCATGGAAGCTACTGCGCGACGTGATTCAGCCCAACACACTGCCCATGGTGATCGTGCTCGAGAAGGAGCTGGCGGCCATCTCCATGCGATCGGGAGATGATGTGAAGCCGGTCCTTGACAAGATCAAGGACACATATGCGAGGATGGCAGCGGCGGGCAGCGAGGTGTCGCAGATGTAGCAATGCACCAAGATCATCTCGGTGCTTGACAACTCGTGGGACAACCTCATCCCCACCCTCAACGTTCAGCAGGACAAGTGGACGCCTGAGTGGCTACGGCAGCAGATCCTACAGGAGGACTTCCGCAGGCGCCACACTGGAGGTGGTGCTGCCAACAAAACTGCTGAGGGGTATGGAGCTGCAGGAGGCAGCAGAGGAAGAGGGGGTGGGAGAGGCCGAGGCCGTGGGAGAGGCTTTGGCAGAAGGAGAGGCCGAGGTGACTACAACGAGGGGCATGGGAGCTCTGGAGGTAGGGGGAGCACCCGAATGGAAGGAGCTTGCTGGTACTGCAAGAAGGTTGGACACCCGTGGTTCAAGTGTTTTAGCCGGCCTGAGGGATGGGCGCCTCCAGGCATGAAGCCGCCAAGTGGTGAACGTGCACGAGGTGGCGTTGTGCAAGGTTCAGGTGCACAAGATGATGGTGCACAAGGTAAAGCCGACCCTGGGATGTTCCTCATGGTTGAGGATGTGCAAGGGAGTGGGGGTGATGTGGGTTCAGTTGGGAAGGTTGTGATGCACCCCCTCACTCACTGGGTAATCGATTCAGGTTGCACAAGTCACATGACCCCATGGGCAGATTTGCTTGACGAGGTAAAGCCTCCTGGGAAGATAAATTTTGTGGCTGCCGCTTCAGGTGCTTTGCTCCCTGTGATTGGTGTTGGGAATGCCAAGGTCATGGGAGCCAATGGGGGGCTTGTGGGGCTAGGAAACGTGCTGTTGGATGAAGGTTTATCCGCTAACCTCCTCTCTGTGCGCCGGCTGCAGAAAAGCAAGGCCAAAGTTACATTCGGCCCAACCAGCTGCCGTGCAAAGCTTGGGAAGTTGCTGCTGTGGGACTTGGAGGAGAAGAGCAGCTGCATCAAGGACCTCTGGCAGCTGCCCATCATTCCTTGGAATGGGAAACCACCAGCAACGGCAGCGGCAGCGGCAACGGCTAAAACAACTGCTGGGGGAGAGGAGACTGCACCAACTAATGGGGCCCTGGATGCAGTCAAGAAGGTGCAGCAGCCATTTGAAGTTCGATTTGGTTGTGGTGACGATGGGAAGTTGTGAGGTTGACTCCATATGGGGTACAGACTTTTGGGGTTGGGAAATTCGTCCCCATCACTGTAGATGCTGCCAAATGGTTGGGAGAAACCAAATTGGATTGGCAAGTGTGGCCAACTAGGGTGAGGTGGATTGTGGAGGTTGGGAAAGTGACAAAAGTAAAAGTGGGGTTGCTATAGAGAGGGGAATTGTGTGGCATGGGGTTTCCTTGGTTGTGGACTCTCTTGGGACCTTCCCTCTCGTCCTCCTCATCCCCTCCTACCTGGTTCCTAGCTACTCCAACTTTCTTTTGTGAACTTGTGAGAATAATTGTGATTGAGTTAAGTTTTCTATGGCAGCTTACCCCCTAGTGCGCCGAAATTCATAACTCAAGAAATACTTTACCTTATTGTACGTTTCAAATTGGGAATTGTAGCCACGTACTAGGGCTACAACATACCTGCGTTTGGTAAAGTTTTATTTGTGCGTTTTTTGTCGACGGCGTTTCTTGTGAACTCGACTTTTCGGTCCAGAAACTAGGCCCAACGATTTTGAGATATTTAGGCCCCTAATCTTCGTAGACCTCGTCCTTAGCCTCTAACAACATCGTCGTCGCTGTCATGGCCGGTGAGGATGGTGTCTTGCGAAGGGTTTGGGGGTGGTAACTTGGCATCCAAGAGTGGTACGCTGTTCTATTGTAGTTGTGGGCTTCACGAGTCGTATCGTCGGGATCGAATTGATGAATAGGTATGAAGGTTGGAGTTTGACGGGGGCTTGTAATGGGGATGTCGGGATATGGATCCGTTGGTGTGTTGTCAGTTTCTTCTGCATCCTCTGCCAGGTCTGCCTCAACCTGTGACGTGGCGAAAATGTGATGCCCCTCGAAAACCCTTTCCGGTGCCTTGTCAGCTTCTCGGTGTTCCTTGAACAGTGGCAGAGTCAGATTCTCGTAGAAGATGCAGTCACGTGATCCCGAGGTGAATGCCCTAGCATGCCCGGTCAGTAAATTTTCCGGTCGTTGCTGTGTTTAGCCTGTACTATACCATGCAGCCGAACACTCGAAGAAGATGTGTGTCCGTTTTTCTGCCCGTCCAAGCATTGTTAGGAGGACAGCAAGTTGTGCAGCCGAACAGTGTGATTCATCGCAAAAGGCCAATATCTGGTTGGGATGGCCGACTGCTGCATCAGATCCTTCATCCTTGTGGCGAGGCTCCTCTTTGTCCGTTGTGCTACTCGTTGTTTGTGAGCACAGGGCAGGGACAGCAGGTGCTCGATCCATTCTCAGGCACGCACACTCGCCAAGCGCCACTCACCACGGCACTGCTTCATCTTGGCGTCGTAGGCCTTGGACCCAGGGCACACACACTGGTTCTTGCCGTCCCTCGCAATGCACCTTGCCTCTGACCCACAGTCATCACTGCAGCCTGTGGTAGAAGCATGGGTAGGCAGGGAGAAAAATGACATGGCGAGGCTCAAAACGATACAGCTCAATCCTTGGCACTTGGTACGAGGCAGGATAGAGTGCGTGCAAGTGAGCAGGAGAGTGTGTTTGCACGCTGGACAGGCGTGTGGCAGCTAACAGGTGAGTGCGGGGGCAGTCGTGCAATCTCACCCGTCTCGCATCTCACTGACGCTGGAATCCGGTCGGCAGGGAGCGTCCTGAGAGCAGCAGCAGCGGGGGCACGGGGGCGGCAGGGGAGCACAGGGAGCGATGAGAGTGAGACACGTGGAAGAAGGAGAGGGGCGCGCATCCGTGCCAACCGAACCAAACCGAAGGAGGTTTCTACCGGTGCGGCACGTGCGAGCTCACCACTGACTGGAGGCAAAGTCCAAAACAGCCCAATCCGGCGGGGGACGCAGGATCGTCTCGTAGGGGCTTGCCCCGCAGCCCGGCGCGGAGTGGAAGGAGATGCTGCTGCACCTGCGCTCAGCACCAAGCATGCCCTGCCAGTCGATCTGCGCGTTGACGTTGCTTCCATCCGCGAACACGCTCCGATCCACGTCTTCGCATACACAATTTCTGATCAACAAGTACTGATCTTCGAATGACACCATCGAATCGCATACAGCGTCAACGCTGGCGGCGGTGAGGAGCGCGAGTGCGACGACGGCAGCGAGGGCCGTGGCGAGGCCGGCTTGAAGGGCGGAACGCGGGCCGCGCGCCATGGCGACGAGAGGCGGGGCGATTGGCGAGGGGAAGGTGAGGCTGCGCGCTGCGGCAGCGTGGTGAGCGCGTGATGCGGCGGCCCGCACCCGCGCCGACGGCTCTGCACTGCGGCTTGCCGCTGCTGCGGTGGCGGATCCAAGCAAGAGCGAGGCGATGAGAACCGAGATGGAGTGAAGCGACGCACGGCGCAGCGATGAGTGAAAGGAGACTGAAAAGGAGGGAAACTCGAGTGGAATGGCGAGATATGGTGAAGGGAGGGAAGTGGGGGTTTATGTAGCGAGAAAGCGGCCATTCCCGCCGCATTAGCCGGGGAGGGGACGAAAACGGGATGAAAAGGTATCGTGAACGAGGCCCGGAGTGCACCCATCACGCATTGCTGCATCGCTATTGGACAACTACGGAGTCGAGTCGTGCGATTCTACTTATTTGTTCAAGCTATTTGACTCCCACAACGCGATCATGAGGATGATCGTGGTCGCGGTGCAGGGCCCAGGAAATTAGGGTGTTTTTCCTTGAGACTTATTTTGCTGTACGTTTTTGTGACCGCGCTGCTAAAACGGGCTTCCACGATTGTACCACCAGGTCATTGGGTGGCACGAGCATCCAAATCACCCTGCGATTGCAAATACGAGCTGCTTGCGGCACTGCCTTCCGTGACCACCAGTTTTCCCCCCTCCTGTATTTTCCCTCTCAAATGTCATCCGTTCGGTTCAGTCGCGAATGCGACTGATTTCTCAGGAAACCTGTCCAAAATCACGAAGGACCTATCCGCGAAGAAGTGCATACTCAGATTTGGCTAGTGTGATTAGAAGGGCCAACCAGCGGCACGAGTTGTTGTGAAGTATGGGTATCTTCTAGCCTACGTTAAAGCCGACCGTCTGTCCATGTCCCTGCATTATATCTTCCAGTTGCCTTGCGACCCCTGCTGAACCGTTCCTTCTTCGTTCCTTCACAAGGGGAAACGAAGCACCCTGCCACTCTCGGGTGTGCTGCGCCTGCCACACTGCAGCGGCAGGGTGAAAGGTGGGTCACAACTTGTATCTGGCTGGGTGTTCCAAAACACATTAAAAAATCCTACTGTTTGACCCGCCGCAACGTGGTGCAGAACCCAAGAACGCGGTGCAGAACCCAAGAACGCGGTGCAGAACCCAAGAACGCGGTGCAGAACCCAAGAACGCGGTGCAGAACCCAAGAACGCGGTGCAGAACCCAAGAACGCGGTGCATTGCAATTGATTGGTGCACGCCAGTGCGCAACACCAAGCCGACCCAACCCCAGCCCTTGAAACATGACGAAACTACCACACTACGGTATTGTCCCACAATTGCTGAAGCACTTAAAACTTGGTGTGAAATATTCTGTAAATGTAAGGAAATTTACACGCACCTCAATTCACCTCTTACACTGTTGGACTCCCAAAAGTGCAGCAAACCTCTCCACTACCATTCCATCCCATCCAAGCCAACTCGGCAATCAACTCATGACAGGCAAAACAGAAAGCTGCAAGAAACCCGAACCAGGCCCTCAGATTCACTTTGAGGCACGTAAGGGTATCAGGGTCCCTCTGGCCCTAGACCCTGATCGACAGGGTCGCCTAGGAAAAAAGCCTGAAAGTTCAGTGTTACTTAAAAAAAAAGTCTGATGCATCAGTGTCACCTATAGAAAAAGGCTGATAGTAGTGAAGCTGATTTTTTAACCTCTATGAAGGTCGCAAACAGCCTTCAATCTATCTATCTATCTGTGTTGTAAACCAAAGCCTATCTTGCTTGCTAGCTAGCTATGCATTGCATCCAGCATGACTCTGGGTCTGGGTGAGTTCAGTAATCATCATCTGATGAGGCCTGCTTGTCATCATCATCTTCTCTTCCCTTAGCCTGTCGTTCTGCCCACTCTTCCTCCTCTAGGGCCTCCTTTCCCGTGCTATCCCTGCCCTCTCCCTCTCTTTCGGGTGGTGCCGCCACATTGCCGAATGGGCGGCGCTTCTTGTAGCTGCGCCAGATCTGCACCACCTCATCGTAGTTGGGCTCGTACTCGAGTAGAGACATGGTGACGAGGTCTTCGAGGCGGGCGTCCTTCAAGCTCCCCCGCTGCCACGATTTGATAACGTTTTGGCGTGAGAAGCCGCGCTCACACTCCACTGTGCTCAGCGGCAGCACGGCGACAGCCACCCAGAGACGCACCAGATTGGGGTAGCCAGTCGCCCAGTCGCTTGTCTTCAGCATTGCTGTTAGGCCTGCGTGGAAGCTCCGCTCGTTCTTCGGGGCACCTGCGAGGATGGGGCAGAAGGCCCGCAGCTCCTTGATCGCACGCCGCTTGTCGACCCCTGCCACATAATGCGGAAGGGAGAGAGAGAGGGGGTTTTTGAAAGGCTGGCAAGTGCGTACACCATACGTTGATGAAATGCAATGACACAATAAGACGGACAGCAACAGTGCGAGAGCGGGAATACCTGGAATGATGTAGTCCGTGTCCTGTGCCCTGAACAGCCTCACGAGAGACTCGAGCCACTCGAGACACTGCCTGTGGCGCTCTGCTCTCCCCAGCTCCCACTCGTCAGGCATGAACAGCCGCACTCCCACCAGGGAGTCCAGGTCCTGGAACCGTGTGCTGAGGTTTTGCACGAGCGTCTCGGCGAAGGTGGTGCAGAGATCGACGCAGGCGTCGTGGGAGCCGAGGGTCGGGTAGTCTTCGCTCGGCTTCTCGTGCAGCTCGAAGGTGTGTGTCGTGGGCCGCCCGTCCGAGTCGACTCCCTGCACCTTCACCTCGGGATTGCCCCCCTCAGGCCCGTGCTTCTTGATGAACGGGGAGAGGCGCGCGCTCACCCCGCCTCCAAAGTCGTCACCACAGTCGACGTAGCGGGACTCTAGGAATGAAATCGACCGGCGGATCTGCCCGTGGACACTTGCAATGTCCAGCTGTTAGGGGTCAACAGGGCGAACAGAGGATGGAGAGAAGGCCAAATCAGTGCAAAGCAGATTCTGCTTAAGCAGTACATCAAACAGTGACTCACAAACCGAAACAAGGCACACAATCCAGCAACGATAGTAACCAAGCTCACCTCACGCTGCTGGAATGCCCTGTTCAGCACATTGAGCTGCTCGAGGACGTCTGCAAGGAAGTATAGCAGAAAGTGAAACCTGTAGCTCGTGGCGAGCTCGTAGAGGGTGATGTCCCACTCATACAGCATCACGATCAGCGCGGGGAAGACCTCTACCGCGCGCAGAATGGCGTCACCGCGGGAGAGCCAGCGGACGTCGTGGATCCCTTGTAGCTCCAGGTTTGTTTTCGTGAACACCTCCTGCAGGCCAATGAAGCGTTGATGCCACGGGCCAGAACGCCCCAAATGCTCTGCCACTTGGCGGAGCAGGGAGTCCACCATGCCGAACTCGGGGAGTTGTTCAGCGGCGTCCTTTGCTGCGAGGGCCTCCCTGCATGCACACCAGCATTAAAACCGGCTCAAGGAGGGGTTAGCAGGGGATGCAGCAGGGACTGTATGGAAGCAGTAAACAGAAGATGAAAACTGACCTGTGGGCGATGCAGTGGCTCGAAACAAGATGCGGGATGCGGAGGCGAAGTCGAGCGACAAGGCCGTTGTGTTTCCCCATCATCACACTCGCTCCGTCAGTGCTTATGCCGGATATCCTCGCCATTTCAATGCCTAGGGCCTGCAGGTGGGACAAGAGCACTGAGAGGAGAGAGGCTGCATCGCCCTTCTCCACGGTCAGCAGGGCAAGGAACTCAGTCACGGGACGATTTTCACGGATGAATGTCGCGAAAACAATCATATGCTTTCCCCGACACCTGTCCGTGCTTTCGTCGCACGTGACGCCAATGTATGGGCTGCTGAGGATGTGCTGCAGTTGCGTTGTGTGCAACCATGTGGCCATCGACTGTGTCAGCTGCCCGAAGCCGTAGCTGCAGCGCATGTCAAACAACACAACGTCAGATAATTCGGTTGAGTTTCACAAACACGGTTGCAGTTAGATTAATTCAACACTCACGTAGTATAATAGGTTCCGTAGCCTTTTGCTGGGAACCCGGGCACCTTGAGTCGCGCGAGGTAGCGCACAAGATTCACCCATAACTCTATGGGTGCATCTTGCTTGGTCACGAAGAGCAGGGAGTCGAGGAGCTTGACGACCCGCTCCTTCTCCGTGTCGCGAGCGAGATTGTCGCCGTTGATCCGTGGCTGCGTAGCGACGTCGTCGAGAAGCTTCTGCTGGTGTTTCAACGCCTCCTTGTGCTTGGTAGTTGCCGCATGCCGTTTGAACGCCTGCGTCTGAACGTCTGTGGCGCCCTTTCCGCCTCTCCCACACGGTCCAGCGTAGCCTGCGTGCTCCGTACAGATGCTGCACTTGAAAGCGGGGAAACCGTCAGCTTTTTTTAGCAGAATAAGCCAAGAAAACCGCTCGAGCCACTCGCTTTTGTACTTATACAGAGCCTCCGCGTAGGTTGCGTCTGGCCCTGCCGGTTTAGAAGGCCCAGGTGTTGAGGGCGACGCCTGCGTGCCTGCGGTCGCGGGCGTCGACAGTTGGTCGGCTGGCGAAGCCGGTGTTGCACCAGCGGGACCTCCCTTCTTGGGCCACGGCAGCGTTGACTGCGTGTACCTGGCGGACTTCTTAGCCACTGGCACCGCCGCGATTTCTTCACCTGAAGGGTTGGAGCTGTCTTGCTCCAACACGGGCGCAGTAGGGGAGGGACACAGAGGCTCGTCGATGGGTTCAAATGGAACATCGACGGTCGGCGCGACTGCAGGCGCCTTTCCATGGTTATCTACTGCCGCTAAGTTGGAGAATAGCAGATCCAGCCCGGTAACGGCCGCGGACAGATCAATTGGCGAACGATGAGCGGGTTCATCGCCGGGGTCATCAGGTCGTTCAATGGCGTCCGGGTGGTCCGCCATTGATTGCGCTGTGAACAAGCAGCATCTAACGGGACTCCCTAGCTAGCTGAACGATGGAGGTTTGCCAGGAAGAGAGGACACACGGCTGACTGCCTCTTGGTACACCAGGCAGCAACGCGATGAAACCTTACACATGCTAGATGGAAGGAAAGCATGGAGCAGACTGGGGTGGGAGACTGGATGGCTGGCAGCACGGCTGGGCGGCGTGGATGCATCCGTGCTTGCCAGCACGACTTAGACAAAACGGGCCAGAGGACCACAGATGCTTCACATGGGCCTGAATCCCTCGTTGCGCTGCCTGCCAGCATCGCTGTGCTGCAACCCTGTAATTGGCCAAATCAGGAAATGCTATCAAAGTGGCCAATCATCGCACCACGCGCGCCAACAACGCATCCCTCTACGAGGCAAATTTGTCTGCTACTCACCGCCACGCCCTGCTGACACCGCGGGAATCTGATATTCCCTGTACAGCCGGGCAACTACACACGAACCGTGTAGGAATCGCTTTCAGGGTCGGATTCGTTACAACGTAGTGGAATCAGTGTCACTAAAATTTTTTTGCTGAAAGTTCAGAGTCATGTGCTAGGTGAAGGCTGAAAAATCAGCCCCACAAAAAGCTGAACACTGGAAAATCAGTGTAGGTTAAAAAAAAACCCTGGAAATCAGGAATTTCAGGGGAAAATTCCTGATATCGTAGGGCCTGACCCGAACCCACAGACTGGCGCCAGTAAGTGATGTCTCAGCCGCGTGGAAACGGAAACCGTGGGCCACGTGGATACAGTGTGGAAGCATTGGGAGCATGTCCTCCTAAAGGGCCACCCCTGTGTCCTCCTGCCCCACCAGGCGGCCCAAGCAAAGGCCCTACCCCTTGTGGGCCCATCCTCTGCCCTGCCATCCCTGCCCCGCCCATGCCACCCATGCCTGCAACACTGCCCATGCTCCCCATCCCCATCCCTTGGCCCATCCCCATGCCTGGACCTACCCCTGCAATGCCTTGACCTGCCCCCAAGCCCATCCCCCCTCCAGCCACCCCACCGGGCTGTGCAGCAGGGGAAGGCGAGGAGTACCAGCCAAGGCCCGATGCGAGGGGGCGCAGTGTGAGCGACGGCACTGCCAGGTTGCCGCTGCTGCTACCGCTCAGGGGTTGCGCGGATGCACCCACGTACTGGCCTGCCCACTGGTGGGCAGGCGTGTGGGGACTGGGCGCACGCACATGAGGGGGCGTGCGCGCGTTGAGGCGGTGTTGGGGGAATGGAGAGGAGGTGGAGGGCGGATGGGCAGAGCGGAGGAGGTGTGATGGGCGCGCTGGCATGGGCTGGTGCATGGGGGAGGGGTTGAACCTCCCAGGAGGAGGGCCGAGGCGAGGGGAAGGGCCGATGGGAGGCGATGGACGGAGGGGAGGAGAGAAGAGCACGGAGGGTCGCATTTGAGGTGTGAAGGGAGAGGGAGGGCCAGGGCAGGGGTGCACGAGTGGGGGAGATGTGTGGTGCGGGATGCGGTGGGGAGGAGGGCCGGCACGGCCCGGGGGGGAGCTGAGGAGGGCGCGGTGGGTAGGGCGGGGGAAGGGCGGCCCCAACGCAGCAGAGCCCATGCCCATGCCCCTGCCCATGGCCATGGGGGGCATGGGGCGCATGGGTGGGCCCTGGGGGAAAGGCCGGTGGAACTGCTGCTGCTGCTGCTGCCGCTGGTGTTGGTGGTGAGGGAGGAGGGGAGCAGAGGTGAAGGGACGGTTGCCAGTGGCGGTGATGGCGGTGGCCTGCAGCAGGCGCTGTGCCTCAAAGCGGTCGCGGTCCACTATGCGGTGCGCCTGGGGGCGAGGAAGCGCGGCGTACAGCACCTCGTCAAACACGTCCCGCCCCCGCGACTCCGCTGCTGTCAGCGGCAACACAAAGTTGGCTGACCGGGTGCATGGGGCACAGCAATGAGGTAGGGGGAAATGGGAGGTGCGGTGGGGAAAGTGATTGATCAGCTGCTGGTTGTGGTGACAACTGCTGGACGAATCTGCATTGGAGTGGACGACTCAAAAAGTCATGTGCTCTGCTGTAGGGACGGCCTAAGAGGAGGAGCTAAGAGGAGGCCTTAACGCACCTTTCATCTCCTGCACTGTGAGAAGAGGCACCTCCTTGCCTGTCTCCTTGGTGCGGCGGTCACTGCGACGCCTCCACTCCGTGTATGTCAGCACCACCACCACCGCCACCTGGGCGAGGGATGTGCATGACACACACACATGCACACATGCACACATGCACACACATGCACACATGCACACATGCACACACATGCACACATGCACACATGCACACATGCACACACATGCACACATGCACACATGCACACACACATGCACACATGCACACATGCACACACACATGCACACATGCACACATGCACACACACATGCACACATGCACACATGCACACACACATGCACACATGCACACATGCACACACACATGCACACATGCACACATGCACACACACATGCACACATGCACACATGCACACACACATGCACACATGCACACATGCACACACACATGCACTCACGCACACACACATGCCAACACACATGTACACACACATGCACACATTCACAAACACACACACACACACACACACACACACACACACACACACACGTGCACACATACCCACACGCATCCACACACACATGCACACACACACGCACACACACACGCACACATGCACACGCGCACATGCCAACACAAATGCACACAACCGCACACATGCCCACACAAATGCACACATGCGTGAGAGCATGAACTACATGGGAGCAATTGCAGCAATGGAAGCAGCAGCAGAACATACAAAAAAGGGGCACGACTCGATGCCATCAAGATTCAGATTCACTCCATGACATCTCGCCTCGCCTCCCTTACCATACCAGCTTTCCGCTTTCCCTTCTCTTCCCCCCCTCCTTCCCTTCTTGTCTTTCCCTCTCTCCCGCAACAACCCCACAACCGCATCCCCCTCCCCGTCCCATTTCTCTCCGCCCATTCCTCTCCCCCCATCCTCCCCTCCCCCAACAGCACCGCACCTTCTTAAAGTGGTGGAAGGGGCGCAGCTTGCGGCGGCGGGCGTGGGCGTACACGTTGGTCTGGTCCAGGATGTAGTTGCGCGGCACGGCAGCAGCGCGCTCCACCAGCGTGCCAAACACCTGCGATGCCATCGGCATCAGCTGCGCCCACCGCTGCCCATACCCCTCCTCGCTCCGCTCGCCCTGCTTGCCTTGCCCGCCTGGCCCCTGTGGTGGCGAGCGGAAGAGGGTGTGTGTGTGATGAGGGGAGGGGCGGGCGGAGAGAGTGAGAGTGGGGTATTAGTGTTAGGGAGGAAGGGAGGAAGCGAGTAGACGCTTATGAGGATTTTGAAGGCGATTCAGGTAGAGGACAAGGGTGCAATAGGAGGCAAGGGCGCAATAGGGCGCGGAGAAGAAGGGGAGGGATTGGGGAGGAGGGGGGTTGATATGCATGGGCCTATGTGGATGGTGCAAGTGCCATGGAGCATTCGAGACAGCTGCAGAAACGATGTGGAGGGACACAGCCGAGAGGTGGGAGGGGTGTGGGAGGGGGGTGGGAGGGGGGTGGGAGGGGGGTGGGAGGGGGGTGGGAGGGGGGTGGGAGGGGGGTGGGAGGGGGTGTGGGAGGGGGGTAGGAGGGGGGTGGGAGGGGGGTGGGAGGGGGGTGGGAGGGGGGTGGGAGAGGGGTGGGAGGGGGCATGATGTGAATCAACAAGAATTTTCTGATCACGCAAAGTCACTTCCCCAACCCCCCCCTTTCACCATCTCCCCACGCAGCACCACCATCATCCCTTTCATCCCCCCTTTCTCCCTCCCTCCCCCTTGCCCCACGTGCCCCCCCATGCGCACCTGCATGAGCGCCAGCACGCGGTCAGTGCCCAGCACCACATAGCGCTTTTCCGGATGTGCCCTCGCCCTCTCCTCCGCACACGTGGACTTGCCACTACCCGGCAGCCCCACCATCATCACCACCTCGCACTCCTCCCTCTTGCCCAACGCCGGCCCCGCCACACGCACCACCACGCCCCCTCCTCCCGCCTCTGTTGCTTCTCCAGCTCCACTCCCCTCCCCCCCTGCCTCTGCCCCTGCCTCTGCCCCTGCCCCTGCCCCTACCCCCTCGGTGGCCTCTGCAGCCTCAGCCCGATCTCCCCCGTCCCCATGCCCTGCCTCCTGCTTCGCTGCGGCCTCCCCACTGCTCTGTGCGTTGGCAGCAAGGGGCGTGCTTGCAGGGACGGTGGTAGGGGGGGCAGCCCCAGCCTCGGAAGGGGCGGCGCAGGGGGCGGAGAGGAGGGGCGCGTCGGACCAGGGCAGGTAACCCGGGGGGGGTGAGAGGCCGTCCGCGAGTGAGAACTGTAGACGCACTGCAGAGAAGGAGGGACGGGTTAAGGTTAGGGCAGGGCCGTAGGGGAGGGATGGGGGCGGCCAGCGATGAGGCGCGATGAGTAGCGGGCATGCGAGGGGGCAAGGCAAGCGAGGGGGCGAGGCAAGCGAGGGGAGCGAGGAGGACATGACTGACGGCCAGGAGCGAGGGAGCGCGGGAGGGTGCAAGGGAGGGAAAGAGGGAGGGAGGGAGGGAGGGAGGGAGGGAGGGAGGGAGGGAGGGAGGGAGGGAGGGAGGGAGGGAGGGAGGGAGGGAGGGAGGGAGGGAGGGAGGGAAGTGGAGGGTGGGAGGGAGGGAGGGAAGTGGAGGGTGGGAGGGAGGGAGGGAAGTGGAGGGTGGGAGGGAGGGAGGGAAGTGGAGGGTGGGAGGGAGGGAGGGAAGTGGAGGGTGGGAGGGAGGGAGGGGAGTGGAGGGTGGGAGGGAGGGAGGGGAGTGGAGGGTGGGAGGGAGGGAGGGAAGTGGAGGGAGGGAGGGAAGTGGAGGGAGGGAGGGAAGTGGAGGGTGGGCGCGGGGCAAGGCATCCCGCATTACCTTTGACATTCTTCACGAGCACGTGGGGGAAGAGCGCTGCTTTCAACCACGCATTCCCGTCCTCCACGCCACCACCACTCACGGTGCCTTCCCCTGTGGCATCACCGGCACTCCCCGTGCCCCCCACCCCTCGCCCCTGCTCGCCACCATCTACCTCCATCTCTGTGCTCCTGCCCTTGTCATTTTCGCCCGCATCCCCTCCCTCTCTCGTCCCCTCCTTGCCCTCCTCCCCTGCCACCTTACCCATCTCCCCTCCACCTTTTTTCTCCTCGCCTCCACCTTCGCCCTCCGCCTTTCCTTCACTACCCTTCTCTCCTCCCGCCTCCCCCACCTCTTTGCCTTGCTCTGTTCCCTCAATGCCCTGCTCACCGCCTTCCTTGCCCTTCTCACCTTCCCCTTTGCCCTGCTCCCCTACCTCCCCGCTCTTTTCCATTGTTCCATCCGTTCCGTTCCTTTCTTCAACTTCACCGCCCTCCGCTCCCTTCACCTCTCCCCCTTGCCCCCCACCCCCTCCTGCCGCCCCTTCCCCATCGCCCTCCACCGCTTCAACCTTCTCTGCCACACCAACCTCCCCTTCTTTACCCTCCTCCGCCTTCCTTTTTTCCTCCCCGCCCACCACCCCACCCCCTTCCCCCGCAGCAGCCCCCACTCCTTCCCCCTCATCCCGCGCCTCAACACTCCCCACCTCCCCTCCTCCCGCAACCCCGCCCCCCTCGTCCCCTTCCCCCCCTCCTCCCCCCTCCGCCAGCTCCGCAGCGCCCCCCAGAGGCGGGAGGCGGAAGGCCTCGCCGAGCCAGGCGCCGTTGAGCGCGAAGGCGAGGGCGCGCGCAGGGAGGTCCACGGCACACAGCACCACGTCCCCGCGCGCCCAGGGGCGCGCGTACGGGGCGACCGCGCCCCCCGTGATTTTCTGAACGGCGTGTGAGGTCAGGACGAAATTGATGGAGAGGGGGGGAGAGCGGGCACGTTAAGGAAGCGGAAAACGAGGGGGGCGGGGAGAGAGGGGAATGAGGGGAGGCAAAATTGACAGAGGCAGGGAGCACGAGGGCGAGAAGAATGAACGATGGCTGGACGCTGCAAGGCGGCTTCATGGGTTCACCGCTCCCCACTCCTAAACCCCTCTCCCATTTCCCCATCTCCGGTCTTCCCTCTCCTCTCTCCCCTCTCCCCTCTCCCCTCTCCCCTCTCCCCTCTCCCCTCTTCCCTACCCTCGCTCACCCTCCCCAAGGGCTCATCACCTTGCCCTACCGCTCTTCATCGTACCCCACCTGCCTCCCCGCTCGCCACTCCCCGCGCCACTCCCCTCGCCGCTCCCTTACGCGCCCACACCCCCCTTCTCCTGCACCTCTGTCCCTCCCCCGTCTCCCCTCCGCACCCCACCTACCTTCCCACTGCTGCCATATGCAAAGCTGTCACGTGTCTCCCCCAGCGACCCCACGTCAGCATCCAACGTGGACACGCCTATCCGACACAAATATCTCTCGTCCTCCGGGATTCCCACAACCGTCTCCCCGCCTGTGCCCGCTTGCGCCCTATCCCCCGCCGCTGCTGCCCCTCCCGGTGCTGCGGCGCCCGCCGCCCCTCCCCGCAGCACCCGCGCGTCCAGCGCCTGCTCCTCCTCCACCACGCACGCGAAACAATACCGCCCGCCGCTGCCGCCGCCTCCGTCGTGCGCACTCGCCGTTCCCGTCGCGGCAGGCCCCGCTCCTTCCGCCGCTGCTTCCAACCCCACATGTGCTATCACTGCCCCCTCCCCTTGCCCTGTCGCCCCCCCCTGAGCCGTGCTCGCAGAGGCGTCCGCTGCCCCCGAGGCTGCTGCGGGGGTGGCGGCAGACGGGGTGCGAAGCGCGATGCCGTAGTTGGCGCGCGCGCCCGACCACATGTACGCGAAGCCGCCGTGCGATAAGCCCGCGCCCAGCAGACCGCGATCCGATATGGTGAAATCTGATTGACGGGAGAAACGACGGTGCGCGGGAGAGAGACGCAAGAGAGAGGGCAGGAAAAGGGAGAGGTGAGAGCGGGTGGCAGGGGTTGACGAAGGCGGCACCAGCAGTGGGCTTATCACGCACCGAGGGTGCAGTCTGCAGGGTTTAGCGCCACAGCCGTTGGATCATCCGGCATGGCGGGCTCCTTCTTGGAAGAGGAATCGCAACCGTTCGCTGGCTGAGACGCATCGGCCAGGATCGAAGGGTCGGGTCTCGCCTTCTTAGCCTTGTGAACCTCGCCGTCGCCGTCATCGCCAGTGTCGCCGGCGTCGCCGGCGCCGTCGCCAGCTGCTAGATCCACGTCGCATGCGTCGCCAAGGCCGTCGTCGCCATCTCCGATGTCCACGTCGCACGCGTCGCCGAGACCGTCTTCGCCATCTCCAAGATCTTCGTCGCATGCGTCGCCAAGACCGTCGTCGCCCTCTCCAAGATCCTCGTCGCATGCGTCGCCGCCCCCTACCTCGAGGAGGCCTTCGACCGCGTCGCACTCCGCATCGCCAGGCTCGGCGTCTGCGTCCATCCCAGCCGTCTCCTCCTCCAGATCCAACAGTGAACCGTCATCCGCCGTAGCTTCCTCTTTCTCCGCCACGGGTTGTGCGCCGCCATCGCTAGTCGCCATAGCGGGGCGACTGTTCGCGAGCTGATCGGCTGCTTGGTGGATTAGCAGCAGCAATGAGATGAGTGTGGTGTATGAAAGGAAATGGTAACTGCTGTCGTTTATCTCTGCGAAACCTCGCCTACGTACTGGAGCCACAAACCCTCACGGATACTTGTGATTTGAGGGCGTGTCCAGTTCGTTCATTTCGGGGATTTTAGTGCCAACACACGTCTCGAGGTTCAAAAATATTCACTGTACCTAAAAACGAATGCATTGTGAGTTGAGTCCCACCTACCTGTAATTTCAGGAGCGCGGACACGTTCTCCGCCACACGAATCAACAGTGCTCTGATCGCGTTCGAAACGAAGTAACAGTTCCCCTCGTCAATCATAGCCAACGAATTTTTGGGCAGGCGGGGGGGGTGTTGGCGAGTGTAGTGAGCTACTGGCGAAATTCTACTAGCGACAGGGGGCACTACTGTAGTGGCCAGGACGCGGTGCTGTACCCTTGTTCGCGTCCCCACTGATTCCAGTAACGTGAGTCAGACGACTCGAGGTACGTGCAGGAGGCGTGCCGTTTTGTGAACGAAAGCTGATTGTGTCCGCAGGACACGTTCAATACATTGTTACAACAAAAAATGTGGTAACTGAGCGGGCTTACGAACAGTAAATGTACGAGCTGGACACCCCCTGAGTCACAACGTGGACATCAATTGCGTTTGCGTTTAATGTAAGGTCGTCGTTCTAGGTTGAGTCTAAGGGCGTATTCGTAGCTTCGTGTCATCCGGGATTCGTGTCATCCGAAATTGTGGGATCCAATCGAAAAAATCAAAGCTCGAAACGCGACTATTTCGATTGGCTCCCACACTTTCGGATGACACAAAACTACGAATACGTCATAAGGAATTTTCTCGCCATGCGACCTGCAACATCGCGTGCAGCAGTAGCCGTTGTTTGCCTTTGCCAACTTCGCGCGCAGTGTTACCAAACCATGCACTGCTGGCCCGGCCGAGTCGGCCTACGCTTCGGGACTAGCCCGAACCTCGCTCCCAGCGTAGCACTTACTAACTCACCCGCACCGCGTTACCGTTTACATCTTTCGCGTATAAATGTTCGTTCATGCCTTCGCTCACATTTTGTACTCGTTTGACACCCTAGTGCAATCCTCGCTACCTCGATCCATTGCACCCGTAACACTTGGTTATCAGAGCCACTTTCTTTCGAATCGCGCATCTCCGCACCCCAGAAAATCAACTTTTGATTTACCACTCGAAGGGACGCACGCACCTTAGCCCCTAGGAGTCGCTGCCCTCGCGTTCTCTCGTAAACGCGTGCAGCCACGACTGCGCCTAGACTAAGACGAGCCGACGCCCTTCGTAATGGCCGAACATATCGACGTCACGACGCTCACACAGGACAGCCTGAACGAACTGATGCGCCAGCTGCACGAGAACTCAGAAGAAATTGCAACGCTGACGGCGGAACGTACGTCCCTGCAAAACGACGTCGCATGAGCATAACAAGCACAGTCAGAAGCACCTGGCACTCCGTTACAGCCTGCACCACAAGCATCGCAGCACGGAAGTGTGGGGCAACCCGCGAGCGCGGCCAGAGATGGCGTCGTCCGCCACGACGAGGACGACGACCACGGCACAACACACCCCGAAGCGACGAATGCGGCCAGGAACCAGCCTCGCGTCACGATTTCGGCACCAACCAACGATTTGGCACTGCCGTCACCGATGCCGCTGAAGCCGCAGCGTCCACCATGTTTTGACCCTAGTCAATAGGGTGGTCCTACCGTTCAGGCATGGTTATTCACGATGAACGCGTTTTTCGACGCCAACTACGTCTCGGAGGATACGGCGAAGATCCGCTACGTCGTGTCGCTGCTGCGAGGACCCGCCATAGACTGGTGGCGTGTCATCATCACCAAGCCGAACGACTACGCGACTTAACCGACACGGGACAAACCGGACCCTGGGCGCCGTCGTATTTCGTGGAGGTGCCACACTATCGCACGTGGGACGCGTGGTGCGCAGATCTGCGCGCTCGATTTGAGCAAATTGCGGCTTCGATCGCGGCGCGTCAGAAGCTCCGTACTTGGCGCCAACTCGGTTCCGTCCAAGATTACACTAGCGTGTTTCTGGCGCTGTGTGAGCAAGTGGGATATATGCACGAAGGCGAGCGTATCTGTCAGAATCCCAACCATTAGACCGTTGGGATAAAAGGGCTTGTTAAGTAGCGTGTCAGTGCGCCCATAACCCCCAAAGCCAACATGCCTGTAACCCTGCCGCCCTAGGATCAATCGGGGATCACCAGTGGACCTCTGACACACCCCCGCACTGGGATGCCCAAAGTGCACACACTAGGATTCGAACTCGAGCCTTCGCTATGATACCATGTCAAAATCCCAACCACTAGACCACTGGGATAAAAGAGCTTGTTAAGTAGCAGGTCAGTGCGTCAATAAACCAACAGGCCAACATGCCTATAATCCTTCCCTAGGATCAATCGGGGATCACCAGTGGACCTCTGACAGTATCGACCGCTACATCGGCGGCCTGAAGCACGACATCGCCCAGGAAATCCAGCTCCGAGGCGTCACTGATTTTCAAGAGATTCTCGCCATGGCGGAGAAACTCGATTTCTTCCGCCGACCAAGACCGGGGTCCTACGGAAGCAGCAGCAACTGCGCACATCGATCTCGTGGGACGAACGAGGGCGCCACGATGCGTGCCGTCGCCGCGAATGCCGCTGCCGCACCGCTTAAAGGGCGCTGCTTCGCGTGCAATCGGTCTGGACACCGTAAGAGCGAATGCCCGGAAAACGCTAAGGGGGAAGCCGAGCAGCAGAAACAGACCAAGCAGCAGGGAAACACTAGGAGTCAGTAGCAGACGGGCCCTCTACTAACTGGTCACGCCGCTCGCCCGACCCAACCAACCCTCACCGAGTGATTGTGCCGGTTCACGCAATCGACCACATCAGGCCGAATAAGGAGGGTACCATGGTAGACAGCCCTATACTGCTTAGCGGGAAAATTGGGACAGACTTAGTTAAGATATTCATAGACGGAAGAGCCAGCCACAGCCTGGTCAATACCGCCACAGCACGGAAACTGAAACTGCCACTGGACAGATGCTTACCTGAGATCGACGCAAGACTTGTTGACGACACGTCACTGGCGATACAGGAACGCGTGGACCGGGTTCGGATTCGATGCAGGGGTAACTTCACGTTTAGTCAGGAAATGTTCGCGACAACCCTCGACAGAACCGGCAATTTACTATGTCGTGATTGGTTGCAATGGCACAATCCGCGAATCGCCTGGACGACGGGTGACTGCATCGTGTGAGTGAATGGTACAACATCGCCTTACCTCGCTGGGGCTCACCTGAGTATTCGTCGTTGCATGTCAACGCAATCACGATGAAACGCGCCGTAGCGGCAGGAGCTGACGTGTACGCGGTCAGTCAACGGGAGTTGTGTGTTGGCCCCGTCCTCGCTTGGGCGGAGCCGACTTCGTGGTCGGGTGTGAGGGGAGCAGCTGACTTGCAGCAGTGGGCGAGCTGGTTGACGAGGAGTTCGACCTGCACGGGAGCCACTGTACGGGCGCCGACTTCAGGGTGGCGCCAACTTCAGGGAGGTCGACTTGGGAAGTCGACCTACGGATGACGTCAACCTGGGGCAACCGACTTGGGTGGTCGGCTGACAGGACCTGCTGGTCGACCTGGTGGTTGGTCGACCAGACCTGCTGGTCGACTTGCTGGTGGTCGACCTGACCTGGTGGTCGACGAAGGAGGGGCCGACATCGACCTCGACTCAGGACGCTGAGCGGTAGGGCGTCGAGTAGCTGGGCGTCAACTTCGTGACGCCGACTTCGGGTAGCCGACTTGGGAAGTCGGCTGACAACTGCGCTGGTCGACGTGGAGCTGGCCGACCAGAAGTGACGTCGACCTGGAGCAGGTCGACCTAGGGGCGTGGTCGACCTGGTAAGGTCGACTTGGAGGTGGCCGTCGACCTGGGAAGTCGGCGGGCACGTACGGGAGCAGCTAGCCGGTCGACGTGGTTGCCGGGTCGACCAGGTTACCTGGGTGACGAGGTTCTGCGGAGGAGTGCGACAGTCGCCCAGGCGAAGTTGGCGAGCCCGACCTCGAGGGTGGTATCCCGAGGTCGACATGGCAGGTCAGGTGGAGTCGTCAGCACGAGGATGACTTGGTGTGTGCGTTGTGCAGGTGACGAGGCTCAGCCCGCCAATCATCTACAAGCACCTGCGAAGCGGGTGCGCTGCTGTTCTGCGTGAGCAACGCTGGCACGCCGTCAACGTGCGACGTTGGCACGCCGTCGACTTTGCACTGCTGGAGCGCGGTCGACCAAGTCGTGCTGGAACGCGGTCGACCAAGCTACGCTGGCAGTCGACCGACCTGAATGCTAGCTCTGATGTAGTCTTGCTATGCCAACTTCATTGTACTATTTTTTGTTGTCAACTTTCTCTAGTGAAACTCTTGCCAATTCTCCCCGTGAACTAGCAAGCTGTGTGTGCACTAGGAAAACGACTAAGGAACGGAGAACGCAGAGATCACACACAGAAAACGGCTAAGACATCGTTTCGAACACGCTACGGATCTTTCGAATACATTGTCATGACCAACGCCCCCGCCACTTTTCAAATGACGATGAACGAAGCCTTCTGCCCACTTTTAGATAAGTGCGTCATCGTCTACTTAGATGACATACTGATTTGCAGCCCCGACAGAGCACAGCACCTACAGGACATCGAAGCAGTTTTTAAAATACTGAGTGAGAACCGCCTACTGACAAAGGCCTCTAAGTGTGAGTTTCTACAGGACAGACTGGAATTTTTAGGCCACATTATTTCAGCTGACGGAATGGAAATAAACCCGAACAGATCGCGACGATCCAAGCTTGGCACACGCCGACAAATCTGACTGAGCTGCAAAGTGGGGTTCTTCAACAACGTGCGCCAGTTCGTCCCCGACATGGTGAAGTTGACTGCTACGTTGACCGACCTGCTGAGGAAGGGGGTTGAGTACACGTGGGGGGAGAAAGAGCAAGCTGCCTTCTCGGCCCTCAAACAAATTTTGTGCTCACCGCCCGTGCTTCACATCGCAGATCCGCACCGTCCGTTCGAACTTGTCACCGACGCACCGACATTGCCGTAGGAGCAGTACTGTTGCACAACTTCGGGAACGGCCTCCAGCCAATCGCGTATGAGTCCCGCAAGCTCCACCCGCCCTAACGCAACTACCCGATACACGACCGCAAGATGCTGGCGATCGTGCACGTGTTCAAGGTGTGGCGATGTTACCTCATGGGAGCAGACGTGACAGTACGGACAGATCACTGAACACTACAGTACCTCCGCGCCCAACCGAATCTCAACCCACGACAGATCCACTGGTTGGACTATCTGGAGTCCAACTTCCACTAAACATCACATACAAGAAAGGTGCATCAAATATCGCCGACGCACTCACAAGCCCCACGGCCCAACTCCACGCCATCCTACTCGCCCAAACTAACCCGCTGTTAACAGGCCTATTCACCCACGGATACAGTACCAACTCATTTTTCACGACCGGAAGTTCACAGCAATTTGTCAGAATGTGATGTTTGTGTAGCCTGCAGTGGGGTACTCTGTAGCGAGTACAGCTCGGATTAGGGTTTGCTATATGTACTCAACTGCATGCTAGTGAAAAGCACTCTTTCTTGATTCTGATTTCTGCCTAGCCTTTCAACATGCTATCAGAGCAGGTCGACCCTCCTGGGTCGATCCTGTGGGTGGTCCCGCCCAATACTTCCGCTGCGGTTTCCTGCTGTCCCCTGCCTGCCGCGCGCTCCGAGCGCGCGGCGATTTTTCATCCCGCCGCGCGCTCGGGGCGCGCGGCGGTTTCCTGCCCCGTCGAGCCGCGCGTCGCCCCCCGTCGCCCGTTGCGGAGCCCCCGGGGACCCGCGCGTCGCCCCCCGTCGCCCGACGCGGCCCGTACGGCCTGCGCCAGGCCCGCGCGCGGTTCGTCCCCCGAGCTTCTGGCCGCGCCCCACCCCTGCTGCTGCCCGCGCTCCTGTGTTAGGGTTTCGGGGTGGAGAGTATGGGGGTGACAGGTGTGTGCGGCCTTCCCTACTCCTCCTCCTCCTCCGTCTCCCGCTGCTGCAGCTGCCGCTGAGGGGGGTGGATGTGTGGGAGCCGTTGGAGTGGTACGAGGGGGGTGGCGTGTGAGGAGTGCTAGGGGCACAGCAGGGGGTGTGTGACAGGGGTGTGGGACAGCTGGGGGAAGTTGAGTGGAGGCAGTCGTCTTGTCGTCCGCAGCGCCTGAAGTCCAGAGAGCCACGACCCCCTGTGGCCTGAGTAGTCCGGGGCTCTGCACCCGGTGGCCACAGTGTGAGCACTCCTGGTAGTCCTGAGAGCCACGACCCCCTGTGGCCTGAGTAGTCCGAGGCTCTGCGCCCGGTAGCCACAGTATGAGCACTCCTGGGAGCACAGTGAGCCAGTCGCGCCTGTCGCCGTGTAGCCCGGGTTTAGCCTGGTAGCGTCAGTGCTGCGCCCTCCTGTTGCCCGTGTGCCTGCAGCTTCAGCCGTCGCCTCTCATCTTCTCGCCCTCCACAGTTTCTCGTCCTCCTCACTTGCCCTCTGTGATAGCCTCTAGCTTTGCTTATCCTTGTGAACTATTGCACTGCCTGCTTGTTGTGTTGATTGTACCCCACTTTGACTATGGGGGTGTGTCAGAATGTGATGTTTGTGTAGCCTGCAGTGGGGTACTCTGTAACGAGTACAGCCCGGATTAGGGTTTGCTATATGTACTCAACTGCATGCTAGTGAAAAGCGCTCTTTCTTGATTCTGATTTCTTCCTAGCCTTTCAACACAATTGGCAAAAGCAAAGGGAGTCTATTACGTAAAAACAGGAACCAACCGCGTACTCACTACTGAGGGAGTTGTTACTGCAGGAGGCACACGACGGAATTACCTCGGGACATTTTGGGGTAGAAAAAACGCGACAGCAACTGCAGCGGCATTACTACTGGCCGGAGTTGTTGACCGACGTACAGCACCACGTGGGCTCGTGTCCTACGTGTCAGGTGAAGAAGAGCTCGCGAAAGAGAAAGGCGGGTCAATTGCAGCCGATTTCGCCGCCCGAGCGCGCCTGGTAGCAGGTTACCATGGATTTCGTCACGGGGTTACCTTCGAAACCTGGGGGTAATGACGCGGTAATGGTCGTCGTTGATAGACTGACGAATTGGCTCACTTCGCTGCGTGCAAGACATAGATCTTAGCCTAAGAAACAGCTCGCCTGTTCATCGCAACCGTCGTTCGACTGCACGGGATACCAACTGCGATAATCAGCGACCGCGACACGAAGTTTACCAGCAACTTCTGGAGGAACCTTTGGGAGCAGTTCGAGACAAGGCTACAGTTCAGCTCATCGTACCACCCCGAGACCGACGGACAAACGGAGCGGACGAATCAGACGATGGAGCAGTTGATTCGTGCGACGTGCGACGATCCGACAACTTGGGAGCAGCAACTGCCGCTGATCGAGTTCGCGTACAACAACGCCACGTTAGCGACGACGCAGTAGTCCACACTTTACTTGAACTACGGGCAAAACCCAATAGTGCCCATGACGCCGAGCCCAGACAATCCCACGCCACGTGCCCAACGGTTCGCCGAGATTCTGCAAGCTGCCCGCACCAGAGCCGAAGCAATTATAAAAACAAATGTCATCGCTAAGCGCAACGCTGACCGCCACCGCCGCCCAGTCACGTACCAGTCAGGAGATTACGTACTGCTCGACACGCAAAACTTACGACTGCCCAATGTGCCAAAACTTCGACCCCGCTACTGTGGACCGTTCCAAATCAACCACATGATTACGCCAGTAACCGCCCATCTACTGTTGCCCACCGACTGGTACATCAGCCCATCATTCCACGTCAGCCTACTTTGCCCGTACATCCCAACCACAAGCCAATTGCCACGTCACCACCCGCTATCCATGACTCGCCCTGTATCGGAGCTGATCGTCGAGCCCGAAAATATTCTAAGCCATCGGATTCGACACCCCACATGCATCAAGAAGATTGAGTTCCTCGTTCGCTGGAAGGACCGCACGCCAACTGAGGATAGTTGGGTGCCCCTGGCCAACATCGAAAACCACCCCGCCCTGCGAGTGTACCTGAGGAGCAAGGGTTTCTGCGATATACACACTCACGTAGCAGAAGGGGCTTCTTGAGGGAGGGGGTAGTGTAAGGAATTTTCTCGCCATTACTTACTGTGACCTGCAACATCACGTACAGCAGCAGCCGTTGTTCACCCGTTACTGCTAACGGGGCTTCGCCAACTTCGCGCGCACTGTTTACCAAACCATGCACTGCTGGCCCGGCCGAGTCGGCCTACGCTTCGGGACTAGCCCGAACCTCGCTGCCAGCGTAGCACTAGCTAGCTCACACGCACTGTCAGAAACTAACGAGCAGGAATATTGAACAGCAGAAGAGAGATTGCACTAGCAGGCAGAGGGGATACAAATACGAAACCCTAACAGGGCTATACTCACTACTGAGTACCCCACTGCAGACTAGACAATATAACATTCTGACACACCCCCATAGGCAAAGTGGGGTATAATCAGCACAACAAGCAGTCATAGAGCAAGTTCACAAATTAGCCCTAATGGCAGACATAGCAGAGGGGCAGTGAGGAGGAGGAGGGACTACGAGAGGAGAGGAGTTGGGAGGCGGTAGGTGAAGCTGCTGACACACGGGCAACGGAGCAACTGGCACACTCGCTACCTGAGCAAGGGCCCCGGACTACTGGAGCAACTGGCTCTGCGGCTAGACGAGCGGCTGGAGCAACGGACCCACGGGCGATTGGAGCAACGGGCTCACGTGCTACCGGAGCAAGGGCCCCGGACTACTGGAGCAGCAGGCGACACAGCGGCTACCTCCTTGCAACCTCCCCCCATTGCCCCCAAACCATTTTCTCACATCCCCCCCGGTTAGCGCCACTCCCCAACCTCACCCACTCCATCCCCCCCTCAGCAACAGCTGCAGCAGTGGGAGAGAGAGGAGGAGGGGCAGCTGGTCACGCACTCCCACCACCCCCATACCCCCCCTTACCCCCGCCACCACCATACCCTCCACACGGCTGCACGCGCAGCAGGAAGTCGAAGGAGGAGGGGGGGAGGGCGGGCAGCGTCGCGACCTGCAGGGCGCGGGCGGGCTGCCGGGTCCAGGAGGGGCGGCGTGCGGGTCCCTAGGGGCGGCGCGCGGGTCCAGCAAGGGCGGCGCGCGGGTCTTGCAGGGCATCACACGGGTCCAGCGGGGCAGCGCGCGGGCCCCGCAGGGCGGCGCGCGGGTCCAGCGAGGCAGCGCGGGTCCCGCAGGGCGTCGCGCGGGTCCGGCGGGGGCGGCGCGCGGGTCCCACGGGGCGGGGTGCGGGTCAGGTGGGGCAACGCGCCGAGCAGAAAACCGCCGCGTGCTCCGCGCGCCCCGAGCGCGCGGCAGGCAGAAAACGACGCGCGCCCGGGGTGCGCAATAGGCAGGAGAGCAGCGGAAGCATAGGGTGGGCCCACCGGTCAGGATCGAACGAGCTCTGAAACCATGTCATAATGAGAAGCTAGAATGTGAATAGCAGAAGAGAGATTGCACTAGCAGGCGGATGGGATACAAATACAAAACCCTAACAGGGCTGTACTCACTACTGAGTACCCCACTGCAGACTAGACAATACAACATTCTGACACGCACCGCGTTACCGTTTGCATGTTTCGCATACACCCTCATTCTCACCACAGTGACAATCGCCACATGAACCGAACGCTTGTGGTGACTGCAGCGTGCCTAGAATGGTGCTAGCACATACTCTACAAGCACAATCACGACTGCCAAGTTGGTCATGCAGCTATTGACTTTGACTGGCCATTAAGTGTTGCTAAATCATGAAGTGTATAGTGCGCTCGCATGTGTGTTTGGCTGCCGTTGCTTTTCGCTCATACCATACCCTTTCTACACATGATGCTCACCCCCTGCACGCGAATTTGCGCTGCACCGGATAGAAGCTCTGCACCAGGGCTGACTTTATCAGACTAAAATAGTCTGATTGACTGAAATCTCTGGGTATTTTCCTACGGAACCTGATTTTTCAGACTTGTAAGTTTTTCAAACATAAGTACCTCAGACTTACTTGTTTTTGGATACTGAGATTTTCAAAGTAGTGACTTTGCCGATAATGGGTCTTCATACTACAGGGAGTACGGATCCTGAAATGCGGATCTGTAATTTCTACATACATTCCGCTACATCATATGTTGCCAGTGTATGAACACACTTCATGGCGCTGTCACGCGCAGAATCTGTCCTTGGCAACTTTTGCCACCCTTTTCCCTTTGTAATCTGCCAACTTGGCTCGCTCTTTCACTCACGCAGGACCATCACTGCAGCTACGCGGTGTCAGCGAGGGAAACTCTGTGCTGGCGCAGCAAAGTTGGTTAGCGCTGCGCCCCACGTGCTACATTCGTGGCAGTGCCGTGTTGCAGTGGTTGTAGTGTATTCTGAGAAATTATAATTTGTAAAAGTGTAACACTTTTTCAAATTTCGTATTGTGAAAGCGAGGACGTGGCCAGCAAAGCAAAGGTAGTGGCTCGACGCTACTCAGACCTCTTTTGAGTACAAAAGAGGAACGTGATTCCAGTAGCTCCACCCATGTTCTTCATTTCCATTTTCTAGTTTTACTTTCCCACCACCCACCCCATTGTGTATCATTGATGAACGAGAACGTTGTACTTGCCCACTTGGAATGAAGCACGCTGCCTTTGCAAGATGGACTAAGCAAGCTTTCACAATCTTCAGACTTGTGTTTTTGCGGAACCTGAAAAATCAGAGTAGCCATTCTCTGGGAAATATGGCTCAGACTAAAATTTTTTAGAGCCCCCAGAACATCAGACTGGATTTTTTTTAATAGTCAGCCCTGCTCTGCACCCGTGTTTTTTTCCCCCGCCAGTTGTACGCACGTTACAAGCACGTCACGTGGTTCTGCACCAATAGTAACGAAAAGACCGAAGTCAAAATGTCAACGGGTAAGTTCAAATTATTTTATGAGCACCTGACGAATCCTTTTTTGCTAGTCGCGAATTGACGAAAATTATGCGAAATACAAGAACAGCTTAAGCGCCCCCTTCACAAGGCAACCCGGAGTGGCTCAACCCTGGCATCATGTGAACGTAGCGATTATGTTTGTGTTTTGAACCTGTGTTCGAAATTGTCTGTTTCTTGTGTGTTTCCGATGTGCTATCTCTGGCCACCGTGTAGGACAAAGTCAACAGATCATTTCGAATGTTCTGTTTTGGCGCTTGGTGCATGGTGTGCCTGTCGACATTAGGGTTTTGGCCATATGCACAGTGGCGCTACCTGACAACACTGTAGACGCTGCTCCTGATTGTGCGTAGGTGTTACGAGTGCAATTGAGTGAGCGAGCGAGAATTGTACTATCGAAGCAAAAGTACAAATGAGCGAAGGCATGAGCGAAGACTATATAGCGAAACTACAGTGGTAACGGTAATTGACTGTGGTTGTCGCGTGACGGGCCTGGGACTGAGGTTGAGAAAAGTGTCGAAGCGGAGGCCCGGAGCGCAGGTTACCCGCCGAGCCGTGAGGTCGGGGTGCGACGTGCGAAGGTGGCGGGAAGATTGTCGATGCGAGAGTTGCGAGTGGTAACGGTGCTGACTGTGGTGCTACAGTGATGTACGCGCTGAGCGGGGACGCGAAGTAAGGAAAAGGATTTTTCCTTACACTACCCCCCCCCCTAAGGAGGTCCTCCTTACGAAAGTGCGTGTACATCCCTGAAGTTTCGGCAGCGCGATACTCGGTGGTTTTCGATTCTATCCAGGGGAACCCAGTTGTCTTCGTTGGGTGTCAAAATATTATGCTCTAGCCTGTAGTGGGGTGCTCTATAGCGAATACAACCCTTCTAGGGTTTGCTATTTGTATCCTCATTCTTGCTAGTGCAACTCCTCCTTCTTTGCCTAAACTGTTTCTTGCTTAGCTAGGGCTTTCCTAGCTATGGCGCCTTCTTCTACTGCTTACTTTCACAGTGGGTGTACAGTCTTTCCAGCGGATCAGGAACTCGATCCTTCGGGCTCCTCGAGGATCGCGAACTCTGTGACTCAGAATTTTCTCGGGGGTGATGATTGGTTCAGTCAGCGGTCGTGTCATGCTGGCTGGGCGATTTCGTGGGAGTTGGCTTGTGGACGGGACGTAGGGGCGAAGCAGGCTGATGTGGAACGAGGGGCTGACGTACCAGTCAGCGGGGTGGAGGAGGTGGGCGGTGACGGGTGTGATCATGTGGCTGATGCGAAATGGTCCACAGTATCGGGGACGAAGTTTTGGGGTGATGGGCAGGCGGAGGTTCTGGGTGTCAAGTAAAACTAGGTCGTCGGGCTGGTAAGTGACAGGTCTGCGGTGGCGGTCGGCGTTGCGTTTAGCGACGATGCTCGATTTTTTTATTGCGTCTGTTGCCCGGGTACGTGCTGCTTGTAATATTTCGGCGAACTGTTGTGCTCGTGGGACTGGGTTGTCGGGATTAGGGGTCATGGGTACTGTTGGGTCTTGTCCGTAGTTCAAGTAAAACGGTGACTGTTGGGTCGTGGCGGAAGGCGAATTGTTGTACGCGAACTCGATGAGTGGCAGTTGCTGTTCCCAGGTGGTCGGGTCGTCGCACGTGGCTTGGATGAGTTGTTCCATGGTCTGATTTGTCCGTTCTGTCTGTCCGTTTCGGGGTGGTACGAAGAGCTGAACTGTAGTCGCGTGCCAAACTGCTGCCACAGGTTCCGCCAGAAGTTGCTGGTGAATTTCGTGTCTCGGTCGCTGATGATCGCTGCTGGTATCCCGTGCAGGCGTACGACGGTGGCGATGAAGAGGCGGGCTGTTTCTTCGGCTGTGATCGATTTCTTGCAGGCTGCGAAATGTGCCATTTTCGTCAGTCGATCGACGACGACCAGGATCGCGTCGTTTCCACTCGCCCCGGCCGGTAACCCCGTGACGAAATCCATCGTCTCCTGCTGCCAAGCACGCTCTGGGGGTGGTATCGGCTGCAACTGTCCTGCCGGCCACTGCCTTGATGACTTCATGAGCTGGCAAGTGGGACACGATGCCACGTGTCGCTGTACGTCGGTCAACATTTCGGGCCAGTAATAATACCGCTGCAGCTGCTGCCGTGTTTTTTCTACTCCGAAATGCCCCGAGTGAGAAGATTTGAGCAAGAATGGATGAACTATGAAATGAAGTGAGTACAAATATGAAACCCTAATTGGTTGTACCCCCTATGGGATACCCCACTATAGCCTACACAACAGCATAAGCTATAATGTTCTGACACACCCCCATAGGCAAAGTGGGGGAGAACAAGGGGTCACAAGACCAGTCAAGCAAAGTAAAGCAAAGCAAGCTCAGGGTGGATCACAAAGTCACCACACAGTCCGAGCACAGGGTCAAGGCCACACGGCCAGTTCACATGCAAGAGTACACACATATATATAAAGCTAGACAAGCAAGAGCAGGTATATATATATGTGAGAGTACAGGCAAGGTCAAGAGGAGAGCAAGTGAGGCAAGACGGGCACAAGACCCAGCTGAGTGCAGAAGCGCTGATGATCACAAGGCGGAAGTGCCTTGGTGAAGACATCAGCAGTGTTGGCCTCAGAGGCCACGTACGCAAGCCGCAACTGACCACGTTGCTGTAGCTCACGAGCAAGGAAGTAGCGGAGAGCAATGTGCTTTGTTCTGTGCTCCAGTCGCTGCTCTCGACACAAGGCCAGCATGGCCTTGTTGTCTACGTACAGGACTGGAGGAGAACGAGGCGGCTCTCCAAGGTCGGTCAGCAGGTAGGTGAGCCAGCGAAGCTCCTGTGCAGCCATGGCCCCGGCGTAGATCTCAGCCTCACAACTCGAGCCAAGAACAGAAGACGAGCGAGTAGCCCGCCACGAAACAGAGCCGGAACCAAGGCTGAAGGTGTAACCCTGTGACGACCGCTGCGTAGCCTGGTCGTCAGCCCAGGAAGCGTCCGCGTGCCCAGTGAGGACCACTGGACTCCGCCCTCCAAGCACTAGCCCCATGCCCGACGTACTGCACAAGTAGCGCAACACCCTCTTCGCTGCAGCCATGTGCTCTGGTCTGTGTCTCCCAGGAGCAACATAGCGTGCCAGAATGCTAAGAGGGTATGCAAGGTCAGGTCGTGTGCAGGTCATCAGGTACATGAGGCAGCCAACAAGCTCTGGGTACGGGCCACTCGACTCTACGGACTCATCCGAAGGCAGAGCTGAGAGCGAGAGGCGAGTAGACAGAGGAGTGGCCTGAGGCGAGGAGTACGTGAAGCCGAAGCGCTGAAGGACCTGCTGCACCATGTGTGACTGAGTCAGGGTAATGGTGCGGCGTGCTCTGTCCCGGGTGATCTGCAAGCCAAGGTAGCTGCGCAGTTCACCCAGGTCTGTGCACGTGTGTCTCTTCTGCAGCTCGGACTTCACGTAGGCGAGTCCAGCAGTGTCAGCTGTGGCAAAGACCAAGTCGTCGACGTACACGAGGATGTAGAACGGCGGCAGAGAGGTGTCGGTGCGTAGAAACAGCGACGGGTCGGCAGTAGACGGAGCAAACCCAAGAGCCGCAAGTGTAGTCCTCAGTGTGTCGTGCCACTCACGTGGCGCCTGGCGGAGACCGTAGACTGGACGCCGGAGACTCCACTGGGTACCAGAAGGGAAAGACCCAGTGAAGCCAGGTGGGCGACGCAGCCAGATCTCCTCGTGCAGGCTGCCCTGCAAGAAAGCTGTGCTGAAGTCAAGAGAGTGCAGCTCGTAGTCACGGTGAGCAGCAACGTGCAGCAGTACCCGAAGAGTGGTCATCTTCGGGGTGGGGGAGAAGGTCTGAAAGTAGTCAACTCCCTGCCGCTGACTGAAGCCACGAGCCACGTAACGCGCCTTGAAGACAGGCGGAGAACCCGGCGGCCGCTTCACCCTGAAGATCCACATGCCACTGACGATGTTCGCCCCAGGAGGGGGGACAGCGTCAACGTAGGTGCCTGTGGACTTCCAGGAAGCCATCTCTGCATCCATAGCTGCCTGCCACTGAGAGGAGTAGGGACCCTCTATCGCCTCCGCGTAAGAGCGCGGAGTCGGGATGTCAAGTGCATCCGGGTCTCCCTCAGGGGTAAGCAGTACGGACACAAGATGAGGTGAGGCAGCTGCCAGACACTGGAACTCCTCCTGCCTGTCCTCAAGGACGTCCGTGCCAAGGGCACACTCACCCCCGACGGACGGAGGACAGACAGACTCAGACTCAGCGACAAGACTAGCAGCGTAGTCTAAGCGACAGCGAGCAGCAAAGTCGACGAGCTCAGTAACGAGAGCAGACGCAGCAGTAGACTCGAAAGAAGGGTCAGTGACAACAGTAGCAAGGAGACGCGTGACAGTAGGACTGGCAGCACGAAGAGAGTCCGACTCCGGGTCGGCAAGAGCAGGAAGAGAGGACTCAGGGGGAGAAGGCAAAGGGGCACGCAGAGGAGCAGTGGACGGACGCAGAGACATCCGGTGCGTGCCAGGGACAGGAGGAGGACGCTGACGCGAACCGCGACCACTAGTGCGAGCAGCACGGACAGGCGACGCAGGGCGAGACGCAGGCTCACGACGCTCAGCCAGACCTCCAGTAGGACCAGTGTAGGGAGAAGGAGCAGGCAAAGGGGAGGTAGGCTGCAACTGTAGCTGGGACGAGACAGGCTGTGGACACTCTAAGGGAGGAGGAGGACCAGTAGAGGGTGGAAGACCAAGAACCTGCTGCAGGAGTGGCACGAAGTACGGTCGAGGTCGCGCGGCGACGCTAGAAGCAGGCGGGACAGCACCAGAACACTCAGCAGGAGCACCCGCTCCAGCAGCACCACCAGTAGCTCCAGAACCTCCAGCAGCACCAGGAGCACCCCCAGTAGGACTGCCAGCAGTAGTCTCAGCGCCAGCACCCTCAGCAGCAACAGCTCCAGTGCACCCAGGACGAGCACCTCTGGGACCCGCGACCGCAGCACCCTCAGCAGCCGAAGGACCTCCAGCACCAGCAGCACGCCTCCAGCGCCTGGCAAACCACTCACGCAGCTCCTGTGGAGAAAGTGGCTCCCGGCGAGACGAAACACTCGGAGAACCTCCAGGCGAAGCACCTCCAGGCTCAGCACCCCCAGGCGTAGCACCCCTAGGCTCAGCACCCCCAGACGTAGCACCCCTAGGCTCAGCACCCCCAGGCTCAGCACCCCCAGGCTCAGCACCCCCAGGCTCAGCACCCCCAGGCGTAGCATTCCCAGACGTAGCACCCCCAGGCCCAGCACCCCTAGGCTCCGCACCCCCAGGTACAGCACCCCCAGCCTCAGCACCCTCAGCAGCACCAGAGTCACCAGTGACCTCGACAGGCTCGACCGCGTCTACCTGGGACACACCTGAAGGGGCTGGACCCTGAGGGGGAAGGGGGTCTACCTGGGGGGGACCTGGTACCAGGAAGAGTGGGGGTGGGGGGAGGGACGGAGTGCGGTAGGGGAAGAGGCGGTAGTAGGGGACCGACTCGTCAAACGTGACGTCCTGGGAGGACAGAACACGGCGAGAGGTGGGGTGGTAAAACTGCCACCCAGGCGCGTCAGGGGGGAACCCCAGGAAGACGCAAGGAGCAGCACGAGGGGATAGTTTGTCCGCAGACAGGTCGCGGACAAACGCCCGAGATCCCCAGACCCGGAATGCCGACGCATCGCCAACCTTCCCCGTCCACAGCAGGGCTGGGGAGGTCTCCGGCCTGGAGACCCTGGGGTGGAGGTTGATCTGATGCGCCGCGTACCGAACCGCAAACGGCCACAGAAAATGGGGGGCAGCCGCATGCATCATAGACGTACGAGCGACGTCCATGACCATGCCAATGCGGCGCTCAGCAATCCCATTTTGCTGCGGTGAGTCCGGAAGCGTGAAGGTCTGACGGATGCCCCGCGCACGACAGTAGGCACGCAGAAGGCCAGAGGAGAACTCTCCGCCTCTGTCCGAGTGCAGACGCAGAACAGGAAAGTCCGAGCCGAAGCTCTGCCTGAGCTGGAGACGAGCTGCGCGGATCCAGTCGATCAGCACCTCAGTGACATCACCCTTGCTGCGCAAGGGGAAGACTGTGGTGTAACGCGAGTAGTCGTCAACAACGAGCAGGAAGTAGCGCTCGTGACCCTGTCCACGGACGCGGGCTGGGCCCCACACGTCCATGTGAAGTGTCTGCAACGGGGCCTCTGTCGGAGGAAACTGGGAGGAGTGAGGGGCAGCACGCAGGCGCCCCTCGACACAGGGGACACAGGCAGGGCCAGGGCCCTGAGGAAGAGGAGGGAGGGACCGGGGGAGACCGGACACAAGAAGACGGGAGGCCATACCTCTGAGCCGAAGCAGAGAGGGGTGGCCAAGGCGGTGGTGCCAGAGGAGAGTCTCGTGAGACAGGAGACGACACGAACAGGGGGCAGACTCAGGACCAGACCTGGACGCTGCAGCAAACACCTGACCCGACGGAACTACCCTACCAGACTCAGCAACTGGAGGAGACGCAGTGGTCAGAGTGTACAGGCTCGACCCCGGCTGACGGGTGAACGTAGCCAGGTGACGGCCTGTGCCAGCCTCTGTACAGTGGGTCACTCTCTGACGTGCAGGAGTGAACTGGTGGACCCCCGCATCCTGTAGGTCAGCACCACTCACCAGGTTCGTAGAGAACGAGGGGAGGTAGAGACCAGACAGGGTGCCAGAGGGAGCCGCCGGACACGGGAGGACTGTGGAGAAGCGAGACAGGACAGGACCCCCAGAGGGGTCAGCCAGAGACACTGCAACCGGTCGACTCAGCGGTGTGAGTGTGGTGCGGTCCCGAAAGAAGGAGCGAGACGCCCCAGAGTCAAGGGTGAAGGTGAGGGAGGCCGAAGTCGACGCAGTACCTGAGAGCGCAGACTCACCAGTACCTGAGGACGCAGACACACAAGCACCTAGAGCAGCAGCGTCGCAAGCACCTAGGGCAGCAGCCTCACCAGGACCTAGAGCAGCAGTCCCAATGCCCGGATCGGGCGGGAAACACCGGTAACAGTCACCCTCATCACTAATAGACACAGCATACATGGCAGAGAGAATAGCATCAAAGTCAAGATCATAGATGGCAACACCCGCCCTAGACAGCTCGCCCCAGCGAGGGATCTCGGAGGCCTCCGGGAACTGGTGACGCCACGCGTCCGTCAGGCGGCCAAAGCAGCGCTGGGTGGGGTGGGGACCCCCACACTGCTCACCCGCACGGTCGCCGGTGCGCAAAACGTAGGAGCACGGACCAAAACCCCCACCCCGCTGACGCGCAGTGTACCACTCACGAAGCTGCTGAGGGGACAGGGTGTCACGACCACGCTGCTGCTGCTGGCGCGAGCCACCACCGGAGCCACTCCTCTGCGAAGACCCGCGACCAGCACCACCGCCACCCCCGCCGCCTCCGACGCCTCCGCCGCCTCCGCTACTGCCGCCGCCTCCGCCTCCGCCGCCGCCTCCACCTCCGCCACCTCCTCCACCTCCGCTCCCACCGCCACCGCCGCCGCCACCTCCTCCTCCACTGCCGCCACCGACCCCTCCACCCCCACCTCCACTCCCACCGCCACCCCCACTCCCCCAACTGCCGCCACCTCCACCTCCACCGCCCCCGCTCGCTCCTCCAGCGCCCTTGCCCCCCTTGCCCTTGCCAGAGCGGCGTCTCCCGCTAGGGGCAGACGCCGCACCGACCGACTCAAGAACAAGGAGGTCGGCCGCAGCAGCAGAGGCAACAGAGGGCAGAAGGGGGGAGGGGGAACACCCCTCAAAGATGGGGGTGCGCGGGTCACCACGAGAGGCCCCTACAGCGACTATGCTCTTCTCGGCCGCTAGGAGGGACTTCTCGAGGAGGTCAACAGTGAGAGTGGTGGGACAGACAGAGAGAAAGTGGTCCCTGACTACGCGAAGGGAGTCAGGAAGGCGAGTGACTATGTAGTAAAGAGTGATGTACATGGGGGGGGGGTTCCTGGCGCAGAAGTCAGGAGGGAGTGCAGCGCGGTAGCGAGTGTCACTAGTGCGGAGGTGCGTAATGAGGTCAGTGACTGTGGGAAAGGCAGTAAGATCAGGAAAGAGGTACGGTAGCATGAGACGGCTCAGTGCAGCAGTGGCAGGGGAGGAGTAGCGCGCAACTACAGCGTCGTACAAGGTCTGAGCACTCTTGTACTGACTAAATTGCGCACGCTCGGAGGTAGGGAGGTGGCGACGCACAGCAAGACGTGCAGCAGCGTCGCGCGTGGCCCACTGGGAGCGAACAGTGGCGTCAGCATCAGCAGCAGGGGCAGTGGAGGTGCCAGAGGTGAGGTCAAAGAGAGAGAGGCCGTCTGCCCTATCGCACTGTAAGAACAGCTGCAGGTCATCTACCCAGACCTCAAAGTCAATGGCCCTACCCTCAGCGTCAAAGGCGAGAACACTAGGGGTAGCCATGACCCTAGACGACTAGCAGCGCAAGCAGTGGGGTGAGGACAGTGCAGTGAAAAGGCGCTGTGCTCACCAGACTGGGCAGGTCGGGCGGCCCTGAAGGAGGGCGGCGCGGCGGCTCGGCGGCTCAGCTGCTGGGCGGCCCGGCGGCTCGGCGGCTCAGCTGCTGGGCGGCTCGGCTGCTGGGCGGCTCGGCTGTTGGGCGGCGCGGCCGCTGGGCGGCTCGGCTGCTGGGCGGCTCGGCTGCTCGGCGGCTGGGCGGCTCGGCTGCTGGGCGGCTCGGCGGCTCGGCTGCTGGGCGGCTCGGCTGTGCTGCTGCAGGGCACGGGGCCGCAGGTAAGGGCGGCGGGGCCGCTGGTAAGGGCGGCGTGGCCGCGGGTAGGGTGGCGGGGCCGCAGATAGGGTGGCGGGGCCGCAGCAGAGGGCGGCGGGGCCGCAGGTAAGGGCGGGGCCGCAGGTAAGGTGGCGGGGCCGCGAGGAAGGGCGGCGGGGCCGCTAGGTAGGGCGGCGGGGCCGCGCGATGGGGCGGCAGGGCCGCGCGATGGGGCGGCGGGGCCGCGCGATGAGGCGGCGGGGCCGCTGGGTTGGGCGGCGGGGCCGCGCGATGGGGCGGCGGGGCCGCGCGATGGGGCGGCGGGGCCGCGCGATGGGGTGGCGGGGCCGCGAGGAAGGGCGGCGGGGCCGCGCGATGGGGCGGCGGGGCCGCGCGATGGGGCGGCGAGGCCGCGATGGGGCGGCGGGGCCGCGCGATGGGGCGGCGGGGCCGCGATGGGGCGGCGGGGCCGCTAGGTTGGGCGGCGGGGCCGCTAGGTAGGGCGGCGGAGCCGCTAGGAGAGAGGCGGCGGGGCCGCAGTGCAGGGCCGCTAGGGCGGCTCGACGAAGTGAGGGCCCGAAGCGCGACTCGGGCCGAGCGCGCTTCGGGCAGGAAAAAAATTAGATGTGGTGGGCCCTAAGCACAGTTCCCGAGGGGGAACCTGCTCGATACCATGAGAAGATTTGAGCAAGAATGGATGAACTATGAAATGAAGTGAGTACAAATATGAAACCCTAATTGGTTGTACCCCCTATGGGATACCCCACTATAGCCTACACAACAGCATAAGCTATAATGTTCTGACACCGAGGTAACTCCGTCGTGTGCCTCCTGTAACAGTAATTCTCGTAGTAGTGTATACCCAGGCACCCAAATGCGGTCAGTCCCGGCTTTTACGTAATAGACTCCCCTTGCTGCTGCGAACTGTTGCGAATTTCCTCCTGTGAAGAACGGATCTGTTTGGTACCCGTGGGTAAATAGGCCTGTCAGTAGTGGGCTTGTCTGGGCGAGTAGTATTGCGTGGATCTGGGCAGTGGGGCGGGTCAGTGCGTCGGCGATGTTCGAGGCTCCTTTTTTGTAAGTGACCGTGTAGTGAAAGTTGGACTCGAGAAAATCGAGCCAGCAAATTTGTCGTGGGTTGAGGTGTGGCTGTCCGCGAAGGTACTGTAGTGATCTATGGTCTGTCCGTACTGTCACGTCTGCGCCGGTCAAGTAACAGCGCCATACTTTGAACGCGTGCACGATCGCAAGTATTTCGCGGTCGTGTATCGGGTATTTTTTTCTCGGGCGGATGCAGTTTTCGTGAATCGTATGCGATGGGCTGTAGGCTGTTGCCGAAGTCCTGTAGTAGTACGGCTCCGATGGCAATGTCGCTTGCGTCGGTAACTACTTCGAATGGGCGGTGTGGGTCGGCGATGCGCTGGACGGGCGGTGAACAGAGAACATTTTTCAGGGCAGAGAAGGCAGCATGCTCTTTCTCCCCCCACGTAAAAGCGACCCCCTTCCTCAGTAAATCCGTCAGCGGGGCAGTTAACCGTGCCATATCGGGGACGAACCGACGCACATAATTAACAAACCCTAAAAAGCTCTGCAGCTCCGTGATGTTCGTCGGGGGATGCCACGCTTTTACTGTATCCAGCTTCTTTGGGTCGATTTCAACTCCAGCCTCCGAAATAACGTGCCTTAAAAATTCTAACCTATCCTAGAAGAACTCGCACTTGGAACCCTTGGTCAGTAATCTGTGCTCGTCTAAAACCTTAAATACTGCTTCCAGATGTGCTAAGTGCTGCTGCTTATCCCGACTGTAAACTAGGATGTCGTCGAGGTAAACTATCACACATTTATCTAAGAGCGGCCTAAACGCCTCGTTCATGGTCATCTGAAAAGTCGCCGGTGCGTTGGTCAGCCCGAATGGCATCACAGTGTACTCAAACGACCCGTACCTAGTCCTGAAAGCTGTTTTGGTGCAGTCCGATGGTTCGACCCTAATCTGATGGTAACCTCCCCGTAAATCTATTTTCGAAAAAAACCCGTGCTGTTCGCAGTTGGTCGATCAGTTCGTCGGCGCGGGGAATGGGGTACCGCGACTTGACTGTTACCCTGTTCAGTGCTCTGTAGTCGATACACATGCGACAGCCCCCGCCTTTTTTCGGTGTGAACAGTATCGGTGCGGCGAACGGTGACGAGCTCGGTCGGATGCTTTTTTTCTCTAACAGGTAATCTAACTGCTTCCTCAGTTCGTCGAGCTCGGGCTGTGTCAGTCTGAACTGGCGCTGTACAGTTGGCTGTGCCCCCGGTTCTAATTCTATTCGGTGGTCATGTACTCGCTGAGGTGGCAGTCCTTCCGGTAAGTCGTCGGGAAAAATCCCAGGGTATCGTTTCAACAGTTCCTGTAATTCGGGCGGTACTACTGCTAACAGTTTCTTAAAATCGCTCGGCTGCTCTGCTTCTTCTAGTACGGCAATGTCCACTGCGTACACGTCAGCTCCAGCGGCGACTGTCCGTTTCATCGTGATGGCGTTGACATGGACCGTTGAAGACTCAGGCGACTGCCAGCGGGGTAGTGCGATCCAGTTACCACTACTTCGCACAGTGCAACTTCCTGTCGTCCAGTCAATTCTCGGGTTGTATCGTCTCAGCCAATCACGTCCCAGTAAAATGTCGTGCCCATCCAGTGTCGTCGCGAGCATTTCATGTGTAAACCAGAAGTTTCCCCCACAGCGAACTTTTACTCTTTCTACCTTCTCCCGTATGGCCAGCGGCGTGCCGTCAACAAAGCGCGCGTCGATCTCTGGTAAGCACCGGCTGAGTGTCAGTTGCAGTTTCCGTGCGGTTGCGGTATTAACTAAACTATGGCTTGCTCCTCCGTCAATAAAAATCTTCACTGCTGTGTCAGGCTTATATGACTTAGCCTATGTAGGCTATAGTGGGGTAGCACATATGGGGCACAACACATTTCTAGGGTTTGTACTTGTACCCAACTTTCCCTTAGTCATTCTCATTCCTCGTTTCTTATCATGGTATCGAGCAGGTTCCCTAGTGGGAACGCTTCCTAGGGCCCACCACGATATTTTTTTTCTTGCCCGGAGCGCGCTTCGCTCCTGCCCGAGTCGCGCCCCGTGTGCCCTCCCTACCGTCGCGCCCTCTCACGGCCCCTTCGCGTCGCCCTTAGCGGCCCCTCTCACGGCCCCTCGCGCCGCCCTTACGGCCCCTCGCGCCGCCCTTACGGCCCCTCGCGCCGCTCCTACGGCCCCTTAAGGCCCCTCGCGCCGCCCGTCGGCCCTTTGCGCCGCCCTTAACGGCCCCTTACGGCTCCTCGCGCGGCCCCTTCCGGCCCCTCGCGGCGCCCTTACGGCCCCTTACGGCCCCTTGCGCCGCCCTTCGCGGCCCCTCGCGGCCTCTTTACGGCCCGTCGCCGCCCTCCGCGGCACCTCGCGCCGCCCTTCACGGCCCATTCGCCGCCCTTCGCGGCCTCTTGCGGCCCTGTCGCCGCCCTTCGCGGCCCGCCGTCGCCGCCCCTGCAGCAGCAGCCGCCGCAGTCCCTACAACAGCAGCCGCCGCCGTCCCTGCAGCAGCAGCCGCCGCCGTCCCTGCAGCAGCAGCTGCCGCCGTCCCTGCAGCAGCAGCCGCCGCCGTCCCTGCAGCAGCAGCTGCCGCCGTCCCTGCAGCAGCAGCTGCCGCCGTTCCTGCAGCAGCAGCCGCCGCCGTCCCTGCAGCAGCAGCTGCCGCCGTCCCTGCAGCGAAAGCCGCAGCTGCCGTAGCCGTGACCAGCAGCAGCCGCCGCCACCTCCCTCGGGGCCGCAGCCGCCGCCGCCGCTGACTGCAGCCGCCGGTGCGCCTCAGCCCTACCGGCGTGCCTCGGCCCTTCCTGCGCGCCTCGGCCCGTCCCTGCCGGTCAGCCTCGGCCCTGCCCCACCACTTGCGGCTCTCTGCCCTGGTAAGAGTGTCGCTGCACTGCGCTGTCACTGCTGCCACTACTGCTCCTGCTGCCACTGCTGCCACTGCTGCCACTGCTGCCACTACTGCCACTGCTGCCATGGCTACCCCCAGTGTCCTTACCTTCGATGCTGAGGGCCGTGCTGTTGACTTTGAGGTCTGGGTCGATGACCTCCAGCTGTTCCTACAGTGCGATAGGGCAGACGGACTCTCTCTGTTCGATCTCACCTCTGGTGTCTCTCCTGCCCCGCCTGCTACTGCTGACAGCACTGTTCGCTCACAGTGGGCCACACGCGATGCTGCTGCTCGCCTTGCTGTGCGTCGCCACTTACCAACCACTGAGCGTGCGCACTTTAGCCAGTACAAGAGTGCTAAGACCTTGTACGACGCTGTAGTTGCACGCTACTCCTCCCCTGCCACTGCTGCGCTTAGCCGCCTCATGCTGCGGTACCTGTTCCCTGACCTTGCTGCCTTTCCCACAGTCGCTGATCTCATTACGCACCTTCGCACTAGTGACATTCGCTACCGCGCTGCGCTTCCTGCTGAGTTCTGTGCCAAGAACCCCCCCCCCATGTACATCACCCTCTACTACCTAGTCACCCGCCTCCCTGACTCCCTTCGCTTAGTCAGGGACCACTTCCTCTCAGTTTGCCCCACCACACTCACCGTTGACCTCCTCGAGGAGCGTCTCCTAGCAGCAGAGAAGAGCATAGTCGCTGTAGGGGCCTCTCGTGGTGACCCTCGCACCCCCGTCTTTGAGGGGTGTTCCCCCTCCCCCCTCTTGCCCTCTGTTGCTTCTGCTGCTGCGGCCGACCTCGTTGGTTTCGAGTCGGTCGGCGCTGCGTCTGCCCCTAGCGGGAGACGCCGCACCGGCAAGGGCAAGGGGGGCAAGGGCGCTGGGGGGGCTGGCGGGGGCGGTGGAGGTGGTGGTGGAGGCAGTGGAGGGGGTGGGGGTGGTGGTGGGAGTGGTGGCGGGGGTGGAGGTGTTGGTGCCAGCAGTGGAGGCGGTGGACGCGGCGGCGGTGGTGGAGGGAGCGGAGGCGGCGGAGGTGGTGGAGGCGGCGGAGGTGGCGGAGGTGGCGGAGGCGGCGGCAGCGGCGGCGGTGTAGCTGGTCGTGGCTCTGCGCAGAGGAGTGGCTCCGGTGGTGGTCCGCACCAGCAGCAGCAGCAGCGCAGTCGTGAGACCCTGTCCCCTCAGCAGCTTCGTGAGTGGTACGCTGCGCGTCAGCGCGGTGGAGGTACTGGTCCCTGCACCTACGTCCTCCGTACCGGCGACCGCGCTGGTGAGCAGTGCAGGGGCCCGCACTCCACCCAGCGCTGCTTCGGCCGCCTGACGGACGCGTGGCGTCACCAGTTCCCTGAGGCCTCTGAGATCCCTCGCTGGGGAGAGCTGTCTAGGGCGGGGGTTGCTATCTTTGATCTTGATTATGATGCTATTCTTGCTGCCATGTATGTTGTGTCTGATAGTGTTGAGGGTGACTGTTACCTGTGTGTTCCGCCTGACCCGGGCATTGAGACTGCTGCTCTAGGTGCTGGTGAGGCTGCTGCTCTAGGTGCTAGTGCGTCTGCTGCCCCAGGTGCTGGTGAGTCTGCTCTCTCAGGTACTACGTCGACTCAGGCCTTACACACCTTCACCCTTGACTCGGGTGCTTCCCGCTCCTTCTTTCGAGACCGCACCACGCTTACGCCACTTAGTCGGCCGGTTGCAGTCTCCCTGGCGGACCCCTCTGGGGGTCCTGTCCTTGCTAGCTTCTCCACTGTCTTACCGTGCCCGGCAGCCCCCTCTGGCACCCTGTCTGGTCTCTACCTCCCCTCGTTCTCTACGAACTTGGTGAGTGGAGCTGACCTACAGGATAGGGGAGTTGACCAGTTCACTCCTGCGAGTCAGCGGGTGACCCACTGCACGTGTGCTCGGACAGGCCGACACTTGGCCACGTTTACCCGTCGGCCGGGGTCGAGCCTGTACACCCTTACTACTGAGTCTCCTACGGCTGCTGAGTCTAGTCAGGTAGCTGCGTCGAGTCAGGTGTTCGCTGCAGCGTCCAGGTCTAGTCCTGAGTCTGCTCCCTGCTTGTGTCGTCTCCTGTCTCACCAGACTCTCCTTTGGCACCACCGCCTTGGTCACCCCTCCCTGCCTCGTCTCCGAGGCATGGCCTCCCGTGTCCTTGTCTCTGGTCTTCCCCGGTCTCTCCCTCCCCTACCTCCGGGGCCTGCCCCTACCTGCGTCCCCTGCGTCGAGGGGCGCCAGCGCGCCGCCCCTCACTCCTCCGAGTTTCCCCCGACGGAGGCTCCGTTGCAGACTCTTCACATGGACGTGTGGGGCCCCGCCCGCGTCCGTGGCCAGGGGCACGAGCGTTACTTCCTGTTGGTGGTTGACGACTTCTCGCGTTACACCACAGTCTTCCCCTTGCGCAGCAAGGGCAACGTCACTGAGGTGTTGATCGACTGGATCCGCGCAGCGCGTCTCCAGCTCAGAGAGAGTTTCGGCTCGGCCTTTCCTGTTCTGCGTCTGCACTCTGACAGAGGCGGGGAGTTTTCCTCTGCCCGTCTGGGGGCCTTCTGTCGAGCACAGGGCATCCGCCAGACCTTCACGCTTCCGGCCTCTCCACAGCAAAATGGGATTGCTGAGCGCCGCATTGGCATGGTCATGGACGTTGCTCGTACGTCCATGATCCATGCGGCTGCGCCCCATTTTCTGTGGCCGTTTGCGGTTCAGTACGCAGCGCATCAGCTCAACCTTCAGCCCCGGGTCTCCTTGCCAGAGACCTCCCCCACCCTGCGGTGGACGGGGAAGGTTGGCGATGCGTCTGCGTTTCGGGTCTGGGGATCTCGGGCGTTTGTCCGCGACTTGTCTGCGGACAAGCTGTCCCCCCGTGCTGTTCCCTGCGTCTTCCTTGGCTTCCCCCCTGACGCGCCTGGTTGGCAGTTTTACCACCCCACCTCGCGCCGTGTTCTGTCCTCCCAGGACGTCACCTTTGACGAGTCGGTTCCTTACTACCGTCTCTTCCCCTACCGCGCTGCGCCCCTTCCCCCACCGCCGCTCTTCCTTGCGCCAGGTCCTCCCCCGGTAGACCCCCTCCCCCCTCAGGGTCCTGCCCCGTCAGGTGTGTCCCAGGTAGACGCAGTCGAGCCTGTCGAGGTAGCGGTTGACTCTGGTGCTGCTAGAGGTGCTGAGCCTACGGGTGCCGGGTCTGGAGGTACTGAGCCTGGGGGTGCGGAGCCTGGGGGTGCTGAGTCTAGGGGTGCGGAGCCTGGGGGTGCTGAGCCTGGGGGTGCTGAGTCTGGAGGTGCTGAGCCTGGGGGTGCTGAGCCTGGGGGTGCGGAGCCTGGGGGTGCTGGGTCTGCTCGTGTGGCCTCTCGCGGTGCTTCGTCGAGGCGGGAGCCCCTCTCTCCGCAGGAGCTACGCGAGTGGTTTGCCCGCCGCTGGAGCCGTGCTGCTGGAGCTGGAGGTACTACTGTTGTTGCTGGTCCCGGAGGTGCTCGTACTGGCGGTACTGGAGCTGCTGGGACTGGGGGTGCTGCTGGGGCTGCTGGAGTTGGTCCTGCTGGAGGTACTGCTGGAGCTGTTGACGGTACTGGAGCTGCTGGTCCTGCTGGAGTTGGTGCTGCTGGATCTGCTGGAACTGCTGGAGCTGGAGCTGCTGGGGGTGTTGGCGCTGTTGGTTCTGCTGGCGCTGGTGCGTCTGAGGGTGCTAGAGTTGGCGCTGTTGGAGCTGGAGGTGCTGCTGGCGCTGGTGCTGACGCTGGGGGTGCTGGTGCTGTCCCTGCTGGTTCTGGAGGCGCTGCGCGGCCGAGGCCGTACTTCGTTCCGCTCCTTGAGCAGGTTCTTGGTCAGCCGCCCTCTACTGGTCCTGCTCCTCCCTTAGAGTGTCCACAGCCTGTCCAGTCGCGGTCACAGTTACGACCCGCCTCCCCCCTTCCTGCTCCTTCTCCCTACACTGGTCCTACTGGAGGTCTTGCTGAGCGTCGTGAGCCTGCGTCTCGTCCTGCGTCGCCTGTTCGTGCTGCTCGCACTAGTGGTCGTGCTTCGCGTCCGCGTCCTCCTGCCGTCCCGGGCACACACCAGATGGCACTGCGTCCTTCCATTGCTCCTCTGCGTGTCCCGTTGTCGTCTCCTCCAGAGTCCTCTCTTCCTACTCTTGCTGACCCGGAGTCTGACTCTCTTCGTGCTGCCAGTCCTACTGTCACGCGTCTCCTGGCTACTGTTGTCACTAACCCTTCCTTTGAGTCCACTGCTGCGTCTGCCCTAGTTGCTGAGCTTGTCGACTTTGCTGCTCGCTGTCGTCTAGACTACGCTGCTAGTCTTGTTGCTGAGTCTGAGTCTGTCTGTCCTCCGTCCGTCAGGGGTGAGTGCGCTCTTAGCACGGACGTCCTTGAGGACAGGCAGGAGGAGTTCCAGTGTTTTGCTGCTGCTTTACCTCATCTCGTGTCCACGCTGATTGCCCCTGAGGGAGACCCGGATGCACCAGACATCCTGACTCCTCGATCGTACGCTGAGGCGATCGAGGGTCCCTACTCCTCACAGTGGCAGTCAGCCATGGACGCAGAGATGGCTTCCTAGAAGTCCACAGGCACCTACGTCGACGAGGTTCCCCCACCTGGGGCGATCATCGTCAGTGGCATGTGGATTTTCAGGGTGAAGCGGCCGCCGGGTTCTCCGCCTGTCTTCAAGGCGCGTTACGTGGCTCGAGGCTTCAGTCAGCGGCAGGGAGTTGACTACTTTCAGACCTTCTCTCCCACCCCGAAGATGACCACTCTTCGGGTGCTACTGCACATAGCCGCTCAGCGTGACTACGAGCTTCACTCTCTTGACTTCAGCACAGCTTTCCTGCAGGGCAGCCTGCACGAGGAGATCTGGCTGCGCCGCCCACCTGGCTTCACTGGGTCGTTTCCTCCTGGTACCCAGTGGAGCCTCCGGCGGCTAGTCTACGGTCTCCGCCAGGCGCCCCGTGAGTGGCACGACACACTGAGGACTACACTTGCGGCTCTTGGGTTTGCTCCTTCTACTGCCGACCCGTCGTTGTTTCTGCGCACCGACACCTCTTTGCCGCCGTTCTACATCCTCGTGTACGTCGACGACTTGGTCTTTGCCACTGCTGACACTGCTGGACTCGCCCACGTGAAGTCCGAGCTGCAGAAGAGACACACGTGCACAGACCTGGGTGAACTGCGCAGCTACCTTGGCTTGCAGATCACCCGGGACAGAGCACAGCGCACCATTACCCTGACTCAGTCACACATGGTGCAGCAGGTCCTTCAGCGCTTCGACTTCACGTACTCCTCGCCTCAGGCCACTCCTCTGTCTACTCGCCACTCGCTCTCAGCTCTGCCTTCGGATGAGTCCGTAGAGCCGAGTGGCCCGTACCCAGAGCTTGTTGGCTGCCTCATGTACCTGATGACCTGCACACGACCTGACCTTGCATACCCTCTTAGCATCTTGGCACGCTATGTTGCTCCTGGGAGACACCGACCAGAGCACATGGCTGCAGCGAAGAGGGTGTTGCGCTACTTGTGCAGTACGTCGGGCATGGGGCTAGTGCTTGGAGGGCGACGTCGAGTGGTCCTCACAGGTCACGCAGACGCTTCTTGGGCTGACGACCAGGCTACGCAGCGGTCGTCACAGGGTTACACCTTCAGCCTTGGCTCCGGCTCTGTTTCGTGGCGGTCTACCCGCTCGTCTTCTGTTCTCACCTCCAGCTGTGAGGCTGAGATCTACGCGGGGGCTATGGCTGCACAGGAGCTACGTTGGCTCACCTACCTGCTGACTGACCTAGGAGAGCCGCCTCGTTCTCCTCCAGTTCTGTACGTAGACAACAAGGCCATGCTGGCCTTGTGTCGGGAGCACAGACTGGAGCACAGAACGAAGCACATTGCTCTTCGCTACTTCCTTGCTCGTGAGCTGCAGCAGCGTGGTCAGCTACGCCTTGCTTACGTGGCCTCTGAGGCCAACACTGCTGATATCTTTACCAAGGCACTTCCGCCTTGTGATCATCAGCGCTTCTGTACGATGCTAGGTCTTGTGCCTACTTGGCCTCACTTGCTCACTTCTTGACCTTGCTTGAACTGTGATCTTTCTATACCTGCACTTGCTTGTTTACCTTTATATATATGATCTTGCATGTGAACTGGCCTTGTGGCCTTGCTCTTGTGCTCGGACTGTGTGGTGACGTTGTGATCCACCCTGAGCTTGCTTTGCTTTGCTTGACTGGTCTTGTGACCCCTTGTTCTCCCCCACTTTGCCTATGGGGGTGTGTCAGGCTTATATGACTTAGCCTATGTAGGCTATAGTGGGGTAGCACATATGGGGCACAACACATTTCTAGGGTTTGTACTTGTACCCAACTTTCCCTTAGTCATTCTCATTCCTCGTTTCTTATCATGCTGCTCCTTGTATTTTCCCGTGGATCAGTACTGGGCAATCCGTCGCTGTGCCCTCCTTATTCATCCGAGCCCGATCGATGGCATGAATCGGTACTGTGACTCGGTGAGGGTCGGTGCGGTTTGGCGAGCAGGCAGTCTCGTCAGTAGTTGGCCCGACTCCTACTGACTGCTGGCGTTTCCCTGCCTCTGAGACTCCTTCCCCTGCTCTGCTCCGCGGCGCCTCAGCTCCTCTGGGCATTCGCTCTTGCGATGGCCCGGCCTATTGCAAGCAAAGCAGTGCCCCTTAAACGGTGCGGCAGCTGCATTCGTCGCAACGGCGTGTACGGTGGCGTGCTCGATCGGTCCCCGAGGACGATGTCCGTAGTAGGACCCCGGTCTCGGACGGCGCAAAATGTCAATTTTCTCGGCGAGCGCGAGAATCTCGTTGAAGTTCGAGAGCCCGCGTAGCATAATTTCGTGCGAGATGTCCGGCTTCAGCCCTCCGACGTAACGGTCCACCCGCTCCGCTTCGTGCATGTAGCCGACTTGCTCGCATAATGCGAGAAAACCACTCGTATAGTCTTGAACCGATCCGAGCTGCCGCCAAGTACGCAGTCTCTGACGCGCCGAAATAGAAGCCGCGATTGGCTCAAAGCGCGCCCGAAGCCCTGCGCACCACGCATCCCACGTGCTGTACTGGGCGGTCTCGCTGAACGAACTCCAGGTGACAGCTGGACCCGTGGGCCCTTCCTCTTGCGACGGTGGCTCGTAGGCGCGTGGCGACGTCACGATGACTCGCCACCAGTCCATGGCGGGGCCCCTCAGCAGCGAAACGGCATACCGAATCTTCGCTGCGTCCGACTCGACGTAATTCGCGTCGAAGAAGACGTTCATCGTGAAGACCCACGATTGAACCGTCGGACCTCCACGTTGGCTTGGGTCGAAGCAGGGCGGGCGTTGCGGCTTGAGTGGCATTGGTGCCACGACGGCCTGTTCGCCACTTGTCGCCGCAAACTCCACGTGCCGACGGGCTTTACGAGGCTCCCGCGGGCTTGGTGCGACCCTATTCCCTCCCATGCCAGGCATCGGCTGGGCGGCGCCATCACTGGCTGCGCCTGAGCGCTGTCCCACGCTGTCGTGTTGTGTTGGTGTGCCGGATGAAATGACGATCGGTTCGTCCGATTGTGCAGATGCATTTGTTGGTGCGTGTGGTGGCGCGGGAGTGTTCATCGTTGATTGCTGACGCGCGGAGTCACGTTCCGCCGTGAGCGTCGCAATTTCGAGCGCCGAATCTTCAAGTTGGCGCACCAGACGGTCGAGCTGCTCCTGCGTCAATGTTGCGAGCGTGAATTCGGCCATGGCGGGGGTGTCGGGCGAGCTCAGCGAGAGCCTCTGTCGTGGCCGTGCGTGCTTACGAGAGAGCATTACGAGCGGCGGTGCTGTGTTGCTGAGAGACGTCTACCCCCCCCCCCCCAAAATTGAGATAGTGAGGAAGCGAAGGTGTGGGTGCGGTCCGAGAAGAGATCGTAGGCTCTGAATACCAAGTGTTACGAGTGCAATTGAGTGAGCGAGCAAGAATTGCACTATCGAAGCAAAAGTACAAATGAGCGAAGGCATGAGCGAAGAATATATAGCGAAACTACAGTGGTAACGGTAATGGACTGTGGTTGTCGCGTGACGGGCCTGGGACTGAGGTTGAGAAAAGTGTCGAAGCGGAGGCCCGGAGCGCAGGTTACCCGCCGAGCCGTGAGGTCGGGGTGCGACGTGCGAAGGTGGCGGGAGGATTGTCGATGCGAGAGTTGCGAGTGGTAACGGTGCTGACTGTGGTGCTACAGTGATGTACGCGCTGAGCGGGGACGCGAAGTAAGGAAAAGGATTTTTCCTTACAGTAGGCCGAGTATGAGGGTGTATAAATGTTCGCTCATGCCTTCGCTCACATTTTGTACGGTACTCGTTTGACACCCTAGTGCAATCCTCGCTACCTCGATTCATTGCATTGCACCCGAAACATTGAGGCGGAAAAATAATAATTATACAAAGGAAAAATAAAGTTACAGTGAAAAGGCACTACTCCAATTCTATTGCTGTTACTTTCTACCTTCCATCTGCTGCTGCACAAGTACACCCAGCAGTGCTTTTTGCAGCTCATAATTCCGGGTGTCTGCACCCACAGGATGCCAGAAGTGTCTGATCATGTTGCCCTCGGGCCCTGTCAATTCCAAGTAAGGCAGCACCACAATCTTCTTCTTCCACTTGAGTGCCACCAGGTTCATTGGCCGCTGGTCGCCGTAATTAGGCAGCATCGCCTCGTACCACTGGTCCAAGAACTGGCAGCGGGGAGGACGCCATAAGAACCATAGCAAAAAAAAACAGGGAGGGGGGAGGGTTAGAAGATGTATAATCTGCGCTGTCTTTGAATCTCTTGCCTGCGAACATGAACGAAAGAGGAGGCAACACTGCACTTATCCCGCCTCATCAAACGCCACCACATCCCTCCCCCACCAACCCTCTCCCAATAGAACCCCACAGCATTTCAGTCCCTGAAATCATGCACACAAGGCAGCTGACCTTGAAAGAATCAGGCGAGTGGCCGAAGAGCATGACCCCCGAGTTGGCCCAGTCGTGCTCCGGGTCGTAGAGGTTTTCCGGCTCGCCGTTGTACCCCATCGACCTGTCGCCATTGCGTACAAAGATAGCAAACGGGCGCTTCGAGGAAGAGGGGAGAGAAGGCAGTTTGAGAGAATAGAGTGAAGGGTCGGAAGGCGTGGGCGATGCGGAGGGGACTGCGGACGGTGATGATGCGGCCGCCGTAGGTACAGAAGAGAGTGCTGGTTTAGGAGTTTCAAGGATTTTCCGTGCCACGGGGGGTTGAACCGGGCTGGGATCCGCTGATGCGGCTGCCTGCTGCTGCGCCTGCTGCTGCCACTCCTGCTGTTTCTGCTTATCCTGTTGCCCCTGCGCCTTCTGCTGCTCCAGCTTTTTTAGCTCCTGCGCCTTCTGCTGCTCCTGTTTTTTTTGCTCCTGCGCCTTCTGCTGCTCCAGTTTTTTTTTCTCCTTCGCCTTCTGCTGCTCCAGTTTTTTTAGTTCCTTCGCCTTCTTCAGCTCCAGTATTTTTTGCTCCTTCGCCTTCTTCTGCTCCAGTTTCTTTTGCTCCTGCGCCTTCTGCTGCTCCAGTTTTTGTTGCTTCTCGTCTTGCTGTTGCTTCTCCTCTTGCTGTTGCTTCTCCTCTTGCTGTTGCTTCTCCTCTTGCTGTTGCTTCTCCTCTTGCTGTTGCTTCTCCTCCCACTTCTCTGGCAGAGGTTCCTTCTGCTGCTGCCACTCCTGCTGCTGCTGGTTATGCTGTTCCTCCTGCAGCTTTTTCTGCTCGAGTTCCTGCTGCTGCTCGCCCTGCCGCTTCTCCTCCCACTTCTCGGGAGCAGGCTTCTCTTGCCACTCCTGCAGTTCCTCCTCCTTCTCGTCATCCTCACCCTGCTCCCCCTCCCCATCGTGCGGTGTGAGAACTTCGAGAATGCGCTCCGCGTGCACCACTTGCGCCTGCAGCCGCGAGTCCGACTTGCCCAGCAGGTAGTCGAAGTAACCCTGCCACCCACGACACACAGACGAGAATGCGGGAGAAGCGCGACTTTTCAGAGATGCTGCTGTTTGGAAAGACAGAGTCATGGCCCGGCCCCAAGTCGGGGGAGGGGCGGGGAAGGAGGGGGGGGGGGGGGGGGGGGTGGGGGGGTCGGTCAGCTCGGAGCTAGCGTGTAAAACAAAATCGACTCAACGGACGAGAGTGCGTGCTGCGGCATTCCTCATTCCGCTCGCAACCCTCGCCGCTCGCGCGGCGCGGTACTATAACGGCCATCGTCGCGTTGTATTAGCGCAGCTCGCTCACCCGTTTGCTGGCGCGCGCGGCCCAGTCCTCGACGGAGAGGCGGTGCATGTCCATGCGCATGTAAGCGTCCGAGTCCACGTATAGCGCCCACCGACAGCAGCACTGCAGCGCGTGCCGCAGCAGCGTCACCTGCGCGCGGCCATAGGAGGACAAATTACCGAAACAGGTTCAAGTTAGGGAGAAGCGAGTGCGAGAGAAAGAAGGAAATGTTGGGCAGCGATTTGAGAAGATTCGATTCTTTGTGTCGAAATCTCATTCCAGAGAGGGAGAGCCTGTCCGCATCGAGTCGCTGGAGCCTCGCCTCCGCGTCGGACGCGGTCGGGCGAGCGACTCGGAAACTGCACATGGTGTGTCGGTCGGTGGGCCGAGAAGTCCGACTTTTGACGCGGCTGAGATGGAAGGGAGGGACAGCCTAGCCCGACAACGCTCATGCGAAACGAACGCCATCGCGGAAAAGGAAAATGTCGAATTTGAGGGTCCGAAGGTTTTTCTACGAAAAGCCTGCGTCTGTGTTGCGCGAAGTGTCCAAAAAACAACGCTCGCGAAACGCGACATTCCGTGCACCAGTACCTCACAATTGCATCAAAGTGTACAGTTTGTGTTGGGAATGTGACGGGAAAGTCACTTCGCAAGTCACGTGAGCTACCACTGTTTTCGAGTCAGACTTTTTTCTTGCGCGCGAAATGCAACGGAAAAGTTACGGAACAGTAACTTTCCAGTTGTTTTTCGCCCTGCCCTTTTCCGCGATGGCAGGTAGCCGCTAAAAGACGAATAGCAGGGGGTCATTTGAACCGCGGCGATGAACATCGGTCGCCGATGGCCACGGGTCAGCGCGGCGCGTGCGGACGGTCACAGGCCAAGCTGCGGCGCGAGGAGGGGGTAAGTGCGACGGTCCGAACACCGACGCTCGGCGCGGAGTACTAGGAAGGACGTTGCGCGGCGGGACGCACCTTGTGCCACCTGAACCTGCGCGACGCGTTGACGCCCTCATACGACTCGAAGAAGAGGTAACCGTGCCGCTCCGCGTACAACCTGCGTTCAGAAAGGGGAAAATGCATGATTCGGGAGTGGTTGGAATTGGTAGTCGACGAATCAACTTGAACACCCCGAAACTGCGCGGGTTGCGATGATCATGACCGTCTGGCAGAGGGGACGGCGGTGGTCGCGTGATCGTCATGCAGTGCGCTCTCGCACGTATTACGCTCGCACGCACCGCACGACAGACCTTGCCAGCACGTACAATACGCGCCAAGAATCGTTTCGGGCTCTACTTCTGATTGTTTTCAAGATCCAGGCTCCTAATAGTACTATACTACTACGATGATGTATAGCGTATTTACTTGTTTATAAGTCGCGACGATTCGTAATACGGCAACTGCGCGAGATCCTCTAGTGATAGTATCGGAGGCGCCGCGCCCCAGCCCGCCACGGCCGCCGCAGCGGCGGGGGTGAGTCCACGTGTAGCTTCGGCATGCGCGGAAATGGCGCGGTTATCAGAGTAAAGAATGCATCCTGGCCGTAGATGCGGTGGCAAAGGATTGGAGGCATTGACATCGGGGCCCATGCTGCTGGGCTGCACCATGTCGCACGATTCTTGCGAGACGGTGCCGCGATCCATGGCGCGGAGGAAGAAGAGCGTGACAAGAACGCTGGCGAAAAGCAGCACAAACTTGCTGTCGGGCGACGCTAAGTGAATGCCCTTGGGTGAAGGAGGGAGAGACAACATCGCTGTCATTGTCATGCAAAAGGAGAAAATGATCCAGGAAAAGACGCTGCGGAGGATAATCCAGGAAAAGACGCTGCGGAATGGACTTTGAACTCCCTCATCCGCAACAGAGCAACAGGTGGTGAGCCCTCTCTTGCTGCCAGAGTAACAGGGCTAGCTGGGGGAGCCTGGGAGGGAGGTTGAGGAGGTAGGCGCTGTCTGTCTGTCTCGAGGTGGTTGGGCAGGCAGGTTGGAATCGGACAGCAACAGCACGTCGTCGTTGAGTTGATTGAGACGGTGGCAGCTGGTGAAACCTCCCCTTTCACATTGCGTTGGAGAACGGACCGGTTTGGCAAGATTGGCGTTGCAGTGGCCGCGAGGGGAGGACGAGGGATTTGTCAGGAACAAAAAATCAGAGCGTAACATTCATTCAGTGCCACAATGCTGCCCGTAGACATGACAGAGTAATTTAAATATAGAGGATTCATTTTTAGGTTCATTAAGGATGTCTTTTAGTGTTGGTGTCCTAAATGGCATGAGAAAAACTCGAGGCTATTGTGTGCCAGTGACAACACCCAGTTAGCAATATTGGTCGACGAACCCGAAAGCCAGTCATGACCGACTGCCAGAGGAACAGCTGGCGGGGGTTGGGATTTCTTCTCCTGTTCTCCTGCACGGGCCTCGATAATCACTACACCGGAAAATTCACCCAACCCTACAGTTGTCTTCAGCGAATTCGAAGGCAAACGCACAAGAAAAGGAGGGAAATTGTAACAATGCAACATGGGATCAAGCAGCAAGGAAACCAGCTGTAAGTCTTCGGCCTTGGCCAAACGACAGACCACCTGAAACCGAAGAGCAATGAAACAAGCAACCATTTCCAAGAGTGGATTGCCTCAGTCGGCCTATTGAGCACCTGAATTGGAAGGCAATTTCGTCTTGGAAACGAAAGGTCAGCTAAACTGTACAGTTCAGAAGACCCACCCACCGCACTCAAACTGCATTCACCACAGGGCGTGGGTGGGACATCTCAGTCAAACGCTGTTCAAGAACCAGGGTGCAACTTCTTGGGGGGACAAAAAACAGTAGGGGGACAAAAATGGCATGTGAGTAAGGACGTGGGCCCAATCGACTTTGATCAGCTCTGATCGGATCGGTTCGGGTCGGATCGGATTGCTTGTGATCGTTTTTCTCGCGCCGCCCGATCAGAGATGATTTTCCTCGAATGTTTTGCGCTCTTGCATGAAAACTGTCGGCCCATTACCTGGTAGTTGCATCCTAACTTTGGCGATGCGGACGAATCTCAGTATCGTGGTAATGTCGCCAACATCATGTCCCAACACACAGTTCTCGCCGATCTGGGTGTTTTCGCAAGGATTTTCGAGACCTCATGGCGAGGCGTGTTACATTTCGCGTATGTCGCCCAGGTCGCCGATCACATGCAATCAAGTGATTGGGGCTGATTGTGTCTGATCGGGTCTGATCGGGCTGTTTGAGGCGGTTGATTGAGTTGGCGCGATCAGCTGATCGCGATCAGCTGATTGCCCCTGATTGCCTGAAATGTGCTTCCCGCCTTCCTCGAAGTTTTTGATCACCTCTGATCGCGCCGATCAAAGTCGATTGGCCCACGTCATAAAATCGGACTTAGGACATGGTGCAGATCGGGGCGATCTGAGGTTGATTGCCTCGATCTCGCAATCCACAAATTCCGAGAAGGTCCAGGTGTGAATTAAGAAAACAGGAATGAAAATGACTAAGGGAAAGTTGGGTACAAAATGCAAACCCTGGAAAACTGTACCCCATATGTGCTACCCCACTATAGCCTACAGTAGCTCTGTCATATAAATCTGACACACCCCCATAGGCAAAGTGGGGGAGAACAAGGGGTCACAAGACCAGTCAAGCAAAGCAAAGCAAGCTCAGGGTGGATCACAAAGTCACCACACATTCCGAGCACAGGTTCAAGGCCACAAGGCCAGTTCACATGCAGGATTACATATATATATAAGGCTAGACAAGCAAGAGCAGGTGTATATATATATGCAACAGTACAAACAAGGTCAAGGGGTGAGCAAGTGAGGCAAGGTAGGCACAAGGCCCAGCTGAGTACAGAAACGCTGATGATCACAAGGCGCAAGTGCCTTGGTGAAGATATCAGCAGTGTTGGCCTGAGAGGCCACGTACGCAAGCCGCAGCTGACCACGCTGCTGTAGCTCACGAGCAAGGAAGTAGCGGAGAGCAATGTGCTTCGTTCTGTGCTCCAGTCTCTGCTCTCGACACAAGGCCAGCATGGCCTTGTTGTCTACGTACAGCACTGGAGGAGAACGAGGCGGCTCTCCGAGGCCAGTCAGCAGGTAGGTGAGCCAGCGAAGCTCCTGTGCAGCCATGGCCCCGGCGTAGATCTCAGCCTCACAACTGGAGCCGAGAACAGAAGACGAGCGGGTAGCCCGCCACGAAACAGAGCCGGAACCAAGGCTGAAGGTGTAACCCTGTGACGACCGCTGCGTAGCCTGGTCGTCAGCCCAAGAAGCGTCTGCGTGCCCAGTGAGGACCACTGGACTCTGCCCTCCAAGCACAAGCCCCATGCCCGACGTACTGCACAAGTAACGCAACACCCTCTTCGCTGCAGCCATGTGCTCCGGTCTGTGTCTCCCAGGAGCAACATAGCGTGCGAGAATGCTAAGAGGGTATGCGAGGTCAGGTCGTGTGCAGGTCATCAGGTACATGAGGCAGCCAACAAGCTCTGGGTACGGGCCACTCGACTCTACGGACTCATCCGAAGGCAGAGCTGAGAGCGAGTGGCGAGTAGGCAGAGGAGTGGCCTGAGGCGAGGAGTACGTGAAGCCGAAGCGCTGAAGGACCTGCTGCACCATGTGTGACTGAGTCAGGGTAATGGTGCGGCGTGCTCCGTCCCGGGTGATCTGCAAGCCAAGGTAGCTGCGCAGTTCACCCAGGTCTGTGCACGTGTGTCTCTTCTGCAGCTCGGACTTCACATGGGCGAGTCCAGCAGTGTCAGCTGTGGCAAAGACCAAGTCGTCGACGTACACGAGGATGTAGAACGGCGGCAAAGAAGTGTCGGTGCGCAGAAACAGCGACGGGTCGGCAGTAGAGGGAGCAAACCCAAGGGCCGCAAGTGTAGTCCTCAGTGTGTCGTGCCACTCACGCGGTGCCTGGCGGAGACCGTAGACTGGCCGCCGGAGGCTCCACTGGGTGCCAGGAGGAAAAGACCTAGTGAAGCCAGGTGGGCGACGCAGCCAGATCTCCTCGTGCAGGCTACCCTGCAAGAAAGCAGTGCTGAAGTCAAGAGAGTGCAGCTCGTAGTCGCGGTGAGCAGCTACGTGCAGCAGTACCCGAAGAGTGGTCATCTTCGGGGTGGGAGAGAAGGTCTGAAAGTAGTCAACTCCCTGCCGCTGACTAAAGCCACGAGCCACGTAACGCGCCTTGAAGACAGGCGGAGAACCCGGCGGCCGCTTCACCCTGAAAATCCACATGCCACTGACGATGTTCGCCCCAGGCGGGGGAACCTCGTCGACGTAGGTGCCTGTGGACTTCCAGGAAGCCATCTCTGCGTCCATAGCTGCCTGCCACTGAGAGGAGTAGGGACCCTCTATCGCCTCCGCGTAAGAGCGCGGAGTCGGGATGTCAAGTGCATCCGGGTCTCCCTCAGGGGTAAGCAGTACGGACACGAGATGAGGTGAAGCAGCAGCCAAACACTGGAACTCCTCCTGCCTGTCCTCAAGGACGTCCGTGCCAAGGGCACACTCACCCCCGACGGACGGAGGACAGACAGACTCAGACTCAGCAACAAGACTAGCAGCGTAGTCTAGACGACAGCGAGCAGCAAAGTCGACGAGCTCAGTAACTAGGGCAGACGCAGCAGTGGACTCAAAGGAAGGGTCAGTGACAACAGTAGCAAGGAGACGTGTGACAGTAGGACTGGCAGCACGAAGAGAGTCCGACTCCGGGTCAGGAAGAGCAGGAAGAGAGGACTCAGGAGGAGAAGGCAAAGGGGCACGCAGAGGAGCAGTGGACGGACGCAGAGACATCCGGTGCGTGCCAGGGACAGGAGGAGGACGCTGACGCGAACCACGACCACTAGTGCGAGCAGCACGGACAGGCGACGCAGGGCGGGACGCAGGCTCACGACGCTCAGCAAGACCTCCAGTAGGACCAGTGTAGGGAGAGGAAGCGGGCAGTGGGGAGGCCGGCTGTAACTGGAACTGTGACGGGACAGGCTGTGGACACTCTAAGGGAGGAGGAGGACCAGTAGAAGGCGGGAGACCAAGAACCTGCTGAAGGAGCGGAACGAAGTACGGCCGAGGCCGCGCGGCGACTCCAGACACAGCAGGGACAGCACCAGTACCCCCAGCGGCAGCACCAGCGCCAGCAGCACCTCCAGCTCCAGGACCTCCAGCCGCACCAGTAGTACCCCCAGCAGGACCGCCTCCAGGACCGGCAGCAGTAGCCTCAGCGCCAACACCCTCAGCAGCTCCAGCTCCAGTCGTACCCGCAGGCCCAGCAGCTCCAGTACTCCCAGTACGAGCACCTCCGGGACCCACGGCACCAGCACCCTCAGCAGCCGAAGAACCTCCAGCTCCAGCAGCACGCCTCCAGCGCCGGGCAAACCACTCGCGCAGCTCCTGTGGAGAGAGTGGCTCCCGCCGAGACGAAGCACCCGGAGAACCTCCAGGCTCAGCACCGCCAGACGCCACACGAGCAGGCCCAGCTCCCTCAGGCTCCGCAACCCCAGGCTCAGCACCCCCAGGCTCAGCACCCCCAGTAGTAGCACCCCCAGGCTCAGCACCCCCAGGCTCAGGACCCCCAGTAGTAGCACCCTCCGGCTCAGCACCCCCAGGCGTAGCACCCACACGCTCAGCACCCCCAGAGTCAGCACCCCCAGGCTCAGCACCCTCAGCAGCACCAGAGTCACCAGTAACCTCGACAGGCTCGACTGCGTCTACCTGGGACACACCTGAAGGGGCAGGACCCTGAGGGGGGAGGGGGTCTACCGGGGGGGGACCTGGTACAAGGAAGAGCGGTGGCGGGGGGAGGGACGGAGTGCGGTAGGGGAAGAGGCGGTAGTAGGGGACCGACTCGTCAAACGTGACGTCCTGGGAGGACAGAACACGGCGAGAGGTGGGGTGGTAGAACTGCCACCCTGGCGCGTCAGGGGGGAAGCCAAGGAAGACGCAAGGAGCAGCACGAGGGGACAGCTTGTCCGCAGACAAGTCGCGGACAAACGCCTGAGATCCCCAGACACGGAACGCAGACGCATCGCCAACCTTCCCCGTCCACAGCAAGGCTGGGGAGGTCTCCGGCATGGAGACCCTGGGGTGAAGGTTGATCTGATGCGCCGCGTACCGAACAGCAAACGGCCACAGAAAATGGGGGGCAGCCGCATGCATCATGGACGTACGGGCGACGTCCATGACCATGCCAATGCGGCGCTCAGCAATCCCATTTTGCTGTGGAGAGTCCGGAAGCGTGAAGGTCTGGCGGATGCCTCGTGCACGACAGTAGGCTCGCAGAAGGCCAGAGGAGAACTCTCCACCTCTGTCAGAGTGCAGACGCAGAACAGGAAAGTCCGAGCCGAAGCTCTGCCTGAGCTGGAGACGAGCTGCGCGGATCCAGTCGATCAACACCTCAGTGACATCACCCTTGCTGCGCAAGGGGAAGACTGTGGTGTAACGCGAGTAGTCGTCAACCACCAGCAGGAAGTAGCGCTCGTGACCCTGTCCACGGACGCGGGCCGGGCCCCACACGTCCATGTGAAGCGTCTGCAGCGGGGCCTCTGTCGGAGGAAACTGGGAGGAGTGAGGGGCAGCCCGCTGCCGCCCCTCGACACAGGGGACGCAGGTAGGGCCAGGCCCCGGAGGAAGGGGAGGGAGGGACCGGGGAAGACCAGAGACAAGGACACGGGAGGCCATGCCTCGGAGACGAAGCAGGGAGGGGTGACCAAGGCGGTGGTGCCAGAGGAGAGTCTCGTGAGGCAGGAGGCGACACGAACAGGGGGCAGACTCAGGACCAGACCTGGACGATGCAGCAAACACCTGACCTGACGCAGCTACCTGTCCAGACGCAGTGACCGGAGGAGACGCAGTGGTCAGTGTGTACAGGCTCGACCCCGGCCGACGTGTAAACGTGGCCAGGTGTCGGCCTGTCCGAGCGTCCGTGCAGTGGGTCACCCGCTGACTCGCAGGAGTGAACTGGTGAACCCCCGCATCCTGTAGGTCAGCACCACTCACCAAGTTCGTAGAGAACGAGGGTAGGTAAAGACCAGACAGGGTGCCAGAGGGGGCCGCCGGACACGGGAGGACAGTGGAGAAGTGAGCAAGGACAGGACCCCCAGAGGGGTCTGCCAGAGAGACTGCAACTGGCCGGCCAAGCGGCGTGAGTGTGGTGCGGTCTCGAAAGAAGGAGCGAGAAGCCCCCGAGTCAAGGGTGAAGGTGTGGGAGGCCGAAGCCGACGCAGAACCTGAGAGAGCAGACTCACCAGCACCTGAGGGAGCAGACGTACCTAGAGCAGCAGCCTCGCTAGCACCTAGAGCAGCAGCCTCACCAGTACCTAGAGCAGCAGTCTCAATGCCCGGGTCGGGCGGAAAACACCGGTAACAGTCACCCTCATCACTAATAGTCACAGTATACATGGCAGCAAGAATAGCATCAAAGTCAAGGTCAAAGACAGCTACACCCGCCCTAGACAACTCACCCCAGCGGGGGATCTCAGCGGCCTCAGGGAACTGGTGACGCCAAGCGTCCGTCAGGCGGCCAAAGCAGCGCTGGGTGGAGTGCGCACCCCCGCACTGGTCACCCGCGCGGTCGCCGGTGCGGAGGACGTAGGTGCACGGACCAGTACCCCAACCCCTCTGGCGTGCAGTGTACCACTCACGGAGCTCCTGAGGGGAGGGGATGTCACGAGTGCGCTGCTGCTGCTGCTGCTGCTGCTGCTGCTGCTGCTGGCGCTGACCACCACCGGAGCCGACCCTCTGCGCAGCGCCACCCCGACCAGCTCCACCTCCTCCGCCGCCTCCTCCTCCACCGCCGCCACCTCCGCTCCCACCGCCACCGCCGCCTCCGCCTCCGCCTCCACTGCCGCCACCGACACCTCCACCCCCGCCACCACCCCCACCGCCACCCCCACCCCCTCCACCGCCTCCACCTCCGCCTCCACCGCCCCCGCTAGCTCCTCCAGTGCCCCTGCCCCCCTTGCCCTTGCCAGGGCGACGTCTCCCGCTAGGGGTAGACGCCGCACCGACCGACTCAAGCCCAACGAGGTCGGCCGCAGCAGCAGAGGCAACAGAGGGCAAAAGGGGGGAGGGGGAACACCCCTCAAAGATGGGGGTGCGAGGGTCACCACGAGAGGCTCCTACAGCGACTATGCTCTTCTCTGCTGCTAGGAGGGACTTCTCGAGGAGGTCAACGGTGAGAGTGGTGGGGCAAACTGAGAGGAAGTGGTCCCTGACTACGCGAAGGGAGTCAGGGAGCCGGGTGACTATGTAGTAGAGGGTGATGTACATGGGGGGGGGGTTCTTGGCGCAGAACTCAGCAGGAAGCGCAGCGCGGTAGCGAGTGTCACTAGTGCGGAGGTGCGTAATGAGGTCAGCGACTGTGGGAAAGGCAGCAAGGTCAGGGAAGAGGTACGGTAGCATGAGGCGGCTCAGTGCAGCAGTGGCAGGGGAGGAGTAGCGCGCAACTACAGCGTCGTACAAGGTCTGAGCACTCTTGTACTGGCTAAAGTGCGCACGCTCAGAGGTAGGCAGGTGGCGACGCACAGCAAGACGTGCAGCAGCATCGCGCGTGGCCCACTGTGAGCGAACAGTGGCGTCAGCATCAGCAGCGGGGGCAGGAGAGGCACCAGAAGTGAGGTCAAAGAGGGAGAGGCCGTCTGCCCTGTCGCACTGTAAGAAAAGCTGCAGGTCATCTATCCAGACATCAAAGTCAATGGCCCGACCCTCAGCGTCAAAAGCGAGGACACTAGGGGTAGCCATGACAGTAGTAGACTAGCAGCGCAAACAGTAGGGTGAGGGCAGTGCTGTGAAAGGGGCGCTGCTCTTACCGGACAGGGCGGCTCGGGTGGCTCGGCTGCAGGGCGGCTCGGCGGCTCGGCTGCTGGGCGGCTCGGCGGCTCGGCGGCTCGGTTGCTGGGCGGCTCGGCGGCTCGGCTGCTGGGCGGCTCGGTGGCTCGGCTGCTGGGCGGCTCGGCTGCTGGGCGGTTCGGCGGTTGGGCGGCTCGGCTGCTGGGCGGCTCGGCGGCTCGGCGGCTCGGCCGTTCGGCTGCGACTGCTGCTGCAGAGACGGCGGCGGCTGCTGCCTCAGGGACGGCAGCGGCCGGCCGCTAGGGGCCGCGTCAGGTGCAGGAGAGGGCCGCGTCAGGGGCGGCGTAGGGGCCGCGGCAGGGGCGGCGAAGGGGCCGCGTCAGGGGCCGCGTCAGGGGCCGCGGCAGGGGCCGCGGCAGGGGCCGCGTCAGGGGCCGCGTCAGGGGCCGCGTCAGGGGCCGCGGCAGGGGCCGCGGCAGGGGCCGCGTCAGGGGCCGCGTCAGGGGCCGCGTCAAGGGCCGCGTCAGGGGCCGCGTCAGGGGCGGCGTAGGGGCCGCGTCAGGGGCCGCGTCAGGGGCCTCGTCAGGGGCCGCGGCAGGGGCCGCGTCAGGGGCCGCGTCAGGGGCCTCGTTAGGGGCCGCGGCAGGGGCCGCGTCAGGGGCGGCGTCAGGGGCGGCGTAGGGGCCGCGGTAGTGGCGGCGGAGGGGCCGCGTCAGGGGCCGCGTCAGGGGCCGCCTCAGGGGCAGGGTAGGGGCCGCGTAGGGGCCGCGTCAGGGGCCGCGGCAGGGGCCGCGTCAGGGGCTGCGTAGGGGCCGCGTCAGGGGCGGCGTTGGGGCCGCGTCAGGGGCCGCGTTGGGGCCGCGTCAGGGGCCGCGTAGGGGCCACGTCAGGGGCCGCGTTGGGGCCGCGTCAGAGGCCGCGTAGGGGCCGCGTCAGGGGCGACGTAGGGGCCGGGTAGGGGCCGCGTAGGGGCCGCGTAGGGGCCGCGTAGGGGTCGCGTAGGGGCCGCTAGGGGGGGGGCCGCTAAAAAAAATTTAGGGCAGGGGCGCAATGCGCGTCGGGCAGCTAAAAAAAAAAAATTTCGTTATGGTGGGCCCTTAGGAAGGAACGGTCCCATGTAGGAACCCGCTCTATACCACGTGAATTAAGAAAACAGGAATGAAAATGACTAAGGGAAAGTTGGGTACAAAATGCAAACCCTGGAAAACTGTACCCCATATGTGCTACCCCACTATAGCCTACAGTAGCTCTGTCATATAAATCTGACACCAGGGGGTACTTTTGGGCAATCGAGGGCAATCTGTCGATCGCAATCGAGATTGTAATCGATCGCGATCGATTGCCTCGATCTGATGCAATCGATCGCAACCGATTGCGATCGATAGATTGGGTATGTTGGCGAATTTACGCGAGTTGTAACTACAGTCGTTGAGGTTCGCTTTTGCTCGCTGCTACAAAACATCTCTTGACGATCCTCGAGCAGCACCACATGACATCCTCGAGCTCTCCGCCATGGCGGCTTCGAGCCAGCCTGGACAGCTTGTTTCGTGAAGTTCCCTTAGCAGTTCGCTTCGATAAGGACGTCAATGGCATCGCCTTTACATTCTCTATCGGGGGATACGGCTTTAATGTCAACATTGTTGACATTGCATCTCCTAATTTCAAGGCGTTTTTCAAGCATGCTACTCCTACGTTCCTTGGGATCATTTCAAGCTTCACTGTTTCATCGCCAGTCTCCTATACATCAAACAAGTGTTTCTCGCGCTATATCAAGTCTGACCTCGTGATGTTCTCAAGGAATGACCCCAAGGTTTCGACCTCGAGATCTCAACACAGCCAGCAAGAGTTTTGGTCAGAGGTCTATCCTCGCTATTTATTCTCGGTGCTCAGTCAAGCAATTCATTCAGTGGTCTTCACAGCCCTTTTTCATCAGAGTTTTAAAACTCCGTCACTGCTTTCTTGTCATCCTTGCACCATGCCTCCGAAGGGAAGCAAGAAGACCCCTGTGGATGTACCTGACGCCTCGGATCCGCTGCTTCCTTCTGGTGATCCTGCGTCTGGGACGTCAAATGGGAAAGACACAGAACAACCTGCAAGTGGTTCAGGCCTGTCAGTTGCTGAGAAGGCTGCGATGTCATCGCTTAAACAGCAAGACGACGACTTCATTGATGATGACTCGGACGACGAACTTGAGCTGGACATCACGTGTGACTTACTGGCAAGGATTCGCTACACTGCTATTCTGCTTGTACCTTTTTTCCTGCAACCGGAGCTGGGTTCTGTCATTCTGACGGTGCGAACGCTGCTGAAGAAGGTGTGGTCCTCTGCTCTCTCGCCTGGTGCTGCTGACGGGGCCAAGATCCAGATTCTGCAGCCGGCCTTTGTGGCTCGGACCAAGTACTGCCGTCTTCAGCTGTCTCTCCTGCGCGAAGACGACATTGTCATTGTTCGTCAGAAAGTTGTGGACTACCAGAGGTCCGGCAACAGCAAGAAGATTCCGCTCACCTGGCTGTTCACGGAGGATGCAGATTTCTTGAAGGAGAAGTTGGCAAATCCGCATGCTATTGAGGTTGTTTTTAATAACATCACTGCTAACATCTCACCTGATATTTTGAAGGAATGTCTGGCGGTTTTCAAGCTGAAAGTCAAGCAGCGGCCAATCTTTAAAGCGGCGAAGTGCTTCCACCGGCTTCTTCACCCTGTGACTGGGGCTGACACGGACACAATCAAGGGGCTTGTTTACCCCTTCCCGGAGGACCAGAACTGCCGTTGGAAGCAGACAATCACGGATCCGCTCGACCGCAACAAGCTTCTGCTGATCCACTACCCTTTGCTATGCTGCTCCCTCTGCGGTGGACAGCACTATGATAAGAATCATGATGCTTTCATCACAGAGCGGCAATGTAACATAGGGAAGTGGAATCTTACACTGGGGAGGGTGCACAGGATCAATGGTAACTGCACGGTTTTGCTGCAGGCTGACTCGGCTCCTCCTCATACCTGTCATCCTTTACCATATTCTAACGTCTCGCTTTCATGTCGCAGCTGCCTCTCTGCGCACCTCGCCGCTTGTCACACCGCTGCTCCAGGATCCGGCCATTGCCTTTGTCTCCACCGGCTGCAACCGCGAGGAATGGATCTGCACTCAGATCGGCTGCGGGAAAGCAAAGGGGAAGTCTTTCATGACGGCGGCGGATCATGTCGCTGCGGCCAACCATCTGATTCAACTGGAAAAGATCGGTACCGCGACTCGCGTCACCATGGACAAGGCGGTTCTGGCTCCGTTAAGGAAGGACTACGGGATGTAGCAGACCAGCGGCTTCTGGATTGGCTGGCAACAGCAGCAATGTCAGCGTGTATGGTGTCGGTGTCGGTTCTCTGCTCAGTGACTTTCCTCAGCCTGTGGATGCGTAAGGGCTGCCAGGGAGTGATCAAATGAATAAACGGAACAACATCTCTTTCGCGGGCCTTAATGTGAACGGCCTTGGCAATAGGGTTAAGCGTATTTTTGTAACCGACTGGATTAAATCTGCAGCTGATGTCAACATTCTCTCAGACACTCGGATCTCGTCTACTCACAGTTACTGGAAATCTCTTAAGCATTGCGCCGCAGTTGCCTCCACACCAACCGCGAGAGCCGGTGGAGTAGCCATAGTTCTAGGGAACCAGAGCTTACAGTTATGGAACACAGTGATCCACCCCTCAGGTAGACTGATCAAGACGGAGGTAGTAGGTAGAGGTCTTACAATGGTGTTACTAGCGACTTACTTCCCGGCGTCACCACAAGCGAGAGCGGTTTTTCTCAGGGAGGTGGTTGGTCCGACGGTTGACATTCTGGACCCCGGAGATCACTTCTTAATCATTGGCGATCTGAACACCATTGAAGAACCATACCTTGACACAACATCTGGTTCCGGCTCAGCGGCGGAGAATGACAAACTCTGCAGACGATGCGGGGTTTTCCGTCCTTCCGACGCTTTCCGGGCCTTACATCCGAACAAGAGAGAATATACCTTCTTCTCACACGCGCAGCAGTCCAGCATTCGGATCGACAGGGCCTTGGTGTCGCAGTCTCTGCTTCCGTGGTTGGTTTCAGCTGCACATGTCTCACCAGAGGATCCGATTTCGGACCATGGGGTTGCGATCAGGGTGGCCTTCCGTTGCAGTAAACAAGCGAGGCTTGGTCCGGGTCTCTGGAGACTTCCTGCGTCGATGCTTGGTCGTCCTGGTGTTCGGAAGGTGGTGGAAGCAGCGGTGGCGCAGGCGGGAGGTGATTTCGGGCTGCTCCTGGCGCGCCTTAATGCCGGTCTGAAAGCTTACGCGAAGGAAGAAGGGAAGAGAGTTAAAGCCACCATGCTGCATCTCACGCGGTCAGTGGCCGAGCTGAAGCAGGCGATGATGGGTGATCCGCACTGCACACGGATAAGAGAGCAGTTAGCCATTAAGGAGGCGCAGCTGAAGGATTATCAGGCCTCACGACGTGACAGACAGCATCTAATGGCGGGGTACCAGGACGAACTAAAAGGGGAGGTTGCGTCGAAGCGCCTGTCAGGCAAAATCAAGGAAAGGAAGTGGCGTACGCAGATTGATGAACTATGTGTGAACGGTGCGGTGATCAATGATCCGGAGCAGATTCTATTGGCGGCGTCAGAGTTTTTCAGTGACATTTTCGGTACAGATAAGCAGTCTCACCTGTCGGATTGGCGGCCAGCACCTGGGAAGAGGCTACCGATTGCAGTTGCAGAAAGTCTGTCAGCGGATTGGACGGAGGATGAGGTCAAGAATGCGTTCAAAGAAATGGCGTGCAATAAGTCGCCGGGGCTGGATGGTCTGCCAAAGGAACTTTTCGAACTTCACTGGGACGTTCTTGGCAGCAGTTTCATGAAGCTCGCGGCGGATTTCTCTGTGACGGCGTCGCTATCTGCAGACATCAAGGAAGCAGTTACTATCTTGCTTTTCAAGAAAGATGACAAGAATCAGCTGAACAACTATCGACCAATAACGTTGCTCAACTTCGCATACAAAGTTCTGGCGAGGGTGGTTGCGGATCGAATGAAGAGGGTACTCCACCTGGTCATCTCGGAGGAGCAGTACGGCTTCATTCCGGGCAGGAGGATATCGGATGCCATTAGTCTGGTGGCGGATGTGATTGAAGCGGCGCCTGGTCGTCAGCCTAAGAAGGGCACACTCACCCCCGACGGACGGAGGACAGACAGACTCAGCAACAAGACTAGCAGCGTAGTCTAGACGACAGCGAGCAGCAAAGTCGACGAGCTCAGTAACTAGGGCAGACGCAGCAGTGGACTCAAAGGAAGGGTCAGTGACAACAGTAGCAAGGAGACGTGTGACAGTAGGACTGGCAGCACGAAGAGAGTCCGACTCCGGGTCAGAAAGAGCAGGAAGAGAGGACTCAGGAGGAGAAGGCAAAGGGGCACGCAGAGGAGCAGTGGACGGACGCAGAGACATCCGGTGCGTGCCAGGGACAGGAGGAGGACGCTGACGCGAACCACGACCACTAGTGCGAGCAGCACGGACAGGCGACGCAGGGCGGGACGCAGGCTCACGACGCTCAGCAAGACCTCCAGTAGGACCAGTGTAGGGAGAGGGAGCGGGCAGTGGGGAGGCCGGCTGTAACTGGAACTGTGACGGGACAGGCTGTGGACACTCTAAGGGAGGAGGAGGACCAGTAGAAGGCGGGAGACCAAGAACCTGCTGAAGGAGCGGAACGAAGTACGGCCGAGGCCGCGCGGCGACTCCAGACACAGCAGGGACAGCACCAGTACCCCCAGCGGCAGTACCAGCGCCAGCAGCACCTCCAGCTCCAGGACCTCCAGCCGCACCAGTAGTACCCCCAGTAGGACCGCCTCTAGGACCGACAGCAGTAGCCTCAGCGCCAACACCCTCAGCAGCTCCAGCTCCAGTCGTACCCGCAGGCCCAGCAGCTCCAGTACTCCCAGTACGAGCACCTCCGGGACCCACGGCACCAGCACCCTCAGCAGCCGAAGAACCTCCAGCTCCAGCAGCACGCCTCCAGCGCCGGGCAAACCACTCGCGCAGCTCCTGTGGAGAGAGTGGCTCCCGCCGAGACGAAGCACCCGGAGAACCTCCAGGCTCAGCACCGCCAGACGCCACACGAGTAGGCCCAGCTCCCTCAGGCTCCGCACCCCCAGGCTCAGCACCCCCAGGCTCAGCACCCCCAGTAGTAGCACCCCCAGGCTCAGCACCCCCAGGCTCAGGACCCCCAGTAGTAGCACCCTCCGGCTCAGCACCCCCAGGCGTAGCACCCACACGCTCAGCACCCCCAGAGTCAGCACCCCCAGGCTCAGCACCCTCAGCAGCACCAGAGTCACCAGTAACCTCGACAGGCTCGACTGCGTCTACCTGGGACACACCTGAAAGGGCAGGACCCTGAGGGGGGAGGGGGTCTACCGGGGGGGGACCTGGTACAAGGAAGAGCGGTGGCGGGGGGAGGGACGGAGTGCGGTAGGGGAAGAGGCGGTAGTAGGGGACCGACTCGTCAAACGTGACGTCCTGGGAGGACAGAACACGGCGAGAGGTGGGGTGGTAGAACTGCCACCCTGGCGCGTCAGGGGGGAAGCCAAGGAAGACGCAAGGAGCAGCACGAGGGGACAGCTTGTCCGCAGACAAGTCGCGGACAAACGCCCGAGATCCCCAGACACGGAACGCAGACGCATCGCCAACCTTCCCCGTCCACAGCAAGGCTGGGGAGGTCTCCGGCATGGAGACCCTGGGGTGAAGGTTGATCTGATGCGCCGCGTACCGAACAGCAAACGGCCACAGAAAATGGGGGGCAGCCGCATGCATCATGGACGTACGGGCGACGTCCATGACCATGCCAATGCGGCGCTCAGCAATCCCATTTTGCTGTGGAGAGTCCGGAAGCGTGAAGGTCTGGCGGATGCCTCGTGCACGACAGTAGGCTCGCAGAAGGCCAGAGGAGAACTCTCCACCTCTGTCAGAGTGCAGACGCAGAACAGGAAAGTCCGAGCCGAAGCTCTGCCTGAGCTGGAGACGAGCTTCGCGGATCCAGTCGATCAACACCTCAGTGACATCACCCTTGCTGCGCAAGGGGAAGACTGTGGTGTAACGCGAGTAGTCGTCAACCACCAGCAGGAAGTAGCGCTCGTGACCCTGTCCACGGACGCGGGCCGGGCCCCACACGTCCATGTGAAGCGTCTGCAGCGGGGCCTCTGTCGGAGGAAACTGGGAGGAGTGAGGGGCAGCCCGCTGCCGCCCCTCGACACAGGGGACGCAGGTAGGGCCAGGCCCCGGAGGAAGGGGAGGGAGGGACCGGGGAAGACCAGAGACAAGGACACGGGAGGCCATGCCTCGGAGACGAAGCAGGGAGGGGTGACCAAGGCGGTGGTGCCAGAGGAGAGTCTCGTGAGACAGGAGGCGACACGAACAGGGGGCAGACTCAGGACCAGACCTGGACGCTGCAGCAAACACCTGACCTGACGCAGCTACCTGACCAGACGCAGTGACCGGAGGAGACGCAGTGGTCAGTGTGTACAGGCTCGACCCCGGCCGACGTGTAAACGTGGCCAGGTGTCGGCCTGTCCGAGCGTCCGTGCAGTGGGTCACCCGCTGACTCGCAGGAGTGAACTGGTGAACCCCCGCATCCTGTAGGTCAGCACCACTCACCAAGTTCGTAGAGAACGAGGGGAGGTAAAGACCAGACAGGGTGCCAGAGGGGGCCGCCGGACACGGGAGGACAGTGGAGAAGTGAGCAAGGACCGGACCCCCAGAGGGGTCTGCCAGAGAGACTGCAACTGGCCGGCCAAGCGGCGTGAGTGTGGTGCGGTCTCGAAAGAAGGAGCGAGAAGCCCCCGAGTCAAGGGTGAAGGTGTGGGAGGCCGAAGCCGACGCAGAACCTGAGAGAGCAGACTCACCAGCACCTGAGGGAGCAGACGCACCTAGAGCAGCAGCCTCGCTAGCACCTAGAGCAGCAGCCTCACCAGTACCTAGAGCAGCAGTCTCAATGCCCGGGTCGGGCGGAAAACACCGGTAACAGTCACCCTCATCACTAATAGTCACAGTATACATGGCAGCAAGAATAGCATCAAAGTCAAGGTCAAAGACAGCTACACCCGCCCTAGACAGCTCACCCCAGCGGGGGATCTCAGTGGCCTCAGGGAACTGGTGACGCCAAGCGTCCGTCAGGCGGCCAAAGCAGCGTTGGGTGGAGTGCGCACCCCTGTAATGGTATGATACAGTCGAAATGGGGCTAAAAAATCTCTTGACAGTCGAACTAGTAATGGGGCTACCCTGTAATTGTATGATACAGATGGTCGCTTAGTTTCGCCAACTTTGAGGTGGAAGGAACATACAGCTCGCTTGGAAGGCGCGGCTGAGGCTCTGTTTTGTTTCGTAGAAAAACATGCGTCAGATCGCGCGGCGCGGGATGCGATCGATGATTGCGTCAGATCGGGGCAATCACACCCAATCGATTCCGATCTGATCCAATCGAACACCGATTGCGTGAGATCGGAGCGATCTGCACCACGTCCTTACTTCTGAACGAAAAAACAGGAATTCCACAAGAGAACAAACCTCTCGCCCGCTAACCGCCCGGGTCAACTTTCTTCCAAGCCATAATCCTTTGAACTCGAGCTGATAGTTTCACCCCGGTATTTAACGTGCCGTACTAAACATTGTTTAACGTTCTGAAATGTTCTATCTCTTAGATATGATGTGTTATCTTGAACTGGTTTTTTAGTCATCTCGAACCGAGATGTTTCGCGCCCTGACAAAACAAGGCACGTTGGATGCACGAATGACGATGGCAGAGCAGAATGATGGAGGAGGGTGCAATCACAAGACAGGGACACTGTACATTCTTGGGTAAATTCGATAAAATAAATCCGCAATGCGCGAAAACCCGGTATTGTACAGAATTGTGCAGCCGGGGTGCGCAAAAACCCGGTCATTTCGAGCAAGAATATAATTCGTGCATCAGGGTAGTTACCCACGGTAATAAATATCTAGGACGTAACATTATCGATGGTTGGGTGTACACACAAGAACATTTTACTCGTTCTCATTGTCGTATTATTGATGAATGCAGCTGCGAGATCTGAAAATTTCTTTTGGTAGGGGAACTCATTGAAAAATCTGGGAATCCTGCTCTGCAGTGTTCCCAGAGCAGAAGCACCCAAACTCGCTGCCAGTTCGGGTCGTAAGTGAGAAGATTTGAGCAAGAATGGATGAACTATGAAATTTAGTGAGTACAAATATGAAACCCTAATTGGTTGTACCCCCTATGGGATACCCCACTATAGCCTACACAACAGCATAAGCTATAATGTTCTGACACACCCCCATAGGCAAAGTGGGGGAGAACAAGGGGTCACAAGACCAGTCAAGCAAAGTAAAGCAAAGCAAGCTCAGGGTGGATCACAAAGTCACCACACAGTCCGAGCACAGGGTCAAGGCCACACGGCCAGTTCACATGCAAGAGTACACACATATATATGAAGCTAGACAAGCAAGAGCAGGTATATATATATGTGAGAGTACAGGCAAGGTCAAGAGGAGAGCAAGTGAGGCAAGACGGGCACAAGACCCAGCTGAGTGCAGAAGCGCTGATGATCACAAGGCGGAAGTGCCTTGGTGAAGACATCAGCAGTGTTGGCCTCAGAGGCCACGTACGCAAGCCGCAACTGACCACGTTGCTGTAGCTCACGAGCAAGGAAGTAGCGGAGAGCAATGTGCTTTGTTCTGTGCTCCAGTCGCTGCTCTCGACACAAGGCCAGCATGGCCTTGTTGTCTACATACAGGACTGGAGGAGAACGAGGCGGCTCTCCAAGGTCGGTCAGCAGGTAGGTGAGCCAGCGAAGCTCCTGTGCAGCCATGGCCCCGGCGTAGATCTCAGCCTCACAACTCGAGCCAAGAACAGAAGACGAGCGAGTAGCCCGCCACGAAACAGAGCCGGAACCAAGGCTGAAGGTGTAACCCTGTGACGACCGCTGCGTAGCCTGGTCGTCAGCCCAGGAAGCGTCCGCGTGCCCAGTGAGGACCACTGGACTCCGCCCTCCAAGCACTAGCCCCATGCCCGACGTACTGCACAAGTAGCGCAACACCCTCTTCGCTGCAGCCATGTGCTCTGGTCTGTGTCTCCCAGGAGCAACATAGCGTGCCAGAATGCTAAGAGGGTATGCAAGGTCAGGTCGTGTGCAGGTCATCAGGTACATGAGGCAGCCAACAAGCTCTGGGTACGGGCCACTCGACTCTACGGACTCATCCGAAGGCAGAGCTGAGAGCGAGTGGCGAGTAGACAGAGGAGTGGCCTGAGGCGAGGAGTACGTGAAGCCGAAGCGCTGAAGGACCTGCTGCACCATGTGTGACTGAGTCAGGGTAATGGTGCGGCGTGCTCTGTCCCGGGTGATCTGCAAGCCAAGGTAGCTGCGCAGTTCACCCAGGTCTGTGCACGTGTGTCTCTTCTGCAGCTCGGACTTCACGTAGGCGAGTCCAGCAGTGTCAGCTGTGGCAAAGACCAAGTCGTCGACGTACACGAGGATGTAGAACGGCGGCAGAGAGGTGTCGGTGCGTAGAAACAGCGACGGGTCGGCAGTAGACGGAGCAAACCCAAGAGCCGCAAGTGTAGTCCTCAGTGTGTCGTGCCACTCACGTGGCGCCTGGCGGAGACCGTAGACTGGACGCCGGAGACTCCACTGGGTACCAGAAGGGAAAGACCCAGTGAAGCCAGGTGGGCGACGCAGCCAGATCTCCTCGTGCAGGCTGCCCTGCAAGAAAGCTGTGCTGAAGTCAAGAGAGTGCAGCTCGTAGTCACGGTGAGCAGCAACGTGCAGCAGTACCCGAAGAGTGGTCATCTTCGGGGTGGGGGAGAAGGTCTGAAAGTAGTCAACTCCCTGCCGCTGACTGAAGCCACGAGCCACGTAACGCGCCTTGAAGACAGGCGGAGAACCCGGCGGCCGCTTCACCCTGAAGATCCACATGCCACTGACGATGTTCGCCCCAGGAGGGGGGACAGCGTCAACGTAGGTGCCTGTGGACTTCCAGGAAGCCATCTCTGCATCCATAGCTGCCTGCCACTGAGAGGAGTAGGGACCCTCTATCGCCTCCGCGTAAGAGCGCGGAGTCGGGATGTCAAGTGCATCCGGGTCTCCCTCAGGGGTAAGCAGTACGGACACAAGATGAGGTGAGGCAGCTGCCAGACACTGGAACTCCTCCTGCCTGTCCTCAAGGACGTCCGTGCCAAGGGCACACTCACCCCCGACGGACGGAGGACAGACAGACTCAGACTCAGCGACAAGACTAGCAGCGTAGTCTAAGCGACAGCGAGCAGCAAAGTCGACGAGCTCAGTAACGAGAGCAGACGCAGCAGTAGACTCGAAAGAAGGGTCAGTGACAACAGTAGCAAGGAGACGCGTGACAGTAGGACTGGCAGCACGAAGAGAGTCCGACTCCGGGTCGGCAAGAGCAGGAAGAGAGGACTCAGGGGGAGAAGGCAAAGGGGCACGCAGAGGAGCAGTGGACGGACGCAGAGACATCCGGTGCGTGCCAGGGACAGGAGGAGGACGCTGACGCGAACCGCGACCACTAGTGCGAGCAGCACGGACAGGCGACGCAGGGCGAGACGCAGGCTCACGACGCTCAGCCAGACCTCCAGTAGGACCAGTGTAGGGAGAAGGAGCAGGCAAAGGGGAGGTAGGCTGCAACTGTAGCTGGGACGAGACAGGCTGTGGACACTCTAAGGGAGGAGGAGGACCAGTAGAGGGTGGAAGACCAAGAACCTGCTGCAGGAGTGGCACGAAGTACGGTCGAGGTCGCGCGGCGACGCTAGAAGCAGGCGGGACAGCACCAGAACACTCAGCAGGAGCACCCGCTCCAGCAGCACCACCAGTAGCTCCAGAACCTCCAGCAGCACCAGGAGCACCCCCAGTAGGACTGCCAGCAGTAGTCTCAGCGCCAGCACCCTCAGCAGCAACAGCTCCAGTGCACCCAGGACGAGCACCTCTGGGACCCGCGACCGCAGCACCCTCAGCAGCCGAAGGACCTCCAGCACCAGCAGCACGCCTCCAGCGCCTGGCAAACCACTCACGCAGCTCCTGTGGAGAAAGTGGCTCCCGGCGAGACGAAACACTCGGAGAACCTCCAGGCGAAGCACCTCCAGGCTCAGCACCCCCAGGCGTAGCACCCCTAGGCTCAGCACCCCCAGACGTAGCACCCCTAGGCTCAGCACCCCCAGGCTCAGCACCCCCAGGCTCAGCACCCCCAGGCTCAGCACCCCCAGGCGTAGCATTCCCAGACGTAGCACCCCCAGGCCCAGCACCCCTAGGCTCCGCACCCCCAGGTACAGCACCCCCAGCCTCAGCACCCTCAGCAGCACCAGAGTCACCAGTGACCTCGACAGGCTCGACCGCGTCTACCTGGGACACACCTGAAGGGGCTGGACCCTGAGGGGGAAGGGGGTCTACCTGGGGGGGACCTGGTACCAGGAAGAGTGGGGGTGGGGGGAGGGACGGAGTGCGGTAGGGGAAGAGGCGGTAGTAGGGGACCGACTCGTCAAACGTGACGTCCTGGGAGGACAGAACACGGCGAGAGGTGGGGTGGTAAAACTGCCACCCAGGCGCGTCAGGGGGGAACCCCAGGAAGACGCAAGGAGCAGCACGAGGGGATAGTTTGTCCGCAGACAGGTCGCGGACAAACGCCCGAGATCCCCAGACCCGGAATGCCGACGCATCGCCAACCTTCCCCGTCCACAGCAGGGCTGGGGAGGTCTCCGGCCTGGAGACCCTGGGGTGGAGGTTGATCTGATGCGCCGCGTACCGAACCGCAAACGGCCACAGAAAATGGGGGGCAGCCGCATGCATCATAGACGTACGAGCGACGTCCATGACCATGCCAATGCGGCGCTCAGCAATCCCATTTTGCTGCGGTGAGTCCGGAAGCGTGAAGGTCTGACGGATGCCCCGCGCACGACAGTAGGCACGCAGAAGGCCAGAGGAGAACTCTCCGCCTCTGTCCGAGTGCAGACGCAGAACAGGAAAGTCCGAGCCGAAGCTCTGCCTGAGCTGGAGACGAGCTGCGCGGATCCAGTCGATCAGCACCTCAGTGACATCACCCTTGCTGCGCAAGGGGAAGACTGTGGTGTAACGCGAGTAGTCGTCAACAACGAGCAGGAAGTAGCGCTCGTGACCCTGTCCACGGACGCGGGCTGGGCCCCACACGTCCATGTGAAGTGTCTGCAACGGGGCCTCTGTCGGAGGAAACTGGGAGGAGTGAGGGGCAGCACGCAGGCGCCCCTCGACACAGGGGACACAGGCAGGGCCAGGGCCCTGAGGAAGAGGAGGGAGGGACCGGGGGAGACCGGACACAAGAAGACGGGAGGCCATACCTCTGAGCCGAAGCAGAGAGGGGTGGCCAAGGCGGTGGTGCCAGAGGAGAGTCTCGTGAGACAGGAGACGACACGAACAGGGGGCAGACTCAGGACCAGACCTGGACGCTGCAGCAAACACCTGACCCGACGGAACTACCCGACCAGACTCAGCAACTGGAGGAGACGCAGTGGTCAGAGTGTACAGGCTCGACCCCGGCTGACGGGTGAACGTAGCCAGGTGACGGCCTGTGCCAGCCTCTGTACAGTGGGTCACTCTCTGACGTGCAGGAGTGAACTGGTGGACCCCCGCATCCTGTAGGTCAGCACCACTCACCAGGTTCGTAGAGAACGAGGGGAGGTAGAGACCAGACAGGGTGCCAGAGGGAGCCGCCGGACACGGGAGGACTGTGGAGAAGCGAGACAGGACAGGACCCCCAGAGGGGTCAGCCAGAGACACTGCAACCGGTCGACTCAGCGGTGTGAGTGTGGTGCGGTCCCGAAAGAAGGAGCGAGACGCCCCAGAGTCAAGGGTGAAGGTGAGGGAGGCCGAAGTCGACGCAGTACCTGAGAGCGCAGACTCACCAGTACCTGAGGACGCAGACACACAAGCACCTAGAGCAGCAGCGTCGCAAGCACCTAGGGCAGCAGCCTCACCAGGACCTAGAGCAGCAGTCCCAATGCCCGGATCGGGCGGGAAACACCGGTAACAGTCACCCTCATCACTAATAGACACAGCATACATGGCAGAGAGAATAGCATCAAAGTCAAGATCATAGATGGCAACACCCGCCCTAGACAGCTCGCCCCAGCGAGGGATCTCGGAGGCCTCCGGGAACTGGTGACGCCACGCGTCCGTCAGGCGGCCAAAGCAGCGCTGGGTGGGGTGGGGACCCCCACACTGCTCACCCGCACGGTCGCCGGTGCGCAAAACGTAGGAGCACGGACCAAAACCCCCACCCCGCTGACGCGCAGTGTACCACTCACGAAGCTGCTGAGGGGACAGGGTGTCACGACCACGCTGCTGCTGCTGGCGCGAGCCACCACCGGAGCCACTCCTCTGCGAAGACCCGCGACCAGCACCACCGCCACCCCCGCCGCCTCCGACGCCTCCGCCGCCTCCGCTACTGCCGCCGCCTCCGCCTCCGCCGCCGCCTCCACCTCCGCCACCTCCTCCACCTCCGCTCCCACCGCCACCGCCGCCGCCACCTCCTCCTCCACTGCCGCCACCGACCCCTCCACCCCCACCTCCACTCCCACCGCCACCCCCACTCCCCCAACTGCCGCCACCTCCACCTCCACCGCCCCCGCTCGCTCCTCCAGCGCCCTTGCCCCCCTTGCCCTTGCCAGAGCGGCGTCTCCTGCTAGGGGCAGACGCCGCACCGACCGACTCAAGAACAAGGAGGTCGGCCGCAGCAGCAGAGGCAACAGAGGGCAGAAGGGGGGAGGGGGAACACCCCTCAAAGATGGGGGTGCGCGGGTCACCACGAGAGGCCCCTACAGCGACTATGCTCTTCTCGGCCGCTAGGAGGGACTTCTCGAGGAGGTCAACAGTGAGAGTGGTGGGACAGACAGAGAGAAAGTGGTCCCTGACTACGCGAAGGGAGTCAGGAAGGCGAGTGACTATGTAGTAAAGAGTGATGTACATGGGGGGGGGGTTCCTGGCGCAGAAGTCAGGAGGGAGTGCAGCGCGGTAGCGAGTGTCACTAGTGCGGAGGTGCGTAATGAGGTCAGTGACTGTGGGAAAGGCAGTAAGATCAGGAAAGAGGTACGGTAGCATGAGACGGCTCAGTGCAGCAGTGGCAGGGGAGGAGTAGCGCGCAACTACAGCGTCGTACAAGGTCTGAGCACTCTTGTACTGACTAAAGTGCGCACGCTCGGAGGTAGGGAGGTGGCGACGCACAGCAAGACGTGCAGCAGCGTCGCGCGTGGCCCACTGGGAGCGAACAGTGGCGTCAGCATCAGCAGCAGGGGCAGTGGAGGTGCCAGAGGTGAGGTCAAAGAGAGAGAGGCCGTCTGCCCTATCGCACTGTAAGAACAGCTGCAGGTCATCTACCCAGACCTCAAAGTCAATGGCCCTACCCTCAGCGTCAAAGGCGAGAACACTAGGGGTAGCCATGACCCTAGACGACTAGCAGCGCAAGCAGTGGGGTGAGGACAGTGCAGTGAAAAGGCGCTGTGCTCACCAGACTGGGCAGGTCGGGCGGCCCTGAAGGAGGGCGGCGCGGCGGCTCGGCGGCTCAGCTGCTGGGCGGCCCGGCGGCTCGGCGGCTCAGCTGCTGGGCGGCTCGGCTGCTGGGCGGCTCGGCTGCTGGGCGGCGCGGCCGCTGGGCGGCTCGGCTGCTGGGCGGCTCGGCTGCTCGGCGGCTGGGCGGCTCGGCTGCTGGGCGGCTCGGCGGCTCGGCTGCTGGGCGGCTCGGCTGTGCTGCTGCAGGGCACGGGGCCGCAGGTAAGGGCGGCGGGGCCGCTGGTAAGGGCGGCGTGGCCGCGGGTAGGGTGGCGGGGCCGCAGATAGGGTGGCGGGGCCGCAGCAGAGGGCGGCGGGGCCGCAGGTAAGGGCGGGGCCGCAGGTAAGGTGGCGGGGCCGCGAGGAAGGGCGGCGGGGCCGCTAGGTAGGGCGGCGGGGCCGCGCGATGGGGCGGCAGGGCCGCGCGATGGGGCGGCGGGGCCGCGCGATGAGGCGGCGGGGCCGCTGGGTTGGGCGGCGGGGCCGCGCGATGGGGCGGCGGGGCCGCGCGATGGGGCGGCGGGGCCGCGCGATGGGGTGGCGGGGCCGCGAGGAAGGGCGGCGGGGCCGCGCGATGGGGCGGCGGGGCCGCGCGATGGGGCGGCGAGGCCGCGATGGGGCGGCGGGGCCGCGCGATGGGGCGGCGGGGCCGCGATGGGGCGGCGGGGCCGCTAGGTTGGGCGGCGGGGCCGCTAGGTAGGGCGGCGGAGCCGCTAGGAGAGAGGCGGCGGGGCCGCAGTGCAGGGCCGCTAGGGCGGCTCGACGAAGTGAGGGCCCGAAGCGCGACTCGGGCCGAGCGCGCTTCGGGCAGGAAAAAATTTACATGTGGTGGGCCCTAAGCACAGTTCCCGAGGGGGAACCTGCTCGATACCATGAGAAGATTTGAGCAAGAATGGATGAACTATGAAATGAAGTGAGTACAAATATGAAACCCTAATTGGTTGTACCCCCTATGGGATACCCCACTATAGCCTACACAACAGCATAAGCTATAATGTTCTGACAGTAAGCAGAATGTCGGAGTTTCTCCACACCAGAGGCACTCCTTCCCTAGAGTACAGATGCAAGGACAAAGAGTTGTCGGGAAGAGTGGGGTCCTTGCGTATAGTACAGCTCTCGCGTAAATGTCAGCTCAGAAACAGTACTTCACGAATGTCGTGAAGAAGATTTGAGTGTTGATTCCCTACTTCACGGTGTACGAAGGGCTACTGTTCCTCCTCGCTCTGCTCTCCCTTTGTCCCTTTCGGGTCGTTTAATTGACTGTCAACCAGTCGCACAGACGACTGAATTGACCAACAGCTAAAATACAGTCGGTGCTCATTCCTAGAACACCAGGAAACCTGGCATCAAGTGACTGAAACAAAATTTGGCGTTTCGCCAATCGCGCATGTTGCCACGGGCAAAAATGGGACTGTGCGTGGACATGCGTTTGTAACTCGTCCAACATATCTGATGACGTTTGCGACAGGCAACCCTTGTTGTTAATGGACAATATTCCGCAACTTAATTATTGTACTCTGAAGTTACTGCATGTTGCTATTCGCGGTGCACTACATCGGCTCGGCTCGTGGCAGGGGTTTAGGAAGGCTTAAGGAACGCAAGAGGCCATAAAAGTAAAAAAAAAAAAAAAAAAAAAAAAAAAAAAAAAAAAAAAAAAAAAAAAAAAAACTTGAATCACTACCCTGAAACTTTTCTTTCCCAAATCAATACTCGTGTTTGGCCTCCCGCCTGCATGGAGCCTTCCGAACGTCCTGAGCCGATGCAGTGCACCGGCAATTGCAACACGCCGTTAGTACAATCGAAAGCCCTAGTCACTCATGGGAAAAAACGTTCACGCATTACTAATATTCTAATTGTGCTAAGCATCGAAAACAGTAATAACTGCGCATCGACTGTATCGCATATATCCCACAGCACGATGTTTTAGTGTGAAACTTGGACAAAGCAATGTTTCGCTTGAATTAATGAATTGAAAGCAAGCTTGAGGAGTGTATGAGAAAAAAACTTGAAGCCCCCAGCTGCTCCAACTCTTTCTCATTATTTAACGTATGTGTGCGTTCAGTTACCCTTAACGGCCACGGGCGTAGGCCAAAGTGAAATTCTAAATGTTAAGATTTGGAGTAGCCGGTGCAGGAGTGGCAAATACAGCTGTAGCACGCCCTCAGCCAAAGCAGAAGCAGTAGCAGGTGTAGGGGCAGCAGGTCGCCTGAAGAGCAGGCTCTGTGGCTGCAACGTGCAGCAGGACAGCAGCGGCTCGACGGCAGCACCTGCAGGCCCCAGCAGCAGTCAACAGAAACAAGGGAAGGTGGAGGCAGGGGCGGCAGCAGGAGGTGCCACGGTAGCAGCGGGTGGCAGCTGCAATTTCCTGACTGACTTCCGCCACCCTCTCTTACCCTCCCCCCCACAGCAGCACGAGCGGCAGTGAGAGAGAGAGAGGAGGGGCGGCTGCTGGCTTTGCAGAATCTCTCTCGCCACCCCCTCACACTCCCCCCGCCCCCTTTCACTGGCGTACGAGCAGCTCGTGCGGGGCAGGGGAGCGGCGCAGTTGCGCGCGGCCATACGCGGCTGCGCGCGGCTGTGCGCGGCTTCACGTGCCCGTACGTAGCTTCGCGCAGCTGCGCGTGGCTGTGGCAGCTCGTAACGGGGCGGGTAGTGCGGGGCGGGTGACAGGGCGAAGAAACAACGGGGCGACCCGAGCCGCCCAGCTCGTCGCCATGACAGCAGGGTCGACGATGCAGTGCGACGGGCAGGAGACGGGCAGGTTACGGGCAGCAGCAGACAGCTCGCCGTCGCGCCCGTCACATCAGTCGCAACTAAGGGCACGACGGGCGCCACAAACCGAGAAATACGCGGTGGGCCCATTGAGAATGAAAAGGTTAGGTCTTAGGACGACCTAGCTCTTAATACCATGTTAAGATTTGGAGCATAGTAGCTTAGGGTTTGAACTAGGTGAGGGTGACGAGAGGAAATAGCAAGCCAAAAGAGGGGCTTCACTAATGAGAAATGAGAGTACAAATAGGCAAACAGCAACACAAAGAGGTGCACAACCAAACATGATGCAATAACTACACTACAACTGCAAACGATTATATAAAATATGTGAACATATTTTGACACTAAAATCCATACATCTTACGAAATTACATTTAGCAATACTATAACTAAGATATATATGTCAACATAATGCTTGGTGTTGCGATCAGATTGTTGATCGTATCTAGGATCAACTCTAGAAGGTTTGCAGAAGAGTGTTTGTTGCAGCAAAAAAAATGACCGCCGGTCAAAGTGAATTTAAAATGACTGGGATGATAAAAACATGCAAATGCATCTGTTTATATAAGAGTACAGGGGAATACGAAACGACTTAGACTAGCCATATATTAAAAGAAGTGCATTCTCATACTGTAGTGGAATCCAACCGACTCTAAACGGTTACGAATTTGTTCCGCCAAAATCTTTGCCACTGCAGCTGCTTGATGCTTCTAATCAGACGGTCCATGTGGTGCTTAACCATAAGCAATTATTCGCGTCACTTTGATGCAAGGCCACTGATGAAGGTAGTCGTTGTCCGCGGGTCCGTCGATGAGCTGTCGATGGAGTGAGCTGGACGACAGAAGCAGATCGTGCTGATCGATGGAGGGGTCCGTCGACCAGGGTGGTCTTCGACAGGAGCAGTGGTCGGCGAGGGAGGTTGTTGACCAGGGGGCTGGGAGGTCGACCGGGTCGACCAGGTAACCTCGCCGAGATTCCGCGGAGGCACGCACGGCTCGTCGAGGCTGCGATGGCAAGGGCGACCTCGCACTAGTATCCTGAGGTCAACGTGAAGCGTCGAGCGCGATCGTCGGCACGTGGCCGACTCTGCACTACCAATCTTCCAATCTAACGATCGCCCACGGGGTTCCGTGAAGTCGTACAACAATCGAGATAAACAGGCACACATTATCTTTGGTTGTGATTGTCGTGCGACATTGTGCGAACTGCGCCATTTTTGTGAGATGATTGACGGCGACAAGAACAGCTTCATTGCAAGATGCGCTAGTGTCAATAGAGCTACACTATGAGATCTCCGATTGATCCTAGGGGGGTTACAAGCCCGTTCGCCTCGGGGGTTATGGGCGCACAAACCCGCTAAAAAAAAACATTTTATCTCAATGGTCTTAGTGGTTGGGATTCTGACATGGAATCAGAGTGGTCTCGGATTCAAATCCCGTTGCCGCTGTGCTCAGTCCAGTGTGGCGGGGTGTCAGTAGAAGCGCGTTCGCATGGGGGGTTATGGGCACACAAACCCGCTACCAAAAAAAGGCCTTTTTATCCAATGGTCAAAGTGGATGGGAGTCTGACAGCTAGCTGGTAGCCCCGTAGCAAAATCAATCGTCACCTGTTGCCACAGTCGTTCGGGTGGCTTGTATGAAAGAACGAGGAATAAAATAACTAGGAAACAAGTGAGTACAAGTAGGAAACCCTAGAAATGTTGTACCCTATAGTGTCTACCCCACTACAGCCTAGATAGACTATAGTATATAAGTTTGACACATCCCCATAGGCAAAGTGGGGGAGAACAAGAGGTCACAAGACCAGTCAAGCAAAGCACAGCAAGCTCAGGGTGGATCACAACGTCACCACACATTCCGAGCACAAGTTCAAGGCCACAAGGCCAGTTCACATGCAAGATTATATATAAAGGTAAACAAGCAAGTGCAGGTATAGATAGATCACAGTACAAGCAAGGTCAAGAAGTGAGCAAGTGAGGCCAAGTAGGCACAAGACCTAGCATCGTACAAAAGCGCTGATGATCACAAGGCGGAAGTGCCTTGGTAAAGATATCAGCAGTGTTGGCCTGAGAGGCCACGTAAGCAAGGCGCAGCTGACCACGCTGCTGCAGCTCACGAGCAAGGAAGTAGCGAAGTGCAATGTGCTTCGTTCTGTGCTCCAGTCTGTGCTCCCGACACAAGGCAATCATGGCCTTGTTGTCTACGTACAGAACTGGAGGAGAACGAGGCGGCTCTCCTAGGTCAGTCAGCAGGTAGGTGAGCCAGCGTAGCTCCTGTGCAGCCATGGCCCCTGCGTAGATCTCAGCCTCACAGCTGGAGCCGAGAACAGAAGACGAGCGGGTAGACCGCCACGAAACAGAGCCGGAACCAAGGCTGAAGGTGTAACCCTGTGACGACCGCTGCGTAGCCTGGTCGTCAGCCCAAGAAGCGTCTGCGTGACCAGTGAGGACCACTGAACGCCGCCCTCCAAGCACTAGCCCCATGCCCGACGTACTGCACAAGTAGCGCAACACCCTCTTCGCTGCAGCCATGTGCTCTGGTCGGTGTCTCCCAGGAGCAACATAGCGTGCCAAGATGCTAAGAGGGTATGCAAGGTCAGGTCGAGTGCAGGTCATCAGGTACATGAGGCAGCCAACAAGCTCTGGGTACGGGCCACTCGGCTCTACGGACTCATCCGAAGGCAGAGCTGAGAGCGAGTGGCGAGTAGACAGATGAGTGGCCTGAGGCGAGGAGTACGTGAAGTCGAAGCGCTGAAGGACCTGCTGCACCATGTGTGACTGAGTCAGGGTAATGGTGCGCTGTGCTCTGTCCCGGGTGATCTGCAAGCCAAGGTAGCTGCGCAGTTCACCTAGGTCTGTGCACGTGTGTCTCTTCTGCAGCTCGGACTTCACATGGGCGAGTCCAGCAGTGTCAGCAGTAGCAAAGACCAAGTCGTCGACGTACACGAGGATGTAGAATGGCGGCAAAGAGGTGTCGGTGCGTAGAAAAAGCGACGGGTCGGCAGTAGAAGTAGCAAACCCAAGAGCCGCAAGTGTAGTCCTCAGTGTGTCGTGCCACTCACGGGGCGCCTGGCGGAGACCGTAGACTGGCCGCCGGAGGCTCCACTGGGTACCAGGAGGAAACGACCCATTGAAGCCAGGTGGGCGGCGCAGCCAGATCTCCTCGTGCAGGCTGCCCTGTAGGAAAGCAGTGTTGAAGTCAAGAGAGTGAAGCTCGTAGTCGCGCTGAGCGGCTATGTGCAGCAGCACCCGAAGAGTGGTCATCTTCGAGGTGGGAGAGAAGGTCTGAAAGTAGTCGACTCCCTGCCGCTGACTGAAGCCTCGAGCCATGTAACGCGCCTTGAAGACAGGCGGAGAACCCGGCGGCCGCTTCACCCTGAAAATCCACATGCCACTGACGATGTTCGCCCCAGGTGGGGGAACCTCGTCGACGTAGGTGCCTGTGGACTTCCAGGAAGCCATCTCTGCGTCCATGGCTGACTGCCACTGTGAGGAGTAGGGACCTTCGATCGCCTCAGTGTACGATCGAGGAGTCGGGATGTCTGGTGCATCCGGGTCTCCCTCAGGGGCAAGCAGCATGGACACGAGATGAGGCAAAGCAGCAGCAAAACACTGGAACTCCTCCTGCCTGTCCTCAAGGACGTCCGTGCTAAGAGCACACTCACCCCCGACGGACGGAGGACAGACAGACTCAGACTCAGCAACAAGACTAGCGGCGTAGTCTAGACGACAGCGAGCAGCAAAGTCGACAAGCTCAGCAACTAAGGCAGACGCAGCAGTGGACTCAAAGGAAGGGTCAGTGACAACAGTAGCCAGGAGACGCGTGACAGTAAGACTGGCAGCACAAAGAGAGTCAGACTCCGGGTCAGCAAGAACAGGAAGAGAGGACTCTGGAGGAGACGGCAACGGGACACGCAGAGGAGCAGTGGAATGACGCAGTGCCATCTGGTGTGTGCCTGGGACCGCAGGAGGACGCGGACGCGGAACACGACTACTAGTGCGAGCAGCACGAACAGGCGACGCAGGACGAGACGCAGGCTCACGACGCTCAGCAAGACCTCCAGTAGGACCAGTGTAGGGAGAAGGAGCAGGCAGCGGGGAGGCGGGCTGTAACTGTGACTCAGACTGGACAGGTGGCGGACACTCTAAGGAAGGAGCAGGACCAGCAGAAGGCGGGAGATGAAGAACCTGCTCAAGGAGCGGAACGAAGTACGGCCGTGGCCGCACAGCGCCTCCAGAGCCAGCAGGGACAGCACCAGCACCCCCAGCGGCAGTACCAGCACCAGTAGTACCCCCAGCTGCAGCACCGCCAACTCCAGCACCCTCAGAAGCACCAGCGCCAGCAGCACCTCCAGCGCCAACACCCCCAGCAGCTCTAGCTCCAGCCGGACCACCGGAAGACTCAACAGCCACAGCTCCAGCACCTCCAGCAGCACCCGCTCCAGAAGCACTACCAGCAGCTCCAGCACCAGGAGCACCCCCAGGCCCAGCAGCTCCAGTACCTCCAGTACGAGCACCTCCAGGACCCGTGGCACCAACACCCTCAGTAGCAGCAGAACCTCCAGCTCCAGCAGCACGGCTCCAGCGCCGAGCAAACCACTCACGCAACTCCTGTGGAGAGGGTAGCTCCCGCCGGGACGAAGCACCCGAGGGACCTCGAGACCCAGTACCGCCAGACTCCACACGAGCAGGCCCAGCACCCTCAGGCTCCGCACCCCCAGGCTCAGCACCCCCAGACGAAGCACCCCAAGGCTCAACACCCCCAGGCTCAGCACCCCCAGGCTCAACACCCCCAGGCTCAGCACCCCCAGGCTCAGCACCCCTAGTAGCACCAGAGTCAACAGCTACCTCGACAGGCTCGACTGCGTCTACCTGGGACACACCTGAGGGGGCAGGACCCTGAGGGGGAAGGGGGTCTACCGGAGGGGGACCTGGCGCGAGGAAGAGCGGCGGCGGGGGGAGGGGCGCAGTGCGGTAGGGGAAGAGACGGTAGTAAGGAACCGACTCGTCAAACGTGACGTCCTGGGAGGACAGAACACGGCGCGAGGTGGGGTGGTAAAACTGCCAGCCAGGCGCGTCAGGGGGAAAGCCAAGGAAGACACAAGAAACGGCGCGCGAGGAGAGCTTGTCCGCGGTGGTATCGCGGACAAAGGCACGACGGCCCCAGACCCGGAACACCGACGCATCGCCAACCTCTCCCGTCCACCGCAGAGTAGGGGAGGTCTCCGGCAAGGAGACCCGGGGCTGAAGGTTGATCTGATGCGCCGCGTACTGAACCGTGAACGGCCACAGAAAATGGGGAGCAGCCGCATGAATCATGGACGTACGAGCGACGTCCATGACCATGCCAATGCGGCGCTCAGCAATCCCATTTTGTTGTGGAGAGGCCGAAAGAGTGAACGTCTGGCGGATGCCCTGTGCACGACAGAAGGCTCCCTGAAGGTCAGAGGAAAACTCTCCGCCTCTGTCAGAGTGCAGACGCAGAACAGGAATGTCCGAGCCGAAACTCTCTCTAAGCTGGAGACGAGCTGCGCGGATCCAGTCGATCAACACCTCAGTGACGTCACCCTTGCTGCACAAGAGGAAGACCGTGGTGTAACGCGAGTAGTCGTCAACCACCAACAGGAAGTAACGCTTGTGACCCTGGCCACGGACGCGGGCGGGGCCCCACACGTCCATGTGAAGAGTCTGCAGTGAAGCCTCTGTCGGAGGAAACTCGGAGGAGTGAGGAGCGGCGCGCTGCCGCCCCTCGACGCAGGGAACGCAGGTAGGGGCAGGCCCCAGAGGGAGGGGAGGGAGGGACCGGGGGAGACCAGAGACAAGGTAACGGGAGGCCATGCCTCGGAGACGAGGCAGGGAGGGGTGACCAAGGCGGTGGTGCCAGAGGAGGGTCCGGTGGGACAGGAGACGACACGAGCAGGGAGCAGACTCAGGACCAGACCTGGACGCTGCAGCAAACACCTGACCCGACGCAGCTACCTGACCAGACTCAGCAACCGGAGGAGACTCAGTAGTCAGTATGTACAGGCTTGACCCCGGCTGACGGGTAAACGTGGCCAAGTGTCGGCCCGTCCGAGCACACGTGCAGTGGGTCACCCGCTGACTCGCAGGAGTGAACTGGTCAACCCCCCCATCCTGTAGATCAGCACCACTCACCAAGTTTGTAGAGAACGAGGGGAGGTAGAGACCTGACAGGGTGCCAGAGGGGGCCGCCAGACACGGTAAGACAGTGGAGAAGTGGGCAAGGACAGGACCCCCAGAGGGGTCCGCCAGGGAGACCGCAACTGGCCGACTAAGCGGCGTGAGGGTGGTGCGGTCTCGAAAGAAGGAGCGGGAAGCACCCGAGTCAAGGGTGAAGGTGTGTAAGGCCTGAGCCGACGTGGTACCTGAGAGAGCAGGCTCACCAGCACCTGCGGCAGCAGACGCACTGGCACCTAGAGCAGCAGCCTCACCAGCACCTAGAGCAGCAGCCTCAATGCCCGGGTCAGGCGGAACACACAGGTAACAGTCACCCTCATCACTAGTAGACACAACATACATGGCAGCAAGAATAGCATCATAATCCAGATCAAAGACAGCAACCCCAAACCTAAGCAGCTCGCCCCAGCGGAGGATCTCAGTGGCGTCAGGGAACTAGAGACGCCAAGCGTCCGTCAGGCGGCCGAAGCAGCGCTGGGTGGTGTGCGGGCCACCGCACGGCTCACCAGTGCGGTCGCCGGTCCGCAGGACGTAGGCACAAGGACCAGCACCCCCACCCCGCTGACGCGCAGCGTACCACTCACAAAGCTACTGGGGGGGCGGGGTCTCACGAGTTCGCTGCTGCTACTGGCGCTGACCACCACCGAAGCCGCCCCGCTGCGCAGAGCCACCCCGACCAGCTCCACCGCCGCCGTCGCCCCCTCCGCCACCGCCGCCACCGCCTCCTCCTCTGCTCCCACCGCCACCGCCGCCGCCGCCTCCGCCTCCACCGCCGCCACCGAAGCCCCCACCCCCGCCACCACTCCCACCGCCACCCCCACTCCCTCCGCCGCCTCCACCGCCACCTCCACCGCTCCCGCCAGCTCCTCCAGCGCCCTTGCCCCCCTTGCCCTTGCCGGTGCGGCGTCTCCCGCTAGGGGCAGACGCAGCGCCGACCGACTCGGTGCCAACGAAGTCGACGGCAGCAACAGAGGCAACAGAGGGCAAAAGGGGGGAGGGGGAGCACCCCTCAAAGAAGGGGGAACGCGGGTCACCACGAGAGGCTCCTACAGCGACTATACTCTTCTCAGCTGCCAGGAGGCGCTTCTCGAGGAGGTCAACGGTGAGTGTGGTGGGGCAAACAGAGAGGAAGTGGTCCCTGACCGAGCGAAGGGAGTCAGGGAGCCGGGTGACTAGGTAGTAGAGGGTGATGTACATGGGAGGGGGGTTCTTGGCGCAGAACTCAGCAGGAAGCGCAGCGCGGTAGCAGGTGTCACTAGTGCGGAGGTGCGTAATGAGGTCAGCGACTGTGGAAAAGGCGGCGAGGTCAGGGAACAGGTACGGCAGCATGAGGCGGCTAAGGGCAGCAGTGGCAGGGGAAGAGTAGCGTGCAACTACAGCGTCGTACAAGGTCTTAGCACTCTTGTACTGACTAAAGTGCGCGCGCTCAGTGGACGGCAAGTGACTACGCACAGCAAGACGGGCAGCAGCATCGCGTGTGGCCCACTGGGAGCGAACAGTGCTGTCAGCATCGGCAGTAGGGGCAGGAGAGGCGCCAGACGTGAGATCGAACAGTGAGAGACCGTCTTTCCTATCGCACTGCAGGAAAAGCTGCAGATCATCGACCCAGACATCAAAGTCGACAGCCCGACCCTCAGCATCAAAGGTGAGAACGCTAGGGGTAGCCATGACAGCAGCAGCAGCAGGCTAGCGGTAGTAGCAGCAGGCGCGGCTCGGCGGTGCTCTTACCAGGGCGGGTGGGTAGAGGCCCGCAGGTGGTGGGGCAGGGCCGAGGCGCGTCGGCAGGGACAGGGCCGCGACTGCGGCGGCGGCTCCCGCTGTCGGTGGCGGCGGCGGCTGCGGCCCCGGCAGCGGCGGCGGCGGCTGTCACGGCAGCGGCGGCGGCGGCTGCTGCTGTCGGCGGCTGCGGCGGCTGCGGCCCCGGTAGTGGCGGCGGCGGCTGTCACGGCAGCTGCGGCGGCGGCTGCTGCTGTCGGCGGCGGAGGCGGCGGCGGCTGCTGCTGTCGGCGGCTGCTGCTGTCCGCGGAGTATATAAGTTTGACAGCTTGAAGGGTTGCAGCAGGGTGGCCGGACTTTGACGTGTTCATTACCTGGGTGAGTTGCGCAGCTATCTTAGCTTGCAGATCACCCGGGACAGAGCACGGCACACCATCACTCTGACTCAGTCACGCATGATGCACCAGGTCCTTCAGCGCTTCGACTTCCAGTTCTCCTCGTCACACTCCACTCCTCTGCCTACAGGCCACTCGCTCTCAGCTCCATCTTCGGAGGAGTCTGTAGAGCCGCAAGGTCAGTATCCGGAGCTTGTGGGCTGCTCCATGTACATGATGACTTGCAGTCGACCTGACCTCGCGTACCCTCTCTGTCAACGGGAGTTGTGTAAGGCCCCGTCCTTGCTTGGGCAGAGCCGACCTTGTGGTCGGGTGTACCGGGGAGTGCAGCCGACCTGCAGCAGTGGGCGAGCTGGTCAATGAGGTGGTCGACCTGCGCGGGGTCCACTTCAGGGCGCCGACTTTGGGGTGGTCGACTTCAGGGCGCCGACTTTGGGGTGGTCGACCTGACCTGGTGGTCGACAAAGGAGGGGCCGACGTCGACCTCTACAGGAGAGGCTCAGGACGCAGAACAGCCGGGCGTCGAGTAGCAGGGCGTCGACTTGGTGACGCCGACTTGGGGCAGCCGACTGGGTGTGATCGGCTGACTGATGTGCTGGTCGACGTAGAGCTGGTCGACCAGAAGTGTCGTTGACATCGAGCTTATCGACTAGGGGAGAGGTCGACCTGATGAGGTCGACTGGAGGTGGTCGTCGACCTGGGAGTTTGATGGGCACGTGAAGGAGGTGGTGGCCGACCAAGCATGGTTGCCCGGTCGACCGGCATATCCGGACAACGTGTTCGACGGCGCCGAGGTGACTTCTGCGAGGCCGACCTCGGAAGTGGTATTCCGAGGTCGACGTGGCTGGTGAGCGTAGTCACTGGCGTGGTGTCTGCCAGGTGTCTGCGCTGTGCACGTGACGAGGCACCAACCAGCTGCACGCACATGCGAAGCATGTGCTCCGTTGTTCTGCGGGTGCAACGCTATGCAGCCGACTTGCTGCAGCGTTGGCACACCGTAGACTTGCAACGTTGGCGAACCACTACAATGCAACGTTGGAGTGGTGCAAGCGCTACTGCTCTGGAGTGTAGTCGACCATGTTGTGCTGGAGGTCGACCAGCAGCCTAGCTAGCTCTGATGTAGTCTGCGATGCCAATGTTGTTGCTACAATTGTTGTCAACTTTCTTAGTGAAACCCTTGCCGAATTGCCCCATGAACTAGCAAGCAGTGTGTGCACTAGGAAAACAACTAAGGTATGCAAAGATCACTTTTGCCGCGTGCCTAGCCCGTAGCCTAGCTCCCGCTGCTAAAGGTATCTCCGCATGGTGCGGTGAGCGTGGACGGCACACGACTTACCTTTCAGTCAGGTCGACGTAGTGGTCACTTACCTATTGCGTGTTGTAGACCGGCAGCTGTGCGGTAGTCACTATGGTAGGCACCGTAGTTGACACTGGGGTGGTGGAGACCCTGGAGGCACGGCTGGAGAACGCGAGGAGACGCCATGAGGCGACGGAGTACGGCGACCTCCTCTGGGCAGTCGTCGAGACTGGCATCCGCGCTGTGTGGGCGACGGAGCAACCTCCTTCTCGGCCTGCATCTCCTCGACCGGTGAACACCGAGGGCGGCGTCGACGTGGGCGTCAACGCCGGTGGTGGCCAAGTCGGCAGCAGTGTGGGAGGCATGTCGAGGCAGAGAGGTGTGATTCACACCGATGAAGTCGGCAGCGTTCAGGCAGGAGGGGTGCGGTTGTTGGCGGCTGCAGGCTCCTCGCAAGGTGACGCCGGAGGTCGACGAAGCGGTTTGTCGCCGATGTCGGCGAGTCACGTGACTTCAGGAGGGATTGCACCGAGCTACGGCTACTTCAAGTTTATGCCAGACATGATCTTGGTCACTCCCCAGCTAGTCAGTTGACCCGACATTCTCACCTCGAAGGAAGCCATCGAGCCCCAGTTGGAGATGGCAGGGCTGATCGGCTTTGCCCGCGGGACCGTGGCGACGACGGAGGACCCAGACCTGCGTGCGGAATTTTGCGCCGTGCAGTTGCTGACCTTTACGGTCATCTCACGGTGCTGCTCGCCGGGCGTGCAAATCGCCCAGAAGTCGTGCAGGGAGTACATTGACGCCGACCACTTAGCGTGGCATTTCATCGAGTCGAGTTACCAAGTCACAGCAACTTGTTCATCGCCCAGCTTGAAGGGCAGCTGAGGCACCTGTGTATGGGCGACCAGAAGACTGCGACTGACTACTGCAACCGAATTCTCGCCACCATGAGCATGGCCAGCGCGCAGTACCTGACGACGTCGTCACGCACGTCATGCAGGGACTCCCAAGCAGCTACAACCTGCTGAAGCGACTGTCGATGGCACTGAGCACTCGGGCGACGCTCAACGAGGACACCTTGACCTCGTACATCCTGCACGACGAGGCGATGCAGGAGGCTGAGCGGTCCTAGGAGCTGCTAGCGTACAACTACAGTACGTCGCCCCGGCGAAGCAAGGTGGTCGACCGGGGCAGCGTGAGCAGTCTGGCGGCGGTGGTAGCAATGGCTGGAACCTACAAAGGACGCCGACAAGAAGAAGTCGGCCAAGGAAAGCGGTTGTGGAGTTGGAAGTCAACGTCAGGAGTGCTGGCTATGTGGCGACCCCGTCCACCTCTCCTTCGAGTGCCCCGACTGCAGCGACTCCGACAACGACGACGCCAAGGGAGGCCACGGAAGGTCTGGCAGCTGTCGTCCTCGTCGAGGAGGAAACAAGTCGCGCAAGGAGAAGCAGTCAACCAAGTCGACCTTGACGAAGGACGCCGAATCTTCTGCTGGCGGCAAAGGGCGAGACGACAAGGAGGCGTCGTGCTCGCTGGTCGGCGAGGTGGAGCTGACCGTCTCGCTGGCGCCGGAGGCTGGTGTGGACTTCCAGGCGGTGGCGGCAGCTATGCATGCGAATCCGGCAGTGGTCCTACTCGACAGCGGCTGCTCGCACCACCTGATGGGGACGAAGGAGGTCTTCGTCGACCTGCAGCCAAGCGGCGGCGTCAAGCACGTGCGCGGCTTCAATGGGGCGCTGCAGGACGTCCAAGGCTGTGGCACTGTCGCTCTGCAAGGGGAGGTCGGGAAGCATGTGCTCATCCTCGACGTGCTCTACGTCCCGGGCGTGCGAGCGAACGTGCTTTCGGCCGGCCAGCTGAAGGAGAACGGCGTGAAGCTGCAGAAGGACAGCGACGGGATGTTGCTCGTCTCGTCGGCGGGAGAGGTGCTCGGTCGGACGATGTACACCGGGCGTGTCCTCTGCACCGACTTGCGCCCCTGCTCGACCAAGCAGACGACGATCACCACGGAGGTGGTGGCCCTGCGGGCGATCGTTTCAGCGACAAAGGCAACGCCAAACAGGCTACATGCGAGGCTTGCGCACGTCAGCATGGACACCATACGGAGCTCGGCGAAGCACGAAGTCGCCAATGGGCTGGACCTCAAGTCGGTGTCGGGAGCCGACTTACCGTGTGTCTCGTGTGTCGGAGGGAAGCTGGCGCGGCACACCTTCCCCGACTAGGGCTCCGACGCCGACAACGTGCTGGCCGTCGTGCACATCGAATTGTGCGGGCCGTTCCGCGTGGCTGCCAAGGACGGCAGCCTGAAGTTCTTGCTGCTGAAGGACCGCAAGACTCGCAACGTGTGGGTGAGGCCAGTCGCCAAGAAGTCGGATGCGCTGCAGGAATTCGTACAGTGGCTGGCGGTGGCTGAGCGACAGACGAAGAAGTCGGTGTTGATGCTGCGCTCTGACCGGGGAGGGGAGTTCCTCGAGAAGCGGTTCACCAACTTCGTGAACAGCAAGGGGATCGTCCACGACCTGACTTGCCCATACACCCCGCAGCAGAACGGCATGGCGGAGCGGGAGATAAGGACGGTGGTAGAGTCGGTTCGGACGATGCTGCTGCACATGGGCGTGCAGCACCACTGGTGACACCTCGCTCTACAGCAGGCCGTCTGGGTCGACAACTGCCTGGAGAAGTCGACGCTGCCGCCGGGGACTACACCATGCCAGCTGCTGACCGGGAAGAAGCCCGACTTGTCTCTGGCACGGGTGTCGGGCTCCATGGCACCGTTCTTGGTCCCCGAGCCGCAGCGTGGTGGGAAGCTGAAGCCGAAGGCCAGGTGGGGATTTCACCTCGGCGTGTCGAAGGAGAGCAAGGGCTGGGAACTCCTGGACATTGCCGACAACCGGGTTGTCACCACGTCGGACGTGGTGTTCTACAAGTGTTGTATGCACGTCAATATGCGTGCATGTCATCCTAACGTCTTGCTGTGTGCTTGTGCAATTCATGTTTCTGTCATTGCTTGAGCATGAATTATTATGCATGGCTGTTGGGTTTTACCACCTCTGTGTTTTTTCTCCAAGTCTGAATGCTTGATCGCGCAGGAGAAATCCAGAGCTTTCCAACGATACCAATATCGCCTTTTTCCGACCAAGATCGCCAGGCGGCCGCTTCACCTTGTAGAGCCATCGGCCACAGACGACGTTCGTCCCAGGTGGTGGGACTGCGTCGACGTAAGTGCCTGTGGACCTATAAGATGCCATCTCTGCCTCCTCAGCTGCTATCCAGTACGAAGCCCAGGGTCCCGAGATCGCCTCGGCGTGAGCGCGAGGGATCGGGATGTCAAGGGCGTCTGGATCCCCCTCAGGGGCAAGTAGCATGGCGCAGAGATGAGGAACAGCGGCCGCAAGGAAACCAAGCTCGAACTGCCTATCCTCGAGGACCTCCAAGGGAAAGACAGGAGCACCCCCAGAGGACGGAGAACGAGCAGGGCCACTCACCACGTGAGCGGCGTAGTCAAGGCGGAGGGAAGAGGCAAAGCCAGCGACAGTGGTAACAAGAGCTGAGACAGACGACAGAGGTGCAGTCGGGTGAGTGACCAACGCAGACAAAACACGGGAGACCACAGGATGGGAGGCACGGAGGTAGTTGGACAACGGGTCGTGAAGCACATTGAGGGACGATTCAGGGGGCTGTGGAAGGACAAGAGGAGGTGGAACACGCGAGCGAAGAACAAGGTGGAACGGACCGTCTGCACGGTAACGGGACCGACGACGCTATGGGGACACAGCACGACTGAGGGGAGAACGACGAGTCCACTGGGACGAGGAAAGGGACTCAACAGGGGGAACAGGCGGGGACGGTAGGGGACCACGAACAAAGCGTGCATGTGCTGGGTCGGGGAGGTCGCGTAGTCGCAGTCGCTGCTGCTCCGCCTCCTCTGGCGTCTGCTGCGACGGTACCGGCCCCTGCTGCTGCTCCTGTGGCTCCGCCTCTACCCTCTCCTGCTGCGACTGCAGCTGCACCCGCTGCTGCGACCGGGACTCCTGCGCTACCCTCTCCTGCTGCGGCCGTGAATCCTCCTCTACTCTCTCCTGCTGGGTCTGTAACTGCACCTGTTGCTGCGGGTGGTACTCTAGCTCTACCCTCTCCGGGTGCGGCCGGGACTGCTCCTCTACTCTCTCCTGCTATGTCTGTAACTGCACCTGCTGCTGCGCGCGGGACTCCTGCTCTACCCTCTCCTGGTGCGGCCGTGACTCCTCCTCTACACTCTCCTGCTGCGGCTGTGACTCCCCCTCTACTCTCTCCTGCTGCTGCTGCTGCTGCTGCTGCTGCGCCCTCTCAAACCGCTCACGCTCCTCCCTCTCCAACCGAAGGAGACGCTGCTCACGGGTCAGAAAACGTACAGTGCGCGGTGTAGGCGCCACAGTGCCAGTGCCTCCAGCTCCAGCACCCCCAAAACCAGCACCTCCAACACCGACACCCCCAGGGCCTCCAGTACCTCCCGCAGGAACACCCCCAGGCTCCGCAGCAACCGGCGACAGAGAAGGACGAGGAGGAAACTGCGGGACGGACGGGAAGCCAGGGGGTGAGGCGGGGCGAGGCCGCCGACTCGAGGCTGCCGTGTCCTCCACAGGAGTGACCTCCACGCCCACAACCCCTGCACCCCCAGAACCGACACCACCAGCTTCTGCAGCCCCAGTACCCTCACCCTCCGCAACTGCACCTCCTGCACCCCCAGACACGACAGGGACTGGACGCTGCGGGGGGGAAGACTGCGGAGTGACGTGCGACACATCTGACGGGGCGGGGGGGGGGCTACCGGGGCGACTGGTGGGGGCTCAAGGGTGAGGAACAGTGGGGGGGAAAAGACCTCAGTACCTCGGTGGGGGCGAATCCTATAGTAACAGACAGACTCGTCGAATGTGACGTCATGAGAAGCGAAGAACCCGCAGGTGACCGGGTCGTAGAACACCCAGCCGGAGGCGTCCAAAAGGAAGCCAAGAAAGACGCAGGCACGAGTGCGCGGAGACAACTTGTTCGCGCCAGGGGCGCGAACGTGAGCCAGACAACCCCAGACGCGGAAGTCAGCTGCTACACCCTGTAAACCTGACCAGAGAGAGACCGGCGTCACCCGTGGCCGTGCGTCACTGTGCCACAGGTTCAGCTGGTGCGCGGCGTAGCGGACCGCCTGAGGCCACAAGAACTGAGGGGCACCGGCATGGCACATGGAGGTCCGGGCAACCTCCATGACCAGGCCGATGCGACGCTCGGCTACCCCGTTCTGCTGCGGCGAGGCTGGTAGCGTGTACGACTGAATGACTCCCCGACCCTGACAGAACGTCTCTAAACGAGTGGAAAAAAACTCACCACCACAATCCGAGTGTAGGCGAGGCCCACACAGACCCTGGGCACCACCCCACGCTAGTAGCCATGGCTCGAGGACGGAAGGCACGTCGGCCTTCCGTCGCAAGGGGAAAACCGTGGTGTAGCGGGAGTAGTCGTCCACCACAATCAGGAAGTAGCGCTCCTGACGTGGTCCAAGGACCGGGGAGGGGCCCCAGACGTCCAAGTGCAGGGTCTGGAAGGGAGCCGTGGTGGGGGGGAACGAGGAGGAGTGAGGGGCAGCGCGCTGCCGACCCTCGACGCAAGGAGTGCACAGCGGCGCAGGCGAGCGAGGAAGCGGGGCAAGCGACTCTGGGAGACCTGAGACCAGACGGTAACGTGCCATCCTACTGAGACGTGGTAGTTCGTGGGGAGGCGGGTGTCAGGTGGGGCGGCTGTTAAGGCAGCGGGCGACGGGTGGGGAAGGTAAGGCGGCGGTTCTGTGCGGTTCGGTACGGTTCTGTGCGGTTCTGCGCCATTCTGCACGGTTCTGTGCGGTTCTGTGCGGTTCTGCACGGTTCTGTGCGGTTCTGTGCAGTGGAGAGTACTGGGTTGGGCGGCTGATTCCGGGTGAGGTGACTGGAACGGGTGGGGCAGTATGTTTCCAGGTGGGGCAGCAGTTTCAGGTCTGGGACAGCGGTTTGCAGTTCCTGGAGCGGCCGATTTCTGGTGTGGCGGTTGTTTTCTGCTCGTGGGGCGGCAGATCGCGGGTGAGGCGACGGCTAACAGGGTGGGCGGCGGGTAAGGCAGCGGGTGGGGCCGCGTCTAACGGGTGGGGCGGCGGTTTCGACGGTGAAAAACGGGTGGGGGGACGGGTCACTGGTGCGCGCGGTTGCTTCTGTGCGTGCGTGCGACTAACGACAGGGCCGCGGGGCACGCTAGCGAAGGGGCCTCTGGGCCCATGAACGAAGGGCCGCGGGGCCCGCTAACGAAGGGCCGCGGGGCCCGCTAACGAAAGGCCGCGGGGCCCGTTAAGGAACAGCCGCGACGGGTGACGGGCGACGGGGAAAAAAAAAAAGAAAACGGTCGCGATCGACGGGGGGAAATGGGCGACGGGCGAATGGCGACGGGGGGGAGGGGGGTCTACGGGCGACGGGTCCTAAGGTAAGCGCGCTACGGGCAGTCTAGGACGGGGCGCGACTAGGTGGGCCCATGATAGTCGAGTGATTTTTCCTAAGGGGAAAATCTCGCTAGGGTTAACCTAGCTCTATACCATGTCAGAATGTAAAAGCTAAACTAAAAACAGTAAGTACAAACAAGATATATGCAAAACCTAACCCTAGTGCAAGTACAAAATAACACAAGGGAGAACACCTAGACTAGAACTACACAAGCTATAGAAATATAGTTTGACAGAGCAGTGGGGCGTCGCGTGTGGAGCCGGCCAAGAGCATCGCCGGTGGCCGACGTGACATCCCGCAGGTCGACATGACAGTGAAGCCGACGCCAATAGGAGAGGCGCAGGCCGAGGAAGTACAGCCTACTCTAGTGACGTCGACAAAGGGGGCAGCGTTAAGGCAGCAGCTGACAGGGGATCAGGGAGCAACGAAGCCGAACACGGAGCAGTCGGCAACCGGACAGTCGGCAGGGGAGCCGACCGCAGAGGAAAAGTCGGCCGGAATGGCGACCGTGGCGGAGCAGGACGATGGCGGGGACGCCGCGGAGTCCACGGACAGCGACGTGGTGGAAGTCCAGGGTGGACCACGACGTTCTGGCCGACTTCGGAGGCCGCCTGACTTCTTCATCCCCGCTGCCTTCACCACGGTGTATGACGTGGGCGACGATGACCTGGCGTACGACGACGTCGAGGAGGATGAGGAGTTTCCGGGGCTCGACCCCGACATGCACGCCGATCCCGAGCACCGTTGGGACATCTTGACGATGATGGTGAAGGAGGCGTTGGCAAGCTGGAAGGGCTCGGCGGTGAAGGCCGCCATGGAGGAGGAGATCCGCAGCCTCATTGGCATGGGGACGTGGGAGCTGGTTGAACGCCTGCCGGGAGTGAACATCATGAAAAGTCGGTGCGTGCTGACGACGAAGTACCACATCGACGACACCGTCGAGCACGAGAAAACGAGGCTGGTCGTGAAGGGCTTCACCCAGGTATATGGCGCCGACTACGACAAGACGTACGCGCCGGTGAGCAGCTACGTCACCCTGAGAATCTTCCTCAGCATCGATGGCGTCCTCAACCTCAACCTGATGCAGCTCGACATGAAGAACGCCTTTCTGCAGAGCAAGCTCGACCGTGTGCTATACATGTACCAGTCGGACTACTTCAATGACTGGACCGGGCGGGTGTGTAAGTTGCTGAAGAGCCTCTACTGGCTGAAGCAGTTGGCGCTGTTGTGGTACCAGGCTCTCAACGACATGCTGGTCGGCGCCGGGTGGAAGAAGATCCAGGTCGACGAGGCTCTGTACTTCAAGGTCAGAGACGACGGAGTGGCCTGCTGGGTGCTGGTCTACGTCGACGACCTGCTCGCCGCCAGCAGCAACATCGAGATGCTGAAGGAGCTGAATGAGCTGCTGGAGGCCGCCTTCGAGCTGCGCGAGATCTTATTGGTGCAGAAGCATCTCGGGCTGGAGATCGTCCGCGACAGGACAGCGGGGAAGCTATGGCTGCACCAGCAGGGCTACGCTGATAAGTTGCGTAGGCGCTTCATCGACGAGGAGCAGACCGGGCGCACCCCGAAGATGCCGATCTCGGTCGATGCCTACGCCGAGCTCACCTTCGACGACGAGGTGGCACAGGAGCGCCAGGAGGAGGAGTACCGACGGAAGGTCGGCTCGCTGTAGTTTGCGGCGACAACGACGAGGCCAGCCATCGCCTTCGCCTGCAGCAAGCTGGGAAGCGGCCTCACTATGAGGAGCGACCAGCACTAGCGTGAGGTCGACCGCTGCCTCACCTACCTCGCCAACACCCGCGACACAGCCTGGAGTTCGGCGGTGGACCAGAGTCGCTGGAGCTGGTCGGCTACATGGACGTCGACGATGCCGGTGACAAGCACAAGATGACGAGCACGGGCGGCTACGTGTTCGTCTACGGAGGGGCCGCAGTCTCCTGGTCGAGCCAGCGCATCGAGTGCGCGACGCTGTTGTCGACTGAGTCGGAGTATGTGACGGCCACCGAAGCCGGCAAGGAGGGACGTCGCCTTCGCTTCCTCCTTGCCGAGTTCCGGCAGCTGGATGCCGGGAAGCCAACCGTCCTTCGGGTGGACAACAAGTCGGCCATCACAGTCACCGAGGGCATGGGTTTGACGGGCAACCTCAAGCACATGGAGCGGCGACAGGCCTGGCTGCAGCACATGGTGAAGCGCAGGAAGTTCTCACTAAGGTACATCCCGACTGCTGAGCAGCCGGCCGACTTCCTGACGAAGGCGCTGCACTATCCGGCCTTCAACCGGTGCTCTGTCGTAATCGGCCAGGTGCGCTTGGCCGACGTGGGCGACAGCGACGACGACGTGGGCGACAATGACGACGACGTGGAGCAGTAGGTGCCATGCCCTCTTCCATGGCTAGTGCGGTGACCGGCGTGCTGTGTGTTGGTTGCACGCCGACGAGCTATTCTCCGAACAGTGCTGCCCAAACGTGAACACGGCAGGGGAGTGTCAACGTGAGTTGTGTTAGGCCCCATCCTCACTTGGGCAGAGCCGACCTTGTGGTCGGGTGTACAGGGGAGTGCAGCTGACCTGCAGTAGTGGGCGAGCTGGTCGACGAGGTGGTCGACCTGCGCCACTGCACTAGCGCCGACTTCAGGGCGCCGACTTTGGGGTGGTCGACCTGACCTGGTGGTCGACGAAGGAGGGGCCGACGTCGACCTCTACAGGGGAGGCTCAGGACGCCAAACAGCTGGGCATCGAGTAGCAGGGCGTTGACTTGGTGACGCCGACTTGGGGCAGCCGACTGGGTGTGATCGGCTGACTGATGTGCTGGTCAACGTGGAGTTGGTCGACCAAGAGTGTCTTCGACCTGGAGCTGGTCGACCAGGGAAGAAGTCGACCTGATGAGGTCGACTGGAGGTGGTCGTCGACCTGGGAGGTCAACGGGCACGTGAAGGAGGTGGTGGTCGACCAAGCATGGTTGCCCTGTCGACCGGGATACCCGGACGACGTGTGCGACGGTCGCCGAGGTGACTTATGTGAGGCCGACCTCGGAAGTGGTATCCTGAGGTCGACGTGGCTGGTGGGCGTAGTCTCTTGCGTGGTGTCTGTCAGGTGTCTGCGCTGTGCACGTGACGAGGAGTGGCGCACCAACCAGCTGCACGTACCTGCGAAGCCGGTGCACCGTTATTCTGCGGGTGCAACGCTGTGCAGCCGACTTGCTGCAACGTTGGCACAGTGTGGACTTGCAACGTTGGCGAACCGCTACACTGCAGCGCTGGAGCGGTGCGAGCGCTGCTGCGCTGGAGTGCGGTCGACCATGTTGAGCTGGAGGTCGACCAGCAGCCTAGCTAGCTCTGATGTAGTCTGCGATGCCAATGTTGCTACAATTGTTGTCAACTTTCTTAGTGAAACCCTTGTCAAATTGCCCCGTGAACTAGCAAGCAGTGTGTGCACTAGGAAAACGACTAAGGGACGCAGATATCACTCTTGCCCTGTGCCTAGCCAGTAGCCTAGCTCTCGTTGCTAAAGTTATCTCCGCACTCTCGGCTTCCATGCTCGCTTCGTTGCACCCGGGAGACACAGACCAGACCACTGGCGGGCTGCTAGGAGGGTCCTGCGTTACTAGTGGAGTACATCAAGCATGGGACTTGTTCTTGGAGGACGAGGCTCAGTGGTACACACAGGACACTCCGACGCTTCTTGGACCGACGACCAGGCGACTCAGCGGTCGTCAGAGGGTTACTCGTTCAGTCTCGGCTCTGGTTCTATCTCGTGGAGGTCCACTCCTTCATCTTCTGTGCTTGGTTCCAGCTGTGAGGCTGAGATTTACATTAGGGCTATGGCTGCACAAGAGTTACGCTAGCTGACCTACCTGTTGATCGACTTGGGTGAGCGGCCTCGTTCTCTTTCAATTTTGCACGTCGACAACAATGCCATGATTGCCTTATGTCGGGAGCAGAGACTGGAGCACAGAACAAAGCATATTGAGCTTCATAATTTTCCCGCTCGAGAGTTACAGCAGCACAGTCAGCTTCGCCTTGCTTACGTGGCCTCTCGGGCCAACACTGCTCATATCTTCACCAAGGCCCTTAGGTCTGGTGATCATCAGCGTTTCGGCACTGCTCAAAGCCTTGTGCCTACTCTGCCTCACTTGCTTACTGCTTGACTTTGCTTTGTACTGTGATATATATATCTATACCTGCAGCTTAATCCTGCTAGGTTATATTCGCTGTAGTGCTTGTCCATATATAACTCTGCATGCGAATTGGCCTTGTAGCCACTTGCTTGTGCTCGGACTGCGTGGTGATCTTGAGATCCACCCTTAGCTTTTACTTTGCTTTGTACTTTTGCTTGGACTGGCTTGTGACTGTTGGTTGTTCTTGCTTACATAGAGTACAACCCTTTTAGGGTTTCCCTACTTGACTTATTTTTCATGCTAGTGAAGTCATTCTTGCCTCAGTGTTCTGACAGCAACAGCTCCGAAATTATCACGTGCAGTTGACGACAATGCGGTGACGCTGACTCGCGCCACGTTTACCTCCGACAATCTGGGACGTGCAGTAACGACAACCCCACCGACGCCAGCTGCCACACGATATTACTCCAGGATTGACATACCGGTAACGCACGTAACTTTTTATGTAATTAATGCATCGACAGCCACAGCTGTCCGCTGCTCGGGAGGTGCGAGGGTACGGTCGATCGTGACCGTCGAAGGCAAGAATCCGTTTGCGCCTAAGAAGCGCAATTGTATCCATGGCCGCAGGAGCAACTAACTCGTTCTCCACAGGTCGTCGTGTAGCTCCCTACACCACATGTCATTGTTATGAGTTGTAGTCAAAGAGTGCGCAGAAGGCTTCTATAATGAGATTGTGATTAACAAAATGAGAATACAATAAAATCGATGAGCAAATATAGGGCGAACCTTGGGTTGGCGAGGACCTCCTTAGGACATGCGAGGGTTGGGATTGTAAAGATTGGTGCGGTGGCTACTAGGAAGTGGTTCGGGCCAAAAATGTTGGCAGCAGGCCCCAAAATGTCAGGGCAAACCTTGATTTCTCTGACTGGCGGCCGCTGACCCAGACAGCCTCCCATACTTCTTACCCTGGCTTAAAATGTGTTTGGTTTTTCTTACCCATATGAAATCCGGGTTAGCGATTATTCCCCCCTGACTTTATCAGTGTTTCAATCATTTTACACTGGTACCAAATCTTTCGTAGTGAGGACAGGGTGGATTCTGCGCAAAACCTCGCCATTGAGTTCCGCAATACCATCTGACACGGGATTTGAAACCCGGACCTTCCGGTTCGCAAACTTCTAACTAGCTGAGCCATTTCGACTTCTTGGGACAGGGTTACCGTTTTCTAAGGTTATCTGATTACCCTGATACCCTGATAAATTCAGCTTATGCTTTTTTTACCCTGTTTCCATCATTGTAGGAAATTTTTTACCCTAGGACTCAGGGTTGGCTCAGCCTGAAACTCTGATTTGACAGGGTGGGCAAAAACCAATTTTGGGCCCTGGTGGGCAGAACCCAACAGACGCAATGCCTTTGGGCATCCCCGCTAAGCGCAGACTACGATTATGAAGTCTGATTCAGTACACAGTGGTTCAAAATATTATAAACTTAAAACACATTGGTGTTTTTTTTATTTGTGTATTGTGAAAGTGAAGTTGCCTGTACCGAATATTTGGCATCGACGAAGCGCGCCGTTCTCCAACTAAAAAAACCGTGGGTTGGAGTTCATTCCCTCCACCCACGTTTCTCGTTTTCCAACATCCCCACCACCCACCCCGGACCAACTACCAGACAACGGGTGCTTTGACGGACGACTCCATAGCTAGTAATATTGCATGTACTAGCATGTGTTCAAGAACGATGCATATGTTGTAATAAGCCAGTTGCAATGAAAACGATGCCAAAATATAAGGACAAGAAAGCAAGCTTTCTCAATTCCATACATCTCCACTCTAAGGGTAGATTCGGGAAGCGTGCCACAAAAGCCTCATGTCGCAAAAGACTAGGTATGTCAGAAACTAACGAGCACGAAAGAATGCATTGATAAAATATGTAGTACAAGTACTAACACTAATTGGGAAGTACCCAATATAGGCTACCCACTACAACCTACACAACAAAAGCAGCATTATAGTTTGACACACCCCAATAGGCAAAGTGGGGTAGAACAAGGGGTTACAAGATCAGTCAAGAAATGCAAAGCAAGCTCAGGGTGGATCAGTCACCACACACTCTGAGCACAAGCAAGTGGCCACAACGCCAGTTCACATGCAAAGTTATATACATGGGAACAAGCAGTACAGTGATCACATGCAGGTACAAGTATAGAGATCAGAGTACAAGCAAAGTCACGAAGTGAGCAAGTGAGGCAACGTAGGCACAAGGCCTAAAACAGTACAGAAACGCTGATGATCGCAAGGCTGAAGTGCCTTTTTAAATATATCAGCAATGTTGGCCCGAGTGGCCACGTAAGCAAGATGAAGCTGACCACGCTGCTGCAACTCTCGAGCAAGGAAGTAACGCAGAGCAATGTGCTTCGTCCTGTGCTCCAGTCTGTAATCCTGACACAAGGCAGTCATGGCCTTGTTGTCTACGTACAGAATTGGAGGAGAATTAGGCCGCTCTCCCAAGTCGGTCAGCAGGTAGGTAAGCCAACGTAACTCTTGTGCAACCATGGCCCCTGCGTAGATCTCAGCCTCACAGCTGGAACTGAGAACAGAAGACGAGCGGGTAGACCACCAAGAAACAAAACCGGAGCCAAGGCTGAAAGTGTAACCCTGTGACGACCACTGCGTAGCCAAGTCGTCAACCCAAGACGCGTCTGCGTGACCAGTGAGAACACCTCGACTTCGTCCTCCAAGCTCGAGCCCCATGCCCGACGTACAGCACAAGTAGCGCCACACCCTCTTAGCGGCCTCCCAGTGCTCTGGTCGGTGTCTCCCGGGCGCAACGTAGCGTGCCAAGATGCTAAGAGGGTAAGCATGTGGAAATTGGAACGAGAATGATTGCATTGAGCAGCATGAGGAGTACAAGTACCAAACCCTAAAGTGTTGTACCCCATATAAACTACCCCACTACAGCCTACATAGACTATAGCATATGAGTTTGACACACCCCCATAGGCAAAGTGGGGGAGAACAAGGGGTCACAAGACCACTCAAGCAAAGCACAGCAAGCTCAGGGTGGATCACAACGTCACCACACATTCTGAGCACAAGTTCAACGGCCACAAGGCCAGTTCACATGCAGGTATATATATATATATATATATATATATATATATATATATATATATATATATATGAAGCTAAACATGCAAGTGCAAGTATATAAAGGTCAAGGTACAAGCAAGGTCAAGAAGTGAGCAAGTGAGGCAAGGTAGACACAAGGCCTAACAAGTACAGAAGCGCTGATGGTCACAAGGCGCGAGTGCCTTGGTGAAGATATCAGCAGTGTTGGCCTCAGAGGCCACGTAAGCAAGGCGCAGCTGACCGCGCTGCTGCAGCTCACGAGCAAGGAAGTAGCGAAGAGCGATGTGCTTCGTTCTGTGCTCCAGTCTGTGCTCCCGACACAAGGCCAACATGGCCTTGTTGTCTACGTACAGAACTGGAGGAGAACGAGGCGGCTCTCCTAGGTCAGTCAGCAGGTAGGTGAGCCAGCGTAGCTCCTGTGCAGCCATGGCCCCTGCGTAGATCTCAGCCTCACAGCTGGAGCCGAGAACAGAAGACGAGCGGGTAGACCGCCACGAAACAGAGCCGGAACCAAGGCTGAAGGTGTAACCCTATGACGACCGCTGCGTAGCCTGGTCGTCAGCCCAAGAAGCGTCTGCGTGACCAGTGAGGACCACTGGACTCCGCCCTCCAAGCACAAGCCCCATGCCCGACGTACAGCACAAGTAACGCAACACCCTCTTCGCTGCAGCCATGTGCTCTGGTCTGTGTCTCCCAGGAGCAACATAGCGTGCCAGAATGCTAAGAGGGTAAGCAAGGTCAGGTCGCGTGCAGGTCATCAGGTACATGAGGCAGCCAACAAGCTCTGGGTACGGGCCACTCGACTCTACGGACTCATCCGAAGGCAGAGCTGAGAGCGAGTGGCGAGTAGACAGAGGAGTGGCCTGAGGCGAGGAGTACGTGAAGCCGAAGCGCTGAAGGACCTGCTGCACCATGTGTGACTGAGTCAGGGTAATGGTGCACTGTGCTCTGTCCCGGGTGATCTGCAAGCCAAGGTAGCTGCGCAGTTCACCTAGGTCTGTGCACGTGTGTCTCTTCTGCAGCTCGGACTTCACGTGGGCGAGTCCAGCAGTGTCAGCTGTGGCAAAGACCAAGTCGTCGACGTACACGAGGATGTAGAACGGCGGCAAAGAAGTGTCGGTGCGCAGAAACAGGGACGGGTCGGCAGTAGAAGGAGCAAACCCAAGAGCCGCAAGTGTAGTCCTCAGTGTGTCGTGCCACTCACGAGGTGCCTGGCGGAGACCGTAGACTGGCCGCCGGAGGCTCCACTGGGTGCCCTTGAAGACAGGCGGAGAACCCGGCGGCCGCTTCACCCTGAAAATCCACATGCCACTGACGATGTTCGCCCCAGGCGGGGGAACGGTAGGTAGAGGTGGAGCTGAGAGCGAGTGACCTGTAGGTAGAGGAGTGGACTGTGGCGAGGACCAAGTGAAGCCGAAGCGCTGAAGGACCTGCTGCACCATGTGTGACTGAGTCAGGGTGATGGTGTGGCGTGCTCTCTCCCGGGTGATCTGCAAGCCAAGATAGTTGCGTAGCTCACCCATGTCTGTGCACGTGTGTCTCTTCTGCAGCTCCGACTTCACAAGGGCCAGGCACTCAGTGTCCGCAGTGGCAAAACCCAAGTCGTCGACATACACAAGGACGCGGCAGCGAAGTGTCGGTGTGCCGAAACAATGACATGTCAGCAGTCGAAGGAGTAAACCCAAGAGCCGCAAGTGTCGTCCTCAGTGTGTTGTGCCACTCACAAGGTGCCTGACGGAGACCGTAGACAAGCCGCCGGAGGCTCCACTGGGTACCTGCAGGAAACGACCCAGTGAAGCCAGGTGGGTGGCGCAGCCAGATCTCCTTGTGAAGGCTGTTCTGTAAGAAAGCTGTGCTGAAGTCAAGAGAGTGAAGCTCGCAGTTATGCTGAGCGGCGACGTGCAGCAGCACCCAAAGAGTGGTCATCTTCGGGGTAGGGGAGAATGTTTGGAAGAAGTCAACTCCCTGTCGTTGACTAAAGCCTCGTGCAACGTAACAAGCCTTGAAGACAGACGAAGAACCCGGCGGCCGATTCACCCTGAAAATCCACATGCCATCGACTATGTTCGCTCCAGGAGGGGGAACTGCGTCGACGTAAGTGCCTGTGGACTTCCAGGATGCCATCTCTGCGTCCATGGCTGACTGCCACTGAGAGTAGTAGGGACCCGTAATCGCCTCTGCGTAAGAGCGCGAGGTCGGAATGTCTGGAACATCCGGGTCTCCCTCAGGTGCAAGCAGCATGGGCACGAGATGAGGTACAACAACTGCAAGACACTCAAAGTCCTTTTGCTTGTCCTCAAGGACGTCCGTGGCAAGAGCAAACTCACCCCCGACGGACGGAGGACAGACAGACTCAGACTCAGCAACAAGACTAGCGGCGTAGTCGAGACGACAGGCGGCAGCAAAGTCAACAAGCTCAGCAACTAGGGCAGACGCAGCAGTGGACTCAAACGAAGGGTCAGTGACAATAGTGGCCAGAAGTTGTGTGACAGTAGGAATAGTAGCACGAAGTAAGTCAGACTCAGGATCCGGTCCGTCAACAAGAGAGGACGCAGGAGGAGACGGTAGGGGGAAACGTTATGGAATAGGGGAAGGACGAAGTGCCATATGGTGCGTGCCGGGGACAGGAGGAGGACGGTGACGCGGAACACAACGACCAGTGCGAACAGCGCGAACAGGCGAGGCAGGACAAGACACAGGCTCACGACGCTCTGTAAGGGAGTCGGACTGCTCAGTGTAAGAAGAAGGAGCATGCACTGAGGAGTCTGGCTGTAGCTGTGGCTGCAACTGGTCAGGGGGTGGACACAGTAATGCCAGTAGAAGACGGGAGGAGTAAGGCCAGTAGAAGACGGGAGACTAAGAATCTGGTGAAGTGCTGAGCCAGGTGGCGGCAGAGACGACGGCGACGGCGGAACAAAAAACAGTCGCCGCTGCACAGTGCCTCCAGCACCAGTACCGACAGTTCCAACACCCCCAGCGCCAGCACCTCTAGCTCCAGGGCCTCCAGCTCCAGCGCCTCCAGCTCCAACACCTCTAGCTCCAGCGCCTCCAGCTCCAGCACCTATAGCTCCAGTGCCTCCAGCCTTAGAGTCCGCAGCACCACCAGCTCCGGCAGCTCCAGTACCTCTAGCTCCTGTGCCTCCAGCCGTAGCGCCTCCAGTCTCAGCAGCGCCACTCCGAAGACGGCAGTGCTGAGTGTACCACTCGCGTAGCTGCTGCGGCAAGAGAGCACCTCCAGAACGAGCACCTTCAGGACTAGCAGTGTCAGTACCACCAGCACCACCAGTACCGACAGAACCACCAGCTCCGGCAGCTCCAGTACCTCCAGTACGAGCACCTCCAGAACAAGTATCTCCAGCCCCTCCGCGGCCTCTAGTACCAGCAGTAGCTCCAGCACCTTCTGCCTCAGAAGCTCCAGACTCCGCACCCACAAGCTCAGCATCCCCAGGCTTCGCACGCTAAGGCTCAGCACCCCCAGGCTCAGCACGCTCAGACGCAGCACTGCCAGGCTCCGCACTCGCAGGCTCAGCACCTCCAGGCTCCGCACGCTCAGGCTTCGCGACCGCAGGCTCAGCACCCCCAGACGCAGCACCCCGAGCAGCACCAGAGTCACCAGTGACCTCGACGGGCTCAACCAAGGGGAGTGGGTCTACCTGAGACACACCTGAAGGAGCAGGACCTTGAGGGGGGAGGGGGTCTACCGGAGGGGGACCTGGAGCGAGGAAGAGTGGCGGGGGGGGGAGAGGGGCAGTGCGGTAGGGGAAGAGACGGTAAAAGGGAACTGACTTGTCGAACGTGGCGTCCTGAGAGGACAGAACACGGCGCGAGGTGGGGTGGTAAAACTGCCAGCCAGGCGCGTCAGGGGGAAAGCCAAGGAAGACACAAGGAACGGCGCGCGAGGAGAGCTTGTCCGCGGTGGTATCGCGGACAAAGGCACGACGGCCCCAGACCCGGAACACCGACGCATCGCCAACCTCTCCCGTCCAACGCAGTGTAAGCGAGGTCTCCTTCAAGGAGACACGGGGCCAGAGGTTGAGCTGATGCGCAGCGTACCGGACCGCAAAGGGCCACAGAAAATGGGGAGCAGCCGCATGGATCATGGAAGTACGAGCGACCTCGATGACTAAGCTAATGCGGCGCTCAGCAACCCCATTCTGCTGCGGAGAGGCCGGAAGCGTGAACGACTGGAGGATGCCCTCCCCATGACAAAAGTCCCGCAAGAGGTTGGAGGCAAACTCACCACCTCTATCAGAGTGCAGACGCAGGATAGGAAGGTCCGTGTCGAACCGCTCGCGGAGCTGGAGACGGACAGTGCGGATCCAAGGGATCAAAACATCAGGGACCTTCCCCTTGCTGCGCAAGGGGAAGACCGTGGTGTAACGTGAGTAGTCGTCAACAACCAGCAGAAAGTTTCGCTCGCGGCCCTGTCGTTGGACGTAGGCTGGGCCCCACACGTCCATGTGGAGAGTCTGCAGGGGAGCAGTCGTCGCCCTTCGACACAGGGAAGCAGGGAGGGGCGGGCGAGGGTGGGAGGGGAGGCAGAGACCTGGGAAGACCAGAGACAAGGAGGCGGGAGTGCATGCCACGGAGGCGTGGTAGGGAGGGGTGACCTAGGCGGTGGTGCCAAAGGAGAGTCTGGTGCGACAGGAGGCGACACGAACAAGGGGCTGCTAGCTGACCTGGCACGAATGCAGACGCAGCTACCTGAGGAGGCTCAGTAGTGTTGGTGCAACCCTACGGTTTGCACTCGGCTTGTTGTCCGTGTGCGTGCATGCGTGTGTGCATGGAATGATAGGAGGGCATGGGATGATAATATTTCATACTTGTAATAGTGTATGAATGAGTCATGATGTCAAGTGTGTGTGTGTGTGTCGAGTCAATAGCGAGTTATCGCTAGTCGCGTGTCACGCGGTTTCTATTTTGTCGTGTGTCTCGTGCACGGTTTCTATTTTGTCATGTGTGGAACGTTCGGCGTGTCGCAGCTGTGTGCAGCAGACCCATCAAGAACTCAAGGATGAGTTTATGATGAAGAACCTGAGCCTTGGTTTCAAGATTCAAATGATCGCAAAGCTCGCGAAAAGGGTACACCTCAAGATATTGAGAATAGTTACATTACTTAGTGTAGTGTAACATTTGACTTGGTGTAGGCCCTTATGAAGGGTAGTTTCAAGAACCTTTCTGGTTGGGGACAGTGTGGCACTGTTCCACATCACTTTACCTCAGCTCTTGGGGTTTGTAGGAGCTGGGAGTCATTCCCAACTCGTAACTCTTACTATCTTGTGTTCTAAGACTATAATGGCTACCATAGTGCCGTTCGTTCAAACCAACGCTGTGTCGTCAATACTTGATGAAATCGTGCGATCTAAATTGCCTATTATAGGCGACGTTAAGACGCTCGAAATCCAATTTGAATCAGGTCATTTGAAGCTGTGACCAGAACGCTATAAACGTTTAAAGCCGCTGTGCAGAAATCCGACTATGCACTCTATCCTTCGTTTTAGGCACATTGAAGCCTACTGTGACTATAACAAGTAGTCAGTGTGTACAGGCTTGACCCAGGCTCACGGGTGAACGTGGCCAGGTGACGGCCCGTCCGTGCAAACGTGCAGATCGCCACACGCTGTCCTCCAGGGATAAAGGTATCAACCCAAGCAAACTGAAGGGCGGCGTTACTCACCAAGTTCGTAGAGAACGGAGGGAGGTGAAGACCGAGCCAGACGGAACCGCCGGACACGGGAGAACAGTGGAGGAACGTGCACGAACCAGTCCCCCAGAGGGGTCAGCCAGAGAGACTGCAACCGGTGTTGCAAGTGGTGTGACTGTGGTGCTGTCGCAAAAGAAGCAGCGGGAAGCACTTGAGTCAAGCGTGAAGGTGTGCAAGGCCTCAGAAGGCGCAGTACCAGAGAGAGCAGACTCACCAGCACCTAGAGCAGACTCACCAGCACCTAGAGCAGACTCACCAGCACCTAAAGCAGTAGCAGCTATACCAGGGTCAGGCGGCACACACAGGTAACAGTCACTCTGAGTACTAATAGTCAAAGCATACATGGCAGTGAGGACAGTGTCATAGTCTAGACCAAAGATATCAACCTTGTTCCGAAGCAGCTCTAGCCAGCGGGGAAGCTCAACCTCGTCGCCAAACATTGCACGCCAGGCGTCGCTCAGACAGGCGAAGCAGCGAGCCTGTGTGTGACCAAGAGTCCCGCAAGTCTAACCAGCCCGATCACTTGTGCGAATGACGTACGGGCAGCGGATAGTACTCCAAGTCCCCCCACTCTGAGCGTACCACCCACAAAGCTGCTAGAGCGTAAGGGTCTCGCGCGGACGTTGCTGCAGCAGCATCTGGCCACCGCCAGAAACTCCGCACTGAACAGCTCCACCGCGACTGCTACTACGGTCGCCGCCACCACACCTACTGGCGTACCACTCACGAAGCTGTTGGGGCGTAAGGGCCTCGCGCAGATGCCGCTGCAGCTGCATCTGGCCACCGCCAGAAACTCCCCACCGAACAGCTCCAAGCGACTACTACTACGGCCGCCACCACTCCCACTGCTGCCACCACCGCCGTCACCACTCCCACCGCTACTACGAAGTGAAGTCATAGCGGGCAAGCAAGGAGGCGCGCGACCAGTAGGTCAGTACGGAGGGAAGGCAGTAGCACGAGTAGCAGCAGCAGCAGTAAGAGCAGCAAAGCGGCTCGGTGAGACTAGGCTGCAGCACCGCCAGCACTCCTAGCAGCACCTCCACCAGCAGCAGCAGTAGCACGAGCAGCAGGGCGGATCAGGTTGGGCAGGGCCGCTCGGGCTGGGCGGCGTTGCTCAGCCTGGGCAGCGCGGGCAGCAGGGCGCGCGTTGTTTAGGGCAGCAGGGCGCGACGCGCGGGCTGCAGCAGGGCGCGACGCGCGGGGCAGCAGGGCGCGACGCGCGGGCTGCAGCGGGGCGCGACGTGCGGGGCAGCAGGGCGCGACGCGCGGGCTGCAGCAGAGCGCGACGCGCGGGGCAGCAGAGCGCAACGCACGGGCTGCCGTAGGCCTCGACGCGCAGGGCAGCAGGGCGCGACGCACGGGCTGCAACAGAGCGCGACACGCGGGGCAGCAGAGCGCGACGCGCGGGCTGCCGTAGGGCGCGACGCGCAGGGCAGCAGGACGCGGGGCAAGGAGTGCGCTGGGCAGCGCGACGCGGGGCAGGTCAGGGCGTGCGCGGGGCAGCGCGACGCGGGGCAGGGCAAGGCGTGCGCGGGGCAGCGCGACGCAAGGCAGGGCAGGGCAGGGCGCGCGCTGACGGCGCAGCGCAGGGCAGGGCGTGGGGTAATGCGGTAATCGCAGTCGGTTACTATGTAATGGTGGGCCCGAAAAAAAAAACGGTCCTACGGACCTACTGCTCTGAAACCATGTCAAAAACTAACGAGAAGGAATGAATGCATTGATCATAATGTGGTACAAGTTCCGTACTAACCCTAATTGGGTTGTACCCCATATAAACTACCCCACTACAGCCTACACAACATAAGCAGCATTATAGTTTGACAAAATAGAATGCAATAGAAATGTTTGCTATTTGGGTGTAATGCAGTGCAGAATGGTACACTGCCTTTGTGACTCCTAAAATTGTGACGCATCTTGTCCCCCAAATGTACCCTAAACCAGGCAACGAACTTGCCACCAGAAAACAATGAAATGCCCTACAGTTTAGGCAGATGCCTCCAGCAGCAAAAGAATGTACGGTTAGTTATAGCAAGTGAAGCAGCATATTGTACAGGAGCTGTGTCCACACATCCAGAGGGCCAGGAAGACAGTAGTGAAGGCAATCACTAGGCGGCATCATGTGGCCATCCCCTCGTAAACTTGTCATCGGATCAACGTCCATGAACACACCTCCTACTGCCTCTACCATCTGCCTCGCAAGCTTGTTCTGCCGGCCAAACTCCCCCCAGTGAAACGGCAATGATGCTGGGTCCTGTGGCTCTTTGAGAGGAGCAGTGATGTTCTCACAGTGCGCATGCCCAGGCGGCGTGCTCCTGTAGATGATCAGCAGCTCTGGTGCCACCTCTCGCACTCTCGTAAGCGTCCTGTTCAGCTGCTCCGTGAACTCCTCATCCTCCACATAGTGTGCTCCGCGATTCAGCACAAGCACGGCAGTGTCGCTCTCAGGAAGCACATCGTCGAACCAGGGGAAGGAGACCATGCGGGGGAAGTCGAGGCGGCGAGTGCTGTTGGTGTGCAGCACATCGTTGCGCACCGTGGCGACGGTGGTGTTGCCGTACGACACGCTGTCACACAGCATGTGCCCATGCATGTTTCGCATCACCGACTGCTGCACCTCTGCTGCACACACTGCTAGCTTCGCCTCCTCTATCTTGGCAGGCAGGGGCGGCACCAAGGACTGGGGAGCAGCGGGCAGGGGTTCACCACTGCCCCCGTTTCCTTTATCGCTACTCGTGCTGCTGTTTCTACCCATCGTGCTAGCGTTGCCTGTGTCACCTGCGTGCGTAGCCCGGGCGCCTGCAGAAGCTGCGGCAGCGCACATTCGCATGTGGTTGCGGAAGGAGAGGAACGCCAGGGAGGTCAGCGAGTCGCCCACCATGAGGATCTTCCCCCGCCCGTTCGTCAGCCCCGCTGCCAGCTGCGCGCACTCCACGTCCCGCCACGCCACCCCGCACCCCCCCTCTGCCCCGAGCGCGGGCAGGCGCCACCTGTACTTGACCGCGGGGCGCACCTGCCACTCCTCCGCCCCCCTGCCCTCCATCACCACCCTGTCTGCCGCTGCGTACGCTACGTGCTTGTACCTGCTGCTGCTGCCGCCGCCGCCGCCGTCGCTGCTACTGCTGATGCTGCTGCTGCTATTGCCATCCGCTGTCTCTCCAGCAAACGCAATGCTACGAGGAGCAGACGACGCTGTTTTAAGAGCAGGCAAGGGCGCGACCCCGTTAGATGCCACAGCAACTGCTTTCGATGCAGCCTTGGCAGCACGAGTGGAATCGACGGCCGCTGTTTCGGCTGTATCTTCCTCATCCTCTGGCAAGGCTGCTTCGTCGTCAGCGCCACCAGAGGGAGTGGTGGATGGAAACGCGTCGACGGACAGCAATCTGCGGAGCGGGGGGGATGGCGCGGAAGGCGGGGCCAGCGCTTGCGTCGAGCTCGGGAGATCGGCGGACGCGCTGGCGGCAACGGGGGGGTTTGCACCTGCGCTCGGCGCAGCAGCTTCGGGGGATGGTTGGGGGGTGTGCGCGGCGCGATTTTCCCTGAGCCACGGTTGGTCGCACTGCCAGCCGCCGTGCTGGCCTGCGACGGCCCACGGCAGCAAACGTGGCGTGCTGTCGAATTGCCACGTGCCCCTCTCGTTGACACACTCAAACCCGCGCCTAAATGCGAGATCAGCGTCGGCGGAAGTGAGGCGGGATCCGGGAATGGAGGAAGGCGCAATGTACTCCTGGTGGGCGCCGCCGCCGCCGCTGCTGCTGCTGGCCATGGCGGGGATATCGACGGCTCCTCCGCCGCTGCTTCTGCTGTTTCTGACGAGGCTCCAGATGCTGCCGGTGCCACCGGCGGGGTTGGACGTGACGGGCGCAGCGAGAAGAGTGGAAATGCTGGGATTGCGCACGACCAAAGCGCACCACGCGATTGCCATGAGACCGCTGAATAAGATGAGCACGTGGGCGAGCCGCGTGAGCACGTGCGCGACGGCCGTGAGCACGTGGTCCGATGGGTGCTTCTCGGAATAGAACCCGTTGTCCTTGCCGTGCGCCCCGGGCAGTAGATACGCCATGGGCGGAGGCGCGAGGGCGAGCGAGCGGGTTGCGGAGATAAGCGGGAGAGGAGACGAGGAGAGAGACGGTGAAAGGGGAGGCGGAACGGTAAAAGGTTGAAAGAGAGAGTGAGAGAGAGGAAACGGGGAGGAAAAATCAGCGGCGCCAGTGCAGATGGCCGAGATTTAATGGGACGCTGGGGTCGCGGGGAGGCAAGCTACGAAAGTCCATGTCTTGAACTGCGCGAGAGGACACTAAGCAGGTTCTCGCAACAAGGGAAATACTTGTGACTGATGCACCACCCTCGCCGAGGGTCTTACTGGGCGAACAAGCGGAGAGGAGCGCGGGCGAAATTCGTTTGTTGTGTGCTGTGCACCCAGCGGCAGTCTGTCGGGCGTGCAGTGCTTGGCGCTAATCTGTTACCTTTCTGTATTCAGTGGTGCCATGGTGTGCGTTGCATTGCATCCTTACGAGTGCCTACCCCAGGGTTCGATCAGCCACACACATCTGGGGGGATGTCATGCCATGCGCCTGTGCCGTGGTCGCAAGGGAGAAAGAGGTTATTATACACATAGTCACTATTAAGGGCGCGCTATCACAAATGCTCACGAGGTTATCACAAACGGTCATTGAAACGGGAAATTTATCACGGATGATCAACGTACTATCACGGATAGTCACTCTCTGCCCCGCATTTCTATCACGAATGGTCACTCGAGGAAACCCTCAAGGAAAGTTGAAACTCCCTGAGGAAAACTGTGGAGATTTTGAGGAATCTTAATTTCGATTGCTTGTTACCTCTCGCATGATTCTCGCCTGACATCTAGGACTGAAGAAAAAATAAACCCCTATAGGATGGCACACCCTTTAGGAAGCATCAACCCTAAACACCATACGAAATGTGTTCTGGGTTGATTCCTCCCGATGGAAATCCCATCCGAATGGGTTTTAGCTTTTTCTCTTGGAACAAACATAAACTTCAAGTTTCACCCGTCTTAAAGTGCTATTCTAAGGAACATTATGCATAAATCAAACAGTGGACGATCGAGCTAACTATCCAATGTTGCCAAGAAATTTCGCGAAATTTTTAACGATTTCGCGAGAGTGGTTACGAGAAGTATTTTGTAAGTCACAACGTCTCGCAACACTACAGACAAAACGGCGCCACGAGACAGAAACAGTGCTGCGACAAAAACAACAAACACAATTAACGCGCTAATAGTCCCTAAATCGCAACAGTGTGATAACGCATGGGGAAGCATTTCAACTTTCGGGCGGGCGTTTCTTTCAGTGACTATTCGTGATAGCATCGTGGGGCAACGAGTGACTATCCATGATAAATAAGTGACCATCCGTGATAGATTCGCCTGTTTCAATGACCGTTTGTGATGATCCCGTGACCATTTGTGTTTGCGCGCACCTTCAATGACCATTTGTATAATAACCCGGGAGAAAGGGAGGAGGGATGATTGGGGGAAGGTGGTTGGTGGGAAGGGGGTGTCAAGTGAAGGTCTGCTTGGTGGGCGGTGCGATGGTGGGGGGAGGGAAAATAGTGGAGAGTAGAGATAGAGAGGGAGAGAAAGAGAGGCTACGCTCGATACACACAGCTGCGCAGCTGAGGAGGAGGCAGAGGGGGCAGATGCTTCCCCCCTGATAGGGTGACGTGTGCAGCGCTACACGATGTTGTGGGGGATGGGATGGGACGGGTGAGTGGGGGAAAAAAGGGGAAAACAAAGGAGCGCACATTGCCCCCGAGGATCACTGCTAACTTACAAGTCGGCAAGCTCGGCTCGCCTGTCTCTTGCGCCAGCTTACGTGGCTCCTGCCTGTAAAGGGCGACCTTGTAAGGGGTGCTCTGATGGGAAGGCGGTTCGTTGGTTGAAGCTGCATGAACACGACAGGCTACAAATTGGTTATCATAAACAGAAGTAATAATGATCATATTCTACATAAGTGCTTATTTTGATGGGAAAATATGCCACTAGTAACGAACATGGGACTCGATAACGTGAATGGTAAAAAGGTAATGATTACGGTCACTGTATCGGGTTTCCTGACGGGTTTGGTAAGTGGGGTTACGGATTAAGTCACTAACAAAGGTAAAAAATCGCGCGAATGATTCCAGATGTAACTTCCGCCATTTTTTTTTTAAACTCTACAATATTCCCGCTCGTGCCCAACCAATCAGCTAACATCCCAATCAGAATTGGATGCGGTTTAAGAACGGGTCAGCCCTAAACATCTAACGAATTGCGTTTATGATTTATTCATCCGAAAATGCATTCATGTTCGTTTTGTCAGAGGTCCACTGTTGATCCCCGATCGATCTTAGGGAAGGGTTACAGGCTCGTTGTCCTGGGGGGTTATGGGCGCACTGACCCGCTACTTAACAAGCCTTTTTATCCCAATGGTCTAGTGGTTGGGATTCTGACATGGTATCAGCGCGAAGGTCTCGGGTTCGAGTCCCGATGTGTGCACTTCGGGCATCCCATTGCGGGGGGGTGTCAGAGGTCCACTGGTGATCCCCGATTGATCCTAGGGAAGGGTTACAGGCATGTTGGCCTGGGGGGTTATGGGCGCACTTACCCGCTACGCAAACAAGCCCTTTTATCCCAGTGGTTAGTGGCTGGGATTCTGACACGTTTTAAGTATCTTTTTTTTTTGGGCGGGAGATTCATCTGTGACCATTCGCGTTGATTGTGAATATTTCCGTGAAACTTTTTTTCAAATAGATAAAAACATTCATTGGATGTCAAATTGCATCTGTTATCTCTAGGCTGTAGTAGGGCATACTCTTCAGAGTACAATATTATAGGTCATTTCTAGTACTTCTACCGATTCTTCCCTACTAGTCAATCATTCTTACGAGCTATTTCTGACATGGTATTCAGAGCAGGTCCATCCTCCGTAGGACCGCTCCGTTAGGGCGCACATTTATTTTTTTTAAGAGTCGCCCATATTGCTTTGCCCGAACAGCGTTCATCACGCTACCCTGTCTACGCTGTCCCACGCGCTCTGCCCTGCCCGTCACGCTGCCCGCTTGCTGCCAAGCGCGCGACCCGCACGCTGTCCTGCTCGCGCTCTGTCGAAATACTAGGCAAGAATCAGAAACATGAAAGAGGTGTTTTCACTAGCAGCAGTTGAGATACATATAGGAAACCCTAATTGGGTTGTACTCGCTATAGAGTACCTCACTGTAGGCTAGACAAACATCACATTCTGACACACCCCCATAGTCAAAGCTGGGTATAATCAACATAACAAGCAGGCAGAGCAGTAGTTCACAAGTATAAGCAAAGCTAGAGGCAGTCACAGAGGGCAAGTGAGTAGGATGAGAAACTGTGAGGGCGAGAAGATGGGAGGCAACGGCTGAAGCTGCAGACACACAGGCAGCAGGAGTGCGCAGCACTGTCGCTACTAGGCTAAACCCGGACTACACGGCGACAGGCGCAGCTGGCTCACTGTGCTCCCAGGAGTGCGCACACTGTGGCTACCGGGCGCAGAGCCCCGGACTACTCAGGCCACAGGGGGTCGTAGCTCTCTGGACTACCAGGAGTGCTCACACTGTGGCTACCGGGCGCAGAGCCCCGGACTACTCAGGCTACAGGGGGTCGTGGCTCTCTGGACTTCAGGCGCTGCGGACGACAAGTCGGCTACCTCCGGTCAACCTCCCCCAACTGTCCCACACCCCTTTCACACACTCCCTGCTGCACCTCTAGCACTGCTCACACGCCACCCCCCTCGTACCATTCCGACGGCTCCAACACATCCACCCCCCTCAGCGGCAGCTGCAGCAGTGAGAGACGGAGGAGGAGGAGGAGCAGGGGACGGCTCACACACCCGGCACCCCCATACTCTCCACCCCCAAACCCTAACACAGGAGCGCGGGCAGCAGCGGGGGTGGGGCGCGGTCAGAAGCTGCGCGCGGGCCTGCGCAGCCCGTACGGGTCGCGCGCGGGCCTGGCGCAGCCCGTACGGGCCGCGCGCAGGCCTGGCGCAGGTCGCGCGGGCCGCGTCGGGCGACGGGGGGCGACGCGCGGGTCACCGGGGCAGGAAACCGCCGCGCGCTCCCGGGGCGCGCGGCGGGCAGGGCAGAAAACCGCCGCACGCCCCGAGCGCGCGACGGGAAGAAAACGGCGCGCGCCCGGGGCGCGCTACAGGCAGTAGAGCAGCGGAAGCATCGGGTGGGGCCCACCCACAGGATCGACCCAGGAGGGTCGACCTGCTCTGATAGCGTGTCGAAATACTAGGCAAGAATCAGAAACAGGAAAGAGGTGTTTTCACTAGCAGCAGTTGAAATACATATAGGAAACCTTAATTGGGTTGTACCCGCTATAGAGTATCCCACTGCAGGCTAGACAAACATCACATTCTGACACGCTCCGCCCTGCCATGCGCTCTGCCTGCGTGCCGCCTTGCCCTACAGCCCGCGCGCCGCCCTGCCCTGCAGCCCGCACGCCGTCCTGCCCTGCAGCCCGCGCGCCGCCCTGCCCTGCAGCCCGCGCGTCGCCCTGCCATGCAGCCCGCGCGTCGCCCTGCCTGCAGCCCGTGCGTCCCCTTGCCCTGCGGCCTGCGCGCCGCCTTGCCCTGCCCTAAACCGCGACTTGCCTTGCTGCTAGCCCGTGCCATGCTGCCCACGCATCCTACTGGCCTCCACAACTACTCCAACAGTTGCTTCTGCTGTTGCAGCCACAGCGACTACCGCTACTGCTACAGCTGCAGCTACATTTGTCGCTGCTGACACCCTTGCGCCGCTGCTACTGACTGCCTCTGCCTGTCATGACCAATATCACAGTCGTGGCAGCGTCTAGGGGAGGACAGCAGCAGCAGCGTCAGCCAAAGAATCTATCGCCGCAGCACCTTCGCGAATGGGTTATTCGGCGAGGCCCCTCTGGTCATGGAGCTTGGGATTTCATGCGTGCTGGAGGATTGTCGAGCGCGCTGGGAACCGAGCGACAGTATTTTTGAAGCAAGTGCAGTTAAGAGAAACAAACAATAACAGTTTTATAAGTATACATCAAAACGAATCTTCCTTCCATAGCATTTTCCGTGAATTCTAGGCTGATTCGATTTGGGTCCTCTGATTGGCTGCGAAACTGATTTGTGCAATGAACCCAGCCAAGCTGTAAAATTTCCAGCCAAAGTGAGGAGTGTAGAGGAGGGGCTACACCTAGGAGTGTATGAAAAATATACTCGACAAAAAAATGGACTCTCTTAAGAGAGTTACAAACGCTTACAAACGATTCAGCCACACACCCTCCTGAATGCACTGACACAGACTGATGTACTCACTCTCAGTGGTGGACAATGCAACCACCGGCCGCCTCTTTCTCTGCCAAGAGATGGCTGCACCATTAAGACAATAGACATAGCCGGTGTGACTCTTGCGATCAGCTGAATCTCCAGCATAATCAGCATCACTAAAGCCCACCAACTCAACCTGAGGCTTGCTGTGTGCAGGGTAGAAGATACCTGACTTGACACAACATTTCAGGTACCTTAGCACTCTCTTAGCAACCTGCAAGTGAAATGCCTTGGGACAAGACACCACCTTGGACAGTTGTGACACTGCATAAGCAATCTGGGGCTGTGTGGTCGTGCTTGCATACATGAGAAACCCACAATGCTTTGATAGAGCTGGACCAGCTCATCTCGCAACAAGGGCTCCTCATCATGTGCGTGCACGTCGAACCCTGTAGGGAGAGGGGTACGCACAGGGTTAGCCTCAGAAAGGCCAAAGGACTCAAGCATGTTGAGAATGTACCTCTTCTGATGAATAAAGATGCCACTCTCATCACTCTCAATCTACACCCCCAAATAGTACTTAGCCTCCCCCAAGTCCTTCATGCGGAAACGAGAGGACAAGAGACCCTTCACCTCGTCCAGCGAGACCATGCTCGAAGACATGAGGAGAAGGTCATCCACATAGAGGTAGAGGGACAGCCTGCCTTCACGCCTCACCAAGTGGTACAAGGCGGGGTCACACTCCGACCTCTCAAACCCAAAATCCATCAGCGCCTCATCAAACTTGAGGTACCACTGTCTTGGAGCTTGCTTTAGCCCATAGATTGATTTTTGAGTCGGCAAACTCTGCCAGATCCATCATCAAAACCAGGTGGCTGCCTCATGTAAAGCTCCTCCTTCAAGACCCCATGAAGATAGGCAGTGGTCACATCCATGTGATGGATGTGAAACCCCGAGGATGATGCCATCCCAAGGGAACCTCTTAGGGTGGTAAGTTTACCCACCGGGGTATATACCTGGTCATAGTGAACGCCTCGTGTTTGAGTGTTCCCCATGGCCACCAACCTGGACTTAGGCCTCTTAATACTCCCATCAGCCATGTGCTTATATTTCCACACCCACTGACACCTCAAGACCTCCATTCCAGGTGGCACATAAGCTGGATCAACCAGCTCAAAGGACTCGTTTACCCTATGAGACTCAAACTCCTCACGCATGGACTCGACCCACTCAGGACGAGACAAGGCCTCCTTGACCGACTTAGGCTCATGCAGCTGACCCATGAGACAGAAATCAAGCCCAAGCTCACCCCCCTCAGCATCCACAAGCATGCACTCCTCCAAATCATGCACCTCATGATCATGCATGCAAGCATACTGTGCACTTGGTGTGAACCTTTCAGGTCGCCGGGAGATGCGTGTGGTGCGGCGCAGAGGTGATGCCTCCCCCTGCTCCAGACTTTGCAGCTTCTCTTTCCAAGTCACTCTCTTTACAGGGGAACGTGGTGACTTGCACAGCTGCTGCTGCAGCCACAGAAACAGGCGGTGTATGCTGCTGTGGTGGCTGCTGTGGCTTCTCTTGTTGCTGCTGCTGCCCGTGTGGCTACTCCGGGTCATGGGCTGGTGCGTTAGGGTTAGGGGTAGAACCAGCAGTTGGTGACTCTTCATGATGAGGTGCAACTTCTTTTTGTTCCTCTTTCTGCTCCTCTACCTCCTCTCCAAGGTCCTCCCATGCCCCCTCAAAGATGGAAAAGGTGTAGGGATCTTGGAGGGAGCTCCCAACTGTACCAGCACCATGCTTCTTCCACCCCTTCTAGCTCAGCCCCTCGTGAAAAACCACATCCTGGCTTTCCACCACCCGCTGATCCGCCACACTCCACAACATCTAAGCTTTGCTCCTCTCCGATACCCCAAGGAAAATGCCCCTATTGTGCCTTAGGATCCAGCTTCCTCCGTTGCTGGTCGGGCACTTTGTACTACGCCATGCACCCACACACTCGTGCCATGGACACACTAGGCACCTTCCTGGTCCACATGAAGTAAGGGGTCTTGCCCCCTAGCCCCTTGCTGCCCATTCTGTTCTTAACCCAGTTGGCATATTGCACTGCTGCCTCCCACCAAATATGGTCCAGCTGTGCATGAGCAAGTATGGCTCGGGCAAGGTCAATGAGGGTCTGGTTTAGCCGCTCCACTGCCCCATTTTGCTACGGTGTGTAGGCAACTGAAAGCTGGTGGGTGATGCCCTTGTTTTCAAGGAAAGTCTCCAGATCCTTCCCCATGTACTCCCCACCCCGATCAGACCTTCGCCCCCGCTTCCCTCTCCGCATAGCGTATCCAACGCTTGAAGACCTTGGCCACCTCATCCTTGGTTTTCACCAAGGCAACCCAACTTAGGCGGCTGAAGTCATCCAAGAAAGTGATGAAGTATTTGCTGCCCTTCTCCCTATCCGGTATTTGCATGGGGCCACATACATCCGTGTGCACCAACTCAAGAGGTGCGGAGGCTCTAGTGGTGGAGGTAGGGAAACATGTCCTTGGCAGCTTCCCGGTCGTGCAATCAGGGCACTTGCTTGGCTGCCCACCACCCTCCTTGATCTCCACACCCTTCAGCTCCCCCTTCTTCACACACTCCACAAGTTGCTGCCTTCTTGCATGCCCCATGCGTAGGTGCAGCAAATCTGCCATCACTTGCTCCACGTCCCTCCAACGGGTGCTACAAGCGGCTTCCTCGGCTTAAACACCATGTGCCCTCTCCACGTGAGGCACACAAACTGGAACAAGATATAGACCCTTCTCTAATTTGGCCTCCATCACCACAGCTCCACCCTTGCGAACCGTGCCACCTTCCATGGTGAAGGTGCATATGTATTCTTGCCTCGCAAGTTGAGAGCATGAGAGAAGGTTGGCTGCCAATTCAGGAACATGAAGCACACCCTTCACATTCAGCACCTCCACCTCCTTCCCCTTGACGGTGATGGTGCCGATACCGATTGTTTGCAGCGTATCTACGCTCCCCACAATCACATTTCTGGAGTTAGGTGGGAGGGAGTGATAGGTGGTGAAGAGGTCGCGCCGAGGTACCATTCTACAGGTTGGTCCAGAGTCTAGAATGAGCTGATTGGGGTCAGCCAACGTACGACCAGCAAGAGCCTTCTCCTTCTCTAAGGATAAGAAGGAGAAGCCATCATCTGATAAGTCCTCCTTTCCCTTCTTATCCTCGTTTACCGCCGCTGCTGCCACTTTCTTTTTGCTGCCCTTCTTGTTCCATGCTCCATTCTTCATCCTCCTCTCCACCCACTCAGGCCTAGTGACAGGTGGAGCCTCTCCTGGGTAGCCTTGAGGCTTCCACCCATCTAATCGGCTCCAGCACTCCTTCCAAGAGTGCTTCCGGTTGCATCCAGGGACGAGGCACTTGTCGAGCTCCTTCTTCTTCCCCCACCTCCGTGCCGCTGCTGGTATTTCTTGGAGGCAGCCCTATCACCTGCCCCCATTCCCCCTTCAACTCCTCTACCAGGACCCCGTTTGCGAGCCTCATCAGAGACCAACACCTCCCATATCCAGGGCTTGGTCCATTTCTGTTGCTCAAGGTGAAGGTACTGCAGTAGGGCCTCGTTCGCCCCTTGGTCCAGCCCCTGGAGTGCGGTGTAGATGGTCTCCTTCTCATCTACAGTGTAGTTCAACTCATCTAAGGCTCTCACATACTCATCCACCCTCTAGAGATACTGCACCATGGTCTCCCCATCCCCATAGTTGTGTTCCATGGTGTAAAACCGCTTTTTCCAGGTGAGTATGCTTAGCAGCCCTTTTTGCAAGTGCCGATCTTGAACTCTCTTCCATGCTTGGGTAGCTGCTCCTTGCTTCCCCTTCAGGTCAATCAGCATCTTTAGGAGCTCTAGTTGGCCTTCCAAGGCACAACACAGGTACTGGAACGCTTGCTTGTCCTTGCGGTCCCATACGTCATGTGCCTTAACAATCTCCTCCGCACTAGGCCGTTGCCTTCCTGTTCGCGATGCTGCTGATCCACCTCCACTTCCCTCAGTTATGGATGAGCTAGAGGCCCCTTCAGCCCCTTCTCCTACTTGGCTAGAGACTCCAGTAGATGCCTTTCCTTCATTAGGTTCAGGTCTTCGCTCCGATCCTTCCAAAACGCCCAGAGACTCCAGTAGATGCCTTTCCTTCATTAGCTTCAGGTCTTCGCTCCGATCCCTCCAAAACGCCCTCTAGGTCTTTAATACCTAGCCACAGCGTAAACTGGAACCGCCATAGCGAAAAATCAGAGCCGATGAACCTAGGAGGGCCATCTAATTTCTAGGCCATAACCGACCCTAGATCTGGAGGTTCTTAAGCCAACTCAAAATATGATAATAGGAGGGAATGTCGCAGGCCTAGCCAGCTCTGATACCACTGATGGAAAGCATGCGAATCTAAAGAGCGTACAAGAGATTAAGTCCGCCGACTTCGATGGAACATTGCGTGCATCTCACATAACCTTAAACCATGAGCAGGTACGCATTGTAAAGGGTTTAATCTCTCATTTATAGAATGGTAACGCACGCCTTCAACCAAGATCTAGGCCGATCGCTACCACGATTTAAGTGCGACGGGGTCAGACCCTCAGATTCACTTTTAGGGACGTTGATGCACCAGGGTCCCTGTGAAAAAAGCCTGAATTTTCAGGGTTCCTAAAACAAAAAGCCTGAATTTTCAGTGTTCCGGAAAACAAAAGCCTGAATTTTCAATCACATCATGCGATTGTGCAAAAGGGTATCCTTCACGAACATGGAAGTAGAGGGATTCGAAACGGCAACCTGTCCATTCGGTGTCTATTTCGCTAACCACTAAGCCAGTTCATCGACGCAATGCTTAGTAATTTTTAACCATGTTTTTATTATGAGGAAATGTTTGTTGACTTATTGTCTCGGGTGTTTTACGGGAAGGATTCGGAATGTGCATTCAGTGTACACTTCGATAAAAGTCTGAAACATCAGTGTTAGCTATGAAGTAAAGGCTGAAAAAATCAGTGTCACAAAAATCTCAACACTGAAAATTCAGTGTAGGTACACAAAACTAGGCTGAAAATCAGGAATTTCAGGGGAAAATTCCTGATATCGTAGGGCCTGGACGGGGTATTCTGGCGAAATTTCTTGGCAGCCATGGATTATATCAAGAAAGTAGCTTTAGCAAGAGTTCAGATATGCAAAGTGACAAGTTGTTCAAACCCTACCAACCCAACCCTAGCCCCACAACAATCCTCAACAACCCAAAGTGTTAAACTAGCAACACCAAAGGTGTTGTAATGAATATCGAAGGTTTGTTGGTGCTTGTTGGGTGCGAGATCAATTCCAGCCTGCAACAATTCTAACCACCACATTTTGCCCAAACTCTTAGCCCACAACCAGCTAGAACAAAATACCACAACCACCTACACAATTAACAGTGTCCACATGGCATAGCTTTGCATGGTGTATCCACATGGGCTGGCGTGTTGATTGTGTGTCCATATGGCATAACATCGTCATTGTGTATCGATAGAGCAACGCTAATCCCCTTATGTCCTCCCAATAATGCAATTAGCTATTGTATCCATGCCGTGATTCAATCCCTATATCTTATATACTTACCCCCTCTGAATGACCGGATATTGTATGCATTGAATGCGCCATGAAACCATGACGGATGGCGGACCCAACGCCATCTGAGCGGTGCCGATTGTATGACCAGCGTCAACATAGTGTCCATTGGCAACTCAAAGCCCCTATTAGTTTCCTTCGCATGGGGCTAACTGCTCTTTCGCCAAGTACGGAATAGGTTGCCTCATTCAATGATCTTCTTGCGCTCTACATGTTGGCTGCACCCCAGGCCCTACGATATCAGGAATTTTTCCCTGAAATTCCTGATTTCCAGGGTTTTTTTTTAACCTACACTGATTTTCCAGTGTTCAGCTTTTTGTGGGGCTGATTTTTCAGCCTTCACCTAGCACATGACTCTGAACTTTCAGCAATTTTTTTTTAGTGACACTGATTCCACTACGTTGTAACGAATCCGACCCTGAAAGCGATTCCTACACGGTTCGTGTGTAGTTGCCCGGCTGTACAGGGAATATCAGATTCCCGCGGTGTCAGCAGGGCGTGGCGGTGAGTAGCAGACAAATTTGCCTCATAGAGGGATGCGTTGTTGGCGCGCGTGGTGCGATGATTGGCCACTTTGATAGCATTTCCTGATTTGGCCAATTACAGGGTTGCAGCACAGCGATGCTGGCAGGCAGCGCAACGAGGGATTCAGGCCCATGTGAAGCATCTGTGGTCCTCTGGCCCGTTTTGTCTAAGTCGTGCTGGCAAGCACGGATGCATCCACGCCGCCCAGCCGTGCTGCCAGCCATCCAGTCTCCCACCCCAGTCTGCTCCATGCTTTCCTTCCATCTAGCATGTGTAAGGTTTCATCGCGTTGCTGCCTGGTGTACCAAGAGGCAGTCAGCCGTGTGTCCTCTCTTCCTGGCAAACCTCCATCGTTCAGCTAGCTAGGGAGTCCCGTTAGATGCTGCTTGTTCACAGCGCAATCAATGGCGGACCACCCGGACGCCATTGAACGACCTGATGACCCCGGCGATGAACCCGCTCATCGTTCGCCAATTGATCTGTCCGCGGCCGTTACCGGGCTGGATCTGCTATTCTCCAACTTAGCGGCAGTAGATAACCATGGAAAGGCGCCTGCAGTCGCGCCGACCGTCGATGTTCCATTTGAACCCATCGACGAGCCTCTGTGTCCCTCCCCTACTGCGCCCGTGTTGGAGCAAGACAGCTCCAACCCTTCAGGTGAAGAAATCGCGGCGGTGCCAGTGGCTAAGAAGTCCGCCAGGTACACGCAGTCAACGCTGCCGTGGCCCAAGAAGGGAGGTCCCGCTGGTGCAACACCGGCTTCGCCAGCCGACCAACTGTCGACGCCCGCGACCGCAGGCACGCAGGCGTCGCCCTCAACACCTGGGCCTTCTAAACCGGCAGGGCCAGACGCAACCTACGCGGAGGCTCTGTATAAGTACAAAAGCGAGTGGCTCGAGCGGTTTTCTTGGCTTATTCTGCTAAAAAAAGCTGACGGTTTCCCCGCTTTCAAGTGCAGCATCTGTACGGAGCACGCAGGCTACGCTGGACCGTGTGGGAGAGGCGGAAAGGGCGCCACAGACGTTCAGACGCAGGCGTTCAAACGGCATGCGGCAACTACCAAGCACAAGGAGGCGTTGAAACACCAGCAGAAGCTTCTCGACGACGTCGCTACGCAGCCACGGATCAACGGCGACAATCTCGCTCGCGACACGGAGAAGGAGCGGGTCGTCAAGCTCCTCGACTCCCTGCTCTTCGTGACCAAGCAAGATGCACCCATAGAGTTATGGGTGAATCTTGTGCGCTACCTCGCGCGACTCAAGGTGCCCGGGTTCCCAGCAAAAGGCTACGGAACCTATTATACTACGTGAGTGTTGAATTAATCTAACTGCAACCGTGTTTGTGAAACTCAACCGAATTATCTGACGTTGTGTTGTTTGACATGCGCTGCAGCTACGGCTTCGGGCAGCTGACACAGTCGATGGCCACATGGTTGCACACAACGCAACTGCAGCACATCCTCAGCAGCCCATACATTGGCGTCACGTGCGACGAAAGCACGGACAGGTGTCGGGGAAAGCATATGATTGTTTTCGCGACATTCATCCGTGAAAATCGTCCCGTGACTGAGTTCCTTGCCCTGCTGACCGTGGAGAAGGGCGATGCAGCCTCTCTCCTCTCAGTGCTCTTGTCCCACCTGCAGGCCCTAGGCATTGAAATGGCGAGGATATCCGGCATAAGCACTGACGGAGCGAGTGTGATGATGGGGAAACACAACGGCCTTGTCGCTCGACTTCGCCTCCGCATCCCGCATCTTGTTTCGAGCCACTGCATCGCCCACAGGTCAGTTTTCATCTTCTGTTTACTGCTTCCATACAGTCCCTGCTGCATCCCCTGCTAACCCCTCCTTGAGCCGGTTTTAATGCTGGTGTGCATGCAGGGAGGCCCTCGCAGCAAAGGACGCCGCTGAACAACTCCCCGAGTTCGGCATGGTGGACTCCCTGCTCTGCCAAGTGGCAGAGCATTTGGGGCGTTCTGGCCCGTGGCATCAACGCTTCATTGGCCTGCAGGAGGTGTTCACGAAAACAAACCTGGAGCTACAAGGGATCCACGACGTCCGCTGGCTCTCCCGCGGTGACGCCATTCTGCGCGCGGTAGAGGTCTTCCCCGCGCTGATCGTGATGCTGTATGAGTGGGACATCACCCTCTACGAGCTCGCCACGAGCTACAGGTTTCACTTTCTGCTATACTTCCTTGCAGACGTCCTCGAGCAGCTCAATGTGCTGAACAGGGCATTCCAGCAGCGTGAGGTGAGCTTGGTTACTATCGTTGCTGGATTGTGTGCCTTGTTTCGGTTTGTGAGTCACTGTTTGATGTACTGCTTAAGCAGAATCTGCTTTGCACTGATTTGGCCTTCTCTCCATCCTCTGTTCGCCCTGTTGACCCCTAACAGCTGGACATTGCAAGTGTCCACGGGCAGATCCGCCGGTCGATTTCATTCCTAGAGTCCCGCTACGTCGACTGTGGTGACGACTTTGGAGGCGGGGTGAGCGCGCGCCTCTCCCCGTTCATCAAGAAGCACGGGCTGTTAAAGTACTAGCGAGAGTTTGGCTTAGGAGCCATAGTAGCTTAGGTGATTTGGTGAAGTTCGAGGGTGTAGGGTGTAAGGAAAAATGTCGAGAGAATTGTGGAAGGAGAATGGTGAAACTAGAAAGAAGGGGGATACAAGTAGTAAGCCCTAAAAGGGTTATACTCACTTTTGAGTACCCCACTACAGACTAGACATGCATTATAATCTGACACACCCCCATAGTCAAAGTGGGGTATAATCAGTACAGCATGCAGGCATAGAGCTAGAGTTCACAATAGGTAAGTAAGGCTAGAGCTAATCACAGAGGGCAAGTGAGGAGGAGGAGAGACTGTGGGGGAGAGAAGATGGGAGGCGACTGCTGACGCTGCAGACACACAGACGAGCTGCTGGCTCAGTGGCTACCGAAGCAAAGGCCCGGACTACAGGAGTAACTGGCTCCGCGGCTAAAAGTAGCGGCAGACGAGCAACTGACCCACAGGCGACTGGCGACTACCGGAGATTGTAGCCTCCGGACTGCTGGTGCTGCTGACGACAAGACTGCTGCCTCCACTTAACCTCCCCCAGCTGCCCAACGCCCCTCTCACACACCCCCTGCTCAAACCCTAGCCCTACACCCACAGCACCCCCTTAAACCCTAAACCCCAGACTCCCACACATCCACCCCCCTCAGCGATAGCTGCAGCAGTGGGAGACGAAGGAGGAGGAGGAGGAGGAGGGGACGGCACGCACAACCGACACCCCCACACCCACCCCCCCACGGCTGCACCGGGTCCAGGAGCGGCTGCTGCAGGGGCCAGGGGCGGCTGCTGCTGGGGCGGCTGCTCCAGGGGCTGCTGCTGCTGGGGCGGCTGCTCCAGGGGCTGCTGCTGCTGGGGCGGCTGCTCCAGGGGCTGCTGCTGGGGCGGCTGCTCCAGGGGCTGCTGCTGCTGGGGCGGCTGCTCCAGGGGCTGCTGCTGCTGGGGCTGCTCCTGCTGGGGCGGCTGCTGCTGGGGCGGCTGCTCCAGGGGCTGCTGCTGCTGGGGCGGCTGCTCCAGGGGCTGCTGCTGCTGGGGCGGCTGCTCCAGGGGCTGCTGCTGGGGCGGCTGCTCCAGGGGCTGCTGCTGCTGGGGCGGCTGCTCCAGGGGCTGCTGCTGCTGGGGCTGCTCCTGCTGGGGCGGCTGCTGCTGGGGCGGCTGCTCCAGGGGCTGCTGCTGCTGGGGCGGCTGCTCCAGGGGCTGCTGCTGCTGGGGCGGCTGCTCCAGGGGCTGCTGCTGCTGGGGCGGCTGCTCCAGGGGCTGCTGCTGCTGGGGCTGCTCCTGCTGGGGCGGCTGCTGCTGGGGCGGCTGCTCCAGGGGCTGCTGCTGCCGGGGCGGCTGCTCCAGGGGCTGCTGCTGCTGGGGCGGCTGCTCCAGGGGCTGCAGCTGCTGGGGCGGCTGCTCCAGGGGCTGCTGCTGCTGGGGCGGCTGCTCCAGGTGCTGCTGCTGCTGGGGCGGCTGCTCCAGGGGCTGCTGCTGCAGCGGAAATTAGGAGGGAGGGGAGGGGAAGGGCGCGGCCCCCAGGGTGCCCTGACAGGCGACCTGCTAGGGAGCCGCGCAGGCCCCCGAAAGTGCCTCGACGGGCGACGGGAGGGGACCGCGCGCAGGCCCCTAAGGCGCCGTGACGAGGCAATGGGAGGGGCCGGCTTGCGGGCCCCGAAAGTGCCGCGACGAGGCGACGGGAGGGGCCTGCGTGCGGGCCCCCAAAACGCCGCGACGAGGCGACGGTCGGGGCCAGTGCGCGGGCCCCCAAGACGCCGCAACGAGGTAGGAACCCGCCGCGCGCCTCGGGGCGCACGGCGGGCAGAAAACCGCCACGCATTCCGAGCGCGTGGCGGGAAGAAAAATAGAATGTCGGGCGCCACGGGGCGCGCGACACACAGTAGGGCAGCGGAAGTAAGTGGGCCCACAGGCCAGGAGCTTTAAGCTCTGATACCATGTTAAAGTACTAGCGAGAGTTTGGCTTAGGAGCCATAGTAGCTTAGGTGATTTGGTGAAGTTCGAGGGTGTAGGGTGTAAGGAAAAATGTCGAGAGAATTGTGGAAGGAGAATGGTGAAACTAGAAAGAAGGGGGATACAAGTAGTAAGCCCTAAAAGGGTTATACTCACTTTTGAGTACCCCACTACAGACTAGACATGCATTATAATCTGACACGGGCCTGAGGGGGGCAATCCCGAGGTGAAGGTGCAGGGAGTCGACTCGGACGGGCGGCCCACGACACACACCTTCGAGCTGCACGAGAAGCCGAGCGAAGACTACCCGACCCTCGGCTCCCACGACGCCTGCGTCGATCTCTGCACCACCTTCGCCGAGACGCTCGTGCAAAACCTCAGCACACGGTTCCAGGACCTGGACTCCCTGGTGGGAGTGCGGCTGTTCATGCCTGACGAGTGGGAGCTGGGGAGAGCAGAGCGCCACAGGCAGTGTCTCGAGTGGCTCGAGTCTCTCGTGAGGCTGTTCAGGGCACAGGACACGGACTACATCATTCCAGGTATTCCCGCTCTCGCACTGTTGCTGTCCGTCTTATTGTGTCATTGCATTTCATCAATGTATGGTGTACGCACTTGCCAGCCTTTCAAAAACCCCCTCTCTCTCTCCCTTCCGCATTATGTGGCAGGGGTCGACAAGCGGCGTGCGATCAAGGAGCTGCGGGCCTTCTGCCCCATCCTCGCAGGTGCCCCGAAGAACGAGCGGAGCTTCCACGCAGGCCTAACAGCAATGCTGAAGACAAGCGACTGGGCGACTGGCTACCCCAATCTGGTGCGTCTCTGGGTGGCTATCGCCGTGCTGCCGCTGAGCACAGTGGAGTGTGAGCGCGGCTTCTCACGCCAAAACGTTATCAAATCGTGGCAGCGGGGGAGCTTGAAGGACGCCCGCCTCGAAGACCTCGTCACCATGTCTCTACTCGAGTACGAGCCCAACTACGATGAGGTGGTGCAGATCTGGCGCAGCTACAAGAAGCGCCGCCCATTCGGCAATGTGGCGGCACCACCCGAAAGAGAGGGAGAGGGCAGGGATAGCACGGGAAAGGAGGCCCTAGAGGAGGAAGAGTGGGCAGAACGACAGGCTAAGGGAAGAGAAGATGATGATGACAAGCAGGCCTCATCAGATGATGATTACTGAACTCACCCAGACCCAGAGTCATGCTGGATGCAATGCATAGCTAGCTAGCAAGCAAGATAGGCTTTGGTTTACAACACAGATAGATAGATTGAAGGCTGTTTGCGACCTTCATAGAGTTTTTAAGTTAAAAAATCAGCTTCACTACTATCAGCCTTTTTCTATAGGTGACACTGATGCATCAGACTTTTTTTTTAAGTAACACTGAACTTTCAGGCTTTTTTCCTAGGCGACCCTGTCGATCAGGGTCTAGGGCCAGAGGGACCCTGATACCCTTACCTGCCTCAAAGTGAATCTGAGGGCCTGCCGCACCCCATGTAATAGAGCATTTGATACGAGCTTCACAGGATGCAGGTAAAAATGTATGAGGTGTATAATATCGTTGTGGCTATTGCTGAATGCACCTCTTTGGAATAAAGGTGTCCAAAACTTATCGTGCAGGACGCAGGCGAGGTTGTGAAATTGCATCTTGGTGCTATGTCGAGTGCCTTTTGGACACGGATGGGGGATGGCGTTATGACAGCGGAGAATTTACTAGCCCGTGATGATAGCCCATTGAGAGAGGTGAAATTTGACTTTTTAAAGTGGGAGAAGAACAAAAAGGGAGGTATTTGGAGAGTTGTTGGGAACGAAAGCGGCGGTTCACGTAATCAAGCGGAACCAATCATTCATCCAACTAAAGGTGCGTGTGTTCAACAGATGATGTGATAGGTGGACCGTGGCTCTAACATGTACGTGTATTCCCTGCTGTTGTGTGCCCATGCAGAAGAGGATGACTCTTCCATGCCGTGCGACAACAGACCACCACATTTGACTCCGTGCACCACGAGCGTTGCTGACAGTGAAGGACCTGGTCGGGTGCGTCTTGATGCGGGCTGTGGAACGGGGCAGGATCAACGGAGAGCGCCCGACTCACCGAGAGGGCGTCGACGAGGTCACCCTCGTGGAAGCGCTACGACAGCTCCGACTGCCCATCAGACTCACTATCCGCATAGGACGAGGGAGGGCGAGGACGCCTCCAAGTGGTTGCATGATATGCGCGGAGATGTGCAGATAGGAAGAGCAGGAAGGGGGGAACAGCAGGACACAAAAAAACAAAAAGGGAGTGGCAATGTGTTGTGTTGTGTGTGCGGAGGTGGCAAAACCAGGCAGAGCACAGAACACAGAGCACCGCACACCGAGCACAGAGCACCAATCATAGAGGGCGGAGCACAAATCATCGAGAACAGAGCAGATAGCAGAGGGCGGAGAGTAGAGAGCAGAGAGTACCATTCGGTTGGCGAGCCACCTGGGGATCTCCTCCTTCTCTATGAACCTGTCGACAGCTACGTCAGCTGCTGCGTCGCCTGCCCCAACCGCCTCAGCCGCAGCAGCTTGAGCAGCCTCAACGCCTGGCTGGCGGGGAAGGGGGGAGACAGACAGGGGGGGAGGGGGGGCCCGAAGGAAGCGGGGATGGACTAACGGCTGGGAAGCAGGGGAGGGGATAACGGGAAGAAAGAAGAGGATGGGGAGAAGCAGGGTTGGGGATACGGGGAAAGGAAGAGGATGCGTGTACGTAGGGAAGGGGATGGGGGGAAGCAGGGTAGGGGATGGGGGGAATCAGGGAAAGGGATGGGGGGAAGCAAGACAGGGGATGGGGGGAAGCAGGGCACGCGATGGGGGGAAGTAGGGAGGGGGATGGGGGGTAGCAGGGAGGGGGATGGGGGAAAGCAGGGAAGATGATGGGGGAAGCAGGGAAGGGGATGGGGGGAAGCAGGGAAGATGATGGGGGAAGTAGGGAAGGGGATGGGGCGAAGCAGGGCAAGGGACATGGGGAAGCAGGGAAGGGGAAGGGGTGAGGCAGGGCAGGGGAGGGGAGAAAGCAGGGCAGGGGAGGGGTGGAAGCAGGGCTGGCGATGAAGGGAAAGAATCAAGAGGATGGGGGGAAGCAGGGCATGGGATGGGGGAAAGCAGGGAAGGGGATGAGGGGAAGCAAGAAAGGGGTATAAGTGGGGGGAAGGAAGGCGATTACCGGAGGGAGGGAAAAGAGGGAATAGTGGGAGAAAAGGTAGGGTGACACGTGTGCGACATGGGAAGGGAGTCCATTGGGAAGGCGAGGGCGGCGAGGCGCGGATGGCAGGGTGACGGGGAGAGAATGGATGGGGATTGCGAGGGCGACGGGGAGAGAATTAACGGGGATTGCGAGGGCGACGGGGAGAGAATTGACGGGGATTGCGAGGGAGACGGGGAGAAAAATGACGGGGTTTGCGAGGGCGACGGGGAGAGAGGGAGACAGGGATTGTGAGGGGACGAGAGGAAGGGAAGGGGCCGATTCGAGCAGACGGGGACGGGAGATGTGCGGGCGACGCGAAGGGAAGGCGACGGGAAGGGAGAGCAAGGGGAAGGACGGGAAGGGAGAGGACGGGAAGGGAGAGCGACGGGAAGGGAGGGCGACGGGAACAAGGAAGGGCAACGGGCGGATCACCGCGCGGTCCCCCCCCCACTCCCCCATCCTCTCCGTCGCGCTCCCCCGCGTCGTCCCCCACCCAATGCTATTCCCCATAGCTCATCCCCTTGGCGAACCACCCGCTGAGAATCGCGCGCGCAAGCATGGTACTGAGTCCCGCTCTTGCCCACATCGGTGGATGGCGAACCGTGTGAAGATGTGATAGTTGTTGCTGGCTACGGTCCGAGGTGTTCGCGAAGAGATGTGAGGCGGAAAGGCGCGGATTGAGAGCGACTGCTATCGCGCGACGATGGCGGAAGCCGATCGGAAGGCACGACGTTTCCCTAGTAGTCTGTAGATTGTGTGCTTTCCTCACGTCGGTGGGAAGTACCCTCGGGAAGTGGCGGAGTGCGTAAAATGGAATTGTGTGTGATTAGGAAATCCAAATTACTGTCACGTAAGTAGTGCTTTTGAACGTTGAGAGGTGTTATGAATGAACTTGCAGAGTGCGCAGTAAAACGAATAACGAGAATGATTGGCACTGAATTACTGAATGAGGAAACAATGAAGTAGCGAGGCCTAAATAGGGGAAAACCTAGCTAGGCGGGGGGTTCGGGATGGGATGGTTCGGTGATGGTTGCGTTTGGAGCGGAGGCCGATTCGGGAGTGGTTCGGTGCGACGAAATAGGCAAGACAGGTTCGTCGCGTGACCCTCGGGATGGCCTCGCTAAAGAGTGCCTCAGTAAGGATTTGTAAATCCTTACACTCTCCCACCTTCTAAAGAAGGCTGCCCTGTACTAAAAACAGATCTCACACTAGCGAGGATGCCATCGATCTCCTCTTCGGCTGAATCCGACGGCTGAAATGCCTTTGACAATATTTTTGAAAATGTTGGAATGTAGGCCGTTGATGAAGTCCGATTTCGATCTGACGGTCGACGATGAACTGGCCCAAATGAGTTGAAAGTTGGAATGTGGGCCGTAGATCAAGCAGATGTTGATCTGACGGTCGAAGACTGACGCGAAAAGAGAGGGAACCTGCTGACGCGAAGCGAATCCCAGGTATCATTGGCAATGTACCGCTCGCCGCGCCTCCATGTAACAATATCAAACCCTTTCGGGTGTCTACCGAATAGACTCCGAAATTCGCGGTGGATTGGTGCACGGGCTCAACCTCTCACTCAAGTGATCTGCTGGATCGCCCACAACTTTCCCTCCGTCGTCATATTTTTCGTATTCACCCCCCGACCATTCCGCTTCCCGCCGTTCACCCAGCGTCCGCTTTTGTCGGATGAGGTATCGTCGTTGTTGCCCGCGCGAACTCGGCCACGTTGGAGAGGCAAAACTATCGGAGTCGGGGAGCCTTAGTTAAAAGGATACTATCTCCTAACCGTTTTGCAGCCCGCCGTGCCTATCACGCCACGAAAATTCCACAGCTTCCCGGCCTCAACTTCGCCGCTGCGCCATCAATCCGTGTAGACGCCCGGGGTTTTCACTCTAAAAAGCGGGGTAGGCTAGGAAAGTAACTCTGATACCAGGTGTTATGAATGAACTTGAGTGCGCAGTAAAACGAATAACGAGAATGATTGAGTACTGAATTACTGAATGAGGAAACAATGAAGTAGCGAGGCCTAAATAGGGGAAAACCTAGCTAGGCGGGGGGTTCGGGATGGGATGGTTCGGTGATGGTTGCGATTGGAGTGGAGGCCGACTCGGGAGTGGTTCGGTGCGACGAAATAGGAAAGACAGGTTTGGCGCGTGACCCTTGGGATGGCCTCGCTAACGAGTGCCTCAGTAAGGATTTGTAAATCCTTATAGGAGGTCTGCTCGTATTTTCCAAGTCATGTGCTGCACCGCAAGAGTCTCGGTGAGCTTGCCGAAACTCGACCTCGCGAAAGTGTGGTAACCAAGAAGGTTCAGAAACGGAAACGTGGTTTGGAAAAGTTGGTGAGGAAGGTACAGTGTCACCACATGTCTGTTGACTTAACAATTCGGGGTTTGGGCTTTAGGAACTCAACCAATTTGCCCCAAGCCAACTCTTGCCCAAAAGAGTATCAGAGGGCAAATGGGCAACGAGACTGAAATGTGCATTAAGTGTATACTCTCTGCATCGAGTATTACTCGAAGTCGAAAAACGCAAAGCGCGTCTTTTCAGTCACATGTCCATCACATTGGTGCAACGAGGGACCGAAGGTGTGGTGGTGGTCTGTTTCTTCTGCGGCTGAAAACGGGGAGGAAAATAGTTTCGTGCTTGCGGGCAGATGACGGATGTTTATAAATGCTTGTGGTGTTTATATATAGATGCTTGTCTTTGCGAGTTATTCGTCGCGTTGTTATTAGCTGCCATGAGTTGGCTGCCTTAGAAATAGAGCTCGTATTGCTCCATGTACAAATTTTGGTGTACAGAAATGTTGGCATTTAACAAGAGCTGATTGCCCTCGCGCGGCTTCTGCGCCGTAAAGAGAACTTCAAGGCGAAATGACGCGCATCAGCGGAAATCATGTTTCTCTTAATTGGATCAGCCCAAATCACTCTGACCTCGCTACGTGGGCGTTTCCCTAAATTGGATGGACCCCGTTTGCGCGCGACTTCTCCCCGCGCAAATTTCCCGCCCTTCCCTACCAAAACTCGGGCACCAGGTGGAGATTCTTGAAATCACAAACAGTCACAATTCATTGTCTTTTCGTAACGCTAAGATTTAGACATGCGAGCGACATCTCATTGGACAGAACACTGATTTATATATTTCGCGTGCCAAAGTGACATGCAAGCAGTGCGTTTTGATTCTTCAATGTTGAATGACGTGCACGTTCGGTTGCGCCAGGAGCCTTTGGGGAACGCACAGTTAGAGCTGCGGTCTACATACTAAAAGGGGTTTTTGGGGGTAATCTAGGTGCACACCCTTCCGCGTTTGTTGATTGAAGAGCGAAGTGTATCCTTTCCCAAAACACCTGTGCGAGGGCTTCGCACCCCGCTGACGAGCGCAGTCAATTTCGTGAGTGAGTTCGCTTTCGGGGGCCCAAATCCGCGGAGAGGCGGAGATTTCTGCGCAAAACACAGGGAACCAAGCGGAAAATTCTGCGCCCATCCCCCTCCTTCCTTTCGCGTCGATTGTTCGTTTCTCGGACGGGACAGTGCTACCCTGTTTTCGGGTGGTGAACCAGGGCCTGTCCCTCGAAGTATGTAGATCGCAACTTTAAATTTGAAATTGTACCTTTACTTAATCGTCCATTTCCATATAAACCATACTCTGAAGTTAATGGTTGGTTGAGAGTATGGTCTATTATAAATCAAAGTATAATAATAAACTTTTATTTAGAGTACGGTTTCATATTAAGCATACTTTTTTTCACAATAATTTTATTGGAGGGTGATATTTCTATTCGAAATAATTGTTCACTCATATTTGCTTACGAATGACGTTTCTTATCATATGAGTTTATTTTTTTAACTAATAAAACAAGTCTAGATATTTCAGGGAAAATGTTTGTTTTAAATATTCAAAACAGCAGAAACTATAGTTACTCTGGCGCGCAAGAGCAATTACAAATGTTTCGACCAATCAGAAGTTCATCATGTGGCGAAAATGTAGAGGTACCCTAGAACGTTGCGTCTATTTGTGATAAAACTGAACTTCAGCATAGCTGAACGAATTTGTAGGGGAAGGGCGAGAAAATTGGGTTGGGGGGGCGCGCGTAAACGCGTTCCATCCAATTTAGGGAAACGTTCACGTGGCGAGGTCGGGGTAATTTGGGTCTATCCAATTGAGAAAAACGCGATTTCCGCCGATTTGCGTCATTTCGCCGAACTTCAAAGAGAAGAGCGGATGGTTCAGGTAGGGGCGGGTGGGACCTGCGGCCGGGGGACCTAGGGGCCGCTTCCTCGCCGTGCGGGGTGGGCGCCGGCTCACCACCACCGCCAGCGCGGCGCTCCACCACCATACAGCGACTGCCCTTGATGCGGTCAACCACTTTCCCCGCGCCCTCGTTCCGAAAAGAAGGTACTCGCGACTGAAGCCTACCAGCCACTCTAAGGCTAAAAAGGACCGCTCTTGATCGTACCAAGCCCTTTTCAGCCGCATTCGGAACACTCTAGACACGCAAACCCTTCTGCTTCATAGTCGTCTGACGTGGTTAAATACGTTCAATTACGTTTAGGCGCGGTTTCCAGGTTCCACCGCTTTAGACCAGCGCGCACCAGAACCATTCGGACCGATCACTCCAACGCACTTGTGCAGGAATTGCAATCGACTCTCCGTCTGACACTCGGATGAATCTGCGGAATCCAAGTTTGCCGAAGGCGGGACATTTCTTACTTGGAAAGTGCAAGACCCTGCGAACTACAAGATTCCTCCATGGAAGCCGCGACGCACCCGGCCGCCCCTCCCTTCACTCCTTGCCTCCCACCCCCCTCGTCGCGCGCTGTTAACTCCGAGGCTTCGCGGCCACTAAATTCTCCCGAGACGACATCCTCGCGACACTCAAGCGACCGCAGCGACGCGTCGCCGTCGTCGTCCGTCGCGTTCACCGACTCGTCCACCAGCGCGACGTCAAGCCCTCTCGCCCCATCATGCAGCAGTACGACACCGGACGGCCACGCGAGCCGGGATGCGAGCGACGCTTTACCACCAGAATTAGCTGTCAACGATGGAAAATGTATCGGCCACAACACCAACCCACCAACCCAACCTCTAGGAAACACCTCCTTTCGCGAAAAGCTGTTCGCAAGTCTGCGTTTGGTTCGCGAGTACATTCGCCACCCGCCGCGTTTACCAGTTCTCGTGAATGCGGTGGTCATTGTGACAATGGCGTGCGGCGTCTTCGCGCTGCTGACCGGCATCTACCGCGTCGCATTCACATCGGACCAGAAGCGCGCAGACTTGCTCGAATTCTCCATGCAGGTGCTGCAGGCGGCCGGTACCGTCGCCGCGTTGCTCCTGCACCCCACGCGCCTCGTCTACCTCCTCCGTCTCGTCCGCTGGCGGCCGTCCGATGTGATCAGCCTGCGGAAAGTCTTCTCGCGAGGCGACGCGGCGGTGGCGAAGCCTCACGAACGTCGCCACATGGCAGTGGTGATCGGGTTACTCAACATCGCGTGCGTGAGCCAGTACGGAATCTTCCTCTGCCTCTGCCTGCGCGCGCCCGCGGACCGCCGAATCTTCCCCGTGCTTGTATTTATATTCGGCGCGTTCGGCCTGGGCACTGTCGCGGGCGTTTACTTCCTGCTCTGCCCGCTCGGCCGCCAGCTTCATGTTGATGCCGCTCCGCCTGCGGCGCATAAGCGTAGTGCGGGGACGGCGGACGGGGATAACAGTACCGCGCGAGGAAGTCCGGCGGAGAAAGCCCGCGCGTGCGGTTTGTGGGGAATCAGCTCTCGGGGCAGAGGCGACGGCGGGGAGGAGCGGGGGACTGAGGGAAGCGAGCGGCGGGAGAGGGCGAGCGTGGTGAGAGCGCTGTTTCCGGACGAGGAGAGTGGCGATGGCGATAGTCCTGAGTGTGCTGGAGAAGACGGAAACAGTGACGACGCGGACAGTAGCAGCAGCAGCAGCGGCATCGGGAGAGACGGCCGCAGCAGCAACAGCAGCAGCAGCAGCAGTGAGATTAGCGGCATTGGAGGCAGCTGCACCACTGACCGCTATCGCCATATCCAACGCACTGAGAGTCACATCGAAGCTTGTCCGCCGCTGGCCCTTCCCCCTGCTGCCCTGGGCCCCCACGCTTACCCCTCTTCCCCCTCTTCCCAGTCCTTCAGCGCGCTTTCGTGCCACCTCTGGTCGTCCCCTGACCATCGTCCCTCACTCCGCCTCGGCTCCGCCCGCCTGCAGAGCTCGCGCAGCCAGCGCAGCAGCAGCTGCCACGTGGACAAGCGCGCTGTGTGGCAGCCGCGTGCGTCATGCGCAGGCGACAATCAGGGCTCAATGGCAGCGCAGGGAGCCGCCGTTACTAACGACGCACCCGAGTGGGCGGGGTCGCTGTGGGGAGTAGCAGACGACTGCGGAATCGCTGCGCGCGTGGCGCTCTGCTGCCCGTGCGCCTTCGCGCGGCACCTGCACCGTGCGGGCTTCGGCCATCCGTTCTTCCACGCGCTCAACCTGCTCCTCTTCCTGCTCGCCCCGCCGCTCGTCTTCACTGCATCCGCGCGCTTCATGACCAACCCCGCGCTGCACGCGCTCACCGTGGCGTTCGGCGTGGCGGGGGCGCTCATGGGGCTGCTGTACGGCGGGTACTGGCGGTGGAAGCTGCGGCGGACCTTCGACCTGCCTGCGCAGACATGGGTGTGCGGACACAAGGCGTTCTCGGATTTCGGCACGTGGGTTGCGTGCCCCTGCTGTGCGCTGTGCCAGGAGATGCGCACCGTGAAGGCGTACGGGCTCAGGGTTGTCGCCCCAGATGATGCCCAGCTGGAGGTGATTGTAACGGGGGGCAAGGGAGAAGCTAGGAGCAGCAGCAAGGGCCGGGCTGAGCGGGACAGTGTAACAATCTCAGTTACCACTGCACCGTGTGTCTTGAAAATGGAGATTGACGGTGACAGTGACAGGGCCTGTTAAGCATCGCCGTTGCTGTGACGCTCCGCATCGCCCCTCGCTTTGGAGAATAAGGTAGAGAGTGGATAGTGCAACGTGGATGGTGGATAGTGGAATGGGGCGAGAGGGGTGAGTGGTGGAAACGAGGGGGTTGGGAAACATGACTGTGAGAGGGAGAGGAGGGGGAAGGAGGGTGTGGGTGTGGGTTGGGGTCAGTCCAGTGAGATGAGCATGCAATGCATACCAAGGACTAGGGCCCTCGCTTGGTATCCATTGCATGCTCATCATGCTCACGTGCTGCCCGTGGATTGCTGTGCCATGGTTTTCTTGTGCCATGGTTTTCTTGTGCCATGGTTTTCTTGTGCTATGGTTTTTCTTGTTTTTTCTTGTCAGCTTTCGATTGGTCTCTTGCTGTAACCGATATAGGAAGCTGTAATTTTGGCAGTATAAGGCTGTCAGCCACCAACTACCAGCAGCAGGGGTGGGTTGGAAGTGGGGAAGTCGGGCGGATGGTCATGGGGAAGAGGCACGTGATGGGGTCAGCGAGGGAGGGGAGGGACGGCAGGGCCAAGGGGTGAGAGAGCAGGGAGGGTGGGGGAAGGTAGAGCACAAGGGGGAAGCAGGGAAGCAGGCCTACCGCCTGTTCCCCCTTGCAGCCCATCCTCCCCTTTCAACCACTCTGACTCCCATCCACATGCTCCCTGCCCACCCCGTTGTGCTTGCGATCAGGGTGTGGTAAGGGCGCGGGGTTTGTGAACCCATTTGATCAATAAATGACCACTACAACACAATTCAAACACAAACCCACAAAGAAACTCTCACGCCTCGATGTGTACAGTACAATACAGTCACTACGAAACCCACAAAGCAAAGCCCACATGAATGCAGCCTATCAATGGCGTCAAACACTTGTGAGCAGTACACAAATACGCACCAGGCAAAGCCCATATGAATCTAGCCCGTTACTAGCATGAATGGTAGCAGCAGCCTATCAATGGTGTGATGTGAACGTTTGCAGCAGCATTGGTGGTGTGAAGAAGGAAGCAGGCAATTACGGCTTGATGGTGAGGATGCTGGGCTCGAGAATGCAAGTGCTGCTGGCCCTGCCGTCCCATCAGCCCCTTGGCTGGTGCTCCTCAAGCCGCTGCACCAAAGAGGACAGAGAGGAAGAACAGAAAGAACTGATTTGCTTCCCAAGCGCCCCACTCTCCCACATTTCCCTCGCCCTCCCAGCCCCACCCCCACATTTTTCTTGCCCACGTCTTGGGGAGATGGCTGACACAAGAGGTTGACAAAACAATTTCGAGCTGACGTTTTTCCACTTTGTGAGAAAATGGAAGATAATACCCATACACAATCAGGTCGTTTCTCATTTTACCCTGATATCCCCAGGGTGGAAAAAACACTACGGTACTACGGTCTGACAGACCAGGTGAAGACAGCAAGGCACCCTGATTCTAAATGGTGTCATGCAAGTAGTTTTAGGCCCTGGTAACCCACACATTTCTGCAGGAGGTTGGGGAGAACGAAACACAAGACAATGTGTGTCCTCTCACTTGCTCACCGTTCTTGCCAATTAGTCCAACCCCTCATTTGCACCGGGGGCACACACGCTCGGGGTTGACTCCCTCACCATGCCCTCACCTCATGCCTCAAGCTCCACTCACCACGGCACTGCCCGTCATTGGCATCGTAGACCTGCGACCCAGGGCACACACACTGGTCCTGGCCGTCCCTCACAATGCACCTAGCTGCTGTCCCACAGTCCCCATCGCAGCCTGTGAGACAAGCATGGGGCGTTTGTGCAGGCAGGGTGGCGGGGCAAAGTGGGAAGTATATTCCCTTATTACAGCGAAGTTCAAACCGTGCGGAGCGGGAACCCGTTTCAAACCTGTTCCCACTCTTTTCAGTTCAAATTTTTCTGCATGCATTGGTCTTGGTCAGACGGTTACCAGCGTCGCTTCGACTCTTCTGACTCCTCAACTTCGGACTCAGTAGAGTCGGCTCCTACAGCATACAGGAATGCCTTCTCATAAAGTTTCATATCCTAACACTCCCCTTCATTCCTGGACGCGCAAGAGGCTGACTCGCTTGACTACTCCGGTGAGGTCGAAGCAGTGCTTATACTGCTGACGTGGCAGTTGCTTGGTGAGGAAGTCGGCTGCCATCTCGGTGGTGGGACAGTATGCGAGGTCAACTTTGCCCTGGTCAATTTCGCTCTTGACGAAAAAGTACCGAAGCGCGATGTGCTTCGTGCGGTTCACGAACCCTGGCTTGTTCGCGATCTTGATGGCGCTCTGGTTGTCGCAGTGAAGACGAAAGGTAGGCGAAGTTGGGATTTTTGCTTCCTGCAGCAGCTCTTGTCGGTACAGACCTTCGCTAACTGATGCTGTCGCGGCGATGTATTCTGCTTCGGCCGATGACAAGGCAACTAGCTGCTGCTTTTGCAAGTTCCAGGAGATTGGTCATGGCAGAAGACAAAGCCGGTTCTAGACCGTCGATTTGCAAGATCAGCGGCATGATCTGCGTCCATGTAGCCATTGAGGTTAAAGGAGGTTGTCGTTGTCGTCAGTGTGGAGTAGGAGAGCTCGATGTCAGGTGTGGAAATGAAGTACTGCAGGGCGCACTCCAGGTCCAGCTGGTTCTCAGCTACTGGCTTGTGAGAGTATTGTGCCAGTTGGCTGGCGATGTACAAAAGGTCGGGTCGGAATGTGACAGTGACGAACAACATGCACCCCAGTTGCTGCTGGTACGGTTGGAGTCCTGCGGATGATCGAGGTTTGTTGTTCGGTATGTAGTTGGCGCTGGGGTTGCGGTAAGGAGTTGACAGTGGTGCGGATGAGATGTGGAAGCGTCCCCCCAGCAGCTCTACGTACTTGAAGGCTGACAGCTGAATTGCTTCTGGCGTGCAGGTGATGTTCAGACCCAGAAACTGTGTGACGTTGTGGTTGATAGTGATGTCAACGCACTGCGCCAGGTTCTTTTCGAACTGATTAAGGAGCTTACTGGTCTATAGCAGGTCGTCGACGTAGACGGTCACGAGAATGTAGTCACCGTTGAAGTGGAGATGGTACATTCCCGGGTCATGCGGCAGCTGCCTGAAGCCAATTTCCAGGAGGATTTTTTGCAGGCTATTGCCAGAGACGCGGTGCCTGCTTTATCCCGTAGTCAGATTTCTTCAGCTGACAGACTCTTGGGTCTCCTTCCCCGTAGGTGTGTGGCTGCTCTACGAAGATGGTTGCATCCACCAGCGCATATAAAAATGTGTTCTTGACGTCGATCTGCCGCAGTGGTAAATGCTTAGCGGCGGCAATGGCGAGTAAAATCCTGACGGAGGTGTGACGGCTGACGGGAGCAAAGGTTTGATTAAAATCAATGCTGTGGCGCTGGTCATACCCGCTTACGACCCAGCGTGCCTTGAAGCGCTCGATAGTGTTGATTGTGTCAAATGATATATATGCTATATATGCTTAGGCTGTAGTGGGGTAGCCAATATGGGGTATAGCCCCTTTTAGGGTTTCATATTTGTACCCATCTCTTTCATAGTTCATTCATTCCTACTGCCAGATTCTAACATGGTTTCAGAGCACTAGGTCCGTAGGACCGTTTTTTTTTTTTTCGGGCCCACCTACTGTTGCGGTTACCGCGCTACCCCACGTGTTGTCCTGTGCCTGCCTGCCTTGCCTCGTGACGTGCTGCGCTGCGCGCGCCGTCCTGCAGCCCTCGCGCTGCCTCCTGCTGCCCTAGGCCAGTGCGCCGCCCCTGCAAGCTCGTAAGGCCCTCGAGCCGCCCCTGCAGGCCCGTCAGGCCCCCGAGCCGCCTCTGCAGGCCCGACAGGCCCTCGAGCCGCCCCTGCAGGCCCGTCAGGCCCCCGAGCCGCCTCTGCAGGCCCGTCAGCCCCCCGAGCCGCCTCTGCAGGCCCGTCAGGCCCCCGAGTCGCCCCTGCAGGCCCGTCAGCCCCCCCGAGCCGCCACCTGCAGGCCCGTCAGGCCCGCGAGCCGCCCCTGCAGGCCCGTCAGGCCGGCGCGCTGCCCCTGCAGAACCTTGCCGCCCACGCGCGGCCTCTTCCCGACTGCGCGCTGCCCATACAGGCCCTCGCCGCCCGCGCGCAGCCTCTGCCCGACCGCGCGCCGCCCCTGCAGGCCCTCGCCGCCCGCGCGCAGCCTCTGCCAGATCGCGCGCCGCCCCTGCAGGCCCTCGCCGCCCGCGCGCAGCCTCTGCAGGCCCGTCAGGCCAGCGCGCGACCCCGTCAGGTCGCTGTCGCGGCCCCGTCAGGCCGTAGTCGCGGCCCCGCCTTGTCGCTGACGCGGCCCCACCCTGCCGCGGTCGCGGCCCTGCCCTGCCGCCGACGCGGACGCGGCCCCACCCTGCCGCGGTCGCGGCCCTGCCCTGCCGTGACGCGGCCCCGCCAGCCCTGCAGCTGACGCGGCCGTGCCCTGCTGCTGACGCGGCCGCGCCTTGCTGCTGACGCGGCCACGCCCTGCTGCTGACGCGGCCGCGCCCAGCTACTGACGCGGCCCCGCCAGCCCTGTAGCTGACGCGGCCGCGCCCTGCCACCGACCCGGCCCCGCCCGGACGCCGACGCGGCCCCGCCAGTCCTGCAGTTGCCGCGGCCCCGACCTGCCGCTGGTGCGACCCCGCCCTGCAGCTGCCGCGGCCGCGCCCTGCCGCCAACGCGGCCCCGCCTGGACGCTGATGCGGCCCCGACCTGCTGCTGGCGCGACCCCGCCCTACAACTGCCGCGGCCCTACTCTGCAGCCGCTGATGCGGCCCCGCCGAGCGCCGGACCTGCCTGCCACTGGTGAGCACCTGCCTTGTTCGTGCGCTGCCGCCTGCCTGCCTGCCTGCCCGCCTGCCTGCCTGACTGCCTGCCTGCCGGCCTGCCTGCCCGCTTGCCTGCCTGCCGCGCCTGCCTTGCACGCGCTGCTGCTGCTACTACTGCTATTGCTACTGCTACTGCTACTGCTGCTACTGGCGACGGCCAGATGCAGCTCCAGCGACGTCCGCGTGAGTCCCTCACGCCCCAGCAGCTTCGTGGGTGGTACGCTAGTTGGGGTTGTAGGGGTGGCCGCGCTGCTACTGCTGCTACTGCTGCTACTGCTGTTACTGCTGCTACTGCTGCTACTACTGCTACTGCTGCTACTGGCGGTGGCCAGATGCAGCTCCAGCGACGTCCGCGCGAGTCTCTCTCGCCCCAGCCGCTTCGTGAGTGGTACGCTCAGAGTGGAGGGTCTCTGAGTACCGTTCGCTGCCCGTACGTCATTCGCACTGGTGCTCAGACTGGTCAGGCTTGCGGGATGCTTAGTCACACACAGTCCCGCTGCTTCGCCCGTCTGAGCGACGCCTGGCGTACCGAGTTTGGCGACGAGGCTGAGCTCCCCGACTGGGTGGAGCTGTTTGGGCAGAAGGTAGATATATTTGCTCTTGACTATGATGCTATTCTCACTGCCATGTATGCATTGCCTACTAGTGCTGACCGTGCCTGTTACCTGTGCGTACCGCGTGACCCAGGTATCGAGCCTGATGCTCTAGGTGCTGGTGAGGCTGCTGCTCTAAGGGCTAGTGTGTCTCCTGCTCTAGGTACGGGTGAGGCTGCTGCTCCAGGTGCTGGCGAGTCTGCTCTCTCTGGTACCGCGCCTGCTGAGGCCTTGTACACCTTCACACTTGACTCTGGTGCTTCTCGCTCCTTCTTTCGCGATAGCACCACCCTCACGCCGCTCAGTCTGCCGGTTCCAGTCTCCCTGGCAGACCCCTCTGGGGGTCCCGTCCGTTCGACCTCCTCCACTGTCCTCCCTTGTCCTGCTGTCCCGTCCGGCACACTGTCGGATCTTTACCTCTTCTCGTTCTCTACGAACTTGGTGGCGGGTTCTGCGCTCTAGGACGCGGGTGTTCACCAGTTTACCCCTGCCTACGAGCGTGTGACACACTGCACGTGTGCTCAGACGGGTCGTCACCTGGCTACCTTCACTCGGCAGCCGGGGTCGGGCCTGTACACACTGACCACTGAGTCCCCTCAGGTAGCTGCGTCTGCGTCTGCGTTAGGTCAGTTGTCGCCCCCCTGCTCGTGTCGCGCCCTGTCGCACCAGACCCTCCTTTGGCACCACCGCCTTGGTCACCCCTCGGTGCAGCGCCTTCGCAGCATGCACCGCCGTGTCCTTGTCTCTGGTCTTCCCAGGGTTCTCCCTCCCCTCCCACCCTCGCCTGCTCCTCCCTGTCTTCCCTGTGTCGAGGGGCGGCAGCGCGCCGCTCCTCACTCCTCCTCGTTCCCTCCCACAGAGGCTCCCCTGCAGACTCTCCACCTGGACGTGTGGGGCCCCGCCCGCGTCCGTGGACAGGGCCACGAGCGTTACTTCCTGCTGGTCGTCGACGACTACACGCGTTACACCACGGTCTTCCCCTTGCGCACCAAGGGTGAGGTCCCTGATGTTTTGATCCCTTGGATCCGCGCTGCTCGTCTCCAGCTCCGCGAGCGGTTCGGGACAGAGTTTCCCGTCCTGCGTCTGCACTCTGACAGAGGTGGTAAGTTTTCCTCCGACCTCTTGGCAGCCTTCTGTGAGGAGCACGGCATCACCCAGTCGTTCACGCTTCCGGCCTCTCCGCAACAGAATGGGGTTGCTGAGTGCCGCATTGGCTTAGTAATGGAGGTGGCTCGTACCTCCATGATCCATGCGGCTTCCCCCCATTTTCTGTGGCCGTTTGCGGTCCGGTACGCCGCACATCAGCTCAACCTCTGGCCCGTGTCTCCTTGCCAGAGACCTCGCCCACACTGCTGTGGACGGGGAAGGTTGGCGATGTGTCGCGTTTCCGGGTCTGGGGTGCTCGTGCCTTTGTCCGCGATACCACCGCGGACAAGCTCTCCGCCCGCGCTGTTCCCTGTGTCTTCCTTGGCTTTGTCCCTGACGCGCCTGGTTGGCAGTTTTACCACCCCACCTCGCGCCGTGTCTTCCCCTCTCAGGACGTCACGTTCGACGAGTCGGTTCCCTTTTACCGTCTCTTCCCCTACCGCACTGCCCCTTTCCTCGCTCCAGGTGCTCCCTTGGTAGACCCCCTCCCCACTCCCGGTCCTGCTCCTTCAGGTGTGTCTCAGGTAGACCCTCCTCCCTTGACTGCGCCGGTTGAGGTCACTGATGACTCAGGTCCTGCTGAGGGTGTTCCTGCTCGGGGTGCTGCTTGTGGGGGTGCTGAGCCTGGGGGTGCGGAGCCTGGGGGTGCTGAGCCTGGGGGTGCGGAGCGTGGAGGTGCGGAGCCTGGGGGTGCGGAGACTAGAGGTGCTGAGCCTGGGGGTACTGAGTCTGGGGGTGCTGCACATGGGGGCGCTGAGGCGTCTGGTGAGCTGTCTCCCTGGAGCGGCCGTCTCCGTAGTCGCTCCGCTGGTGCCTCGCCGCTGCACTCTCGTCGTAGCCTCCCTCTCTCCCCACAGCAGCTGCGTGAGTGGTACGCTGGCCATCAGTGTCGCGTTGCTGGAGCTAGGGGCCCTGCTGTGGGAGGCGCTGGAGCTGGTGACTCTGCTACTGGAGTTGTTTCTTCTGGAGGTTCTGGAGCTGCTGAGGGTGCTGGAGCTGGAGGTTCTGGAGCTGCTGAGGGTGTTGGCGCTGGAGGCTCTGGAGCTGCTGCGGGTGCTGGTGCTAGAGTTTCTGGAGCTGCTGCGGGTGCTGGCGCTGAGGGTTCTGAGTCTGCTGTTGCGCGGTCTCCTTGGAGTAGCTGCCTTCGTCCGCGTGTGCCTCTCACCTCACAGCAGCTGCACGACTGGTACGGTCGCCGCCAGGGTCGCGCTTCTGGAGCTCGAGGCTCTGCCGCTGGAGGTACTTCTGCTGACGTCACTGGAGCTGGGAGTGGTGCTGGTCTCGAAGGTGCTTGTACTGGAGGTACTGGAGCTGCTGGGGCTGGAGGTACTGAGCCTGAGGGTGCTACTGCTGGAGACCCTGGGTCTTGGGGTGCTACTGCTGGAGACACTGAGGCTGGAGACCCTGGGACTAGAGGTGCCGGTTGTGGGGGTGCTGCTGCTGGTGGAGCTGGTCCTGTCGGAGTTCGCACTGAGGGTTCTGGAGCTGCTGGAGGTGCTGGAGCTGCTGGTGCTGGTGGCACTGCACAGCCGCACCTGTTCTTTGCTCCACCGTCTCCGTCGTCTCCGCCACCATCTGACTCTGTGCTACGCCAGGTTCTTAGTCTCCCTTCGTCTACTGGTCTTCCGTTGCAGCCTGGCTCACCGCTGCCTGCTCCTTCTCCTTACACTGAGGAGTCAGGGGGTCTTACTGAGCGTCGTGAGCCTGCGTCGCGTCCTGTCTCGCCTGTCCGTCCTGGTCGTCCTGGTCGTCCTGGTCGTCGTGTTCCTCGTTCGCGTCAGCCGGCAGTCACCGACACCCACCTCGTAGTCCGTCGTCCTTCCTCTCCTCCGCAGCGTGTTCCCTTGCCGTCCCCTCCTGCGTCTTCTCTGCCTACCGTTCCTGAGCCTGAGTCTGACCGCACCCGTGCTGCTCACCCTACTGTCACGTGTCTGTTAGCCACAGTTGTCACTGACCCGTCGTTTGAGTCTACTGCTGCATCTGCCTTAGTCACTGAGCTTGTTGACTTTGCTGCTGCCTGTCGTCTAGACTACGCCGCTAGTCTTGTTGCTGAGTCTGAGTCTGTCTGTCCTCCGTCCGTCGGGGGTGAGTGTGCTCTTGGCACGGACGTCCTGGAGGACAGGCAGGAGGACCTTGAGTGTCTTGCAGCCGCTGCGCCTCATCTCGTGTCCATGCTGCTTGCCCCTGAGGGAGACCCGGATGCACCAGACATCCCGACCCTGCGCTCTTACGCTGAGGCGATCGCGGGTGAGTACTCCTTTCAGTGGCAGACAGCCATGGATGCAGAGATGGCATCCTGGAAGTCCACAGGCACTTACGTTGACGAGGTTCCCCCTCCTGGGGCGAACATCGTCAGTGGCATGTGGATTTTCAGGGTGAAGCGGCCGCCAGGATCTCCACCTGTCTTCAAGGCTCGTTACGTTGCTCGAGGTTTCAGTCAGCGAGAGGGAGTAGAATTCTTTCAGACCTTCTCCCCCACCCCGAAGATGACCACTCTTCGGGTGCTGCTGCACGTTGCCGCTCAGCGTGACTACGAGCTTCACTCTCTTGACTTCAGCACAGCTTTCTTACAGGGCAGCCTGCATGAGGAGATCTGGCTGCGCCGCCCTCCTGGCTTCACTGAGTCGTTTCCTCCTGGTACCCAGTGGAGCCTCCGGCGGCCAGTCTACGGTCTCCGCCAGGCGCCGCGTGAGTGGCACGACACACTGAGGACTACACTTGCGGCTCTTGGGTTTGCTCCGTCGACTGCTGACCCGTCGCTGTTTCTGCGCACCGACACGTCGCTGCCGCCATTCTACATCCTCGTGTACGTCGACGACTTGGTCTTTGCCACTGCTGACACTGAGGCTCTCGCCCTGGTGAAGTCGGAGCTGCAGAAGAGACACACGTGCACAGACCTGGGTGAACTGCGCAGCTACCTTGGCTTGCAGATCACCCGGGACAGAGCACGCCACACCATCACACTGACTCAGTCACACATGGTGCAGCAGGTCCTTCAGCGCTTCGGCTTCACCTGGTCCTCTCCACAGCACACTCCTCTGGCTACAGGCCACTCGCTCTCAGCTCCACCTTCGAACGAGTCCGTAGAGCCGAGTGGCCCGTATCCAGAGCTAGTGGGCTGCCTCATGTACCTGATGACCTGCACTCGACCTGACCTTGCGTACCCTCTTGGCCTTCTGGCTCGCTACGTGGCTCCTGGTCGACTCCGAAAGGTGCACATGGATGCTGCGAAAAGGGTACTGCGCTACTTGTGCGGTACATCGGGCATGGGGCTCGTGCTTGGAGGGCGGAGCACAGTTTTCCTCACTGGGCACTCAGACGCTTCTTGGGTTGACGACCAGGCTACGCAGCGGTCGTCACAGGGTTACACCTTCAGCCTTGGCTCTGGTTCAGTTTCTTGGCGTTCTACACGCTCGTCTTCGGTTCTCAGCTCCAGCTGTGAGGCTGAGATCTACGCCACAGCCATGGCTGGACAGGAGTTACGCTGGCTCACCTACCTTCTGACCAACCTGGGAGAGCGGCCTCGTTCTCCTCCAGTGCTATACGTCGACAACAAGGCCGCCATTGCCTTGTGTCAGGAGCACAGACTGGAGCACAGAACGAAGCACATCGCTCTGCGTTACTTCCTGGCTCGAGAGTTGCAGCAGCGTGGTCAGCTTCGTCTTGCTCACGTGGCCACTCGGGCCAACACTGCTGATATATTCACCAAGGCACTTCCGTCTGGTGATCATCAGCGTTTCTGCACTTTGTTAGGCCTTGTGCCCACTTTTCCTCACTTGCTGTAGACTTTGTTTGTACACTGATCTATATATATACCTGCTTGTTTGCTCTGCTTGGTAGAGATCATTGTGCTGTTGTTGTTGCATATATACCTCTGCATGTGAACTGGCCTTGTGGCCCTTTGCTTGTGCTCAGTGTGTGTGGTGACGTTGTGATCCACCCTGAGCTTGCTTTGCTTCTCTTGACTGGTCTTGTGACCCCTTGCTCTCCCCCACTTTGCTTATGGGGGTGTGTCAAATGATATATATGCTATATATGCTTAGGCTGTAGTGGGGTAGCCAATATGGGGTACAGCCCCTTTTAGGGTTTCATATTTGTACCCATCTCTTTCATAGTTCATTCATTCCTACTGCCAGATTCTAACAGATTGTGTAGGTAGTTGTGGTATTTTTCTCTAGCTGGTTGTGGGCTAAGGGTTTGGGCAAAATGTGGTGGTTAGACTTGTTGCGGGCTGGAATTGATCTCGCACCCAACAAGCACCAACAAACCTTTGCTACTCACTACAGCACCTTTGGCTTTGCTAGTTTAGCACTTTGGGTTGTTGAGGATTGTTGTAGGGTGAGGGTTGGGTTGGTAGGGTTTGAACAACTCGTCACTTTGGAGATCTGAACTCTTGCTAAAGCTACTTTCTTGATCTAATCCATGGCTGCCTAGTATTTCTGCCGGAAACCCCGTCGCACTTAAATCGTGATAGCGATCGGCCTAGATCTTGGTTGAAGGCGTGCGTTATCATTCTGGAAATTAGAGATTAAAACCTTTTGAACGCGTACTTGCTCATAGTTTATGGTTACGTGAGCTGCACGCAATGTTCCGTCGAAGTCGGCGGACTTAATCTCCTGTACGCTCTCCAGATTCGCATGCTTTCCATCAGTGGTATCAGAGCTGGTTAGGCCTGCGAGATTCCCTCCTATTATCATATTCGGAATTGGCTTAAGAACCTTCAGATCTAGGGCCGGTTATGGCCCAGAAATTAGATGGCCCTCCTAGGTTCACCGGCTCGGATTTTTCACTATGGTGGTTCCAGTTTACGCTTTGGCTGTTATAGTCACAATAGGCTTGAATGTGCCTAAAACGAAAGATAGAGAGCACAGACGGATTTCTGCACAGCGGCTTCAAACGTTGATAGCGTTCTGCTCACAGCTGCAAATGACTTGATTCAAATTGGATCTGGAGCGTCTTCACGTCGTCTACAATTAGCAATTTAGATTGCACGATTTGATAAAGAATTGACGACACAGCGTCGATTTGAACGAACGGTACTATGGCAGCCACTATAGTCTTAGAACACAGGATAGGAAGAGTTACGAGTTGGGAATGACTCCCAGCTCCTACAAACCCCAAGAGCCGAGGTACAGTGATGTGGAACAGTGCCACACTGTCCCCAACCACGAAGGGTCTCGAAACTACCCTTCACTAGGGCCTACACCAAGTGAAATCTTACACTACACAAAGTAATGTAACTATCTTCAATATCTTGAGGTGTACCCTTTTGGCAAGCTTCGAAATCACTTGAGGCTTGACACCAAGGCTCGGGCTCTTCATCACAAACTCATCCTTGAGTTCTTGATGGGTCTGCTGCACACACCTGCGACACGCCGAACGTTCGACACAGGACAAAATAGAAACCGCGCACGACAAAATAGAAACCACGCGCGAGACACAAACGACCGCGTAACACGCGTCTAGCGATAACTCGCTATTGACTCGACACACACACTCGACATCATGACTCAACATTCACACACAATTATAAGCATGAAATATATATTATCCCATGCCCTCATACCATTCCATACACACACACATTCACGCACACGGACAACAAGCCGAGTGCAAACCGTAGGGTTGCACCAACAAACTCCCCCTCGGATTGTTGGCCTTAGGATATGTTGCTCTCTCAGTTCAGAGCCATCCCAGCCAGCTTGCAACACTTCCAATGCTGCTGCTCCACCAGCCTCTTGGTCATCATGTCAGCCGGCTGCCCCGTGGTCTTCACGTAGCGCAACTCAACTTCACCCGCGGTTACCATGCTCCTCGTCCAATGCCACTTCACCCTCATGTGCTTCGTGAGTCCATGCAACACAGGGTTCTTAGCAAGAGCAATGGCACCCTGGCTGTCACAGTACAGTGGGGTAGGTCCTTGCTGCTCCTCCCCCAATTCAGCCAACAAACGCCGCTGCCACACAATCTCCCGTACGGCACGGAAGAGTGCCATATACTTGGACTCCACCGAGCTCAATGCTTGATCCACCTGCTTCTTGCTCTCCCAAGCAGTTGGGCCTCCACCAACGCAGCAAATGAACCCTCCAACACTTGTCATGTCCTCTGGTTCTGATGCAAAAGAAGCATCCGAGAATGCGGTGAGGAACAAACGCCCGGGTTCAACACCATCCGCGCCCTTTTGGCGCCTTTGCGCCGCCGCCGAATATTGCAGCCCAACGGTCGGTGTTTGGCCAAGATACTTGGCCACTCTCATTCCAGCTGCTACCTGCTCCTCATTAGGGCATTGAACAACCCTAGCCAACTTTCCGGTAGCAAACGCGACGTCCGGTCGGGTGTTTACCGCCGCGTACATGAGGCTGCCCACCAACGAGTGAAAACGGCGCCTCTCCTCTTCACCAACGCTCTCCTCCTCTGGTCCCTTCACACACTTGAAACCAGAGGGAAAGGGTGTAGCCACATGGCCTTCACTCTGCCCAAAGTTGGCAGCCAATGCCTCCAGGTACTTCCGTTGATGCACCCGCATGCACCGCTTCTCCAAATCACGTTCAATGTGAAGCCCAAGGTAGAAGTTGACGTCACCAAGGGCCTTACACTTAAACTTGTCCTGAAGCTTCAGCATCACCTCCTTCACAAGGTCAGATGAGGGTGAAAAGATGAGGATGTCATCCACGTACACCACCATGAAGCTCCTCTGCTCCCCCTCGCCAAGCATGAACAATGAGTGATCGGCCGTTGAGGGAGTGAAGCCGATCTCCTCCAAAACTCCTCGCAGCTTCAAGTACCACTGCCTAGGGGCCTGCTTCAGTCCATAAAGGGCTTTCTTCAGCCTCAAAACTCTGCCACTACCATCATCAAACCCCTCTGGCTGCGCCATGAAAATCTCTTCCTCAAGGACGCCATTGAGGAATGCCGTTGTGACATCCATTTGTTTCACCACCCATCCTTTGATGGCAGCTCCCGCGAGTAGGGTTCGCAGCGTCGTCGGCTTCACCACAGGAGCAAACAACTCCTTATAGTCCACCTTCTCCTTCTGCTGGTACCCCTTCGCCACAAGCCTAGACTTGTAGCGCTCGATCTTGCCGTCGGCGTCGGACTTGATCTTGAAGAGCCACTTGGACGTAATCGCCTTACGCCCCTCCGGTAGCTCCACCAATTCCCATGTGCCGTTCTCCTCAATGCTCTTCAGCTCACTCTCCATTGCCTTCTTCCACTCCTCAGCATCACTACTCTCCAAGGCCTCCTTGAGAGTTGCTGGTTCCCCCGGCATCTCCACCGGAGAGAAGAACGCGAAGGCACACTCCTCGTAGTCACTCTCCTCGTCTTCTCCAACTATAAGTGCCGCTCCGGCCAAGGCTGACTTGGCTGGCTTTCCCAGTGCCTCATAGGTCAGCCTATTTGGGGCTTGGATTCTCCTTTTGCCCCTTCCTTCTTCCTCAGCTGCAGGGACATGAAGGCCTTGGCGTTGCTGCGGGGTGACTCGGATCCGTGGAGCACTCGTAGTGCGAGAAGGAAGTGTCGGTACACGCTCGCTCACTTGCTGAACCTCCTCCTCTTCTTCCTCTGCATCCTTGGCCTCCTCTCCCCCATTCACAAGGGAAGATTGCCTTGTGGTGGTGCTGCCGCTGCTCAGCTCCAAGGGCAGCTCCACATGCTCCAAACCGGAACTCTTCACGTCCCCCAACCGCACGCCTATCTTCGCCTCATTCTCCGCCTTCCAATCCTTGTACATCAGATTCTCCATGAATTTGCAGTCCCTGCTCACCAAGAATTTCTTGGTGAATGGGTCCCAAAGAAGACATCCCTTGCTGTTTTGAGCCATGCCCAAGTGCACGGCCCACACCGCCTTGGCACCAAGCTTGTTGTGCCGAAGATGCTTAGGCACGAGCGCCATGCACATGCACCCGAACACCCGAAGCATATCCACCTTTGGCTTCCTTCCTAGCCACTCCACATAGGGCACCCATTTGTCTGCTCCCACATGAGTCAAGGCTCTGTTCTTGGCCACACACGCGCTCCGCACCGCATCAGGCCAGAAATAGTCGGGTAGCCCGGCTTCAATGAGCAACCCGCGTGCCGCCTCCGTGATTGTGCGGTTCGCTCGCTCGGCGATGCCGTTCATTGCAGGGGAGTATGGCATGGTGAGAGAGTGCCGAATACCATTCTTCTTCAGCCACAACCCAAACTCTTTGCTCAGGAACTCTCCCCCTCGATCGGTGCGGATTGACTTGACTAGACGGTCTTGTTGCCGCTCCACCATCGGGAACCAATCCGTCTTCAACGTTTCAGCCACGTCGCTCTTCTTGGCCAGCACGTACACCCAAGTCATGCGGGTGTAGACGTCGACAATGGTGAGAAAATACTCAGCTCCAGCAGCTCCAAGCTTCAGGGGGCCCACCACGTCCATCACCACCTCATCAAGCGGTGCCTTTGCCGTTGCCTCCGAACTAGGGAACGGAAACCGGGTGAACTTGGCTTGAATGCACGTCGGGCAGCCAAGCACCTCATCGGGCTCCCCCTTCACACGTATGCCAGCAACCATCTCATTCTTCACTAGCTGCTGCAAGATGGGCAGGGCCACATGCCCCATGCGCCGATGCAAGGTGAGCCAATCACACTCCCCCGTAGCCGAAGTTGGATTGGAGAATGCCGCGCTCGCAATAGCGCCCCACATACTCTCTCCGTAGTCCTCCTCCGCTGCTGCCTCTGGGTTCTCCTCACCCTTTTGCTGCTCCTTAGTTGCTGCACCACTCTCCTTAGGTTCACTGAACTTGCTGGTCCCTCCAGGTTTGCTCTTCTTGAGCTCATTCTCCTTAGCGCGACCGTTCGCGCCATCGTCGCTACCGACCGCTCCATCCTTGGTGCTGATGCTTGCTGCCACTTGCCTCTCCTTAGGCATAGGGACCACTGGGATCTGCCACATCTCGTTGTAGACATCCCTGTCCTCATGAAGGTCCCAAAGAATTCGATCGCCAAGCCTTGCGGTGTAGGTCTTGGCTCCCTTCGAGTTCGTGTCCATGCCGGCCTTTGCCAACCGCCGCACGGAAATCAGGTTTGCAGCAAGGCTGGGCACCCAAAGCACGTTCTTGAGGCCCACCATCTTCCCATCAGCACCCTTGAACATGGCCTTGCCCATGCCTTTCACCTCTGCTCGCTGCCCCAAAGCCGATGTGACATGCTTCACCGGTGACGGCTCGAGTTCGGTGAGCAAGTCCGGGCGAGGTGTCATGCTATAGGTAGCGCCACTATCAATCACCCAATAGTCCAGGGGGTGTAGGGTCACCTTCCCCACAGCTGCTGGCTCCTCAAAGCCTTCATCCTTCTCTGGACCAGCCGGTACTTGCGTCGACACGAAGTAGAATAGACCCGGGTATCGATCGTCGCTCGGGTCCTTGTCGTTCTCCTCCAGTGCTATACGTCGACAACAAGGCCGCCATTGCCTTGTGTCAGGAGCACAGACTGGAGCACAGAACGAAGCACATCGCTCTGCGTTACTTCCTGGCTCGAGAGTTGCAGCAGCGTGGTCAGCTTCGTCTTGCTCACGTGGCCACTCGGGCCAACACTGCTGATATATTCACCAAGGCACTTCCGTCTGGTGATCATCAGCGTTTCTGCACTTTGTTAGGCCTTGTGCCCACTTTTCCTCACTTGCTGTAGACTTTGTTTGTACACTGATCTATATATATACCTGCTTGTTTGCTCTGCTTGGTAGAGATCATTGTGCTGTTGTTGTTGCATATATACCTCTGCATGTGAACTGGCCTTATGGCCCTTTGCTTGTGCTCAGTGTGTGTGGTGACGTTGTGATCCACCCTGAGCTTGCTTTGCTTCTCTTGACTGGTCTTGTGACCCCTTGCTCTCCCCCACTTTGCTTATGGGGGTGTGTCAAATGATATATATGCTATATATGCTTAGGCTGTAGTGGGGTAGCCAATATGGGGTACAGCCCCTTTTAGGGTTTCATATTTGTACCCATCTCTTTCATAGTTCATTCATTCCTACTGCCAGATTCTAACAGATTGTGTAGGTAGTTGTGGTATTTTTCTCTAGCTGGTTGTGGGCTAAGGGTTTGGGCAAAATGTGGTGGTTAGACTTGTTGCGGGCTGGAATTGATCTCGCACCCAACAAGCACCAACAAACCTTTGCTACTCACTACAGCACCTTTGGCTTTGCTAGTTTAGCACTTTGGGTTGTTGAGGATTGTTGTAGGGTGAGGGTTGGGTTGGTAGGGTTTGAACAACTCGTCACTTTGGAGATCTGAACTCTTGCTAAAGCTACTTTCTTGATCTAATCCATGGCTGCCTAGTATTTCTGCCGGAAACCCCGTCGCACTTAAATCGTGATAGCGATCGGCCTAGATCTTGGTTGAAGGCGTGCGTTATCATTCTGGAAATTAGAGATTAAAACCTTTTGAACGCGTACTTGCTCATAGTTTATGGTTACGTGAGCTGCACGCAATGTTCCGTCGAAGTCGGCGGACTTAATCTCCTGTACGCTCTCCAGATTCGCATGCTTTCCATCAGTGGTATCAGAGCTGGTTAGGCCTGCGAGATTCCCTCCTATTATCATATTCGGAATTGGCTTAAGAACCTTCAGATCTAGGGCCGGTTATGGCCCAGAAATTAGATGGCCCTCCTAGGTTCACCGGCTCGGATTTTTCACTATGGTGGTTCCAGTTTACGCTTTGGCTGTTATAGTCACAATAGGCTTGAATGTGCCTAAAACGAAAGATAGAGAGCACAGACGGATTTCTGCACAGCGGCTTCAAACGTTGATAGCGTTCTGCTCACAGCTGCAAATGACTTGATTCAAATTGGATCTGGAGCGTCTTCACGTCGTCTACAATTAGCAATTTAGATTGCACGATTTTATAAAGAATTGACGACACAGCGTCGGTTTGAACGAACGGTACTATGGCAGCCACTATAGTCTTAACACAAGATAGGAAGAGTTACGAGTTGGGAATGACTCCCAGCTCCTACAAACCCCAAGAGCCGAGGTACAGTGATGTGGAACAGTGCCACACTGTCCCCAACCACGAAGGGTCTCGAAACTACCCTCCACAAGGGCCTACACCAAGAGAAATGTTACACTACACAAAGTAATGCAACTATTCTCACTATCTTAAAGTTTACCCTTTTGGAGAGCTTCGAAATAACTTGAATCTTGAAACTAAGGCTCTGGTTCTTCAAGGTAAATTCTTCCTTGAGTTCTTGGAAGTCTGCTGCGCACACCTGCGACACGCCGAACGTTCCACACACGACAAAATAGAAAACCGCACACGACACGCAAACGACGACGTGACACGCGACTAGCGATAACTCGCTATTGACTCGACGCACACATTCAAAATCATGCTTCATCATACACACACTATTGTAAACATGAAATATATATTATTTCATGCCCTCATACCATTCCATGCACACACGCATGCACGCACACGGACAACAAGCCGAATGCAAACCGTAGGGTTGCACCAACATTGGCTAGGCATTAAAGAGATCTGAGCGAAGACCTGAAGCTGATGAAGGAAAGGGATCTACTGGAGTCTCTAGCCAAGTGGGAGAAGGGGCTGGGGGAGCCTCTAGCTCATCCATAACTGAGGGAAGTGGAGGTGGATCAGCAGCACCGCGAACCGAAAGGCAACGACTTAGTGCGGAGGAGCTTCTTAAGGCACAGGAAGCATGCGACCGCAAGGACAAGCAAGCGTTCCAGTACCTGTGTTGGGCTTTGGAAGGCCAACTAGAGCTCCTAAAGATGCTGATTGACCTGAAGCGGAAGCAAGGAGCAGCTGCCGAAGCATGGAAGAGAGTTCAAGATCGACACTTGCAAAAAGGGCTGCTAAGCATACTCACCTAGAAAAAGCGGTTTTGCACCATGGAACGCAAATATGGGGATGGGGAGACCATAGTGCAGTATCTCCAGAGGGTGGATGAGTATGTGAGAGCCTTAGAGGAGTTGAACTACGCTGTTGATGATAAGGAGATCATCTACACCGCACTCCAGGGGCTGGACCAAGAGGCGAACGAGGCCCTACTGCAGTACCTTCACCTTCAGCAACAGAAATGGACCAAGCCTTGGATATGGGATGTGTTGGTCTCTGATGAGGCTCGCAAACGGGATCCTGGTAGAGGAGTTGAAGGGGGAATGGGGGCAGGTGATAGGGCTGCCACCAAGAAATACCAGCAGCGGTACGGAGGTGGGGGGAAGAAGAAGGAGCTCGACAAGTGCCTCGTCCCTGGATGCAACCAGAAGCACTCTTGGAAGGAGTGCTGGAGCCGATTAGATGGGTGGAAGCCTCAAGGCTACCCAGGAGAGGCTCCACCTGTCACTTGGCCTGAGTGGGTGGAGAGGAGGATGAAGAATGGAGCATGGAACAAGAAGGGCAGAAAAGAGAAAGCGGCAGCAGCGGCGGCAAACGAGGATAAGAAGGGAAAGGAGGATTTATCAGATGATGGCTTCTCCTTCTTATCCTTAGAGAAGGAGACGGCGCTTGCTGGTCGTACATTGGCTGACCCCAATCAGCTCATTCTAGACTCTGGAGCAACCTGTGGAATGGTACCTCGGCGCGACCTCTTCACCACCTATCACTCCCTCCCACCTAACTCCAGAAATGTGATTGTGGGGAGCGGAGATACGCTGCAAGCAATCGGCATCGGCACCATCACCGTCAAGGGGAATGAGGGGGAGGTGCTAAATGTGAAGCGTGTGCTTCATGTTCTTGAATTGACAGCCAACCTTCTCTCATGCTCTCAACTTGCGAGGCAAGAATACATATGCACCTTCACCATGGAAGGTGGCACGGTTCGCAAGGGTGGAGCTGTGGTGATGGAGGCCAAATTAGAGAAGGGTCTATACCTTGTTCCAGTTTGTGTGCCTCAGGTGGAGAGGGCACATGGTGTTGAAGCCGAGGAAGCTGCTTGTAGCACCCGTTGGAGGGACGTGGAGCAGGTGACGGCAGATTTGCTGCACCTACGCATGGGGCATGCAGGAAGGCAGCAACTTGTGGAGTGTGTGAAGAAGGGGGATCTGAAGGGTGTGGAGATCAAGGAGGGTGGTGGGCAGCCAAGCAAGTGCCCTGATTGCACCACTAGAGCCTCCGCACCTCTTGAGTTGGTGCACACGGATGTGTGTGGCCCCATGCAAACACCGGATAGGGAGAAGGGCAGCAAATACTTCATCACTTTCTTGGATGACTTCAGCCGCCTAAGTTGGGTTACCTTGGTGAAAGCCAAGGATGAGGTGGCCAAGGTCTTCAAGCGTTGGACACGCTATGCGGAGAGGGAAGTCGGGGCGAAGGTGAAGATACTAAGGGCTGATCGGGATGGGGAGTACATGTGGAAGGATCTGGAGTCTTTCCTTGAAGACAAGAGCATCACCCACCAGCTTTCTGTTGCCTACATGCCGCAACAAAATGGGGCAGCGGAGTGGCTAAACCGGGCCCTTATTGACCTTGCGCGAGCCATACTTGCTCATGCGCAGCTGGACCGTACTTGGTGGGGGGCGGCAATGCAATATGCCAACTGGGTTAAGAACAGAATGGGGAGCAAGGGGCTAGGGGGCAAGAGCCCTTACTTCATGTGGACCAGAGTGCCTAGTGTGTCCATGGCACGAGTGTGGGGGTGCATGGTGCAGTACAAAGTGCCCGACCAGCAACGGAGGAAGCTGGATCCTAAGGCACAATGGGGCATTTTTCTCGGGGTGTCGGAGAGGAGCAAAGCTTGGATGTTGTGGAGTGTGGCGGATCAGCGGGTGGTGGAATGCAGGGATGTGGTTTTGCACGAGGGGCTGAGCTACAAGGGGTGGAAGGAGCATGGTGCTAGTACAATTGGGAGCTCCCTCCAGGATCCCTACACCTCTTCCATCTTTGAGGGGGCATGGGAGGACCCTGGAGAGGAGGTAGAGGAGCAGCAAGAGGAAAAAAAGGCAGCTGCACCTCACCACGAGGAGTCACCAACTGCTGGTTCTACCCCTGACCCTCTCGCACTAGCACATGACCCGGAGCAGCCACAGAGGTAGCAGCAGCAACAAGAGAAGCCACAGCAGCCACCACAGGAGCATGCACCACCTGTTCCTGTGGGTAGTGGCAGCAACTACTGCAGCAGCAGCTGTCCAAGTCACCACGGTTCCCCATGAAGAGAGTGACTTGGAAGGAGAAGCTGCAAAGTTTAGAGCAGGGGGAGGCATCACCTCTGCGCCGCACCACACGCATCTCCCGACCACCTGAAAGGTTCACACCAAGTGCACAGTATGCTTGCATGCATGATCATGAGGTGCATGATTTGGAGGAGCGCATGCTTGTGGATGCTGAGGGGGGTGAGCTTGGGCTTGATTTCTGTCTCATGGGTCAGGTGCATGAGCCTAAGTCGGTCAAGGAGGCCTTGTCCCGTCCTGAGTGGGTCGAGTCCATGCGTGAGGAGCTTGAGTCTCATAAGGTGAACGAGTCTTTTGAGCTGGTTGATCCAGATTGTGTGCCACCTGGAATTGAGGTCTTGAGGTGTGGAAGTATAAGCATATGGCTGATGGGAGTATTGAGAGGCCTAAGTCCAGGTTGGTGGCCATGGGGAACACTCAAACACGAGGCGTTCACTATGACCAGGTATATACCCCGGTGGGTAAACCTACCATCCTAAGAGGTTCCCTTGGGATGGCAGCATCCTCGGGGTTTCAAATCCATCACATGGATGTGACCACAGCCTATCTTCATGGGGTCTTGAAGGAGGAGCTTTACATGAGGCAGCCACCTGGTTTTGATGATGGGTCCGGCAGAGTTTGCCGACTCAGGAAATCAATCTATGGGCTAAAGCAAGCTCCAAGGCAGTGTACCTCAAGTTTGATGAGCCGCTAATGGATTTTGGGTTTGAGAGGTCGGAGTGTGACCCCGCCTTGTACCACTTGGTGAGGCGTGAAGGCAGGCTGTCCCTCTACCTCTATGTGGATGACATTTTTCTCATGTCTTCGAGCATGGTCTTGCCGGACGAGGTGAAGGGTCTCTTGTCCTCTCGTTTCCGCATGAAGGACTTGGGGGAGGCTAACCACTATTTGGGGGTGCAGATTGAACGTGATGAGAGTGACATCTTGATTCATCAGGAGAGGTACATTCTCAACATGCTTGAGTCCTTTGGCCTTTCTGAGGCTAACCCCGTGCGTACCCCTCTCCCTAGAGGGTTCGACATGCATGCACATGCTGAGGAGCCCTTGCTACGAGATGAGCTGGTCCAGCTCTATCAAAGCATTGTGGGGTCTCTCATGTATGCAAGCACGACCACACAGCCCCAGATTGCTTATGCAGTGTCACACCTGTCCAAGGTGGTGTCTTGTCCCAAGGCATTTCACTTGCAGGCTGCTAAGAGAGTGCTAAGGTACTTGAAAGGTTGTGTCAAGTCAGGTATCTTCTACCCCACACACAGCAAGCCTCAGGTTGAGTTGGTGGGCTTTAGCGATGCTGATTATGCTAGAGATTCAGCTGATTGCAAGAGTCACACCAGCTATGTCTATTGCCTTAATGGTGCAGCCATCTCTTGGCAGAGCAAGAGGCAGCCGGTGGTTGCATTGTCCACCACTGAGAGTGAGTACATCAGTCTGTGTCAGTGCATTCAGGAGGGTGTGTGGCTGAAGCGTTTGTTTGGGGAGTTTGGGCATGAGTTTGCTGGTGGTGTGCCTGTGTTTGTGGACAACCAGTCTGCCATTGCCCTTGCACATAATGCATGCTTGCATGGCCGCACCAAGCACATGCAGGTTCGGTGGCATTTCATCAGGGAGATGGTGGCGTGCGGCGAGGTGATCCTCTGGTGGTGCCCCACCAACCGTCAAGCAGCAGATATACTCACCAAACCCCTCCCTTTTGAGCGGCATGGCGTGTGCATGTCCTTGATGGGGATGCAGCCCCATGTCAGCATGGTGCCTGAGCAGGATGTGGGAGGACTGGTGCTTCTCTGCCTTGACGACCTCATGCTGTGCCTCATACTGGACTCTGCCCTCCAAGCACAAGCCCCATGCCCGACGTACTGCACAAGTAGCGCAACACCCTCTTCGCTGCAGCCATGTGCTCCGGTCTGTGTCTCCCAGGAGCAACATAGCGTGCAAGAATGCTAAGAGGGTATGCAAGGTCAGGTCGTGTGCAGGTCATCAGGTACATGAGGCAGCCAACAAGCTCTGGGTACGGGCCACTCGACTCTACGGACTCATCCGAAGGCAGAGCTGAGAGCGAGTGGCGAGTAGGCAGATGAGTGGCCTGAGGCGAGGAGTACGTGAAGCCGAAGCGCTGAAGGACCTGCTGCACCATGTGTGACTGAGTCAGGGTAATGGTGCGGCGTGCTCTGTCCCGAGTGATCTGCAAGCCAAGGTAGCTGCGCAGTTCACCCAGGTCAGTGCACGTGTGTCTCTTCTGCAGCTCGGACTTCACGTGGGCTAGTCCAGCAGTGTCAGCTGTGGCAAAGACCAAGTCGTCGACGTACACGAGGATGTAGAACGGCGGCAAAGAAGTGTCGGTGCGCAGAAACAGCGACGGGTCGGCAGTAGAGGGAGCAAACCCAAGAGCCGCAAGCGTAGTCCTCAGTGTGTCGTGCCACTCACGCGGTGCCTGGCGGAGACCGTAGACTGGCCGCCGTAGGCTCCACTGGGTGCCAGGAGGAAAAGACCCAGTGAAGCCAGGTGGGCGACGCAGCCAGATCTCCTCGTGCAGGCTGCCCTGCAAGAAAGCAGTGCTGAAGTCAAGAGAGTGTAGCTCGTAGTCACGGTGAGCAGCTACGTGCAGCAGTACCCGAAGAGTGGTCATCTTCGGGGTGGGAGAGAAGGTCTGAAAGTAGTCAACTCCCTGCCGCTGACTGAAGCCACGAGCCACGTAACGCGCCTTGAAGACAGGCGGAGAACCCGGCGGTCGCTTCACCCTGAAAATCCACATGCCACTGACGATGTTCGCCCCAGGAGGGGGAACAGCGTCAACGTAGGTGCCTGTGGACTTCCAGGAAGCCATCTCTGCGTCCATAGCTGCCTGCCACTGAGAGGAGTAGGGACCCTCTATCGCCTCCGCGTAAGAGCGCGGAGTCGGGATGTCAAGTGCATCCGGGTCTCCCTCAGGGGTAAGCAGTACGGACACGAGATGAGGTGAAGCAGCGGCCAAGCACTGGAACTCCTCCTGCCTGTCCTCAAGGACGTCCGTGCCAAGGTCACACTCACCCCCGACGGACGGAGGACAGACAGACTCAGACTCAGCAACAAGACTGGCGACGTAGTCTAGGCGACAGCGAGCAGCAAAGTCGACGAGCTCAGCAACTAGGGCAGACGCAGCAGTGGACTCAAAGGAAGGGTCAGTGACAACAGTAGCAAGGAGACGCGTGACAGTAGGACTGGCAGCACGAAGAGAGTCCGACTCCGGGTCGGGAAGAGCAGGAAGAGAAGACTCAGGAGGCAAAGGGGCACGCAGAGGAGCAGTGGACGGACGCAGAGACATCCGGTGCGTGCCAGGGACAGGAGGAGGACGCTGACGCGAACCGCGACCACTAGTGCGAGCAGCACGGACAGGCGACGCAGGGCGAGACGCAGGCTCACGACGCTCAGCAAGACCTCCAGTAGGACCAGTGTAGGGAGACGGAGCAGGCAGTGGGGAGGCCGGCTGTAACTGTAACTGCGACGGGACAGGCTGTGGACACTCTAAGGGAGGAGGAGGACCAGTAGAAGGCGGTGTTGGTGCAACCCTACGGTTTGCACTCGGCTTGTTGTCCGTGTGCGTGAATGTGTGTGTGTATGGAATGGTATGAGGGCATGGGATAATATATATTTCATGCTTATAATTGTGTGTGAATGTTGAGTCATGATGTCGAGTGTGTGTGTCGAGTCAATAGCGAGTTATCGCTAGACGCGTGTTACGCGGTCGTTTGTGTCTCGCGCGCGGTTTCTATTTTGTCGTGCGCGGTTTCTATTTTGTCCTGTGTCGAACGTTCGGCGTGTCGCAGGTGTGTGCAGCAGACCCATGAAGAACTCAAGGATGAGTTTGTGATGAAGAGCCCGAGCCTTGGTGTCAAGCCTCAAGTGATTTCGAAGCTTGCCAAAAGGGTACACCTCAAGATATTGAAGATAGTTACATTACTTTGTGTAGTGTAACATTTCACTTGGTGTAGGCCCTAGTGAAGGGTAGTTTCGAGACCCTTCGTGGTTGGGGACAGTGTGGCACTGTTCCACATCACTGTACCTCGGCTCTTGGGGTTTGTAGGAGCTGGGAGTCATTCCCAACTCGTAACTCTTCCTATCTTGTGTTCTAAGACTATAGTGGCTGCCATAGTACCGTTCGTTCAAACCGACGCTGTGTCGTCAATTCTTTATCAAATCGTGCAATCTAAATTGCTAATTGTAGACGACATGAAGACGCTCCAGATCCAATTTGAATCAAGTCATTTGCAGCTGTGAGCATAACGCTATCAACGTTTGAAGCCGCTGTGCAGAAATCCGTCTGTGCTCTCTATCTTTCGTTTTAGGCACATTCAAGCCTATTGTGACTATAACAAGTGGTATCAGAGCCCCTTGGAGCAGTTTCGACAATGTCTGGACCTGAGGAAAGGGGTGGCAGAGGTGCTGGTGGCAGTGGAGAAGCTCAAGCTCAAGGCCAACCCCTTGACTCAGCCATGGCGCCCATGCAACCAAGTCTTGGCCCACCTAGGGATGAGCCTAGGGTGTTTGGGCTTGACAAGTTCAACGGTGACAACTTTGCTGAATGGTCCTTCAAGATGGAGAACATCTTTGACCACTATGACCTGCTGGAGGTGATGGAAGGAACGGAGAAGCGCCCCGAGAACGACCCGGAGAAGAGCCCGTGGGTGCGGAAGAGCGCACAAGGCTATCTCTTACTTGGGCAAGCGTTGGGGAGCAGTCAGATCCGTCACATCAAGCCATTCCAGCGTGAACCAGAGAAAGGACCAAAGGCATGGGCTGCTCTCAAGGGTGTACATGCTCCTGCAACAGCGGCGGTAGCGGTGGTGTTGGAACGGCAAATGGCGGCACTACGAATTGAAGAAGACGAAGCGGTTGAAGAAGGGGTGCAGAAATTCTTCGACTTGTTGACGCGGCTTGAGGGAGCTGATTTGAACTACAGTGAGCTCCAAAAGAAGACCAAGTTGCTGGCCTTACTCCCAGAGTCATGGTCCTCGCTCATCATCAACCTTAATCGCGACTTGCCCCGCCTCTCGCTTGAAGACGTGAAGCGAGCTATCCTTCAAGAGGATTTCCGCCGCCGTGAGTTGGCGAGTGCGGATGGCGCTGGGGCAGCGAGCATCGGCCGTGGATATGGTCGAGGAAGAGGCAGAGGACGAGGGGGAGGAAGGTTTGGTGGCAGCAACTTCGGCGGAGGCCGCAGGAGTGGCGGTTACGGCAGCGACGACAAGAGCTACGGACGCGGTCGCGGCCGATTCGACGGCGAGTGTCACTATTGCCACAAGAGCGGACACATGTGGCGCGACTGCTACAAACTCCCTGATGGTTGGACCCCTGCTCAAGGCCAAGAGGGTAGAGGAGCAGGAGGAGGGAGAGGACGAGGCCGTGGAGGCCGTGGCGGTCGCGGTGGCGGAGCTGCAAACATGAAGAGCGGAGACAACGACAAGGACCCGAGCGACGATCGATACCCGGGTCTATTCTACTTCGTGTCGACGCAAGTACCGGCTGGTCCAGAGAAGGATGAAGGCTTTGAGGAGCCAGCAGCTGTGGGGAAGGTGACCCTACACCCCCTGGACTATTGGGTGATTGATAGTGGCGCTACCTATAGCATGACACCTCGCCCGGACTTGCTCACCGAACTCGAGCCGTCACCGGTGAAGCATGTCACATCGGCTTTGGGGCAGCGAGCAGAGGTGAAAGGCATGGGCAAGGCCATGTTCAAGGGTGCTGATGGGAAGATGGTGGGCCTCAAGAACGTGCTTTGGTTGCCCAGCCTTGCTGCAAACCTGATTTCCGTGCGGCGGTTGGCAAAGGCCGGCATGGACACGATCTCGAAGGGAGCCAAGACCTACACCGCAAGGCTTGGCGATCGAATTCTTTGGGACCTTCATGAGGATAGGGATGTCTACAACGAGATGTGGCAGATCCCAGTGGTCCCTATGCCTAAGGAGAGGCAAGTGGCAGCAAGCATCAGCACCAAGGATGGAGCGGTCGGTAGCGACGATGGCGCGAACGGTCGCGCTAAGGAGAATGAGCTCAAGAAGAGCAAACCTGGAGGGACCAGCAAGTTCAGTGAACCTAAGGGGAGTGGTGCAGCAACTAAGGAGCAGCAAAAGGGTGAGGAGAACCCAGAGGCAGCAGCGGAGGAGGACTACGGAGAGAGTATGTGGGGCGCTATTGCGAGCGCGGCATTCTCCAATCCAACTTCGGCTACGGGGGAGTGTGATTGGCTCACCTTGCATCGACGCATGGGGCATGTGGCCCTGCCCATCTTGCAGCAGCTAGTGAAGAATGAGATGGTTGCTGGCATACGTGTGAAGGGGGAGCCCGATGAGGTGCTTGGCTGCCCGACGTGCATTCAAGCCAAGTTCACCCGGTTTCCGTTCCCTAGTTCGGAGGCAACGGCAAAGGCACCGCTTGATGAGGTGGTGATGGACGTGGTGGGCCCCCTGAAGCTTGGAGCTGCTGGAGCTGAGTATTTTCTCACCATTGTCGACGTCTACACCCGCATGACTTGGGTGTACGTGCTGGCCAAGAAGAGCGACGTGGCTGAAACGTTGAAGACGGATTGGTTCCCGATGGTGGAGCGGCAACAAGACCGTCTAGTCAAGTCAATCCGCACCGATCGAGGGGGAGAGTTCCTGAGCAAGGAGTTTGGGTTGTGGCTGAAGAAGAATGGTATTCGGCACTCCCTCACCATGCCATACTCCCCTGCAATGAACGGCATCGCCGAGCGAGCGAACCGCACAATCACGGAGGCGGCACGCGGGTTGCTCATTGAAGCCAGGCTACCCGACTATTTCTGGCCTGATGCGGTGCGAAGCGCGTGTGTGGCCAAGAACAGAGTTTTGACTCATGTGGGAGCAGACAAATGGGTGCCCTATGTGGAGTGGCTAGGAAGGAAGCCAAAGGTGGATATGCTTCGGGTGTTCGGGTGCATGTGCATGGCGCTCGTGCCTAAGCATCTTCGGCACAACAAGCTTGGTGCCAAGGCGGTGTGGGCCGTGCACTTGGGCATGGCTCAAAACAGCAAGGGATGGCTTCTTTGGGACCCATTCACCAAGAAGTTCTTGGTGAGCAGGGACTGCAAGTTCATGGAGAACTTCATGTATAAGGATTGGAAGGCGGAGAATGAGGCGAAGATAGGCGTGCGGTTTGGGGAGGTGAAGAGTTCCGGTTTGGAGCATGTGGAGCTGCCTTTGGAGCTGAGCAGCGGCAGCACAACCACAAGGCAATCCTCCCTTGTGAATGGGGGAGAGGAGGACAATGATGCAGAGGAAGAAGAGGAGGAGGTGCAGCAAGTGAGCGAGCGTGCACCGTCACTCCCTTCCCGTACTACGAGTGCTCCACGGATTCGAGCCACACCGCAGCAACGCCAAGGCCTTCAAGTCCCTGCAGCTGAGGAGGAAGGAAGGGGGAAGAGGAGAGTTCAACCCCCTAATAGGCTGACCTATGATGCGCCGGGAAAGCAGGGCAAGACAGCCCTGGCCGGAGCGGCAATGATGGTCGGAGACGACGAGGAGAGTGACTACGAGGAGTGTGCCTTCGCGTTCTTCTCTCCGGTGGAGATGCCGGGAGAACCAGCAACTCTCAAGGAGGCTTTGGAGAGTAGTGATGCTGAGGAGTGGAAGAAGGCCATGGAGAGTGAGCTGAAGAGCATCGAGGAGAATGACACGTTTGAATTGGTGGAGCTACCGGAGGGGCGTACGGCGATAACGTCCAAGTGGCTCTTCAAAATCAAGTCGGATGCCGACGGCAAGATCGAGCGCTACAAGTCTAGGCTTGTAGCCAAGGGGTACCAGCAGAAGGAGAAGGTGGACTTCAAGGAGCTGTTTGCCCCTGTGGTGAAGCCGACGACGCTGCGAACCCTATTCGCGGGAGCCGCCATCAAAGGATGGGTAGTAAAGCAAATGGACATCGTAACGGCATTCCTTAACGGCATCCTTGAGGAGGAGATTTTTATGGCGCAGCCAGAGGGGTTTGATGATGGTAGTGGCAGAGTGTGGAAGCTGAAGAAGGCCCTCTATGGGCTGAAGCAGGCCCCTAGGCAATGGTACATGAAGCTGCGCGAAGTGTTGGAGGGGATCGGCTTCACTCCCTCAACGGCCGATCACTCCTTGTTCATGCTTGGCGAGGGGGAGCAGAGGAGTTTCATGGTGGTTTATGTGGATGACATCCTCATTTTCTCACCCTCTTCTGACCTTGTGAAGGAGGTGATGCTGAAGCTTCAAGACAAGTTCAAGTGCAAGGCCCTTGGTGACGTGAGCTTCTACCTTGGGCTCCACATCGAACGAGATGTGGAGAAGCGGTGCATGTGGGTGCATCAACGAAAGTACCTGGAGGCATTGGCTGCCAACTTTGGGCAGAGTGAAGGCCATGTGGCTACACCCTTTCCCTCTGGGTTCAAGTGTGTGAAGGGACCAGAGGAGGAGAGCGTTGGTGAAGAGGAGAGGCGCCGATTTCACTCGTTGGTGGGCAGCCTCATGTATGCGGCGGTAAACACCCGACCGGACGTCGCGTTTGCTACCGGGCAGCTGGCTAGGGTTGTGCAATGCCCTAATGAGGAGCAGGTAGCAGCTGGAATGAGGGTGGCCAAGTATCTTGGCCAAACACCGACCGTTGGGCTGCAATACTCGGCGGCGGCACAAAGGCGCCAAAAGGGCGCGGATGGTGTTGAACCCGGGCGTTTGTTCCTCACCGCCTACTCGGATGCTTCATATGCATCAGAACCAGAGGACATGACAAGTGTGGGAGGCTTCATATGCTGCGTTGGTGGAGGCCCAACTGCTTGGGAGAGCAAGAAGCAGGTTGACCAAGCTTTGAGCTCGGTGGAGTCCGAGTACATGGCACTCTTCCGTGCCGTACGGGAGATTGTGTGGCAGCGGCGTTTGTTGGCTGAATTGGGGGAGGAGCAGCAAGGACCTACCCCACTGTACTGTGACAGCCAGGGTGCCATTGCTCTTGCTAAGAACCCTGTGTTGCATGGACTCACGAAGCACATGAGGGTGAAGTGGCATTGGACGAGGAGCATGGTAACCGCGGGTGAAGTTGAGTTGCACTACGTGAAGACCACGGGGCAGCCGGCTGACATGATGACCAAGAGGCTGGTGGAGCAGCAGCATTGGAAATGTTGCAAGCTGGCTGGGATGGCTCTGAACTGAGAGAGCAACATATCCTAAGGCCAACAATCCGAGGGGGAGTTTGTTGGTGCAACCCTACGGTTTGCACTCGGCTTGTTGTCCGTGTGCGTGAATGTGTGTGTGTATGGAATGGTATGAGGGCATGGGATAATATATATTTCATGCTTATAATTGTGTGTGAATGTTGAGTCATGATGTCGAGTGTGTGTGTCGAGTCAATAGCGAGTTATCGCTAGACGCGTGTTACGCGGTCGTTTGTGTCTCGCGCGCGGTTTCTATTTTGTCGTGCGCGGTTTCTATTTTGTCCTGTGTCGAACGTTCGGCGTGTCGCAGGTGTGTGCAGCAGACCCATGAAGAACTCAAGGATGAGTTTGTGATGAAGAGCCCGAGCCTTGGTGTCAAGCCTCAAGTGATTTCGAAGCTTGCCAAAAGGGTACACCTCAAGATATTGAAGATAGTTACATTACTTTGTGTAGTGTAACATTTCACTTGGTGTAGGCCCTAGTGAAGGGTAGTTTCGAGACCCTTCGTGGTTGGGGACAGTGTGGTACTGTTCCACATCACTGTACCTCGGCTCTTGGGGTTTGTAGGAGCTGGGAGTCATTCCCAACTCGTAACTCTTCCTATCTTGTGTTCTAAGACTATAGTGGCTGCCATAGTACCGTTCGTTCAAACCGACGCTGTGTCGTCAATTCTTTATCAAATCGTGCAATCTAAATTGCTAATTGTAGACGACATGAAGACGCTCCAGATCCAATTTGAATCAAGTCATTTGCAGCTGTGAGCATAACGCTATCAACGTTTGAAGCCGCTGTGCAGAAATCCGTCTGTGCTCTCTATCTTTCGTTTTAGGCACATTCAAGCCTATTGTGACTATAACAGGCGGGAGACCAAGAACCTGCTGAAGGAGCGGAACGAAGTATGGCCGAGGCCGCGCGGCGACTCCAGACACAGGAGGGACAGCACCAGCACCCCCAGTGGCAGCACCAGCACCAGTAGCAGCTCCAGCTCCAGAACCCCCAGCAGCACCAGTAGTACCCCCAGCAGGACCGCCTCCAGGACCGACAGCAGTAGCCTCCGCGCCAACACCCGCAGCAACTCCAGCTCCAGAAGTACCCGCAGGTCCAGCAGCTCCAGTACTCCCAGTACGAGCACCTCTGGGACCCGTGGCACCAGCTCTCTCAGCAGCAACAGAACCTCCAGTACCCGCAGCACCTCCAGCTCCAGCAGCTCGCCTCCAGCGCCGGGCAAACCACTCACGCAGCTCCTGGGGAGAGAGTGGCTCCCGGCGAGAAGGAGCACCCGGAGAACCGCCAGGCACAGCACCACCAGGCGTAGCACCCCCAGGCTCAGCACCTCCAGGCGTAGTACCCCCAGGCTCAGCACCCCCAGACGCAGCACCCCCAGGCTCAGCACCTCCAGGCGTAGCACCCCCAGGCTCAGCACCCCCAGACGCAGCACCCCCAGGCTCAGCACCCCCAGTCGTAGTACCCACACGCTCAGCACCCCCAGAGTCAGCACCCACACGCTCAGCACCCCCAGAGTCAGCACCCCCAGGCTCAGCACCCTCAGCAGCACCAGAGTCACCAGCGACCTCGACAGGCTCAACAGCGTCTACCTGGGACACACCTGAAGGGGCAGGACCCTGAGGGGGGAGGGGGTCTACCGGGGGGGGACCTGGTACAAGGAAGAGCGGTGGCGGGGGGAGGGACGGAGTGCGGTAGGGGAAGAGGCGGTAGTAGGGGACCGACTCGTCGAATGTGACGTCCTGGGAGGACAGAACACGGCGAGAGGTGGGGTGGTAGAACTGCCACCCTGGGGCGTCAGGGGGGAAACCCAGGAAGACGCAAGGAGCAGCACGAGGGGACAGCTTGTCCGCAGACAAGTCGCGGACAAACGCCCGAGATCCCCAGACACGGAACGCAGACGCATCGCCAACCTTCCCCGTCCACAGCAAGGCTGGGGAGGTCTCCGGCATGGAGACCCTGGGCTGAAGGTTGATCTGATGCGCCGCGTACCGAACCGCAAACGGCCACAGAAAATGGGGGGCAGCCGCATGCATCATGGACGTACGGGCGACGTCCATGACCATGCCAATGCGGCGCTCAGCAATCCCATTTTGCTGTGGAGAGTCCGGAAGCGTGAAGGTCTGGCAGATGCCTCGTGCACGACAGTAGGCTCGCAGAAGGCCAGAGGAGAACTCTCCGCCTCTGTCAGAGTGCAGACGCAGAACAGGAAAGTCCGAGCCGAAGCTCCGCCTGAGCTGGAGACGAGCTGCGCGGATCCAGTCGATCAACACCTCAGTGACATCACCCTTGCTGCGCAAGGGGAAGACTGTGGTGTAACGCGAGTAGTCGTCAACCACCAGCAGGAAGTAGCGCTCGTGACCCTGTCCACGGACGCGGGCCGGGCCCCACACGTCCATGTGAAGCGTCTGCAGCGGGGCCTCTGTCGGAGGAAACTGGGAGGAGTGAGGGGTAGGCCGCTGTCGTCCCTCGACACAGGGGACGCAGGTAGGGCCAGGCCCCGGAGGAAGTGGAGGGAGGGACCGGGGAAGACCAGAGACAAGGACACGGGAGGCCATGCTCCGGAGACGAAGCAGGGAGGGGTGACCAAGGCGGTGGTGCCAGAGGAGAGTCTCGTGAGACAGGAGGCGACACGAGCAGGGGGCAGACTCAGGACCAGACCTGGACGCTGCAGCAAACACCTGACCCGACGCAGCTACCTGACCAGACGCAGGGACTGGGGGAGACGCAGTGGTCAGTGTGTACAGGCTCGACCCCGGCCGACGTGTAAACGTGGCCAGGTGTCGGCCTGTCCGAGCGTCCGTGCAGTGGGTCACCCGCTGACTCGCAGGAGTGAACTGGTGAACCCCCGCATCCTGTAGGTCAGCACCACTCACCAAGTTCGTAGAGAACGAGGGGAGGTAAAGACCAGACAGGGTGCCAGAGGGGGCCGCCGGACACGGGAGGACAGTGGAGAAGTGAGCAAGGACAGGACCCCCAGAGGGGTCTGCCAGAGAGACCGCAACTGGCCGGCCAAGCGGCGTGAGTGTGGTGCGGTCTCGAAAGAAGGAGCGAGAAGCCCCCGAGTCAAGGGTGAAGGTGTGGGAGGCCGAAGCCGACGCAGAACCTGAGAGAGCAGACTCACCAGTACCTGAGGGAGCAGACGCACCTAGAGCAGCAGCCTCGCTAGCACCTAGAGCAGCAGCCTCACCAGTACCTAGAGCAGCAGTCTCAATGCCCGGGTCGGGCGGAAAACACCAGTAACAATCACCCTCATCACTAATAGTCACAGTATACATGGCAGCAAGAATAGCATCAAAGTCAAGGTCAAAGACAGCTACACCCGCCCTAGACAGCTCACCCCAGCGGGGGATCTCAGTGGCCTCAGGGAACTGGTGACGCCAAGCGTCCGTCAGGCGGCCAAAGCAGCGCTGGGTGGAGTGCGCACCCCCGCACTGCTCACCCGCGCGGTCACCGGTGCGCAGGACGTAGGTGCACGGACCAGTACCCCCACCCCTCTGGCGTGCAGTGTACCACTCACGGAGCTGCTGAGGGGAGGGGACGTCACGAGTGCGCTGCTGCTGCTGCTGCTGCAGCTGCTGGCGCTGACCACCACCGGAGCCGACCCTCTGCGCAGCGCCACCCCGACCAGCTCCACCTCCTCCGCCGCCTCCTCCTCCACCGCCGCCACCTCCGCTCCCTCCGCCACCGCCGCTGCCGCCTGCGCCTCCACTGCCGCCACCTACACCTCCACCCCCGCCACCACCCCCACCGCCACCCCCACCTCCTCCACCGCCTCCACCGCCGCCTCCACCGCCCCCGCTAGCTCCTCCAGCGCCCCTGCCCCCCTTGCCCTTGCCAGGGCGGCGTCTCCCGCTAGGGGTAGACGCTGCCCCAACCGACTCCAAACCAGCGAGGTCGGCCGCAGCAACAGAGGCAACAGAGGGCAAGAGAGGGGAGGGGGAACACCCCTCAAAGATGGGGGTGCGAGGGTCACCACGAGAGGCTCCTACAGCGACTATGCTCTTTTCTGCTGCTAGGAGGGCCTTCTCGCGGAGGTCAACGGTGAGAGTGGTGGGGCAAACCGAGAGGAAGTGGTCCCTGACTACGCGAAGGGAGTCAGGGAGACGGGTGACTATGTAGTAGAGGGTGATGTACATGGGGGGGGGGTTCTTGGCGCAGAACTCAGCAGGAAGCGCAGCGCGGTAGCGAGTGTCACTAGTGCGGAGGTGCGTAATGAGGTCAGCGACTGTGGGAAAGGCAGCAAGGTCAGGGAAGAGGTACGATAGCATGAGGCGGCTCAGTGCAGCAGTGGCAAGGGAGGAGTAGCGTGCAACTACAGCGTCGTACAAGGTCTGAGCACTCTTGTACTGGCTAAAGTGCGCACGCTCAGAGGTAGGTAGGTGGCGACGCACAGCAAGACGTGCAGCAGCATCGCGCGTGGCCTACTGTGAGCGAACAGTGGCGTCAGCATCAGCAGCGGGGGCAGGAGAGGCACCAGAAGTGAGGTCAAAGAGGGAGAGGCCGTCTGCCCTATCGCACTGTAAGAAAAGCTGCAGGTCATCTATCCAGACTTCAAAGTCAATGGCCCGACCCTCAGCGTCAAAAGCGAGGACACTAGGGGTAGCCATGACAGCAGTAGACTAGCAGTGCAAACAGTAGGGTGAGGGCAGTGCTGTGAGAGAGGCGCTGCTCTTACCGGACAGGGCGGCTCGGGCGGCTCGGCTGCAGGGCGGCTCGGCGACTCGACGGCTGGGCGGCTCGGCTGCTGGGCGGCTCGGCTGCTCGGCTGCTGGGCAGCTCGGCTGCTGGGCGGCTCGGCGGCTGGGCGGCTCGGCTGCTGGGCGGCTCGGCTGCTGGGCGTATCGGCGGCTGGGCGGCTCGGCTGCTGGGCGGCTCGGCTGCTGGGCGGCTCGGCGGCTGGGCGGCTCGGTTGCTGGGCGGCTCGGCGGCTCAGCGGCTGGGCTGCTAGGTTGCTGGGCGGCTCGGCGGCTGGGCTGCTCGTAGGAGTAGGCGTGGGGGCCGTAGGAGCAGGCGCCGGGGCCGTAGGAGCAGGGGCCGGGGCCGCTAGGGCGGCGGATCGGGGCCGCGAGGGCGGCGGATCGGGGCCGCGAGGGCGGCGGAGTAGGGGCCGCGAGGGCGGCGGAGTAGGGGCCGCGAGGGCGGCGGATCGGGGCCGCAAGGGCGGCGGATCGGGGCCTCGAGGGCGGCGGTGTAGGGGCCGCGAGGGCGGCGGATCGGGGCCGCGAAGGGCGGCGGATCGTGGCCGCGAGGGCGGCGGATCGGGGGCCGCGAAGGGCGGCGGAGTAGGGGGGGGGGGGGGGGTGGGGGGGGGGCGCGAGGGCGGCGGATCGGGGCCGCGAAGGGAGGCGGCCGGCGCCGCGAGGGTGGGGCCGCGGGGTCGCTAGGGTGGGGCGACAGAGCCGCGAGGGCGGCTCGAAGGGGCCGCGAGGGCGGCGCGAAGGGGCCGCTAGGGCGGCGCGAGAGAGGGGAGCGCGACTCGGGCAGGGGCTGAGTGCGCTCCGGGCAGGAAAAAAAATGGTGGGCCCTAGGAACAGTTCCCACGAGGGAACCTGCTCGATACCATGAGAAGAAACAAGGAATGAAATGACTAAGGGAAAGTTGGGTACAAAATGCAAACCCTGGAAAACTGTACCCCATATGTGCTACCCCACTATAGCCTACAGTAGCTCTGTCATATAAATCTGACAGACGGGTCACTACATGTGCGACTGCCACGAGAAAACGCTGCTGAAGGGGGACGACAGGAAGGAGCAGGGAAATGGGAAGAGTCAGTAACTAGCGGGCCCTTTACTGACTGTGCTCCGTTGCCCGAACCCCACTATCCCCACCGAGTCGTAGTTTAGATTCATGCAATCGACCACACTCGGCCAAATAACAAGGATAATCATGTGGATCACCCTGTGCTGGTCGCTGGCAAGGTGTTAAATGACCTGAAAATGTTTGTCGATGGGGGGGCCAGCCATAGCCTTTTCAACTTGGCGACAACAAAAAAATGCAAGCTGCAACTTGACAGGTGTCTGCCCGAAATTGACGCTCGCCTTGTGGATGGGACGCCTCTGGCGATATTGGACGAAACACAAACGGTTTGGATCGAATGCGGCGACGATTTCAACTCCAGCATGAAGTTCCTCGCGACGACGCTGGATGGCTGCTGGGATGTGATTGGCTGCGATGGCACAACCCTGTGATCGGGAGAACGGGATCGTGCAGCATCAACAAGCACGAGGGGATAATAAAGCTGCTTGCATGGACACCTGACTACATCCATGTCAAAATCCCAACCACTAGACCATTGGGATAAAGGGGCTTATTAAGCAGCGGGTCAGTGCGCCCATAACCCCCCAGGACAATGAGCCTGTAACCCTTCCCTAGGATCAATCGGGGATCACCAGTGGACCTCTGACACCCCCCCGCACTAGGATGCCCGAAGTGCACAAACTGGGATTCGAACCCGAGACCTTCGCTCTGATACCATGTCACAATCCCAACCACTAGACCATTGGGATAAGGCTTGTTAATTAGCGGGTCAGTGCGCCCATAACCCCCCAGGACAACGAGCCTGTAACCCTTCCCTAGGATCAATCGGGGATCACCACTGGACCTCTGACAATCCAAGCCCCGTGCATCAAAGCTATCACTATAGCTCGCCACTTCAACAGAGGCGCGCAGCTGTTCGCCGTTTGCTTACGTGAGTTGGCATTTGACACCGACGGAAAGGACATCAAGAAGTTGTGTACAGCTGTACCGCCGGATTTAGCGGAGCTGATTCGACAGTACCCCGACATCTTCCCCGACGATCTGCCACCTGTACTGCCACCCGAGAGACCGAGGACCACAAAATCCATCTGGAACCTGGCGCGCAGCCGGCTGTTCGGACACAGTGGCGGTTGACCCAGCTGGAACTCGAGGAGCTGCGAAGACAAATTGACGAACTGTTGGAGAAAGGATTCATTTGAGCCAGTACGTCGCCTTTCGCAGCACCGATCCTGTTCACTCCAAAGAAAGACGGCGGGCTTCGCATGTGCATCGACTATCGCGCGCGCAACCGGGTGACAATCAAGTCTCGCTATCCAATCCCACGCACCGACGAACTCCTCGACCAACTTCGCGGCGCTCGCTATTTCTCGACGATTGACTTACGTGGCGATTACCACCAGATCGGGTCTTCTCCGACGATTGCCACAAGACCGCATTTTGAACCCGCTATGGAAGTTACGAATTCACGGTGATGCCATTTGGCCTCACGAATGCGCCTTCGGCTTTTCAGTTAACCATGAACATGTTATTTCGGGATCTTCTGGACCGATGCGTCATCGTCTACTCGGACGATATCCTCATCTTTACCAAGACACGGGAGCAACGTCTACGCGGCCTTGACGCAGTGTTTGAGCGATTGCAGGAGAATCGCTTCATCACTAAGGGCTCTAAGTGTGAGTTTTTTAAGCAGGAGTTGGAGTTTTTGGGCCACGTCTTTTTCCGCGACGGCATTAAAATTGGCCCGGCGAAATCAAGACGATACAGGAATGGAAGTCCCCGACGAACGTCACTTCAGAGCGTTTTGGGGTTCGTGAATTACGTCCGGGGGTTTATCCCAAATATGGCGGGGATTTTGTTTGGAGGGAGGAGACAGAGGCGGCTTTTCAGGAGTTGAAGAATTTTCTCGTTTCCCCTCCTGTCTTGCGAATCGCTGACCCATCAAAGCCGTTTGAAGTCATCACAGATGCCTCGGATTTTGCCATCGGAGCTGTGCTACTTCAAGATTTTGGGAACGGGCTGCATGTGAAATAATGAGGAATGAATGAACTAGGAAAGTGTGTGATACAGATATGAAACCCTAGAAACCTGTACCCCTTAGTGTCTACCCCACTAGAGCCTACAAACACTATGTCATATATATCTGACACACCCCCATAGGCAAAGTGGGGGAGAACTAGGGGTCACAAGACCAGTCAAGCAAAGCAAGCTCAGGGTGGATCACAATGTCACCACACATTCCGAGCACCAGTTCAAGGCCACAAGGCCAGTTCACATGCAGGATAATATATAAAGGTAAACAAGCAAGTGCAGGTATAGATAGTTCACAGTACAAGCAAGGTCAAGAAGTGAGCAAGTGAGGCCAAGTAGGCACAAGACCTAGCATCGTACAAAAGCGCTGATAACCACAAGGTTGAAGTGCCTTGGTAAAGATATCAGCAGTGTTGGCCCGAGAGGCCACGTAAGCAAGGCGCAACTGACAACGCTGCTGCAGCTCATGAGCAAGGAAGTAGCGAAGAGCAATGTGCTTCGTTCTGTGCTCACGGACTCATCCAAAGGCAGAGCTGAGAGCGAGTGGCGAGTAGACAAAGGAGTGGCCTGAGGCGAGGAGTACATGAAGTCGAAGCGCTGAAGGACCTGCTGCACCATGTGTGACTGAGTCAGGGTAATGGTGCGCTGTGCTCTGTCCCGGGTGGTCTGCAAGCCTGCGCAGTTCACCCAGGTCTGTGCACGTGTGTCTCTTCTGCAGCTCGGACTTCACGTGGGCGAGTCCAGCAGTGTCAGCAGTAGCAAAGACCAAGTCGTCGACGTACACGAGGATGTAGAACGGCGGCAAAGAGGTGTCGGTGCGTAGAAACAGCGACGGGTCGGCAGTAGAAGGAGCAAACCCAAGAGCCGCAAGTGTAGTCCTCAGTGTGTCGTGCCACTCACGGGGCGCCTGGCGGAGACCGTAGACTGGCCGCCGGAGGCTCCACTGGGTACCAGGAGGAAACGACCTAGTGAAACCAGGTGGGCGGCGCAGCCAGATCTCCTCGTGCAGGCTGCCCTGTAGGAAAGCAGTGCTGAAGTCAAGAGAGTGAAGCTCGTAGTCGCGCTGAGCGGCTATGTGCAGCAGCACCCGAAGAGTGGTCATCTTCGGGGTGGGAGAGAAGGTCTGAAAGTAGTCAACTCCCTGCCGCTGACTGAAGCCTCGAGCCACGTAACGCGCCTTGAAGACAGGCGGAGAACCCGGCGGCCGCTTCACCCTGAAAATCCACATGCCACTGACGATGTTCGCCCCAGGAGGGGGAACCTCGTCGACGTAGGTGCCTGTGGACTTCCAGGAAGCCATCTCTGCGTCCATGGCTGACTGCCACTGAGAGGAGTAGGGACCCTCTATCACCTCCGCGTAAGAGCGCGGAGTCGGGATGTCTGGTGCATCCGGGTCTCCCTCAGGGGCAATCAGCATGGACACGAGATGAGGTAAAGCAGCAGCAAAACACTGGAACTCCTCCTTCCTGTCCTCAAGGACGTCCGTGCTAAGAGCACACTCACCCCCGACGGACGGAGGACAGACAGACTCAGACTCAGCAACAAGACTAGCGGCGTAGTCTAGACGACAGTGAGCAGCGAAGTCGACAAGCTCAGCAACTAGGGCAGACGCAGCAGTGGACTCAAAGGAAGGGTCAGTGACAACAGTAGCAAGAAGACGCGTGACAGTAGGACTGGCAGCACGAAGGGAGTCAAACTCCGGGTCAGCAAGAGCAGGAAGAGAGGACTCTGGAGGAGACGGCAAAGGGACACGTAGTGGAGCAGTGGAAGGACGCAGTGCCATCTGGTGCGTGCCTGGGACCGCAGGAGGACGCTGACGCAGAACACGACAACTAGTGCGAGTAGCACGAACAGGCGACGCAGGACGAGACACAGGAACACGACGCTCAGCAAGACCTCCAGTAGGACCAGTGTAGGGAGAAGGAGCAAGCAGTGGGGAGGTGGGCTGTAACTGTGACTCGGACTGGACAGGCGGTGGACACTCTAAGGAAGGAGCAGGACCAGCAGAAGGCGGGAGACCAAGAACCTGCTCAAGGAGCAGAACGAAGTACGGCCGCGGCCGCGCAGCGCCTCCAGAACCAGCAGCACCAGCACCAGCATCAGTAGCACCCCCAGCGGCAGCACCAGCGCCAGGAGCACCCCCAACTCCAGTAGCGCCAACTCCAGCACCCTCAGAAGCACCAGCGCCAGCAGCACCTCCAGCGCCACCACCCCCAGCAGCTCCAGCTCCAGCAGGACCACCGGAAGACTCAACAGCTCCAGCTCCAGCAGCACCTACCCCAGCAGCACCGCCAGCTCCAGCACCGCCAGCTCCAGCACCGCCAGCTCCAGCACCGCCAGCAGCTCCAGCACAATGAGCACCCCCAGGCCCAGCAGCTCCAGTACGAGCACCTTCGGGACCCGTGGCACCAGTACCCTCAGCAGCAGTAGAACCTCCAGCTCCAGCAGCACCTCCAGCGCCAGCAGCACGGCTCCAGCGCCGAGCAAACCACTCGCGCAGCTCCTGTGGAGAGGGTAGCTCCCGCCGGGATGAAGCATCCGAAGGACCTCCAGACCCAGTACCGCCAGACTCCACACGAGCAGGCCCAGCACCCTCAGGCTCCACACCCCCTGTCGCAGCACCCCCAGGCTCAGCACCCCCAGGCTCCGCACCCTCAGGCTCAACACCCTCAGGCTCAGCACCCCCAGACCCCGCACCCGCAGGCTCAGCGCCCCTAGCAGCACCAGAGTCAACAGCTACCTCGACAGGCTCGACCGCGTCCACCTGAGACACACCTGAGGGGGCAGGACCTTGAGGGGGAAGGGGGTCAACCGGGGGGGGACCTGGAGCGAGGAAGAGCGGCGGCGGGGGAAGGGGTGCAGTGCGGTAGGGGAAGAGACGGTAGAAAGGAACCGACTCGTCAAACGTGACGTCCTGGGAGGACAGAACACGGCACGAGGTGGGGTGGTAAAACTGCCAACCAGGCGCGTCAGGGGGGAAGCCAAGGAAGACGCAGGGAACAGCACGGGGGGACAGCTTGTCCGCAGACAAGTCGCGGACAAAAGCCCGAGATTCCCAGACACGAAACGCAGACGCATCGCCAACCTTCCCCGTCCACCGCAGAGTAGGGGAGGTCTCCGGCAAGGAGACCCGGGGCTGAAGGTTGATCTGATGCGCCGCGTACTGAACCGCGAACGGCCACAGAAAATGGGGAGCAGCCGCATGGATTATGGATGTACGAGCGACGTCCATGACCATGCCAATGCGGCGCTCAGCAATCCCATTTTGCTGTGGAGAGGCCGGAAGCGTGAACGTCTGGCGGATGCCCCGTGCACGACAGAAGGCTCGCAGAAGGTCAGAGGAAAACTCTCTGTCTCTGTCGGAGTGCAGACACAGAACAGGAAAGTCCGAGCCGAAACTCTCTCTGAGCTGGAGACGAGCTGCGCGGATCCAGTCGATCAACACCTCAGTGACCTCACCCTTGCTGCGCAAGGAGAAGACTGTGGTGTAACGCGAGTAGTCGTCAACTACCAACAGGAAGTAACGCTCGTGACCCTGTCCACGGACGCGGGCGGGGCCCCACACGTCCAGGTGAAGTGTCTGCAGCGGAGCCTCTGTTGGAGGAAACTCGGAGGAGTGAGGAGCGGCGCGCTGCCGCCCCTCGACGCAGGGAACGCAGGTAGGGGCAGGCCCCAGAGGAAGAGGAGGGAGGGACCGGGGGAGACCAGAGACAAGGACACGGGAGGCCATGCCTCGGAGACGAGGCAGGGAGGGGTGACCAAGGCGGTGGTGCCAGAGGAGAGTCTGGTGAGATAGGAGACGACACGAGCAGGGGGCAGACTCAGGACCAGACCTGGACGCTGCAGCAAACACCTGACCCGACGCAGCTACCTGACGAGATGCAGCAACCGGAGGAGACTCAGTAGTCAGTGTGTACAGGCTCGACCCCGGCTGACGGGTAAACGTGGCCAAGTGTCGGCCCGTCCGAGCACACGTGCAGTGGGTCACTCGCTGACTCGCAGGAGTGAACTGGTCAACCCCCCCATCCTGTAGATCAGCACCACTCACCAAGTTCGTAGAGAAAGAGGGGAGGTAAAGACCTGACAGGGTGCCAGAAGGGGCCGCCGGACACGGTAAGACAGTGGAGAAGTGGGCAAGGACAGGACCCCCAGAGGGGTCTGCCAGGGAGACTGCAACCGGCCGACTGAGCGGCGTGAGTGTGGTGCGGTCTCGAAAGAAGGAGCGGGAAGCACCCGAGTCAAGGGTGAAGGTGTGTAAAGCCTGAGCCGACGTGGTACCTAAGAGAGCAGACTCACCAGCACCTGGGGCAGCAGACTCACCAGCACCTGGAGCAGCAGACGCACTAGCACCTAGAGCAGCAGCCTCACCAGCACCTAGAGCAGCAGCCTCAATGCCCGGGTCAGGCGGAACACACAGGTAACAGTCACCCTCATCACTAGTAGACACAACATACATGGCAGCAAGAATAGCATCATAATCAAGATCAAAGATAGCAACCCCCGCCCTAAGTAGTTCGCCCCAGCGAGGGATCTCAGTGGCGTCAGGGAACTGGAGATGCCAGGCGTCCGTCAGGCGGCCGAAGCAGCGCTGGGTGGTGTGCGGGCCACCGCACGGCTCACCAGTGCGGTCGCCGGTACGCAGGACGTAGGCACAGGGACCAGCACCCCCACCCCGCTGACGCGCAGCGTACCACTCACGAAGCTGCTGGGGGGGCAGGGTCTCACGAGTGCACTGCTGCTGCTGGCGCTGACCACCACCGAAGCCGCCCCGCTGCACAGAGCCACCCCGACCAGCTCCACCGCCGCCGCCGCCACCGCCGCCACTGCCTCCTCCTCCGCTCCCACCGCCACTGCCGCCGCCGCCTCCGCCTCCACCGCCGCCACCGAAGCCCCCACCCCCGCCACCACTCCCACCGCCACCCCCACCCCCTTTGCCGCCTCCACCGCCACCTCCACCGCCCCCGCCAGCTCCTCCAGCGCCCTTACCCCCCTTGCCCTTGCCGTTGCGGCGTCTCCGGCTAGGGGCAGACACAGCGCCGACCGACTCGGTGCCAACGAGGTCGACCGCAGCAGCAGAGGCAACAGAGGGCAAAAAGGGGGAGGGGGAGCACCCCTCAAAGAAGGGGGTACGAGGGTCACCACGAGAGGCTCCTACAGCGACTATACTCTTCTCAGCTGCCAGGAGGCGCTCCTCGAGGAGGTCAACGGTGAGTGTGGTGGGGCAAACAGAGAGGAAGTGGTCCCTGACCGAGCGAAGGGAGTCAGGGAGCCGGGTGACTAGGTAGTAGAGGGTGATGTACATGGGGGGGGGGTTCTTGGCGCAGAACTCAGCAGGAAGCGCAGCGCGGTAGCGGGTGTCACTAGTGCGAAGGTGCGTAATGAGGTCAGCGACTGTGGGAAAGGCGGCGAGGTCAGGGAACAGGTACGGCAGCATGAGGCGACTAAGGGCAGCAGTGGCAGGGGAAGAGTAGCGTGCAACTACAGCGTCGTACAAGGTCTTAGCACTCTTGTACTGACTAAAGTGCGCGCGCTCAGTGGACGGCAGGTGACTACGCACAGCAAGACGGGCAGCAGCATCGCGTGTGGCCCACTGTGAGCGAACAGTACTGTCAGCATCGGTAGCAGGGGCAGTAGAGGCGCCAGACGTGAGATCGAACAGTGAGAGACCATCTTTTCTATCGCACTGCAGGAAAAGCTGCAGATCATCGACCCAGACCTCAAAGTCGACAGCCCGACCCTCAGCATCAAAGGTGAGCACATTGGGGGTAGCCATGACAGCAGCAGCAGCAGCAGAAACAAGCTAGCAGTGGCAGCAGCAGGCTAGGAGTAGCTCAGCAAGAGAGGCGCGGCTCGGCGGTGCTCTTACCAGGGGCGGGTGGGTAGAGGTCCGCAAGGGGTGGGGCAGGGCCGAGGTGCGCCGACAGGGACAGGGCCGCGACAGGGCGGCAGAGGAGTGCCGCGCCTCGGCTACAGGGCAGGGCCAGGACGGCTGCGGCGGCTGTCACGGCAGCGGCAGCGGCGGTTGTCTCAGCAGGAGCGGCGGCGGCTGTCACGGCAGCAGGGGCAGCGGCGACCGGTCGTAGAAGAAGCAGCAGCGGTAGCAGGCGCGACGACAGCTGTTGCTGGGGCGGCAACGGCGGGGCGGCAGGGCCGTGAAGAGCCGGGGAGGGGCCGCTAAGGGGCCGTGACGAGCCGCGAAGGAGCCGCGGAGGGACCGCGAAGGGCCGTGGAGGGGCCGCGAAGGGGCCGCTAAGGGCAGCGAAGGGGCCGAGAAGGGGCCACGAGGGGCCGTGAAGGGGCCGCGAAGGGCGGCGAAGGGGCCGAGAAGGCCGGCGACGGGGCCGCGAAGGGGCCGCGAAGGGCCGTGAGAGGGGCCACGAAGGGCGGCGAAGGGGCCGCGAGGGGCCGCAAAGGGCCGTGAGAGGGGCCACGAAGGGCCGCGGAGGGGCCGCGAGGGAGTCACGAAGGGGCCGCGAAGGGCCGTGAGAGGGGCCGCGAAGGGGCCTTAAGAGGGCGCAACGGGCCGCTAAGGGCAGGGGACGCGACGGGAGGGCAGGCGCACGGGGCGCGACTAGGGCAGGCGCGAAGCGCGCTCCGGGCAGGTATTTTTTTTTTCGTTTTAGTGGTGGGCCCTAGGAAACGTTCCCACTAGGGAACCTGCTCTATACCATGTGAAAAAATGAGGAATGAATGAACTAGGAAAGTGTGTGATACAAATATGAAACCCTAGAAACCTGTACCCCTTAGTGTCTACCCCACTAGAGCCTACAAACACTATGTCATATATATCTGACACTGCAGCCGATAGCCTACAAGTTACGCAAGCTACAGGCAGCCGAGCGCAACTACCCGATTCACGACAAGGAGATGCTCGCCATTATACACGCGTTCAAACTGTGGCGCTGCTATCTGGTGGACGTCGATGTTACTGTTCGCACGGACCACAAGTCCCTACAGTACCTGCGAGCCCAGCCCAATCTCAACCCACGACAAATTCGGTGGCTGGGTTACATGGAGAGCCACTTCACCTACCACATCACGTACAAGAAAGGGGCAAATAACATCACCGACGCCCTTACCCGACCGAGATTTCAATCCGCTGCAGTACTCATTACCCATTCAAACCTGCTACTTACTGGACTATTCACCCACGGCTACACTACGGACCCATTTTTCACGACTGGAAATCATCAGCAGGCCACGACGCAAAAAGAGGATTATTACCTAAAGGACGGAACTGACATGATTTGGGTTCCTGCTTACCAGCTGCTGCGTGAACTCCTTATCCAAGAGGTCCACGATTCCAACTTCTCCGGACATTTCGGGGTTGACAAAACCCAGAAATTGTTGCACCGTCAATACCATTGGCCTGACTCCTCTAACGACGTGCAGTAATATGTGTCCTCATGCAGGGTGTGCCAAGCCATGAAATCGACACGTCAACGGCCAGCTGGAATGCTGCAACCCCTCGAGCCACCTGGACGACCGTGGCAACAGGTGATGATGGATTTTGTCACGTGGCTGCCAGCTGGACCGTCCGGCAACGACGCTGTTCTCGCCGTCGTTGATCGTCTGACAAAAACGGCGCACTTCGCACCGTATCGTATAACCTTCACAGCCGAAGATACCGCGCGCCTCTTTATCTCAACGGTCGTGCGACTGCATGGAATCCCCTCGGAGATTATCAATGACCGAGATCCAAAGTTCACGTCAAAATTTTGGAAGGAAACGTGGGCGCAGTACGGTACGAAGCTACAGTTCTCCTCGGCATACCACCCACAAACGGACGGCCAGACCGAGCGAACCAATCAGACCATGGAGCAGTTGATCAAGAAAAACTGCCCCGACCCCGCTCGTTGGGAAGACTCGTTCACCATTCGGGAGTTTGCGTTCAACAACATCCCATCCAGCAGGACTAATCACTCTTCGTTCTTCTTGAATCACGGGATAGACCTGACGGTGCCTACGACGGCAACACTCGACAATCCGGTCCCGCAGTCACAAATATTTGTGACGGAACTGCAGGAAGTTCGCGAACGGACGCAATTCGCAAGGCGAATACCACTTCCCGCAAATACATCGACGTTTTACGACGTTAACTCATCTTGGCAGCTGGGCAACTAGTGCTACTTGACACAAAAAACCTGCACCTACCCGGCCCGTCAAAGTTACGGCCACGATTTTGTGTGCCTTTCAAGATCATCAAGATGGTCACACCTGTCACCGCGAAGCTGCTGCTACCCGACGACTGGCGTATACATGACGCCTACCACGTCAGCTTACTTCGCAAGTTTGTGCCTGCCACGACAGACATTGCGCGACAAAATGCTGCACCAACAGCACGACCTGTACTGGAGCCGACCCTTGACCCGTCGAAAATTCTGGTGCATTGTGTACGACGCAGCCGGCCGCCACGTGGATTTTCTAATCCAATGGACTGATCAAACCAGTGAAGATGACATGTGGGTGCCATCCACCTCGCTTGAAGCGTCCTCGCTTATTGCTGATTACCTCGCGCGCAGGCGTGTTGCGGATGTTGATCACTTTTCTAAAGGGGGGAGGGGGGGGTAGTGTAAGGAATTTTCCCAATTTCCTTATCGGGGTTGACTGCTTCGCGTATAGCCCCGATTTTCGGACTCCGCACGTTCGGCCGACATCAACGATGCCAAGGCTCCTCACGTCGCCTTTGGCTTCTCCCTTCGCCAAACCCGCACCCAACCTCGCTCACCCGAGGTTCCCTCCTAGCTAGGCTAGCTACTACATTAGCACGTGACTTCATTGTATTCTCAGTTGTTGCAATCGCAGTTCGTTATTCTGCGCAGTCTCTTTAAAAACTCATAACAATCACCTACATGGAAAATTGTGGTTTAATACGTTTCCGGCAATGACAATGACTGGTCTGCCACGGATTCCGCCTGATGGCTTTAAGGAGCTTGTTTGTGAAGGCCACATGTCAGTTGGTAATACTGATAATGGTTTCGGAACCGCCTTAACTTTACGAAGTTGTAGGTACACTTCTCGTGTCCAACTGACGGACATTGTGCCAACTGCCACAAAGGGTCTCGTTTACCTTTCATTTACTAACTCCAAGGTCTTGCGTCAAGCTCTATGGCTGATCAATGCGACAAGATCCAGGAAGGACACCTGTTTCTTATGTCGTCAACAAGGGACTCATCATCGATTTCATGACTGTTTATCATTGGTCAGATACATTCTACAAGATTATGTTAAAATATGAGAATGAATGACAAGAATAAGCAAGTACATGGGTTCATATAGCAAACCTAACCCTAGCACAAACCAAGATGTACACCACCTAGACTAAACAATACAAACTATAACAATTATAGTTTGATACACCCCCATAGTCTAGGTGACGGTAGTCATGTGGAGAGCAACAAACAATCCAAGTGCAAGGGTCACAAGACTAGTTCACAAGAACAAAGCAACTCTCAGGGTGGATCTCAAGATCACCACACAGTCCGAGAACAAGCAAGGGGCCACAAGGCTAGTCCACATGCAAATATATAGCATATATAAGAGATGCAAGAGTACAAGACATGCATGACAAGCATCCCTACAGAAGCAAGTGGCCACAAGGCCTGTCCACAAGTACAGATATAGAATATATAGTGAGATGCAAGAGTACAAGACAAAGCATCTCTACACAAGCAAGTGAGGGTTTGTAGACACAAGGCCAAACTGGGTGCAAAAACGCTCGTGGTCACAAGGCGGTAACTCCTTGGTGAAAAGTCTGCCGCGTTGGCCTCGGATACCACACGACGCACGACTACCTGGCCATGCTGCTGCAACTCTAGTAGAAGGAAGTAACGAAGCTGGATGTGCTTCGCCTTCCCAACCAGTCGGGGCTCCTTGCACAACAGGATAGCGGACCTGTTGTCTGCGAACAAGACCGGGGGAGAGCGAGGCCGCTCACCAAGGTCGGTAAGGAGGAAAGACAGCCAGTGAAGCTCCTGAGCGGCCATGGCCACGGCATACACCTCTGCCTCACAGCTGGAACTAGAGATGGACGACGCCCGAGTCGACTTCCACGAAACAGCTCCGGTCCCAAGACTAAATCAGTAACCCTGTGTAGACCGCATTGACTTTGCATCGTCGGCCCACGACGAGTCCGAGAAGCCTGCAAGTGTAACTGGCTGCTTCCCTCCAAGGACAAGTCCCACGCCTGATGTACTCGCCACATACTTTGCCACCCTCTTAGCAGTGTACCAGTGGGAAGGTCGGTGTCTCTCAAGCTCAACAAAGCGTGCAAGGACGCTAAGAGGGTAAGCTAGGTCTGGGCGAGTGCAGGTTATCAGGTACATCAGACAACCCACCAGCTCAGGATATGGACCACTGGACTCGCTCGTCCGAAGGTGGAACCGAGAGCCATTTATCCACAGCAAGAGGGGTGGGCTGTACCTTGGAGAATGGGAAGCGAAACCGCGTGAGGATCTGCACGACCAGATGTAACTGCGTCAGCGTAATGGTGCGAGCTGCCCTGTCCCTGGTGATTTGCAGGCCAAGGTAGCGCTGCAGCTCACCAAGGTCAGTGCAAGTATGTCTCCTCTGTAGTTCCTCCTTCACGGAGGCCAGTGCGCGTCGGTCGGGAGTGGCGAAGACCAGGTCGTCAATGTAGACCAGAACAAAGAACGGGGTCAATCCACGGCGGACGAACATCGACGGGTCGGCAGACGACGGAAAGAAGTCAAGCGCTACAAGAGTCGTACGTAGCGTATCGTGCCACTTGCGGGGAGCCTGGCGCAGGCCATAGACCGGTCGACGCAGCTGCCACTGGGTCCCAGGAGGGAAAGTGCCTGTGAAGCCACGCAAACGATGCAGCCAGATCTGCTAGTGCAGGCTCCCCTGAAAGAACGTGGTGGAGAAGTCTAAGGAGTGCAACTCATAGTCGCTGTGAATTAAGAAAACAGGAATGAAAATGACTAAGGGAAAGTTGGGTACAAAATGCAAACCCTGGAAAACTGTACCCCATATGTGCTACCCCACTATAGCCTACAGTAGCTCTGTCATATAAATCTGACACACCCCCATAGGCAAAGTGGGGGAGAACAAGGGGTCACAAGACCAGTCAAGCAAAGCAAAGCAAGCTCAGGGTGGATCACAAAGTCACCACACATTCCGAGCACAGGTTCAAGGCCACAAGGCCAGTTCACATGCAGGATTACATATATATATAAGGCTAGACAAGCAAGAGCAGGTGTATATATATATGCAACAGTACAAACAAGGCCAAGGGGTGAGCAAGTGAGGCAAGGTAGGCACAAGGCCCAGCTGAGTACAGAAACGCTGATGATCACAAGGCGCAAGTGCCTTGGTGAAGATATCAGCAGTGTTGGCCTGAGAGGCCACGTACGCAAGCCGCAGCTAACCACGCTGCTGTAGCTCACGAGCAAGGAAGTAGCGGAGAGCAATGTGCTTCGTTCTGTGCTCCAGTCTCTGCTCTCGACACAAGGCCAGCATGGCCTTGTTGTCTACGTACAGCACTGGAGGAGAACGAGGCGGCTCTCCGAGGTCAGTCAGCAGGTAGGTGAGCCAGCGAAGCTCCTGTGCAGCCATGGCCCCGGCGTAGATCTCGGCCTCACAGCTGGAGCCGAGAACAGAAGACGAGCGGGTAGACCGCCACGAAACAGAGCCGCAACCAAGGCTGAAGGTGTAACCCTGTGACGACCGCTGCGTAGCCTGGTCGTCAGCCCAAGAAGCGTCTGCGTGCCCAGTGAGGACCACTGGACTCTGCCCTCCAAGCACAAGCCCCATGCCCGACGTACTGCACAAGTAACGCAACACCCTCTTCGCTGCAGCCATGTGCTCCGGTCTGTGTCTCCCAGGAGCAACATAGCGTGCGAGAATGCTAAGAGGGTATGCGAGGTCAGGTCGTGTGCAGGTCATCAGGTACATGAGGCAGCCAACAAGCTCTGGGTACGGGCCACTCGACTCTACGGACTCATCCGAAGGCAGAGCTGAGAGCGAGTGGCGAGTAGGCAGAGGAGTGGCCTGAGGCGAGGAGTACGTGAAGCCGAAGCGCTGAAGGACCTGCTGCACCATGTGTGACTGAGTCAGGGTAATGGTGCGGCGTGCTCTGTCCCGGGTGATCTGCAAGCCAAGGTAGCTGCGCAGTTCACCCAGGTCTGTGCACGTGTGTCTCTTCTGCAGCTCGGACTTCACGTGGGCGAGTCCAGCAGTGTCAGCTGTGGCAAAGACCAAGTCGTCGACGTACACGAGGATGTAGAACGGCGGCAAAGAAGTGTCGGTGCGCAGAAACAGCGACGGGTCGGCAGTAGAGGGAGCAAACCCAAGAGCCGCAAGTGTAGTCCTCAGTGTGTCGTGCCACTCACGCGGTGCCTGGCGGAGACCGTAGACTGGCCGCCGGAGGCTCCACTGGGTGCCAGGAGGAAAAGACCCAGTGAAGCCAGGTGGGCGACGCAGCCAGATCTCCTCGTGCAGGCTACCCTGCAAGAAAGCAGTGCTGAAGTCAAGAGAGTGCAGCTCGTAGTCGCGGTGAGCAGCTACGTGCAGCAGTACCCGAAGAGTGGTCATCTTCGGGGTGGGAGAGAAGGTCTGAAAGTAGTCAACTCCCTGCCGCTGACTAAAGCCACGAGCCACGTAACGCGCCTTGAAGACAGGCGGAGAACCCGGCGGCCGCTTCACCCTGAAAATCCACATGCCACTGACGATGTTCGCCCCAGGCGGGGGAACCTCGTCGACGTAGGTGCCTGTGGACTTCCAGGAAGCCATCTCTGCGTCCATAGCTGCCTGCCACTGAGAGGAGTAGGGACCCTCTATCGCCTCCGCGTAAGAGCGCGGAGTCGGGATGTCAAGTGCATCCGGGTCTCCCTCAGGGGTAAGCAGTACGGACACGAGATGAGGTGAAGCAGCAGCCAAACACTGGAACTCCTCCTGCCTGTCCTCAAGGACGTCCGTGCCAAGGGCACACTCACCCCCGACGGACGGAGGACAGACAGACTCAGCAACAAGACTAGCAGCGTAGTCTAGACGACAGCGAGCAGCAAAGTCGACGAGCTCAGTAACTAGGGCAGACGCAGCAGTGGACTCAAAGGAAGGGTCAGTGACAACAGTAGCAAGGAGACGTGTGACAGTAGGACTGGCAGCACGAAGAGAGTCCGACTCCGGGTCAGGAAGAGCAGGAAGAGAGGACTCAGGAGGAGAAGGCAAAGGGGCACGCAGAGGAGCAGTGGACGGACGCAGAGACATCCGGTGCGTGCCAGGGACAGGAGGAGGACGCTGACGCGAACCACGACCACTAGTGCGAGCAGCACGGACAGGCGACGCAGGGCGGGACGCAGGCTCACGACGCTCAGCAAGACCTCCAGTAGGACCAGTGTAGGGAGAGGGAGCGGGCAGTGGGGAGGCCGGCTGTAACTGGAACTGTGACGGGACAGGCTGTGGACACTCTAAGGGAGGAGGAGGACCAGTAGAAGGCGGGAGACCAAGAACCTGCTGAAGGAGCGGAACGAAGTACGGCCGAGGCCGCGCGGCGACTCCAGACACAGCAGGGACAGCACCAGTACCCCCAGCGGCAGCACCAGCGCCAGCAGCACCTCCAGCTCCAGGACCTCCAGCCGCACCAGTAGTACCCCCAGCAGGACCGCCTCCAGGACCGACAGCAGTAGCCTCAGCGCCAACACCCTCAGCAGCTCCAGCTCCAGTCGTACCCGCAGGCCCAGCAGCTCCAGTACTCCCAGTACGAGCACCTCCGGGACCCACGGCACCAGCACCCTCAGCAGCCGAAGAACCTCCAGCTCCAGCAGCACGCCTCCAGCGCCGGGCAAACCACTCGCGCAGCTCCTGTGGAGAGAGTGGCTCCCGCCGAGACGAAGCACCCGGAGAACCTCCAGGCTCAGCACCGCCAGACGCCACACGAGCAGGCCCAGCTCCCTCAGGCTCCGCACCCCCAGGCTCAGCACCCCCAGGCTCAGCACCCCCAGTAGTAGCACCCCCAGGCTCAGCACCCCCAGGCTCAGGACCCCCAGTAGTAGCACCCTCCGGCTCAGCACCCCCAGGCGTAGCACCCACACGCTCAGCACCCCCAGAGTCAGCACCCCCAGGCTCAGCACCCTCAGCAGCACCAGAGTCACCAGTAACCTCGACAGGCTCGACTGCGTCTACCTGGGACACACCTAAAGGGGCAGGACCCTGAGGGGGGAGGGGGTCTACCGGGGGGGGACCTAGTACAAGGAAGAGCGGTGGCGGGGGGAGGGACGGAGTGCGGTAGGGGAAGAGGCGGTAGTAGGGGACCGACTCGTCAAACGTGACGTCCTGGGAGGACAGAACACGGCGAGAGGTGGGGTGGTAGAACTGCCACCCTGGCGCGTCAGGGGGGAAGCCAAGGAAGATGCAAGGAGCAGCACGAGGGGACAGCTTGTCCGCAGACAAGTCGCGGACAAACGCCCAAGATCCCCAGACACGGAACGCAGACGCATCGCCAACCTTCCCCGTCCACAGCAAGGCTGGGGAGGTCTCCGGCATGGAGACCCTGGGGTGAAGGTTGATCTGATGCGCCGCGTACCGAACAGCAAACGGCCACAGAAAATGGGGGGCAGCCGCATGCATCATGGACGTACGGGCGACGTCCATGACCATGCCAATGCGGCGCTCAGCAATCCCATTTTGCTGTGGAGAGTCCGGAAGCGTGAAGGTCTGGCGGATGCCTCGTGCACGACAGTAGGCTCGCAGAAGGCCAGAGGAGAACTCTCCACCTCTGTCAGAGTGCAGACGCAGAACAGGAAAGTCCGAGCCGAAGCTCTGCCTGAGCTGGAGACGAGCTGCGCGGATCCAGTCGATCAACACCTCAGTAACATCACCCTTGCTGCGCAAGGGGAAGACTGTGGTGTAACGCGAGTAGTCGTCAACCACCAGCAGGAAGTAGCGCTCGTGACCCTGTCCACGGACGCGGGCCGGGCCCCACACGTCCATGTGAAGCGTCTGCAGCGGGGCCTCTGTCGGAGGAAACTGGGAGGAGTGAGGGGCAGCCCGCTGCCGCCCCTCGACACAGGGGACGCAGGTAGGGCCAGGCCCCGGAGGAAGGGGAGGGAGGGACCGGGGAAGACCAGAGACAAGGACACGGGAGGCCATGCCTTGGAGACGAAGCAGGGAGGGGTGACCAAGGCGGTGGTGCCAGAGGAGAGTCTCGTGAGACAGGAGGCGACACGAACAGGGGGCAGACTCAGGACCAGACCTGGACGCTGCAGCAAACACCTGACCTGACGCAGCTACCTGACCAGACGCAGTGACCGGAGGAGACGCAGTGGTCAGTGTGTACAGGCTCGACCCCGGCCGACGTGTAAACGTGGCCAGGTGTCGGCCTGTCCGAGCGTCCGTGCAGTGGGTCACCCGCTGACTCGCAGGAGTGAACTGGTGAACCCCCGCATCCTGTAGGTCAGCACCACTCACCAAGTTCGTAGAGAACGAGGGGAGGTAAAGACCAGACAGGGTGCCAGAGGGGGCCGCTGGACACGGGAGGACAGTGGAGAAGTGAGCAAGGACAGGACCCCCAGAGGGGTCTGCCAGAGAGACTGCAACTGGCCGGCCAAGCGGCGTGAGTGTGGTGCGGTCTCGAAAGAAGGAGCGAGAAGCCCCCGAGTCAAGGGTGAAGGTGTGGGAGGCCGAAGCCGACGCAGAACCTGAGAGAGCAGACTCACCAGCACCTGAGGGAGCAGACGCACCTAGAGCAGCAGCCTCGCTAGCACCTAGAGCAGCAGCCTCACCAGTACCTAGAGCAGCAGTCTCAATGCCCGGGTCGGGCGGAAAACACCGGTAACAGTCACCCTCATCACTAATAGTCACAGTATACATGGCAGCAAGAATAGCATCAAAGTCAAGGTCAAAGACAGCTACACCCGCCCTAGACAGCTCACCCCAGCGGGGGATCTCAGTGGCCTCAGGGAACTGGTGACGCCAAGCGTCCGTCAGGCGGCCAAAGCAGCGCTGGGTGGAGTGCGCACCCCCGCACTGGTCACCCGCGCGGTCGCCGGTGCGGAGGACGTAGGTGCACGGACCAGTACCCCAACCCCTCTGGCGTGCAGTGTACCACTCACGGAGCTGCTGAGGGGAGGGGATGTCACGAGTGCGCTGCTGCTGCTGCTGCTGCTGCTGGCGCTGACCACCACCGGAGCCGACCCTCTGCGCAGCGCCACCCCGACCAGCTCCACCTCCTCCGCCGCCTCCTCCTCCACCGCCGCCACCTCCGCTCCCACCGCCACCGCCGCCTCCGCCTCCGCCTCCACTGCCGCCACCGACACCTCCACCCCCGCCACCACCCCCACCGCCACCCCCACCCCCTCCACCGCCTCCACCTCCGCCTCCACCGCCCCCGCTAGCTCCTCCAGTGCCCCTGCCCCCCTTGCCCTTGCCAGGGCGACGTCTCCCGCTAGGGGTAGACGCCGCACCGACCGACTCAAGCCCAACGAGGTCGGCCGCAGCAGCAGAGGCAACAGAGGGCAAAAGGGGGGAGGGGGAACACCCCTCAAAGATGGGGGTGCGAGGGTCACCACGAGAGGCTCCTACAGCGACTATGCTCTTCTCTGCTGCTAGGAGGGACTTCTCGAGGAGGTCAACGGTGAGAGTGGTGGGGCAAACTGAGAGGAAGTGGTCCCTGACTACGCGAAGGGAGTCAGGGAGCCGGGTGACTATGTAGTAGAGGGTGATGTACATGGGGGGGGGGTTCTTGGCGCAGAACTCAGCAGGAAGCGCAGCGCGGTAGCGAGTGTCACTAGTGCGGAGGTGCGTAATGAGGTCAGCGACTGTGGGAAAGGCAGCAAGGTCAGGGAAGAGGTACGGTAGCATGAGGCGGCTCAGTGCAGCAGTGGCAGGGGAGGAGTAGCGCGCAACTACAGCGTCGTACAAGGTCTGAGCACTCTTGTACTGGCTAAAGTGCGCATGCTCAGAGGTAGGCAGGTGGCGACGCACAGCAAGACGTGCAGCAGCATCGCGCGTGGCCCACTGTGAGCGAACAATGGCGTCAGCATCAGCTGCGGGGGCAGGAGAGGCACCAGAAGTGAGGTCAAAGAGGGAGAGGCCGTCTGCCCTGTCGCACTGTAAGAAAAGCTGCAGGTCATCTATGCAGACATCAAAGTCAATGGCCCGACCCTCAGCGTCAAAAGCGAGGACACTAGGGGTAGCCATGACAGTAGTAGACTAGCAGCGCAAACAGTAGGGTGAGGGCAGTGCTGTGAAAGGGGCGCTGCTCTTACCGGACAGGGCGGCTCGGGTGGCTCGGCTGCAGGGCGGCTCGGCGGCTCGGCTGCTGGGCGGCTCGGCGGCTCGGCGGCTCGGTTGCTGGGCGGCTCGGCGGCTCGGCTGCTGGGCGGCTCGGTGGCTCGGCTGCTGGGCGGCTCGGCTGCTGGGCGGTTCGGCGGCTGGGCGGCTCGGCTGCTGGGCGGCTCGGCGGCTCGGCAGCTCGGCCGTTCGGCTGCGACTGCTGCTGCAGAGACGGCGGCGGCTGCTGCCTCAGGGACGGCAGCGGCCGGCCGCTAGGGGCCGCGTCAGGTGCAGGAGAGGGCCGCGTCAGGGGCGGCGTAGGGGCCGCGGCAGGGGCGGCGAAGGGGCCGCGTCAGGGGCCGCGTCAGGGGCCGCGGCAGGGGCCGCGGCAGGGGCCGCGTCAGGGGCCGCGTCAGGGGCCGCGGCAGGGGCCGCGGCAGGGGCCGCGTCAGGGGCCGCGTCAGGGGCCGCGTCAGGGGCCGCGTCAGGGGCCGCGTCAGGGGCGGCGTAGGGGCCGCGTCAGGGGCCGCGTCAGGGGCCTCGTCAGGGGCCGCGGCAGGGGCCGCGTCAGGGGCCGCGTCAGGGGCCTCGTTAGGGGCCGCGGCAGGGGCCGCGTCAGGGGCGGCATCAGGGGCGGCGTAGGGGCCGCGGTAGTGGCGATGGAGGGGCCGCGTCAGGGGCCGCGTCAGGGGCTGCCTCAGGGGCAGCGTAGGGGCCGCGTAGGGGCCGCGTCAGGGGCCGCGGCAGGGGCCGCGTCAGGGGCTGCGTAGGGGCCGCGTCAGGGGCGGCGTTGGGGCCGCGTCAGGGGCCGCGTTGGGGCCGCGCCAGGGGCCGCGTAGGGGCCACGTCAGGGGCCGCGTTGGGGCCGCGTCAGAGGCCGCGTAGGGGCCGCGTCAGGGGCGACGTAGGGGCCGGGTAGGGGCCGCGTAGGGGCCGCGTAAGGGCCGCTAGGGGGGGGGCCGCTAAAAAAAATTTTAGGGCAGGGGCGCAATGCGCGTCGGGCAGCTAAAAAAAAAAAAATCGTTATGGTGGGCCCTTAGGAAGGAACGGTCCCATGTAGGAACCCGCTCTATACCATGTGAATTAAGAAAGCAGGAATGAAAATGACTAAGGGAAAGTTGGGTACAAAATGCAAACCCTGGAAAACTGTACCCCATATGTGCTACCCCACTATAGCCTACAGTAGCTCTGTCATATAAATCTGACAGTCGCGCAGTGCTGCAACATACAGCAACACCCGTAGAGTGGTCATCTTCGGGGTGGGAGCGTGTTGGAGTAGGCTAGAGCTCGCTCTAGTCTTTATTGTGGTGTTCTTATATTATTTCTCCATGCTTAGAGAGAGTTACGCATTCAGGTTCATTTTAGGTTCATTTCGTAGTTCTTAATACAAACCGAACACACCCTAGGTTCAATTAGGGTTTCCAACCCTCTCTCTTTTGTACCTCGACATTTCTCTTCCTAGTTCAACTTTTTCGACCCTACCTAACTCTCTCGCCATCCATGGCTCCTCTCATCTTAACATGGTATTCAGAGCGTAGTCCTAGGCGTTTCGTATTCATCCGCATTTCTTAGATAATCTCCGGCCCTTAGGCCGTTTTCCGCGCTACTTGGCTAGACGACATTTTTTTTGTTTTTTTTTTTTTTCCCTTTCCTCTCGTTTCTTTCTCGTCACTCTTAGCATCCGCGCGGTTCTCTTCGTTATACTCGCTCGGGTGCCCTAATCTAGTCCGTAGCGCACTTCCCTACCGTTCAGATTATCCGCCCACATCTTCCCTCTTCATCCCGCTTCCTCCTCCTTACGTTTCGGACAATAGCACGCCGATTTCCGCCCGTAACGCGCTCAGCTATCCCCTCCCCCCTCCCTGTCTCGTCGCGCACGCATTGCACTCCTGCCGCCGCGCGCGCTAAGCACCGTCCAGTAGCACGCGTGCCTGCCCTTCCTTGCGGCGCGCTCTGCCCTTCCTCAATCCGCCCCTTCCCTCACCCTCCTCCTCCTTCCCTCTCTCCTTTGTGCTTCCCTCTCCACTATCTCACCCCTCCTCCACCTCTTTTCTCTCTTCATCTGCTGCAGCTGGTAGCTGATTGTGTTGTGTAGCTGTTGTTCTTCCACACCTTCCCTCCTCCTCAACATCCTCCTCTCAACTGCTCAACTGCACACTCTTCCCTACTCTCCCTCCTCCTCTTGTTTCTCCCTTCAGCGGCACAGCAGCAGACTTCTCCACCGCTATCCCTCCTCCTCTGGTTTCTCCCCTCATCGGCGCAGCAGCAGACTACTCCGCCATTTTCCCTCCTCCTCTGGTTTCTCCCCTCATCGGCGCAGCAGCAGACTACTTCGCCATTTTCCCTCCTCCTCTAGTTTCTCCCCGCATCGGCTCAGCAGCAGACTATTCCGCCACTTTCCCTCCTCCTCTTGTTTCTCCCCTCAGCGGCTCAGCAGCAGACTACCCCGCCCTTATTCCTCCGCCTCTTATACCTCTCCCCACATCTGCTCTGCAGCTGTTTCCTCCTCCTCATGGCGACCTCTCTCGCCCTCCCCTCCCTCCCTCTGCTGGTCCTTCAGCTTGCGCCCGATGGCAGTGCATTCAACTTCCCCAGTTGGCTGAACTGTCTTGAGCGCACGCTGTCTGGCACCCTCGTGAGTGGCTTTAACCTCTGGTTTGTCACTCAGCAGAGTGGTTCTGGCGCCATTCCCACCTCTCCCTCTGGACCCACCTCTTCCTCCTCTGACCCCTATGCTGATGGCCTCCGTGCTGCCATTGCTGACACTGAGCGGCTTGTGACCACGGTGCAAGCCACCGCCACGGCTGCTCCTGACAATGCTGCTGCCCGTGACTTAGCTCGTATTCTTGCTGAGTCCCTCGAGAGCACCCGCAAGCGCCTCACTGAGCACCTCGCTGCCCCTTCTCCTCGCTCTGCGTCTACGCCCATTTCCTCTGCTCCATCTCACTCTAACCTTCTCGCTGACTGGCAAGTTGCCAACGCACGTGCCTGTCAGGTCATCCTTGCCTCCCTCCCTCCAACTCTTCTCCCTCAGTGCTCGCACATCCGCTATGCCAAGGACCTTCTCGGCTATCTTACCGAGCGCTTCCAGTCGCAGACTCCTATCAGTGTCATTGCCCTCTTACGCGAGCTCACCTCTCTTCGCCTTGCTGATTTCACCACCATGGCGGACTACATCGCTCGTGTGCAGACGTTGTCCTCCCAACTTGCCTCTCAAAAGTTTGAACTTTCCGATCATGTGTGCGGTGCCCTCCTCCTCACAGGCCTCACTCCTGAATACAGTGTTCATGTCACTCTGTATGGTGAGCGCCCTGCCGACCAGTGGTCGTTCTCTCGTGTCTCTGCCTTCCTCCTCCAGGCAGAGCTCAACCTCCGCAGCTGCCCTCCTACTGCTGCCGCTGTCACACCCTCTTCCGCCCCCCCCCCCCTCTCCCCACCTCCACTGCCGCCGCTGCTTCCTCTCGCCCTCGCAACACCTTTCCTCCCAACTGGCTTCAACTCTCTCGCCAGCGTCGCCAGTCTTCTGCCCAGGCGGTACTTGTGGCTGCTGACTCTGGTACCAATGCTCAAACCTCTGCTCTCAGTGTGACTATGCCTAGTCAGGATAGCATTCTGGGGGCTTCTCCCCTTATGGACCCTCGTTTTGCCATGATGTTTGCTCCTTCTGTTAATGGCAATGATTCTTAGTATCTTCGTCCCACAGCTGCTGCTCTTTCTCTCCCTCACACTCGTGAGTTTGTTCTTGACAGTGGTGCCATTGACTCTGTTTTCGTGACGCTGGTGTGCTTCGCTCTTTTCCCCATCCCCTCTCCATTCAAGGAGCTGGGGATACCATGACCATGACTTGCACTGCTACCTCCTCTCTTCCTTGTCCTGCCTCCCCCTCTGGTGCTGTGACTGGCCTCTATGTCTCTTCCTGCCGCCACAACCTTCTCTCTCTCTCTGCTCTTCAACGTCTTTGTGTGCGAGCTATCTTTCCTTAATGGGACTCCTATTGTGATCTCTATCATCGCAACCGCCATCTTGCACGCTTTACTCTTTCCCCTATCACTCGCCTCTACACTCTTCGTGTCTCTCTCCCCCCTTCTGCCCATCATGCCTCTTCCGCTTCCGCCCCTCCCGTTCCTTCTTGCGACTGTCGTTCTCTCACTCAACCTACCCTTCTCCTCCATCATCGGCTTGGCCACCCCAATTTTCCCCTTCTTCGCAGTATGGTCTCCTCCAAGCTTCTTCATGGCCTCCCTTCCTCTCTCCCCCCCCTTCCTCCCTCTCCTGCTCCTCCATGCACCCCATGTGTCCAGGCCAAATTATCCCAGTCACCCCATCCCTCTTCTCCCTCTGCCTCTCCCCAACCCCTTGACCTTGTTCATATGGACCTCTGGGGTCCTTCACCTACTGCTTCTCGTCAGGGTCATCGCTAATTTCTGCTTTTGGTTGATGACCACTCACGATTTTCCACTGTCTATCCCCTCCGTGCCAAATATGACGCTCCCTCCCTCATCATTCGCTGGGCTGAGCAGGCTCGTCTACGCTTTAAGCGTCCTGTTGCGCGCTTCCACTCGGATGGTGGTGGCGGATTCTTTAATCACTCTCTCTCCTCTTACTGTGCCTCTCATGGCATTCGCCAGACCTCCACTCTTCCTCACTCACCCGAACAGAATGGGGTTGCCGAGCGTCGCAATCGCACTCTCATGGAAATCACTCGCTGCCTTCTCACCCATGCCTCCGCTCCCCACTCTCTTTGGAGCTATGCTCTCCTCCATGCCACTCTACTCTCTAACCTCCGCCCTCATCCTCTTCGCCCTAGTACCACCCCCTTCTAGCTTTGGACTGGCCGCCAGCCCTCTGTTCGCCCTCTTTGGGTCTGGGGGTGTGTCGCCCATGTTCTTGTCAATCTAGCAGACCGGTCCCGTCAGGGTGGGAAACTCGCTCCCAAGACGCAGCTCTGTGCATTACTTGGCATCAACTCTGACTGTCCTGGCTATCTTTTCTATGCCCCTTCCTCTCACCAACTCATCCGCAGCCAGGACGTCATTTTCGATGTGACTCAATCCCCATTCCATTCCCCCCCACCCGCCCCTCCTGTCCCCTCTCTTCACTGGTCTGATTTCGATCAGCCGCCGTCTGTCCTTCCCTTCCCTCCCCCCCTCCTATCCCGCCCCTTCCCACCCCTCCCTCTGCGCCAGCCTCTACTGCCCCCCCTTCCGACATCATCTATGGCGCCTCTCCACCCGCCTCTTCATCTTCGGCTCCCCTCCCTTCCTCACTTCCATCTTCCTCTCCACCTCCTTCGTCTGTTCCCATTCCCCCCCCTTCCCCGCGCCTTACTCGCTCCATGACTCGCGCACTTTCTAATTTTCAGCACTCTGCTCTTTTCACTCGTCTTTCTCCATCTCAGAATGTTACTCTTCTTGAAGATCGCTTTGAGGAGCTCTTCAACATTCATCCTGTTTCTCCTCTCCTGTGTGTCACCGTTGGTGACTTTAGCAATTCTCCCACTCTTCTCTCTGTCGACACCGCTGCCATTCCCACCCCCAAGTCCTACTCCGAGGCTGTGTCGGGCTTTCATGCCACTGAGTGGATGGCTGCCATCATTGCTGAGTGTGAGGCATTCACCAGAACTAATTCATACATTGACTCTGTTCCCCCCCCTGGCGCCACCATTGTCAAAGGCAAATGGGTCTTCCGTGTCAAGCAGCTGCCCGGCGAACTTCCTGTCTTCAAGGCCCGCTACTGTGCCAAGGGGTTCACTCAGCGTGAAGGCATTGATTACTTTGCCACTTACTCCCCCACAGCCCGTCTCCCCACCCTTCGCCTCCTTCTTGACTTTGGTGCTCGCTGGAATTGGGAGATCCATTCCATGGACGTTTCCAATGCTTTCCTCTAGGGCGAGCTGCATGAGCGCATATTCCTTGAGCGCCCCGCTGGCTTTCCTCGCACTTTCCCTCCAGGCACGGTTTGGGAATTGAAACGACCTGTGTATGGCCTTAAACAGGCCCCACGCAAGTGGCACACCAAGCTCGCCTCCACCCTTCACTCTCTTGGCTTCTCTACCTCCACCTCCGACCCCAGTCTCTTCATTCGCACATCCCCCCACAGGCTTTACATCCTTGCCTATGTGGACGATTTGGTGCTGCTTGCTGAGGACTCCGCCGATCTTGCAGCTGTCAAGAAAGCCCTGCAGGCGCGTCTCATGTGCAAGGACCTTGGCGAGCTTCGTCACTACCTCGGCATGGAGATCCGTCGTGATCGTGCTGCCCGAACCATCTCTCTCTCCCAGTCTTTCTATATCCAGTCCATCCTCCAGCGGTTTGAGATGTCGCAGGCCAAGCCGGTCTCCACCCCTCTTCCCGCTAACCATCAACTAACTGCCCCTGCCGTCCCTGCTCCCTCCTCTGAACTGCGGCCTTATCCTGAGCTCGTTGGATCTCTCATGTATGCTATGATGTGCACTCGCCCCGACCTTGCTTACCCCCTCAGTGTTCTCTCTCGCTTTGTTGGTCTAGGCCGCCACATTGACGTGCACTGGGTGGCTGCTAAGCGCATCCTGCGCTATCTGCGCGCCACCTCTGACCTTGCTCTCACTCTTGGTGGCTCTGTTCCTCCCGTTCTCTCCGGCTACAGTGACTCTTCCTATGCTGACTCCCACCCTGATCGCCGCTCATCTCAGGGCTATGGTTTCACTCTTGGCAGTGGTCTCATAAGCTGGCGCTCTACTCGCTCATCCTCTGTCTGCCTTTCCACCTGCGAGGCTGAGTTGTACGCAGGCACCTTGGCAGCTCAGGAGGCTCGCTGGCTCTCCTTTCTCCTTGCTGAGCTTGGTCACTCTCAGTCCTCTGTGACGCTCTCCTGTGACAGTGCGAGCATGATTCATCTCACTGAAAATCCTATCTATCATGCCCGCAGCAAGCATATCGAGGTCCGCTATTTCTTTGTGCGCGAGCTGGTGCAGTCTGGTTTCTTACGTCTGCGCAAGGTGGACGCTGCTGCCAACCTTGCTGACATTTTCACCAAGGCCCTTCTGCGTGCGCCACACCGTTTCTACGTGCGCAAGCTTGGGCTCACACGTCTCTCCACTTCTGGGGGTGTGCCGGTTCGCTAGGTGTTTTGCTCCAGAGCTTCACCTAGCCTGGGGGTGTGTTGGAGTAGGCTAGAGCTCGCTCTAGTCTTTATTGTGGTGTTCTTATATTATTTCTCCATGCTTAGAGAGAGCTACGCATTCAGGTTCATTTTAGGTTCATTTCGTAGTTCTTAATACAAACCGAACACACCCTAGGTTCAATTAGGGTTTCCAACCCTCTCTCTTTTGTACCTCGACATTTCTCTTCCTAGTTGAACTTTTTCGACCCTACCTAACTCTCTCGTCTTAATAGAGCGAAGGTCTGGAAGAATTCTACCCCCTCTTGCTGACTGAAGCTTCTCACCACGTAGCGCGCCTTGAACACTGGTGGTACTCCAGGCGGCTGCTTCACCTTGTAGAGGCACATGTCACTGAAAAAGTTCGCCCCAGGTGGTGGGACGGCGTCGACGTAGGTGCATGTGGACCTATAAGATGCCATCTCAGCTTCCTCAGCTACTATCTAGTACGAAGCCCAGGGTCTCGAGACCGCCTCAGTGTGAGTGTGAGGGATCGGGATGTCAAGGGCGTCTGGATCCCCCTCAGGGGCAAGCAGCATGGCGCAAAGATGAGGAACAGCAGCCGCAAGGAAATCAAGCTCGAAATGCTTGTCCTCTAGGACCTCCAAGGGGAAGACAGGAGCAACCCCAGAGGACGGAGAACGAATAGTGCCGCTCACCAGGTGAGCGGCATAGTCAAGGCGGTGCGAAGAGGCAAAGGCACTGACAGTAGTGACAAGGGCCGAGACAGACAGCGGAGGAGCAATCGGGTGAGTGACCAACGCGGACAGAACATGGGAGACGACAGGGCGAGAGGCACAGAGGTAGTCTGACAATGGGTTGTGAAACATAGTGAACAACAACTCAGGAGGTTGTGGAAGGACATGTGGAGACAGAACACGAGAGCGAAGAACAAGGTGAAACGGACCGTCGGCACGGTAACGGGACCGACGAGGCTCTGGGGATACAGCACGACCGAGGGGAGAATGACGAGTCCACTGGGACGAGGAAAGGGACTCGACAGGGGGAACAGGAGGGGATGGTAGGGGACCAAAAACCAATCGTGCAGGCGCTGGGTCGGGCAGGTCGTGCAGTCGCTGCTGCTCCGCCTCCTTTGGCGTCCGCTGCGGCAGCACCTACCCCTGCTGCTGCTCCTGTGGCTCCTCCTCTGCTCTCTCCTACTGTGGCTACAACAACACCTGCTGCTACGGCCAGGACTCCTGCTCTACCCTCTCCTGCTGCGGCCGCAACTGCACCTGGTGCTGCGGGTGGGACTCCTGCCCTACTCTCTCCTGATGTTGCTGCAACTGCGCCTCCTGCGGGAATCGTGACTCCTCCTCTAATCTCTCCTGACGCTCCGACTGAGACTGTTGCTGCCGCTGCTGCCGCTACTGCCGCCGCTGCTGCTGCCGCTGCTGTCGTGACTCCTCTACTCTCTCCTGGCGCTCTGACTAAGGCTGCTACTGAAGCTCCTGCTGCTGCTGCTGCTGCTGCGGTCGTGGCTCCTCCTCTACTCTCTCCTGACGACTCGATTGAGACTGCTGCTGCTGTTGCCGTGACTCCTCTACTCTCTCCTGGCGCTCCGACTGAGACTGCTCTCGCTGCTGCTGCTGCTGCTGCTGTTGCTGCTGCTGGTGCTGCTGCTGCTACTGTGCCCTCTTAAACTGCTCCTGCTCCTCCCTCTCCAAACGAACAAGACGCTGCTCACGTGTCAGGAAACGGACAGTGCGCGGTGTAGGCGCCGAGGTGGCAGCGCCTCCAGCTCCAGCACCCTAAGAACCAGAACCTCCACCGACAACACCCCCAAGGCCTCCAGTACCTCCCGCAAGAACACTCCCAGACTCCACAGCGACCGGCCGCTGAGGCGAACGGGGAGGGAACTGCGGGACTGACAAGAAGCCAGGGGGTGAGGCGGGGCGAGGCTGCCGACTCGAGGCAGCAGTGTCCTCCACTAAAGGGGCCTCCACACCCACACCTCCTGCACCCCCAGAGCCGGAGCCACCAGCTCCAGCAACCCCAGTACCCTCACCCCCCGCAGCCGCACCTCCCACATCCCCAGACACGATAGAGACTGGACGTTGCGAGGGAGAAGACTGCGGAGTGACGTGCGACACACCTGACGGGGCAGGACGCGAAGGGGGGGGGGGGGTCAGTTCCGGGGCGACTAGGGGGGGGGTCAATGGTGAGGAAGAGTGGGGGGGAAAAGGTATCAGAACCTTGGTGGAGGCGACTCCTGTAATAAGTGTCTGACTCGTCGAAAGTGGCGTCCTGAGAACTGAAGAACTGGTAGGTACACTGAACGAAATTATTGTCCTTATGCATTCGAAATGTACGATACTTGCACCCAATTGGGGCCTAAACAAGCTTTGTAATAAACATATTGCATACAGGGTTCGCGAATGATTGTTATGAGTTTGTGTAGGCTACCTATAGCCCCAAAAAAACCTCTTGCTCTAACGAGTCAGCTCTTCCCTCTCGACCCCACACGGACAAATCTTTCCGAAATGTCCAGCGCCTTATTTCGAGCGCTGTTAGATCTAGACTAGTTAGGTACAGAGGAGATTACGGGCGGATACTATGATCTACGAGTAGCGCTAACACCCCCGCATCATGAAGTGCCTTAGCGAGGAGAAACAGAAGCGCATCATGCAGCGAATTGCGGAGGGGCGTAGTTACCGCCAAATCGCGTAGGAGTTGGGAGTTTCAAAGTCTGCCGTCCATGACGAGCTCCTCCGCCACCTCGGTCTGAAAACGTTCGACGAGCTAGTGCCGTCCCCGGCGAAACCTGGTCGGCCGCGCAAGTTACCAGAGCAAATCGCGAGGATAGTTATAAGGTCGATAGTGTCTGGTGAATCGAAATCCGCCGAGGCCGCAGCGGGAATGATATCCTCTACGCACAGCATCAGTGTCACGAGCGCCACCGTGCAAAACACTCTCAAGCGGCATAGAGTTAGGGCGATAGAAAAGCAGTCGAAGCCTAGATTATCCGCGAAAAATATCAAGGACCGCAGGCACTGGGCCAAGGACCATCAGCACTGGACGATGGACGTCTGGAAACGCGTGGTGTAGAGCGACGAAACGAAGATCTGCCGGTTTAGTAGCGACGGCCGTAGTTGGGCCTGGATTAGGGAGGACTGTCACATGGAGCCGCACCATGTGAAACAGACCGTCAAACATGGCGGCGGCTCCATCATGATTTGGGGGTGCATGACATACAACGGCGCGGGTTTCATGTGCAAGATAGAGGGAAGAATGAACGGCGAGTTGTACCGTTCAATCCTGCAAGACGAGCTAAAGCAGACTATTGAGCATTACGAGTTGGATCCCGAGACCGTTGTGTTCCAGCATGACAATGACCCGAAGCATACATGCAAGATGGTCAAAACTTACCTTGCCGAGCAGCCGTACTCTGTGCTCCCATGGCCAGCATCTAGTCCGGACCTCAACCCCATAGAACATCTGTGGGTTTACTTGAAGAAGCAGCTGCTTGCTTACCCCCGCCCCCCTGCAGGCATTCTCGAGCTATGGGACAGAGTACAAGTGGAATGGGAGAAAATCCCTGCGGCTTGGTGCAGTGAGCTGATCGACAGCATGCCTAGGCGTGTGCGGGCTGTGCTCAAGGCCAAGGGTCGCTGGACCAAGTACTAGATTCTGCTTGGTTTGCATGTGTGACTGTAATTGTAAAAAACTGTCCTTATGCTAGTATTTGCCTATTTCCATATTCGCTGATTGTTTAACCGAGTTTATGACCAACATGCACCGTGTTTAGATGTACAACCCTTCGGGCTTTAACCTCATGTGGTCCAGTTATTAAGGCTTAATCACCATGCCACTAATGCCCGTTCATGTCTTGAAACATGAACATGTGGACAATTATTTCGTTCAGTGTAACAGGGTCGTAGAACTGCCAGCCGGAGGTGTCGAGTGGGAAGCCGAGAAAGACGTAGGCACGGGTGCGCGGGGACAACTTGTTTGTGCCAGGGGCGCGAATGTGGGCCAAGGAACCCCAGACGCAGTAGTCAGCTGCTAAACCCGGAGAACCTGTCCAAAGGAAGACCGGCGTCACCCGTGGCCGTGCGTCACTAGGCTACAGGTTCAGCTGGTGCGCGGTGTAGCGGACTGCCTGAGGCCACAGGAACTGGGGGGCACTGGCATGGCACGTGGAGGTCCAGGCAACCTCCATGACCAGGCTAATGTGTTGCTTGGGTACCCCATTCTGCTGCGGCGAGTCTGATAGCGTGCAAGACTGGATGATCCCCCGACTCTGACAAAACGTCTCCAGGCGAGTGGAAGAAAACTTACCACCACGGTCTGAGTGCAAGCAGAGCCTGCGGAGATAACTACTACAACGAGAGCTAGACTGCGGGCTAGGTACGGGTGCTTGTGTGATCTCTGCGTTCGTTGGTCCTTAGTCGTTTTCCTAGTGCACAGACAGCTTGCTAGTTCACAGGGCAATTTGGCAAGAGTTTCACTAGAGAAAGTTGACAATAATGGTACAATGAAGTTGGCATGGCAAGACTACATCAGAGCTAGCATTCAGGTCGGTCGACTGCCAGCGCAGCATGGTCGACCATGTTCCAGCACGACTTGGTCGACCGCGCTCCAGCAGTGCAAAGTCGACGGCGTGCCAACGTCGCAGGGTTGACGGCGTGCCAGCGCTGCTCACGCAGAACAACAGCGCACCCGCTTCGCAGGTGCTCGCGGATGATTGGCGGGCTGAGCCTCGTCACCTGCACAACGCACACACCAAGTCATCCTCGTGCTGACGACTCCACCTGATCCGCCATGTCGACCTCAGGATACCACCCCCGAGGTCGGGCTCGCCAACTTCGCCTGGGCGGCCGTCGCACTCCTCCGCGGAACCTCGTCACCCAGGTAACCTGGTCGACCGGGCAACCACGTCGACCAGCTGCTCCCGTACGTGCCCGTCGACCTCCCAAGTCGACGGCCACCTCAAGTCGACCTCACCCGAAGTCGGCGTCACGAAGTTGACGCCCAGCTACTCGACGCCCAACTGCTCGGCGTCCTGAGTCGAGGTCGACGTCGGCCCCTCCTTCGTCGACCACCAGGCCTGGTCGACCAACCACCAGGTCGACCAGCAGTCCGCCAGCCGACCACCGAAGTCGGCTGCCCCAAGTTGACGTCACCAAGTTGACGTCCTCCGCAGGTCGACTTCCCAAGTCGACCTCCCTGTAGTTGGCGCCAACCTGAAGTCGGCGCCCGTGCAGTGGCCCTCGTGCAGGTCGACCTCCTTGTCAACCAGCCCGCCCACTGCTGCAGGTCGGCTGCTCCCCTCACACCCGACCACGAAGTCGACTCCGCCCAAGCGAGGACGGGGCCAACACACAACTCCCATTGACAGAGCCCACAAAGGGCCTGGGCGTCACCCCTCGCTAGTAGCCATGGCTCGAGGACGGTAGGCACTTCGGCCTTCCGTCGCAAAGGTAAAACCGTGGTATAACGTGAGTAGTCGTCCACCACAATCAGGAAGTAGCGCTCCTGACGTGGGCTACGGACAGGGGAGGGGCCCCAGACGTCCAAGTGCAGTGTCTGGAAGGGAGATGTGGTGGGGGGGAACGATGAGGAGTGAGGGGCAGCGCGCTGCCGACCCTCGACGCAAGGAATGCACAGCGGCGCAGGCGAGCGAGGAAGCGGGGCAAGCGACCCTGGGAGACCTGAGACCATACGGTGACGTACCATCCTACTGAGATGTGGGAACGACGGGTGACCTAGACGATGGTGCCAAAGAACCGATGGGTGCGTGAGTGACTGACAATTGCATGACACAGCAGCTACCTGACCTGTCCTGACCCAGTGTGGTGGGACCCAGTCTGTAGTGAGTACACTCCAGAGCCCGGCTCCCTGTGGAAAGTGGCCAGAGGCACTCTAGTGGCACTGACTGTGCAGGAGGCAACAAGCGTGTCCAAAGGGAAAGTGGTGACAACTACGAGGTCGTGGAGGTGACTGTTACCCACCAAGTTCCTAGAGAACGAAGGGGTGTAGTAGCCTGTGAGAAACCCAGAGGGAGCCGCCGAACACGGGAGAATGGTGGTGCTATGGGCAACTATAGATCCCACTGAGGGGTTAGCCAAGGTGACAGTGACTGGAGTGTGCAGTGGCGTGAGGTCAGTGCAGTCACGAAAGAAACAGCTGGACGCTCCAGAGTCTAGGGTAAAAGAAAGCTGTGCAGTTGGTGAGGTGGCACCCGAGCCAGCGAGAAAGGCTGGTACTAGACTGATGGTAGCTGCAGCTCCCACACTAAGAACCTCTGAGGCGCCTGGACTGGAAAATACACAGGCACCAAGACTGGAAACACAAGTCCCAACCTTAGCTGCAGCTCCCACGTACCGAGGTGTGTACTGGCCAGGTTCGACAGGGTCCTGCGGTGGAGGCTGCCACTCGCGCTGCCGCTACTGCCGCTGCTGCGGCGGCCACATGTGCTGCGGCCACGGCTGCTGCTGCGGCCACGGCTGCTGCTGCGGCTACTGCTATCGCGGCCACTGCTGGTGCTGCCGCTGTCGCCACATCAACATGGCACGCTAGTACGAGGGGGGTAAGGGCCAGTCAAGGCGGCAGTACGAGCGGTAGGTGTGAGAATCGGCTAGAACGAGGAGCCATAGCTAGGGTTTACCTAGCTAGGCAAGAGAGAAATGAGCAAAGGAGTGTTTTGCACTAGCAAGCAGGTGGATACAAATAGGAAACCCTAAGGGGCTGTACTCGCTATAGAGTACCCCACTGCAGGCTAGACAAGCATTATATTCTGACAGTAGGACAGCCTAAGCTAGTGCTGGCACAACTAAAGGTAGTCTAAGCTGATGCTGATGCACTAAACGCGGGTGTTGCTTGTGGGAGTCTAGGCTGCTGCTAGTGCGCTTGTGGCGGTGTAAGCTGCTGCTGGTGCTACTGGCGGTAGTGGAAGCTGCTGCTGGTGCTAATGGCAACAGTGGAAGCTGCTGCTGGTGCTACTGACGGCAGTGTAGCTGCTGCTGGTGCTACTGGCAGCAGTGGAAGCTGCTGCTGGTGCTATTGGCGACAGTGTAAGCTGTTGCAGGTGCTAGTGGTGGTAGTGTAAGCTGCTGCTGGTGCTACTGACGGTAGTGCAAGCTGCTGCTGGTGCTACTGGTGGCAGTGGAAGCTGCTGCTGGTGCTACTGGCGATGTGAGGATCTGGTTCAGGAAAGATAAATCTATTGAATGATTCACCTGGGTACAAGGCGAGGCTATATATAGGCTCGACACAAAGGCAGTAACCCGGGTGTTACTAGAAGGTTCCGCGGGTCGCGAAGCGTCCCGAACGGGTCCTTCCCGAATTCGGTAGAAGGCAATTCGGTGGCAACCGAAAAGCCTAGAATTCGGTGCACTCAACCTAGTTCGGTGCCTATAACTATAATAAATATAGTAAAAGCGAACCTAGGAAATCAAGCATGAGCAAGCAAAGCAAAATAAAGCTAAGCTAGATAATAGCATAATAAAGTCCAGGAAAAGCCATCGTACTCTCACACGTCCCCCCCTCAAAGCTGGGTGGCGTGAGATACTGTACACCCTGCTTGACAAGATAATCTTTGAGAGCACGACGTACGTCGCCCATATCAGCTTCTGCAACCCAAATGTCCTCCGACGGGTCATATCCCTTCCAGCGTATCAGGAACTCGAGCGTGTTGCCGCGTCTGCGTCGATGAGCAAGCACTCGTTCCACCTCGTACTCTAGTTCATCCTGTACGAGAAGAGGTGGTGGTGGCGGTAGCTCTTGTCCTGTAAACTGTTGGTTGGGGTCCTTGTAGGGCTTCAGTAGCTGAACATGGAAAGCGTTGTGAAGCTTCGACGTAGTAGGTAAGCGCAAGCAGAATGTTTACTGGTGTCACCATCGCCTCAACGCGAAAGGGACCACAGAAGCGAGGCCGGAGCTGGGATGGAAGGTGAGATAAGTCCAAGTTGTGTGTGTTGAGAAGCACCCGATCTTCGACTGCTACTGAGTGATCACGTCGCTGGCGATCGGCATACTGCTTCTTGGAGTTCTGCATCGTGGTGAGACGTCGCTGAGTCTTCTCCCATAGCTGCTGCATGGTGGTGACGAAGTCATGTGCGGCTTGGACGTGTGCCGGTGTGGTTGGCTGCTGTGGTGTAAGTGGTTCCCATCCGTAACACAAGAAAAAAGGAGATTTCCATGTGTCCGCATGTGACGCATTGTTGTAAGCAAACTCTAAGGTTGGTAACTGTGTGTCCTGGTGGCTTGCAACGTCTTTGCAAGCTGTGCGTAGTAACTGTTCAACCACTTGATAGAGTCGATCTGTCTGTCCGTCAGTCTGGGGGTGGTATGCTGAAGACATCACAAGCTTAGTCCTTAACAATCCCATGAGCTCTTTCCATAACTTACTAGTGAACTTGGGGTCTTTGTCTGAGATACGTGTAGCGGGGATGCCGTGGATGGTGATGATGCAATCGAAGAAGCGGCGAGTAGTTGCTTCAGTTGTAGCCGTGGCGTTTGTCGGTGTGAAATGTCCCATCTTGGAGAACTTGTCGATCACCACGAGTATAGCATCATGCCCTCGTGAGGTCAAAGGAAGTCCCATAATGAAGTCGAGGCTAACGACTTGCCATAGCTGCTCCGGTACGGGTGGTGGCTGAAATAATCCTGCTTTTTTCTGCTTGCTACTCTTCATTCGCTGGCACGTGTCGCATGAGGTGACAAACTGCTGCACGTCTACTGCCATCCCGGGCCTGTAGTAATACTTCACTACACCTGCTAACGTCTTGTTGCCCCCAAAATGTCTCGCGTATGGTACGACGTGAAACTCCTCCAGTAAAATCTGTCGGAGCGGGGCATAGTTCGGTACCCAAACCTTTCCTGATCCCTTTCTTACAACTAGGTCTTTCTCCCACTGCAACAGCTTCTATTTCTCTACTGTAGCAACCTCTGCGTCCACGGAGTACCCATGTTGGAATAGACCCTTGAGTAGAGGGTTCATCCCGTCGAGCTGAATGCCTGCTACATAACCGAGGCGGCTCAACGCGTCTGCCTTGTTGTGTAGTCTTGGCTTGTAGACGATGTCGTAGTGGAAGTGGGTCTCCAAGAAGTCCACCCACCGCACCTGTCGTCATGAGAGCGTCGGCTGCGACTTCAGGTATTTGAGGCTGCAGTGGTCAGTGTAAACTGTAGTCTTGGCTCCCTGTAGGTAACACCTCCACGCCTTGAAGGCAATGACTATCGCTAGGGCTTCCTTGTCATGGATTGGGTAGTTCAGTTCTGCTCCGTGTAGCTTCTTACTGAGGTAGGCGATGGGCTGCAAACTGCGTCCATGATCCTGCATCAGTACTGCTCCGACTGTTTGGTCACTAGCATCTGCTTCCACCACGTAGTCCTTGTCTGGGTCCGGTAGGATAAGTACTAGCGCTGTAGACAGTGATGCCTGTAGCTGCTCCATGGCTTGCTGATGAGGAGTATCCCATTTGTAGGGCGTACTCTTTTTCAGTATGTCGGTCAGTGGTGTTGCTATCTTAGCGTATTGCGGCACGAACCTGTTGTAGTAGTTGGCGAAGCCTAGGAACTGCTGCAACTCCTTCACATTCTCAGGAACTTTCCACGTTTTGACGGCTGCGATCTTCCGCGGGTCCACGTATACGCCCTCCGCACTCACCATGTGTCCGAGAAACTGCACCTTCTTCAGGGCGAAGTCGCTCTTTGACAGCTTCACGTAGAACTTGTTCTTCTGCAGGATATCGAAGACTTTCTGCAGATGCTCCACGTGCTACTTCATGGTCTTGGAGTAGATCCGTATGTCGTCCAGATACACCACCGCGCATTCGTCCAGCAGGGGTCGTAAGATGTGATTCATCTCCGCCTGGAACGTCGCCGGTGCGTTGCAGAGTCCAAACAGCATCACTAAGTACTCGTAGGAGCCGTATCTGGTACGGAACGCCGTCTTGTAGATCGAGTTGTCTGCCATCTTGATCTGCTAGTAACCTGACCGTAGGTCTAGCTTCAAAAAAACTTTTGCACCACGCAGTTGGTCTAGAAGATCGTCTATGCGCGGTATGGGGTATTTGTTCTTGACTGCCTGTTTATTCAGTGCCCGGTAGTCGTTGCAAATCCGTAAACTACCGTCTGGCTTAGGAGTGAAGAGAACTAATGCACCGTAGGGAGAGGTGGATGGGCGGATCAGTTGTCTGTCCATTAGATACTCTATCTTCTTCTTTCATGTCTCTGAGTTCGGTCGGACTCAGTCGGTATGGTGCACGTGAGACGGGTTTCGCACCTGGTTCTTCCACCATCTCGTGCTCGTAGGTGTGTGCTGGAGGCACTCTTGCAGGCAGGTCATCCGGCATGATGTCCTTGTACTTTTCCAACACTTCCTGTACTGCTGTAGGTAGCTCCGTGTTCGGCTTTTCCTCCTCTGCTGCTACCATAACCATTGCTAAGTAAGCCTTGCTACTCTCGTTCACCGTCCGTTCGAACCGTGTAAGTGTCGTTTCAGGAACGTCTCCTGTATCCGTCCAGCTTTGCAGCTCCACACGTTTCTCGTTGTTGTAGATGCACGCCTTCCGGTTGACCCAGTCGATCTCGGGGTTGAACCGCTTCAGAAAATCACGCCCCAAGATGAAATCAAAACCCTTGATGTTCGTGATCAGCAACGTCGGCTTCCACTTTAATGCCCTATCTGCAGCTGCAGTGTTGACCTGCCATGGATGGGAAGCTTTGTACCGTCCACCATCGTTGCTGTAAATTGGGTCTCCTCCGATGACTCCAATTTTCTCCAACGTCCCGTGGTCGCACACCGAGTGGGACGCACCACTATCCACCAGGGCCTGTAGGCGACGCCCGGTGGAGATCACCTCGAGTGCTAGTGGTTGTTGCCTCTCCGAGGAGCTGTAGATGGTGTTGCTTGTAGGATCACATGGTAGATCAAATGTATCATCCCTTGGTCCTTCGCTCGAAGTTGCTGTCTCAATATCAGGTATCACCTGAGTAGGGTTAGAAGGATTTATCTGAGGCTGGTACAGCTTCTCCTAAGCCTGGAACCTTCCCCTAAGCCTTTGCAGCTGTGTAGGCTTCATCTGTGGGGAACAGGGAGCCTTTAAACAGTGCTTCTGGGAGAGAAAACTAGCTTCTCGGAACGCTCGAACCTCTTTAGCACTCCGGAGTAGGGTCCCCATATTACCCGGTACCGGATTAATTTCTAACTCTCCCTTAATAAAGGCTTGAAACCCACGAGAAGTAATATTCTTACTTGTCGGGGTGTACGGCTGGAGTTTCTCGGTCGGTGCAGGGTCTTGTTTTCGCAGATCCTCCTTTAGTCTCGGCGATATCCCCTGGTGCCAGCTGGACGTGACGTTTTAAATTCGCGCCATCATATTCTCCTTCTTTCGCCCTCTCCGAAGTTGCCATGTTGTCTGTTTTCTGCTTTGGGGGTGCTGCACTATTCTTTCCCTTCAGCTCCACACGTGCTTTCTCCATTTTCCAACACGCCAAGGTACGATGTCCTGTAGCGCCGCAAAATTCGCACGTCTCATTTTTTGCTAGCCGCTGCTCCACGTCGCCCTTGTCGTTCTCCATCGGGTCGGCAGTCGTGGGTGGTGCCAATCGCCCCATGCCACTATTTGGTTTGTTGCGTCGTGTTCTGTAGTAGCTACTGCTCAACGTGTTGAACTGTTCGATCAGTGCTGCCCGAAACTGCACCCACGTCCTTTCGCCTTGGACTATTCTATTATTGATCCACTCTAGAGCTGGGCCTTGTAACAGTGTTGCTGCGAGCTGTATGCGCATTGCGTCTTTTGTCGGGGTCGTGCATCCAACGGCTTCGAAGTAAATTTCGAGTTCAGCTACAAATCGACGAACGTCGTTCCCTTTAACTGTAGGATCGAACGCCTCCGGTAGCCTCGGCTTCACTGCTTCGAGGTTAAGTGTAGCTGCTGCCGTTGTCGTAGGTAGAACTGTCGGTGTCGCCGCCTCCGCTGCTGTTGCTGCTACTGCTGTTGCTGCTGCATTTGCTGCTGCTGTGGCGGTTCCCGACTGGTTTGCAAGGAGTTTTTCGAGTCGTGGGAGCGCCGCACGTATCTACGTATGCTCGGCACGTAACTCCGCGATTTTCTGTGCTAAATTATCTCTATTTTCCTCCATTTGGCGATTTGCAGAAAGATGCGCGACAAAAATAATTTAATTATGGGTGCTGGTCGACTTACTGCGAGTCGAATCGACTGTAGAATCAACGAGTGCAAATTTTGTATGTCGCGCGAATCTCTTTTAGTCCAAGCTCGCATCCGATCTCGGCTGTTGAAGAAACACTCGATCCGACGGTCTCAGTTCCAACCTTGTTGGGCGAAATTCTCTTGGCCGTTGAGATTGAATTCGATCTGACGGTTGAAATTCCAACCGTTTTGCCAATTAATCTGAGGGGTTCAAAAACCGGATCGAGGGGGACTTAAAAATATTGCGCGGAACTGGTTTTACATACCCATATCGGCGCTTTCGTCTTCGACCCCGCGGTTTTTAAAGGCCGGAACTAAACGGTTGAAGACTTCGCGTGTAAACCCGCTCTAAGTACCAAGTGTGAAGATCTGGTTCAGGAAAGATAAATCTATTGAATGATTCACCTGGGTACAAGGTGAGGCCATATATAGGCTCGACACAAAGGTAGTAACCTGGGTGTTCCTAGAAGGTTCCGCAGGTCGCGAAGTGTCCCTAGTTCGGTGCCTGTAACTATAATAAATATAGTAAAAGCGACGAACCATGGAAATCAAGCATAAGCAAGCAAAGAAAAATAAAGCTAAGCTAGATAATAGCATAATAAAGTCCAGGCAAAGCCGTCGTTTTCTCACGGGCGACAGTCTAAGTTGCTGCAGGTGCTACTGGCGGCAGTGTAAGCTGCTGCTGGTGCTACTGGCGGCATTGTAAGCTGCTGCTGGTGCTACTGGCGGTATTGTAAGCTGCTGATGGTGCGGTTGAGAGAGGTCTAGAGCGGTGGGGTACGAGGTGGTGCGGTTGAGTGTGGTGAAGGGCGGTTGGGATAGGTTGAGAGTGGTCTAATGCGGTAAAGGGCGGTTTCTCGCGGCTGAAAGTAGGCTAGTGCGGATGAGAGGCGGATCTGGTGCAGTTGAGTGCGGTTGAGCGGTTTTGGAGCGGTTGAGTGAAACTGAAAGGGGTTGAGAGCGTTTGTGGCGGCTGTTAGGGTTTATTGCCGAGGACTGAGCTAGATCGAGGTGGTAGTGAGACACGGCAGATAGGTTACGGGCGAGAAACGAAGGGGAACGCATGGGGGGGGGGCATGGGGCCAGCTAGTGCGGGCCACAGGGCCGTCGATCACGGGCCGCGTGGCTCGCTACCGAACGGTCGTAGGGCCTGCTAATGAAAAAGGGGCCGCGGGGCCCGCTTCCTACGGTCAATCGACGGGCTACGGGTGGGGCGCACGCAGGAAACGGACGGGCGATGTGATGGGAAAAATCGATGGGCGACGGCCGACGGGAGGGGAAAATTCGACGGGCGACGGGCGACGAGAGGGGAAAAATCGATAGGCAAGCTACAGGCGACGATCCACGAGGCGCGCATTAGGACATAGCGCGCGTGAGTATGAGGCGTGCGCTAGCGATTTTGGTGGGCCCTTAGTCTATTGAGAGTGAAAATGCTAGGGGAACTTTTAGCTTGGGAAACCTTGCTCTATACCTTGTTAAAATATGAGAATGAATAGCTAGAATAAGCAAGTACAAGGGTTCATATAGCAAACCTGACCCTAGCACTAAGCAAGATGTACACCACCTGGACTAAACAATACAAACTATAACAGTTTTAGTTTGACAGATTACGAGAGCAAACTACTTCCAAGGCTATCGTGTTCAAGTAGCTTCAAGTTTAAGGATCTAAATGGCAATAGTGGTGCTTATGATATGATCAGACAGTGGCTTCTACCTCACGGAGGCTTTCAGAATTTGCCGTGTCATCATTGCACTATGTCTAGGATGATCACCAGGAATGGAGGGGTTCGCAGTACTGATGGCTCTGCTGGCATCACCCTGGACAAGCCTAAGGAGGTGCCGGTGCTCTCTGATGCTTCAGCATCGTCGGCCGTTAAGCGCACAGCGGACCTGTTTACAGAGGCGGACAAGGTTGCTCTTCAGCCTGCTGGGTCGTCACAAAGTGTGACGGAAGCGATTCGGGACTTACTTGCTACTGGTGCTGGTGACAAGTCACAGCAACCAGAAGGCGGAGATAAGGTCGCTGCAACCAGTGGAGTGACTGGCGAGACATTGCAGCAAGGGAAAGAAGAGGTGGTCAATCAGTTGTTTAAGCCTGAAGATGAGGAGGATGCGGAGAATAACTCTACAACGATAGTGAGCTAGACTACGGGGGTTGGCACGAACTACTAGGAGTGATGGTAGCTTTGCTTGGTTCCTTAGTGCTTGCACATTCACGGGAGAAATCGGCAAGAGTTTCCACTAGCAAAGTTGGAATTATAGAATGGTTCACCAAGCAATGACAAAATGACTACATCAGGCACCTAGCAACTCTACAGCCAGCCTGGTCGACCGCCAACACAGCTTGGTCGACCGCCTGTCAGCGTTGCGTAGAGGAGCCGCACCAGCACTGCGGAAAGGCGACCTGCCAACAGAGCAGGTCGACAGCGTGCCAACGCTGCAGCAGAGCGGCTGTCCAGCGTTGCCCCGTAGAACACATCAGTGCGCACGCTCGCGGGTGCGCGCAGACGATAGGCTCGACTTGCCTCGTTGGGCATCCGTCGGCTGTTGTCTACGCCTAACGAGGCACATTGACTTCGGGATACCACCCCGCAGTCGCCCTCGCCATCGCGACCTTGACGATGTTTCGTGCCTCCGCAGAACTCGCCAAGCAGGTTACCCGGTCGACCTGGTCAGCCACCAGGTGCTTCCGGTCGACCACCACTGCTTCTGGTCGACCACCAGGTCCCTCTGGTCGACCACAACTCCCGTCGAGCTACCCCTTGGTCGACGGACCGCTTCCGTCGACCAGAACAGTCAGCGGTTGTCGCCGAGCTCCCCTCGACGACTGCTGCTTACTTGTCAGGTCGACGGACTGCTCCGTCGACCTCCCGGTCGAGCTGCAGGTCAACGAGCTGCTCCGTCGACCACCCAGTCGAACTGTCCCTTTTGGTCGACGGCCCACCCGTCGCCTAGACCAGTCGGTTGCAGCTGTCGAGCTCCCTCGTCAACAACAACACCGCTGCGGTCCCCTGCAGCTCAACGAAGCCCGTCGAGCAGCTCTCCCACTGTGAATAGTCGGCTGCTACTCCCGTACATCTGACCAAGTCGTCGGCGTTGCCCAAGCGAGGGCGGGGCCAACACTCCATTCCCGTTAACACTCCCCTGCTGCACTCACGCTTGGGCCTCGAACCCACATGGCAGTACTCCACGGAGAAAACTCGTCCTCGGTGTGCACCCCACACACAGCACGCCGTCACCGCACCAGCCGTGCAGAAGGGCACGTCACCTACTGCTGCACCTTGTCGTCGCCGTCGCCGACGTCGGCCAGACGAACTTGGCCGATGGCGACAGAGCACCTGTTGAAAGCCGGAAAATGCAGCGCCTTTGTCAAGAAGTCCGCCGGCTGCTCGGTGGTCGGGATGTACTTCAGTACGAACTTCCCGTGCCTCACCATGTGCTGCAGCCAGGCGTAGCGTCGCTCCATGTGCTTGAGGTTGCCCGTCAGCCCCAAGCCCTCAGCGATCGTGATTGCCAACTTGTTGTCGACGCGGAGGATGGTCGGCTTCCCAGCGTCGAGTAGCTTGAATTTCGCAAGAAGGAAACGAAGTCGGCATCCCTCCTTGCCTGCATCCGTGGCCGCCACGTACTCTCACTCGGTTGACGACAATGTCGTGCACTTGATGCGCGAGCTCGACCAGGAGATGGCGGCCCCTCCGAAGACAAAGACATAGCCTCCCGTGCTCGCCCGGGTCTGCTTTTAGCCCACGTCGTCGGCATCCACGTAGCCGATCAGCTCCAGCGACTATGGTCCACCGCCAAACTCCAGGGCGGTGTCGCAGGTGTCCGCGAGGAAGGCGAGGCAGCGATCGACCTCGCGCAAATGCTGGTCGCTCCTCACCGTGAGGCCGCTCCTCAGCTTGCTGCAGGCAAACGCGATGTCCGGCCTTGTCGTCGTCGCCGCGAACTGCAGCGAGCCAACCTCCGGCCGGTACTCCTCCTCCTCCTCCTCGCGCTCCTGTGCCGCCTCGTCATCGAATGTCAGCTCAGCGTCGGCGTCGACCGAGACTGGCGTCTTCGGGACTCGACCACCCTGCTCCTCGTTGATGAAGCGCCTGCGCATCTTGTCGGCGTAGCCCTGCTGGTGAAGTCACAGCTTCCTTGCCGGCCTGTCTCGCACGATTTCCAGCCCAAGGTACTTCACCACCGGCGAGATCTCTTGCAGCTCGAAGGCGGCCACCAGCAGCTCCTTCAGCTCCTTCAGCATCACGGTGCTGCTGCTGGCACTGAGCAGGTTGTCGACGTAGACCAGCACCCAGCAGGTCAGTCCGTCGTCGCCGGCCTTGAAGTAAAGCGCCTCGTCGACCTGGCTCTTCTTCCAGCCAGCGCCCAGCAACACACTGTCGAGAGCCCTGTCCCACAGCAGCGGCGACTGCTTCAGCCCGTAGAGGCTCTTCAGCAGCTTACACACCCGGCCGGTCCCGTTGTCGAAGTAGTCCGGGTGGTGCATGTAGAGCACCCTGTTGAGCTTGCTCTGCAGGAAAGCGTTCTTCATGTCGAGCTGCATCAGGTTGAGGTCGAGGACGGCGACGATGCTGAGGAAGATCCTCAGCGTGACGTAGCAGCTCACCGGCGAGTACGTCTCGTCGTAGTCGGCACCGTACACCTGCGTGAAGCCCTTCACGACTAGCATCGCCTTCTCACACTCGACGGTGTCGTCGATGCGGTACTTGGTCGTCAACACCCACCGGTTCTTCGTCTGTCGTTCCACCAACACCAGCCACTTCTGGAACTCCCGCAGCACGTCGCTCTTCTTAGCGACCGACATTGGCCACACGAACCGAGTATGGCGATCCTTCAGCAGCAGGAAGTACAAGCTGCCATCCTTGGCAGCCACCCAAAATGGCCCGCACAAGTCAATGTGCACGACAGCCAGTGCCTCCTCGGCGTCCGAGCCCTTGTCGGGGAAGGTGTGCCGCGCCAGCTTCCCTCCGACGCATGAGACACACCGCGGGTCTGCACCGGTCGACAGCGTGATGTCGAGCCCAGTAGCAAGTGTCAACGGGAGTTGTGTTTGGCCCCGTCCTTGCTTGGGCGGAGCCGCGAAACCACGGGGGTCCGTGGGAGCCGCGAAACCACGGGGGTCCGTGGGAGCCGCGAAACCGCGGGGGTCAGTGGGAGCCGCGAAACCATGGGGGTCCGTGGGAGCCGCGAAATCGCGGGAGGACCGCGGTGGCCGCGAAATCGCGGGAGGACCGCGGTGGCCGCGAAACCGCGGGAGGACCGCGAAATACCCGGTCAACCATGATACCCGGGCGACGTGCGCGAAAGTCGCTGGGGGTGTTTTCTGCGAGTACGACCTCGGGGGTGGTATCCCGAGGTCGACGTGGCTGGTGGGCGCCGTCACGGGTGAAGTGTCTGCGCTGGGCATGTGACGGGAAGTTGGGCGCCAACCAGCTGCACGCACCTGCGAAGCTGGTGCACCGTTGTACCGCGGATGCATCGCTGTGCAGCCGACTTCCTGCAGCGTTGGCACACCGCGGACGGGCAACGTTGGCAAGCCGCGACTCTGCTCTGCTGGAGCACGGTCGACCAAGTCGTGCTGGCACGCGGTCGACCGTGCTGCGCTAGCAGTCGACCAACAGCCTTGCTAGGTCTGATATAGTCTGTGTTGCCAATGTTGATGTAATCACTTTGAACTTTTGTTGTGATGTTTTTTCCTAGTGAAACTCTTGCTAATTTTCCCCGTGAACTAGCAAGCAGTGTTAGCACTTGGAAACGACTAAGGAACGAACGAACGCTACGATCACTCTTGCCCCGTGCCTAGCCCGTAGTCTAGCTCCCGTTGCACTAGTTATCTCCGCAGCAACTTCATGCTTCGCCGAGCGCTTGATCGTGTCGACGCCGACGTGCGCGAGCCTCGCATGCAACCGGTCAGGGGTCGACGCCGTCGCGGAGACGATCGTTCACAGAGCCACCACCTCGGTCGACGGTGACCACGTCGAGCACGGGCGAAGGTCGGTGCAGAGGACGCGTCCGGTGTAGTGTGCTCGACCGAGCACCTCCCCGGTCGCGGTGACGAGCAGCATCTCGTCGTCGTCGCCCTGCAGCTGCACTCCGCTCTCCTTCAGTTGGCCAGCTGACAACAGGTTCGCCTATACGCCCGGAACGTAGAGCACGTCGGGGATGAGGACCTGCTTCCTGTCCTCCCCTTGTAGAACGACGGCTCTGCGACCCTCAACAGGCTGCAGCGCCCCGTTGAATCCACGTACGTGCTTCACTCCGTCGCTCGGCGCCATGTTGACGAAGACCGCCTTCGTCCCCATCAGGTGGCGGGAGCACCCGCTGTCGAACAGCACCGCCATCGGGTTGGCCTGCACAGCTGCCGCCACGGCCTAGAAGTCCTCGCCGGCCTCCGGCGAGACTGTCGGCTCCACCACGCCGACCATCGAGCACGATGCCTCTCCGTCGCCTCGGCCCTTGCCACTGGAGTTGTCGATGTCCTTCGTCGACGACGTCTTCTTCGACGACTGCTTCTCCTTGCGTGGCTTCTCATCTCGACGGGGGCGACGACTGGCCGATCGACCGCGGCCTCCATTGTTGTCGTCCTCGTCGCTGTCATCGCGGTCGGGGCACTCGAAGGAGAGATGGTCGGGGTCGCCGCAGATCCAGCACTCCCGAAGGTGGTCCAGCGGCATGAGGAAGAAAGGAGCGGCGGCTTCGATAAGTTGTCAAGGCGCTTGAGCGCTCGTCTGCGGAAATATGACATGGAGAAGAGAAAACGGGTTAGGCCGACATGGAAAGCGTTGGAGGAGCAAGTGGGGGCATTGCAACAGAAGGCGATGGCGGATCCAGGTGATGACAGCTTGCAAGGGGTACTTACGAGCTGACACGCGATGCTGAGGAGGTACTAAGACGATCGGCAGAAATTCCTGGAGCTGAGAACAGGGCTCAAGGTTCAACTGTGCGGGGAGACTCCGCAGGTTACCTGTCCGCGCTTGTCAAGAGCAGGAAGGCCAAGGTGGGGATTAAGGAGCTGGTTAAGGATGGTGTTAGTCATACTGACGCGAAGGCGGTCCTGGAGGCAGCAACACAGCACTTCAAGAGCGCCTTCGATGAACTCTCTGGGTCAGCGAGGGATGTGCCGGAGCTGCAGTGGTCACCAAGGAGGGTACTGGAAGAGGCAACTGCAGAGTCACTGGAGTTAGATTGGACGGAGAAAGAGGTGCGGACGGCAATTAGGGAGTTGGCGAATGACAAGTCCCCGGGGAGAGACGACCTGCCAAAGGGATTGTTCCACAGTCACTGGGAGGTGTTGAAAGGCCGATGATGAGGATGGTAACGGAGTTCGTTAGCACCGGTAAGCTACCGGCGGTGGCAAACGAGGCGGTTACCGTCCTGTTGCACAAGAAAGGCGCAGAGTCAGACATCAAGAATCATAGGCCGATAACACTGCTAACAAGCATCTACAAGATATTGGCGAAAGTGGTGGCGACAAGAATGAAGGTGGTGCTGCATCAGGTCATCTCGGAGGAGCAATATGGTTTTTTACCCGGGAGACGGTTGACTGATGCGGTATCGACGGTGGTAGACTTGATTGATACGGCCAAGAATGGAGACAAGGACTGGTACCTGATGATGGAGGACTTCGAAAAAACGTACGATTCGGTGCGAAAGGGGTATATGTCGAAGACGATCTCTTGGGTGGGTTTCTCGCCGCGGTTTTGTGAGCTGGATAGAGGCCTTCCACAGCAATGTTCACACAAGAATTTGCGTCAATGGGTGGACCGGTGATCAGATACAGATGCGGAAAGGGGTAAGGCAGGGGCGCCCCCTGGCGCCTTACCTCTTCTTGTGCGCGGTGGAGTCATTGAGCAGGATGATGGAAGAGAGGAAGCTGGGCATTAGGGAGAAGAGATGGGAGAGGGATGTCATATGTGGGGTACGCGGATGATACTACCTTGCTGCTGGAGGGGGAGCAACAGTTGAAGGAGGTAGACAAGATGCTACGGGAATATGCAGTGGTGTTAGGGCTGAAAGTCAACATCGGAAAATCGGCAATCCTGCCACTGGGAAAGAACACTGTCAGGCCATCACTGGCGAGGTTAGATTACAAACGGGTTGGTAAAGAAGAAGCAAAAAGGCTGCTTGGCGTGTGGGTGACACCAGACGGGAGCGCAAGAACTACTTGGGAAAAGGCCTTCGACAAGGCGGCGAGTGAATTAAGCAAGTGGCAATCTAAATATCTTACGACGGGAGCGAGGGTGACCATCATTAACAGTTACGTGATGCCAGTGTTCCTGTTCCAAGCGCAGGTGTATCCGCCCGACGATCTGCTGTGGAAGTAGGTGGAGACTACTGGAGAATTCCATATCAGCTGATCATGCTGACACGGAGAAGCACTTCCGGCTTTGGAGCGGGGGTCTGATGTACGTGCAAAGAGAACAGGGTGGTCTGGGCGTGATAGACCCGAGAGGAAGGATCGACAGTGTCGCGCTGAGGTGTGTGGGTCTGGCGCTGTAGCAGAAGTGCCCGCTCAGGCGGGGAGTGACGGAGTGCGCGGCAGGGTTGCCACTCGGGTGGGCGACACTATATGCTCACACGGTGGTGCTCAAAGGGGGAATGATTAAGAGCAAGAGATGGGCAAAGTTATGCAAGGTGGTGCTGAAGTCGACGGCGGTGCAGCTACTGGAGGTTGCTTCGCGATGGGAGGTGGAGGAGTCCTGTGCTTCAACACAAAGATTATACACAGGGGTAAGGCACCGTTCGGTGGACAGAAGCACACAATCAGGTGGAGGAAATGGAAGATGCGGGATATGGTGGTCCGGGAGTGGGACGGCACACGCGCGGTCAAAACGGTAGAGGCACTTACCCGGGAACTGGGTTGCAAGGAGGAAGCAACCATGGCGATCAAGGTGTTTTATGCGGCACCTGAGCAGTGGAGGAGTTGGCTGCTGGCGCTGTTAACAGCGAAAGAAATCGTCACGGCGTTCCCGTTCGTACGCACCGTGTTACCGAGCTGGAAGGTGTGTCTATGGGAAGTTAGTGACACCAAGGAAAGGTCGGTGGTTTTACGCGGAGTCAACAAAAAGGGTGAACGTTCCGAGTGGGACGTGAGCTTCGAGCTGCGGTGTGAGAGCGTAGTTACAGCGAAAATTCTCAAAGGTCAGTCTGTGGGCGCGGTGGGGGATCCTAGAGTAAGGCTGCTGGGGTCTACACTGTTGGCGGAGGGAGAATTGGTGCCGCTGAGGAAGCTCAGGGGGCCGAGCAAGGGGCTAGGAGCGGTTGAGGAGAAGAGAGTAGGTTGGGAAGCTCGGGCACGGGGGAGGCGAGTCAGGGACTCCATGGTGACTCCGGTCAGGGCACGGGATGTCCTACTTTGGTTACACAACCTCAATCTGCAGGTTGGGGAGAGGGTGCATTTCTTGGGGGGAAGGGTTGTGCGGAGAGGCGGAAACGTTGGACCACTGCTTGCTCAAGTGCGTGTACGTGGTACTGGTGGCAGCTGCGGTCAAATCAGCAATTAGCATGATGCAGCCAGCAAGACACGTGGAGTGCCTGGCGGACCTCCTGTTCGGGGCAGAAGCGATGAAGTCCGGTTTTCCGAAGGCTACCCTAGTGGCAGTGGCAGTGCATCAAGTGTGGCAAGGGAGATGTGACGAGTCAATGGGCAGAGCGCGGAAATCCCTGGTTCAGAAGGTGCTTTGGAGGATCAATGTCGAATTCAACAAATACGTTCGGGTGTTCTGCGGGAAGCCTAGCAAGCAGGCTAGGAAAGATAGGGCGAGGTGGAAAATAACGGACGACGAGGCACGGGCGATGCAGAGAATCTGTGACAACGAGGCGCTGGGGCTGAGGTGCCAGGCGGGCTTCCAGTCCATCTGATCGAACCCGAGGACTTTCACCAGACCACCGTAGGTTCGCGGGGGAGGGCTGGGTAACCACCTAGCTTGAGCCCTGATGATTCAGTTACGACTGAGTGTTTTGCTTGTACATCCTTTTGTATAAAGCTTTCAAAAAAAAAAAAAAAAAAAAAAAAAAAACGACGAAATCGTCTTAGGGCTCGAAGCTTTTTACATAACTGTAAATACAATTTTCTACAGCTTATATACCTGTACATAATACTGTATCATGACACTGAGCTGGTGTTTTTTTCCTACGTGCCAAAGATCCAGAGAAATCTTTCAATTCTCAGGTTTTCCTTCAACGACTGCGCTACCACTACTCTTACAATTATACCAAGTGAACATACAGGTAAAGTGACTTTGCAACGAATCTGACACCTCCTTAGAGTTGGCTCGTCCTTTTTTTCTCCCTCCTTCTTCTCGCTGGTTGAGCTATGAGAGAACGAGGAATGATTGACCAAGGAATGAGTGTGATACAAATATGAAACCCTAGAATTGTGTACCCCTTAGTATCTAACCCGCTACAGCCTACACAGGCTAGATCATATAAGTCTGACACACCCCCATAGGCAAAGTGGGGGAGAACAAGGGGTCACAAGACCAGTCAAGCAAAGCAAGGCAAAGCAAGCTCAGGGTGGATCACAACGTCACCACACATTCCGAGCACAAGTTCAAGGCCACAAGGCCAGTTCACATGCAAGATCATATATAAAGGTAAACAAGCAAGTGCAGGTATAGATAGATCACAGTACAAGCAAGGTCAAGAAGTCAGCAAGTGAGGCCAAGTAGGCACAAGACCTAGCATCGTACAAAAGCGCTGATGATCACAAGGCGCAAGTGCCTTGGTAAAGATATCAGCAGTGTTGGCCTGAGAGGCCACGTAAGCAAGGCGCAGCTGACCACGCTGCTGCAGCTCACGAGCAAGGCAGTAGCGAAGAGCAATGTGCTTCGTTCTGTGCTCCAGTCTATGCTCCCGACACAAGGCCAGCATGGCCTTGTTGTCTACGTACAGAATTGGAGGAGAACAAGGCGGCTCTCCTAGGTCAGTCAGCAGGTAGGTGAGCCAGCGTAGCTCCTGTGCAGCCATGGCCCCTGCGTAGATCTCAGCCTCACAGCTGGAGCCGAGAACAGAAGACGAGCGGGTAGACCGCCACGAAACAGAGCCGGAACCAAGGCTGAAGGTGTAACCCTGTGACGACCGCTGCGTAGCCTGGTCGTCAGCCCAAGAAGCGTCTGCGTGACCAGTGAGGACCACTGAACGCCGCCCTCCAAGCACTAGCCCCATGCTCGACGTACTGCACAAGTAGCGCAACACCCTCTTCGCAGCAGCCATATGCTCTGGTCGGTGTCTCCCAGGAGCAACATAGCGTGCCAAGATGCTAAGAGGGTATGCAAGGTCAGGTCGAGTGCAGGTCATCAGGTACATGAGGCAGCCAACAAGCTCTGGGTACGGGCCACTCGGCTCTACGGACTCATCCGAAGGCAGAGCTGAGAGCGAGTGGCGAGTAGACAAAAGAGTGGCCTGAGGCGAGGAGTACGTGAAGTCGAAGCGCTGAAGGACCTGCTGCACCATGTGTGACTGAGTCAGGGTAATGGTGCGCTGTGCTCTGTCCCGGGTGATCTGCAAGCCAAGGTAGCTGCGCAGTTCACCCAGGTCTGTGCACGTGTGTCTCTTCTGCAGCTCGGACTTCACGTGGGCGAGTCCAGCAGTGTCAGCAGTGGCAAAGACTAAGTCGTCGACGTACACGAGGATGTAGAACGGCGGCAAAGAGGTGTCGGTGCGTAGAAACAGCGACGGGTCGGCAGTAGAAGGAGCAAACCCAAGAGCCGCAAGTGTAGTTCTCAGTGTGTCGTGCCACTCACGGGGCGCCTGGCGGAGACCGTAGACTGGCCGCCGGAGGCTCCACTGGGTACCAGGAGGAAACGACCCAGTGAAGCCAGGTGGGCGGCGCAGCCAGATCTCCTCGTGCAGGCTGCCCTGCAAGAAAGCTGTGCTGAAGTCAAGAGAGTGAAGCTCGTAGTCGCGCTGAGCGGCTATGTGCAGCAGCACCCGAAGAGTGGTCATCTTCGGGGTGGGAGAGAAGGTCTGAAAGTAGTCAACTCCCTGCCGCTGACTGAAGCCTCGAGCCACGTAACGCGCCTTGAAGACAGGCGGAGAACCGGGCGGCCGCTTCACCCTGAAAATCCACATGCCACTGACGATGTTCGCCCCAGGTGGGGGAACCTCGTCGACGTAGGTGCCTGTGGACTTCCAGGAAGCCATCTCTGCGTCCATGGCTGACTGCCACTGTGAGGAGTAGGGACCCTCGATCGCCTCAGCGTACGATCGAGGAGTCGGGATGTCTGGTGCATCCGGGTCTCCCTTAGGGGCAATCAGCACGGACACGAGATGAGGCAAAGCAGCAGCAAAACACTGGAACTCCTCCTGCCTGTCCTCAAGGACGTCCGTGCTAAGAGCACACTCACCTCCGACGGACGGAGGACAGACAGACTCAGACTCAGCAACAAGACTAGCGGCGTAGTCTAGACGACAGCGAGCAGCAAAGTCGACAAGCTCAGCAACTAAGGCAGACGCAGCAGTGGACTCAAAAGAAGGGTCAGTGACAACAGTAGCCAGGAGACGCGTGACAGTAGGACTGGCAGCACGAAGAGAGTCAGACTCCGGGTCAGCAAGAGTAGGAAGAGAGGACTCTGGAGGAGACGGCAACGGGACTTGCAGAGGAGCAGTGGAAGGACGCAGTGCCATCTGGTGTGTGCCTGGGACGGCAGGAGGACGCGGACGCGGAACACGACGACTAGTACGAGCAGCACGAACAGGCGACGCAGGACGAGACGCAGGCTCACGACGCTCAGCAAGACCTCCAGTACGACCAGTGTAGGGAGAAGGAGCAGGCAGCGGGGAGGCGGGCTGTAACTGTGACTCAGACAAGACAGGTGGCGGACACTCTAAGGAAGGAGCAGGACCAGCAGAAGGCGGGAGACGAAGAACCTGCTCAAGGAGCGGAACGAAGTACGGCCGTGGCCGCACAGCGCCTCCAGAGCCAGCAGGGACAGCACCAGCACCCCCAGCGGCAGTACCAGCACCAGTAGTACCCCCAGCTGCAGCACCGCCAACTCCAGCACCCTCAGAAGCACCAGCGCCAGCAGCACCTCCAGCGCCAACACCCCCAGCAGCTCCAGCTCCAGCCGGACCACCGGAAGACTCGACAGCCACAGCTCCAGCACCTCCAGTAGCACCTGCTCCAGAAGCTCCACCAGCAGCTCCAGCACCACCAGTAGCTCCAGCACAAGGAGCACCCCCAGGCCCAGCAGCTCCAGTACCTCCAGTACGAGCACCTCCGGAACCCGTGGCACCAACACCCTCAGTAGCAGCAGAACCGCCAGCGCCAGCAGCACCTCCAGCTCCAGCAGCACGGCTCCAGCGCCGAGCAAACCACTCGCGCAGCTCCTGAGGAGAGGGGAGCTCCCGCCGGGACGAAGCACCCAAGGGACCCCCAGACCCAGCACCGCCAGACTCCACACGAGTAGGCCCAGCACCCTCAGGCTCCACACCCCCATGCTCCACACCCCCAGGCTCAGCACCCCCAAGCTCAGCACCCCCAGACTCAGCACCCCCAGGCTCGGCACCCCCAGGCCCAGCACCCCGAGCAGCACCAGAGTCAACAGCTACCTCGACAGGCTCGACTGCGTCAACCTGAGACACACCTGAGGGGGTCTACCGGGGGGGGACCTGGCGCGAGGAAGAGCGGCGGCGGGGGGAGGGGCGCAGTGCGGCAGGGGAAGAGACGGTAGTAAGGAACCGACTCATCAAACGTGACGTCCAGGGAGGACAGAACCCGGCGCGAGGTGGGGTGGTAAAACTGCCAACCAGGCACGTCAGGGGGGAAGCCAAGGAAGACGCAGGGAACAGCACGGGGGGGCCGCTTGTCCGCAGACAAGTCGCGGACAAAAGCCCGAGATCCCCAGACACGAAACGCAGACGCATCGCCAACCTTCCCCGTCCACCGCAGAGTAGGGGAGGTTTCCGGCAAGGAGACTCGGGGCTAAAGGTTGATCTGATGCGCCGCGTACCGAACCGCGAACGGCCACAGAAAATGGGGAGCAGCCGCATGAATCATGGACGTACGAGCGACGTCCATGACCATGCCAATGCGGCGCTCAGCAATCCCATTTTGCTGTGGAGAGGCCGGAAGCGTGAATGTCTGGCGGATGCCCTGTGCACGACAGAAGGCTCCCAGAAGGCCAGAGGAAAACTCTCCGCCTCTGTCAGAGTGCAGACGCAGAACAGGAAAGTTCGAGCCGAAACTCTCTCTGAGCTGGAGACGAGCTGCGCGGATCCAGTCGATCAACACCTCAGTGACGTCACCCTTGCTGCGCAAGGGGAACACCGTGGTGTAACGCGAGTAGTCGTCAACCACCAACAGGAAGTAACGCTCGTGACCCTGGCCACGAACGCAGGCGGGGCCCCACACGTCCATGTGAAGAGTCTGCAGCGGAGCCTCTGTCGGAGGAAACTCGGAGGAGTGAGGAGCGGCGCGCTGCCGCCCCTCGACGCAGGGAACGCAGGTAGGGGCAGGCCCCGGAGGGAGGGGAGGGAGGGACCGGGGGAGACCAGAGACAAGGTAACGGGAGGCCATGCCTCGGAGACGAGGCAGGGAGGGGTGACCAAGGCGGTGGTGCCAGAGGAGAGTCCGGTGGGACAGGAGACGACACGAGCAGGGAGCAGACTCAGGACCAGATCTGGACGCTGCAGCAAACACCTGACCCGACGCAGGTACAGTGGGTCACCTGCTGACTCGCAGGAGTGAACTGGTCAACCCCCCCATCCTGTAGGTCAGCACCACTCACCAAGTTCGTAGAGAACGAGGGGAGGTAGAGACCTGACAGGGTGCCAGAGGGGGCCGCCGGACACGGTAAGACAGTGGAGAAGTGGGCAAGGACAGGACCCCCAGAGGGGTCCGCCAGGGAGACCGCAACTGGCCGACTAAGCGGCGTAAGCGTGGTGCGGTCTCGAAAGAAGGAGCGGGAAGCACCCGAGTCAAGGGTGAAGGTGTGTAAGGCCTGAGCCAACGTGGTACCTGAGAGAGCAGACTCACCAGCACCTGGGGCAGCAGACTCACCAGTACCTAGAGCAGCAGACGTGTTGGGTGCAAATTTACATTGCACGACATCCTGCCGTCTGTTTGTACGAGTATGCGTGTGCGAATGCATTTGGGTGTGAATGGAATGTTCGTGTGTTTGTTTGCTTTCGCAATTTTCGCTTGAAGCATTTGCAGGTACTCGCGCATTGTGCGCTTTGGCACAACATTGTACGCGCTATGAACAGTACAAGCTGAAAGGACGAGCTCGCAAAGGAACCCAAGATGGAAGCTTTGCGGTTCGGTTGAATTGATTGTGCAGATTCAGTTCTATCCAACTCGAAATTGTACTGTTTTGTTTGGTTGACTATAGTGTAGCAGGGCAGGCACTATAGGAGTACAATTTAGGTGAAGGCTGGATGTTGTTTGTCTGTATCTGCATGCTACAGGGCCAGGGGAAACCAGCGGAACCAGCTTTTGGCTGGTTGGGCAAAGACGAAACAGGTTCTGTATTTAGGACCTGAACCTGGTTGTTGTTTTCCCAGGTTGGAAAAACAGAACCAGAGGTTGTTTACCAACCTACCACCTGCTGTTTTGTCTAGCCTGGTTGGTTCTGTTGCTTGGAATTATTTGGGATCATCCCTGGTTGTTCCCAGGTTCATTCCCAAGGTCCTTGCTAGCTAGAACTATTTATTCCTTCTCTGTTTGTACCTGGATATAGTCAATTTGATTCAAGCGAATTCCTCCCTTCCTGGAATTTCGTTTCTACGCGGTGCGATGGCAGAATGCTACCCGAGTCAACGCTAGTACGCTAGCACTCCAACACTAGGCAAACGCTGTCCGAGCCATAACTTCGTAATGGCAGAACTTTTTGCGAGGCAACTTGGTTCATTTTAAAGCTATTGGAGTGAGCTTCGATATAGCAAATTCTCAGCTTAATCCGATCGACGGTCTGCACGATACGCTGCGCGACGTTCAAGGTACTCTTGCTGTTTTGACTAAGTCCCTCTTGATCCCTCTCTCTACAAACTCGGACCCGAGGATAGGGGCTGGTCTTGTACCAGGCACCCAAGGACCCTTGGAGGTGACCCCGAGGAGAGGTTTTAAGTTTGATAAAGTCTTAATAGCTTGAGTTTATTAGGCCCTTACACCAACAAGCTGGTATCAGAGCTGCATTATAGTGATCCTCGTCAAAGGTAGCTATGGCGGGCAACACCTCGACGGGAGCTGGTGAATCTTCAGCCCAAGATCGTAGCGGCAGCCATGATTCTGGTGTTTCAGCGCCAAGGGGAGCGCGAACAAACCAGGGCTCGCTGGTCAAGGAGGTGCTGAAGAACTTCACCGTCGAGAAGTTCAATGGTGAGGGCTATGATGATTGGGCCTGGAAAATGCAATTGTATTTCCGTCAGATCGGTTTGCTGAAACTAATGATTGGGGAGGAGCCTAGACCGAGTGACCCCACGCTGCAGGAAGATTGGGACGAGCGCTCCTTGGCTGGCTATTACTTGATGTCGCAGAGTTTGGAGCTGAACCAGCGTCACCACGTCATGCACCTGCTGCCGGAGGTTGAGTGTTGTCCGAAGGCGTGGACCGTGTTGAAGGAGCTGCACGCCCCGACCTCCGTTGTTGCAACGTCGATGCTGGAGAGGGAGCTGTCCGCGTTGCGCCTGAGCGAGGGAGAGCCGGTGCAACCTGTCCTGGACAAGATGCGCGACCTCTACGCAAAGTTGGCGACCGCGGGAATCACCTACCCGGAGCAGACCAAGTGCTTGAAGATGCTCTCGCTGTTGCCGGAATCGTGGCTTCAATTCACGAGCGGATTGAGCCTGCCGCAGAACCAGAGCTCGTGGACACTCGAGTGGGTGCGGACAAAGATTCTGGAGGAGGACTTCCGTCGCCGCCAACTAAGGGGTGGAGACGATGGCAGCAGCGGCTACGGGATGCAAGGGAGCCGACGTGGCAGAGGACGTGGCTTCGGTGGTGCTGGACGCGGTGCAAAGAAGGACGACGACTCCAACGACCAACAAGGAGGTACCGGTTGGGGTCGTGGTGCGAAATCTGGACGTGGGGGCAAGTCGGGTGCTGGTGGCAAAATGAAAGGGAGTTGCTGGTATTGTGAGAAGGAGGGGCATCCCTGGTTTTTGTGCTATAAGAAACCCGATGGATGGACCCCCCAGAATCGTCACCAGGATGGCGGCGCGCGGAGGAACCAGAAAAACGGCGCGAGCATGGTCGCCGATTCGTCCGACAACAACCCGAAGAGCAACGGTGGTGCGGAAAAGAAGGAGCGCACCGCGGGCCAGTTCTTCCATATTGGAGAACAGGGGGAGCAAGGAGACGCATCTGCCAAGGTTGGAGCAGAGCTGCACCCTCTGGACTATTGGGTGTTGGACACGGGCGCTGCTTGGACGATGACGCCGCGCAAGGACCTGCTGGACCTCGTACGAGCTGCACCGATCAACGAGGTGTGCTCCGCCTCTGGACACGCGCTGAAGGTGGCTGGTGCGAGACGAGCTGCGTTTAAGGGAGCGGATGGCAAGCCGGTGGTGCCGCACGACGTTCTCCTCGTTCCTGAACTCAAGGCCAACCTCATCTGCCTCCGTAAGCTTGCCAAGGCTGGGATGAGCACTAGCACGGATGGGGCACGCACTTACAAGGGGCAGCTGGGCAATCGGGTGCTTTGGGATCTGCACGAGAGCACGGACGTGTACAGATCCATGTGGCAGCTGCCGGCGTTGGCGTGGCATGATGGGGGGCAGGCTGGAGAGGGGTCTGCATCCAAGGGGGAGTGCAACGCCTTTGGAGGGGTTGGTGTGAAAGTGTCGGCCAGATCTGGGGAGACGGATTGGGCAACGGCACACCGACGCTTGGGGCATGTGGCAATGCCCTTGTTGAAGCAGTTGGAGAAAGATGGAGCCGTTAAGGGTCTGAAGCTGAACGGACAGCCATCTGATGAGAATTGTGAAATCTGTTTGCTCTCAAAGTTTACCCGTTTCCCCTTCCATAGTGTGGCTGGCAGGAGCAAGAAGCCATTGGAGCTGGTCCACATGGACTTGGTGGGGCCGCTGCCGGTTCAGGGGCATAAGGGGGAGCGGTACTTTCTGACCATAGTGGATGATTGGAGCAGGCTTATGTGGGCATATCCGCTGAAGCAGAAGGACCACGCCGCCTCTACGATACGGGATGATTGGCTGCTATTCGTGGAGAAGCAAGCGGAGTGTGTGGTGAAGCGGATTAGGACAGATCGGGGTGGTGAGTTCCTTGGAGCTGAGATGACGGCCTGGCTCAAGAAGCAGGGCATCCAGAGGGAGCTGACCACGGCTACACCCCACAGTCTAACGGTGTAGCAGAACGGGCGAACCGGACAATTCTGGAGACAGCTAGGGCGCTGCTCATAGAATCTGGGCTGGGCAACTCGATGTGGTCCCATGCTGTTCGGCACGCTACCGTCGCTAGGAACAGGGTACTCACAAAGGTTGGGGATGACTCGTGGGTGCCGTTGGAGAGGTGGCTTGGGAGGAAGCCGCCAGTGGACATGCTGAGGGTGTTCGGTTGCATGGTAGTCGCCCACGTCCCCAAGACCTACCGCAGTAAGTTGGGGGCAAGTGCAATCTGGTGTGTGCATTTGGGGCTGGCTGCTGAGAGCAAGGGATGGCTGCTGTGGGAACCATCCAAGGGTGTGTTGTTTGACAGCAGGGATGTGAAGTTTGTTGAGGGCATGATGTATGGGAGCTGGGAGAAACAGCCGGAGGCCAGGGTGTCCCAGCAAATGGAGCAGATCACCATGCAGCTGGACCTGACTCCTAGTGTGTGGGAGGAGGGAGAGCAGGTAGCTGCAGAGGGTGGTGATGGAGAGAAGGTACAGGAGTCATCTGCTGGTGGAGAAAATGATGTGGAGACTAGCACTAGTGGAGCTGCTGGATCCAAGGGAGGAGAGCAGCAGCAGGGGAAAACTAAGAAGCCGAAGGGTGTTGTTATGAAGGGATGGGAGACACCCGTCTCCAGGCCAGGACGTACCCGTATGGCTACTAAGAAGTTGACTGCAGGAGCTGATGTAGCAGAGCAGCAGCTTGGGACAGAGGAGGCATTGCTGATTCTACCTCATGGCTATGACCCGGATGAGGAGGATGAACCTGCCTACTGTTTTCTTGCCCCTGCACCAGAGGAACCAGCTAGCATGGAGGAGGCATTAGCTGGACCAGATAGGGAGAAGTGGCTGGTTTCTAGGGATGCTGAGTACCAGAGCCTACTAGAGAATGGGACATGGGATCTGGTGGTGCTGCCCGATGGGAAGAAAGCTGTACAGTGCAAGTGGGTGCTAAGGATCAAGACCGATGACAAGGGACGGGTCACCATCTACAAGAGTAGGCTGGTGGCTAAGGGGTTTATGCAGAAGGAGAAGCGGGACTTCAATGAGATTTTTGCTCCCACTGCCAAACCCCCTACCCTTCGTGTCTTGTTCGCAGATGCAACCGTTAGTGGGAAATGTTGGTGCAACCCTACGGTTTCCACTCGGCTTGTTGTCCGTGTGCGTGCATGCGTGTGTGCATGGAATGGAATGAGTGCATGAAATAAATATATATTTCATGCTTATAAGAGTGTGTGAATGATGGGTCATGATGTCAAGTGTGTGTGTCAAGTCAATAGCGAATTATCGCTAGTCGCGTGTAACGTGGTCATTTTGTGTGTTCCGCGTGGTTTCTATTTTGTCGTGCGCGGTTTCTATTTTGTCGCTTGTCGAACGTTCGGCGTGTTGCAGGTGTGTGCAGCAGACCCATCAAGAACTCAAGGATGAGTTTGTGATGAAGAACCCGAGCCCTGGTGTCAACATTCAAGTAATCGCGAAGCCCGCGAAAAAGGGTACACCCCAAGATATTGAAGAGGTTACATTACTTTGCGTAGTGTAACATTTCACTTGGTGTAGGCCCTAGTGAAGGGTAGTTTCGAGACCCTTCGTGGTTGGGGACAGTGTGGCACTGTTCCACATCACTGTACCTCGGCTCTTGGGGTTTGTAGGAGTTGGGAGTCATTCCCAACTCGTAACTCTCCCTAACTCTTCCTATCTTGTGTTCTAAGACTATAGTGGCTGCCATAGTGCCGTTCGATCAAACCAACGCTGTGTCGTCAATACTTGGTCAAATCGTGCGATCTAAATTGCCTAGTGTAGACAACAATAAGACGCTCCAGATCCAAGTTGAATCAAGTCATTTGAAGTTGTGATCAGAACGCTATGAACGTTTGAAGCCGCTGTGCAGAAATCCGACTGTGCACCCTATCTTTCGTTTTAGGCACATTGGAGCCTACTGTGACTATAACAAGTGGTATCAGAGCCCCTTGGAGCAGTTTCGACAATTGCTGGACCTGAGGAAAGGGGTGGCAGAGGTGCTGGTGGCAGAGGAGAAGCCCAAGCTCAAGGCCAACCCCGTGACTCAGCCATGGCGACCGTGCAACCAAGTGTTGGCCCATCTAGGGATGAGCCTAGAGTGTTTGGCCTTGACAAGTTCAATGGTGACAACTTTGCTGAGTGGTCCTTCAGAATGGAGAACATATTTGACCACTATGACCTGCTGGAGGTGATGGAAGGAACGGAGAAGCGTCCCGAGAACGACCCGGAGAAGAGCCCGTGGGTGCGGAAGAGCGCACAAGGCTACCTCCTACTTGGGCAAGCGTTGGGGAGCAGCCAAATCCGTCACATCAAGCCTTTCCAGCGTGAACCAGAGAAGGGACCAAAGGCATGGGCTGCTCTCAAGGGTGTACACGCTCCTGCAACAGCGGCGGTAGCTGTGGTGTTGGAACGGCAAATGGCGATGTTACGAATTGAAGAGGATGAATCGGTTGAAGAAGGGGTGCAGAAATTCTTCGACTTGTTGACGCGGCTTGAGGGAGCGGATTTGAACTATAGTGAGCTCCAAAAGAAGACCAAGTTGCTGGCCCTACTCCCCGAATCATGGTCCTTGCTCATCATCAACCTGAATCGCGACTTGCCCCGCCTCTCGCTCGAAGACGTGAAGCGAGCTATCCTTCAAGAGGATTTCCGCCGCCGTGAGTTGGCGAGTGCGGATGGCGCTGGGGCAGCGAGCATCGGCCGTGGTTATGGTCGAGGAAGAGGTTGAGGACGAGGGGGAGGAAGGTTTGGTGGCAGCCACTTCGGCGGAGGCCGCGGGAGTGGCGGTTACGGCAGTGACGACAAGAGCTACGGGCGCGGTCGCGGCCGATTCGACGGCGAATGCCATTATTGCCACAAGAGCGGACATATGTGGCGCGATTGCTACAAGCTCCCTGATGGTTGGACCCCTGCTCAAGGCCAGGAGGGTAGAGGAGCAGGAGGAGGGAGAGGAAGAGGCCGTGGAGGCCGTGGCGGTCGCGGTGGCGGAGCTGCAAACATGAAGAGCGGAGACAATGACAAGGACCCGAGCAACGATCGGTACCCGGGTCTATTCTATTTCGTGTCGATGCAAGTACCGACTGGTCCAGAGAAGGATGAAGGCTTTGAGGAGCCAGCAGCTGTGGGGAAGGTGACCCTACACCCCCTGGACTATTGGGTGATCGATAGTGGCGCTACCTATAGCATGACACCTCGCCCGGACTTGCTCACCGAACTCGAACCGTCACCGGTGAAGCATGTCACATCGGCTTTGGGGCAGCGAGCGGAGGTGAAAGGCATGGGCAAGGCCATGTTTAAGGGTGCTGATGGGAAGATGGTGGGCCTCAAGAATGTGCTTTGGGTGCCCAGCCTTGCTGCCAACCTGATTTCCGTGCGGCGGTTGGCAAAGGCCGGCATGGACACGAACTCGAAGGGAGCCAAGACCTACACCGCAAGGCTTGGCGATCGGATTCTTTGGGACCTCCATGAGGACAGAGATGTCTACAACGAGATGTGGCAGATCCCTATGGTCCCAATGCCTAAGGAGAGGCAGGTGGCAGCAAGCGTCAGCACCAAAGGTGGAGCGGTTGGTAGCGGCGATTGCGCGGACGGTCGCGCTAAGGAGAAGGAGTCCAAGATGTGCAATCTTGGAGGGACCAGCAAGCTTGGTGAACCTATGGAGAGAGGTGCAGCAGCCAAGGAGCAGCAAAAGGGTGAGGAGAACCCCGAGGCAGCAGCGGAGGAGGATTACGGAGAGAGTATGTGGGGCGCTATTGCGAGCGCGGCATTCTCCAATCCAACTTCGGCTACGGGGGAGTGTGATTGGCTCACCTTGCATCGGCGCATGGGGCATGTGGCCCTGCCCATCTTGCAGCAGCTAGTGAAGAATGAGATGGTTGCTGGCATACGTGTGAAGGGGGAGCCCGATGAGGTACTTGGCTGCCCGACGTGCATGCAAGCCAAGGTCACCCGTTTCCCATTCTCTAGTTCGGAGGCAACGGCTAAGGCACCACTTGATGAGGTGGTGATGGACGTGGTGGGCCCCCTGAAGCTTGGAGCTGCTGGAGCTGAGTACTTCCTCACTATTTTGGACGTCTACACCCGTATGACTTGGGTGTACGTGCTGGCCAAGAAGAGCGACGTGGCTGAAACGTTGAAGGCGGATTGGCTCCCGATGGTGGAGCGGCAACAAGACCGTCTAGTCAAGTCAATCCGCACCGATTGAGGGGGAGAGTTCCTGAGCAAGGAGTTTGGGTTGTGGCTGAAGAAAAATGGTATTCGGCACTCCCTCACCATGCCATACTCCCCTGCAATGAACGGCATCGCCGAGCGAGCGAACCGCACAATCACGGAGGCGGCACGCGGGTTGCTCATTGAAGCCGGGCTACCCGACTATTTCTGGCCTGATGCGGTGCGGAGCGCGTGTGTGGCCAAGAACAGAGCCTTGACTCATGTGGGAGCAGACAAATGGGTGCCCTATATGGAGTGGCTAGGAAGGAAGCTAAAGGTGGACATGCTTCGGGTGTTCGGGTGCATGTGCATGGCGCTCGTGCCTAAGCATCTTCGGCACAACAAGCTTGGTGCCAAGGCGGTGTGGGCCGTGCACTTGGGCATGGCTCAAAACAGCAAGGGATGGCTTCTTTGGGACCCATTCTCCAAGAAGTTCTTGGTGAGCAGGGACTGCAAGTTCATGGAGAACATCATGTACAAAGATTGGAAGGCGGAGAATGAGGCGAAGATAGGCGTGCGGTTTGGGGAGGTGAAGAGTTCCGGTTTGGAGCATGTGGAGCTGCCTTTGGAGCTGAGCAGCGGCAGCACAACCACGAGGCAATCCTCCCTTGTGAATGGGGGAGAGGAGGCCAATGATGCAGAGGAAGAACAGGAGGAGGTGCAGCAAGTGAGCGAGCGTGCACCGTCACTCCCTTCCCGCACTACAAGTGCTCCACGGATTCGAGCCACACCGCAACAACGCCAAGGCCTTCAAGTCCCTGCAGCTGAGGAGGAAGGGGGAAGAGGAGAGTTCAACCCCCTAATAGGCTGACCTATGATGCGCCGGGAAAGCAGGGCAAGACAGCCCTGGCCGAGGAGTGTGCCTTCGCGTTCTTCTCTCCGGTGGAGATGCCGGGAGAACCAGCAACTCTCAAGGAGGCTTTGGAGAGTAGTGATGCTGAGGAGTGGAAGAAGGCCATGGAGAGTGAGCTGAAGAGCATCGAGGAGAACGACACATGTGAATAGGTGGAGCTGCCGGAGGGGCGTACGGCGATAACGTCCAAGTGGCTCTTCAAAATCAAGTCGGATGCCGACGGCAAAATCGAGCGCTACAAGTCTAGGCTTGTAGCCAAGGGGTACCAGCAGAAGGAGAAGTTGGACTTCAAGGAGCTGTTTGCCCCTGTGGTGAAGCCGACGACGCTGCGAACCCTATTCGCGGGAGCCGCCATCAAAGGATGGGTAGTAAAACAAATGGACATCGTAACGGCATTCCTTAACGGCATCCTTGAGGAGGAGATTTTTATGGCGCAGCCAGAGGGGTTTGATGATGGTAGTGGCAGAGTGTGGAAGCTGAAGAAGGCCCTCTATGGGCTGAAGCAGGCCCCTAGGCAATGGTACATGAAGCTGCGCGAAGTGTTGGAGGAAATCGGCTTCACTCCCTCAACGGCCGATCACTCCTTGTTCATGCTTGGCGAGGGGGAGCAGAGGAGCTTCATGGTGGTTTATGTGGATGACATTCTCATATTCTCACCCTCCTGTGACCTTGTGAAGGAGGTGATGCTGAAGCTGCATGACAAGTTCAAGTGCAAGTCCCTTGGTGACGTGAACTTCTACCTTGGGCTCCACATCGAACGAGACGTGGAGAAGCGGAGCATGCGAGTGCACCAACGGAAGTACCTGGAGGCGTTGGCTGCCAACTTTGGCCACAGTGAAGGTCATGTGGCTTCTCCCTTTCCCTCTGGGTTCAAGTGTGTGAAGGGACCAGAGGAGGAGAGCGTTTGTGAAGAGGAGAGGCGCCGTTTTCACTCGTTGGTGGGCAGCCTCATGTATGCGGCGGTAAACACCCGACCGGACGTCGCGTTTGCTACCGGGCAGCTAGCTAGGGTATTGCAATGCCCTAATGAGGAGCAGGTAGCAGCTGGAATGAGGGTGGCCAAGTATCTTGGCCAAACACCGACCGTTGGGCTGCAATACTCGGCGGCGGCACAAAGGCGCCAAAAGGGCGCGGATGGTGTTGAACCCGGGCGTTTGTTCCTCACCGCCTACTCGGATGCTTCATATGCATCGGAACCAGAGGACATGACAAGTGTGGGAGGCTTCATATGCTGTGTTGGTGGAGGCCCAACTGCTTGGGAGAGCAAGAAGCAGGTTGACCAAGCTTTGAGCTCGGTGGAGTCCGAGTACATGGCACTCTTCCGTGCGGTACGGGAGATTGTGTGGCAGTGGCGTTTGTTGGCTGAATTGGGGGAGGAGCAGCAAGGACCTACCCCACTGTACTGTGACAGCCAGGGTGCCATTGCTCTTGCTAAGAACCCTGTGTTGCATGGACTCACGAAGCACATGAGGGTGAAGTGGCATTGGACGAGGAGCATGGTGGCCGCGGGTGAAGTTGAGTTGCGCTACGTGAAGACCACGGGGCAACCGGCTGACATGATGACCAAGAGGCTGGTAGAGCAGCAGCATTGGAAGTGTTGCAAGCTGGTTGGGATGGCTCTGAACTAAGAGGGCAAGATCCTAAGGCCAACAATCCGAGGGGGAGTTTGTTGGTGCAACCCTACGGTTTGCACTCGGCTTGTTGTCCGTGTGCGTGCATGCGTGTGTGCATGGAATGGAATGAGTGCATGAAATAAATATATATTTCATGCTTATAAGAGTGTGTGAATGATGGGTCATGATGTCAAGTGTGTGTGTTAAGTCAATAGCGAATTATCGCTAGTCGCGTGTAACGTGGTCATTTTGTGTGTTCCGCGTGGTTTCTATTTTGTCGTGCGCGGTTTCTATTTTGTCACTTGTCGAACGTTCGGCGTGTTGCAGGTGTGTGCAGCAGACCCATCAAGAACTCAAGGATGAGTTTGTGATGAAGAACCCGAGCCCTGGTGTCAACATCAAGTAATCGCGAAGCCCGCGAAAAAAGGGTACACCCCAAGATATTGAAGATAGTTACATTACTTTGCGTAGTGTAACATTTCACTTGGTGTAGGCCCCAGTGAAGGGTAGTTTCGAGACCCTTCGTGGTTGGGGACAGTGTGGCACTGTTCCACATCACTGTACCTCGGCTCTTGGGGTTTGTAGGAGTTGGGAGTCATTCCCAACTCGTAACTCTCCCTAACTCTTCCTATCTTGTGTTCTAAGACTATAGTGGCTGCCATAGTGCCGTACGGTCAAACCAACGCTGTGTCGTCAATACTTGGTCAAATCGTGCGACCTAAATTGCCTAGTGTAGGCAACAATAAGACGCTCCAGATCCAAGTTGAAACAAGTCATTTGAAGCTGTGACCAGAACGCTATGAACGTTTGAAGCCGCTATGCAGAAATCCGACTGTGCACTCTATCTTTCGTTTTAGGCACATTGGAGCCTACTGTGACTATAACAGGAAATTCATCATTCAGATGGATATATCAACGGCATTCCTCAATGGGATTTTAGAGGAGGATGTGTACATGACGCAGCCGCCTGGGTATGAGGATGGTACGGGCAGGGTGTGCAAGCTGAAGAAGTCCATCTACGGCTTGAAGCAGGCGCCACGCTGCTGGTACCAGAAGTTGGCAGCTGTTTTAGAGGAGATGGGATTCAGGACCAGCAGCTGTGATGAGAGCCTCTTTCTCAAGGGGGAGGGGGAGAAGCTGGTGCTGTTTCTGGTCTATGTGGACGACATTCTTCTCTTTAGCAGCAGCATGAAGGAGATCCAGAATGTGCAGCAGCAGCTGATGGAGGACTTCAAGTGCAAGAACCTTGGGGAGGTAAAGTACTACCTCGGGATGCACGTGGAGAGGGATCTGGATCACAGGTGGTTGAAGCTGCACCAGGAGAAGTTCATCAAAGAGCTGGGGGAGAAGTATGGGATTGAGAATGAGCGCAAAGTTGCAACTCCCCTGCCAGCAGAATTCAAGCTTGTGAAAGCTGCAGAGGATGAAGGGGTTGAAGCCGAGGAGCAGCAGCAATTTCAGTCCTTGGTGGGCAGCCTCTTGTATGCAGCAGTTCACACAAGGCCCGACATCTCTTTCTCGGTTGGGCAGCTGGCTAGGGTGGTGCAGAATCCATCAGAGGAGCAGGTGGATGCAGCTGAGCGTGTGGTGAAGTATCTGAACTCTCACCCAAGCATTGGAGTTCAATACTCCGCATCTGCACAGGTAAAGCAAAAAGGGGTTGAGGTGCTGAAAGAGAAGGGGGAGCGGCTTGGAGAAGGCAAGCTGTTTCTCACTTGCTTTACTGATGCTACGTGGGCCTCTGAGAAGGAGGATTCCTCATCTGTGGGAGGATACATCTGTGTAGTTGGGGGAGGACCTGTTAGTTGGAGGTCAAAGAAGCAGACGGAGACGGCACTCTCTTCCGTGGAATCAGAGTACATGGCGATGTTCCATGGGGTGAAGGAGGTGATTTGGCTGAGGAGGCTGTTAGAGGAGATTGGCCAGGAGAAGAAGGTTGCTACGCCGCTGTTTTGTGATAGCAAGGGGGCTCTTGGGATGGCCAGGAACGCTGTGCTTCATGGGCTGAACAAGCACATGCGTATCAAGTGGCACTGGCTGCGTAAGGAGGTGAAGAGGGGGACGGTGAATCCGATCTACATCAAGACTCACCAGCAGCCAGCAGACTTCCTCACCAAGAGGCTTGCGGATGAGCCACATTGGTGTTGTGTGCGCATGAGTGGAATGAGCATGAACTAGCATGGAATGATGGGGATGCAGCCGGCAGGCTGAGGGGGAGTGTGTTGGGTGCAAACTCACATTGCACGACATCCTGCCGTCTGTTTGTACGAGTATGCGTGTGCGAATGCATTTGGGTGTGAATGGAATGTTCGTGTGTTTGTTTGCTTTCGCAATTTTCGCTTGAAGCATTTGCAGGTACTCGCGCATTGTGCGCTTTGGCACAACATTGTACGCGCTATGAACAGTACAAGCTGAAAGGACGAGCTCGCAAAGGAACCCAAGATGGAAGCTTTGCGGTTCGGTTGAATTGATTGTGCAGATTCAGTTCTATCCAACTCGAAATTGTACTGTTTTGTTTGGTTGACTATAGTGTAGCAGGGCAGGCACTATAGGAGTACAATTTAGGTGAAGGCTGGATGTTGTTTGTCTGTATCTGCATGCTACAGGGCCAGGGGAAACCAGCGGAACCAGCTTTTGGCTGGTTGGGCAAAGACGAAACAGGTTCTGTGTTTAGGACCTGAACCTGGTTGTTGTTTTCCCAGGTTGGAAAAACAGAACCAGAGGTTGTTTACCAACCTACCACCTGCTGTTTTGTCTAGCCAGGTTGGTTCTGTTGCTTGGAATTATTTGGGATCATCCCTGGTTGTTCCCAGGTTCATTCCCAAGGTCCTTGCTAGCTAGAACTATTTATTCCTTCTCTGTTTGTACCTGGATATAGTCAATTTGATTCAAGCGAATTCCTCCCTTCCTGGAATTTCGTTTCTACGCGGTGCGATGGCAGAATGCTACCCGAGTCAACGCTAGTACGCTAGCACTCCAACACTAGGCAAACGCTGTCCGAGCCATAACTTCGTAATGGCAGAACTTTTCGCGAGGCAACTTGGTTCATTTTAAAGCTATTGGAGTGAGCTTCGATATAGCAAATTCTCAGCTTATTCCGATCGACGATCTGCACGATACGCTGCGCGACGTTCAAGGTACTCTTGCTGTTTTGACTAAGTCCCTCTTGATCCCTCTCTCTACAAACTCGGACCCGAGGATAGGGGCTGGTCTTGTACCAGGCACCCAAGGACCCTTGGAGGTAACCCCGAGGAGAGGTTTTAAGTTTGATAAAGTCTTAATAGCTTGAGTTTATTAGGCCCTTACACCAACAAGACGCACTAGCACCCAGAGCAGCAGCCTCACCAGCACCTAGAGCAGCAGCCTCAATGCCCGGGTCAGGCGGAACACACAGGTAACAGTCACCCTCATCACTAGTAGACACAACATACATGGCAGCAAGAATAGCATCATAATCCAGATCAAAGATAGCAACTCCCGACCTAAGCAGCTCGCCCCAGCGGGGGATCTCAGTGGCGTCAGGGAACTGGAGACGCCAAGCGTCCGTCAGGCGGCCAAAGCAGCGCTGGGTGGTGTGCGGGCCACCGCACGGCTCACCAGTGCGGTCGCCGGTACGCAGGACGTAGGCACAAGGACCAGCACCCCCACCCCGCTGACGCGCAGCGTACCACTCACGAAGCTGCTGGGGGGGCGGGGTCTCACGAGTGCGCTGCTGCTGCTGGCGCTGACCACCACTGACGCCGCCCCGCTGCGCAGAGCCACCCCGACCCGCTCACTGCCGCCGCTGCCACCTCCACCGCCGCCGCCACCGCCTCCTCCTCCGCTCCCACCGCCACCGCCGCCGCCGCCTCCGCCTCCACCGCCGCCACCGAAGCCCCCACCCCCGCCACCACTCCCACCACCACCCCCACTCCCTCCGCCGCCTCCACCGCCACCTCCACCGCCCCCGTTAGCCCCTCCAGCACCCTTGCCCCCCTTGCCCTTGCCGGGGCGGCGTCTCCCGCTAGGGGCAGACGCAGCGCCGACCGACTTGGTGCCAACGAAGTCGACCGCAGCAGCAGAGGCAACAGAGGGCAAAAGGGGGGAGGGGGAGCACCCCTCAAAGAAGGGGGCACGAGGGTCACCACGAGAGGCTCCTACAGCGACTATACTCTTCTCAGCTGCCAGGAGGCGCTCCTCGAGGAGGTCAACGGTGAGTGTGGTGGGGCAAACAGAGAGGAAGTGGTCCCTGACCGAGCGAAGGGAGTCACGGAGCCGGGTGACTATGTAGTAGAGGGTGATGTACATGGGGGGGGGGGTTCTTGGCGCAGAACTCAGCAGGAAGCGCAGCGCGGTAGCGGGTGTCACTAGTGCGAAGGTGCGTAATGAGGTCAGCGACTGTGGGAAAGGCGGCGAGGTCAGGGAACAGGTACGGCAGCATGAGGCGGCTAAGGGCAGCAGTGGCAGGGGAAGAGTAGCGTGCGACTACATCGTCGTACAAGGTCCTAGCACTCTTGTACTGACTGAAGTGCGTGCGCTCAGAGGACGGCAAGTGACTACGCACAGCAAGACGGGCAGCAGCATCGCGTGTGGCCCACTGTGAGCGAACAGTGCTGTCAGCATCGGCAGCAGGGGCAGCAGAGGCGCCAGACGTGAGATCGAACAGTGAGAGACCGTCCTTCCTATCGCACTGTAGGAAAAGCTGTAGATCATCGACCCAGACCTCAAAGTCAACAGCCCTACCCTCAGCATCAAAGACGAGAACGCTAGGGGTAGCCATGACAGCAGTGGCAGCAGGCTAGGGGCAGCAGCAGCAGTAGCAACAGTAGGGGCGCGGCTCGGTGGTGTTCTTACCAGGGCAGGTGGGTAGAGTGCCGCAAGTGGTGGGGCAGGGCCGAGGCGCGTCGGCAGGGACGAGGCCGCTACAGGGCGGCAGAGGAGCGCCGCTCCTCTCTGCAGGGCAGGGCCGGGACAGCGGTGGCGGCCCCTGCTGTCGGCGGCGGCGGCAGCTGCAGTCGGCGGCTGCGGCGGCTGCGGCCCCGGCTGTGGCGGCGGCGGCTGCGGCAGCTGCGGCCCCGGCAGTGGCGGTGGCGGCTGCTGCTGTAGGCTGCTGCGGCGGCTGTGGCCCCGGCTGTGGCGGCGGCGGCTGCTGCTGTCGGCGGCTGCGGCGGATGCGGCCCCGGCTGTGGCGGTGGCGGCTGCTGTTGTCGGCGGCACCGGCGGTGGCGGCTGCCGCTGCAGGGGCGGCGTCGGCTGCTGCTGCAGGGGCAGCGACGGCGGGGCGGCAGGTCCGTGAGGGAGCCGAGAAGGGGCCGCCAAGGGCGGTGAAGGGGCCACGAAGGGCCGTGAAGGGGCCGCGAAGGACGGCGACGGGGCCGAGAAGGGCCGCGAAGGGGCCGCGAGGGGCCGTAAGGGGCCACGAAGGGCCGTGAGCGGGGCCGCGAAGGGCCGCGTAGGGGCCGCGAGGGAGCTGTGAGGGGGGCCGCGAGGGGCCGTGAGAGGGGCCGTAAGGGAGCGCGACGGGCCGCTAAGGGCAGGGGACGCGACGGGAGGGCAGGCACACGGGGCGCAACTCGGGCAGGAGCGAAGCGCGCTCCGGGCAGGAAAAAAAAAATTCCGATCGTGGTGGGCCCTAGGAAACGTTCCCACTAGGGAACCTGCTCTATACCATGTGAGAGAACGAGGAATGATTGACTAAGGAATGAGTGTGATACAAATATGAAACCCTAGAAGTGTGTACCCCTTAGTATCTAACCCGCTACAGCCTACACAGGCTAGATCATATAAGTCTGACATGAGCTCCCTGCTAGTCACGCTCGACCTACTAGTTCCTACTAAGGGGAGAACAACCCCAACCTATCAAGTAGAATTCAGTTAGTTGATTGCTAGCTAGACTAACATATTTTTTACTCTAGTGTTGACCGCGTTTACAAGATGTCAATTGATTAAGCTTAGGTTTTAGATTTGTTAAGACTTTAGCTCAGGTCTTTCAAAAAACTTCACAGTTCTTCTGTTCTTAATCGTTCCCTTTTCTCTGTTAAATTCTTATTGCCTCGTTTGGCATTTTTTCTTTGACTCGCTGACTTCCTTACTTCTATTCTACTAGATAGTTAAACTAGTATGCCGTTTTCATATATCTAGGTTCATCTTAGCTGGTTGAACTTCAATTTACGTATGTTTTCATGTCGTTTTCCTGTCGTTTTCTTACTTGCCATGTTCCTTTTTCCTGTTTTTTCTGTTTTCCTAACTTCTCCCATTCTTTCTCTTATCTCCATTCCAGCCCCTTTGCTCTGTATTACGTTTTCCTTCTTCGGTTCTCCTCCGTGTCTACTTTTTGTATTATTTTTGTGTCCTTCATATCTACTACATCTTCTATACAACTTCACATCCGTTCATTGATGGTCTGTTTTTTTCATCTTTGATTATTTTTCCTCGTTTGGTCTATCCATTTACTAACGCCGTCTATTAATTCACGTTGCTGGCCGTTTGATTTACATCTAATTTTCTATATATCAATCAATTTTCTGAATATTGTTAATTACAGAATCAATTTTCTGTATATCAATCAGCCGGTTTATCTCCTGGGAGTGCACAAGTCATTTGAGGCGAAAAGCGCAGGGGCGAATCGTTCATGATCGAGTGTTCAAGGGGATTTAGCTTCGACAAATGGGAGGCGTCGGTTCGGTTCGGTTCGAGCAAAGGACAGCACGGAATTCCTGTTCGCGCTGCAAGTTTGTTCGTGCTCAAAGCGACAGGTTTTGACTGCGCTGATCGGACAAATGTTCGCGCAGCAAAGTTCGTCGTTCTGAACACGCAGCCAGAACTGGTTCCGAACATGTTCAGAACAGGTTTCAATCATGTTCACAACCGGTTCCGAACATGTTCAGAACAGTGTTCGAACAAGTTCGAAACACGTTTTGAACGAGCTGACACGGCTGAAGCAGAGGGCAGCTACATGCGCGTCGACATTTCGAGAGCTACACTTTTGCCATCTGGAACACGTCAGCCCAAGAAAGTGCTCATAGCTCGAGCGATCAAAGCACGTGGCGAAACTGCTCACGCCACCAGAATTCAAGCAAGGGGATTGGCCCAAATCAGCACGCATGTTCAAAACAGTGAAGCTGACTCAAATAAACAAAACGGATCGATCAGAGCCGTTATCAGAACGGCACGAAAATCACAACGGATCAACGCCGTTAATAAATTCCGCGCGAATAGCTAAAACATTCGCCGTCGAATCGCAACCTAGCTGAGTCACAAAAACAAAACGAGGGAAACGCGAAAATTGCTCGCGCCTCGCTAAGGATAGGAATTGCTTAGCCATGTTAGGTAGCTAGTAGTAGAAACAGCCTAGAGAATATATAAATGTATGTTCTGAATATTAATTAAACACTCTGCCAGACTGCCACACATTTACTCTCACACGCTACTATCAGATTTGACGTTCAACGGACTCTCTGCCTACGCCGTGACAAGGGCTTTTACTATTGAAACTCTACTCTACTGAATTGCTCTTTCAAGAAACTCGGACCCTTGGATAGGGGCTGACTATAGTTAGGCACCCAAGGACCCTCGGAGGTGACCTCGAGAAGAGTTGTTTCAGTAATTGTAGGACCATCAGCAGTATGAACTAAGTGATTCTGTAGTAACAAGCTGGTATCAGAGCTGGCATCGTTGTGAACACGGCAGCAGAGCATAATGGGATCCCAGGATGGAGAAGGATCATTCGCTCCTATGGGCAGCGGAACTCAGGAAACTGGCATCGTGGTGCAGCAAGGAGCTCGAACGAACCAGGGGTCGCTCCTGAAGGAAGTGCTGTGGAAATTCAGCGTAGAGAAGTTCAATGGCGACGGCTACGATGACTGGTCATGGAAGATGCAACTCTACTTCAGGCAAACCGGGCTTCTCAAGCTTATGACGGGAGTGGAGAAGCGATCATCAGATGCAAGCCTGCAAGCAGACTGGGATGAACGATCGTCGGCAGGATACTACCTCCTGTCCCAGAGCCTGGAGCAGAATCAACGGTAGCACAAAATGCAGCTGCTCTCAAAAGAAGACTGCGGACCTCGAGCCTGGGTTGTGCTCAAGGACCTGCACACGCCAACGTCCGTTGTGGCTACTTTGATGTTGGAGCGGGAACTGTCGTCTCTGCGACTCAGTGAGGGCGAGCCGATCCAAGGTGTCATCGACAAGATGCGGGATATCTATGCCAAGCTCACTGCTGCCGGGGTGACATATCCAAAGCAAACCAAGTGTCTCAAAATGTTGTCGCTGCTGCCCGAGTCTTGGTTGCAGTTTACAAGTGGCCTGAGCTTGCCACAAAACCAGAGCTTATGGACCATGGAGTGGGTGCGATATATGAGATTCTCGAGGAAGACTTTCGGCACCGGAGCATCGTCCGCACGGACTCGACGACCGTGCGCATCTCCCGCTCAGCCATGCCGTTCTGCTGCGGAGTGTAGGGTGTGAAGAAATGAGGAATGATGAACTAGCAAGCAGGTGGGTACAAGTAGGAAACCTAGAAATGTTGTACCCTATAGTGTCTACCCCACTACAGCCTAGATAGACCATAGGATATAAGTTTGACACACCCCCATAGGCAAAGTGGGGGAGAACAAGAGGTCACAAGACCAGTCAAGCAAAGCAAAGCAAGCTCAGGGTGGATCACAACGTCACCACACATTCCGAGCACAAGTTCAAGGCCACAAGGCCAGTTCACATGCAAGATCATATATAAAGGTAAACAAGCAAGTGCAGGTATAGAAAGATCACAGTACAAGCAAGGTCAAGAAGTGAGCAAGTGAGGCCAAGTAGGCACAAGACCTAGCATCGTACAGAAGCGCTGATGATCACAAGGCGGAAGTGCCTTGGTAAAGATATCAGCAGTGTTGGCCTCAGAGGCCACGTAAGCAAGGCGCAGCTGACCACGCTGCTGTAGCTCACAAGCAAGGAAGGAGCGAAGAGCAATGTGCTTCGTTCTGTGCTCCAGTCTGTGCTCCCGACACAAGGCCAGCATGGCCTTGTTGTCTACGTACAGAACTGGAGGAGAACGAGGCGGTGCTCCTAGGTCAGTCAGCAGGTAGGTGAGCCAGCGTAGCTCCTGTGCAGCCATGGCCCCCGCGTAGATCTCAGCCTCACAGCTGGAGCCGAGAACAGAAGACGAGCGGGTAGACCGCCACGAAACAGAGCCGGAACCAAGGCTGAAGGTGTAACCCTGTGACGACCGCTGCGTAGCCTGGTCGTCAGCCCAAGAAGCGTCTGCGTGACCTGTGAGGACCACTGGACGTCGCCCTCCAAGCACTAGCCCCATGCCCGACGTACTGCACAAGTAGCGCAACACCCTCTTCGCTGCAGCCATGTGCTCTGGTCGGTGTCTCCCAGGAGCAACATGTGAAAGAATGAGGAATGAGAGAAGATGATTGCACTAGCAAGCACTTGAGTACATATAGGAAACCCTAGATTGGGCTGTACTCACTATAGAGTACCCCACTGCAGGCTAGACAAATATGACATTCTGACACACCCCCATAGCCAAAGTGGGGTGTAATCAGCACAAGAAGCAAAGCAAAACAAAAGACAAGCTCAGGGTGGATCACAATGTCACCACACATTCTGAGCACAAGTAAGCAAGCAATAGTTCACAATAATAGTAAGCAAAGCTAGAAGCTATCACAGAGGGCAAGTGTGGAGGAGGAGGGACTATGAGAGGAGAGGAGGTAGTGGGCGGCAGCTGAAGCTGCTGGCACACGGCGCAACTGGAGCAACTGGCACACGGGCAACTGGAGCAACTGGCACACTGGCAACTGGAGCAACTGGCACACGGGCTACTGGAGTAACTGGCTCCGCGGCTAACTCTGAGCGGCAGGAGCAACGGACTCACGGGCGACTGGAGCAACTGGCTCACGGGCGACTGGCGCAACGGGCTCACGGGCGACTGGCGCAACGGTCTCACGGGCAACTGGAGCTGCGGGCTTCACGGCAGCCACCCCCCTTCAACCTCCCCAAACTATCCCACCCCCCCTTTCACACACCCCCTGCTGCACCTCTAGATTCGCTTACACTCCACCCCCTAGCACCACTCCATCATCTCCCACACACCCACCCCCCTCAGCGGCAGCTGCAGTAGTGGGAGACAGAGGAGGAGGAGGAGCAGGGGAGACCACACACCCGCCACCCCCTACTCGCCACCCCCAAACCCTAACACAGGGCAGGGCGGGATGGCGGGTAGGGAGGGTACGGGGGGGGGGGGGAGGGGGGGGGGGTGGGCGACGCGCGGCCGCCCAGGGCGCCAACACAGGCGGCAGAAGGGGCGACGCCCGCCGCCCCCCCCCCCCAGATCGCCCCTCCCGTCGCCTGTCGTGGCGACCTGAGGGGGGCCGCGCGCGGCCCCCCAGGGCGCCGCGACGGGCGACGGGAAAAGAGGGGCGGGGGGGGCGGGGCGCGGGCCCCGGGTGCGCCGCGACATGGCCGGGTAGGGCCGGGGCAGGGCCGGGGCAGGGCCGGGGCAGGGTCCGCGACAGGGGCCGCGGCAAGGCAGGGGCAGGGCCGGGGCAGGGGCCGCGACAGGGGCCGCGACGGGAGGCCGCGATGGGGTGCCGCGACGGGGGCCGCGACGGGGGGCCGCGACGGGGGGGGGCCGCGACGGGGGCCGCGACGGGGGGGGCCGCGACGTGGGGCCGCGACGGGGCAGGGCCGGGGCTAGGTCGTGACGGGGCAGGGCCGGGTGACGGGGCAGGGCCGGGGCTAGGTCGTGACGGGGCCGCGACAGGGCCGCGACGGGGTCGCGAATGGGGGGCCACGAAGGGCCGCGACAGGGTCGCGAAGGGGCCACAAAGGGCCGCGACAGGGTCGTTAAGGGGCCATGAAGGGCCGCGACGGGGTCGCTAAGGGGCCACGAAGGGGCCGTTAAGGGGCCGCGAAGGGGCCGCGAAGGGCGCTTCGGGCAGCAGGGCAGTAAAAAACAAAAGTTTAAGTGGTGGGCCCGAGGAAGGATCGAAACTAGCTCTATACCATGTGAAAGAATGAGGAATGAGAGAAGATGATTGCACTAGCAAGCAGTTGAGTACATATAGGAAACCCTAGATTGGGCTGTACTCACTATAGAGTACCCCACTGCAGGCTAGACAAATATGACATTCTGACACAACATAGCGTGCCAAGATGCTAAGAGGGTATGCAAGGTCAGGTCGTGTGCAGGTCATCAGGTACATAAGGCAGCCAACAAGCTTTGGGTACGGGCCACTCGGCTCTACGGACTCATCCGAAGGCAGAGCTGAGAGCGAGTGGCGAGTAGACAGAGGAGTGGCCTGAGGCGAGGAGTACGTGAAGCCGAAGCGCTGAAGGACCTGCTGCACCATGTGTGACTGAGTCAGGGTAATGGTGCACTGTGCTCTGTCCCGGGTGATCTGCAAGCCAAGGTAGCTGCGCAGTTCACCCAGGTCTGTGCACGTGTGTCTCTTCTGCAGCTCGGACTTCACGTGGGCGAGTCCAGCAGTGTCAGCAGTGGCAAAGACCAAGTCGTCGACGTACACGAGGATGTAGAACGGCGGCAAAGAGGTGTCGGTGCGCAGAAACAGCGACGGGTCGGCAGTAGAAGGAGCAAACCCAAGAGCCGCAAGTGTAGTCCTCAGTGTGTCGTGCCACTCACGGGGCACCTAGCGGAGACCGTAGACTGGCCGCCGGAGGCTCCACTGGGTACCAGGGGGAAACGACCCAGTGAAGCCAGGTGGGCGGCGCAGCCAGATCTCCTCGTGCAGGCTGCCCTGCAGGAAAGCTGTGCTGAAGTCACGAGAGTGAAGCTCGTAGTCACGCTGAGCGGCTATGTGCAGTAGCACCCGAAGAGTGGTCATCTTCGGGGTGGGAGAGAAGGTCTGAAAGTAGTCAACTCCCTGCCGCTGACTGAAGCCTCGAGCCACGTAACGCGCCTTGAAGACAGGCGGAGAACCCGGCGGCCGCTTTACCCTGAAAATCCACATGCCACTGACGATGTTCGCCCCAGGTGGGGGAACCTCGTCGACGTAAGTGCCTGTGGACTTCCAGGAAGCCATCTCTGCGTCCATGGCTGACTGCCACTGTGAGGAGTAGGGACCCTCGATCGCCTCAGCGTACGATCGAGGAGTCGGGATGTCTGGTGCATCCGGGTCTCCCTCAGGGGCAATCAGCGTGGACACGAGATGAGGCAAAGCAGCAGCAAAACATTGGAACTCCTCCTGCCTGTCGTCAAAGACGCCCGTGCTAAGAGCACACTCACCCCCGACGGACGGAGGACAGACAGACTCAGACTCAGCAACAAGACTAGCAGCGTAGTCTAGACGACAGCGAGCAGCAAAGTCGACAAGCTCAGCAACCAAGGCAGACGCAGCAGTGGACTCAAAGGAAGGGTGAGTGACAACAGTAGCCAGGAGACGTGTGACAGTAGGACTGGCAGCACGAAGAGAGTCAGATCCGGGTCAGCAAGGACAGGAAGAGAGGACTCTGGAGGAGACGGCAACGGGACACGCAGAGGAGCAGTGGAAGGACGCAATGCCATCTGGTGTGTGCCTGGGACCGCAGGAGGACGCGGACGCGGAGCACGACTACTAGTGCGAGCAGCACGAACAGGCGACGCAGGACGAGACGCAGGCTCACGACGCTCAGCAAGACCTCCAGCAGGACCAGTGTAGGGAGAAGGAGCAGGCAGGGGGGAGGCGGGCTGTAACTGTGACCGCGACTGGACAGGCTGTGGACACTCTAAGGGAGGAGCAGGACCAGTAGAGGGCGGGAGACCAAGAACCTGCTCAAGGAGCGGAACGAAGTACGGCCGCGGCCGCGCAGCGCCTCCTGAACCAGCAGGGACAGCACCAGTACCCCCAGCGGCAGCACCAGCGCCAGCAGCACCTCCAGCTCCAACAGCGCCAACTCCAGCACCCTCAGAAGCACCAGCGCCAGCAGCACCTCCAGCGCCAACACCCCCAGCTGCTCCAGCTCCAGCAGCTCCAGCAGCTCCAGCTCCAGCAGGACCGTCAGCTCCAGTACCGCCAGCAGCTCCAGCAGTACCTCCAGCAGGACCAACTCCAGTAGCCCCAGCAGCACCCCCACTCCCAGCAGCTCCAGTACCGCCAGTACGAGCACCTCCAGGACCAGCAGCAACAGTAGCACCTCCAGCTCCAGCAGCACGGCTCCAGCGCCGAGCAAACCACTCGCGCAGCTCCTGCGGAGAGGGTGGCTCCCGCCTCGACGAAGCACCGCCAGAGGCCACACGAGCAGACCCAGCACCCCCAGGCTCCGCACCACCAGGCTCCGCACCCCCAGGCTCAGCACCCCCAGGCTCCGCACCCCCAGGCTCAGCACCCCCAGACCCGGCACCCGCAGGCTCAGCACACCTAGACTAAGCACCCCCAGGCTCCGCACCCCCAGGCTCAGCACCCCCAGACCCGGCACCCGCAGGCTCAGCACCCCTAGTAGCACCAGAGTCAACAGCTACCTCGACAGGCTCGACTGCGTCTACCTGGGACACACCTGACGGGGCAGGACCTTGAGGGGGGAGAGGGTCTACCGGGGGAGGACCTGGTGCAAGGAAGAGCGGCGGCCGGGGGAGGGGCGCAGTGCGGTAGGGGAAGAGACGGTAGTAAGGCACCGACTCGTCAAAGGTGTCGTCCTGGGAGGACAGAACACGGCGCGAGGTGGGGTGGTAAAACTGCCAACCAGGCGCGTCAGGGGGGAAGCCAAGGAAGACGCAGGGAACAGCACGGGGGGACAGCTTGTCCGCAGACAAGTCGCGGACAAACGCCCGAGATCCCCAGACATGAAACGCAGACGCATCGCCAACCTTCCCCGTCCACCGCAAGGTGGGGGAGGTCTCTGGCAAGGAGACCCGGGGCTGAAGGTTGAGCTGATGCGCTGCGTACTGAACCGCAAACGGCCACAGAAAATGGGGAGCAGCCGCATGGATCATGGACGTACGAGCGACGTCCATGACCATGCCAATGCGGCGCTCAGCAATCCCATTTTGCTGTGGAGAGGCCGGAAGCGTGAAGGTCTGGCGGATGCCCTGTGCACGACAGAAGGCTCCCAGACAGGCAGAGGAAAACTCCCCGCCTCTGTCAAAGGTGCAGACGCAGAACAGGAAAGTCCGAGTCGAAACTCTCTCTGAGCTGGAGACGAGCCGCGCGGATCCAGTCGATCAACACCTCAGTGACGTCACCCTTGCTGCACAAGGGGAACACCGTGGTGTAACGCGAGTAGTCGTCAACCACCAACAGGAAGTAACGCTCGTGACCCTGGCCACGGACGCGGGCGGGGCCCCACACGTCCATGTGAAGAGTCTGCAGGGGAGCCTCTGTCGGAGGAAACTCGGAGGAGTGAGGGGCGGCGCGCTGCCGCCCCTCGACGCAGGGAACGCAGGTAGGGGCAGGCCCCGGAGGGAGGGGAGGGAGGGACCGGGGGAGACCAGAGACAAGGACACGGGAGGCCATGCCTCGGAGACGAGGCAGGGAGGGGTGGCCAAGGCGGTGGTGCCAAAGGAGAGTCTGGTGGGACAGGAGACGACACGAGCAGGGAGCAGACTCAGGACCAGACCTGGACGCTGCAGCAAACACCTGACTCGACGCAGCTACCTGACCAGACTCAGCAACCGGAGGAGACTCAGTAGTCAGTGTGTACAGGCTCGACCCCGGCCGATGGGTAAACGTGGCCAAGTGTCGGCCCGTCCGAGCACACGTATAGTGGGTCACCCGCTGACTCGCAGGAGTGAACTGGTCAACCCCCCCATCCTGCAGATCAGCACCACTCACCAAGTTCGTAGAGAACGAGGGGAGGTAGAGACCTGACAGGGTGCCAGAGGGGGCTGCCGGACACGGTAAGACAGTGGAGAAGCGAGCAAGGACAGGACCCCCAGAGGGGTCTGCCAGGGAGACCGCAACCGGCCGACTAAGCGGCGTAAGCGTGGTGCGGTCTCGAAAGAAGGAGCGGGAAGCACCCGAGTCAAGGGTGAAGGTGTGTAAGGCCTGAGCCGACGTGGTACCTGAGAGAGCAGACTCACCACCACCTGGGGCAGCAGACGCACTAGCACCTAGAGCAGCAGCCTCACCAGCACCTAGAGAAGCAGCCTCAATGCCCGGGTCAGGCGGAACACACAGGTAACAGTCACCCTCATCACTATTAGACACAGCATACATGGCAGCAAGAATAGCATCATAGTCAAGATCAAAGATAGCAACCCCCGCCCTAGACAGCTCTCCCCAGCGAGGGATCTCTGTGGCATCAGGGAACTGGTGACGCCAAGCGTCCGTCAGGCGGCCGAAGCAGCGCTGGGTGGAGTGCGAGCCCCCGCACTGCTCACCAGCGCGGTCGCCGGTACGGAGGACGTAGGTACAGGGACCAGTACCCCCACCTCGCTGACGACCAGCGTACCACTCACGAAGCTGCTGGGGGGACGGGGTCTCACGAGTGCGCTGCTACAGCTGGCGCGGACCACCACCGGAGCCACTTCTCTGCGTAGAGCCGCGACCAGCTCCACCGCCGCCCCCGCCGCCTCCGCCACCTCCGCCGCCTCCGCTCCCACCGCCACCGCCGCCGCCTCCTCCGCCTCCACTGCTGCCACCGACACCTCCACCCCCGCCACCACTCCCACCACCACCCCCACCCCCTCCACTGCCTCCACCGCCACCTCCACCGCCCCCGCCAGCCCTCTAGCGCCCTTGCCCCCCTTGCCCTTGCCAGTGCGGCGTCTCCCGCTAGGGGCAGACGCAGCGCCGACCGACTCGAAGCCAACGAGGTCGGCCGCAGCAGCAGAAGCAACAGAGGGCAAGAGGGGGGAGGGGGAACACCCCTCAAAGACGGGGGTACGGGGGTCACCACGAGAGGCTCCTACAGCGACTATGCTCTTCTCTGCTGCCAGGAGGCGCTCCTCGAGGAGGTCAACGGTGAGTGTGGTGGGGCAAACTGAGAGGAAGTGGTCCCTGACTAAGCGAAGGGAGTCAGGGAGCCGGGTGACTATGTAGTAGAGGGTGATGTACATAGGGGGAGGGTTCTTGGCACAGAACTCAGCAGGAAGCGCAGCACGGTAGCGAGTGTCACTAGTGCGAAGGTGCGTAATGAGGTCAGCGACTGTGGGAAAGGCAGCAAGGTCAGGGAACAGGTACGGCAGCATGAGGCGGCTAAGAGCAGCAGTGGCAAGGGAAGAGTAGCGTGCAACTACAGCGTCGTACAAGGTCTTAGCACTCTTGTACTGACTAAAGTGCGCACGCTCAGCGGTCGGTAAGTGTCGACGCACAGCAAGACGGGCAGCAGCATCGCGTGTGGCCCACTGTGAGCGAACAGTGCTGTCAGCATCAGCAGGCGGGGCAGGAGAGGCACCAGAGGTGAGATCGAACAGGGAGAGTCCGTCTGCCCTATCGCACTGTAGGAAGAGCTGGAGGTCATCGACCCAGACCTCAAAGTCAACAGCACGACCCTCAGCATCAAAGGTAAGGACACTGGGGGTAGCCATGACAGCAGTGGTCTAGCAGGGAGTGCTCTCACCAGTCCGGGTGGGTAGGGCCGGGGCGCGCCGGTAGGAACAGTAGCAGCTCGACGGCGGCTCGGCGGCAGCGGCTCGGTAGTGGCGGCTCGACGGCGGCCTCGGCGGCTCGGCGGCTCGGTGGCTCGGCTCGGTGGCTCGGCGGCTCGGCTGCTGGGCGGCTCGGCTGCTGGGAGGCTCGGCGGCTCGGCGGTTCGGCGGCTCGGCGGCTCGGCGGCTCGGCGGCTTGGTAGCTCGGCGGCTCGGCTGCTTGGCGGCTGAAGGGGTCGTGAAGGGCGGCGACGGGGCCGCTAGAGGCGGCGACGGGGCCGCGAAGGGCGGCGACGGGGCCGCTAGAGGCGGCGACGGGGCCGCTAGAGGCGGCGACGGGGCCGCGAAGGGCGGCGACGGGGCCGCTAGAGGCGGCGACGGGGCCGCGAAGGGCGGCGACGGGGCCGCTAGGGGCGGCGACGGGGCCGCGAAGGGCGGCGACTGGGCCGCGAAGGGCGGTGACGGGGCCGCTAGGGGCGGCGACAAGGCCGCAAGGGGCGGCGACGGGGCCGATAGGGGCGGCGACGGGGCCGCTAGGGGCGGCGACGGGGCCGCAAAGGGGCCGCGAGGGGCCTCGAAGGGCGGCGACGGGGCCGCTAGGGGCGGCAACGGGGCCGCGAAGGGGCCGCGAGGGGCCTAGAGGGGCGGCGACGGGGCCGCGAAGGGGCCGCGAGGGGCCTAGAGGGGCGGCGACGGGGCCGCAAAGGACGGCGACGAGGCCGCTAAGGGTGGCGCGAGGGGCCGTGAGAGGGGCCTCTAGGAGGGCGCGACAGGCCACTAAGGGCAGGGGACGCGACGTGAGGGCGGCCAACGGGGCGCGCCTCGGGCAGGGGCGACTCGCGCTCCGGTCAGGAAAAAAAAAATCGATTTCAGTGGTGGGCCCTGAGAAGCGTTCCCACTAGGGAACCTGCTCTTTACCATGTGAAGAAATGAGGAATGATGAACTAGCAAGCAGGTGGGTACAAGTAGGAAACCTAGAAATGTTGTACCCTATAGTGTTTACCCCACTACAGCCTAGATAGACCATAGCATATAAGTTTGACATAGGGGCACGTCAGGTCGTGGACGATGCCCTTCCCGTCGACGAAGTCGGTGAACACCTTCCCGAGGAACTCCCCTCCTCGATCGGAGCGAAGCGACAGCACCGACTTCTTCGTCTTTCGTTCCACCAACACCAGCCACTTCTGGAACTCCCGCAGCATGTCACTCTTCTTAGCGACCGACATTGCCCACACGAACCGAGTATGGCGATCCTTCAGCAGCAGGAAGTACAAGCTGCCATCCTTGGCAGCCACCCGAAATGGCCCGCACAAGTCAATGTGCACGACAGCCAGTACCTCCTCGGCGTCCGAGCCCTTGTCGGGGAAGGTGTGCCGCGCCAGCTTCCCTCCGACGCACGAGACAAACGGCGGGTCTGCACCGGTCAACAGCGTGATGTCGAGCCCAGTAGCAACTTCATGCTTCGCCGAGCGCTTGATCGTGTCGACGCTGACGTTTGCGAGCCTTGCATGCAACCGGTCAGGGGTCGACGCTATCGCCGAGACGATCGTTCATAGAGCCACTACCTCGGTCGACGGCGACCACGTCGAGCAGGGGCAAAGGTCGGTGCAGAGGACGTGTCCGGTGTAGTGTGCTCGACCGAGCACCTCCCTGGTCGCGGTGACGAGCAGCATCTCATCGCCGTCGCCCTGCAGCTGCACTCCGCTCTCCTTCAGTTGGCCAGCTGACAACAGGTTCGCCTATACGCCCGGAACATAGAGCACGTCGGGGATGAGGACCTGCTTCCTGTCCTCCCTTTGTAGAACGACGTGACTGTGACCCTCGACAGGCTGCAGCTCCCCGTTGAATCCACATACGTGCTTCACTCCGTCGCTCGGCGCCATGTCGACGAAGACCGCCTTCGTCCCCATCAGGTGGTGGGAGCACCCGCTGTCGAGCAGCACCGCCACCGGGTTGGCCTGCACAACTGTCGCCATGGCCTGGAAGTCCTCGCCGGCCTCCGGCGAGACTGTCGGCTCCACCACGCCGACCATCGAGCACGATGCCTCTCCGTCGCCTCGGCCCTTGCCAATAGAGTTATTGATGTCATTCGTCGACGACGTCTTCTTCGACGACTGCTTCTTCTTGCGCGGCTTCTCATCACGACGGGGGCGACGACTGACCGATCGACCGCGGCCTCCATTGTTGTTGTCCTCGTCGCTGTCATCGCGGTTAGGGCACTCGAAGGAGAGATGGTCGGGGTCGCCGCAGATCCAGCACTCCCGCCGTCGACTACCACCTCGTCAGCCCTTGTCTCGCGTCGACCTCTTCTCGTCGACGTCCTTCGTCGACCGCCTACCTCTGCTACCACCTCCTCCCGGCTTCCCGCGCTGCTCCTGCTGACGATTAGGCTTCGTCGATGCAGCATAACTCACCTGCGGAAGGAACTCCGTGGGCTGCTCTGCTTCCTGCATCACCTCATCTTGGAGGATGTAGCTGGTGAGGGAGTCCTCGTTGAGGGACTCACGTGTGTTGGGCACCATCGTAAACTTCTTCATGAGGTTGTAGCTGCGCAACAGGCCCTTGAGGACGTGGGTGATGTAGGACGCCGTCGAGTATTCGTTGCAGTAGTCCGTCACTGACTCCTGCTCGCCCATCCGAATGTGAGTCATCTTCTCCTCCAGCTGTCCGATGTACAGGTCGTCTCTGGCCTGGTACATCAACATGATGAAGTGCCATGCCTGGTGACCAGCATCTAGTTGCTCTCGACAGCTCCTGAGCGCTAGCTGCACCACCGGCGAGCAGCACCTCGAGACCATGAAGGTGAGCAAGTGAGCTGCACGAAACTCCCCGCGCAGCTCGACATCCTCCTCGGGAGGAATGGGCACGGTGCCGTCGGCAAAGCCCTTCAGCTCGGCGACCTCCAGCTGAGGTTCTATCGACTCCCACGAGGTGATGAGGTCTCGTCGACCTTGCAGCAGTGCGACGGTGATCCGATCCAGCGAGAACTTGAAGTAGCCATACGCCGGTGCAATCCCGCCCGCCGTCACATGCATCGTCGCCGAGAGCCCTCCACCGCTTCGTAGAGGAGAGCGACGTCGAACATCGACGTCAGCACGCGAGCTGCCTGCAACCGCCGTCGACCGCTGCACTCGCGCCTGGATTCCGTTGACACCACCGTCGACCTTGATCACCCCTCTCTGCCTCGTGCCTTTGCTGTCGCTGACTCGTGCACCACCGTCAACCTCGTCGTCGACGCCACCTTCGTTGCGCACCGGTCGAGGAGATGCAGGACGGGAAGGGTGTTCCGTCGCCCACTGCGACCGGATGCCCAACTCGACGATCAGCAATGGGATCGTCCTGTACTCACCATCCGCGTGGCGTTTCCTCGCATCAGCCAAGCGTGTCTCCAAGGTGTCCGCTAACCCGCATCAGCTACGGGGTCGACCATGGTGACTATCGCTGCTGCCGGCCTACGAACGACTTATTAGGTGCGAAATTCGGCTCCTATCTGAAGGTAATCTGCGGGGCCGTCCACGCTCACCGCACCATGCGGAGAATAACTCTACAACGGTAGTGAGCTAGACTACGGGGGTTGGCACGAACTACTAGGAGTGATTGTAGCTTTGCTTGGTTCCTTAGTGCTTGCACATTCACGGGAGAAATCGGCAAGGGTGGTTTAGGGTTGGAACGACTTAGTAGGTGCAGAGTGGTTTCAACTAGCAAAGTTGGAATTACAGAATGGTTCAACAAGCATGACAGAATGACTACATCAGGCACCTAGCAACTCTGCAGCCAGCCTGGTCGACCGCCAACACAGCTTGGTCAACTGCCTACCAGCGTTGCGAAGAGGAGCCGCGCTAGCATTGCGGAAAGGCGACATGCCAACAGAGCAGGCCGACGACATGCCAACGCTGCAGCAGAGCGGCTATCCAGCGTTGCCCCGTAGAACACATCAGTGCGCACGCTCGCAGGTGCGCGCAGACGATTGGTCCGACTTGCCTCGTTGGGCATCCGTCGGCTGTTGTCTGCGCCAGACGAGCCACATCGACTTCGAGATACCAGCCCGCAGTCGCCCTCGCCATCGCAACCTCGACGACGTTCGCGTGCCTCCGCAGAACTCATCGAGCAGGTTACCCGGTCGACCTGGTCGGCCACCAGGTGCTTCCGGTTGACCACCACTTCCTCTGGTCGACCACTAGGTCCCTCTGGTCGACCACAACTCCCGTCGAGCTACCCCTTGGTCGACGGACCCCTTCCGTCGACCAGAACAGTCAGCGGCTATCACCGAGCACCCCTCGTCGACCGCTGCTTACTTGTCAGGTCGACGGACTACTCCGTCGACCTCCCGGTCGAACTGCAGGTCGACGGGCTGCTCCGTCGACCACCCGGTCAAACTGTCCCTCTTGTTCGACGGGCCACCCGTCGCCTAGACCAGTCGGTTGCAGCTGTCCAGCTCCCTGGTCGACAGCAACACCACAACGGTTCTCTGCAGCTCAACGAAGCCCGTCGAGCAGCTCTCCCACTGTGAACGGTCGGCTGCTACTCCCGTACATCCGACCAAGTCGTCGACGTTGTCCAAGCGAGGGCGGGGTCAACACTCCATTCCCGTTAACAGAGAAGGCGATTGTTACCTTAGCGATGATCATGAAGAGCGTTATGATGTGCAGACGAAAAGTGAAGTCACGTAGCGGATTTGTTTCGCCATTGTCCTGTTGATCCAGATTGCCTTCAAGTCGAAAGTCACGCGGGTGTAGGCGATGCTACATGCACTTTTCAACCTGTGGAGGAAAGATTTGAACATGGAGATTCAGTCAACAACGAAATTTCAGGAGCTGACGGCGTTGTTTTTTAACATGAAACAGTACTGCAGGCTGCAGGTTACCTTCGAGCGGGCTCGTGATGCCAACTTCGTGTGGAAGCACGGGATTGTGCATACTTGCGTTGATGAGAAGCGGATCAACTTGGACTGGCAGCATCCGGTGGACCCGGCTTACGTGAAGGCGGGTGCTGCGGACCCGCTACTGGTCGAAATTCTGTTTAAGGGTGTGGATGCGGTGATCACGCCGCCGAAGATGCGGTGACATGCTGGTGACGGTGAAGCTGGAGAAACGCGGACGATCGGCCTTCAAGGAGGGTAGCTGCTTCCATTGGGTGGTGAATCCTGTCACAGGGATGGACACAGACAAAGTGAAAGGCCTGGTGAAACAACATGAGGGTGACAAATACCGCTGGCGTCATCTAATCGAGGACCCGACCTCCCATGATAAGCAGCTACTGGTGCATTACCCCTCCCTGTGCTACATCTTCTGTCCGGGTTATCACATGACGAGGTATCATGATGAGTATGTGCTGTAGCGGCAGAACAACATCAGCAACTGGAGTTTGTCCTAGGATCAATGGTAATGGGGGGGGAGATGGATCTCATTTACCTGTTTCGCTTCTGCACGCTGTTTCCATGGTGGTGTAGTGCTAAACGCTGTGGGTGTGCCGACTCCGCGCAGCCGCCTCAGTCAGGATCACAGATCTGACCAAGCTTGTCCTGAAGGACCCGGCCGTGGTGCTGATATCAACCGGGGGGAACTGTGAGTAGTGGATTTGCGTCGAGGAGAGCTGCAAGAAAGTGAGCGGTGTTACTTTTGCCCAGGTTGCGAACATGTTGTCTCCCAGAGGCACAGCGATGACTTGGGGTCTGGCTGTGCATCGCGCAATTCAAAGGCAGGCATCAATCTGGTTGCGGCGAAGAAAGAGTTCAGCGTGTGATCCTGAGTGCGGTACATGTGGGTGGGGAGGAGGATACAAGCAAGCACACACAGCAGGATAGGTCGGTAGATCTGGTTAAGTCTTGGAGTTGCTGTTGCATGTTGTATTTCAGGCAATATAATGACACCTTGTCATGCTGTAACACCGCCCTGTGGATGATTGGGGGCTTTAATAGAGTTATCCAATGAGTAACACCAACCAACTAACGATACTGTCCCTGAACATCAATGGTTTGGGGAGTCAGGGGAAGCGACAAGAATTGAAGTGGTGGATAAGAACTAAGGCAGGCGTGGTGATACTAGCAGGCACACGCATTGCGAAAGATCACAACATCTGGACGAAACTCCGTCCCCACAGTGTGGCAGCGGTGGGGGCCCCAACTAGAGCAAGAGAAGTGGCTATTCTTTATTTTCGGGAAGGGGTGGTGCTGGAAGATTTTCAGCGGCACCCTCAGGCAAGCTGCTTCATGCTAGGATGTGCTGGGGGGCAAGGTAGTTGAGGTTGTTGGCGGCCTATTTCCCCTCGCAAGCGGCTCCCCTGAAAAGTTTCCCCAGTCTTGACTTTAAGGAGTTCGCCACAGGTCTGCCAAGAGGGGAGCAGCTGGTGATGGCAGGGGACTTGAACATGATCGAGGACCCCATCCTGGACAAAATGAATCGGCAGGGGGTGACAGGGACAACGTTAGGATGAAGCAGATGCTGGCTGATTTTCAAGTTAAAGACGTGTTCAGGGAGCTAAGGCCGGATGACAGGGAGTTTACCTTTTATTGCAGGTCTGCGATGGTCAGCTCGAGAATAGACAGGGTTCTGGTGTCGCATGCAATGGTGCATCAGGTGGCGAAGGTCTCCCACCAGTGGCTGCCGCAGGAGATTACAAACAATAAGTTCGAGGTCAGGTTGCGGTTGTGTTGGAACGGGCCACAGGAGACTGGTCCGGGAACTTGGAGGTTTCTGGCGAGGTTGGTGAAGCGCCCAGGTGTGTCAGCGGGGATCGCGAAGGTGGTCCAGCGGCATGAGGAAGAAAGGAGCGGCGGCTTCGATAAGTTGTCAAGGCGCTTGAGCGCTCGTCTGCGCAAATATGACATGGAGAAGAAAAAGCGGGTTAGGCCGACACGGAAAGCGTTGGAGGAGCAAGTGGGGGCGTTGCAACAGAAGGTGATGGCGGATCCAGGTGATGACAGCTTGCAAGCGGTACTTACGAGCTGGCAGGCGATGCTGGGGAGGTACTAAGACGACCGGCAGAAATTCCTGGAGCTGAGAACAGGGCTCAAGGTTCAACTGTGCGGGGAGACTCCGCAGGTTACCTGTCCGCGCTTGTCAAGAGCAGGAAGGCCAAGGTGGGGATTAAGGAGCTGGTTAAGGATGGTGTTAGTCATACTGACGCGAAGGTGGTCCTGGAGGCAGCAAGACAGCACTTCAAGAGCGCCTTCGATGAACTCTTTGGGTCAGCGAGGGATGTGCCGGAGCTGCAGTGGTCACCAAGGAGGGTACTGGAAGAGGCAACTGCAGAGTCACTGGAGTTAGATTGGACGGAGAAAGAGGTGCGGACGGCGATTAGGGAGTTGGCGAATGACAAGTCCCCGGGGAGAGACGGCCTGCCGAAGGGATTGTTCCACAGTCACTGGGAGGTGTTGAAAGGGCCGGTGATGAGGATGGTAACGGAGTTCGTTAGCACCGGTAAGCTACCGGCGGTGGCAAACGAGGCGGTTACCGTCCTGTTGCACAAGAAAGGCGCAGAGTCAGACATCAAGAATCATAGGCCGATAACACTGCTAACAAGCATCTACAAGATATTGGCGATAGTGGTGGTGACAAGAATGAAGGCGGTGCTGCATCAGGTAATCTCGGAGGAGCAATATGGTTTTTTACCCGGGAGATGGTTGACTGATGCGGTATCGACGGTGGTGGACTTGATTGATGCGGCCAAGAGGCCTTCCACAGCAATGTTCACACAAGAATTTGCGTCAATGGGTGGACCGGTGATCAGATACAGATGCGGAAAGGGGTAAGGCAGGGGCGCCCTCTGGCGCCTTACCTCTTCCTGTGCGCAATGTAGTCATTGAGCAGGATGACGGAAGAGAGGAAGCTGGGCATTGGGGAGAAGGGATGCGAGAGGATGTCATATGTGGGGTACGCGGATGATACTACCTTGCTGCTGGAGGGGGAGCAACAGTTGAAGGAGGCAGACAAGATGCTGCGGGAATATGCAGTGGTGTTAGGGCTGAAAGTCAACATCGGAAAATCGGCAATCCTGCCATCGGGAAAGAACATTGACAGGCCATCACTGGCGGGGTTAGATTACAAACGGGTTGGTAAAGAAGAAGCGGAAAGGCTGCTTAGCGTGTGGGTGACACCAGACGGGAGCGCAAGAACTACTTGGGAAAAGGCCTTCGACAAGGCGGCGAGTGAATTAAGCAAGTGGCAGTCTAAATATCTTACGACGGGAGCGAGGGTGACCATCATTATAGTTACGTGATGCCGGTGTTCCTGTTCCAAGCGCAGGTGTATCCGCCCGACGATCTGCTGTGGAAGTAGGTGGAGACTACTGGAGAATTCCATATCAGCTAATCATGCTGACACGGAGAATCACTTCCGGCTATGGAGCGGGGGTCTGATGTACGTGCCAAGAGAACAGGGTGGCCGCTTCACCCTGAAAATCCACATGCCATCGACTATGTTCGCCCCAGGTGGGGGAGCCTCGTTGACGTAGGTGCCTGTGGACTTCCAGGAATCCATCTCTGCGTCCATGGCTATCCGCCACTGAGAGGAGTACGGACCCGTGATTGCCTCTGCGTAAGTGCGTGGGGTCGGGATGTCTGGTGCATCCTGTGAGGATCTAGGATCGAGATCAGAAAAGAGAGTTTGAATTGAATTGAATGATCACCTGGGTACAACACGAGGCTATATATAGGCTCGACAGAAGGCCCAGTAACCAGGTGTTACGCGAAGGTTCCGAGGGTCGCGAAGCGTCTCGAACAGAAGCCCAGAATTCAGTGCACGCAACATAGCTCAGTGCTATAACTATAATAAAATATAGGAAAGCACCTAGCCTAGGAAATCAAGCAATTCATGCATGCATAAAATAAACCCATGCTAGAAATAGCATAATAATGTCTAGGCAAGCAAGCATAGCTGGCATAAGCCGTCGGATTCTCACAAATCCGGGTCTCCCTTCGGGCAAAGTAGCGAGGATGCGAGATGTGGTGCAGCGGCCGCAAGGCACTCAAGCTCAAACTGCCTGTCCTCAAGGACGTCACAGCCAAGGGCAAGCTCACCCCCGACAAACAGAGGACAGGAAGAGTAAAAAACAAGACTCGCAGTGTAGTCAAGGCGGCACAAAGCGGCAAAGTCAACAAGCTCAGCAACAGCAGCAGACTCAAAGAAACGGTCAGTCACTACTGTGGCAAGGAGACGAGTGACAGTCGGCCTGCCAGCACGGGCAAGGTCAGACTCAGGGTCAGGAACGTGCGGAAGAGAGGACGCAGGAGGCGACGGCAGGACAACACACTGTGGAACAGAGGAAGGATGGAGTATCATATCGTGAGTGCCCGGTACAGCCGGAGCACGAGGACGACGAACACGACGAGCACGAGCAGGGGCAGAAGCTCTAGTCTCATGCTCTCGACGCTCAGGAGTGGAAGAATGAGTCTCAGGCTCACGACGCGTCGTCAGGGATGCAGTCACCTCAGTGTGAGGAGCAGGAGCAGGCAGCAGGGAGCCAGGCAGTAGCAGTGGGAACAGTAACGGGGGAGTAGTGCCAGGAACGGGGAACTCAGTAGCAGCAGGCAGGTGGGAGACTGAGAAGGTGACTAAGCGCAGACGGCTGTGGCTGAGTAGTCGCACCCCCACAGCCTCCTGCCAACTCGTAGCGGGACCACCAGCACCAGTACCTCTAGTACCACCTGTACCCAGAGGGCACTCAGCACCCCCAGAACCAGCACCTCCAGTGGTACCACCTCCTGCACCACCAGAGTCCACAACGACAGGCTGCAGCGGCGGTGAAGACGGACGAGGCTGAAACCCAGGAGGGACCGCCAAGCGTGCAGAGCGGCGAGGGGTCACAGTGGCAGTAGGAGTCGGGTCACCCCCCTCAGCTGGGCCAGAGGTGTCAGAGGAGACCTCGACTGGCTCAACCAAGGGGGGTGGATCCACCTGAGACACATTTGAGGGAGCGGGACCAGGAGGGAGGAGGGGGGCTACCGGGGGGGGGGGGAGACCAGTGCGAGAGGCGGGAGAGGCACAGGGGAACGGCGGTGGGGGTGGAGACGGTAGAAACAGATAGACTCGTCAAAGGTGACGTCGTGGGAGGAGAGAACATGATGGGAACCTGGGTGGTAAAACTGCCAGCCCGGGGCATCGGTAGGGAAGCCAAGAAAGACGCAGCGAAGAGTGCGAGCAGAGAGCTTCCCCGCAGGGGGGTTGCGAACAAGCAAAAGGGCACCCCAGACCCGAAACCGCGACGCATCACCAACCTCGCCCGCCCACTGCAGAATGGGAGAGGTCTCCGGGTGGGAGACACGGGGCCATAGGTTGAGTTGCTCAGCAGCGTATCGGACCGCAAACGGCCACAGAAAATGGGGAGCAGCCGCATGACAATAGAGGTGCGAGCAACCTCCATCACCAAGCCAATGCGGCGCTCTGCAATCCCATTCTGCTATGGAGATGCCGGAAGCGTGTACGTCTGGCGGATGTTTTTAGATTATAGAAGTCCTCAAGGAGGTGGGAGCAAAACTCGCCACCTTGGTCAGAGTGCAGCCGAAGGACAGGGAGCTCCTCACGGAACCGAGCGCGAAGCTGGAGACAAACAGCGCGGATCCAGCGGATCAAGACACCGCGGATCCGCCTTACTCTGCAAGGGGAAGACCGTGGTGTAGCGCGTGTAGTCGTCGACAACAAGCATAAAGTAGCTCTCGCCACTCTGTCCAGTGATGCGGGTGGGGCCCCACACGTCCATGTGCAGGGTCTGCAGAGGAGCAGTGGTAGGAGGAAACGAGGAGTGAGGAGTGGCGCGCTACCGCCCCTCAACGCAGGGAAGGAAGGGCGGTGCAAGTGGCCTCGGAAGCGGGGGCAGGGACCTGGGGAGACCAGACACAAGGAGACGCGAGCGCATGCTACGCAAGCGTGGCAGGGAGGGGTGGCCAAGACGGTGGTGCCAGATGAGAGTCTAATGTGTGAGGAGACGTCATGAACAAGACGAGGCGACCTCAACCGACGTAGCTACCTGACCCGACTCAGCTACCAGTGCAGATTCAGTGGTCAGTGTGTACAGGCCAGACCCAGGCCTCTGGGTGAACGTGGGTAGGTGCTCACCAGTGCGCGAGTCCGTACAGATCGCCACTAGCTCGCCTCCAGGCTGGGTGACGTGACCCACTGGTCCTGGAGGACAGAGGTAGCCACCAAGTTCTTAGTGAACGAGGGGAGGTGGAGACCTGTGAGGAGGCCGGAAGGGGCCGCCAGACAAGGGAGAACAATGGTGCCACGCGCAAGTACCGGGCCCCCAGAGGGGTTGGCCAATGTGACAGGGATAGGGACTGTGAGCGGTGTGACTGTGGTGATGTCGCGGAAGAAGCAACGAGACGCGCCTGAGTCGAGAGTAGAAGTGTGCAAGGCCTCCTCAGGCTCTGCACCTGTGCTAGCTGAGTCAAAAGCACCAAGAATAGCAGCCTCTACGCCACCAGGTGCCTCTCCACCCCCCGCACTAGTACCCCAAGCTCCGCCACCGGGGCTGCCCCACCGGACAGCCCACTCACGAAGCTGCTGTGGGGAGAGAGTCTCCGACGGACGCTGTTGCCGCTGCTGTCCACCCCCAGAACCTCCGCGTCTACCAGCAGCACTACCAGCAGGAGTAGACTCACAGGGACCTCCAGTAGTAGCACACCAGGCTCCGCCACTGGGGCTGTCCCACCGGACAGCCCTCTTGCGAAGTTGCTGCAACGAGAGCGGCTCCCGCTGATGAGTACGAGGACCGCCAGCACCAGCACCTCCAGCCCTAGCACGGCTAGCTCCACCAGATAGCCCACTCACGAAGCTGCTGCGGCAAGAGAGACTCCTGCACACTCGGCTGCCGCTGATGTAGGACAGTGGTAGTAGCCATGGCAAGCAGTGGCAGCTAATAGCAGCAGCTGCGTAGCAGCTGTAGCACAGGCGGCAGTAGCAGCGTAGAAGCACCTAGGGCGGCAGTAGCAGGTGCTAGCACCTAGGGCAGTAGCAGGCAGTAGCTCCTAGGGCAGCAGCACCTAGGGCTTCGCAGGGCGCGCTGGGCGCTGGGCAGCAGGGCACGCTAGCGCGCTGGGCAGGAGGGTGCGCTGATGCACTGGGCAGTGGGGCGCTGGCGCGCTGAGCAGCGGGGCGTGCTGGCGCGCTAGGTAGCGGGGCGCGCTGGCGCGCTGGGCAGCGGGGCGCGCTGGCGCGTTTGGCAGCGGGGCGCGCTGGCGTGTTTGGCAGCGCGGCGCGCTGGCGCGATGGGCAGCGGGGCTCGCTGGCACGTCTGGCAACGGGGCGCGCTGACGGGCTGGGCAGCGAGGCGCGCTGGGCAACGAGGCGCGCTGGTGCGTTGGGCAGCGTGGTGTGCTGGCGCACCGGGCAGCGGGGCACGCTAGGGCGCTGGGCAGCAGGGTGCGCTGGCGCGTCGGGCATCGGGGCACGCTGGCGCGTTGGGCAGCAGGGCGCGTTGGCGCGCTGGGCAGTGGGGCGCGCTGGCGTGCTGGGCAGCAGGGCAGGCTGGCGCTGTGGGCAGCAGGGTGCGCATGCAGAGCGCGCGGGCAGGCAGGGCAGCGCAGCTCCAGGCAGAGCGCGCGCAAACAGGGCGGCGCTCAGGCAGGGCAGCAGGGCGCGCGCGGGCAGGGCAGTAAGGCGCGCGCTGGCGCTATGCAGCAGGGTAGGAAAAAAAAAGCTTCAAGTCCGGGCAGGGTGGAACGTTCGGTGGGCCCTAAGGAACGTACGTACTCTAATACCATGTCAGAATATGGAAACAGGGATGATTGACTAAAGGAGGATGAGTGGTACAAGTAGCAACCCTAACAAAGGGTTGTACCCCATAGGGGCTAACCCACTATAGCCTAACATCACTAACATGACATAAACATGTTTTGACAACAGATTGTGTTGTTTCATGTGATAGTTGGATGATTCATATGTTAGGCTATTGACTTCCCCCCCATGCCAGGTAGGGGATGTGGCAGCCTAGTGTATGGGTCAATTAACTTCACGCATTTCCATTATGTTATGCATTTATTTCACGGACTTGCATACTGAAATATATACTACTATACTCTAAAAATAGGGTAGTAATATGTGTCGAGAGGAGTGATGTGAGTCAGCGGGAACAAGGAGATACAAGTCTCGACCTAAAGTGTTGTACTCTTTAGAAGGCAACTCACTGTAGCCTATCTAACAATATATAGAATATAAAAACATTTGACACACCTCCATATATTAAGTGAGGGGCATCAAAACAACCAAGGGAAAAAATGGGCCACAAGCATCAAAACAAAGCTCAGGGTGGTGCTCAGAGTCACCACACACTCCGAGCATAAGCAAGTGGCCACAAGGCCATTTCAAGAGTTTACTGGTATATATAGAAGCACAACAAGCAGAGCAAACAACAAGTCCACCGCAACTGAGGGCCTACCTCAAGAAGCCCCAAATGCACACAAAACCTGTGGTGGTCACCAGGCGCCAAGGCCTTGGTGAAGACGTCGGCAGTGTTGGCCTCTGAGGCCACAAAGTCCAAGCGTGCCTGGCCGCGTCGCTGCAACTCTCGCAGGAGGAAGTACCTCACATAAATATGCTTCACTCTGCTCTCCAGTCGAGGCTCTTGATATAGGAGGATCATGGCCTTGTTGTCAGCGTTCAAGGTCGGTGCAGAGCGAGGCCGCTCACCAAGGTCGGCGAGCAAGAAGGTCAACCAGCAAAGCTCCTGTGCCGCCATGGCACCAGCGTAGATCTCTGCCTGTGCACTGGACGAAGCCATAGACGACGACCGTGTAGACCTCCACGGCACAGCACCAGCACCCAGACTGAAGCAGTAACCCTGAGTTGAACGATGGGTCTCCATGTCGTCAGCGTAGGAAGAGTCGCAGTGACCGTTCAACACAACTGGCTGAGTCCCTCCAGCACAAGCACCATGCCTGATGTAGTCGCCAGGTACTTCGCCACCCTCACAGCAGCTGTCCAGTGAACAGGACGGTGTCTCCCAGTCGCAACAAAGCGAGAGAGGACGCTAAGGGGAAAGGCGAGGTCTGGCCGAGTACAAGTCATCAGGTACATAAGGCAGCCCACAAGCTCTGCGTAGGGGCCACTAGACTCAAAGGGCTCATCAGGAAAAGGGCCACTGAGTCGGTGGTCAACGGTAAGAGGAGAGGGCTGTGTGGTTGAGAACTGAAACCCAAACCGTCGAAGGACCTGCTGCACCATGTGTGACTGAGTCAGTGTGATGGTGCGAGTGGCTCTGTCCCTGGTGATATGCAGGCCAAGGTAGCACTGCAGTTCACAGAGGTCAGTGCACTTGTGTCTCTTCTGCAGTTCGGATTTCACCTCAGTCAGAGCTGCCCTGTCTGCACTAGCAATGACCAAGCCGTCGACGTACACTAGTATAAAGAAAGGAGTGGAACCAGTGCGAACAAACAACAATGGGTCGGCAGAGAAAGGACGAAACCCAAGGTCACGAAGCGTGGAGCAAAGAGTGTCGTGCCACTCACGGGGCGACTGGCGGAGACCGTAGACTGCCGCCTCAGGCTCCACTGGGTCCCAGGTGGGAAGGTGTCAGTGAAGCCAGGAGAACAGCGCAGCCAGATCTCCTCGTGTAGACGGCCCTGGAGAAACGCAGTAGAGAAGTCTAAGGGAGTGCAGCTCGTAGTCTCGCTGTGCTGCTACGTGCAGTAACACCCGAAGAGTGGTCTGAGAAGAATGAAGAACGAGGATGGATGAACTATGAATGAGGTGAGTACATATAGGAAACCCTAATTGGGTTGTACCCCCTATGGGATACCCCACTATAGCCTACACAACAGCATGAGCTATATAATGTTCTGACACACCCCCATAGGCAAAGTGGGGGAGAACAAGGGGTCACAAGACCAGTCAAGCAAAGCAGAGCAAGCTCAGGGTGGATCACAACGTCACCACACAGTCCGAGCACAACGACAAGGCCACAAGGCCAGTTCACATGCAGGAGTACACATATATATATAGAGCTAGACAAGCAAGAGCAGGTATATATATGTGACAGTACAAGTAAGGTCAAGAGGAGAGCAAGTGAGGCAAGACAGGTACAAGACCCAGTTGAGTGCAGAAGCGCTGATGGTCACAAGGCGCAAGTGCCTTGGTGAACACATCAGCAGTGTTGGCCTGAGAGGCCACGTACGCAAGTCGCAACTGACCACGCTGCTGCAGCTCACGAGCAAGAAAGTAACGGAGAGCAATGTGCTTCGTTCTGTGCTCCAAGCGCTGCTCTCGACACAAGGCCAGCATGGCCTTGTTGTCTACGTACAGCACTGGAGGAGAACGAGGCGGCTCTCCAAGGTCAGTCAGCAGGTAGGTGAGCCAGCGAAGCTCCTGTGCAGCCATGGCCCCGGCGTAGATCTCAGCCTCACAACTGGAGCCGAGAACAGAGGACGAGCGAGTAGCTCGCCACGAGACAGAGCCGGAACCAAGACTGAAGGTGTAACCCTGCGACGACCGCTGCGTAGCCTGGTCGTCAGCCCAAGAAGCGTCCGCGTGCCCAGTGAGGACCACTGGACTCCGCCCTCCAAGCACTAGTCCCATGCCCGACGTACTGCACAAGTATCGCAACACCCTCTTCGCTGCAGCCATGTGCTCTGGTCGGTGTCTCCCAGGAGCAACATAGCGTGCAAGAATGCTAAGAGGGTATGCAAGGTCAGGTCGTGTGCAGGTCATCAGGTACATGAGGCAGCCAACAAGCTCTGGATACGGGCCACTCGACTCTACGGACTCATCCGAAGGCAGAGCTGAGAGTGAGTGGCGAGTAGGCAGAGGAGTGGCCTGAGGCGAGGAGTACGTGAAGCCGAAGCGCTGAAGGACCTGCTGCACCATGTGTGACTGAGTCAGGGTAATGGTGCGGCGTGCTCTGTCCCGGGTGATCTGCAAGCCAAGGTAGCTGCGCAGTTCACCCAGGTCTGTGCACGTGTGTCTCTTCTGCAGCTCGGACTTCACGTGGGCGAGTCCAGCAGTGTCAGCTGTGGCAAAGACCAAGTCGTCGACGTACACGAGGATGTAGAACGGCGGCAGAGAGGTGTCGGTGCGTAGAAACAGCGACGGGTCGGCAGTAGAAGGAGCAAACCCAAGAGCCGCAAGCGTAGTCCTCAGTGTGTCGTGCCACTCACGTGGCGCCTGGCGGAGACCGTAGACTGGACGCCGGAGACTCCACTGGGTACCAGGAGGGAAAGACCCAGTGAAGCCAAGTGGGCGGCGCAGCCAGATCTCCTCGTGCAGGCTGCCCTGCAAGAAAGCAGTGCTGAAGTCGAGAGAGTGCAGCTCGTAGTCACGGTGAGCAGCAACGTGTAGCAGCACCCGAAGAGTGGTCATCTTCGGGGTGGGGGAGAAGGTCTGAAAGTAGTCAACTCCCTGTCGCTGACTGAAGCCACGAGCCACGTAACGTGCCTTGAAGACAGGCGGAGAACCCGGCGGCCGCTTCACCCTGAAGATCCACATGCCACTGACGATGTTCGCCCCAAGAGGGGGGACAGCGTCAACGTAGGTGCCTGTGGACTTCCAGGAAGCCATCTCTGCATCCATAGCTGCCTGCCACTGAGAGGAGTAGGGACCCTCTATCGCCTCCGCGTAAGAGCGCGGAGTCGGGATGTCAAGTGCATCCGGGTCTCCCTCAGGGGTAAGCAGTACGGACACGAGATGAGGTGAAGCAGCTGCCAGACACTGGAACTCCTCCTGCCTGTCCTCAAGGACGTCCGTGCCAAGGGCACACTCACCCCCGACTGACGGAGGACAGGCAGACCCAGACTCAGCGACAAGACTAGCAGCGTAGTCTAGGCGACAGCGAGCAGCAAAGTCGACGAGCTCAGTAACTAGGGCAGACGCAGCAGTAGACTCGAAGGAAGGGTCAGTGACGACAGTAGCAAGGAGACGCGTGACAGTAGGACTGGCAGCACGAAGAGAGTCCGACGCAGGGTCGGGAAGAGCAGGAAGAGAGGACTCAGGAGGAGAAGGCAAAGGGGCACGCAGAGGAGCAGTAGACGGACGCAGAGACATCCTGTGCGTGCCAGGGACAGGAGGAGGACGCTGACGCGAACCACGACCACTAGCGCGAGCAGCACGGACAGGCGACGCAGGGCGAGACGCAGGCTCACGACGCTCAGTAAGACCTCCAGTAGGACCAGTGTAGGGAGAAGGAGCAGGCAAAGGGGAGGTAGGCTGTAGCAGTGACCGCGACGGGACAGGCTGTGGACCCTCCAAGAGAGGAGGAGGACCAGGAGAGGGCGGAAGACCAAGAACCTGCTGCAGGAGTGGAACGAAGTACGGTCGAGGCCGCGTAGCTACGCCAGAAACAGCAGGGACAGCACCAGTACCCCCAGCAGGAGCACCCGCTCCAGCAGCACCTCCAGTAGCTCCAGAACCTCGAGCAACACCAGGAGCACCCCCAGCAGGACCGCCAGTGGTAGTCTCAGCGCCAACACCCTCAGCAGCACCAGCTCCAGTCGAACCCGCAGGCCCAGCAGCTCCAGTACTCCCAGTACGAGCACCTCCGGGACCCGCAACAGCAGCACCCTCAGTAGCCGACGAACCTCCAGCACCAGCAGCACGGCTCCAGCGCCGGGCAAACCACTCGCGCAGCTCCTGTGGAGAGAGTGGCTCCCGGCGAGACAAAGCACGCGTAGAAACTCGAGGCGGAGGACCTCCAGGCGCAGCACTCCCAGGTCCAGCACCCCCAGGCAAAGCACCCCCAGGCGTAGCACCCCCACACTCAGCACCCCCAGGCTCAGCACCCCCAGGCTCAGCACCCCCAGGCTCAGCACCCCCAGGCTCAGCACCCCCAGACTCAGCACCCCCAGACTCAGCACCCCCAGGCCCAGCACCCCCAGGCCCAGCACCCCCAGGCCCAGCACCCCCAGGCTCAGCACCCCCAGCAGCACCAGAGTCACCAGTGACCTCGACAGGCTCGACTGCGTCTACCTGGGACACACCTGAAGGGGCAGGACCCTGAGGGGGGAGGGGGTCTACCGGGGGGGGACCTGGTACAAGGAAGAGCGGGGGCGGGGGGGGGGGACGGAGTGCGGTAGGGGAAGAGGCGATAGTAGGGTACCGACTCGTCGAACGTGACGTCCTGAGAGGACAGAACACGGCGAGAGGTGGGGTGGTAGAACTGCCACCCAGGCGCGTCTGGGGGGAACCCCAGGAAGACGCAAGGAGCAGCACGAGGGGACAGTTTGTCCGCAGACAAGTCGCGGACAAACGCCCGAGATCCCCAGACCCGGAACGCCGACGCATCGCCCACCTTCCCGGTCCACAGCAAGGCTGGGGAGGTCTCCGGCCTGGAGACCCTGGGGTGAAGGTTGATCTGACGTGCCGCGTACCTCACCGCAAACGGCCACAGAAAATGGGGGGCAGCCGCATGCATCATAGACGTACGAGCGACGTCCATGACCATGCCAATGCGGCGCTCAGCAATCCCATTTTGCTGCGGAGAGTCCGGGAGCGTGAAGGTCTGACGGATGCCTCGTGCACGACAGTAGGCTCGCAGAAGGCCAGAGGAGAACTCTCCGCCTCTGTCCGAGTGCAGACGCAGAACAGGAAAGTCGGAGCCAAAGCTCTGCCTGAGCTGGAGACGAGCTGCGCGGATCCAGTCGATCAGCACCTCAGTGACATCACCCTTGCCGCGCAAGGGGAAGACTGCGGTGTAACGCGAGTAGTCGTCAACAACGAGCAGGAAGTAGCGCTCGTGACCCTGCCCACGGACGCGGGCTGGGCCCCACACGTCCATGTGGAGCGTCTGCAACGGGGCCTCTGTCGGAGGAAACTGGGAGGAGTGAGGGGCAGCACGCTGGCGCCCCTCGACACAGGGGACACAGGTAGGGCCAGGGCCCTGAGGAAGGGGAGGGAGGGACCGGGGGAGACCAGACACTAGAAGACGGGAGGCCATGCCTCTGAGCCGAAGCAGAGAGGGGTGACCAAGACGGTGGTGCCAGAGAAGAGTCTCGTGAGACAGGAGACGACAAGAACAGGGGGCAGACTCAGGACCAGACCTGGACGCAGCAGCAAACACCTGACCCGACGAAGCGACTCTACCAGACTCAGTAACGGGAGGAGACGCAGTGGTCAGTGTGTACAGGCTCGACCCCGGCTGACGGGTAAACGTAGCCAGGTGTCGGCCTGTGCGAGCCTCTGTACAGTGCGTCACCCGCTGACGCGCAGGAGTGAACTGGTGTACACCCGCATCCTGTAGGTCAGCACCACTCACCAGGTTCGTAGAGAACGAGGGGAGGTAGAGACCAGACAGGGTGCCAGAGGGAGCCGCCGGACACGGGAGGACTGTGGAGAAGCGAGACAGGACAGGACCCCCAGAGGGGTCAGCCAGAGACACTGCAACCGGTCGACTCAGCGGTGTGAGTGTGGTGCGGTCCCTAAAGAAGGAGCGAGACGCCCCAGAGTCAAGGGTGAAGGTGAGGGAGGCCGAAGCCGACGTAGTACCTGAGAGCGCAGACTCACCAGTACCTGAGGACGCAGACACACGAGCACCTAGGGCAGCAGCGTCGCAAGCACCTAGGGCAGCAGCCTCACCAGGACCTAGAGCAGCAGTCTCAATACCCGGATCGGGCGGGAAACACCGGTAACAGTCACCCTCATCACTAATAGACACAGCATACATGGCAGAGAGAATAGCATCAAAGTCAAGATCATAGATGGCAACACCCGCCCTGGACAGGTCACCCCAACGAGGGATCTCTGAGGCCTCCGGGAACTGGTGACGCCACGCGTCCGTCAGGCGGCCAAAGCAGCGCTGAGTGGGGTGGGGACCCCCACACTGCTCACCCGCACGGTCGCCGGTGCGCAAAACGTAGGAGCACGGACCAAAACCCCCACCTCGCTGACGCGCAGTGTACCACTCACGAAGCTGCTGAGGGGACAAGGTGTCACGACCACGCTGCTGCTGCTGGCGCGAGCCACCACCGGAGCCACTCCTCTGCGAAGACCCGCGACCAGCACCACCTCCACCCCCGCCGCCTCCTCCGCCTCCGCCGCCTCCGCTACTGCCGCCGCCTCCACCTCCGCCTCCGCCGCCGCCACCTCCGCCACCCCCGCTCCCACTGCCACCGCCGCCGACACCTCCGCCTCCACTGCCGCCACCGACTCCTCCACCCCCACATCCACTCCCACCGCCACCCCCACTCCCCCCACTGCCGCCACCTCCACCTCCACCGCCCCCGCTCGCTCCTCCAGCGCCCTTGCCCCCCTTGCCCTTGCCAGAGCGGCGTCTCCCACTAGGGGCAGACGCCACACCGACCGACTCAAGACCAAGGAGGTCGGCCGCAGCAGCAGAGGCAACAGAGGGCAGAAGGGGGGAGGGGGAACACCCCTCAAAGATGGGGGTGCGCGGGTCACCACGAGAGGCCCCTACAGCGACTATGCTCTTCTCGGCCGCTAGGAGGGACTTCTCGAGGAGGTCAACAGTGAGAGTGGTGGGACAGACAGAGAGAAAGTGGTCCCTGACTACGCGAAGGGAGTCAGGAAGGCGAGTGACTATGTAGTAAAGAGTGATGTACATGGGGGGGGGGTTCTTGGCGCAGAAGTCAGCAGGGAGTGCAGCGCGGTAGCGAGTGTCACTAGTGCGGAGGTGCGTAATGAGGTCAGCGACTGTGGGAAAGGCAGCAAGGTCAGGAAAGAGGTACGGTAGCATGAGACGGCTCAGTGCAGCAGTGGCAGGGGAGGAGTAGCGCGCAACTACAGCGTCGTACAAGGTCTGAGCACTCTTGTACTGACTAAAGTGTGCACGCTCGGAGGTAGGGAGGTGGCGACGCACAGCAAGACGTGCAGCAGCGTCGCGCGTGGCCCACTGGGAGCGAACAGTGGCGTCGGCGTCAGCAGCAGGGGCAGTGGAGGCGCCAGAGGTGAGGTCAAAGAGAGAGAGACCATCTGCCCTATCGCACTGTAAGAACAGCTGCAGGTCATCCACCCAGACCTCAAAGTCAATGGCCCGACCCTCAGCGTCAAAGACTAGAACACTAGGGGTAGCCATGACCCTAGACGACTGGCAGCGCAAACAGTAGGGTGAGGGCAGTGCAGTGAAAGGGCGCTGTGCTCACCAGACTGGACAGGTCGGGCGGCCCGGAAGGAGGGCGGCGCGGCGGCTCGGCGGCTCGGCTGCCGGGCGGCTCGGCGGCTCGGCGGCTCCGCTGCTGGGCGGCACGGCTGCTGGGCGGCTCGGCTGCTGGGCGGCTCGGCTGTTGAGCGGCTCGGCTGCTGGGCGGCTCGGCTGCTCTGCTGTCGGGCGGCTCGGTTGTGCTGCTGAGGGGCAGCACGGCTCGGGCTGCTCGGGCGGTGCGGGCGGCTCGGGCGGCTCGGGCGGCTCAGCTCCTCAGCGGCACAGGCGGCGTGGGGACCGAGACGGCGGCGCGCGGCTGGGACGGGCGGCGCACGGGCGGCGTGGGGCCGGGACTGCGGTGCGCGGCCGGGACGGGCGGCTCACGGGCGGCGTGGGGCCGGGACGGGCGGCGCGCGGGCGTCGAGGGGCCGGGACGGGCGGCGCGCGGGCGTCGAGGGGCCGGGACGGGCGGCGCGCGGGCGTCTAGGGGTCGGGCCGGGTGGCGCGCGGGCGTCTAGGGGCCGGGACGGGCGGCGCGTGGGCGTCGAGGGGCCGGGACGGGCGGCGCGCGGGCGTCTAGGGGCCGGGACGGGCGGCTCACGGGCGGCGAGGGGCCGGGACGGGCGGCGCGCGGGCGTCGAGGGGCCGGGACGGGCGGCGCGCGGGCGTCGAGGGGCCGGGACGGGCGGCGCGCGGGCGTCTAGGGGCCGGGACGGGCGGCGCGCGGGCGTCTAGGGGCCGGGCCGGGTGGCGCACGGGCGTCTAGGGGCCGGGACGGGCGGCGCGCGGGCGTCTAAGGGGCCGGGACGGGCGGCGCGCGGGCGTCTAAGGGCCGTGACGGGCGGCTAAAGGGGCCACTAGGGGCCAAGAGAGAGGGGAGCGCGACTCGAGTAGGGGCAGAGTGCGCTCCGGGCAGGAAAAAAAAAAAAAAAACGGTGGGCCCTAGGAACAGTTCCCACGAGGGAACCTGCTCGATACCATGAGAAGAATGAAGAACGAGGATGGATGAACTATGAATGAGGTAAGTACATATAGGAAACCCTAATTGGGTTGTACCCCCTATGGGATACCCCACTATAGCCTACACAACAGCATGAGCTATATAATGTTCTGACATGGTCATCTTCGGGGTCGGGGCGAAGGTCTGGAAGAAGTCAACTCCCTCACGCTGACTGAAACCCCTAGCCACATAGCACGCCTTGAACACAGGCGGTGAACCAGGCGGCCGCTTCACCTTGAAGAGCCACATGTCATCGCCCTGAGAGAGGGAACTGCGTGACGTACGTGCTTGTAGATCTCCAAGACGCTAGCTCTGCATCCATGGCCACTTTCCACTGAGAGGCCCACTCCCCTGACACTACCTCACGGCACGTGCGGGGTGTCGGTGTGTCAAGGGCGTCGGGGTCTCCCTCGAGGGAAAGCAGCTCAAACTGCCTGTCCTCTAGGACGTCATAGCCAAGGGCAGACTCACCCCCGACAGAGAGAGGACGGGGAGGTGGAGCAGCCACCACACGCGTGGCGTAGTCAAGATGGCAGGTGGAAGCAAAGTCAGCAACAGCAGCAGTAAGAGCCGAGACAGACGACAGAGAGGCACGAGGGTCGGTGACAAGAGAGGCATGAACACAAGAGACAACAGGGCGAGTAGTACAGTAGTAGTCAGTGATAGGGTGAGAGGAAACGGTGAGAGACGATGCAGGAGGTGAGGGGAGAATAGACACAGGCGGAGAACGACGAGGAGAATAACGAAACAAGACGGTGCGGAGGTCGGCAAGAAGAGACGAGGGCCGAGCACGTGGAGGACAACGACTGGTCCAGTCGTGTCGGACAACAGGAGGAGGCGACGGTGACTGAGGAGGAGAAAACAGCCGGAGTCGAGTCCGGAGGAGGAAACGTAGGACCGTACGTGGTAGGAGACTGTGAGTGAACATGAGGAGAGGAAGGAAGACCAAGGGCCCGAAGGCCACTCACTGGAGGGAACAGCTGCTGCAAAAGTGACGGATGCTGCTGGTTCAACCGCTGCAACTCTTGCCTCTCCGGCGCCAACTGCTCCTGCTTCTCGCGGATCTGCGAAGGGCCTGGAAATGGGTGTCGTGGCGGTGGGGAGGCCCAGTGGGCGACGCAGTAGGCGAGCCTCCAGCTCCTGTCTCCTCAGTGTAAGCTCCTACAGCGCCAGCACCTCCTGCTTCAGCACCCCGGAACTAGCACCGCCAGTGCCAGCACCTCCAGCTCCAGCACCCCTAGAACTAGCACCTCCAGTGCCAGCACCTCCAGCACCAGCACCCCTAGAATTAGCACCTCCAGTGCCAGAACCTCTAGCTCCAGCACCCCTAGAGCTAGCGCCACCTGCGCCAGCACCTCCAGCTCTAGCACCCCTCGAACGAGCACCCCCAGACCGAGTACCGTCAGTGGCTGCACCTCCAGCTCCAACACCAACCGAGTCCACAGTAACCTGTTGCGGAAGTGCCGAAGGCTGCTGAGGAGACTATGAGGAGGACTGCGGGGTGGGAGACGCTACCTGGCGTGCGACCGAGGGAAGAGGGGTAGCGTGAGACACACCTGACGGAGAGGACCAGGGGGGGCGGGGGTACCGGAGGAGCGGGATCAGGGGGAGCAGAGGGTGCGAGGAAGAGGGGGGGAGGGGAACTGGGAGACCTCGACAGGGGTACCGGGTGTAGTAGGACACTGACTCGTCAAACCTGACATCACGAGAGAGTAGAAACTGGTGGAGGGGCGGGTGGTAAAAGGAGTAGTCGGGAGAGCCCACCAGGAAACCAAGGAAGACACAGGGGATGGCGCGAGCCGAGAGCTTGTCCGCAGAGGTGTCGCGGACAAGCGCAAGGCAGCCCCAGACGTGAAAGGCCGACCCAACACCAGGGGACCCGGTCCAAAGATTGGTCAGTGAAACCTCTGGCCGCGAGACACGCGGGTGGAGGTTCAGCTGGTGCGCGGCGTAGCAAAGCGCGTAGGGCCACGGAAAACGGGGCGCACGGGCATGGATCATGGATGTGCGGGCGATGTCCATGACCAAGCCAATGCGGCGCTCAGCAACCCCATTCTGCTGTGGGGACTCCGGCAGCGTCCAGGACTGTCTGATGCCCTGCTCGCCGCAGAACCCGGCAAGGATGCTGGAGCAAAACTCACCCCCACGGTCGGAGTGGAGACAACGGACACGACTGCCATGAGTGCCCTCAGTGGCCAAAAGCCACTGGATCAGTGTAGAAGTCACCTCGGACTTCTTCGCGAGAGGAAACACCGTGGTGTACATGTAGTAGTCGTCAATGACCACTAGGAAGTAGCGCTCCCTCTCAGGTCCGAGTGTAGGGGCAGGGCCCCAGACGTCCAGGTGGAGAGTCTGGAAGGGAGCAGGGGCCAGACGAAGGGAGGAGGAGTGCGGAGTGGCGCGCAGGCGGCCGGCGACGCAAGGAGTGCAAGGTGGAGCTAGTGAGGGAGGGAGCGACGGAAACACGCGCAAGAGACCTGAGACAAGACTGTGACTGGCCATGCTGCGGAGGCGGAGGAGCGACGGGTGGCCAAGGCGGTGGTGCCACAAGACGGTCGGGTGGGTTAGGGACCGACAGGAGCAAGACGCAGTAGCTAGACCGGACACAGTTACCTGACCAGACACAACAACCTGACCGGACACAGCAACCTGTGGGGACATAGTAACCTGACGCGGAAGAAGCACTGAGACGCGCCGGAGTCCAGCGCGAAGGAGAGCGACGCAACAGCAGTCCTCACAGCTGGGCTAGTGACTACACAAGCACCTACACTAAAAGCACAAGTACCTACACTAGCAACATGCAAAGGTCCTAAGCTAGGTACACACATGCCAAGAGATCCATATGTGACAGAATATACAGCATCCATAGACATATCAAATATAGGGTAACCACTACAAGACAGACCGGGCCAGATCGGAAGAGCCGACTCAGGCCCAAAACGCTCACGGTAGAGGTCGTCGAGGCGGCTGTAGTAGAGTGGTCAGGACGCCAGCAGGTAGTGTTAGCACCAGGGCCGGTTAGGATCCGGTACTGGCAGTGGCCGACGTCGCGGCCACCCCGACGAGCCCCCTAGCTGGCTGGGCCGTTGCTGCAGCCAACGCTACCCAAACCACCATGCCCCCACGGCTGCTGAGGGCGCCATAGCTGCTGAGGGCGGAGCTGCTGCTGAGGGCGCCACTGCTGCTGCGGGTGCCACTGCTACTGTGGGCGCCACTGCTGAAACGACCGCTGCTGATGTCCCTGCTGCTGGAGAACCCTAGTGGACTCCATGATAAAGGCTAGCGGGGTGTAGGAGCGGCAGGCTAGGAGCGACAGGAGCTAGGGACGGATGTAGTGAAAAACGAGAACAACTAGGAGTGCCATGTGAAACTAGGCGAGTAACTGCTGGAGCATGGAGTGAACTGTGCTAAGAGCGCCAGGTGAAACTAGGCGAGGAACGGCTAGAGCATGGAGCATTCTGAGCTAGGAGCGCCAGGTGAAACTAGGCGAGGAACAGCTGGAGCACGGAGCAAACTGAGCTAGGAGCGCCAGGTGAAACTAGGCAAGGAACGGTCAGAGCACGGAGCAAACTGGGCTAGGAGCAAGGAGCGAGAACGGCTGGAGCTAGAATGGCTGGAGCTGAAACGGCTAGAGCGAGAACGGCTGGAGCTGAAATGGCTGGAGCGAGAACGGCCGGAGCTAGAACGGGTGGAGTACAACTGGATGGACCTAGAAACGGCGAGCTAGGGCCGGCTGGAGGTAGGAACGGCCGAAGCTAGAGACCGTAAGTGCGGCTTTCGGCTGCCGCTAGTAGAGCCACTGGCAGTGGAAAGTACGTGCGGCAGTAGGGGCTAGGAGCGAGGAGCGCCAGGTGGGACTAGGCGAGGTACTGCCGGAGTACGGAGGATAACTAAGCTAGGGACGCCAGTTTAGTAACGAACGGAGCTGGGAGCTAGCTGAGCTAGGAGCACGCGGCTGGAGGAGGCAGGGTTGACGAGCCGATTAAGGAGCCAGAGAGTCGTTCGAGGGGCTGGCGGAGCAAGGAGAGACCTAGCTGATAAAGAACGCCAGGACTAGCCTAAACAGCTAAGTGGAGCAGCCTCCAGCCGCGACGGTGCGAAACACTGAAAGTAAGAGTGACGCGAGTGTCGAACCAACGGAGCTCGGGTGGTCCTGAATGGTGTGCGCACGTGATGAGGGGCTGTGAGCGGTCGGAAGGGGCTGTGAGCGATTGAAAGGGGCTGTGAGCGGTTGGAAGGGGCTGTGAGCGGTTGGAAGGGGCTGTGAGCGGTTGAAAGGGGCTGTGGGCGTGTGGGAGGGGCTAGCTGGCGGCTAGCCGCTGGCGGCTAGCTGCTGCTGGCGGCTAGCTGCTGATGGCGGCTAGTTGCTGGCGGCTAGCTGCTGGCGGCTAGGTGCTGCTGGCGGCAAGCTGCTGCCTAGCCATGCTGCTGCAGTAGCACGCGCTGCTGCCTAGCCGTGCTGCTGCAGCAATGCACGCGCTGTTGCTGCAATGCGAGCGCTGCTGCTGCAATGCGAGCGCTGCTGCTGCAATGCGCGTGCAGCAGTGGCGTACGCGACTGCCGCTGGCTAACGCGCGCGCTGCTTCTGGTGGTGCGTGTGTGCCTGCTGCTTGCACGCGCGGCTGTTGCGGGCTAAGCACGACTACGTGGGGGGGGGGGGGGGGGGGGGGGATCCCTTCTGGAGCGCGACGAAACGGGACCAGCGGGGCCCTTTAAACGCGACGAAAAACGAGGCCCGTGGGGGCCTTTGGACGTGACGAACCGGAGCCTAAGGGACGGGCTCCTCGGGACCGGCTAAGGGAGGGAGCGGAAGCGTGGGAGGGAGAAAAATTACCTACTCTAATACCATCTTAAAATAGGCTAGGAAGTGTCGACCTAAAGTGTTGTACCCTTTAGAGGGCAACTCACTGTAGCCTATCTAAGAATATATGGAAGATATAAACATTTGACACAAACCACCCCCGAGTCGCCCCCGCACCACTCGCCACCCTTTCGAGCCTTATTTACCCGACGTCTTCATCTGGTCAGGACCCCCTTATACTTGCCCGTCACTTTCATTGGACAGTTTTGTCATTCAGCTAGTCACTATCTCGTTATTTGTTTATTCTGCGCACTCTGAAAGTTTCTTCGTAACGCTTGGTATCGTAGGTACTTTCCTATCCTACCTTGTTATTTATAATGTGCATAAGGAAAAGCGCCTTGGGTCCAAGAGTTGCACGACGGCTGGCTTGGTGAATGTGATAAATTCAAAAAATTGGAGAATGCACGCCCAAGTTAGAGAATGTACGTCGGAAAAACTCCCGCGTTTTCAAGTTCTTCTAGAGTATGGGGTGTTTTGTGATGGTGCCTAGGACATGTTGGGCTGAGAAAAAGCCCTTAGAATCTTTGCAGGACTAAACTCTGGGTAGGAATGTTGTAGTTGCGGAAGCGTTTTATGAGAAGTATTGAACCACCTTGCGCTGGTATGTGAGAGCAAAGTAGATTAATTAAAACAAGAAGATACAAGGTTTTACAAGAGTACAAGGAATATGAAAGGATGCAGCTAATAACTGTTTTACTGTTGCTGTTGCGGTTCGATACAGTGACGACTCGGGCAACTGCTCTGTATCGAGTCAGTTGTTTGTCCTTGCTGTCGTGCTGTATTTGTCAAGTCAAGGTCACTGACCTTTGACCTTCGCGTAACCTCCAGCGGTTACTTCATTTGTCAACCTCCGATAGTTGACTCGCCGATGTTTCGTTTGTGCTTCGCTTCGTTTACGACTTGATGTTTCGACACAGCAGAAGCGCTTAAATCACTTGTTTCCAACACTCCCCTTCGCTTCTGGAGTGTCATTGCTGGTGACGTGGCCTTGTCCAGTCAGCAACATGCAATACTCGAACTTTTGTTTTCCGAGCTTCTTGGTCAAGTAATTAGCTGCCATCTCGGACGTGTGGCAGTAGGACAGCTCGAGTCTCCCCTTCTCGATTTCGTCCTTCATGAAGAAATATCTTAGTGCGATGTGCTTCGTCTTGTTCGCAAATCCGCTCTTGTTCGCTATGCGGATTGCTAGCTGATTCTCGCAAAACAGGGAGAAGTTGGGTAACTGGGCCAGCTTCGCCTCTTCCATCAGTTCGCGAACAGTCCTTGGTGGCTGAGCAGAGTGCGATATATTCTGCTTCAGATGAGGAGAGAGCAATTAGTTCCTGCTTGCTCGACTGCCACGAGATGGGCCCGATAGGTTCGAGTTGGTAGATGCAGCCGTTGCGCGAGCGCCTGTTGTCAGAGTCGCCGGCGTGATCAGCGTCGACGTAGCCGATTAGTTTAGGCGCCGTAGTTCCGGTCTTGTAGTAAGTTAGTCCGATCGTCGGGGTGCTGACGAGGTAGTGTAGTGCGCGGTCGAGCTCCGCCATGTGCTATGCTTCAGGTTTCTTGAGGTAGGTAGCGAGTTGGCTTGCGGAGTACGAGAGATCCGGTCGGCAGGTGACGGCTGCGAAGAGCAGACATCCTAGCTTTCGTTGGTAGTCGCGTATGCCGGTGGGCTTGAGTAGAGCGGAGGCTTCCTTGTGACTTCCGGCGGTGTAGCGATATGGTGTGGAGATAGTAGTTGGGGTGAGTCCGAAGCGTTTGGCGATAGTGTCGGCGTATTTCGTGGCGCTGAGGTAGATCGCGTAATCTTCTTCCTGAATGTTGAGGCCAAGGTATTGTGTCACGGCAGATGAGACTGTGAGAGTGAGGTCTTGCTGCAGCTCCCCTTCGAACCAGGTCGTGATGCCGTCGGTCGAGCCAATGTAGAGGAGATCGTCCACGTAGACGATAAGCAAGATGTAGTCGGTGCTCTTTGTGAGTCGGTATATGCCTTGGTCGTGCGGTAGCTGGCGGAATCCGATGCGGATGAGTCTAGCGTGCAGATACTGCTGCCACAGTCTCGGGGCCTGCTTGATGCCGTACAAGGATTTTAGCAGCTGGCAGACTTGGTTGGAGTCCGCGTTGGAACCGTGTGGTGATTCGACGAAGATCTCAGCGTCGACAGGTGCGTAAATAAAAGCGTTGGCGACGTCGATCTGGCGAAGCTTTCTCTTCTTCATGGCGACTATCGCGAGGAGGATTTGTAGCGAAGTGTGTCGCCTAACAGGTGCAAATGTCTTGGTGAAGTCGCGTCCATGCTCTTGGTCGAAGCCTCGTACGACCCAGCGTGCCTTAAATTTGTCGATGGTGCCGTGTGCCTTTGTTTTCACACGGAAGACCCATTTTCCAGTGAGAATGGTTTTGTTCCGTGCCACGCTGATGGGAACGACCTTCCAGGTGTTGCGTTCCTCCAGCGCCTTTAATTCCTTGTCCATGGCTTCGCGCCATTTTTCCCTGTGCTCCCCCCCAAGAGCCTACTGAACTTTGGCAGGCTCCTTAGGAGGCGCCGTGCCGTGGACTGCGGTGACGAGGCCAAGTATCTGGAGTCCACTCTGTGTGTAGCGGGGAAGTGTTGTATCCTCGGGATAGACGGCTTCGTCTCCCGCTTCTGGATCAGGTATGAAGTTGGGTCCTATACGTTCTGCTTCGCTGGTATTGACTCTTGCAGGTGTAACGTAACCGTTGTCGGCGAAGTGGTAATAAACTTCGGCGTTGATGCTTTCGCGAGGATTTTCGTCGTCCATCGGTACGTCAACTGAGCAGTAGGGAAGAGGTCCGGCTTTCTCCGAGGCTCTGTCCACGTTCTGCTCGTCCTAGTCAGCTTCATCCTCTGCCGAGGCGAAGGCTCGGGTGCCAAGAAATCCGCCCGAGAGGTCTGGATTTCCTTCTTCCACGTTGGCAAGGTATGTCCGAAGAGTGAGGCTTTCGTAGAAGATGACATCACGTGCTGCCACTGTTTCCTTTATGTTGATGTCGAAAATCTTCCATACGTTGTAATGTTTTTCGATGCCCAGGTGTAGCCCCCACTGTGCGCGTTGGGAGAATCGGCCGGCTCGTGCAGATGGGGGTCGGCACTGTACCATGCAGCCAAAAACTCGCAACATTTTTGTGCTGCCCAACTTTCCTGTCCACAGCAGATGTGGTGATGCGTTGTTCGGGAGCGATGATGACGAGAGCAAGTTATGCAGCATCATGGCGTGGTCCATTGCTTCGGGCCACTGGTGGTTGGGTAGCCGCATGCCACGTAGCAGCTTGCGCATGGTGTTCTGAAGGGTCCTGTTCATCCTTTCTGCTACGCCCTGTTGTTGATGGGCGTAGGGAAGGGAAATTAGTCGCTTGATTCCTCTCTTTGCCAAGTACTGCTTGAGCCTTTGTGACGCGTATTCTCCTCCCCCGTCAGACAGGAAGCTCTTTAGCTTCACGCCTGACCCCCGTTCTGCTACTGGAAGCCATGCAACAAAGGCTTCGAAGGCCATGTCGCGGCTTGGAAGATTGAGGTGCCAGACATATCGTGTGGCGGCATCGATGAACGTGATGACAAAATTGTATGCTCCTTGCCCAGGTTCACGGTTGTACAGGATGTCGCTGTACACTTTCTCCAGAGGTGCGTATGCTGGTGCGCTCGGGTTGTGATGCGAGACGAATGGCTGATGCGGTAAGTCAGCTTCGGGGCAGGTGAAGCACGTTCCGCAGACTCGCTGGAGTTCTCTGCCGTCGGTTAAGAGTAGTGAATCCTTGTCGAGCACGCCTGCTCTTATCGTGTTGTTTAACGTCGTGTTGCTTGGATGTCCCATTCTTGCGTGCCAGGTTCCTTCAGTAGCGCGATGTCCGGGTGAACGTCTGTACAGGTCGGAGTTGGAGTAGAAGCCTGTGGTGAAGTTTGCGCTTCGATGGACTTCCCGTGGAGTTGGATTCACCTGCTGCGCGGGAGTCGGTGGTGTGTTGTCGACGAAGACCGGTGCCGTTGAAGGGCCAGCGATTGGTGCCGATGTTGTCTCTGCTGCTGCCGATGTTGTTTCTGCTGCTGTCGAAGTTGTCTCTGCTGTTGCCGATGCTGTCTCTGCTACTGCCGATGTTGTCTCTGCTGCTGCCGATGTTGTCTCTGCTGCTGCCGATGTTGTCTCTACTGCTGCCGATGTTGTCTCTGCTGCTGTCGATGTTGTCTCTGCTGCTGCCGATGTTGTCTCTGCTGCTGCCGATGTTGTCTCTGGTGCTGCCGATATTGTCTCTGCTGCTGCCGATTGAATTGTTGCTAATGCTCTTGTTCTTTCTGTTCCAGGTATGGTGTGTGAATACCAAAAGCCGCCGGGACTGAAGTCAGGGTCAAGGTCCGGTGGGTGTGTCCAAGAGGGGAAGGTCACGATTCCATCGTTGTCGGCGGTGCTTAAGTCTGGAACGAAGTCAAGAACGAAGACGTTGTTCTTCAACACAGCCTTCCCGATGTAAAGTCCGCCTTTCCCGTGGTATAGTTTGAACTCCTGAGTGGTGCTGTCCGCTTCGAGGTGAATGCCTTTCGCCAACAGTTGACTCACACTCAGTAAGTTGTAGCCGGGTCCCTCCGCGATTAAGACCTTGGACATCTGCAGTATTACGTTTGTTTCTCTTGACTGAAGTTGAACAACTCCTTGTCGTCGTGTGCGCAGATTCTGATTATTGGCTACGGTGATGACGACTTCGCGCTGGAGTTGATGTTCGCGTTGAACGAAGCGACCCGAGGAGCACATATGTTGTCCGTAGCAGCTGTCCAAGAACCAAGTGTCCTTCCTGGACGGCTCGCTCTGGGCGATGGCTGCGTATGTCGGGTTCGGCTCCAGTGTTTCACGACGAGGAGTGCTCTCATCGAGCAGTTCTTCTGGTGAGTAGTGTGGTGGTGATTCGGTGATGCAGGAATCTGACAGTCTCGCCATGCAGCTCACGATGTTTCTTGCTCCTTGTGCAGGTTGTGTCAGTGATGTAGTTGAAGACTGCGTCTGACTCGTGGGGTGCGCCTGTGTGGATGCTACTTGGTTGCTTGAAGGACGAAGTCGACGTTGCGTCGGTGTTGGCTGCTGTCAATTCGGGCAGTGTGTGCGAGGGTGTCCTGATGTCTTGCAAAGATGACAAAACGGAGGTACGGGTTCTGGTTGATGCCGGTTGTTGTTGTTGTTGAAGCGCCGTTGAGTGTGGAATGCAAATTCGGGTACTGACGTTTTCTTCTTATGCCGCTCTTCGTGCAGGTCCATGTCTTGTTTATCGGCGTGTATTTCGGCGCAGAGTGCTGCTTCAGAGATTTTTCCATGAGCTCGGAGTATGGCATGGGTGGAGCGCCAGTGAGGACCAAGACCGGAGATGACGACTGTGACGAAGGCTTCTTCAGATATCGATCCTCCGCATCAAAGAAGTTTGTCGCGCAATTCGCGACAGCGGCTGATATACGCCATTCCCTTTTCGCCCGGTTTCATTTCGACTGTTGTCAGCTGTGCCATTAATCGACTTTGATTGACGCTGTCTGTTGCTTGATACAGGTTCTTCAAGTGGTTGTACGCGAGCTCGGCGGAGTTGCCATATCCTCGATAAGACCGAATATTGTGCTGCTGGTTTGGAGTTACGTTCCTCAGCAGGATCGTGTAAGCCATCATTGACTGATATGTGTACTCCTGCTTGTCGTATTGCGTTCCGTGTGTTGGGTATGGCAGGGACCCGTCGAAGAATCCAAGTATCTGCGCGCCTTCCATCATCAGCTCAAACTCGAATGACCAGGTATAAAAATCCTTCCCCTCAGAAGGTGTTGATGTTTGAAGTTTTAGAACGTGCGCGAACTGCGACTGAACTTGAAGTGCGTACAATGTCTTTTCTTGTCCAGGTGAGGTCTGTTGGCGCGGCATGAAGCTGATGGAGCCGCGCTGGGGCTCGTACGGAGCAAATGTGGGTTGCTGTTGGTTTCCGCGCGCATAGGATGAACCGTCGAGGCTCATGGGCGTAACGTCGTTGTTGTTGTTGCTGATGTTTGACTGCGCAGGTGCCGCTTGCTGGTGTTGTTCGTAGAATGACATGAAGGAGAAGAACTTCTCCATCATGCTTGGGTCGAAGCCCGCGGCTTGATTTGCGGGAGTTTCAGTGGACCCAGCTGCTGGTCTTGTTGCCGTGCCCTCCTCTGTCTGTAGGCCAGAGGCAGGAGGTGGAGTAGGAGTAGTACCGGGAGAGCCGTTAGAGGAGCTTCTCTCCTTCTGCGTTCCCATGCCTTCTAATGTTGTAGGTGTCTTGGAAGTAGTTGAGTTTGCCCTGATAGCTCTCATACCATGTTGGGCTGAGAAAAAGCCCTTAGGATCTTTGCATGACTAAACTCTGGGTAGGAATGTTGTAGTTGCGGAAGCGTTTTATGAGAAGTATTGAACCACCTTGCGCTGGTATGTGAGAGCAAAGTAGATTAATTAAAACAAGAAGATACAAGGTTTTATAAGAGTACAAGGAAAGGAATATGAAAGGATGCAGCTACCGGTAATAACTATTTTACTGTTGCTGTTGCGGTTCGATATAGTGACGACTCGGGCAACTGCTCTGTATCGAGTCAGTTGTTTGTCCTTGCTGTCGTGCTGTATTTGTCAAGTCAAGGTCGCTGACCTTTGACCTTCGCGTAACCTCCAGCGGTTACTTCATTTGTCAACCTCCGATAGTTGACTCGCCGATGTTTCGTTTGTGCTTCGCTTCGTTTACGACTTGATGTTTCGACACAGCAGAAGCGCTTAAATCACTTGTTTCCAACAGGACAGAGGGTGGGTGCGGACAGGCTGGATGGAAGCCGTGGCTGTATGTGTGTGTGTGCACTTTGGGGGGAAGAGGGTGGGGGGGAGGAGGGTGGAGGGGAAGAGGGTGGGGGGGAAGAGGGTGGGGGAGAGAAGGGGGGCGTAGCCATGCCGGGGGAACTGGGAGGGTAGAGCAGTTGTGTGAAGGTGGGTGTGGAAGGGGTAGAGTGAAGAGAGTGAGATCAAAGGGAGAGGAGGGGGCAGAGTCCCAAGGAGTGTGACATATGTACGCACACAGGTGCTGCACTGCTCACCCCTGTGGCAGCACTGCCAGCACTCAGAGCACTAGCAGCACTGGCACCGTACCATACACATGGCCTTGTCCCTCCCCCACCCCCAAACCCAATCCCCTCACACCACATCTCCCCAGATCCCCTCTTGCCCCACCCCCCCCCAAGCCCCTGTCCCTTGCTTGCAACCCAGTCTTAACCCCAATTCCCAACCCCCCACCCCCCAACTCCCCAGCCCAAAAGCCCCAACCCCACAACCCCCCAGCCCCCAACCACCCAGCCCAGTCTGAGCCCTCACTGTCCCTTGCCTCCTGCCCTGCTTGCCTCCCTCTAGTTCTGCCGCCCTGCCACTCTCCCTCCACGTCTGGCAGGAGAAGTTGCTCCAATGGGAGCTGTTATGTGATGCCATCATCTGCATTCACGTATGTCTGCCTCCCATCATATGTTCGTGCGTTGCATGCATGGTGTGAGCGTGTGCAAGAATTTGTGTTTGATGTGGTTTGGTTTTTCTGAATGTGTGTGAATGTTATTTGGCTTGAGCAGATATCTGAAGTGACTCCTCTGCTCAAGAGCTTTCCGACGAACCAAGTATCGCTTCAATCGGAGCACGAACAAGAAAGTTACGAACGTTGGAAGTTCGTATGCTTTTGATATTTGGTTGTGGTGACTATGGGAAGTTGTGGGGTTGACTCCATAAGGGGTAGAGACTTTTGGGGGTTGGGAATTTCGTCCCCATCACTGTAGATGCTGCCAAGTGGTTGGGAGAAACCAAATTGGGTTGGCAAGTGTGGCCAACTTGGGTGAGGTGGATTGTGGAGGTTGGGAAAGTGACAAATGTCAAAGTTGGGGTGCCTATAGAGAGGGGAATTGTGTGGCATGGGGTTTCCTTGGTTGGGGACTTTCTTGGGACCTTCCCTCTCGTCCTCTTCATCCCCTTCCACCTGGTTTAGTGCCACTCCAACTTTCTTGTGTGAAATTGTGAGACTCTTGTGATTGAGTTAAGATTCTATGGCAGCATACCCCCTAGTGCGCCGAAATTCATAACTCAAGAAATACTTCACCTTATCGTACGATTCAAATTGGGAATTGTAGCCACGGACTAGGGCTACAACATGAACTTTTCGTGTTTGGTGAAGTTTTCACCGTGAACTTTTCGTTGACGGCGTTTCTTGTGAGCGCGACTATTCTGTCCAGAAATTGAGACCAACGATTTTGTGATATTTCGGCTCCTAATCTTCGTAGACCTCGTCCTTAGTCTCTAACAGGAGCTCGCCACCTGGCGGTCAGACAGCCACATGTTGGTGCCGACGCCCTGAGGGAGGGAAGGGAAAAAGAATGAGGGGGGACGAGGCGGTGTGGGGACGCTGTGAGTGTGCGTTAAATGTGAGGGGCAAGGAAAAGAGAAAAGGGGAGGAGAAGAGCAGGGGGGGTGGAAAGTGAGGGGGGGTGGAAAGTGAGGGGGGAAGGGAAAGGGATTCGAGGAAGAAAATGGAGTGGAGGGAAGCAAGGGGAGGAGTGATGCGGATTGGAGGCATGGCAGTGAGGGACATTGGAGAAAATACAAAGAAGGGCGCGAAGAGGACGTGCAGTGAGAGAGGCATGGCATGGTGTGCACAGACGTGCAGATCGGCAGGAGCATAGGTGCAATGCGTAGATGGGCGCATGCTAGCATGGGAGCACACGCTTGGTCGAAGGACGTGACGACGGAAAACCCGCCTCGCACCTCCTCCCCCCCACACTCCACACTGCACTCGCCTGCTACAGCCCCTGCGCACACAGCTCCCCGTTCCCCACCCTCCCCTGCAACACTCATCCTTCCACCTGCCTGCTCCCCCTTCTCAATGCCTCGCTCTTGCACCCCTGTGCCCCATCCCCTTGCCCGCCGTGCTGTGGTTGCAAGGAGGGGTGTGGGAGCAGCGCGAGTGGAGGGCCGTGCGAATGCCGAGCCATAGCCTGGTGGGGGGAAAGAGAAGGGGCAAGGGCGGGGGGGCAGGAGGAGAGAGAACTGGAAGGGGGCAACGTAGGGGGTGGAGGGAAGGGGGGACAAGGGAGCAGGGGGAGGGAAAAGGAAGAAATCTCAGGGGGTAAGCGCAGGGCGAAAAGGCAGAGGAAGTGGGCAGGGGGAAGGGGAAGAGATGCGGGGGGGTAGTAAGTCGACAGCAGGGTGTGCGAGGGAAGTAGTTTGTGAAATTGCACTCGTGGGGTGCATGGGTACAGCAGCACAGCATACACAAGGCATGGCAGGAGGGAGGGAGCATGGATGAGTGAATGGACCCTGTCTTTTGCTTGCACCACGCATGCACACACGACATCTGTGAGGCTGCCTCTCAGTGCGCACTCGCCTGTTCGTCCTTCCTTCCACCCTCTGCTTTTGCATCTGTGCTGCACACACCCACTCACACTAAATCATCCCCATCCCTGCACAATCCCCATCTTCCCCTTCCCACCACACCTTCCCCTCCTCCCACCTCCTCCCCATTCCTCTCCCTTGCCATGGCATGCGACGCCACATCATGCCATACTAGCCATGCCACACCATGCCACGCCATGCCACGACAAGCCAACCCATGTCACACAATGCTACACTCCCCTCTCCCGCCATCACCTCTCCTGCGCCGCATCAAAGCTCTCCCCCGTGCGAGTCTCATACACCCACGCGGGTGCAAACACAGCGGCCGACGCCCCTCTCTGCAGCGCCACGCTCACCGCCTGCCCTGTGGCAAAGCCCCTGGCCTGGCGGCACGGCCCGGTGCGAGACAGCAGTCCACCCCCATGAACACATCGATTGCACGGCTGCCCACAAGGACCACGGACGAGTGCACCTGAGCGCGGCCCTGGTGTGGTGTGGTGGTGGTGGTGGGGCCAAGGAGGGAAGCGTGTGGAGGGAGGGCGTGGCAGGGAGGGGCGGTGGTTGATGCAAGGGCAGGTGATAGGAGCATGAGTGGCGTGTGTTGTGGTGCGTGTGGATACATGGGGGAGGGGAGGAGTGGGGCGAGAGGGGTTGGGAAGTGAGGGGGGGAAGGAAACTGGAGAAACAAAGCAGCAAGGCATCAGGCAGCAAGACCAAAAGGGCAGCAGGGCAGCAGCAGCGAACCTGGCAGGATTAGTTAGTGAAGATGGCATGACAGGCGCGGAAGCAGCAGCGGTTGGCCGCTGTGAGCGCGTCCTGCCACCTCACCTTGCCATCCTCCGTCACACTGCTGTACCTGCACGGTGGAGAGGGGGGAGAGAACTGGGAGAGAGGGGGAGAGTGTGGGGAGAGAGGGGAGGGTGGGGGAGAGCGGGGGAGAGGAGGAAACGGGGGGAGAGAGGGGGGAGAGGGGGAGACAACATCAGTTAGGAGTGCTGGCGGGGGAAGGGATGGGGTGAAGCCATAAGAGCGAAGGGAAACAATGGCAGAGCAGAAAAGCGGCAAGACACTGGTGGGTGGGCGGCAAAGGCAGCCCGTAGCAGAGGAGAAGGGGGGGGATATGGCGAAGAACAGGGCGAGGAGGGCGGGCAGGGTGGACTGTGGACAGCTGAACAGAGGACGAGGGCGTGGGTGGGAGAGGGCGTGCATGTGGTGGGTGGGTGAGGGTGTGCAGGAAGTGCAACAGCGTGGGCACCCTCTACTTCTCCACCGCAATCTCTGTGTTCACCTGCCACTCGGAACACGGTGCCATGCGGTGGGGTGGGGTGTGAGGGATGCTTGCTGTGAGGTGACGATGATAGGGATGAGCAGGGAAGTGGAGGTGGGGTATGGTGTGGGCGGGGATAATAAAATGCACGTGAAGCAAGTGCCAAGCGCACAGCTTGCGCGGGGAGACTCGTGCTAGCGTGTGCAGAGTGCAGCATGGCAACACGGCTTGGTGGCTCAGAAGACACGCAAGGCAGCAGCAAGGAGCACAAGACGTCGTCCCATCCACCACAGGCACCCCACCACAGGCACCCCACCACAGGCACACCCAATCGAACCAAACCCCAACCACGCCCATCAAACATCACCCCGTGCCCCGCCCCACCTCGTCCCACCCCCTGCCTGCCCCACAAGCCCCCCATGCCCCACAGACTCCCCCAGTGACGGGCTGCAAGGGTGACATCCCTCTTCCCCCTCACCCCCCCTCTCCACCCCCCAGCCCAGCATACAAGCCAGCCGTGGAAGCCATGGCAGTGTGTGAGGCGGGCGAGCTGGTGGGCAGCACGGGCGACAGTGGCGGGCGAGGCGAGCAGCTGCCGACACACTTTAGCGCCCGCCCCCCACTCCGTGATGAATGTGCCCAGTACCCGGGGATGGAGGGAGCGGGTTTGGGGGAATAGAATGTGGAAGGGGTGGGTGTGCCATGCCGTGCCATGCCATGCCATGCCGTGCCATGCCATGCCATGCCGTGCCATGCCATGCCATGCCGTGCCATGCCATGCCATGCCGTGCCATGCCATGCCATGCCGTGCCATGCCATGCCATGCCGTGCCATGCCATGCCATGCCATGCCGTGCCATGCCATGGCATGCGCAGGTGTATCCAGTGGAAATGGATTGGTATGGGTATGGCAGAACAAAAGGACGTGGAACGCCAGCGGCGTGGACATGGTGGCATGGAGGCGCATGGCGCATGGCACAAGGCGCTTGACCAAAGCAAGCTGTTGCGTATGTTATGTTGACTGATTCATCATCCTCGTTTTTCTCTTTCCTTTTCTTCCCTTCCGCTGCGCTCCATCATCTCAACCAACCGCACCTCCCCACGCCTCATGCCATCGCGATTCCCGCATCCCCTCTGCCGTCACCCACCTACACGCATCCCCTCTGCCATCACCCACCTACACGCATCCCCTCTGCCATCACCCACCTACACGCATCCCCTCTGCCATCACCCACCTACACGCATCCCCTCTGCCATCACCCACCTACACGCATCCCCTCTGCCATCACCCACCTACACGCATCCCCTCTGCCATCACCCACCTACACGCATCCTTCCAGCCCCCAAACCACACACCCCCCCTCTCTCCCCCTTCCCCCAATGCGCACCTGCACGCCGTGCGTGCGGCAGCAGTTGCACCAGGCCACGGGAGGCAGCGTCACCAGGTGGCGTCACCCACGCGTCCACCGCGTCCCACTTCCACGCGCGTTACACCGAGTTGCACGCGCTCCCCTGCGCGCGCACACCCTCCACGTACCCCTCCTTCATCTCGCGGCTGCCAACACCCGCTGCCGTCGCCGCGAAAGCCCCCCGGGCGCGCTGCGCGCGCGGAAGGGCGCGGTGGCTCGGTCGTAGATTCCGCCCGTGGCGAGACTGCCGGGGCGCCATTGGAGCAGCTGGTCGAGGGACGTGAGGGCCGCGCAGACGAGCGCCACTGGCGGGGACGGCGGAACGGGGGGAAGCGGAGCGGCGGAAGCGTCCGCCATGGAAGAGTGGGAGGATGAGTGGGAGCGGGTGGAGAAGGGAAGAGAAGGGTGCGGCGAGGTGTAGTGTGAGGAGATGGGCGCCTCCGGTCGTCACGGCGCCACCATACAGCCGTCAGTCCACGTCTCCCGTGTACGAGGTTTTGAGAGCGAGTGGGCAGTGCGGCCCGAGTATTTAGCGGATAGGGTTGCAATTTATTCCTACCATCCCCGTTCCAAGCTTGTGTGGCGTCGTGGAGCAGGTAGGTTGGTAACTGGCGGAAAGAGAGTTTGCGGAATTCGTCAAGAGAGTAACCAGAACTCGTTAGCATTGCTGGAGTGGCGCACATCACACCAGGACAAACCCAGCAATGCTAACGAGGGTTCGTCAGACCTCGTGCTTTCCATTGCGAACTGCACTAAGGTTCCGATCAGAACGTGCAACAAGATGTGAGATGTTCTGCTCTCCGTTTGACGCAATACTGTACCGCCCTGCTTCTTCTCACAAGCTCGCGCCGCACCATACCAAAACACACGGGAACGTACGTCACCACACTTTCTCGCCGCCGCCTCCTGCTTGCAACTGTTCACCAAACCCTTCAAGCAGTGGTTCCACAGCTTTTGCTACAGTTCAGGCCTAGGTTCTCAAATCCCACCACATTCTTCTTTCTTCTCACGTACCTGTCTCATTTATCTCCGCGCGTTCTCCCCTACCCGTGTCGCATTACACCCGCGCCTCGCTCCGTCGCCGTGCCGAAGCCCCTCGTCGGCGCAACGCGCAACCACGCGCATCGCCTAAGCCCGCCCCTCACTGGGAGGTGATTGCCGAGTCGACTACCTCTTGAAGCCTGCCACCGCGCATATAGTAACCCCACGCATTACCCAAGCAGGTCGCGTCGATCCCTCCGCGTTGCCATCACATCCCTTGGTCGTTGCGCTCCATTAGCGGTGATCATCCTGCTGCGTGCATTGCCGGTTGCGTATTGTTCGTCCTGCTTGTTTTCCCCGGGCCGCCATTCCGTGTTTCCCTCCACTTCCCGCATCCTTCTAAGGTGCTTGTTGCGAATGCATTGTTTGTAGCGAATGGAGTGTTTGTAGCGAATGCGGTGTTTTTAGCGAGTGTTTTTAGCGAATGCGGTGTTTGTAGCAGTGGTTTGTGATTGTAAGAAATGAGGCGCTTGTAGCGGTACGCTACATGCATGTCGCCATTGATGATCATTCACGCACAGCTATTACTCCAACTCCCCCCTGCGCCTCCACCGCCCCCCTACTCAGAGCCGATACCTCTACCACCGGACACGGGCCTTCACGTAGCGAGCACGAGCACCCACCGGAACCTAGAAGCAGCGAGAGGGGCATGGCTGGTGCGCGCGAGGAGGCGTGCGCGGCAGGGAAGGCAGCTACGAGGGCGCTGCAAACGGTGAGGGGCGAGCTGGCAGCGCTGCAGTGGGAAGTGGCGGCGAGCGGGAGGTGGAGTCGCAGAAGCACAGTCTGGCGGATCAAGTTGCAGCGCTGCAGCGGGAAGTGGCGTCCGTGCGGGAGGAGGCTGCAGCGGAGCAGAGCCTCGCGGACGAGGTGGCAGCGCTGCGGCGGGAAGTGGGGTCGATGCGGGAGGTGGAGGCACAGAAGCACAGCGTGGCGGACGACGTGGAGGCGCTGCAGTGGGAAGTGGCGTCCTTGCGGGAGGCAGCAGCAGCGAAGCAAAGCCTGGCGGACGAGGTGGCAGTGCTGCGGCAGCAAGTATTCCGGGTGTGGGAGTTGGCGTTCGTGCAGAGGAGGGACGTGCAGCGGGTGAGGGGCGAGGTGGAGGAGATGAAGAGAGAGCTGGCGGCGGTGAAGGGAGTGATTGGCAGCGAGGAGGACGAGAGCCGCGAGATGTGGCACGTGAGTGGCCATGCTGGCTGCTTCTGTCAATTCGTCCCAGCTTTGTACTAGTCGTGCGTGCATGGACCTGCGTTTCCTCTTTAGCATACGCATAGTCTGTGGCATGCTCCTTACCCACTTTTTTTCATATCTTGCACTGTCATTCCGCACACTCCCTCTCCACACATCCCTCTCCGCCCATCCCTCTCCGCCCATCCCTCTCCGCCCATCCCTCTCCGCCCATCCCTCTCCGCCCATCCCTCTCCACACACTCCCTCTCCGCAGAAGATCCTGGCAGCATCGCAGGAGGCAGAGCTAGAGCTATGCGGGGAGGCATCGCTGACAGATGCAGTGCTGGCACACGTGGCCGGCATGACCCGCCTCTCCACCCTCGACCTCTCCAACTCCTCCGGCTTCACCACCCAGGGCCTGCAGCACCTCTACGCCCTGCCCAGCCTCACCACCCTTGTTCTCTGCGGCACACCAGCGGGTTGGGAAGGCGACGAAACAGTGTCTCTGGAGGGCATTGGCGCAGCCAGCCAGCTTCACACACTCAAGCTGGACCATACAAGCGTGGACGACTCTGATCTGGAGCCCCTCACTGCGCTCACCTCACTCACAACCCTTTCCCTGGAAAACTGCCACAACCTCACCCCGGCTCTCCTGGCCCATGTGGGCCGGCTGACTGGGCTGGAGGAATTATCCCTCAGTGGCTGTGCCATGGGGGACGAAGTGCTGCCGCAGCTGACCTGCCTGCCGCGCCTCTCCTCGCTCACCGCGCCTCCCGGGGTCACAGATGCCGGCCTGCAGCACCTGGCCGCGCTGCCGGCGCTGCGGAGGCTGTCGCTGTGTGGCTGCCAGGACGTCACCTCTGCTGGCATGCTGTATGTGGGACGCCTCACCAGCCTGCAGGGCCTCTTTCTCCCCGACACCCTTGTGACAGACCAAGGGCTGCAGCACCTCACCTCGCTCACCAACCTCCTGTCGCTCATACTGCCCTCTGGGGTGACAGATGCTGGCATGGTGCATGTGGGGCAGCTCACGGGACTGTGGATGCTGAGGCTGTCGCATAGGGCGGTGGGGTGGCATGGGCTGCAGCACCTCACGCCACTCACGCGCCTGTGGTCGCTGGACCTGCCTGATGGCACCAGCATGGACCATGACGCCCTGCTCCGACGCTTGAGCTTGGAGGGCAGGAAGATGGGAGGCTAGGCCAGTGGGAAGAGGCATGGGGTGAGGGAGAAGAGCGGCGAGGCCATGGCCGATGTGAGCATCAGTTGTACCTACCGTGCGACACGTGGATGCGCTACAGGGTGTTACTGCTGTTCAGCAAGGTGTCATCACCTCTTTAAAGCGACGGTGCACATTTGCCACCCGAAACCCAAAACCCTGGCGACTGTTACTGCGGAGGAAAAGTGTCCGCACGAAATCCAGGTTTTCGTTAGCCAACACTTTCGCGCTGGCAAGCCTGGTTCAAAACAAAAACTTCTGAACCCCCGCTTGTCAAATCTAGACCCTCGTTTTAAGGTTTGATATATAATTTATGATATGGTTATAACTAATCCTCCGTATAGTAGACCCCGGGTGCAGACTGAAGTTCATGATGAATAAGGGGGTGGTACACGATTTTGTAACATTTTTTGTGCACTCTAGTATAATATTTAGGGAAGGTGTCATGAAGAACATGGGTGTGCTGTTACAAAACGAAAAAAAAGGATGAGGCGGGTGGGGGGGGGGGTGGGGAAGGTCTGGTCATTCTCTCCAAGTCTCACCAGATCATCGTTCTCACTTGAGCTCAAAACTCTACCCAAACGCTAAGAATTGTAAACTAGCCACTCTGACATGCAGAATATCTCATTCCACCCAAAACTGATTTCTCTCTGTAAGTTCTTCCCCACGCTAGTTACAATCGCTGCCTCACGCCATCGCAGCGCCGAAGCTGCCTCGTCGGCGCAACGCGCAACCACACGCGTCGCCTCAGCCCGCCGCACACTGGCAGGGGACTGTCGAGTGAACTTTTACAGACCTAAGCCTCCTGGGTGCACCCGCGCATAGGTGTTCCAAATATCATCTCTCGCGTTATTGAAGCGGGTCGCGTCGGGCCCGCTGCACTGCCGAACCTCCAGTCGCCGCGCGGCTTCGAGGCGTCTCGTTTGTTACGAGAGCTCGGGTTAGGCTCATAGGTACGGCCGTGGCTGCAGCTCAGCGGCTTTGCAACCACATACGCCGCTCACCCACGCACACATGCACCGTGCATTCCGAACCGAACCGCTGCCGTCACATCCCTTGCCCGTTGTGTTCCCTGCGCGCATCATCCTGCTGCGTGCATTGCCAGCTCCTAGCATATCCTAGGTACTTCTAGCACAGCTCATAGTCTCGCTCCCCTTGCTCCTCCCACTCTGGGCTCGCGTCACGTCACGCTCCATTTTTATTATACCTCTCCCCCAGCTCACCGTGCACGGCCTTTCTCGTCCATTTTCTTGCTCCCCCCTTCTCCTCCCCTCCTCTCCAAACGCGTCACAGTAGCTTCTTCACCCCTCGCCCTCTGTCCTCCCCACCGCCCCCTTCTCTCATCTCGGCCTTACCGGTGCCGACTCCTCTACCACCTGGCACAGCCCTTCACGTGAGCACGAGCACCCATCGGGACCTAGAAGCAGCGAGCGGGAGGGGCATGGCAGCAATGGGGAAGCGTGCGCGCGAGGAGGCGTGCGCAGCGGGCGAGGCAGCAATGAAGGCGCTGCAGGAAGTGAGGAGTGAGCTGGCAGCGCTGCAGCGGGAAGTCGCAGCCGTGCGGGAGGAGGCGTTCGTGCAGAGGAGGGACGTGCAGCGGGTGAGGGGCGAGGTGGAGGAGATGAAGAGAGAGCTGGCGGCGGTGAAGGGGGTGATTGGCAGCGAGGAGGGCGAGAGCCGCGAGATGTGGCACGTGAGTGGCCATGCTGGCTGCTTCTGTCAATTCGTCCCAGCTTTGCACTAGTCGTGCGTGCATGGACCTGCGTTTCCTCTTTAGCATACGCATAGTCTGTGGCATGCTACTTTTTCACTTTCGTTCAAATCTTGCACTTCCGCTCCGCACATCCCTCTCCGCACATCCCTCTCCTCATACTCCCTCTCTGCAGAAGATCCTGGCAGCATCGCAGGAAGCGGAGCTAGAGCTGTGCGGGGAGGCATCGCTGACAGACGCAGTGCTGGCACAAGTGGCCGGCATGACCCGCCTCTCCACCCTCGACCTCTCCAACTCCTCCGGCTTCACCACCCAGGGCCTTCACCACCTCTACGCCCTGCCCAGCCTCACCACCCTTGTTCTCTGCGGCACACCAGTGGGCGGGGGGGGCGACGAGGCAGTATCTCTCGACGGCATTGGCGCAGCGAGCAGTCTCGAGACGCTTGTATTGGACAACACGAGTGTGCGCGACGGCGATCTGGAGCCCCTCACTGCGCTCACCTCACTCACTAACCTCTCCCTGGGCAACTGCCACAACCTCACCCCGGCTCTCCTGGTCCATGTGGGCCGGCTGACTGGACTGGAAGATCTATCTTTGAGCGGTTGTGACATGGGAGATGATGTGCTGCCACAGCTGACCTGCCTGCCGCGCCTCTCCATGCTCGCCATTCCCCATGGGGTCACAGATGCTGGCCTGCAGCACTTAGCCGCACTACCGGCGCTGCTGCAGCTGTCGCTGTGTGGCTGCCAGGACGTCACCTCTGCTGGCATGCTGCATGTGGGGCGCCTCACCAGTCTGCGAGGGCTCTCTCTCCCCGACACCCGCGTGACAAACGAAGGCCTGCAGCACCTCACCTCACTCACCGACCTTGTGTCACTCGTGTTGCCGCCTGGGGTCACAGACGCCGGCATGGTGCATGTGGGTCGGCTCACGGGGCTGGAGGTGCTGAGTGTGTATCATACGGCGGTGGGGGAGTACGGGCTACAGCAGCTGACGGCGCTAACGCAGCTGGAGTCTCTTGACCTGCCTGATGACACCACCATTGACCGTGAAGAGCTGCTCACACGCGTGGGCTGGCAGGGCAACAAGAGGGGAGGCTAGGCTAGTGAGGAGGAGCATGGGGTGAGGGAGCAAGAGAGGCGAGGCCAGGATCGATGTGAAGGTCAGGTGTATCTGTCGTGTGTGAGATGCTGATGCGCTACAGGGTGTTGCATACAGGCCCTTTTGGGCAAGGTGACATGCCATTACTTCTTTAAGCTTGAGTTTATTGTTTATATTATGACTACAAGAGTATGCTAGCAACCAGGAAGGATATATTGCTCTAGAGAGGGCCCACAGAGTCAGCATTTTCTATGCTGACTTTATTTTTGTTTGTAATCACTTGCAATGCGACACTGTTGCCCAAGAAATGCTATCCTCGTTTCCTCCTAAAGTGTACTCATCATCGATGGAAGCGCTCTAATCGAGTCGAGAATATCTACTCGCAGATCCCCCCTGGAGTCAACATCAGTCACGGGGCCTGCCAGCGAGGCAAAGCGACACGCGGGGGCCAACATGCCCAACGGTCCCTCATTCGGTGGTGGTGGGCACTGTAGCATGCAAATTGACGCTGCGCTGTCAGACAAACCTACCCCCCTTCCTCCTGTGAGTCCTCTCCTCCCCTCTCCACCCGCCCACACCATTGTGCTTTCTTGTTGCTCAACACAATGCACTACGCTACTAGTGCTGCTCTAGAACGAATAGTACTCCTAATCCTGGCTCTGCAGTACGTCCCAACCATCCTCTCTTCCATCGCGATAATCGACGAGCGACTGGTTTCTGAGCGCGACACATGAAGGTGCGTCCTGGAGTACGATTCACGCAGCGAAGGTCGCTGAAGCTGAAGCGAGAGCGAGAGATCACGAGCGAGCCTGAGGCTGAAGCTGCGCGCCGAGCGCGCGCCGTGCTGCGGATCTTCATGCACGGGATGGTCGCAGCGGCTGCGGCGGTCCGGGGGAGCCGAGCCGCCACTAGGGCGTGACGCGTTTCTGCGTGTCGCAGTCGTTCGCTGGTGTATCATCGCACAGTGCATCGTCGCACGGTAGATCGTCGCACAGTGCATCGTCGCACAGTGCATCGTCGCACAGTGCATCGTCGCACAGCGCATCGTCGCACAGTGCATCGTCGCACAGTGCATCGTCGCACAGCGCATCGTCGCACAGTGCATCGTCGCACAGCGCATCGTCGCACAGTGTATCATCGACTGGGTCAGCCTCCCTGTGGATCCCACTCTCTCCTGCTCCCCGACCCTTCCCCTCCCCTCTCCCCGTGTCATTTCCTCCCCTTCCCGTTCCCCTTCACTCCTGCCTCTCTTCCCAACCGCAGACCCATCTCGTGCTTCCTCTACTCCCCCTGCTGCTGCTCACCTGCTACTGCCCGCGCTGCACGCTGGTGGCGGCGCGCCGAATACAAACAGCAGACTGTGAGTCTAAATAATAAGTGCTTCGCATGTTTTGGAATGTTTCGCACTAATTTAATGCAAATGCTGCGCATCTTTCGCCGGCGAATATTTTGCACCACAATAAGGCAAGCAAGTGCTTCGTATCTTTCGCTTGCATTATTAAATTAAGGCGCGAAGCGAAAACGTGTGCGAAATGCGAAGCATGTGAGCTTGCTTGCACAGTAACATCCACGCGCTGAAAGACATAAGCTTGCTCATAATCATGCGCAAGGCTCGGGCCGTGTGAGCAAGCAAAGCTTGCGAAAGAAAAAGCAGAAAAGCTTGCATGTATGGTTCGTTAGAAGAAGCATGCTTTGCATTGAATTCTGTAGTAGGCATTTTCCCTTCTGCGGGATGGTGGGAACGAGAAGTTTGGGATATGTTTGGTGTTTATTTTAGCAACCACCCAGATTTACGTCGTATTTTAACAGATTATGGTTTTGAAGGCCATCCTCTACGAAAAGATTTTCCTCTAAGTGGATATTTAGAAGTTCGTTACGATGATTCAGAGAAACGTGTAGTATCGGAACCAATTGAGCTCGCTCAAGAATTTCGATATTTTGACTTTACTAACCCCTGGATTCAAAGTTCCAAGGGTTAGGTTTGCCATGCTTTAACTTTCGCAAGGTTAAATCTTTCGGTCAATTGACCGAAAGAGTTAATTCAATTTCATGAGGCGCGAAGCGGGGGCGTTGTTCGAAGCTTTATGTTGTCAGAGCGAGCAAGCTTTGCTTGCGCCGGAAGACAGGGGGGCGTTAGGGAGCGTGCGAGCTTGCAGTTACGGCGCGAAGGACACACCAAGCTATACATAGTTACAAAAAAACTTTTCATGAGCTCTGGCTTCTGGGTGAGCAAAAAAGAGCAAAGCTCGCGAAGGAACGATATTGACTTAAATAAAAAAGAGCCATCTAGTAAGCTAAAGATCTTTGAAAATAAATATGATAAAAGAAGTCGTAACACCAGTCTTAAAGTTGCTTTTTTATTGTAAAATTTTATGACTAAATACGCACTATCGGACTTGAACCGATAACCAAATTAAGGATGTGATTTTAAGTCACAAGCGTATACCAATTTCGCCAAGTGCGCTATATTTTAAATCTTGTCAACTTTTTAAGGTTCAATTGACTGATTAAAGCTAGTAAAAGAGATTGCGGTCCGATAGGGGAGGTCACTTCCCGCAGGCAAAAGGCTCCTAAAGAGTTACGTAGAATAGTAATAATCACTGAACCAACTGGAATCCGAACTTCGGTTGAATCTCAATCTAACTGCGATAGGATTCACTTTTTGAGCCATAGTTTATTGTAGTTTTTCTTTTAATTTAGTCTTTTTATGCAATAAGATCTAAAAAGTAGCTACGAGTAAATTCATACCAACGCCACTTTAGACTATTGAAGCTATCGCGCTTTTTTTGCCCCCGGCCTTTCGTTTTTCTTGCTTCGCAAAGGCTCCAAGGCAGAGCGATATGGGCGGGCGGTGGGGCGGTATGGGGCGGTATGGGTAGATGCGACGGTATGGGAAGGCATGGGGCGGTGGGGGGGTGGCGTGAAGGGGTGATGCGAGATTTCTCCTCCTCAGAAGCTACTGTGACTCTCTCGCTCCTCTTCCTCAGAAGCGCTCTCGCTTGTCCTGCAATGGGCATTCACACGCCTCGGCCCCCATTCCCCTTTACCATCTCACCTGCTCTTCCTCCCTCCCTTCCCCTCCCTCCCCTCCCTCCACTCCGTTCCCCTCTCCAATCCCTCACACCCTTCCCCAACCATCCGCACCGCACTCATCTACCGCACAACCCTCGTCCCGTCTCGCCCCTGCGCGCCCACGTGGAATCGTCACCCCTCCCCCCGGTTCCGCGCAGTCAAGGTGTTATCGGCGGTGCTGGCGGCGTGGGGCCCCTTTGAGGACGGCAAGTCGTGGTCGCCCAACAGCGACTGCTCCACGGTGCAGGGCGTCACATGCGATCCCGATGGCTACGTTGTCTCCCTGTCAGTGCACCCATGGGCCCGTGCGCGCATGCGCCCATGTTACTGGTCCTTCCCGCATGAGAGTTCTGAAGCTGATTTCCCCACGCTCATCAACTGTAACGTCGCCGCATGCGCCGCGCACAGCATCGTGCTTTCTCTGTGCCATGCCATGCCATGCCATGCCATGCGATTAGCAGTGCTGCACCATCACATCACAGCTGCAGCAGCACACTTCGAAGAAAACGAGTTTGCTTCCCCCCCTCCTCTCCCCCACTTCTCCCCATGGCCCGCGGCGCTCCCCTTTAGGGCCACGTCGGGCAATGCATTTTGGAAGCCCATTCCGGACGTTGTCAGTGGGCTGCAGCACCTCACTTACCTGTCAGTCTCTTGGGTCCTGAGCAAGTACTATCCACTCGTTGCCCTTACCATCTTCGCCTCACATGCCTTTAACGCACACTCCTGCCACTGTTCCACCCTTCTCCCTCACTCCCTCCATCCCCTCCCCGTCTCCCGTCCTCACCTTCTCCACAAGCGCCCTACCCTAAACCCCACACACCCTCGGCCCCGCGTCCTCCCCTCTCACCCCAACAACCAACCTCCCCTCTCACCCCAACAACCAACCTCCCCTCTCACCCCAACAACCAACCTCCCCTCTCACCCCAACAACCAACCTCCCCTCTCACCCCAACAACCAACCTCCCCTCTCACCCCAACAACCAACCTCCCCTCTCACCCCAACAACCAACCTCTCCCCTCTCACCCCAACAACCAACCTCCCCTCTCACCCCAACAACCAACCTCTCCCCTCTCACCCCAACAACCAACCTCTCCCCCCACCCCCTGGTGAGGCAGGGCCATCACGTCGAGTCATCTGGTGGGGTCGCTGCCAACAGCCATCTTCAACCTGCCACTGCTGCGCGGCATGTGAGTGGTGCTGCGAGGCATGTGAGTGGTGCTGCGCGGTATGTGAGTGGTGCTGCGCAGCTTGTGAGTGGTGCTGTGCGGCATGTGGGGTCAAAGAGCGAGAAGTGTGAGTTGCGATGAGGGTGGATGGTAAGGCGACAGGTGGGAGTGCTGTCATGTCATGCGTGTGCATGCAGTGCGGCACGTGGGACGGAGGGCGTCCCTAGAGGTGCTTGCCATGCCACTAGTGCTGCTGCCATGCCTGCCTGTTGGGGTGGGGGCGAAGGCATACAGGAGTGGTGGCGAGCAGAGTGCAGGAGCTTCATGCGGCCAACTCAACTCAACCAAGAGAGCAGGAAACACGAGCAAGCTGCAGCTGCAGAGCAGTGAGCGCTGCCTCGTGTTGCGCCTGCTGTAGCTTCAGATACAACTCACCCGCTCCTACCAGTATTTTCTATCTCAATAACTCGCATCCATCCCTATCCCCACCCCACAAAATAGGCCCATCTGTAATCTACCCGCATCTCTGTCTTCCTCTCCCAACCCAACAGTAGCTGTTTCTTATACCCCTGTTCATCCGTTTTCCTTTCTGCCCTTCCCATGCGTCCATCCATCCCATGCCTCCCCCATCCACCCCTATCCATCCCCAACCACCCCCATCCCCATCTATCCCATGCATCCACATGCATCCCCATGTGTGCGCTGTGCATGCAGCAAGCTGACAGTGAATCATCTCAACGGCTCCATACCGGATGACATCAGCAAGCTCACAGCCCTCACCTACCTGTCAGTACCACCTCTGCCCCACCTACCTGTCAGTACCACCCCTACCGCACCCCTGATCCATCCCACGGCTCCATGACGCTGGCTCTACTCATCGCATGAGGTCACGTCACATGCCTCATCTCCCCCTCTCTCACCTCCCCACACAGCCACCTGTTGCTACACCACCCTTCAAATCCCTCTGCTATGCCATGCCTCTGCTCTCTGCCCTCTGCTCTCTGCCCTCTGCTCCTGCTCTCCCACCCGTCCTCTGCAGGTACCTGGCACAGAACCGCCTGACTGGGTCGCTGCCCGAGTCTCTGTCGCACCTCACCCAGCTCGTCTCAGTGTAATGCTTGCCTTCATTGCACTCACAGCTGGGCAAGCCGAGGGGTGTCACTTGGGAGGAGAGCGGTGGTGTCTGTGCGTGTACTGGCATGGATGGGCCATGACTCATGAGGGTGTGCATGGATGTGGAAAGGCGAACAAAATAAGGGTGCGTTTTTGCGGTGCAGTGTGGATTGGACTATGCACACAGGGCATTGTGTGTGTCATGCATGCATGTGTTGTAGGCAGGTTTCCACTCACTCAACAGTGCACGATGCAAGCATATTGGATGATGCGTTCACCAGGCCTATCCTATGCATGTCTCCTCCTCCTTCGTTCGTACCACCCAGCAGGGCACATAATGCATTCCCTGTGCTGCTCTGCCTGTGCGGCACTGCGTGTGGTGACGTGCAGGAACCTTGGCGTGAACGGGTTCACGGGGAGCATCCCGTCGGCCTTGAGCACCATGTCAAACCTCGACCTCCTGTCAGCCACCTTACCGCCAAACTCGCCCTGCTCACACTCCTGCACGCATCCTTCACTAATTGCACCGGCACGCATCCTTCACTCACCCACTCACTCGCAGTGCTACACATTGTCTCGTTTTGCCACGCCACGCTACGTGGGACCTCACTGCATGCAACGCAAGGAAGCCGTACCCCCTGCTTTTGAGTGGTGCTTTTGACTCAAAAGCAAGGAAGCAATCCACGGTGTGGTGGTGATGTGATGCCACGAGACAACCATTTGATTTCGCGACCGCAGCCATGTCCCTAATGCGCCTAGGCTTTTGCGGATGCATCTCCATCTAACCTTGAAAGAAGTCAGAGAAACGGTCGACTCGACGCACTGACCACAGGATACTTATTCTTGCATGCATCTGCCCGTGCTCTGCTCCCCGCTCTGCCATGCAGCAACCTGCACAATAACTACTTTGAAGGCGCCATTCCTGATTGGCTCTCCACAATCCCAAGCCTGATGAGCATGTGTGTTGTCACGGGCATGTGTTGTCACGAGCATGTGCTAACACGAGCATGTGTTGTCACGAGCATGTGTTGTCACGAGCATGTGTTGTCACGAGCATGTGTTGTCACGAGCATGTGTTGTCACGAGCATGTGTGCAGTCACGCGCATGCCTGCAGTCACGAGCATGCGTTCAACTTCTTTTGTTTCAACCTTACTCCTGGTTCGAACCGTTCCAATGCTTCGAATCGTGCTCTTGCTTTGAACAACACTCACCCATTACTGACTATAACGTCACTGAAATATGTTATGTTGGTCACACCCTTTCCCCTCTCCTCCCTCTCCTCGCATGTACCCCTTGTTGGCAGCGACATGCAGCAAAATGCATTGAACGGCACCATTCCTGCCTCTCTCAGTCGCATGACGCAACTCACCAAGCTGTATGTTTCCCCCCTGCCTCTCTGCTTCCTCCCACTCATTCTCTCCTCGTGCCTCCCTGTTCAGCAGCAGCTGCTTTCCATTCCACCTACCCGTAGCTTGACAGCGCTCTTTCATTGTTCCTGCTTGACAGCGCTCTTTCATTGTTCCTGCTTGACAGTGCTCTTTCATTGTTCCTGCTTGACAGTGCTCTTTCATTGTTCCTGCTTGACAGTGCTCTTTCATTGTTCCTGCTTGCCTGCGTGCAGCAGCCTAGCGGTGAACTTCATTGAAGGGTCGATTCCGGGAGAACTAGGCAACCTGCTGAACTTGCAGACGCTGTGAGTCGCGGTGAAGTGAACCTTGGCACACTGCTGCATGCGCGAAGCTGAGCTAGCTATGTGCTTGGTGGTAGCGCTGAGCTAGTCATGTTTGCACATGCATTGGGTGCTGAACACATGGAATGGATAGCAAGTACATGCTCGTAAGGGCCTTGATCTGCCTCATTGACCAGCAGGGACAGGTCTGGTGCTGTGAAGGATTCAATTGGGAAGAGGCAGAGTGTGTGAAGGGTAGTCGCATTCATCTTGATCCTCTTCCCCCGCCCTCTCTCCCACTCCCTCCCTTGCTCCCTCTTTTCACCGCATCGGTTCGACCCTGATCTCCCGTGTGCATACCCTTCCCTTCCTTTACCCGCCCCACTGGCTGTCTCTCAGCATTCTTGAGACCAACTATCTGAGCGGCACCATCCCCGCCTCTCTGGGGGCTCTCACGAATCTCCTTGACTTGTGAGAGCAGACTCATGAACGCGCAGTGTGGTAGGCCTGATAGAATCACGAACAGAGCTCCGTGTGCTCTGCTTGCATGCGTAGTTTTCTCCAGGAGGGACTCTGTATGAAGATGAAAATAAGGTTTCATGCCACCACTTTCCGATTTTGATCCCTGCTTCATGAGGACAGAGCTAGTGGTTAATTCACTGACTTTCTTGTGGTGTTTAATCACCTGGGATGTGTGGCATCTCATGTGTTTTTTTCGACCATGTGGTGGATTTCTCAATCGTCTGATAAGAAGTTTGTAGCACTTGAAACACAGGGAAGATCCGACGGACCACAGCGCAAGAGTCAAGTGTAGCACGCACGAAAGAATGCCCAAGACTGGGAGTGTTCCTTTCTTCCACATGTGTCTCTCAATGATCACCGTTTGAATCCTTGATACAACCAGGCTCTCCATTCAGCTCCCACTGCCGCTACGTTTCCATGCCATGCGATTGCAGGGAGCTGGCATGGACAGACATCACTGGAACCCTGCCCTCCTCTATTGGGACCCTGACTCGCCTTAACATCTTGTGCGGAAGCTGCAACCCATCCATCTAGCTTCTCTTATCTAATGGTTCTTTCCCTGCTGCCTGCTGTTTATGAGCTTTCTCAAAAACACCATGCAGGTCCAACCATCCCTCCATCCCTCTTGTGTGCACTTGCATTTTGAACACTTCTTTTGTGTTGCATCAATCTCGTCCACAGTAATTTTAGCAATGGAAGCCCATGCCTGATCAGAGCGATGTTAAACGAGCGTGTCAAAGAAGAGTAGGTGCAGACTCGGCAATAGCATGTGCTTTCCCTCGTTTCCATAAAAACTTCCCGATCATGTCACCAACCAGCAACGATCCACCAACGCTGTTGGTGATGCACCATGTCCCCCAAACCACACTGCGAGCGCAGGTACCTGGAGGGCATGGAGCTCACAGGCACGGTCCCCCGATCATTCTCCAACCTTCAGAACCTCGGTTTTTTGTGGGTGCTCCCTGGAACCTGCCTGCTTGCTGTGCTTTTCAGAGTTCCCGCACTTGTTACTCTCGCGTCTGCTCACATCAGTAAACTTCACTCATATTGCCTCTGCTGCCTCTGCTGCCTCTGCTGCCTCGCACTCCTCGTAGGCCCGGTCAATTCCGCTTGACGGGAAGTGCTTCCCTGCCCTGCCCTGCACCCCACTCCCCGATATCCAGCTACCTGAACAGGAACCACCTCTCTGGCGATGTGTACGGCATCACAAGCAACATGACCAGGCTGGTCACGCTGTGCGTGCATGGGGGCATTGGGATGTGCCATGTGCCATGTGTGTGCCATGTGCCATGTGTGCGCCATGTTTTTGCCATAGGGCTGTTACACCATACGCCTACCTTTTCTTCCGCGGTCTATCTGTATGCTCAAGGATCATCATCTTGCCTGCGTCCTGAGCATCTGTTGCATGGCACCAAGCCACCGGACCACCAGTATCTTTCGCACACTAGTACCATTCCTGCCTCATGCGCCTGGTGATTGCAGGCCATCACCACACACACATTATTCCAACCAACCACTGCATCTGTTATCTGCACCGCCCATGCCTGTTCGCTCCGCACCCGCTCATACACCCCATTTTTCCACTCACTTACTACCCTGCTCGCCCTGCTCCCACCCTCTCCCCTCCTCACAGCGACGTGTCAAGCAACCAGTTCACGGGGCGGCTGCCATTGCCCCCATCGCCCTATCTGCAGTTCTACTACGCCCACCGCAACTACTTCTCCTATGGTGCCGTCATACCCCCCAAGGCCAACCGCACCTTCTTTGGCAACGCGTTTGAGAACTGCCTGCTCAACGCGTCCCGGATTCCTGGAGACTACCCCGAGCAGAGGAGTGCAGAGGAGTGTGCTGCGTTTTGCGGGCTTGCTGCTGGGGACACCAGGCCCCTGTGCAGCGGGCACGGCGTGTGCTCCTTCAATGCGACTGTGCAGGAATCAGCGTGCACCTGCGATAGCAACTTTGACAACCAGGCGGGGCCCCACTCATGCTCGTACAGCGGTATGCATTAGAGCTTGAGTGCAAGGTGACTTGTGAGTCGACTCAAAAGTCATCTCCTAGAGCGGTATGCATTAGAGCTTGAGTGCACCGGGTTTGAGTGACGGATTGGAGCACAGTGACACTGCCACTTCATGAAGGCAGGCAGATGTCGTTGTTTCACAGTTCTCTGCTAACAGAGCCACCACACACTCACTGACTGCCTGCTTCTCACAAACAAGTGTACCACTTCACAAACTGCGGTCTGGAAGGTATATCCCATCAATCACCTTATTCTTCCCATTGCACCCGTCTGCTTGCCTTGCTGCTGCAGTCCTCCCTTCAACCGAGTCATCACAGACAACACCAGTGGCCGTGGCAGGAGCAGCAGCGCAGCTGTTCAACGGCACCATCATCCTCACGCCGCCCACCAGCAACACCTCAGGAGCAGCGGCAGTGCAGGCGCCCATCCGCCTCTTCCATTTCATCGACAGCCCTGGCCCCTGCGGCACGCCCTTTGCCTTCAACGCCTCATTCAGTTTCGCCATGAAGCCTGCAGCAGCCCAGGACATGGGGGGCGATGGGGTGGCGTTTGTTGTCAGTGCGGCCGCACCGCAGGGCGCTGGTGCAGCGGGGGTGGGGCTGGGAGGGGTGGGGAAGCGGAGTGTGGCGGTGGAGTTTGACTCGATGCTGAGTGTGAAGCACAGCGACCCCAACGACAACCACGTGGGCGTCAATGTGGGCGGCTCACCTGTGTCTCTCGCCTCTGCCACGGCCCCTCTCATCCTCAACGACGCCCACACCAAGCACGCCTGGATCCACTACGACCCCACCAGCGGCGGCACCCTCCGAGTCTTCCTCTCCTCCGACCCCGACCAGCCCCCCACCCCCATCTTGCGCGCTCGAGTGTCGCTCTGCTCCATCCTGCAGCCCACTGCAGCAGAGACCAACTTCTTCTTTGGCTTTGCCGCCTCGACAACGGATAAGGACCAAGAGAATGTCATCTTGAAGTGGGAGGTCGTGACAGGTGAGCATGCTGCTCTACGGAGCAAGGTGGGCGCAAGCAACGAGTGCGGTGGTGGGGATAGTGCACACAAGGTATCGATGAAACTCCTTGTGGTCATTTCGAGGCCCCATGGGCCTTGTTGAATGACTCTAAACAAGGTAGCTCGTAGAATGAGATGGATGTGGGTTGGTGCGGTGGTGCAGTGCAACAGCACGTGCGTAATGAATGGTACCTTTGGACTCTTTTGCTGAAATTTTCGAGTCGTTTTCGGTCTCCCCCCTGCCACATGAAGGTGCGCACTGCGAATGTGCAATGTGCCATGTGATATGTCGTATGTTTTATGTGCTGCGTGCTACGTGCAATGCGCAATGTCCTGTACGCTATGTGCAATGCACAATGTGCTGAGTGCTATCTGCACTGTGCGCCTCTCATCCTCATCAGTCCAGAGCACTTTCCTGTCCCCACTCCCGACCAACTACAGGTTTGCCTCCTCGACTTCCTCCCAACCCGCAAGGTGAGACCCATCACAGCACGTCCATCACAGCATGTCCATCACAGCACGTCCATCACAGCACGTCCATCACAGCACATCCATCACAGCACGTCCATCACAGCACATCCATCATAGCACATCCATCACAGCACGTCCATCACAGCACGTCCATCACAGCACATCCATCACAGCACGTCCATCACAGCACATCCATCACAGCACATCCATCATAGCACATCCATCACAGCACATCCATCACAGCACGTCCATCACAGCACATCCATCACAGCACGTCCATCACAGCACATCCATCACAGCACGTCCATCACAGCACATCCATCACAGCACGACCATCACAGCACATCCATCGCAGCACATCCATCACAGCACGTCCATCACAGCACATCCATCACAGCACATCCATCACAGCACGTCCATCACAGCACGTCCATCACAGCACGTCCATCACAGCACGTCCATCACAGCACGTCCATCACAGCACGTCCATCACAGCACGTCCATCACAGCACGTCCATCACAGCACATCCATCACAGCACGTCCATCACAGCACGTCCATCACTGGCGCAGCCTAAACTAAATAGAGGGGCAGCCCACCCAGCACGTTCGTTCGTTGCTAGAGTGTTGCAGCCTAAATAAACATCCATTCTAGACTGGAACCTCTTTGTCGTCTCACCATGGGCCTTCCAGTAAACGGGTTTTTGTCACAACTGCACACTTGCAATCGCCCTACCAGGCTACCGCCACAATGAACCAATATCTGTTTCACTCGACACCATCAAACGCCACATGCGTTCACACTCCCTGCACTGCTCCCACCAGACCTGGCGTTGGGGTTTGTGTTGGACGAGGACTCCTACTCACCACAGGGCTTCAACTCCTTCTTCCACTATGCCAGCTCGGGATTCGAGCCCGCACAGGAGAACAGCCCCTCCTGGAATGTCAAGTCGTACTCCATCTGGCGCTTATCTGAGTCCATCTGGCCTGTCAAGAACCAAAGGGGCTGCGGTGAGTTGCATGGGGACAAGGGGATGATTTCCGTGAGTGGATTATAAAGAGCATGATTGGCTATCTGAGACGCGCTGATTGTGTCCCTCTGGTTGAAAGAGAAGGAAGATCAACGTGACTAGGCATGGAAGGCAATCAGCAAGTTTGTTGGATGAGATTGAATATTGTTGCATGGATTCCAGCTGGTTCGATAGTATCCATGCTCCACCTACAAGTTTCTGCCTTAACATTTGGAATCTTTCTTGAGCTCGTTTCCAGCAAAATATATTTCTGTATACATATATATACGTGTACATGAAGCAACAAACACCAACAACAATCGTCGTCTTCCTGCTTGTGCTGGCAGCGGACTCATGGGCATACGCAGTGGTGGCAGCGGTGGAGGCAGCCTACAGCATCGCCAGCAACTGGACTCAGCCGCCCATCCTCTCAGTGGAGCATCTGCGCCTCGCCCTCTCCTCCAACTGCGACGGTGGCTCGCCCACCAAGGCGCTGCAGTTCCTCCTCAACGCCAGTGCACAGGGCAAGGGGCTGCTGGAGGAGACCACATATGCTGCTTCCACCAAGGCAATACGCTCTCTCGGACGCAAAGCAGCTGCAAAGGTAGAGTATTGCGCACTTGAGAGTTATCCAGCTGCAAAGTTACGTTCTTCGTGGCCATTTTCTGTCAGACAGACAAGCTTGCATTGCTTGCAATACGGCGTGGGCTCGCCTCTACCCTCTGTAGGTTCTTTACCTCTGCTGTTCTGCTCAGTCCTTGTGTTTGTGCCTGTGCCCTGCCGCTTCCCTGCATGCAGCCCGTCATCAAGTACTACGGCATCCGGGGCATCGAGCGCACGGGGTTCTACGGGTGGTTTGGGCTCATGCTGGCAGTGCAGCGCCAGCCTGTCATTGTGCACATCGAGGCGTCCGCACCCTCCTTCCAAGACTACGATGGGGTAAGGCACCCTCCTTCCAAGACTACGATGGGGTAAGGCACCCTCCTTCCAAGACTACGATGGGGTAAGGCACCCTCCTTCCAAGACTACGATGGGGTAAGGCACCCTCCTTCCAAGACTACGATGGGGTAAGGCACCCTCCTTCCAAGACTACGATGGGGTAAGGTACCCTCCTTCCAAGACTACAATGGGGTAAGGCACCCTCCTTTCAAGACTACGATGGGGTAAGGCACCCTCCTTCCAAGACTACGATGGGGTAAGGCACCCTCCTTCCAAGACTACGATGGGGTAAGGCACCCTCCTTCCAAGACTACGATGGGGTAAGGCACCCTCCTTCCAAGACTACGATGGGGTAAGGCACCCTCCTTCCAAGACTACGATGGGGTAAGGCACCCTCCTTCCAAGACTACGATGGGGTAAGGCACCCTCCTTCCAAGACTACGATGGGGTAAGGCACCCTCCTTCCAAGACTACGATGGGGTAAGGCACCCTCCTTCCAAGACTACGATGGGGTAAGGCACCCTCCTTCCAAGACTACGACAGGGTAAGGCACCCTCCTTCCAAGACTACGACGGGGTAAGGCACCCTCCTTGGAATGATGATAAGGCAAATAAGCATGGCAAATGGATTGGGCTAAGAAGGCGATTAGGAATGCGTAACAGTTCATTTGCTATCCGTATGTATTCCTCAAATGGATTCATGAATCCCCTGCAACGTGCCAGCAAGCTTGGCACTCAACGTATCTCTCTCTGAGACTGTGGGCTCCTCAAGAGCAAGTCCTGCGCCACGGCCAGCTCACCACGATCCTGCACAATTTCCTGTGACTTAGTTTGGGCTTGCCCATCATTAGTCAGAAGCCAATGGTGCTGCTCCAGCAGTGCAGCACAGCCCAGGACACGGATATGATGGTCAATGCCTCAAGCGCTATGCCCAAGCTTTTGTTGTCTTTGTGTTTGTGGGGTCCGCAACCACACAGCGGATGGGACCTCTGGCTTCGGGATGATTGTTCATGTGTAGCTGATCTGTGTCTCTCTGCGCTTCTTGTCTCTCGCGTCCCCTTCCCATCAGAGCGACGTGTACGCTGACGAGGGTTGCTTCACGGAGCATCTGAACCACGTGGTGCTCGTGGTGGGCTATCTCGTGGCTGGCACCGAATCTGCAAAGCCCGACCTGCCGCCGCCCTTCTGGATCATCCGCAACTCATGGGGCTCAGGGTGGGGCGACCAGGGCCACATGCGCATGGACATTCGCAGTGGCGACGGCATCTGCGGCATCAACACTCTCCCGGGTCTCGTCCCAATCGTGAGAAGTGAGTGCTCGCATTCCTTTCCCATTCGTCCTGGCCGTCGCATTCTTTCGAATCTTGCTTGACGCTTCTCACGTTCGTTGTCCGTGCAAGGCCCTCGGACTTCCCTCTTTACTGCACGTGTTCTTCATGCACCTGCATGTATCCACCTCCTCTCCGTGTCTCTCTATGTGGCCCTGTATTGCTGCAGATCCTGCCGACCCCTGTGGGCAGCAATCCTACAAGCACGGCGATCTAAACCCCGTATTCAACCCGTGTGGCCAGTTCAGCTGCATCAAGAAGAAAACCAGCAATCGCTGCACCTGCTCCGATGCCCGCTTCGCTGAAGTCAAGAACACCGATGGGTCGTACACCTGTGCCTATGGTAATTCGCACCGGAGCTTTGGTGCTGTGCACAAGTGGCGTCAATTCACACCATTGAACTGCCAGTATTCACTCTCATACATGGGTCACTGCCATGGGTCTGTTCTTGGCACCACCGCACTGCCCACCGCCCGTCTACTTGCTGCACATCACCAAAAAGCTGGTACTGAATTTTGCTGGAGGGTACTCTCCACAAGAATACACTCCCCGCAACTCGCCTCGCATCTCTCGACACCCCCTTGCCTCTGGCCTATGGACGTGTTGACCTTTTGCGCACCTTCACACAATTTCCACCCCCATGCCGCCCCCACCGTTCTCCCTTCTCCCCCAGTGGACGTGTGTGGGTCCAGCAGTCGCAACCCGTGTGTGGTGGGCACGTGTGTGAACGATGGCAAGGGCAGCTACTCCTGTGTGTGTCCCAGGGGCTTCATCCAAGGCACCATGATCGGTGGAGGCTTCTCCTGCACTCCTGGTACGACTCGTGCCTCGGTTGCCGTGTTGATGTCTCCCACCCACAGCTACAGCCATGGCATGGCCGTGGATTACCAGCCCACATTCATCATCACCCGTTCAATTTCTGCCAGAGGTGCAAGCTGGTCCAGGCCAATGCCCATCTCATCAATCGCCGATCCTGGCCGTCCTCTGCTGCTGCCCATGTTGGACTCGGGCTTCCCTGCAGATCATCACCCCATGCCCTGCTTTGTTCCTGGACCCCCATTGCGCATGTGTGTGGGTGGCAGGTCAGACGCAGGGCACGTACACGGTGGTAGCAGGCAACGTCATGTGCTCGCACATCTCAGCTGTCTTCAGCATGCCAACTGCAGACCTTTTGAAGCAGGTCAGCGCCGTAACACTTGCACCATTGAACTTTCACAAAAGGACAACACACACAACAGATGGCACTTTCTGATTCCCTCATTCTGCTTCCCTCATTCTGTTTCCCTCCATCCATCCAGCTTCCCCACCCTGTACTAGTGGGTGGGGTCACTCCACCACCACTCTGTTCTATCGACTTTTCGGATCTCTCCTGTAACTCCAATTGCACGGGTGCTGCATGTGCAGGGAGTGTCATGCGCCAAGCCTCTGCCCATCGGCAAGACGCTCTCAGTGGTGTTCAACATCAAGGACTGCAGTGTCTTCTACAGCACCAATGCTGTACGTGGCTCTCTCTCTGCTCTGCTCCCCTCTTGTAACTCTCTCACTGCTGCCTACCCGGTGCTTTCTATGCAATTACAGGCACCATTCTGAATTCTCGCAGATGTTCTGATTCTTTCTGTAGAAGATCGGAGCTTGTACAAACTACAAGGTGTGCATATGCATATTTTCTTTCTCACATGCCCCTTTTTCCAAATTGTCTCCCAGGGTGACACGTGCACGGGGGTGGCGCGGCAGGTGGAGCTGTGTGGGGTGGCGGCGTCGGATGCGGCGTGTGAGGCAGCATTTCAGGCGCTCAACCCCGCTGTCAACTGCTCCTCCCTCAGGCCCTCCCAGGCCGTGTGCATCGAGAGGGACCCCGCCAAGGCCAACCGCATTCCGGTGTGTGCGCAGTACTACAGGCCGCGGGCAAACGACACGTGTGAGAGCATTATGGACTCGGCGGCCCCTCCTCTGGGCGCCATGGAGCTGTACCGCCTCAACCCTGGCATCAACTGCAACCAGCTCATCCCAGCAAAGGACCACAGCTTCCAATGGCCCCTTGAGCGTGAGGTACGGTATGCTGCACGTTGTAGCATGCCGGTCCAGTGCTGCTGCCTTTTGACGCATCTCACGTTGCATGTTTGCATCATTGGCGCATTCTGATGTTAATTTTCGTGTTCTCTTACCCTCCCTCCCCCTCCCCCCTCTCTTCGTAAAAACAGATTTGCACCAAGAGTGCAACGTCATTTGCGATTGGGAGCTGTCCAACAGACAACCAGTACTACTTTATGCCCACTGACACCTGCACTAGTGTCCACGTCCAGCATTTCCATGGCATCAATGGGTGCTACCGGAAAATCAATGGGTACGAATGTGTAGACAAGATGACACCAGGAACAAAGGTCTGCCTGCCGAACTACAATAGTGCTCGGATTGGAGAATGTGTATATTGAACTTGATTAAAAAAGTTGGCACCAGTTCCAATGAAACTACTGTACTCCCTCATACAAAGCTCCTTAAAAAAATCAGCACCACCAGGTGGCATGAGCTTGATTGGAAACACACACCTTAGCTCAAGAATATCAAATGTAAAAGTCGGAAGTAAGGTTCAAACTATTATAGAACCGCGTGTGATTCCAATGTATCTGTACCATACCGTAATACCGTTAGGGGAAACAGTTGTATTGTATGGTAGAGGAGAACAAAATATCTACAGTTTCAAATAAATGTTCAGGAGTCTTATCAGGGTTTAAGGGTTTGGGGTTTAAGGTTTCACCATCCATAAACCCATAAACCCTGAACTCGTAAACCCTAAACCCTGTTGGGCTGAGAAAGGCCCTTAGGATCTTTGCAAGGCTAAACTCTGGGTAGGACTTGTTGTAAATGCGGAAGCGTATAATGATAAGTCTTGAACCACCTTGCGCTGGTATGTGAGGGCAAAGTAGATTAATTAATCAAAGAGATACAAGGCTTTTATAAGGGCGTGGTGCATCATATGCAAGCGGGGTCCAAGTCTTGGACCCCAGAGCGGGTAACCCTACAAATGTGACACAAACGCGCGCGAATGTACCTCCGCATATTAGGGATGTACTTGGAAACAAAATGATTCTGAAATCGGGGTCAAGCGTTTGACCTTCGCACAAGCGAACCGTAGGGTCAACCAGTCAAAAAAAGTAACATGTCGCGCTGTCGAGGGAGTTACGGGGAAACATACCCAGCCAAGGACTCGTGCGAAATTTGCGAGACGCCCATACAGGTGCCACGACACGCTATAGCGAAAATGTTGAATGAGCGCACCGCCGAGTTTGTGAACGAAGCGCGTTACGTAACAGAAATTTGTAATCTTGAACCTCGGTTTACAGCTTACAAGCTCAACACGTTGAACCTCTGTCGAGCCTGCAAAACGAACCCACGACGGATTGGACACCATTTTGCACATGATGCACCACGCCCTAAGAGTACAAGGAATATGAAAAGATGCAACTAATAACTGTTTTACTGTTTGCTGTTGCGGTTCGATACAGTGACGACTCGGGCAACTGCTCAATAGTGAGTCAGTTGTTTGTCCTTGCTGTCGCGCTGTGCTTGTCAGGTCAAAGGTCGCTGACCTTTGACTTTCGCGTAACCTCCAGCGGTTTCTTCACTTCTCAACCTCCAAGTGTTGACTCACCGATGCTTCGCTGTGTTTTGCCTCGTTTACGACTTTAGTGTTTCGACACACAACAGAAGCGTTCAATTTACTGGTTTCCAACACTCCCCTTCGCTTCTGGAGTGTCGTTGCTGATGACGTGGCCTTGTCCAGTCAGCAACATGCAGTACTCGAACTTCTGCTTTCCGAGCTTCTTGGTCAAGTAATCAGCTGCCATCTCAGACGTGGGGCAGTAGGACAGCTCGAGTCTCCCTTTCTCGATCTCGTCCTTCACGAAGAAATATCGCAGAGCGATGTGCTTCGCTCTGTTCGCAAATCCATTCTTGTTGGCTATGCGGATTGCAGACTGGTTGTCGCAGAACAGGGAGAAGTTGGGTAACTGGGCCAGCTTCGCCTCTTCCAGTAGTTCGCGAAGGTAAAGTCCTTCCTTGGTGGCTGAGCAGAGTGCAATATATTCTGCTTCAGCTGAGGAGAGAGCAATTAGTTCCTGCTTGCTCGACAGCCAAGAGATGGGCCCGATAGGCTCAAGTCGGTAGATGTAGCCGGTGCGCGAGCGCCTGTTGTCAGAGTCGCCGGTGTGATCTGCGTCGACGTAGCCAATTAGCTTAGGCATTGTAGTTCCGGTTTTGAGGTAGGTTAGGCCGATCGTCGGAGTGCTGACGAGGTAGTGAAGAGCGCGGTCGAGCTCTGCCATGTGTTCCGCTTCAGGTTTCTTGAGGTAGGTGGCGAGCTGATTCGCCGAGTACGATAGGTCTGGTCGGCAGGTGACGGCCGCGAAGAGGAGGCATCCCAGCTTTCTCTGGTAGTCGCGTATGCCGGCGGGCTTAAGTGGAGTGGAGCCTTCCCTGTCATTTCCGGTAGTGTAGCGGTATGGCGTTGAGATGGCGGTTGGGGTGAGTCCCAAGCGTTTGGCGATGGTGTCGGCATACTTTCTAGCGCTAAGGTAGATTGTGCTTTCTTCTTCCTGAATGTTGAGGCCGAGGTATTGCGTGACGGTCGATGATACTGTGAGAGTGAGATCCTTTTGCAGCTCTCCTTCGAACCAGGTAGTAACGCCGTCGGTCGAACCGATGTAGAGCAGATCGTCCACGTAGACGATGAGCAGAATGTAGTCGTCGCCTTTCGTGAGCCGGTACATGCCCTGGTCGTGCGGTAGTTGGCGGAATCCGATGCGGATAAGTCTAGCATGTAGGTACTGTTGCCACAGTCTCGGAGCCTGTTTGATACCGTACAGGGACTTCAGCAGCTGGCAGACTTGGTTAGGTTCTCCGTTTGATCCGTGTGGCAGTTTGACGAAGATTTCGGTGTCAACAGGTGCGTAGAGAAATGCATTAGCGACGCCGATTTGCCGCAGCTTCTTCTTCATGGCGGCGATCGCGAGGAGAATTCGAAGCGAGTTGTGTCGGCTGACCGGGGCGAACGTCTCGGTGAAATCGCGTCCGTGCTCTTGGTCGAAACCGCGCACGACCCAGCGCGCCTTAAACTTGTCGATGGTGCCGTCTGCCTTTGTTTTCACACGGAAAACCCATTTTCCGGTGAGTACCGTTTTGTTGCGTGCCACGCCGATGGGAACGACTTTCCAGGTGTTCCGTTCTTCCAGCGCTTTCAGCTCCCTGTCCATGGCTTCGCGCCATTTTTCCTTATGCTCCCCCCCAGAGCCTGCTGAACTGTGGCAGGCTCCTTAGGAATCTCCGAGCCGTGAACCGCGGTGACGAGGCCAAGTATCTGGAGTTCGCTCTGTGTGTAGCGGGGGAGTGTTGTGTCCTTGGGATAAGCTGCTTCGTCACCTGCTTCTGGGCCAGGTAAGAAGTTGGGTCCTATGCGTTCGGCTTCGTTGGTGTTGACTCGGGCGGGTGTAACGTAACCAGTGTCGACGAAGTCGTAGAAGACTTCGGCGTTGACGCTCTCGTGAGGGTTGTCGTCATCCATTGGGATATCCACTGAGCAGTAGGGGAGAGGTCCGGCTTCTTCCGAAGCTCCGTCCATGGTCTGCTCATCCAGGTCAGCTTCATCTGCTGCCGAAGCGAAGGCTCGGTCCCCACGAAATCCGCCTGTCACATCTCTTGAAGTTTCCAAGTTGTACAGGTACGTTGAAAGGGTGAGGCGTTCGTAGAAGATAACATCACGTGCTGCCACTGTTTCCTTTGTGTTGATGTCAAAAATCTTCCATGCGTTGTAATGTTTTTCGATGCCCAGGTGTAGTCCCCACTATGCGCATTGGGAGAATCGGCCGGCGCGTGCAGCTGGGGGTCGGTACTGTACCATGCAGCCGAAAACTCGCAACATTTTTTTGCTGCCCAATTTCCCTGTCCACAGCAGATGCGGTGATGCGTTGTTCGGGAGCGATGATGACGAAAGCAAGTTGTGCAGCATCACGGCGTGGTCCACTGGTGGTTGGGTAGCCGCATGCCACGTAGCAGCTTGCGCATGGTGTTCTGAAGGGTCCTGTTCATTCTTTCTGCTACACCCTGCTGTTGATGGGCGTAGGGAAGGGAGATGAGGCGCTTGATTCCTCGTTCTGCCAGGTAGTCATTGAACTGCTGTGACGTATATTCCCCTGCTCCGTCTGACTGGAAGCTCTTTAGCTTTACGCCTGATTCTCGTTCTGCTACTGGAAGCCATGCGACGAAGGCTTCGAAATCCATGTCGCGACTCGGAAGATTGAGGTGCCAAACGTATCGCATGGCGGCGTCGATGAAGGTGATAACGTAGTTATACGCTCCTTGACCGGGTTCACGATTGTACAGGATATCGCTGTAGACTTTCTCCAAGGGTGCGTACGCCGGTGCACTTGGGTTGTGGTGAGAGACGAAGGGCTGATGCGGTAAGTCTGCTTCTGGGCAAGTGAAGCAAGTTCCTCGCATTCGTCGAAGTTCTCTGCCGTCGGGTAGGAGTAGTGAGTCTTTATCAAGAACGCCTGCTCGTATCGTGTTGTTTAACGTTGTGTTGCTCGGGTGTCCCATTCGTTTATGCCAGAGATCTTCGTCAGCGCGATGTCCGGGTGAGCGTCTGTACAGGTCGGAGTTGGAGTAAAATCCGGCGGTGAGATTTGCGCTTCGATGGACTTCTCGTTGAGTTGGATTGAGCTACTGCGCAGGAGTTGGTGGTGTGTTGTCGATGAAGATTGGTGCTGTTGAAGGACCCGCGATTGGTGTCGATGTTGTCTCTGCTGCTGCCGATTCTGCTGCTGCCGATGTTGTCTCTGCTGCTGCCGATGTTGTCTCTGCTGCTGCCGATGTTGTTTCTGCTGCTGCCGATGTTGTTTCTGCTGCTGCCGATGTTGTTTCTGCTGCTGCCGGTGTTGTCTCTGTCAAATGATATATATGTTTAGGCTATAGTGGGGTAGCCAATATGGGGTACAGCCCCTTTTTAGGGTTTCATATTTGTACCAATCTCATTGATAGTTCATTCATTCCTGCCTACTATCTTAACATGGTTTCAGAGCAGGAGTTCCCTAGGACCTAACTCAGTGGGCCCACCGTTTTTTTCCGCCGCGTCGCGCCCTACTGTCGCCCCTAGCGGGCCCTACTGCCGCGTCGCGCCCTACTGCTGCGCCGCGCCCTGCTGTCGCGTCGCGCCCTGCGGCCGCGTCGCGCCCTGCTGCCGCGTCGCGCCCCGCAACCGCGTCGCGCGCGCTGCTGCTGCGTCGCCCGACCGCCGCGACGCGCGCGCTGCAGCTGCGTCGCCCGCCCGCCGCGTCGCGCGCCCTTCCGCCGCGTCGCCCGCGCCCTGCTGCGCTGCCCGCGCCTTTCTGCGCCGGCCGCGCCCTGCTGCGCCGCCCGCGCCCTGCTGCGCCCGCCGCGCCCTGCTGCGCCGCCCGCGCCCTGCTGAGCCCGCCGCGCCCTGCTGCGCCGCCCGCGCCCTGCTGCGCCGGCCGCGCCCTGCTGCGCCGCCCGCGCCCTGCTGCGCCGCCCGCTCTCTGCTGCGTTGCCCGCGCCCTGCTGCGCTGCTCGCGCCCTGTTGCGCCGCCCAGCCACCCGCGCCCTGCTGAGCCGCCCGCGCCCTGCTGCGCCGCCCACGCCCTACTGCGCCGCCCGCGCCCTACTGCGCCGCCCGCGCCCTACTGCGCCGCTCGCGCCCTGCTGGGCCGTCGCACGCCCTTCTGACACCTCGCCTGCCCTGCGTCGCGCGTCCTGCTGCTCGTCACCGCCTAGCACCATGGCCACTCTTCGTGTTCTGTCCTTCGACACTGAGGGCCGTCCTGTAGAGTTCGACGCCTGGCTCGATGACTTGCAGCTCTACCTCATTAGCACCAGCAAAGACGAGATCTCCCTCTTTGATCACACCTCCGGTGCTCTAGCTGCTCCTGCTGACACAGCTGCCCTTAGCGAGCGCTCTCAGTGGCTGACACGCGATGCTGCTGCCCGCCTTGCTATTCGCAACCACCTGCCGCTGGCGGAACTTAAGCACTTTGGCGAGCACAAAACCGCTAAGGCCCTGTACGACGCTGTAGTTGCTCGCTACTCCTCCCCTGCCACTGCTGCGCTCAGCCGCCTCATGCTGCCGTACCTGTTCCCCGAGCTGTCGAGCTTTGCCACCGTAGCCGACCTCATCACTCACCTTCGCTCTAGTGACGCTCGTGTCCGTGCCGCACTCCGCAAGGAGTTTGTTGCCCAGCACCCCCCTCCGATGTACTGGACGCTCCACTTTATAGTGACCCGCCTCCCTGACACCCTTCACTTCCTAGCGCGCTGTCCCTCCGACCTCACCATAGACCTCCTAGAGGAGCACCTCTTAGCCGCTGAGAGCAGCATTGTTAGTGTGGCTGCTGCTCGTGGTGCTCCTCGCACCCCCATCTTTGAGGGGTGCGCTTCTTCCCCTCTTGCCCCCTCCTACGCCACTGCTGCCGCTGTAGACTTCCTTGGAGCCGACTCGGTTGGTGCTGCCTCCACTTCTGCTGGGCGGCGCCGCACCGGCAAGGGCAAGGGGGGCAAGGGCGGTGGTGGCGGTGGCGGCGGAGGAGGAGGTGGAGGAGGTGGAGGTGGCGGTGGGAGTGGAGGCAGTGGTGGCGGGGGTGCTGGTGGGAGTGGTAGCAGCGGTGGAGGAGGTGGTGGTGGTGGCGGCGGTGGGAGTGGCGGTGGTGGCGGTAGCGGCGGTGGTGGCGGTAGCGGCGGTGGTGGAGGCAGCGGAGGCGGTGGCGGTCGTGGTGGAGGCGCTGGTCAGAGACAGCAGCAGCAGCGGTCCCTTACGCCTCAGCAGCTTCGTGAGTGGTTGGCTCAGAGGGGTACGTCTGGGGGTACTCGTTGTCCGTATGTCATTCGCACCGGTGAGCGTGCTGGTCAGACATGCGGCAAGCCCCACCCCCAGCAGCGTTGCTTCTCCCGCCTTGACGACGCCTGGCGTGAGGAGATGGGTGCAGAGGTTGAGACCCCTCGCTGGTTTGATCTGCTTAAGAAGGGTGTAGACATCTTTGCTCTTGACTATGATGCTATTCTTTCTGCCATGTATGCATTGTCTGTTAGTGCTGAGGGTGACTGCTACCTGTGTCTGCCGCCTGATCCAGGTATAGAGCCAGCAGCTCTTGGTGCGTGCGAGTCTGAGCTCTCAGGTACCGCGTCCGCTGCCTCAGGTGCGGGTGAGTCTGCGCTGTCAGGTACTGCGCCTTCTACCGCCTTGCACACCTTCACTCTTGACTCAGGTGCTTCCAGGTGTTTCTTCCGTGACAGCACAGACCTCACACCGCTCCCTGCACCAGTTGCAGTCTCCCTGGCTGACCCCTCGGGGGGTCCAGTCCTTGCACGGTCTACCACTGTGCTTCCTTGCCCAGCGGTCCCGTCTGGTTCGCTGTCAGGTCTCCACCTCCCCTCGTTCTCTATGAACTTGGTGAGCAACGCTGTCCTTCAGGACCACTGGGTTGATACCTTCACCCCTGGAGGACAGCGTGTGGCGATCTGCACGTGCTCCAGGACTGGGCGACACCTGGCCACGTTCACGCGTGCGCCAGGGTCGAGCCTTTACACACTGACCACTGTGTCACCCCAGGTCGCTGCTGTCGGTCAGGCGTCTGTGTCAGGTCAGCTAGACTCCCCTTGCTCGTGTCGCTCCCCGTCGCACCAGACCGTTCTCTGGCACCACCGTCTGGGCCACCCCTCCCTGCCCCGTCTTCGTGACATGCACCGTCGCGTCCTTGTGTCTGGTCTTCCCCGGACCCTGCCTCCCCTCCCTGCTTCGCCTGCCCCGGCCTGCCTTCCTTGCATCGAGGGGCGGCAGCGCGCCGCTCCTCACTCCTCCTCGTTTCCTCCGACAGAGGCTCCGCTGCAGACTCTCCACATGGACGTGTGGGGCCCCGCCCGTGTCAGCGGACGGGGTGGAGAGCGGTACTTCCTGCTGGTCGTTGACGACTACTCGCGCTACACCACGGTAATCCCCTTGCGCACCAAGGGTGAGGTCCCTGCTGCCTGATCCCTTGGATCCGAGCGGTTCGTCTACAGCTACGCAGGAGGTTTCAGACCGACCTCCCTGTTCTGCGTCTGCACTCTGACAGGGGCGGAGAGTTTGCCTCCGACCTCTTGCGCGGCTTCTGTCAGGAGGAGGGCATCACCCAGTCTTACATGCTTCCAGGCTTACCGCAGCAAAATGGGGTAGCTGAGCGCCGCATTGGCCTGGTCATGGAGATCGCTCGTACCTCCTTGATCCATGCGGCGGCTCCCCATTTTCTGTGGCCGTTTGCGGTCAGGTACGCCGCACAGCAGCTCAACCTCTGGCCCCGTGTCTCCGTTCCGGAGACCTCGCCCACACTGCGGTGGACGGGGGAGGTTGGAGATGCGTCGGTGTTCCGGGTCTGGGGTGCCCGTGCTCTTGTTCGCGATACGTCCGCGGACAAGCTCTCCTCTCGCACCCTTCCCTGTGTCTTCCTCGGCTTTCCGACTGACGCGCCTGGCTGGCAGTTTTACCACCCCGCCTCGCGCACTGTCCTGTCTTCTCAGGACGTCACTTTTGACGAGTCAGTCCCTTTCTACCGCCTCTTTCCCTACCGCACTGCTCCTCTCCCTCCCCCGCCGCTCTTCCTCGCTCCAGGTCCCCCTCCGGTAGACCCCCTTCCCCCCCAGGGTCCTGCTCCTTCAGGTGTGTCTCAGGTAGACCCACCGCCCTTAGCTGAGCCTGTCGAGGTCACTAGCGTCTCAGGTGCTGCTGAGGGTGGTACTGCTCGAGGTGCTGCGTCTGGAGGTGCTGATCCACGGCGTGAGGTTCTGGAGGGTGAGGTGCCTGCGGGTGCTGAGCCGGTGCGTGAGGTGCTGGAGGGTGCGGAGCCTGGGGGTGCTGAGCCGGTGCGTGAGGTGCTGGAGAGTGCGGAGCCTGGGGGTGCTGAGCCGGTGCGTGAGGTGCTGGAGGGTGCGGAGCCTGGGGGTGCTGAGCCGGTGCGTGAGGTGCTGGAGAGTGCGGAGCCTGGGGGTGCTGAGCCGGTGCGTGAGGTGCTGGAGGGTGCAGAGCCTGGGCGCGCGGGGCCTGAGGGTGCTGGACCGGTTTCTCGCCGGCCCCTTACTCCAGCGGAGCTGCGAGAGTGGTTTGCGGTTCGTCAGCGACTGAGGAGGCGTCCTGGAGTTGGCGGTGCTGCTGCTCGTACTGGAGGTACTCGAGCTGCCGAGGCCGGTGGTTTTGGGGGTGCTGCTGGTGGTGCTGCTGGTGCTGGAGCTGCTGGAGGTGCTAGTGGAGCTACCGGTGGAGCTGGTGGTGCTGCTGGAGCTGCTGGAGGTGCTGCTGGAGCTACCGGTGGAGCTGGTGGAGCTGCTGGAGCTGCTCGTGGTGCTGCTGTTGGTGCTGCTGGTGCTGGAGCTGCTGGTGGTGCTGCTGTTCGCTCTGGGGGTGCTGGAGCTGCTGGAGGTGCTGCTGGAGCTGCTGGTGGTGCTACTGTTGGTGCTGCTGGTGCTGGAGCTGCTGGTGGTGCATCTGTTGGCTCTGGGGGTGCTGAGCGGCCACGGCCGTACTTCGTTCCGCTCCTTGAGCAGGTTCTTGGTCTCCCGCCTTCTCCTGCTCCTCCCCCTTCCTTAGAGTGTCCACCGCCTGTCTTGTCGCCGCCACAGCTACAGCCCACCTCCCCGCTGCCTGCTCCGTCTCCGTACGCTGGTCCGACAGGAGGTCTTGCTGAGCGTCGTGAGCCTGCGTCTCGTCCTGCGTCGCCTGTTCGTGCTGCTCGCGCTAGTCGTCGTAGTCCGCGTCCTCCTCCTGTTGCTGGCACGCATCGGATGACTCTGCGTCCTTCCACTGCTCCACAGCGTGTCCCTCTACCGTCTCCTCCTGAGTCCTCTCTTCCTACCCTTGCTGACCCGGAGTCTGACTCCCTTCGTGCTGCTAGTCCTACTGTCACGCGTCTCCTAGCCACTGTTGTCACTGACCCTTCCTTTGAGTCTGCTGCTGCGTCTGCGCTGGTTGCCGAGCTTGTCGACTTTGCTGCTCGCTGTCGTCTAGACTACGCTGCCAGTCTTGTTGGTGAGTCTGAGTCTGTCTGTCCTCCGTCCGTCGGGGGTGAGTGTGCCCTTGGCACGGACGTCCTTGAGGACAGGCAGGAGGAGTTCCAGTGTTTGGCTGCTGCTTCACCTCATCTCGTGTCCATGCTGCTTGCCCCTGAGGGAGACCCGGATGCACTAGACATCCCGACTCCGCGCTCTTACGCAGAGGCGGTTGAGGGTCCCTACTCCTCTCAGTGGCAGGCAGCCATGGACGCAGAGATGGCTTCCTGGAAGTCCACAGGCACTTACGTCGACGAGGTTCCCCCACCTGGGGCGAACATTGTCGATGGCATGTGGATCTTCAGGGTAAAGCGGCCGCCGGGTTCTCCGCCTGTCTTCAAGGCGCGTTACGTTGCTCGTGGCTTCAGTCAGCGGTAGGGAGTTGACTACTTTCAGACCTTCTCTCCCACCCCGAAGATGACCACTCTTCGGGTACTGCTGCACGTCGCTGCTCAGCGTGACTACGAGCTTCACTCTCTTGACTTCGGCACAGCCTTTCTACAGGGCAGCCTGCACGAGGAGATCTGGCTGCGCCGCCCACCTGGCTTCACTGAGTCGTTTCCCCCTGGTACCCAGTGGAGCCTCCGGCGGCCAGTCTACGGTCTCCGCCAGGCACCTCGTGAGTGGCACGACACACTGAGGACTACACTTGCGGCTCTTGGGTTTGCTCCTTCTACTGCTGACCCGTCGCTGTTTCTACGCACCGACACTTCACTGCCGCCGTTCTACATCCTCGTGTACGTCGACGACTTGGTCTTTGCTACTGCTGACACTGAGGCACTGACTCTAGTGAAGTCGGAGCTGCAGAAGAGACACACGTGCACAGACCTGGGTGAGCTGCGCAGCTATCTTGGCTTGCAGATCACTCGGGACAGAGCACGCCGCACCATCACTCTGACCCAGTCACACATGGTGCAGCAGGTCCTTCAGCGCTTCGACTTCCAGTTCTCCTCGCCACAGTCCACTCCTCTGCCTACTGGTCACTCGCTCTCAGCTCTGCCTTCGGATGAGTCCGTAGAGCCGAGTGGCCCGTATCCAGAGCTTCTCGGCTGCCTCATGTACCTGATGACCTGCACTCGCCCTGACCTCGCTTACCCTCTCAGCATCCTAGCATGCTACGTTGCGCCCGGGAGACACCATCCAGAGCACTGGAAGGCAGCTAAGAGGGTGATGCGTTACTTGTGCAGTACGTCAGGCATGGGGCTCGTGCTTGGAGGACGGGGTCCAGTTGTCCTCACTGGTCACGCAGACGCTTCTTGGGTTGACGACTTGGCTACGCAGCGGTCGTCACAGGGTTACACCTTCAGCCTTGGCTCCGGTTCTGTCTCTTAGCGGTCTACCCGCTCTTCTTCTGTTCTCAGCTCTAGCTGTGAGGCTGAGATCTACGCAGGGGCCATGGCTGCACAGGAGCTGTGTTGGCTCACCTACCTGCTGACCGACTTGGGCGAGGTGCCTCGTTCTCCCCCAGTTCTGTACGTCGATAACAAGGCAATGATTGCTTTGTGTCGCGAACAGAGGTTGGAGCACAGAACGAAGCACATCGCTCTTCGCTACTTCCTTGCTCGGGAGCTGCAGCAGCGTGGTCAGCTTCGTCTTGCCTACGTGGCCTCTCAGGCCAACACTGCTGATGTGTTCACCAAGGCACTTTCGCCTCGTGACCATCAGCGCTTCTGTACTGCACTTGGCCTTGTTCCTGTGTCTTCTCACTTACTTACTTCTTGACCTTGCCTGTACTGTGATCTATATTGTATACCTGCATGCCTACACTTGTTAGGTAGTGATCACTGTACTTTTGCTTTTGCATATATATTTCTGCATTCGGACTGGCCCTTTGGCCCTTTGCTTGTGCTCAGATTGTGTGGTGACGTTGTGATCCACCTTGAGCTTGCTTTGCTTCTTTTGACTGGTCTTGTGACCCCTTGTTCTCCCCCACTTTGCCTATGGGGGTGTGTCAAATGATATATATGTTTAGGCTATAGTGGGGTAGCCAATATGGGGTACAGCCCCTTTTTAGGGTTTCATATTTGTACCAATCTCATTGATAGTTCATTCATTCCTGCCTACTATCTGAACAGTCTCTGCTGCTGCCGATTGAATTGTTGCTAACGCTCTTGTTCGTTCTGCCTCATGAATAGTGTGCGAATACCAGAAGCCTTCGGGGCTGAAGTCAGGATCAAGATCCGGTGGGTGCGTCCAGGAGGTGAAAGTGACGATTCCGCCACTGTTGTCGAGATGCTCTTCCGGTGAGTAATGCGGTGGTGACTCGGTGATGCAGGAGTCAGTCAATCTTGCCATGTAGCTGACGATGTTTCTTGCTCCTTGTGCAGATTGTGTTGGCGATGCTGTTGAAGACTGCGGCTGGCTTGTGGGGTGCGCCTGTGTGGACGCTACCTGACTGCTTGAAGGGCAAAGTTGACGCTGTGGTGGTGTTGATTGCTGTCGATTCGGGCAGTGTGTGCGAGGATGCCCTGACGTCTTGCAGAGATGACAGAACGGAGGTACGGGTTTTGGTTGATGCCGGTTGTTGTTGTTGTTGTAGCGCCGTTGAGTGTGGAACGCAAATTCGGGTACTGATGTTTTCTTCTTGTGCCGCTCCTCTTGCAGGTCCATGTCTTGCTGCTCAGCGTGAATTTCGGCGCAGAGTGCTGCTTCGGAGATCTTCCCGTGAGCTCGGAGTATGGCGCGAGTGGAGCGCCACTGAGGACCAAGACCGCCAATAACAACTGTGACGAAGGCGTCTTCCGATATCAACCCTCCACATCGAAGGAGTTTGTCGCGCAATTCGCGGCAGCGACTGATATACGCCATTCCCTTTTCACCCGGTTTCATTTCCACTGTTGTCAGTTGTGCCATTAAACGACTCTGTTTGACGCTGTCTGTTGCTTGATACAAGTTCTTCAAGTGATCGTACGCGAGCTCGGCGGAGTTGCCGTATCCCCGATAAGACCGGATGTTCTGCTGCTGGTTCGGTGTGACGTTGTTGAGACTAAGGCAAGGATGATGAGATTAGGTGAAGGTTGGGGTACAAGACTAGAGTGTCGAGAATGTTTCTGTACCCCCTAAGGCTAGCCCCAATATAGCCTAGATACTAATATGCATATGTTTTGACACACCCCCATAGGTGAAATGGGGGATAGCCAGAGCAAGCAATGGTCATAAGACCAGTCAAGAGAAGAAACAAAACACAGCTCAGGGTGGATCACAACGTCACCACACACACTGAGCACAAGCAAACGGCCACAAGGCCAGTCCACATGCAGAGATATACAAGCAACAAGAACAGCACAGTGATCTCTACCTAGCAAGAGCAAGCATGCAAGTATATATATATATATCACAGTACAAGCAGAGACTACAGCAAGTGTGGAAGCGTAGGCACAAGGCCCAACAAAGTACAAAAGCGCTGATGGTCACCAGACGGAAGAGCCTTGGTGAATATATCAGCAGTGTTGGCCCGAGTGGCCACGTGAGCAAGGCGAAGCTGACCCCGCTGCTGCAACTCTCGAGCCAAGAAGTAACGCAGAGCGATGTGCTTCGTTCTGTGCTCCAGTCTGTGCTCCTGACACAAGGCAATGGCGGCCTTGTTGTCTACGTACAGAACTGGAGGAGAACGAGGCCGCTCTCCCAGGTCGGTCAGCAGGTAGGAGAGCCAGCGTAACTCCTGTGCAGCCATGGCTGTGGCGTAGATCTCAGCCTCACAACTGGAGCTGAGAACAGAAGACAACCGTGTAGAATGCCAAGAAACTGAACCAGAGCCAAGGCTGAAGGTGTAACCCTGTGACGACCGCTGCGTAGCCTGGTCGTCAACCCAAGAGGCGTCTGAGTGCCGAGTGAGAGCGCTCCGCCCTCCAAGCACGAGCCCCATGCCTGATGTACCGCACAAGTAGCGCAGTACCCTCTTCGCAGCATCCATGTGCACCTTTCGGTGCCGACTAGGAGCCACGTAGCGAGCCAGAAGGCCAAGAGGGTACGTAAGGTCAGGTCGAGTGCAGGTCATCAGGTACATGAGGCAGCCCACTAGCTCTGGGTACGGGCCACTCGGCTCTACGGACTCGTCCGAAGGTGGAGCTGAGAGCGAGTGGCCTGTAGCCAGAGGAGTGTGCTGTGGCGAGGACAACGAGAAGCCGAAGCGCTGAACGGACCTGCTGCACCATGTGTGACTGAGTCAGTGTGATGGTGAGGCGTGCTCTGTCCCGGGTGATCTGCAAGCCAAGGTAGCTGCAGTTCACCCAAGTCTGTGCACGTGTGTCTCTTCTACAGCTCCGACTTCACCACGGCGAGAGCCTCAGTGTCAGCAGTGGCAAAAACCAAGTCGTCGACGTACACGAGGATGTAGAACGGCGGCAGCGACGTGTCGGTGCGCAGAAACAGCGACGGGTCAGCAGTAGACGGAGCAAACCCAAGAGCCGCAAGTGTAGTCCTCAGTGTGTCGTGTCTCTCACGTGGTGCCTGGCGGAGACCGTAGACCGGCCGCCGGAGGCTCCACTGGGTACCAGGAGGGAACGACCCAGTGAAGCCAGGAGGGCGGCGCAGCAAGATCTCCTCGTGCAGGCTGCCCTGTAAGAAAGCTGTGCTGAAGTCAAGCGAGTGAAGCTCGTAGTCACGCTGAGCGGCAACGTGCAGCAACACCCGAAGAGTGGTCATCTTCGGGGTGGGGGAGAAAGTCTGGAAGAAGTCAACTCCCTCTCGCTGACTGAAGCCACGAGCAACGTAGTGAGCCTTGAAGACAGGCGGAGAACCTGGCGGCGCTTCACCCTGAAAATCCACATGCCACTGACGATGTTCGCCCCAGGAGGGGGAACCTCGTCGATGTACGTGCCTGTGGACTTCCAGGATGCCATCTCTGCGTCCATGGTTGTCTGCCACTGAGAGGAGTACTCACCCGCGATCGCCTCAGCGTAAGAGCGCGGGGTCGGGATGTCTTGTGCATCCGGGTCTCCCTCAGGGGCAAGCAGCATGGCCACGAGATGAGGCGCACCGGCGGCAAGACAGTCAAGGTCCTCCTGCCTGTCCTCAAGGACGTCCGTGCCAAGAGCACACTCACCCCCGACGGACGGAGGACAGACAGACTCAGACTCAGCAACAAGACTAGCAGCGTAGTCTAGGCGACAGGCAGCAGCAAAGTCAACAAGCTCAGCGACTAAGGCAGACGCAGCAGCAGACTCAAACGACGGGTCGGTGATAACAGTGGCTAGCAGACGCGTGACAGAAGGGTGCTCAGCACGAAACTGGTCAGACGCAGGGTCAGCAACTACCGGCAGAGAGGACGCAGGGGGAGACGGCAGGCAAACACGCGGCGGCGGAGAGGAAGGACGACGGACTACAAGGGGAGGGCCGGGGACTGCCGGCTGACGCTGACGAGGAACACGACGACTGGAACGACCAAAACGGACACGTGAGACAGGACGCGACGCAGGCTCACGACGCTCAGCAAGGCCCCCTGTCTGCTCAGCGTAAGGAGAAGGAGCAGGCAGAGGTGAGCCAGGCTGTAACGAAAGACCAGTAGACGACGGGAGGCTAAGAACATGGCGAAGCACGGAGTCAGGCGGTGGCAGAGACGACGGGGACCTCAGAGCAAAGAACAGGCGCGGCTGTGCAGTGCCACCAGCACCAGTAGCTCCAGCACCCTCAGCAGCTCCAGCACCTCCAGCAGCTCCAGCACCACTAGCAGCTCCAGTACCCTCAGCAGCTCCAACACCTCCAGCAGCTCCAGTACCCTCAGCAGCTCCAGCACCTCCAGCAGCCCCAGTACCCTCAGCAGCTCCAGCACCTCCAGCAGTCCCAGCACCCTCAATAGCTCCAGCACCTCCAGCAGCTCCAGTACCCTCAGCACCAGCCCCACCTGGTGCAGCACCCCCAGAACCGGCACCTCCAGTCCCAGGGTCTCCAACCGCAGTGCCACCAGCAGCAGCACCCTCAGACACACCACCGCCAGCCCCAGTAGCTCCAGTACCCCCAGTACGAGCACCTCTGGGACCAGCGACACCAGCACCTCCAGCAGGCAAAGGACCAGCACTACCCCGAGCTCCAGTGACGCCAGCAGAAGAACCCCCGGCTGTAGAGCCCTGAGGTGCAGAGGCGCGACGCTGACAGCGACCGTACCAGTCGTGGAGCTGCTGGGAGGTGAGAGGCACACGCGGACGAAGACGGCTACTCCAAGGAGACCGCGGAACAGCACTCTCAGAACCCTTAGGCGACTCACCCCCAGACTCAGCACCCCCAGGCTCCGCACACGTAGGCGCAGCACCCCCAGACGCAGCACCCCCAGGCTCAGGACCTCCAGGCTCCTCACGCGCAGGCTCAGCACCTCCAGGCTCCGCACCCTCAGGCTCCTCACGCTCAGCGCCCCCAGACTCAGCACCCCAACGCTGCGCACCCCCAAGCTCCGCACCCCCAGGGACAACACCACTCCCAGCATGACCGGAGTCACCAGTGACCTCAGCAGGCGCAGGGACGGGAGGGTCTACCTGAGAAACACCTGAAGGAGCAGGACCTGGCGCGGGGAGGGGGTCTACCTGGGGAGGACCTGGGGCGAGAAAGAGCGGCGGGGGGGGGCGAGGAGCAATGCGGTAGGGGAAAAGGCGGTAAAAGAGGACCGACTCGTCAAAGGTGACGTCCTGAGACGAAAAGACACGGCGCGAGGCGGGGTCGTAAAACTGCCAGCCAGGCGCGTCAGGGACAAAACCAAGGAAGACGCAAGGAATGGCGCGAGGGGAGAGCTTGTCCGCGGTGGTATCGCGGACAAAGGCACGTGCACCCCAGACCCGGAAACGCGACGCGTCGCCAACCTTCCCCGTCCACAGCAGTGTGGGCGAGGTCTCCGGCAAGGAGACACGGGGCCAAAGGTTGAGCTGATGCGCGGCGTACCGGACCGCAAACGGCCACAGAAAATGGGGGGCAGCCGCATGGATCATGGAAGTACGAGCGACCTCCATGACTAAGCCAATGCGGCGCTCAGCAACCCCATTCTGTTGTGGAGAGGCCGGAAGCGTGAAAGTCTGGCGAATGCCGTGCTCCGCACAGAAGGCTGCCAAGAGGTCTGAGGAGAACTCACCAACTCTGTCAGAGTGCAGACGCAGGACAGGAAAGTCCGACTGGAACCGCTCGCGGAGCTGGAGACGAACAGCGCGGATCCAGGGGATCAAAACATCAGGGACATCCCCCTTGCGCTGCAAGGGGAAGACCGTGGTGTAACGCGTGTAGTCGTCGACAACCGGCAGGAAGTACCGCTCGTGGCCCTGTCCACGGACGCGGGCTGGGCCCCACACGTCCAGGTGGAGAGTCTGCAGTGGAGCCTCTGTGGGAGGGAACGAGGAGGAGTGAGGAGCGGCGCGCTGCCAGCCCTCGACGCAAGGAATGCAGGGCGGTGCAGGCGAGGGAGGGAGGGCAGGAAGAGACCTGGGAAGACCAGAGACCAGGAGGCGAGAGTGCATTCTACGAAGGCGAGGCAGGGAGGGGTGACCAAGGCGGTGGTGCCACAGGAGAGTGTCGTGCGACAGCCGGCGACACTCACACTGGGTAGCTACCTGAGCAGACGCGTGCAGCTGGTGAGTCAAAGGGGTGGAGCGCGACACAGTGGTGAGGGTGTACAGACTGGACCCTGGCGCACGGGTGAACGTGGCCAAGTGGCGGCCGGTCCGGGAACACATGCAGATCGCCACACGCTGCCGGCCAGGGGTGAAGGTGTCAACCCCCGCATCCTGGAGGACAGCGTTGCTCACCAAGTTCGTAGAGAACGAGGGGAGGTGGAGACCAGACAGCTCACCAGACGGGACCGCCGGACACGGAAGCACAGTGGAAGACCGTGCAAGCACTGGGACCCCAGAGGGGTCAGCCAGTGAGACAGGAACAGGTGCAGGGAGGCGAGTGACTGTGGTGCTGTCGCGAAAGAAACAGCGGGAAGCACCAGAGTCAGGTGTAAAGGTGTGCAAGGCCTGTGCAGGCGCAGTACCAGGGGGAGTAGACTCACAACCACCTAGTGCTGCAGGGGCTATACCAGGGGCTATACCAGGATCCGGCGGCACACACAATTAGCAGTCACCCTCAGCACTAACAGACAATGCATACATAGCAGCAAGAATAGCCTCATAGTCAAGATCAAAGATAGGTACATCACGCCTAAGCAGCTCTGCCCAGTTGAAGAACTCAGGAGCATCAGGACTTGGCGCGCCAGGCATCGCTAAGCCGAGCGAAGCAGCGCTGCTCAGTGTGAAACCATGTGCACTGGCGACCAGTGCGGGGACCTGTGCGAATGATATAGGGGCAGCGACCAGGACCCCCAGAAGCCCCACGCCCGGCATACTAGTCAAGAAGCTCCTGGGAAGTGGGGGTCTGGCGCTGACGCTGCTGCTGCTGCTGCTGCTGCGGCTGCGACTGCTGCTGGCCCTGACCACCACTGCCACCACCGCTCCCTCCTCCCCCACCGCCGCTGCTATCACCTCCACCGCTCCCAGTGCCTCCGCCGCCCCCACCACCACCTCCACCACCTCCACCCCCACGCCCACCTCCACCACCTCCACCTCCCCCGCCACCCCCACCTCCCCTGCCACCCTTGCCGCCCCTGCCGCTGCGACGCTTCCCACTAGGAGCGGAAGCAGCCCCGACCTCCTCAGCACCAAGGTAGTCGTGAGCAGCAGCTGCGGAGGCGTAGGAGGGGGTGAGAGGGGAGGGGGAGCACCCCTCAAAGAGGGGAGAGCGAGGAGTGCCACGAGCAGCACCTACAGCGAGGATGTTCTCCTCTGCTGCGAGGAGGTGCTTCTCGAAGTCGTCGACAGTGAGAGTGGGGGGGTCTAGCGCGAGGAAGTGGTCCCTGACTGAGCTAAGAGTGTCAGGGAGGCGGGTGACGTGGAAATAGAGAGTGAAGTACATCGGTGGGGGGTTTGCGGCGCAGAACTCGGCTGAAAGGGCGGCACGAAAGCGAGTGTCAGTAGCGCGCAGGTGGGAAATGAGGTCCTCAGCAGTGGTGAGCGAGGAAAGGTCGGGGAACAGGTAGGGTAGCATGGGCCGACCTATGGCTGCAGTGGCCGGGGAGGAGTAGCGCGCAACTACAGGGTCGTACAGCGTCTTAGCAGTTTTGTGCTGGCTGAAATGCGCGTGCTCAGTAATCGGCAGATGGTTCCTAATAGCTAGGCGTGCAGCAGCATCGCGAGTCTGCCACTGCGAGCGTTCGAGAGCAGGAGCATCGGCAGCAGGAGCAACGGCAGTGCCAGACACGTAATCGAACAGTGAAACGCCCTCTTTGGCATCGGTCAGAAGGAACAGTTGGAGGTCGTCTAACCACACAGCGAAATCTATGGGGCGACCGTCAGGCTCAAACGCGAGAACGTTAGGCGTTGTCATAATGGCAGTAGGCAAAGGCAGTAGGCAGCAGGCAGCAGACAAGAGGCAGTAGGCACCAGGCCGCAAGCAAGGACAGAGGCAGCAGGCAGCAGGTAGGAGGCAGTAGGCAGTAGGCAGCAGGCAGTAGCGGCCGCACGCGAGCTCCTAAAGCAGCGCGCTAGGCAGCAGCGGGCCGCGCAGGCGGCCGACGTGACGCGCGGGCGGCGGACGCGGCGCGCGGCGTGGCGGCGGGCCGCGCTGGCGACAGACGCGGCGCGCGGGGCGACGGCGGGCTGCACGCGACGGCGGGCTGCGTGCGGCGGCGGGCTGCGCGGGCTCGACGCGGGCCGCGCGGGCGACGCGGGCCGGCGCGCGGCGCTGCAGTAGTGGCGCGCGCGAAAGAGTGACGCGCGCGCGTCAGCAGTCGAGGCGCGCGCGAGCAGCAGGCAAGGCATGCATGCAGTAGGTGAGGTAACACAGTTACGGGTGGGCCCTATTCTTAGGTCCTCGAGACCTCCTGCTCTAGATACCATGTTGAGACTAAGGCGAGGATGATGAGATTAGGTGAAGGTTGGGGTACAAGACTAGAGTGTCGAGAATGTTTCTGTACCCCCTAAGGCTAGCCCCAATATTGCCTAGATACTAATATGCATATGTTTTGACAGACGTTGCGCAGTAGAATTGTGTACGCCATCATGGACTGATATGTGTACTGTTGCTTGTCATATTGTGTCCCGTGTGTTGGGTATGGCAGGGACCCGTCGAAGAATCCAAGGATTTGCGCGCCTTCCATCATCAGCTCGAATTCGAATGACCAGGTAAAGAAGTCTTTGCCGTCGAATGACCTCGATGTTTGCAGTTTTAGGACGTGTGCAAACTGCGACTGAACTTGAAGTGCATCCAATGTCTTCTCTTGCTCAGGTGAAGGTTGCTGGCGCGGCATGAAGCTGACGGAACCACGCTGGGGTTCGTACGGGGCGAAGGTAGGTTGCTGTTGCTGATTTCCTCGCGCGTAGGATGAACCGTCGAGGCTTATCGGTGTCACATCGTTGTTGTTGTTGTTGTTGCTGTTGTTTAACTGCGCAGGTGCCCCTTGCTGGTGTTGTTCGTAGAAGGACATGAAGGAGAAGAACTTCTCCATCATGCTTGGGTCGAAGCCCGCGGCTTGATTTGCGGGGGTTTCGGTGGACCCAGCTGCTGGTCTTGTTGCTGTGCCCTCCTCTGACTATAGGCCAGAGGCAGGAGGTGGAGTAGGAGTAGTATCGGGAGAGCCGTTAGAGGAGCTTCTCTCCTTCTGTGTTGCCATGCCTTCTGATGTTGTAGGTGTCTTGATAGTAGTTGAGTTTGCCCTGATAGCTCTCATACCATGTTGGGCTGAGAAAGGCCCTTAGCAGGGCCCTAGATATCAGACTTTGGAGTCTGATTCAGAGTCCGTTCAGACTTTTTTTTGTAGCCTAGTCTGAACTCAAAGAATTTTTTTAGGGACCCTGTCTGATTTTCCAGAGTTTTTTTACCTGACTTGTCTGAAATTTCAGACTACTTTGAGTAGTGTACGCTGACCCTCAGACTTGTATCGGGGGTGCACTCTGAAACCGCTTATACAGGGGTTTGGGCCTGCCTGGCGGCGTGTAGGCTTATCCCCGTCAGTCACGGGCGGGAACCCAGAAATTTCGCCACCGCGGCACCGCACAGTCGCGTTGGTACAGAATTGCTGTGATCAACACCAATTCCAACCAATCGCGGCTGCGCACCAGGCAGTGTTGGCAAGATTCCTTGCCAAAACTTAGCTCGCAGCGCGGTGCACCAACGTTTGACACCACGACCACCCACCACACCTCCCCTTCATTGTTGCCAGCGCATAGCTCGCAGGGCGCTGCCACTCTCACTTCACCACATACATCCACCCCACCCCACCTTCCACGTTGCCTACGCATAGCTCGCACCGCGCTGCTACTCTCACGTGACCACATCCATCCACCCCATTCACCCCACCTTCCCACCATTCACGCCCAGGTGCCGTGCATGCAGTGACCACCTGGGGGTTGAGAGGTCCTTATGACCTCTCATCTTCCTCTTCGTCACCGTGCTTGCCAGGCTCTCTCACGTCTTTCCGTTTGCCTGGCCTGAAACTAGTGTAGGAGCCCTTGTTTCAGCCTCCCTTTTCCGAGCTCGCTACACCACTGCTCGGCAGGCTCAATGGCTGCCTCAGAAGCTGTCGATGATGGGCCCGACGAGGAGGATGATGCTGATGTTCGCCCAGCTTCGGACCCACTCACCGGTCTAGACTTCCTTAGGTCTCTCCTACCGAAACATAATCCACAGCAACCTAAACCGTCGCAACCCAGCTCTATTCGCCCATCGATTCCCGCTGCCTCTGCTGCTCTGCACGAGGCCGTCGCTGCACCACCGACAAACCTGCGGTTCCGTCAGTCCACCATTGCGTGGGCAACACCACCTCCTCCATCGACCACTGAGACTCCTGCCAGTGATGCATCTCTCATGCAGGACAACTCGAAGCCCACGCAGGCTAGCAAAAAGCCCAAGGCCGACACGCCTGAATTGAAATACGAAGATGCGCATGCGCGGTACAAATCCAAGTGGTCCACCGATTTCAGTTGGCTTGTCCTAACTCAAACCTCCACTGGTGCTCCTTCTTTCAAGTGCAGTATTTGCTTGGAATTTTCAGGACTGAATGGCAAGTGTGGGCGGCGTACCGAGGGAGCAACCGACGTGCAGACACAGTCCTTCAAGAAGCACGAAGGGACGGTGAAGCACCGGTTTGCTTTTCAGCGCCAGGAGGACTTGCTCCAGAAATACGGGCGCCAGCAGCGCATCGACATGCACCCGAAGGCGCAGGACTTGGAGATGCTGCAGGTGTCTTCGCTCGTGGACTCGCTGTACTTCATGGGAAAGTCCAACGAGCCCATGGACTCGTGGATCCGGTTGGTGCGCTACCTGGCGAAGAAGAAAGTGCCCGGGTTTCCTGCGGAGGGCTACGGCACGTACTACAACACGTAAGTAGTGTCTGTAGCATGCCTGTTGGTTTGTTTCTGTTTGACTGTCACTAACGACTACGTTTTCTTTGTGTAGGTACGGATTTGGAGAACTCACCCAAGCAATTGCGACGTGGCTCCAAACAACGCAACTTGAGCACCTTCTGACGAGCCCATTCATCGGGATTACACTGGACGAGAGCACCGACCGTCGCCGCGGCAAACACATGATTGTGTTTGCCACCTTTCTCCGCGAGGGACAGGTTGTCACGGAGTTTATCGCCCACTTGACTGTTGAGAAGGCTGACGCTGCTTCTTTGTGCAGTTTGTTGGTTTCCCACCTCAGGGCTGTCGGCGTTGACCTGCGGCGTATCTCGGGAATGAGCACTGATGGCGCGTCTGTGATGGTGGGGAGTCAAAACGGTGTGGTTGCTCGCCTGCGAATGCTCATCCCCAATCTGGTCTCGTTTCACTGCATCGCGCACAGGTGCGTTTGTGTTTTAATGTGTCACACTCTGTATTGTTTAACCCTTTGTTTGTTTTAACAATCACTAACCCATTTGTGTGTTTCTGTTTGGCAGGGAGGCGTTGGCTGCCAAGGCCGCGGCGGAGCAGATACCAACGTTCAACATGGTGGACGATGTCATCCGCGCCGTCGCAGAGTACCTCGGGCGATCGTCACCGTGGCATCAGCGCTTCATGGAGCTGCAGGAGGTGTTCACCTCCACCAACCTCGAGGTCCAAGGCATACATGACGTGCGGTGGCTTTCACGAGGAGCTGCAGTCACCCGGTTCGTCCACGTCCTTCCAGCGATCATGGTGATGCTGTCGGAGTGGAAGGACAAGACCATGTACGAAATCGTCACGTCGTACAGGTTCCAGTTCCTCATCAGGTTCCTCGCGGACCTACTGGAGCAGCTCAACGTGCTCTCCTCCGTTTTCCAGAAGCGGGAGGTAAGTTCCCTACTACGTGTTTCATGTTTTGGTTGTCGTCCGCTTTGTACTAATTTTTTTTGAATGGGTTTGTTGCAGCTCGACTACGCGCAGGTGCACACGCAGATTGTGCGCACGACATCGATCTTGGAGAGCCGTTACGTCGACTGTGGTGACGACTTCGGGGGAGGGCCAACCGAGAGGCTGTACCGCTTCATCGAGAAGCACGGACCGCGTGGTTCACCAGAAATGGTGATCGAGGGAGCTTCGTCCGATGGCAGTCTCAACCGCTTCAAGGTGACGCTTCACGAGCGCACCAACCCGAACTATCGTGGGCCCGGCCACCACGACGCGTGCGTGGCGCTCTGCACCGACATGGCCGAGCATGTCGTCGAGAACCTCCAGTCCAAGCTTGGCGACCTTGAGTCTCTTTCTGGAGTGAGGCTGTTTATCCCTGACTTGTGGCAGCCGCAATGGGACCGGGACGCGCGGCAGGCACAGTGCCTGGAGTGGCTCTTGTCGCTTGTCACGTTGTTCCGCGCAGATGAAGCCGACGAGATCCTACCAGGTTAGTTTGAAGTGCCACCCGGTTCCCCCTCTCTCACGGCTTTTATACTAACCGTTGCCTCTTATACCTTGCAGGCATTGACAAGAAGAAGGCCATGAGGGAGCTTCGCACGCTGTGTCCACTTCTTGCCAGAGCGCCGAAGAGTGAGCGTAAGTTCCACACGGGACTTACCGCCATTCTCAGGACACCCGATTGGCAGCAGGCGTACCCCAACCTCGTCGGACTCTGGGTGGCGATTGCAGTGCTGCCTCTCAGCACGGTCGAGTGTGAGCGAGGCTTTTCCCGACAGAACCTGATCAAGACGTGGCAGAGGGGCAGCATCAAGGATTGTAGGCTGAGCGATCTGCTTTGCATCTCACTGCTAGACTATGAGTTAGACGTCCCAGGCGTAGTCGAGATTTGGCGCGCTTACAAGAAGCGCCGGCCGTTCACAGCACCTGCATCAAGGCACAGGGAGGAGCCCCCAAGGGCTGGGAAGGAGCATGTAGATGAGCCAGTAGTGGAATGTGATCTTGTAGATTCTATGACAGACTAATGCAGACATGTAACAATTGCTAGTTGGTGGTGTTCTCAAACAAGAGTAAAATTCGAGTGCTAGTCTGTAACATCAGCGTTGAAAAGTTTGTGGAGTCTGAACTTTCAGACTTTAGAATTTGGTCAACTCTGACAGCCAGACTAGGAAGAGGGGTGTACTCTGAGGCCTCAGACTAGCTCAAAACGAATCTAGGGGCCTGGCCCTTAGGATCTTTGCAAGGCTAAACTCTGGGTAGGACTGGTTGTAAATGCGGAAGCGTATAATGATAAGTCTTGAACCACCTTGCGCTGGTATGTGAGGGCAAAGTAGATTAATTGATCAAAGAGATACAAGGCTTTTATAAGAGTACAAGGAATATGAAAAGATGCAACTAATAACTGTTTTACTGTTTGCTGTTGCGGTTCGATACAGTGACGACTCGGGCAACTGCTCAATAGTGAGTCAGTTTTTTGTCCTTGCTGTCGCGCTGTACTTGTCAGGTCAAAGGTCGCTGACCTTTGACTTTCGCGTAACCTCCAGCGGTTTCTTCACTTCTCAACCTCCAAGTGTTGACTCGCCGATGCTTCGCTGTGCTTTGCCTCGTTTACGACTTTAGTGTTTCGACACACAACAGAAGCGTTCAAATTACTTGTTTCCAACAAACCCTACACCCGTAATACCGCCATCCAACAAAGTGTTCACCCTAACATTTTCAGATGTTTTTGAAAGTCCCCTCATGGTCTTTTGCCGGGAAAATACGGGTAACGTACCGTAGCTGTTCTGAATCAGAATATGGAGAACAGTGTAAAGCTGACACTGTCATGCTTACAAATAAGACCTATAACTAGCCCGTTCTAGATCAACAGATCACACCAGATGTTCTGTCGGCCTACACCGACCATGGCCTGTCTTGCCTCTTCATCCATGCTCCTTCCACTAGCCTCCCCTCTTGTTCCCCTGCCAGCCCAAGCGTGTGAGCAGCTCGTCACGGTCAATGGTGCTGCCATCACGCAGGTCAAGAGACTCCAACCGCGTTAGCGCCGTGAGGTGCTGTAGCCCGTACTCCCCCACCGCCGTATGATACACACTCAGCACCTCCAGCCCAGTGAGCCGACCCACATGCACCATGCCGGCGTCTGTGACCCCAGGCGGCAGTACGAGTGATATAAGGTCGGTGAGCGAGGTGAGGTGCTGCAAGCCTTCGTTTGTCACGCGGGTGTTGGGGAGAGAGAGGGCCCGCAGGCTGGTGAGGCGTCCCACATGCAGCATGCCAGCAGAGGTGACGCCAAGGCAGTCACACAGCGACAGCCTCTGCAGGGATGGCAGCGCGAGCAAGTGCTGCAGGCCGGCATCAGTGACCCCATGCGGCGCGGTGAGCGAGCTGAGGTGGCGCAGGCACGTCAGCAGCGGCAGCACTTCATTTCCCATGCCACAGCCGCCCAGGGATAGATCTTCTAGTCCAGTCAACCGGGCCACGTGCAGCATGAGAGCTGGGGTGAGGTTGTAACAGCACCCCAGGGAGAGGTCTGAGAGTGAGGTGAGCGCAGTCAGGGGCTCCAAATCGCCGTCGCCCACACTTGTGTTCTCCAATACGAGCGAGTCGAGACCGCTCGCTGCACCGATGCCTTCCAGAGATACTGCCCCATCGCCCCCGCCGCCCACTGGTGTGCTGTAGAGAACGAGGCAGGAGAGGCTTGGGAGGGTGTAGAGCTGCTGAAGGCCATGTGTGGTGAAGCCGGAGGAGTTGGAGAGGTCGAGGGTGGAGAGGCGGGTCATGCCGGCCACGTGTGCCAGCACTGCGTCTGTCAGCGATGCCTCCCCGCACAGCTCTAGCTCCGCCTCCTGCGATGCTGCCAGGATCTTCTGCAGTGAGGGAGTGTGCGGAGAGGGATGTGCGGAGAGGGAGTGTGGGTAGAGGGAGTGGAAGCTTCGCCCGAGAGTAACAAGGAGCATGTCACAGACTATGCATGTGCCAAAGAGGTTGATGCACACATGTATAGTGCAAAGCTGGACTAACAGACAGAAGCAGCCAGCATGACCACTCACGTGCCACATCTCGCGGCTCTCGTCCTCTTCGCTGCCAATCACTCCCTTCACCGCCGCCAGCTCTCTCTTCATCTCCTCCACCTCGCCCGTCACCCGCTGCATGTCCCTCCTCTGCTCTTCCGCCTCCTCCCGCACGAATCTGACCTCCAGCAGCAGCGCTGTCAGCTCGCTCCTCACTTCCTGCAGCGCCCTCATTGCTGCTTCGCCCGCTGCGCACGCTTCCTCGCGCGCACGCTTCCCCATTGCTGCCATGCCCTTCTTGCTGCTTTTAGGTCCCCGTGGGTGCTCGTGCTCACGTAAGGGCAGTGCCAGGTGGTAGAGGTGTTGGTACTGGTAAGGGCGAGATGAGAAAAGGGGGCGGTGGGAAGTACAGAGGGCGAGGGGAGAAGAAGCTACTGGTACGCGTTTGGAGGCGAGGGGAAGGGGGAAGCAGTCGTGCACAGCAAGCACAGATCATGCCGCAAAGCGGTCTATAACGAGACAAGGCTGCGCAACAGTGAGAATAGGTCGAGTTGGGGACGAGAAAGGCCGTGTACGGTGAAGTGAGGTGCGGAGAGGTATGAAGAAAATGGAGTGTGACGCAAAGGAGGACCAGTCTGTGCTCATCGACGGCGACACACATGCAGCGTACGGCAAGCGCCTCGCACATCAATCGCTACAAGCACCTCATTCGCTAAAAGCACCTCATTCGCTAAAAGCACCTCAGTCGCTAAAAGCATCTCATTCGCTACAAGCACCTCATTCGCTACAAGGACTAAAAAGGAGGCGGGAGTAGTGATAAGACGGAAACACGGAGTGGCGGCTTGGCGGGAGCGAGCAGGAGGAACAACACGCAATGTTGCGTTTTTTGTCGTCGTTTTTGTACACGTTTTTCGACAATCCCGCAGTTTTTTGGCAGTAAAACCTTCGAGGACCTTTTTTGGCCATTTGCCCTTTCCGCGATGTAGTACGCGCGCAGCAGGGTGTGCACGCAACGAATGCAACGGGCAAGCGATGTGAAATGCAGCGATACGGTTCAGAATGCACGCCGCAAGTGTGTGGGTGAGCGTCGTGCGTGGCTGCAAAGCGACTGAGCTGCGGTCACGGCCGTACCTAGTATGAGCTTAACTCGAGCTTTCGTACCAAACGAGACGCCTAGACTCAAATATTTTGAAAATAAATTGACGGCGGCTGAGGTTCGGCAGTGCAGCGGGTCCGAGGCGACTCGCGTGGATAATGCGCTGAATGATATGTTGAACACCAATTTATGCGGCGGCACCGTGGAGGCTTCAAGAGGTCTGTAAAAGTTCACTCGACAGTCCCCTGCCAGTGTGCGGCGGGCTGATGCGATGCGTGTGGTTGTGCGTTGCGTCGACGAAGCGGCTTCAGCGCTGCGATGGCGTGAAGGGGCGGTTGTAATGTAACCCACGAAAGCGAGTACCTTTGGAGAGGAACCAGAGGGATTATGGGGCAGTGAGAGTGACGAATGTGGTGGAATTTGGGAGAACGATCAGAGCCCTTGCTCTGTTGCAAGCAAGCGTTTGGCGGTGATTGGCAAGAAGAGGCAGTGGGCGAGACTTGGTGAGGTACGATTTGGTGAAGTAGGGTGCGATACGGACGGCACGAGGCCTGACGAAATTGTCTGGTTACTCGAATAGGCGCATTCAGCGAAGTCACAAGCTGCCTGCGTTAGAAAGAGTAGCGTTAGCTAATGTTTGCAACTGCAGTTGTACATCAATATGTCTACTTTAATAGTCCTCCCCACCGTCTCCCTAAGATACCTCAGTCTTCTGGCTTATATATCAGCAAGATATTTACTAGGATAACTACTTTCAGTCCTAAAAAAGATTGGCCATACCGGGAATGTTCCAGGTGGCAATAGCAGCACCATAGAGTGGTTCAAATACACAGGTTTATTAGCAGCAGTAGATTTATGTTTACGAGAAAGTTCTCGCCCTCGCTTGGGCGAAATCAGCGTTGCTGTTACAGTGCGCAATGTGTGCAGCTGACGGGGTTTCGTGGTCGATGGGAAATTCAGGGTACCTCTATGTAGGGCTAACGAAGCGTCAGATGAAAGTATGTAAGGTCGACGAAGCGCCCGCCGACGAGGTTGATAAGTCGACGGCGGCGAGTCTCCTTGTCAGCGAAAGGAACTTTCCCTATCGGCCTATCAGGTCGATTAAGCTAGACCCTCGAGGAAGTGCCAACAGACGCAATTAGCGTTGGCGGTGGCGACGACCGAGCGGCGTCATTTTAGTCTGTGAGAACCAGGTAAAACAGGAATGTCGAGGTTGACAAGGAAGGGGAGTACAAGGAGCAAACCTAAAAGGGTTGTACCCCCTAAAGCTAGCATCATTTATAGCCTATCAGAATAAAATACACATACAAATATGTTTGACACACCCTCATAGGCTAGGTGAGGGATAGCAATACCAACAAAGGGTCACAAGGCCAGTCGAGAGAAGAAGCAAAGCAAAGCAAAGCTCAGGGTGGATCTCAAGATCACCACACATTCTGAGCACAAGCAAGCGGCCACAAGGCCAGTTCACATGCAGTTTGATAATAACACAAGTAGTACAATGATGACAACCTAGCAACATGAAGCATGTAGGTTATATATCAAAGTACAAAGCAAGATCAAGAGACAAGCAGGTGAGGCAGAGTGGGCACAAGCCCATGACAGTGCGGAAACCCTGATGATCACTAGACCCAAGGGCATCGGTGAAGACATCAACAGTGTTGGCCTGTGTGGCCACGTAAGCAAGACGAAGCTGGCCACGCTGCTGTAGCTCTCGCGAGAGGAAGTAACGCAGAGCAATGTGCTTCGTTCAGTGCTCCAGTCTCTGGTCCTGACACAAGGCAATCATGGCCTTGTTGACAACGTACAAAACTGGAGGAGAACGAGGCCGCTCACCCAAGTCGGTCAGCAGGTAGGTCAGCCAGCGGAGCTCCTGTGCAGCCATAGCCCCAGCGTAGATCTCGGCCTCACAGCTGGAACTAAGTACAGAAGAAGAGTGGGTGGACCTCCACGAGACAGAACCAGTGCCAAGGCTGAAACTGTACCCCTGTGTCGACCGGTGAGTAGTCTGGTCATCAGCCCAAGAAGCGTCAGAGTGACCAGCAAGAACAACTGAACCCCGTCCTCCAAGCACAAGCCCCATGCCCGATGTACTGCACACGTAACGCAATACCCTCTTCGCAACTTCCCAGTGCACCTTTCGGTGTCTACCGGGAGCCACGTAGCGAGCCAGGAGGCTGAGAGGGTACCCGAGGTCAGGTCGTGTGCACGTCATCAGGTACATGAGGCAACCCACAAGCTCTGGGTACGGACCACTCGGCTCTACGGACTCGTTCGAAGGTGGAGCTGAGAGAGACAGAGGAGTGGGCTGTGGCGAGGAGAACTATAAGCCGAAGCGCTGAAGGACCTGCTGCACTATGTAAGATTGAGTAAGGGTGACGGTGCGGCGTGCCTTGTCCCGGGTGATCTGCAAGCCAAGATAGCTCCGCAGCTCACCCAGGTCAGTGCAGGTGTGTCTCTCCTGCAGCTCCGCCTTCACTAAGGCCAGAGCCTCAGTGTCAGCTGTAGCAAAAACCAAGTCGTCAACGTAAACGGGAATGTAGAGTGGCGGCAGAGAAGTGTCGGTGTGCAAAAACAGCGAAGGGTCAGCAGTCGAGGGAGCGAAGCCAAGAGCCGCAAGTATAGTCCTCAGTGTGTCATGCCACTCACGGGGCGCTTGTCGTAGGCCGTAGACTGGTCGCGGTAGACTCCACTGGGTACCCTCAGGAAACGACCCAGTGAAGCCACGTGGGTGGCGCAACCAGATAGCATCGTGTAGGCTGCCCTGTAGGAAGGCTGTTAAGAAGTTGAGGGATTGTAGCTCGTAGTCACGCTGTGCTACAACGTGCAGTAACACCCAAAGAGTGGTCATCTTTGGGGTGGGGGAGAAGGACTGGAAGAAGTTGACCCTCTGTCGCTGATTGAAGCCTCATGCAACGTAACGCGCCTTGAAGACAGGCGGAGAACCCGGCGGCCGCTTCACCATAAAAATCCACATGCCATCGACTATGTTCGCCCCAGGTGGGGGAACCTCGTCGACGTAGGTGCCTGTTGACTCCAGGAAGCCATCTCTGCATCCATGGCTATCTGCCACTAAGAGGAGTACGGACCCGTGATCGCCTCTGCATAAGTGCGCGGGGTGGGGATGTCAAGTGCATCCGGGTCTCCCTCATGGCAAAGTAACGTGGACGCGAGATGAGGTGCAGCGGCCGCTAGGCACTCCAGCTCAAACTGCCTGTCCTCAAGAATGTCACAGCCAAGGGCAAGCTCACCCACGACGGACGGAGGACAAAAATAGTAAATAATGAGACTCACTGCGTAGTCAAGGCAGCACAAAGCAACAAAGTCAACAAGCTCAGCAACTAAGGTAGACGCAGCAGCAGACTCAATGGAAGGGTCAGTCACGACCGTGGTAAGGAGACGACTGACACTCGGATTGGCAGTACGGACAAGGTCTGACTCAGGGTCAGGAACCTGAGGAAGAGAAGAGGCATGAGGAGATGGCAGGGCAACACGATGTGGAACAGAGGAAGGACGAAGTGCCATGATGTGTGTGCCAAGGACAAGTGGAGAACGAGGACGCACAACACGGCGAGAACAGACAGGCGTGACAGGACGCGACGCAGGCTATCTACGCTCAGTGATTGACTCTGTCACCACAGTGTCAGGAGCAGGAGCAAGCAGTGGGGAGCCAGGCAGTAGCTGTGGCTGAGACTGGACAGTCGGTGGGAACAGTAACGGAGGAGTAGAACCAGCATCTGGGAACTCAGTAGCAGCAGGCGAGAGACTGAGAAGGTGACAAAGCGCAGACTGCTGCGGCTGAGTAGTCGCACCCCCAGAACCTCCAGCTCCAGTAGCAACAGCACCCCCAGAACCACCAGCTCCAGTAGTCGACCAAATTGGTCAACGACATCTTTCATGTCCACGAGGATTGCCTTGGATGGTTTTGGCGAATGTGGACTTGCGAAAATGACGTCACACGCTTTACAACCCAGCACCTATGCAATGTGTGACACGTGCACACAGTCCTGCACCTACAACCCATCACCTGTTGCTGTGTTCACAACCGCCTTGTTACTGCAATGGCAAATCGTCTTGTGTGCTATACTGGCAAGTCGCCCTCATAGGTAGGTGCAATGTGAACCTTTGTGCAGGGTGGTGAAGCTGCATGCTGGTAGTAGCATAGGAATTTGCCAATGAAACTAATGAATGAAACTCATCGTTGTTGATTCCTACTTATGAATCTCATATTAATTATCCTACGAGCACAACAAACACGCACGAGCATACACAACACTACCATCAACCCCTCGCATAATACGTAATCTACCCCCATTGTAGGATGACTCTCCAGATGATGCAAACACGTAAGGCCTTCAAATCGCCGGAGCTCTTCGCGTCAAACTTAATATATCCAGCAACCGTTGATCTCCATATGGGCAACCACGAAGTCGATGCGGAAGCTATGGATACCTTGCCAGTGAAAGGATGCTGCTTTACTGGACGCAACCCAGTCGCGGCGTCACCTGGCCACGTTCACCTGTCGGCCCGGGTCGAGTCTGTACACACTGACTACTGCGCCTCCTCAGGTAGCTGCGTCTGCGTCTGCGTCAGGTCAGCTTGCGGCCCCTGCTCGTGTCGCGCCCTGTCGCACCAGACGCTCCTTCAGCAACACCGCCTTGGTCACCCCTCTGTGGCACGCCTCCGTGGCATGCACTCCCGTCTCCTTGTCTCTGGTCTTGCCAGGTCTCTCCCTCCCCTCGCCTGCCCCTCCCTGCCTTCCCTGTGTCGAGGGGCGGCAGCGCGCCGCTCCTCACTCCTCCTCCCTACGCGCTGTTCGTCTCCAGCTCCGCGAGCGGTTCGAGACGGACCTTCCCGTCCTGCGTCTGCACTCTGACAGAGGTGGTGAGTTTTACTCCAACCTCTTGCGGGCCTTTTGTCGTGCGGAGGGCATTCGCCAGACGTTCATGCTTCGGGCCTCTCCGCAGCAGAATGGGGTTGCTGAGCGCCGCATTGGCTTGGTCATGGAGGTCGCTCGTACCTCCTTATCCATGCGGCTGCCCCCCATTTTCTGTGACCGTTTGCAGTCTGGTACGCTGCGCATCAGCTCAACCTCTGGCCCCGTGTCTCCTTACCAGAGACCTCGCCCACACTGCGTTGGACGGGGGAAGTTGGCGATGCGTCGGTGTTCCGGGTCTGGGGATGTCGAGCCTTTGTCCGCGATACGTCCGCGGACAAGCTCTCCTCCCGCGCCGTTCCCTGTGTCTTCCTTGGCTTTGTCCCTGACGCGCCTGGCTGGCAGTTTTACCACCCCACCTCGCGCCGTGTCCTGCCCTCTCAGGACGTCACGTTTGACGAGTCGGTTCCCTTTTACCGTCTCTTACCCTACCGCACTGCCCCTCTCCCTCCCCCGCCGCTCTTCCTCGCACCAGGTCCTCCTCCGGTAGACCCCCTCCCACCTCAGGGTCCTGCTCCCTCAGGTGTGTCCCAAGTAGACCCTGTCGAGCCTGTCAAGGTAGCTGTCGACTCTGGTGCTGCTAGAGGTGCTGCGTCTGGGGGTGCTGGGCCTGCGGGTGCGGGGCCTGGGAGTGCGGACCTAAAGCTCATGATTGAGGGAAGTGGAATGGTGGCATTGGTGGGATGAAGGCGCAAGCCTTGCAAGTAATGTACGCAGCGACATAGACAGTCGACGTTGCTCTGCACGATGAAGTGGCGATGGGCCGACGTAGGTAACAAATCTTTTGATTATACGAGATGGCATCATCACACCGTAGTGCGACTTCTTCCAAGACAAAATCGTCGTACCTCAGCTGCTTGAAGGCCAACATCACCTGACAACGTGGACGGAGTCGATTGAGTCGCACTGCTCGAATTCTGCTCTACGCATCTGCTGATGTTCATGATCATTTCGAGGTGCTACTCACCAATGGTGCAAGTGACGTTGAAGCCTTGCCGCCTAGTGGGGACACCCTCTTTTGAGCCTACTATTTTATCATGACGGCGTACAAAGGGACCAACGACCTCTACATCGGTCAACTGGAGCAAAAAATGACCAACATTGACATGTTCGAGTACGAGACTACAGCGGCATACTGCAACCGTGGGTAGTAGGGTTTAGGAGAGGTCGACGGGCGACGTCGGCGGACGCTGTGGGGGAGGGGGGGGGGGGGGTCAAAAGAGGGGGGGTTTGGGGGGGGGGGGGAGGGGGGGGGTGGGTGACGGATGTGAGCGTATGCCATCATCAGCCGACAGCGCGAAAGCGGACAGGCCAGTGATCTCACCCGCAGCCCGCCAACGTGCCATCGGCCCGCCATTGCACTAGTGGACCCACAGCAAGCTGACCACCGGCCTGTCAACACGACAGCGGACCCGCCAGCGCATCAAGGAGGTGGGTGGCGAGAACGTCCAGCGGTCGAGTGGCGGGGTTGCACCTACATCACAATTCAGTTTGTCAAAGGTTGTGGCTCTGTTGTGCTACAATAGGAGGTCGACAAGCAATTCTCGTCCTCAACCTGTTGGCAAGTTGTCCTCGTAGGTGGGTGCAATACCAACTCTGCGAATGATGGTAGAGCTGGATATTGTTCAACACCATGCCGGTCTAGCATAGACTTTTGCCCATGCCATGTATAATTATTGATTCTTGATACTGAAACTCTTGTCAATTGTCCTACGAGCGCAATGAACACGTACGAGATTATGCAACGCCATGAAAAACCCTTAACATATACTCCTGTTGTAGAATAACTCTCTGTAGTTTATTCGGATTTTGTTTATACGAACACGAGGTTGCTCCAAATATTTTCGTTCAGTGCGGAAATCAGACCATTTCATGTTGTTATGCTCGTGAGTGTTGTGGTGTGCACTTTGCTTTATGGCAGGATGCCTATTATGGGAAATGTCATCTTTGACGCATTGGTGCAGTCTCAGGTCACTCTTAACTCGCGACCCTTAATGCTTCCAAGACAACAGTGTGGACTACAGAGGTAAATCCCTTTACTAAGTTTGCACTTACTCTGCTGCCAATTGCGTTGCCTAAAAAAGCGGCACACGTAGTGCAGGCGCGCACAGGAATGGGGGCATGAGGCTAGGGAGACATGAGGCATGGAGGATGTGGGGATGCGGGTGGGGGGATGTGGCCGGGGCGGTTTGGGAACTGCGAAAGAACGGGGCACATAAATGTGGGCTTGGGTGGGAGTGGTGAAAGGCAAAGAGAAACAGGTGGGTGGGTGATGCGGATGATTGGCGTTTCAGAAAACCCTTGCTGATCTTGGTCATTACCATCCCAAATTTTCATGCGCCAGGCCTCTTGCCCACCGTATCATCATGCCACCATGCTGTTGATGCCGGCCACACACAGACGTGCAGCAGTGGAAACTATTACGTCTTCGTCTTCAGCGGCGCTACTTTCTCACGGACAAGTGTGCGACGCAGTCCTTGACATAGTTGGAGTACATCACTGCTACCAAAACCGGCAAGGAGGAACGCCATGTTTGTTTCCTCCTCACCAAGTTCCAATTCCTTGACGCTTGGATACCGATCGTCCTCAACGTGAACAACCTGTCGGCCATCAAGATTGCGGAAGGTTTGAAGCCCGTTGGCGACCTCAACCTCCCATCGACGCAAGATTTGGGATTCTGACATGGTATCAGAGAGGTCTCGGGTTCGAATCCCGGTGTATGCACATGTAGATTGTTGCCGCTGTGCTCAGTCATGGGCCTCCCAGTGTAGGGGGGGTGTCAGTAGATCTGCACTGTGGATGCTCGATTGATCCTAGGGGGGGTTACAGGCGCGTTCGCCTGGGGGGTTATGGGCGCACTGACACGCTAACTAAAGCAAGCCCTTTTATCCCAATGGTCTAGTGGTTGGAATTCTGACACGCACGCCAACAAATTATTCCCCCCTGATCCCCTACCCCTCCCCCCCTCCCTCCCCCCCCCTCCCCCCTCAACCCCTCTCCCCGTAGTTTATAATATTTCACCTAGGGTGGAAATTATTGACCAGAATGGCCCTGCCCTCATTATCCTGTGTGCAATATGTGCAGCCAGTTTCGTTTTGTGGCGGATAGCGGCTTCCAAGCAACATTGTAGAAGGGGCTTCAATGCCATCAAGCCACCATGTCATCATATACCATGCCATCATGCCACCATGCCACCATGTCATCATATACCATGCCATCATGCCACCATGCCATCCTGCCACAATGCCACCATGCCATTATGTCCACTTGTGCTACACCCAACTCATATACCACGCCACTGCCACTCTGTTTGCCACAACCATACAAATTATGTCCCTTGATGCACCTTTGCATGCCATGACAGCATATCACGTCCCATGGCCTGGCACGGCATGGAACGGCATGACACGATACACCCTCCCTCCCCTTTCTCTCCTTCCCCCATTTTCCACCCCTCTCCAGGTACTGCGCACTCTCATCATGGAGTGGGATAGGCGCTGCAATGTGCTAGTAGCTTCTTGCCTTGCCCGCCACAGCTGCCCACGCTACCCACCAACCCGCCCTCCTCACGCACTGCCATGACTTCCATGGTTGGCTCGTATGCATGCTTGACTGGAGGGAAAAAGCGGAGGTTGGGTGAAGAGGGGAAGAAAGAGAGGGGAGGAGGGGGGGGGGGAGGAGTACGTGGGGCATACTCATACAGCGCCAGCCATGACATCAATGACGACCAGCGCGCTGATCGCCGTAGTCTCGTCTCGTCGTTGCCAGCACCGCCAGCCGCAACATCATGGCCAATTGACGCCAACCGCGACATCAGAGCTGACCAGCACCAGCCGCAACATCAGCACCGACCAGCGCCAGCCGCGGCCCTCCTATCTCTCCTTGCCGTGCCTGCTGGTGTGGGGGGGAGGGTGAGGGGGTGGCGGGTGGCGGCCGGCAGCATCAACCACCGCCCTAATCCTTAGGTCTTTCCGTCATTTCTGGGCGTGCTCGCCCTTGACGCACACACCGGACACCTGCTGCGGGAGTTCATTCACAGCCGGGCACCTACTGTGGAGGGTTCAACCACGGTGGTTCAAGTTGCTGCTCAATGACTGCCACTATGGGTTTTTAGCTGCCCCTCACTAGCTATGTCTTGCATGCAGTTAAGGGGGCGTGTTGGTGTCAGAATCCCAACCACTAGACCGTTGGGATAAAATGGCTTGTTAAGTAGTGGGTCAGTGCGCCCATAACCCCCTAGGCCAGCGAGCCTGTAACCCTTCCCTAGGATCAATCGGGGATCACCAGTGGACCTCTAACAGTTGGAACTTATAATTCTATATATAACTGCATGCGGAATAGATAGTGTAGTATTGTTATGCGATGTCAAACAGAGTTGCGCGAGATAACGAATAACGAAGCCGTGACACTATGGACTGAGGATACACTCAAAGGTACTCGATAACATGGCGGGTCAACCTAGATAGGTGGGAACCCCGGGAACAAAAGGTTGGGTGCAGGTTGGGCAAACAGAAACCGAAGGCGACGATAGGTTGCTTTGGTGTCAAGCAAAACTGCCAAATGTGCACTTCCGAAAGTAGAGGTTGTACGTGAAACAATACAACCGAGTAACGAAAACGGTTTTTCCTTACACTACCACCCCCCCTTTAAGGAAGGTGGTCAATGTTTGTGGTATGCTTTCAGGTGAAGGAAACTCGCAGCAGCAAATTTGCTTTAAGCGAGGCAAATGGCACCCAAGTGTCGTCCTCACTAGTACGATCAGTCAAGCGAATCAAGACGTCCACATGGCGCCTAGTAGCATCGATTCGTACGCGATATCCTAAAATTTTTATGGATAAGCGTCGGTTCGGGTACAGGGCATGCCGTTGGGGCGACGTTTTGGCGGGCGATGTCTGTCGTGGAACGCATCTTGCATACACGAGACGTCGAGCAGCAGGAGATTCGCTGTGACCAAGGTGATAATCTTGATGATGAGACCCACAATATTGCGGGCAAAAATTCGGCGAGACATGCTGCCGAAGTTTTTCCTGTCTAGGAGGACTAGTTGCCCCGCAACCAAGGTGATTTCCCGGTAGCAGATCCAAGAATTTGCGGGCAGTCCCGCATTTGCTTCGACAACTTTCTCGCGTATGTCTTGGAGTTCCGTCACAATTTTTTTGCGACCTTGGTACCGGGTTTTCAGGTGAGGTCGTTGCGGGTACAACGGGGCCCATCCCGTAATAACAGGAAGTGGTTACTCGTGCTGGATGAGGCGTTGTTGTTCGCAAATTCCAGCATCAAGAGGGAAATTTCCCATCGAGCGGGGTCGGGGTAGTTCCTGCATATGAGCTACTCCATTGTTTGATTGGAGACGGGATACTGTGAGGACGAATGACGGTCGACATCAAGAGGCATGCAGTCTCCTCGGTTGTGATTGTCGTGCGACATAATCAAAATGCACCACTTTCGTGAGTCGATCGACGACGACAAATACTGCGTCGTCGCCGGATGCGCCAGCTGGCAGCCCCGTGAGAAAGTCCATTGTCACCTGTTGCCACAGTCGTTTGGGTGGCTTGAGGGGTTGCAACAGGCCGGCCGGTTTCTGACGTGTCGATTCCATTGCCTGACACACTCTGCATGAAGACACATAACGCTGCACGCTAGAGTTAGAATTGGGCCAGTAATACAGACGGTGCAGATTTTCTGCGTCTTCTCAACTCCGAAACGCCAGGAGAGGTTCGAAACATGGACCTTCTGGATCAGTAGTTCACGGAGCGGGTGGTAAGCGAGTACCCAAACTTTGTCAGTTCCGGCTTTTAGGTAGTAGTCCCCATTCTGCGTCATCTCCTGTAGGTGATTGCCTGTCGTGAAGAACGGGTCTATTTTGTAGCCGCATGTGAATAGCCCCGAAAGTAGCGAGTTCAAGTGGGTGGTCATTACCGTAGTGGTTTGGACTGTTGGTCGGGTTAAGACGTCGACGACGTTCTTCGTGCCATTTTTGTAGGTGATGCGATAGTCGAGATGCAACTCCATGTAGTCGAGCCACTGGATTTGTCGTGGGTTGAGGTTGGGTTGCGCGTGAAGGTACTATATGGATTTGTGATCGGTGCGAACAGTGAGTTCGGCACCTGTTAGGTACTAGCGCCACAGTTTGAACGTGTGAATGATGACGAGCATCTCCTTGTCGTGGACCAGGCAGTTGCGCTCGGCTGGCTGCAATTTGCGTGACTCGTATGCAATCAGTTGTAAGCCGTTGCCAAAATCTCGGAGCAGCACTGCGCCGATGGCGAAATCTGAAGCGACCGTGACGACCTCAAACGGTCGGGATGGGTCGGCGATGCAAAGGACTGGAGGGGACACCAGCCATTGTTTCAGCACCAGAAAAGCCACCTCAGCCTCCTCCCCCCACACAAAATTCCTATCCTTGTATAGCAGGTCGGTTAGGGGGCCGGTTATCCCCGCCATATTTGAGATAAACCGCCAGACATAATTCTCAAACCCCACAAAACTCTGAAGTTCCGTGACATTAGTTTAGCCTTCCACTCCTGGATGATCTTGATTTCCTTAGGGTCAATTTTAATGCCATCGCGTTATACGACGTGCCCTAATAACTTCAACTCTTTTCAAAATAACTCGCACTTATAACCCTTGATGATAAGTTGGTTGTCCTGGAGGCGCCACGTCGAGGTCATGGAGGTGTTGCTCGCGTGTCCTGGTGAAAATCAGAATATTATCTAAGTAGACAATAACACACTTGTCGAGACACTCCAGAACGTGGATGGGGCGTTCATAAGGCCGAAAGACATTACGCTGAACTCGTAACTGTCGTAGCAGGTTCGAAAAGTGGTCTTGTGACAGTTGTCAGCGAAGACCCTAATATGGTGGTAACACCCACGTAGGTTAACCTTCAAGAAGTAGCGGGCGCCACGAAATTGGTCGAGAAGGTCGTCGTTGCGTGGGATGGAATAGCAATATTTAATGGTAACCACGTTGAGCGCGCGATAGTCGATGCACATGCGAATGCCACCGTCCTCTTTCAGTGTGAATAGGATTGGTGCCATGAAGAGTGATATACTGGGTCTGATGAACCCTTCACCAACAGTGTGTCAAGTTGACTTCGTAGCTCCGCGATTTCAGGCTGAGCCAGCCGCCACTGTGTACGAACAATCGGTTACGCGCCAGGCTCGAGGGTGATTCTGTGGTCCTCAGGTCATTCGGGTGGTAGTCTAGGTGACAGGCCCTCCGGGAAAATGTCGGGGTATTGTCGAAACAGCTGCGCTAGCTCGGGTGGTACAACTACACACAACTTGTCGATGATATTTCCGTAGGTCGTCTGCAAACTTGATGAACGACGTACAGCTGCACACCCCTGTTGACATGTCAGATAATGGTGATAGCTTTAACGCATATAGAATCGATGTGGTCTGAAGTCCACGCGGCCAAAGTAATCAGCCCCTCTTGCTTGCTGATGTTGCACGATCCCGTCGTCCGGTCAATTATTGGGTTGTGCCGTCACGGCCAATCGCGCCCCAGGAGCATGTCGCAGTCGTCCAAAATTGTCGCGAGAAACTTCATGCTGAAGTCGAAATTCGCCTCACACAATCCGCACTGTCGGTGTTTCTTCCAGAATCACCAGAGGCGTCCCATTCACAAGGCGCGCTTCAATCTCGGGCGGACACCTGTCAAGAGGTAACATTTTTTGTTTTGCCGTCACTAAATTGAAGAGGCTATGGCTAGCCTCATTTATGGCCATTGACGAACATTTATATTTCTCTTCTTAATAATCGTGCCAACAACCAGCACAGGGTGATCCACATGTTCTCCCCCATTATTCGTCCGAATGCGATCGATTGCATAAATTGGAACCACTACTCAGTGGGGATGGTGGTATTTGGGCAACAGAGCACAGTAGGGCCCCGTCTGTTACTAACTCTTCCCATTCCCGACTCTTTCACATCGTTCCTCTTTCCCTGCGTCTTGTCGGGGCAGACTTTATATGTGTGACCTGGCTTCATGCGCTTATAACACAACCCTGTAAAAGGGCGGTCTAGTGCATGAACCTCGTTAATCGCAGCCTCCTGGGTTTGTCCACGAAAACGATTTTCCTCCCATGAACTTGATCTCGCCCACTGCATCAGTGCGTCTGTGTTCTCGACCAATCCGATGACTTCGTTGAATGTAGATGGACAGCTCCTTCATACTGTATCTCGTATTTGAATCCGTCGATGTGTTTATCGAGTCGCTCCGCCTCCGCCATGTCGTCCACTTGGTCGGCGAGCGCCATAAACAATATTGTGTAGAATTGAACAGATGCAGCTGCGACCGAGCAAGCAACTTCCTGCGAGCGTGTTCCAAGGCGGTACATTCTTGAAGCGCTCTTGTAAGGCTGCGCCCCACTTGTTCCATGTGCGAATCGTGGTCACACCGAATATTTATGATGCCCTCCCATTAGCAGAGTCTGAAGACCCATTTGCCACAGGTGTCACACCTGTCGGGGTCCCCGTGGCCAAGGTTTGTCGCCACCACGTAAGTGCTAGTCTTCGTAGAAGCGATGCCACATAATCAATACATGTGGCGTCTTCATTGAGGTTCCTATGGGGACACAGGTGTCTCAATGCTGTTTTTCCCAAGTCGCGTCTAAATCTTTAGTCAACCTCGCCTCTCAAAGTGTGAATGTACAGCGACACAGTGCGACCACACGACATGTACGCGCATCTGATGGGTGCCACAAATGGATGTACACCAGTTTCTTCAACAGCCAGGCAGTGACACTTGTTGGAGTAAGTGGGAATTAACCTTAGAATTCCCGAAGGTGCAGCCGTATCGCACCCGCTACTACTGAAGCAACGACAGCGGCAGCATCAGATCAGCCCATACAGGGCAAGAAGGTCAACAGTCGCGAAGGTCCACTGTCGCGACTGTTGACCATCTGGACCGAACGGTTACCTGCAAAGAATGGCAACAGGCGTAGCTGTTTATACAGTTACTCACAGTGACCCGATAACACGAGAAGAGGAAGAGTCGGAGTTACTGTAGAAATGCATGAATTACAGCTATAACGATGAAATGTACCCCTTAGGGTACATGGCTAGCTAGATCTATTTATTGTGCGTAATTTGTCATTTTAATCAATCTTGTCATCTGCATTCACTGTGCACAAGGTTCCTACCACACTACAAGACTTCCGCTACCAAACTCTAGCAGACTTACTCTATCCAGGGGTCCTTATTCTAACAACACAAAATGTCAGAAAATAGGAATGAATGATGCCTAGAATGACAACAGTACAGGGTTTGTATAGCAAAACCTAATTGGGCTGTATCCCATAAGGAGTGCCCCACTACAGCCTAGAGCATATAAATGTATAGTTCTGACACACCCCCATAGGCAAAGAGGGGGACAAGCAAGAGAACGAAGCAAGGTCAAGCTCAGGGTGGATCACGACGTCACCACGCAGTCCCAGCACAAGCAAATGGCCACAAGGCCAGTTCACATGCATATTCATATATAAAGAAGAACAAGCAGTACAGTGATCACAACCTAGCAAGTGTAAGCATGCATGTATAAGAATATAGATCACAGTACAAGCAAAGTCAAGAAGTGAGCAAGTGAGGCAAAGTAGGCACTGTCGCGATATATATTTTATATATGTTTATAACTGCCTGTAGCTTTAGCTTTAGTGTAGTTATGCCTTCTTGTTGTTGGTGGTGCACCGTTGCTATTTTGCTATATGTACCTTGTGTGCTATAGTGAAACCAATCATTCTCGATTCTCTCCTTGGTACAACCACCTCGACACCCGCTTGGCCTAGGCTACTAAGCCTAGGCCCTTAGTAAACCCGGTTACCAACTCAGATCGTATTGTAACATGGTATCAGAGCTAGGTCGTTCCCGACCTAATTTCCTAAGGGCCCACCGTTAGCTTTCGCGATGGCGCGTCCCGTCAAGCAGCAAATCGCGGCTCCGTCCGTCCCTCCCCGTCGCTCGCCCGTAGCAAAATCCGTCACGGCAGTCGTGACAGACGCAACGGTCGCGGCGGGAGTGACGGCGCTCGTCGATCCGATGTTTCGCGCCGTCGCTCTCGCCCCCGTCGACCCCGTGCACTACCCGCTACTGCAGCCCGCCACCCGCGAAATTTCCGCTGCTGCAGCCCGTCGCCCGTCCCGTCGCGCTGCCGCCCGTCACCAGATTCCCGCCACCCGTCCGCACACCGTCGCCCGTCGCCCTGCTTCCCGTCGCCCCAACCGCACCTTATCCCGCCGTCGCTCTGCCCGTCGCATTACCCCCACCCCCTGCCCGTCACCACCCCCCGTCGTGCTTGTTCGCTTGTGCAGCGGCGGTCGCTGTGGGGAGGGTGAGGGAAGAAGGGCAGGGAGTGGCGGCCGAACGCTGTGGGGGAGAGGGAAGCAGGGGAAGGGCATGGCGGGACAGCCAGCAGCTACAACGCTAGCAACGGCCGCCAGCACCAGCACCAGCTCCAGGGCCAGCCGCCAGCACCAGCACCAGCTCCAGGGCCAGCCGCCAGCACCAGCACCAGCTCCAGGGCCAGCCGCCAGCACCAGCACCAGCTCCAGGGCCAGCTGCCAGCACCGCACCAGCTCCAGGGCCAGCCGCCAGCACCAGCACCAGCTCCAGGGCCAGCCGCCAGCACCAGCACCAGCTCCAGGGCCAGCCGCCAGCACCAGCACCAGCTCCAGGGCCAGCCGCCAGCACCAGCACCAGCTTCAAGGCCAGGCGCCAGCACCAGGAACCAGCCCCAGCGCCAGCCGCCAGCACCAGGAACCAGCCCCAGCGCCAGCCGCCAGCACCAGGAACCAGCCCCAGCGCCAGCCGCCAACACCAGGAACCAGCCCCAGCGCCAGCCGCCAGCACCAGGAACCAGCCCCAGCGCCAGCCGCCAGCACCAGGAACCAGCCCCAGCGCCAGCCGCCAGCTCCAGGAACCAGCCCCAGCGCCAGCCGCCAGCACCAGAGGGGTTGAGTGGCGGGTAAGGGGGTGGAAGAAGTAAGTCGGGCATTTGCAGCCGTTGCCTGTAGCAGGCACGCCCGCGAAGGTGCTGAGCGGTGCTGTCCAGCTACTCGTTGCAGCCACAGCGCCTGCTCTCACGCCCACCTGCCGGGTCCTGCACCTGTTGCTGCTGCATCTGCCGTGGCTGAGGTCACTGTGGCTCTATCTGCCATCACTGCATCTGCTGCCTGTAGCAGGCACGCCCCCGGAGGTGCTGAGCCGCGCTGTCCAGCTGCTCGTTGTAGCCACGGCGCTTGCTCTCACGCCCACCTCTCGGGTCCTGCACTTGCCGTTGTTGCATTTAACATGGTTGATCTGTGTTGTTGTTTCCCCTGCTTCTTCTACCTCGTGCCCAGGTTCCGGGGGTGTGACTTGCTATAGTTATGTGCTGCAGGTAGTTAAGGGGGTGTGTCGCGATATATATTTTATATATGTTTATAACTGCCTGTAGCTTTAGCTTTAGTGTAGTTATGCCTTCTTGTTGGTGGTGCACTGTTGCTATTTTGCTATATGTACCTTGTGTGCTATAGTGAAACCAATCATTCTCGATTCTCTCCTTGGTACAACCACCTCGACACCCGCTTGGCCTAGGCTACTAAGCCTAGGCCCTTAGTAAACCCGGTTACCAGCTCAGATCGTTTTGTAACAGGCACAAGGCCTAGAACAGTACAGAAACGCTGATGATCACAAGGCTGAAGTGCCTTGGTGAAGATATCAGCAGTGTTGGCGTGAGAGGTCACGTAAATAAGACGAAGCTGACCACGCCGCTGCAACTCTCAAGCAAGGAAGTAGCGCAGAGCGATGTTCTTCATTCTGTGCTCTAGACTGTGCTCCTGACACAAGGAAATCATGGCCTTGTTGTCTACGTTCAGAACTGGAGGAGAATGAGGCGCCTCTCCGAAGTCGGTCAGCAGGTAGGTGAGCCAGCGTAACTCCTGTGCAGCCATGGCCCCTGCGTAGATCTCAGCCTCACAGCTGGAGCTGAGAACAGAAGACGAGCGGGTAGACCGCCACGAAACATAACCGGAGCCAAGGCTAAAGGTGTAACCCTGTGACGACCGCTGCGTAGCCAAGTCGTCAACCCAAGAAGCGTCTGCGTGACCAGTGAGGACAACTCGAGCCCGTCCTCCAAGAACGAGCCCCATGCCCGACGTACTGCACAAGTAGCGCATCACCCTCTTTGCGGCCTTCTAGTGCTCTGGTCGATGTCTCCCGGGCGCAACGTAGCGTGCCAGGATGCTAAGAGGGTAAGCAAGGTCAGGTCGAGTGCAGATCATCAAGTACACGAGGCAACCCACAAGCTCTGGATACGGGCCACTCGGCTCTACGGACTCATCCGAAGGCAGAGCTGAGAGCGAGTGACCGGTAGGCAGAGGAGTGGACTATGGCGAGGAGTACTGGAAGTCGAAGCGCTGAAGGACCTGCTGCACCATGTGAAACTGAGTCAAGGTAATGGTGTGGCGTGCTCTGTCCCGGGTGATCTGCAAGCCAAGATAGCTACGCAGCTCACCCAGGTCTGTGCACGTCTCTTCTACAGCTCCGACTTCACGTGGGCCAGTCCAGCAGTGTCAGCAGTGGAAAAGACCAAGTCGTCGACGTACACGAGGATGTAGAATGGCGGCAGCGAAGTGTCGGTGCGTAGAAACAGCGACGGGTCAGCAGTAGAAGGAGCAAACCCAAGAGCCGCAAGAGTCGTCCTCAGTGTGTTGTGCCACTCGCGAGGCACCAGGCGGAGACCGTAGACTGGCCGCCGGAGGCTCCACTGGGAACCTGCAGGAAACGACCCAATGAAGCCAGGTAGGCGGCGCAGCCAGATCTCCTCGTGCAGGCTGCCCTGTAGGAAAGCAGTGCTGAAGTCAAGAGAGTGAAGCTTGTAGTCACGCTGAGCGGCGACGTGCAGCAGAACCCAAAGAGTGGTCATCTTCGGGATAGGGGAGAAGGTCTGGAAAAAGTCAACTCTCTGTCGCTAACTGAAGCCTCGTGCAACGTAACGTGCCTTGAAGACAGGCGGAGAACCCGGCGGCCACTTCACCCTGAAAATCCACATGCCACTGACGATGTTCGCCCCAGGTGGGGGAACCTTGTCGACGTAAGTGCCTGTGGACTTCCAGGATGCCATCTCAGCATCCATGGCTGACTGCCACTGAGAGGAGTAGGGACCCTCTATCGCCTCTGCGTAAGAGCGCGGGTTCGGGATGTCTGGTGCATCCGGGTCTCCCTCAGGTGCAATCAGCATGGACACGAGATGAGGTACAGCAGCTTCAAAACACTCAAAGTCCTCCTACTTGTCCTTAAGGACGTCCGTGCCAAGAGCACACTCACCCCCGACGGACGGAGGACAGACAGACTCTGACTCAGCAACAAGACTAGCGGCGTAGTCTAGACGACAGGCGGTAGCAAAGTCAACCAGCTCAGCAACAAGAGCAGACGCAGCAGTAGACGCAAACGAAGGGTCAGTGACAACAGTGGCCAGGAGACGCGTGACAGTAGGACTAGCAGCACGAAGGGAGTCAGACTCCGGGTCCGGACCGTTAGCAAGGGAGGACGCAGGAGGAGATGGCAGAGGGACACGCAGTGGAACAGAGGAAGGACGAAGTGCCATCTGGTGCGTGTCGGGGACAGGAGGAGGACGCTGACGCGGAACACGACGACCATTGCGAGCAGCGCGAACAAGCGACGCAGGACGAGACTCAGACTCACGACGCTCCGCAAGACCTCCGGTCGGTCCAGTGTAAGGAGAAGGACCAGGCAGTTGGGAGGCTGGCTGTAACTACGACTGCGACTGGTCAGGCGGTGGACACAGTAAGGTAGGAGTAGGATCAGTAGAAGGCGGGAGACCAAGAACTTGCTGAAGGAGTGGAACGAAGTACGGCCGCGGCCGCGCAGCGCCTCCAGAACCAGCAGAGACAGCCCCAGTACCCTCAGCTCCAGGGTCTCCAGCTCCAACTCCTGTAGCACCACCAGCTCCAGCACCTCCAGCAGCTTCAGCTCAAGCATCACCTCCAGCAGTAACAGCTCTACCACCTCCAGCACCAACTCCTGCAGCACCACCAGCCCCAGCAGCTCCAGTACCTCCAGTACGAGCACCTCTGGGACCAGCGGCTCCAGTAACTCCAGCAGCTCCAGTACCAGAAGTACCTCTAGCTCCAGTAGCACCTCCAGCTCCAGCAGCTCCGGTACCTCCAGTACGAGCACCTCCGGGACCAGCGCCTCCAGCACCTCCAGCAGCTACAACACCAGCAGTACCTCCAGCGCCAGCAGCACCTCCAGCGGTAGGCCCCCCAGCTCCAGCAGCACGGCTCCAGCGCCGAGCAAACCACTCGCGCAACTGCTGTGGAGAGAGTGGCTCCCGCAATGACAAGACACCCGTAGGACCTCCAGAGGACAAAGTACCTCCACGCTCAGCACGCTCAGGCTCAGCACCCCCAGGCTCCGCACGCTCAGGCTTAGCACCCCCAGGCTCCGCACCCTCAGACTCAGCAACCCAAGGCTCAGCACCCCCAGGCTCCGCACCCTCAGATTCAGCAACCCAAGGCTCAGCACCCCCAGGCTCCGCACCCTCGGACTCAGCAACCCCAGGCTCAGCACCCCCAGGCTCCGCATGCTCAGGCTGAGCACCCCCAGGCCCCGCACCCGCAGGCTCAGCACCCCTAGCAGCACCAGAGTTGAAAGCTACCTCGACAGGCTCGACAGGGTCTACCTGGGACACACCTGAGGGGGCAGGACCCTGACGGGGGAGGGGGTCTACCGGAGGAGGACCTGGTGCTAGGAAGAGCGGTGGGGGGGGGGAGAGGGGCACTGCGGTAGGGGAAGAGACGGTAGTAAGGAACCGACTCGTCAAACGTGACGTCCTGAGATGACAGAACACGACGCGAGGTGGGGTGGTAAAACTGCCAACCAGGCGCGTCAGGGGGGGCAGCCAAGGAAGACGCAGGGAACAACACGGAATGACAGCTTGTCCGCGGAAGAATCGCGGACAAAAGCTCGAGATCCCCAGACACGGAACGCAGACGCATCGCCAACCTTCCCCGTCCACCGCAGAGCAGGTGTGGTCTCCGGCATCGAGACACGTGGCTGGAGGTTGAGCTAATGCGCAGCGTACTGGACCGCGAACGGCCACAGAAAATGGGGAGCAACCGCATGGATCATGGACGTATGAGCTACAGCGTATGACCTCACCCTTGCAGCGCAAGGGGAAGACTGTGGTGTAACGCGAGTAGTCGTCAACGACCAGCAGAAAGTAACGCTCGTGACCCTGTCTACGGACGCGGGCTGGGCCCCACACGTCCATGTGGAGAGTCTGCAGGGGAGCCTCCGTCGGAGGGAACTCGGAGGAGTGAGGAGCAGCGCGCTGCCGTCCCTCGACACAAGGAACGCAGGTAGGGGCAGGCCCCGGGGGGAGGGGAGGGAGAGACCAGGGGAGACCAGTGACAAGGACACGGGAGGCCATACCTCGGAGACGAGGCAGGGAGGGGTGACCAAGGCGGTGGTGCCAAAGGAGAGTTTTTTTGGGACAGGAGACGATACGAGAAGGGGGCGGACTCCGGACCAGACCTGGACGCGGGAGCAAACACCTGACCAGACGCGGCTACCTGACCAGACTCAGCAACCGGAGGAGACTCAGTAGTCAGTGTGTACAGGCTCGACCCAAGCCGACGGGTAAACGTGGCCAGGTGGCGACCCGTCCGAGTATACGTACAGTGGGTCACCCGCTGACCTCCATGAGTGAACTAGTCAACCCACACGTCCTGGAGGTCAGCTCCACTCACCAAGTTCGTAGAGAACAAGGGGAGGTGAAGACCCGACAGTGAGCCAGACGGGACCGCCGGACACGGCAGAACCGTAGAGGAGTGCGCAAGGACTGGGCCCCCAGAGGGGTTTGCCAGGGAGACTGCAACCGGCCGACTGAGCGGCGTGAGTGTGGTGCTGTCGCGAAAGAAGGAGCGGGAAGCACCTGAGTCAAGCGTGAAGGTGTGCAAGGCCTCAGCAGGCGCAGTACCTGAGAGAGCAGACTCACTACTTCCTGGAGCAGCAGACTCACTAGCACCTGGAGCAGCAGCCTCAATGCCCGGGTCGGGCGGAACACACAGGTAACAGTCACCCTCAGCACTAATAGTCACAGCATACATGGCAGCAAGGATAGCATCGAAATCAAGATCAAAGATAGCAACACCAGACTTAAGCAGATCAGCCCAGCGAGGGAGCTCAGCGGCGTCAGGAAACTGTGCGCGCCAGGCGTCGGACAGGCAACCAAAACAGCGATGCGTCGTGTGTGGCAGCCCGCACGTCTCGCCACGGCGCTCGCCGGTGCGGAGAACGTAAGCGCAGGGACCAGCACCTTCAGACCTCCCACGCCCAGCGTACCACTCACAAAATTGCTGGGGCGACGGGGCCTCACAGGAACGCGGCTGCTGCTGTCGCTGGCTACCGCCAAAGCCTCCACGCTACGCGGCTCCACCTCGACCAGCACCACCACCGCCGCCACCCCCGCTGCCGTTGCCGCTGCCTCCACCACCTCCACCGCCGCCACCGACGCCCCCACTCCCGCCACCACCCCCACCTCCACCCCCACCCCCTCCGCCTCCTCCACCGCCACCACCGCCGCCCCCGCCGTCCCCTCCACCACCCTTGCCCCCCTTGCCCTTGCCGCTGCGGCGCCTCCCACTAGGAGCAAACGCAGCCCCGACCTCCTCGGTGCCGACGAGGTCGACAGCAGCAGCAGAAGCAACAGAGGGCAAAAGGGGGATGGGTGAACACCCCTCAAAGAAAGGGGCGCGAGGGTCGCCGTGAGAAGCTCGTACAACGACTATGCTAGTCTCAGCTACAGTTAGGCGCTCCTCGAGCAGGTCGACGTTGAGCTCGGTGGGGCAAAGGGAGAGAAAGTGGTCCCTGACTGAGCGAAGAGAGTTAGGGAGACTGGTGTCGAGGTAGAAGAGGGTGATGTACATGGGGGGGAGGTTCTTGGCGCGAAACTCGGAGGGAACCGCAGCGCGGTAGCGGGTGTCACTAGTGCGGAGGTGAGTGATGAGGTCAGCGAATGTGGCAAAGGCGGTCAGGTCAGGGAACAAGTACGGCAGCATGAGGCGGCTGAGGGCAGCAGTGGCAGGGGAGGAGTAGCGCGCAACAACAGCGTCATACAGAGACTTAGCAGTCTTTTACTGGCCAAAGTGCGCGCGCTCAGCAGACGTCAGGTGACTACGAACAGCAAGGCGAGCAACAGCATCACAAGTAGTCCACTGCGAGCGATCCGTACTGTCAGCAGTGGCATCACGTGCAACAGAGGCGCCGGACGTGTGATCGAAAAGCGAGACTCCGTCCCTAGAGTCGCACTGAAGATAGAGCTGCAGATCATCTACCCAAACCTCGAAATCTACCGCACGACCCTCAGCATCGAAGGTAAGAACAGTAGGGCTAGCCATGGCGGCAGTAGCAGCAGCAGGAGCAGTAGCAGCACAGTAGGGCAGGGCGGCACGGTTCAGCAGAGCGGCGCGGCTTGGCAGGGCGGCGCGGCTCGGCAGGGCGGCACGGCTCGGCTGGGCGGCACGGCTCGGCTGGCAGGCGGGCGCGGCGGCGCGCTTATCAGGGCGGGCGCTTAGCAGGGCGGGCGCTTACCAGGGGCAGGGCAGGGCCGCGACGGGCGGTTAGGTCAGGGCCGCGACGGGGCGGCTGTAGGGAAGGGTCGCGTTTGGGCGGCGGTAGAGCAGGGCCGCGACCAGGCGGTTGCAGGGCAGGGCCGCGACGGGGCGGCGGTAGAGCAGGGACGCGACGAGCCGCTGAGGGCAGGGCCGCGACGAGTGGCGGCAGGGCAGGGCCGCAACGGGCGGCGAGGTCAGGCCGCGACGGGCGGCTAGGTCAGGCTGCGATGGGCGGCGACAGGGCAGGGCCGCAACGCGCGGCTAGGTCAGGGCCACGACGGGCCGTTAGGGCAGGGCCGCGACGGGCCGGGAGGGCAGGGCCGCTACGGGCGGTAGTAGGGCAGGGCGCGCGACGGCGCAGGTGAGGCAGGCGCGAGGCACGCTTCGGGCAGGGCAGGAAAAACAATCGTGGTGGGCCCTAAAAAAAACGTTCCCACTAGGGACCTTGCTCTGAAACCATGTCAGAAATTAGGAATGAATGATGACTAGAATGACAGCAGTACAGGGTTTGTATAGCAAAACCTATTTGGGCTGTACCCCATAACGAGTGCCCCACTACAGCCTAGAGCATATAAATGCATAGTTCAGACACAAAACACGTGTGAATCTAGGGGAACCCAGGAAGCGGTGTAAAAGGAGATCAGGGAGTCGAGATGGGAGGGGGTGTCATTTCGGCGGAAAGTTTTTGCGCTTGGCAACCTGATACATCGCATGGTCGCATTCAAGTCGTTTTTGGGCTGCCCAAGGCTTCGATGCATTTTTTCCCGCCTGAAATTGGCATTGTGTGGGGTGTCCAAGTGCGTGTGGTTGGTGTCAGAATCCCAACCACTAGACCATTGGGATAAAATGACTTATTTATGTAGCGGGTCCGTGCGCCCATAACCCCCAAGGCAAACACTGCAGATCCACGCCTGTAACTCCCCTAGGATCAATCGGGGATCTCACAGTTGCAGATCCACTGACCCCCCCCCACTGGGAGGTCCAGGACCGAGTACAGCGGCAACGGCCTACATGTGCATACACCGGGATTCGAACCCGAGACCAATCTAATATCATGTCAGAATCCCAACCACTAAATCATTGGGATAAAATGGTTTTTTTGTAGCGGGTCCGCACGCCCATAACCTCCCAGGAAAACACGCGTGTAACCCCCCTAGGATCAATCGCGGATCTCATAGTGCAGATCTACTGACAATCGGGTCGGGCGAGACCTTGACATTTCGACACGCGTGCGAATTGTTGACAGTGATGGGGCATCGTGCAACTCGTCCGCGAGGTCTGCACGTTCCACGCTAACCAAAGTAAAATACAGCACTGATCGCATTAAGGCGGCGCGCGTTTGTGACACAATACCGTTGATGCTGTTTTTGCATGTCACAAAGTTAGTGGGACAGAAATGTCCCTGCAGGAATGTACCTTTGGTTAGTCCCGAAAACAGTTATCAGCAAAAGGTGGGCCCTTTTTCCAAACGTCAACACCAAAAGTCACATGCCCTAAGAATATTTTTTGTACAGCATTCCTTCGCCAGCTGGAGCGAGTCAAGGAAGTCAGCCTCTGCTTCACGGAGCCAAAGCGTCAGTTAGAGATGACTGGTTGGGTGAGCCGAGCCGTGTCCCTATGTCGCACAGCGATTCCAGCAAGGCGATTTCGGCTGCATTGGTTGGTGGCGTCCTATGCGCGCTGCGCAAATTGCACCGCTGGCTTTGACAACAATCGGCCATTATCTCCTATACTCAGATTTTGTCTGAGCGCGTTCTCAGGTGTAAACACTAACAGAAACATAGTTCTTCGATATAGTGTGAAGCTATTCTGGCTCATGTTTCAATACAGTCACTCAAAAAAAGGAATTCTAGCACTTGCAAAAAAATAAATATAATGCTCGTAGCGAACCTATAGGATTTTTAGGAAGGATCAACCCTAAATACCGAAAGCCTCCCAATATTTTGGAAAACATATTGCAACCCATTTGACCAAAAAAATAATACCCACCTCGGAAAGGGATGCGACTCGGGAGGCATCAACCCTAAAAACAATGCCCATTCCCATGTTTAGGGTTGACCCCTCTCGAAAATGCATCCAGGTTCCCTAGGGGTTTTATTTTTTTCTGCCATGCCCGAATAGGTCTCGGTAGCGTCGTCTAGTGCTTTCGGTAGCGTTGTTTAGCGGTCGGTTGCGCTACCGAGCACTACCAAGTGAATTATATGGGCTTCATTCTCTTACTACCTTAATTTCCGTACATATATCCAAGTCGGGAAGGTAAACTGGATGGTTTTGTTTTTGTGACTTCCTAATGAGTTCGACCAGCGTGAGAAATGTGACTAAAAAGCGACGACCAATAAACGTTGAGAAAGTCCAGGTTGATTACACCTGAAAACGCGCTCAGGGAAAATCTGAGTATCGGAGATAATGGCCGGACAACAATCGCTTGTGAGGTTGGGCAAATGACCCCCAATAGCACTGTCCTGCGCAAGATATTTCTGGCTTTCAATTTACTGCAGTTTAGGGTTAGGTTTGATGATAGATGGTGCACGCCTACCATTTCAGCACATGGACAATGACCTAACGAGCTAATGACCTGATTGTGGTGAAGTTCGATGCCTTGCATAGAAGACACGACCCCAGCCAGGCATACTCGTAGCGACAGTACGCTAAGTAAGCAACGCAGGTCGGGCCTGAGAACGACGGCGTCAAACGGGTGGAGCGAAAACGGGCGATGCGGCGGTGGTGGGCGATGGAAAGGAGAGACGTGGCGTGGAGGGCCGCCGTAGTAGCGTTGCTGGTGGCGCGCTGCTGCATGCCTATCGCACGGGCTGCACCCGTGATGGATCCTGACAGTAAGCCGTGCTGAACCCAGTCACTTTCACTGAATGTGAGTTAATAGTTACTTTTCAGCAAATTTCCGCACTTGTTTCCTCGATCATGATGTACCCTACTCGTGACCGTGTCGAACGCTTGCACTGTCTACGCTCAAATTTCGCCCCTGTGCCGCCGACGGGTGTTCCTGTTGACTGCCGAATTTGTGGTGCTGTGGTGTTTGTCTCATCGTATGACGGGATGGTAATGTGCTGAGCATGACACTTTGACGATGGCACGGTGGTGTGGAGACGCGGTCGCAGAGGATGACACGATGGGCGTAATGGGATGGCATGATGGGATGGCAAGATGGGATGGCGTAATGGGATGGCATGATGGGATGGCATAGTGGGATGGCATGATGGGATGCCGTAATGGGATGGCATGATGGGATGGCGTAATGGGATGGCATGATGGGATGGCGTAATGGGAATGGCATGATGGGATGGCGTAATGGGATGGCATGATGGGATGGCGTGATGGGATGGCATGATGGGATGGCGTAATGGGATGGCATGATGGGATGGCGTAATGGGATGGCATGATGGGATGGCGTAGTGGGATGGCATGATGGGATGGCGTAATGGGATGGCATGATGGGATGGCGTAATGGGATGGCATTATGGGATTGCGTAATGGGATGGCATGATGGGATGGCGTAATGGGATGGCATGATGGGATGGCGTAATGAGATGGCATGATGGGATGGCGTAATGGGATGGCATCATGGGATGGCGTAATGGGATGGCATCATGGGATGGCGTAATGGGATGGCATGATGGGATGGCGTAATGGGATGGCATGATGGGATGGCGTAATGGGATGGCATGATGGGATGGCGTAATGGGATGGCGTGATGGGATGTTTGTTGCATGGCAGTGGGCGTGCTGGAGGACCTGGCATCTGCATGGAGCAGCTTCAACGGCAGGAGCACATGGAGAAGAGGCAGGGGTTGCGACTTCATGACATCTGTCTTCTGCGATTGGGTTGGCCATGTCGTGGCAATGTGAGCATCTTGGCCCATGGCATGGCACGGCATGAAATGTTGGAAATTTGAAACTCATTGTTGGGGCAGTCAGTAGTAGCATCAATATTCTGGATGCACGTGAGCAGTAGTAGTACTCCATACTTGATACCACTCAACATTGGGTCATTCGTCCTACCTCAATCATATTCTACCGTTTTATGCAAATGTCTAGATCGTGCTCCCTGCCCGTATCTTCTGGCTCCCTGTACGACCCATGAGTGCAGCGAGGTGAGCAGCAGCTACATAGTTGGCTCCATTCCAGCGGCCATCACCAACCTCGAGAGCCTCGAATGGCTGTGAGTGGGACAAGGGTGTAAGCGAGACGAGGTTGTGAGTTGGTCAAGGGTGGGTGGTCACGTCAGGTGTATGGCCTTTTTTGGTTTGAGCCAAGAATTTGCTTTGTTCAGTTAGTGGTTTCGTGGAGCAAGCCAGGCACTCATTCTGATCCACTTTGCATCATGCAACAAACACCTCCACTTCCTTCCCCCCGATCGAACACTTATGCCTAGCTAGCTCTACTGCCTTCTTCCCCTATAATGAGCGCTGGATTCATTTCAATCTCCCTGTCCGCATCGGCCGAAATAAAAGCAATAGAGGGGTTATGCTTGATACCTCCTGCCCTCAGCCATATGTCCCTGGTGCTCTGCCCAAGGGCTCATTATTCTGAGCTCATTTTTGCTCCTCTTCCTTCCCTCTCGCAGCTCCATCACCGACAGCGGTCTGAATGGGTCTCTGCCTGCTGATCTCTTCACCATGCCCAGTCTAACAGACCTGTGAGACTCCTGCTCCACCAATTTCTTCCCACGCCGTGGCTGCCTGCTGCCCGTGCCCGCAGCACATCGCCCCTGTGCCGCACCATGTGCATGTGATGCACAAAGTCGATTCGTTTGTTGCACTGATTACTTGCTTCGAGGACAGCGTGCGCGCACAGGTTTAAATGGCCGTACCGATTGCATGCGTGTGTGCACGGGTCCATCCATGCAGTATTCTCTCAGGCAACCAACTCACGGGCAGCATACCAGACACTGTGGGAAATGCAGTGGGCCTCCAAACTCTGTCAGTCCCCTATTCTACCTCCATGTCACGCCTCAACTGCTTCCTGTTCTCCGATGCCACCACTCACATGCGTCAAGCTCGTCGAATGCGCCACCTTCGTGGCTCCTACTCCTTCCATTTTCTACTCACGTTCTCTGCGTTTGCTTCATCCCCATGTGGGTCTTGTTCCCTCCCTGATACCATTCACTCCGTGTGCAGAAATTTGGCGAGGAACAATTTCTCAGGTTCCATCCCAGCCTTCCTCCGCAGAAACCTCAGACTGAAGGCCCTGTGCGCCCTCCTTGAAACCCCTCTCTGTTTCCGAGCAGCAGTACAGACACCTCACTTATGATCGCACTTGACATACATCCCTGCACCCATGGCATCTGCTGCAGCACCCATGATTCCATAGCAGCCCTCGCATTTTCGTCTTCGTGCTCGGTCCTGCGTCTCTCCACTCCATGACTGTCCCCCCCCCCCCCCCCCCCCCCCCTCCCCCCCCGTACTTCCCTGGGGCCCCGGGGAACCAGTGTGCTTGAGTACAACCAGTTCACAGAGTCGATACCAGATTCCCTTGGGGACCTCACCAACCTCCAAGCGTTGTGAGCACTGCGCTGTGCTTGTGGGTTTCTTGCCCTCGTAGGAATCGTACAAGCAGAGTGGTGAGCTGAAACCACATGACAATGCAGGACGAGTAAGAGCATGAGGAAGAACGGCAGGGCATGGGACAGCTTCTGGGGTTTGGGAGAGGTGAGGAACGATGAGCAGGGAAGGGAACGGGGTGGAGTGGTGGAGATTGATGGGTGGGAGACAGCAGGGCCTGGAACAAAGTGCGACTAATCATGCTGGATGTACTCCCCTCCCCCCCCACCCCACCTCCTCCCCCCCTCCCCTCCATGTTTTCCTCTATCCATGTCCCCATGTCTGCCATACTTCTTGCTGCTTGCACGGTGCACCCCACAGGGCCTTGATAGGGAATTTGTTGACTGGACCAATTCCACCAGCGCTGGGAAACTGCACTTCTTTGACTTTCCTGTACGCATGTGACATTCCCACCTTTGTCATAACCTCCCCCTTCTTCCATTCCCATTCCCTAGGCTACTAAACGTTGTCACTTTCTTGTTTCTGTGTTCTCTTATCCCCTCTTGAAAACTCCCTGCCTACTTGTCGCTCCCAATACTCCTCCTAGCGCCTTTTGTGTGTTTGTTGATTCCACCCCATACTGAACTCCCCTCACATTTTTCTAACCATGCGCCCTCTTGTCTGCAGTAACGTGGGCCAGAACAATCTCTCGGGGACCATCCCTGGCAGCCTTGGCAACCTTCAACGCCTGCGGCTCTTGTGAGCCGATGCAGTCCAGCGGGGAACAGGGAGGGATGGAGGTGGAGGGAGGGGTCGGTGAATGGAAGGGAATGTTCTGATAGCAAAAAGGAATGGGTGGGGGGAGGTCGTAAGGGTGGGTAATGCAACCTAGCGATTCTTACAAGATCACCAACATTCATTGCTGATGTCCCCACGCTCTCTACACGGCTTACAAGCAATGCACCCATGGAGCAATAACAAGAAGTTGGTGCAGACGAAGGAAACTGTTTGACAAACCTGAGTGGCATGTTGCAATGCACCCTTGGTGTGTGCAGGTCCTTGCCAGAGAACACACTCAGTGGATCGCTGCCTAACGAGCTGTCACGGCTGCAGCAGCTGAGCCACTTGTACGGGTTGTGCGGGCGGAGTGTGCCCCATGTTCAGAGCAGCAGGAGTTTATGAGGGGACACCGCCCTGCCCCACGCGCTTGTGTCTCCTTCTGTTCTCCTTTCTTCGCCCTCTCTCTCAGCTTTTTCTGCCCCGTCACTATCCTGGGAGCTGTCTATTGGCGTTCCTCTCATTGCTGTCATTAGTGATTGTTTCAAGAACACATGCATACAAGGGCAAACTTTGGGATGACTATAGTTGATGACAAGACAAATGCAATCCGGTCACCGATGGTCCCTCTCAGAACATCATCAACTCAATGTGCTATGCTCGTTGCCCATTGGTCTTATGACTGATAGGGACGTGTTCAGAAATGCCCTGAGTGGGGAGCTGCCTGCATGGGTTGACAACATGAAGAGCCTGACATTGCTGTGCGTGCGACCATACGTGCCACCATGCCAGCGCCACGATGGACGCCACCATGCACACCATGCATGCCACCATGCATGCCACCATGCACACCATGCATGCCACCATGCACACCATGCACACCATGCACACCATGCATGCCACCATGCATGCCACCATGCACACCATGCATGCCACCATGCATGCTACCATGCACACCATGCATGCCACCATGCATGCCACCATGCATGCCACCATGCACACCATGCATGCCACCATGCATGCCACCATGCACACCATGCATGCCACCATGCATGCCACCATGCATGCCACCATGCACACCATGCATGCCACCATGCATGCCACCATGCATGCCACCATGCACACCATGCATGCCACCATGCATGCCACCATGCATGCCACCATGCACACCATGCATGCCACCATGCATGCCACCATGCACACCATGCATGCCACCATGCATGCCACCATGCATGCCACCATGCATGCCACCATGCACACCATGCATGCCACCATGCATGCCACCATGCATGCCACCATGCATGCCACCATGCATGCCACCATGCATGCCACCATGCATGCCACCATGCATGCCACCATGCATGCCACCATGCATGCCACCATGCATGCCACCATGCATGCCACCATGCATGCCACCATGCACACCATGCATGCCACCATGCATGCCACCATGCATGCCACCATGCATGCCACCATGCATGCCACCATGCATGCCACCATGCACGCCACCATGCATGCCACCATGCACACCATGCATGCCACCATGCGTGATTGTCATCATGGTCATTGCACGCATCCCAATACAAGCACCTCAGATTCAACTGTTTCCTCTCCAGCCCCCATCTCGCCTGTCGTGTCTCTAGGCCCTATGCCCCTCATTCCATAGTACGCGTATCCTTTGCGCTGCTTTCACCATTTATTCCTCTCCTATTCCTCCTATTCTTGCCTGCCATCCATTTCCATCCATCCTCTCCTTTCTTCTGTAACCTCCTCCCCTCCTCCCTCCGAGCACCAGATCCCTGACTTTCAACATGTTCAGCGGCTCCCTTCCGGACACATTGGGCAACCTGAAAATGTTGTCGCACCTGTGAGCGAGCCCAGAGGTGGAGCGGAGTGCACACACGAGCTAGCATGAGCGGAGCTAGTGGCAAAAGGAGTTTCACGTGGGCTTGTAGGCTGGCCAGCAGGAGCAGTATTCGCAGAAGGGCAGGCCAAGTTAGCACACTTCAAGCAGAGAAAGTTGAGTAGTTCAGGGGTGCTGTTTGAATGATGCACCTGCAGTGTGGAGTGGAGTCTCTTCCAATTAAGGTTGAAGCATAGGTTTCATAACTTCCTCCACCCCCCTCCCCTCCTCCCCCCCCCCCACCCCCTTCCCCCCTCCCCCTCTCCCCCCCCCTTCCTCCCCCCTCCTTTTCTCCCTCCCGCCACCCTTCTTTCCCCAGGTGGCTTGATATCAACAGGTTTTCAGGAAGCATCCCCGAATCGATTGGAGACCTCACAGGACTCTCCACATTGTAAGGTGGTGGGGCGCAATGGGTGGCCCATTTCAACAGCATGGACATTGGTGACACACCATGTTGCATCGTGTGCAAATCCATGGCACTGCACTACCATGACACATGGCAGGACCCTTGATCGCAACATTCTGTTTGGCACCATCCCTGCATCCCTGGCCAACCTCCAGCAACTCATTATCATGTGCGCCACTCCACCTCCCTCTTTGTTGTGTCTAGCAATGTTTCACGTGTGCTTGGTCACTTCGGTAACTGGCAAGGTGCAAGTAAATAATGTTCCCCTTACGTGAATGAGTGTCAATGGGAAGTTCACAGAGTCGAGGGGAAAGCGCTGTTTTATATATCTTGCGGTGAAATGGAAGAAAGGGGAAATAATTCTGCTGCTGTTCAGGCATGGCTTCTCAAAGATAAGTGGGCGACGGTGCACGGCTCTTGTAAGGGTAGTTTACAAAGTCACTCATGAATGTTTCCGTTCTTTGTGAACCACTTGGAAATGATTCAAGCATCGCAGGTCAATGCCGTATAACCTCCTCGTCGGAACGATACCTGCAGCCTTCAGCACTCTCACTCGACTCCACCAGCTGTACGTGCGCTCGCATGGTTCCTGTGCCCTGTTTGGGACCGGGGACTGCACAGAGCACACGTTCCACTCCCCTGCATCCTCCACAGCCCTCTTAACCACTGGTCGCTTCAGCCTTTTCTCGTCAGCAGGTTCTCTCAGCTTCTCTTTGGCATCCACCACATGCCACCGTTAGTCACTGGTCAATGCCTGCATACACATGCATGCATGCATGCACACAAGCACGCCTGCACACAAATGCATGCACGTCTGCACACACATGCATGCACGCACGCGCATGCACACACACACACACACACACGCATGCACGCATGCACGCACGCACGCTCGCACGCACGCACATGCATGCACACACAAATACACTCAAAACCGCTCACACGCACATGCACTCTCCTTTCTCTATCACATGCCACCACTGTGCACACTGCTAGTCGACCAGTATGTCGTGTGTTTGGGGATTGCACCCTAGATGGTGCTCGTCAATGAATTCCCTTGTTTGACTTTAACCCAGAAATATGGTTGGTTCCTTAGGCTAACACACTCGAACCTAGTGTCCTGGTTGAACTGCCAGCAGCATTTGAGGTCTGATGTAGAGGTAGAATCCCCCTCACCCCTTTAAGTCTATGTCACCTCCTGTGTGCTCTCTCGAAGCCTTTGGCTAGTGCAAGCTATTCATTCGACCACCAACCCGATCAACCATCAAAGGAAGGATCCTCACACAGTCCTGCTGCATTTCCGCCCTTTCCTCCAACCCTGCTTCACCTTCTCAAACCCCACCCATCACTCACCCCCATTCGAACACCCCCCCTCTTTCCATTCCCCCTCCCCCTTCTTCCACACTAAACCCCAATTGAAACCTTCGCGGCCCAGCTACCTGCAGTCGAACCAGCTGGTGGGGCAGCTGCCGTCCATGAAGCTGATGCCACGGCTGGAGATCGTGGATGCAAGCAACAACTTCCTCACGGGCGCAGCAGGCCCTCCCCCACCATGCCCTCCGTACCAGCTGCTGCTGCAAGCCAACTGCTTTGCCCGCAACCTCACCATCTGTGGGCAGCAGCAAACGCAGGATCTCACTGATTGTTATTACTTCTGTGAGACCGTTGACCCCTTAGACCCTCTGTGCAGTGGCCACGGCGTGTGCTACATACCGCCTTTCAGCACTCCCGAGTGTTCTTGCGACTACGGTTACACACAGGGAGCTGCCAATTACACATGTGTCCCAGAAGGTACGACTAGCAGACCCCATTTCCTCACATTGTGTACTCTCGAAGTGACCCTGTCTTAAGTGATACATGCTTCTTCAATGCGCCATTTACCCTGTTCGCTGATTCCTCAGTGTCTTCTCAATGCCACATGGAATACCATCGTTATCTGCCTTTCCTTCCATCACTAAAGATACAATCTGTATCCTCCTCCCTTTCTGTTCATGTCTACTACTGTCATCAGGGCCGTACATCCCTTCCCTCCTCACTTCCTACAAAAACCCAATGACTGTCTTCCAGTCGGCCTCCTCTACTCCCAACGGCTCCATCTTTCTCTCCTTAGCACCATCCACTGCATCATGGGGAGCAGCCTTCACACAGCAGCCTATCCTTCTCTTCCTCCCCACCACCCGCGCAACACCCTGCATCATGCCCATATCCTTCTCTGTCTATTTCTCCTTCCGAATGACCCGTACTGCAAGGGATGCTGGTGCAGACAGCAGCAGCAGCAGCAGCAGCAGCAGCAGCCCAGGGGGAGAGGGGCTGGCGTTCGTGGTGAGTGCAGCGGCACCACAGGGGACAGGAGCCAGTGTGGGGCTGGGAGGGGTGGGGAAGCGGAGTGTGGCGGTGGAGTTTGACTCAGTGCTGAGTGTGAAGCACAGCGACCCCAACGACAACCACGTGGGCGTCAATGTGGGGGGCTCACCTGTGTCCCTCGCCTCTGCCACGGCCCCTCTCATCCTCAACGACGCCCACACCAAGCACGCCTGGATCCACTACGACCCCACCAGCGGCGGCACTCTCCGAGTCTTCCTCTCAGCCTCCAGGAGGAAGCCGTCCAAGGCTGTGGTGACAGCAAGAGTGTCCCTGTGCAGCGTGCTCAAGCTCACCATGGGGGATTCCTCCTTCCTCTTTGGCTTTGTGGCCACCTCTGCGAACAACACTCAGAGGCATGACATCCACTCCTGGAAGATTGTCACTGGTAATATGCCATCTGCAGTGCAGCTTCACACGAGAGGACGAATGAGCAGAAATGAACACATTTACAGATGTCCTTGTGCCCTCTTGTTGCGGTACGTCTTTATCTTATTCGTTCTAAGCATTGCGTTACGTGGTGTGTGTGCATGGAATCATGCGTGGGCATGTCGTATCACCTCCACACGTGGTGGCTGTGCAGGTATACTCCTTTCTGTGGACTGGCAGAACAAGCCTCCTGGTGAGCTCTTCGCTCCTCAATGTTCTTCCTCCCGTGATCTGCAGTGCCGTCTCCTGCATTTCAATGTTGACATTATATTCACCTTATCCATTCAATTCAAGAATCTGCTTGAATCAACTGATGCACACCAGCCCTGTTTGTCTCCTCGATCCACCACTGCGCTCCAACAGGCAGTAAATTTGGTCTTGTGGCATCGGCAGAGGAGGTGGCAGTTGGCAGTGAGGGCGAGAGTGTGCCCTCCTCCTTCCACTATGCCAGCCTTGCCTTCCTCCCCAATGCGGATGGGCTGCCTTCCTGGAACCTTCCCTCGTTCGTGTCGTGGATGCGGGACGAGTCTTCATGGCCTGTTAAGAACCAGCATGGATGTGGTATGGCATGGATCCGGTATGTCATGGATGCGGTATGTCATGGATGCGGTATGTCATGGATGCGGTATGTCATGGATGCGGTATGTCATGGATGCAGTATGTCATGGATGCCGTATGGCATGGATGCGGTATGGCATGGATGCGGTATGGCATGGATGCGGTATGGCATGGATGCGGTATGGCATGGATGCGGTATGGCATGGATGCGGTATGGCATGGATGCGGTATGGCATGGATGCGGTATGGCATGGATGCGGTATGGCATGGATGTGGTATGGCATGGATGTTGTATGGCATGGATGTGGTATGGCATGGATGTGGTATGGCATGGATGGGGTATGGCATGGATGTGGTATGGCACGGATGTGGTATGGCACGGATGTGGTATGGCACGGATGTGGTATGGCATGGATGTGGTATGGCATGGATGTGGTATGGCATGGATGCGGTATGGCATGGATGCGGTATGGCATGGATGTGGTATGGCATGGATGTGGTATGGCATGGATGTGGTATGGCATGGATGCGGTATGGCATGGATGGGATATGGTGTGACCCATTGACTGTACCACTGAGCATGCTCACCCTCATCAGCACCTCACTAGCAGCCCTCCTTCCCTTCCCTGCGCGCCCCTCCCTGCATGTCCCTCCCTCCATGTCCCTCCCTGCGTGTCTTTCCGTGAATGTTCCTCCCTGCACGACTCCCCTTTGGCTGCAGCTGACTCCTCGGCGTACGCAGTGGTGGCAGCGGTGGAGGCAGCCTACAGCATCGCAGCCAACTGGTCGCAGCCCCCCACGCTGTCGGTGGACCAGCTTCGCCTCGCCCTCTCCTCCAACTGTGAAGACGTTCCCCCTCGGGATGTGCTCGCCTTCCTGGTGGCTGCCACGCGCAAGGGAGGGGGGCTTGTGGATGACGCAGCAGCAGCGCAAGCGATTCAGCACAGCATGGTGTCTGCGGGCCGGCGGGAGAGGCTGCTGGTGAGTCGAGGCCAGGCGAGAAAAAGTCTCCTTCAGTTAATTAGTATTACTCTGTACAAACCTGATCCCTACTTTGTTTTCATCATTGCGAATATCAGCCTCCACCTCGCCCTCTTCTGCCTTACCCAACTTTCAGAAGCCCAAGCTATATGGGATTCAGGGGTTTGAGGAGAGCTCGTTTGGTGGATGGCTGGGACTGCTCCTGGCAGTGCAGCGGCAGCCCGTGGTCGTGAGAATAGAGGCATCCGCAGCATCGTTCCTCGAGTACAATGGGGTGAGATACCATTGCTCTGTGATGGGGTGGGATATTATGGCTCGTTGATGTCCTGAAGAGCCTTGGCTTTGAGCAGGTCACACGTGCACTTAATAGACCTACGAGTGCACTTACTTAATTTGTCATCCAGAAATGACAAATTCATGAATTTCATATTGGTTTCCAGGTGACTCAACTTGAGCTGCCTTTTCCACTCCTTTCGCTGCTCCCACCCCATCATACAGACATATAAATATGCAGACAGCGGCTGTTTCCAGGAAGGGGTGAACCACGCGGTGCTGCTGGTGGGCTTTGCTGTGGAGGGCAGTGCGTCCAGCCCCTTCAGCCTGCCTGCGCCTCTCTGGGTGATCCGCAACTCATGGGGCAGCGGGTGGGGACACGCAGGGCACATGGTCATGGACATGCAGAGCGGTGCAGGCGTCTGCGGGATCAACACACTGCCAGGCATCTTCCCCATCCTCAGATGTACGCTCAGGGTCAACAAATCAGGGCTCCGTGTGTGTTGGAACCTCTGCGGACGCGGAGAGAGCAACACCTGCTGTGCTGCTGCTGAGGGTCAAATGCATCTCTTTGCCTCTTTGTATGCCAGGAGGAGAGCTAGTGGCCGCGGTGGCAACAATGCCCTGCCATGCACCACGCATGCTGCTGTATTATCCATGCTACTTCTGCTGTGTGCGTGTGGTGCGTGGCGTGTCTCTGGCAGCTGCTGCTGACCCGTGTGGCAGCAAATCCATGGTGTTAGAAGGGTCTCTGGGAGGGGCAGGGAGCAACGCATTCAACCCGTGTGGGCAGTTCAAGTGCTCCAAGGCCGGAGCATCCAACCGCTGTGCCTGTGCTGCTCCCCACTTCGTCCAGGCCTCCCACCAAGACGGCTCCAACACCTGCGCCTATGGTGAGCCCATAGCAACTCTCCCGCACAGTCTCCACCCTCCTGAGATATTTCTCTGTATCTTACACTTCATAAACTCCTGCTCTCTCCTTCCTTCCTGCCTATGCCTGTCAGTGGACGCCTGTGGGCTGGCAGGCAGCAACCCGTGTGTGGTGGGCACGTGTGTGAATGATGGCAAGGGCAGCTACTCGTGTGTGTGTCCTCCGGGGTTTGTTCAAGGCACCACCGCCAAGGGAACCCTCTCTTGTGCTCCTGGTACGCTCCTCTTTGCCCCTCTTCTGCCCTTCCTCGCCCCTCTGCTGCTCCTTCTCGCCTCTCTGCAGCTTCCCCGTGCCCCTCAGCTGTTCCTCCACTAATGATCATCGGCTGCTGCTGCTTCTTGCCTCTCTGCCTTTAACTGCTACGCTCTGGGATGATTAAGTTGCTGCCAAAAATGTTCAAGGCAGTTCCGTGCTCTGCTGATGTGCATCGTGTGCTAACACGCATGCTGTGGTGATGCATGCAGGTGACAGCAAGGGCAGCTACACGGTGCGTGGCAGCAATGTGTGGTGCTCTGACTTGATCCCTGTTCTTGGCCTCACACTGGACCAACTGAAGCAGCAGAACAAGGTGAGCATGCGTCTCCATGATAACATGAAGACTAAACTCTACTACCGTGTTATGTAAGCTCACATCATGGAACATCCTCTGGTCCTTCGTGCATGCAGAAGTTCTCTTGTTCCAAGCCCTTCCCACTGGGCTCCAAGCTGAGTGCCAAGCTGCCTCAGTCACGTTCCACCTGCTCCCTCTTCTACACCACCCACCCTGTGAGTGTGCCCACCCCGTCCCACATCCCTAACCCTTAACTTCTGTCCTGCTTGCATGGAGTGACCCTGCCACAGTACTTGCCAGACTGTGTGAGACAGCAGTGATAGTCATTCCACTCATCCCTGTATCGTGTGCTGTGTGCAGGGCGACAGCTGTGCATCGATTGCAGTGCTGTTCGGTCTGAGCGAGGGGTGCCCCGTGGAGGGCGAGCCATGTGAGGAGGTGTTGGTGGGGCTCAACCCTGGGCTAGACTGTGCTGCACTCAAGGGAAGGCATGCCGTGTGTGTGGAGCGGGAGGAGAGCAACACGGGGGTGGTGGCAGTGTGTGAGGAGCAGTATGAGCTGCAGGGCAGTGGCAGCTGTGATGCTGCACGATTGGCTGTGGACCCTCCTTTGAGCCCCTTGGAGTTCTATCGCCTCAACCCAGGCATTAACTGTGACAACCGCCTGCCGATCGTTTCAGTAGAGCGCTACTCGCAGCGCAAGGTGAGCAGCGCTAAATGATGCCTGGTCCTAACACACAGTCGAGTCCCGCATTGCCAGCTCAACGGGGTTCTCATCCACCTGCCACCCTTGCACCTCTGCTGCAGGTGTGCATTGGCAGCAGTGTATGGTACAAGACTGGCACATGTCCAGGGGGCACCTACAGTGTTGCAGCTGGAGACAGCTGTGCCATGATTGACGTGAAGGGGTTTGCCAGCATCAAGGGCTGCTACAGGAAGATGAATGGCTTTGAGTGTCTGGAGAAGATGCCCACTGGGACAATTGTGTGCACCCCTACTTCCAATGCCCGGGTGGGGAATTGCTCAATGTAGGAAATAATCTGAGTTCCTTCCTTTTGGCATGGTATAACAAAAAACTGCCAAAATGAGATACACGCGGAGGGAAGGAGAGTAAGCTCATTACATATGCCAGGAGGAACAAGGGTCAGGGGGTGTCACCTGCTGGAAGAAAGGGGATAGAAAAGTGAGAAGGGTGGAGGAGAGAAAAGGGAGAGAAGGCTTCAATGAGAAGGGAGGTTCAGCCGGACTTGCATCACGACATATAACAAAAAACTGCCAAAATAAGGCACCCCTACCCACATAAGCTGCCCGAGGCGCTTCTTTACTATGCCAAGTGGCTCAATTGGGTGTGGCTGGTGCGGTGCTTTAATTTGGCACTACCTGCCCTGTCGGCGTGTGCCTGATGTGAACCATCTTTTTTAGAAGGGGGAATAGTGTAAGGAGATTGTCATTCCCTATTGGGTTTACACTACACCAATTCAGATCAGATGTCCAGGTTTGGTTCGGTTTGATGACATCGCTTTTCAAATCTCTCCCGAGTCACCCTTCAGAATTGGCGATCTCCAAACAAGCTCCCAACCTTTAGGGCGTATACACTAGCGCTCGGAAAGATTCGAACTTTTATGGTAACAAATTTTGTGCATTTCGCGAAAAGCCTTCGCGAGGATTTTTTGAAGAAGTTGACACTTTTCGAGTTTGACGTGTTCGAATCTGAATTCCCACCAACATTCGTATAGCACTACAGAGCGCGGCTCGAGCTCCAACTGTCAAGATAGCAAGCATGAATGATTGCATTGAATGAATTGTGGGTACAAGTACTAACCCTAACTTCGGGTTGTACCCCATATGGGCTACCCCATATATAGTTTGACACACCCCCATAGGCAAAGTGGGGGAGAACAAGGGGTCACAAGACCAGTCAAGAAAGCAAAGCAAGCTCGGGGTGGATCACAACGTCACCACACACTCGAGCACAAACAAAGGGCCACAAGACCAGTCAAGAAAAGCAAAGCAAGCTCGGGGTGGATCACAACGTCACCACACACTCGAGCACAAGCAAAGGGCCACAAGGCCAGGTCACATGCAGAGGTATATATGCAGCAACAACAGTACAGTGATCACTACCTAGCAAGAGCAAGCATGCAGGTATATACACAGATCACAGTACAAGCAACGTCACGAAGTGAGCACGTGAGGCGAAACAGGCACAAGGCCTAACATAGTACAGAAGCGCTAATGATCACCAGACGGAAGTGCCTTGGTGAATATATCAGCAGTATTGGCCCGAGTGGCCACGTGAGGAAGACGAAGCTGACCACGCTGCTGCAACTCTCGAGCCAAGAAGTAACGCAGAGCGATGTGCTTCGTTCTGTGCTCCAGTCTGTGCTCCTGACACAAGGCAATGGCGGCCTTGTTGTCTACGTACAGAACTGGAGGAGAACGAGGCCGCTCTCCCAAGTCAGTCAGCAGGTAGGTGAGCCAGCGTAACTCCTGTGCAGCCATGGCTGTGGCGTAGATCTCAGCCTCACAACTGGAGCTGAGAACAGAAGACGAGCGGGTAGACCGCCAAGAAACAGAGCCACAGCCAAGGCCGAAAGTGTAACCCTGTGACGTCCGCTGCGTAGCCAGGTCATGAACCCAAGAAGCGTCTGAGTGTCTAGTGAGGACAACTGAGCTCCGCCCTCCAAGCACGAGCCCCATGCCCGATGTACTGCAGAAGTAGCGCAGTACCCTCTTCGCAGCATCCATGTGCACCTTTCGGTGCCTACCAGGAGCCACGTAACGTGCCAGAAGGCCAAGAGGGTACGCAAGGCCAGGACGAGTGCAGGTCATCAGGTGCATGAGGCACCCCACTAGCTATGGGTACGGGCCACTCGGCTCTACGGACTCTTCCGAAGGTGGAGCTGAGAGCGAATGACCTGTAGCCAGAGGAGTAGACTGTGGCGAGGACCAAGTGAAGTCGAAGTGCTGAAGGACCTGCTGCACCATGTGTGACTGAGTCAGGGTGATGGTGCGGCGTGATCTGTCCCGGGTGATCTACAAGCCAAGGTAACTGCGCAGCTCACCCAGGTCTGTGCACGTGTGTCTCTTCTGCAGCTCCGACTTCACAAGGGCGAGAGCCTCAGTGTCAGCAGTGGCAAAGTCCAAGTCGTCGACGTACATGAGGATGTAGAACGGCGGCAGTGAAGTGTCGGTGCGTAGAAACAGCGACGGGTTAGCAGTGGAAGGTGCAAACCCAAGAGCCGCAAGTCTCGTCCTCAGTGTGTCGTGCCACTCACGAGGCGCCTGACGGAGACCGTAGACTGGCCGACGGAGGCTCCACTGGGTACCAGGAGGGAACGACCCAGTGAAGCCTGGTGGGCGGCACAGCCAGATCTCCTCGTGCAGACTGCCCTATAAGAACGCTGTGCTGAAGTCCAGAGAGTGAAGCTCGTAGTCACGCTGAGCGGCAACGTGCAGCAGCACCCGAAGAGTGGTCATCTTCGGGGTCGGGGAGAAGGTCTGGAAGAAGTCAACTCCCTGTCGCTGACTGAAGCCTCGTGCAACGTAAGGAGCCTTGAAGACAGGCGGAGAACCCGGCGGCCGCTTCACCCTGAAAATCCACATGCCATCGACGATGTTCGCCCCAGGAGGGGGAACCTAGTGCCTGTAGACTTCCATGATGCCATCTCTGCGTTCATGGCTGTCTGCCACTGAGAGGAGTAGGGACCCGCGATCGCCTCAGCGTAAGAACGCGGAGTCGGGATGTCTGGTGCATCCGGGTCTTCCTCAGGGGCAAGCAGCATGGCCACGAGATGAGGCGCAGCGGCTGCAAGACACTCAAAGTCCTCCTGCCTGTCCTCAAGGATGTCCGTGCCAAGAGCACACTCACCCCCGAGGAACGGAGGACAGACAGACTTAGACTCAGCAACAAGACTAGCAGCGTAGTCTAGACGACAGGCAGCAGCAAAGTCAACAAGCTCAGAGACTAAGGCAGACGCAGCAGCAGACTCAAACGACGGGTCAGTGACAACAGTGGCGAGCAGACGCGTGAGAGTAGGGTGAGCAGCACGAACCAGGTCAGACTCAGGGTCCTGAACGTCAGGCAGAGAAGACGAAGGAGGAGACGGTAGGGGAACACGCTGTGGAATAGAGGAAGGACGAAGTGCCATAGCGTGCGTGCCAGGGACAGGAGGCGGACGCTCACGAGGAACACGACGACGAGTGCGACCAGCGCGAACAGGCGAGGCAGGACGAGACGCAGGCTCACGACGCTCTGTAAGCGAGTTTGTCTGCTCAGTGTACGGAGAAGGAGCAGGCAGTGGTGCGCCGGGCTGTAACGGGAGGCCATTGGAAGACGGGAGGCTAAGAACCTGGCGAAGCACGGAGTCAGGCGGTGGCAGAGACGACGGTGACGGCGGAGCGAAAAACAGTCGCGACGGTGCAGTGCCACCAGTACCAGTAGCTCCAGCGCCTCCAGCAGCTCCAGAACCTCCAGCTCCAGTGCCTCCAGCAGCAGCACCTCCAGCTGCAGTGACTCCAGCAGCAGCACCTCCAGCTCCAGCGCCTCCAGCAGCTCCAGCGCCTCCAGCAGCTCCAGCGCCTCCAACAGCCCCAGAACCTCCAGCTCCAGTGACTCCGGCAGCAGCACCTCCAGCTCCAGCGCCTCCAGCAGTAGCACCTCTAGCTCCAGCGCCTCCAGCAGCTCCAGAACCTCCAGCTCCAGCGCCACCAGTAGCAGCACCCCCAGAACCGGCACCTCCAGCCTCAAGGTCCCCAACTCCAGGGTCGATAGGACCAGCACCAGGGCCTCCAGCAGCAGCACCCCCAGAACCGGCACCTCCAGCTCCAGGGTCTCCAACGCCAGGGTCGACAGCACCAGCTCCAAGGCCTCCAGTCCCAGTACCTCCAGCAGCAGTACCCCCAGAACCGGCACCTCCAGCTCCAGGGTCTCCAACGCCAGGGTCGACAGCACCAGCTCCAGGGCCTCCAGCCCCAGTACCTCCAACAGCAGCACCCCCAGAGCCGACACCTCCAGCTCCAGGAGTAGTACCAGTCCCGGCAGCGCCAGTACCTCCAGTACGAGCACCTCCAGAACCAGAGACACCAGCACTCCCAGCGCCTCCACGACAAGCAGCTCCAGCAGCACGACTCCTCAGGCGGGTACGCGACGCAAGCCACTCTCGTGCCTGCTGTGGTGAGACAGGCCCGCGTCGTGAAACGAGACCCTGAGGAACGCTAGCAGACTCAGTACCCCCAGGCTCCGCACCCCTCGGCACCTCACGGATGGGCTCAGCACCCCCAAACTCCGCAGCCGCAGGCTCAGCACCCCCAGGCTCCGCACTCCCCAGCACCTCACGCGTAGGCTCAGCACCCTCAGAAGCAGCACCCCTTGCAGCACCTCCCGCAGCAGCACCTGAGTCGCTAGTGACCTCTACAGGCTCAGCCAAGGGGGGCGGGTCTACCTGAGACACACCTGAAGGAGCAGGACCCTGAGGGGGGAGGGGGTCTACCTGAGGGGGACCTGGAGCGAGGAAAAGCGGCGGGGGAGGGAGAGGGGCAGTGCGGTAGGGGAAGAGACGGTAGAAAGGAACCGACTCGTCAAAGGTGACGTCCTGAGAGGGGAAGACACGGCGCGAGGTGGGGTGGTAAAACTGCCAGCCAGGCGCGTCAGGAACAAAGCCAAGGAAGACACAGGGAATGGTGCGGGAGGAGAGCTTGTCTGCGGACGTATCGCGGACAAGGGCACGAGCACCCCAGACCCAGAAACGCGACGCATCGCCAACCTCCCCCGTCCAACGCAGTGTGGGCGAGGTCTCCGGCAAGGAGACACGCGGCCAGAGGTTGAGCTGCTGTGCGGCGTACCGGACCGCAAACGGCCACAGAAAATGGGGAGCCGCCGCATGAATCAAGGAGGTACGAGCGGCCTCCATGACTAAGCTAATGCGGCGCTCAGCAACTCCATTTTGCTGTGGTGAGCCCGGAAGCGTGAACGACTGCTCGATGCCCTCCCCCTGATAGAAGGCCCGCAAGAGGTCGGAGGTGAACTCACCACCTCTGTCAGAGTGCAGACGTAGGACAGGAAGGTCCTGGCAGAACCTGCGGTGGAGCCGGAGACGAACTGCTCGGATCCAAGGGATCAGGACAGCAGGGACCCCACCCTTGGTGCACAAGGGGAAGACCGTGGTGTACCGCGAGTAGTCGTCGACAACCAGCAGAAAGTACCGCTCACCGCCCTATCCACGAACGCGGGCTGGGCCCCACGCGTACAGGTGGAGGGTCTGCAGAGGAGCCTCTGTCGAGGGAAACGAGGAGGAGTGAGGAGCGGCACGCTGCCGCCCCTCGACGCAAGGAAGGCAGGGCGGCGCAGGCGAGGCAGGGAGGGGAGGGAGAGACCTGGGAAGACCAGACACAAGGAGGCGACGGTGCATGCCACGTAGACGTGGCTGGGAGGGGTGGCCCAGGCGGTGGTGCCAGAGAAGGGTCTGGTGCGACAAGGAGCGACACTCACAAGGGGAGGCTACCTGAACTGACGCAGAAACCTGACTAGTAGCAGCTACCTGAGGAGGAGCACTCGTCAGTGTGTAAAGACTCGACCCTGGCCGACGGGTAAACGTGGCCAGGTGGCGGCCGGTCCGGGAGCACGTACAGATCGCCACACGCTGTCCTCCAGGGGTAAAGGTGTCAACCCACTGGTCCTGGAGAACTGCGTTGCTCACCAAGTTCGTAGAGAACGAGGGGAGGTGGAAGCCTGTCAGTGAGCCAGACGGAACCGCCGGGCACGGAAGCACAGTGGTGGACCGTGCAAGAACTAGGCCCCCTGAGGGGTCAGCCAGAGAGACTGCAACAGGTGCAGGGAGTGGTGTGAGTGCAGTACTGTCATGGAAGTAGCAGCGGGAAGCACCTGAGTCAAGCGTGAAGGTGTGCAAGGCCTAAGCAGGCGCAGTACCTGAGGAAGCAGACTCGCTAGCACCTAAGGCAGCAGCCTCACTAGCACCTAGAGCAGCAACCTCTATACCGGGGTCGTACTGTACACACAGGTGACAGTCACTCTCAGCACCACCAGACAAAGCAGACATGGCAGTAAGGATGGCGTCATAGTCTAAAGCAAAGACAGCAACGCCCGACCTAAGCAGCTCAAGCCAGGGGGGGATCTCAGCCTCGTCGCCAAACTCTGTGTGCCAGGCGTCAGTCAAATAGCCGAAGCAGCGGCACTGTGCGTGACCAGGTGTCCCACAGGTCTGACCAGCTCGACGACCTGCGCGAATGACGTACGGGCAGCGACCCGGACTCGGAGACGGCCCACGCTGGTAAAGCCACTCACGAAGCTACCGGGGCGTAAGGGTCGGACGCCGCCGTAGCTGCATCTGGCCACCGCCAGACAGTGCCAAACAGCGCCACAGTGACTGCTACTACGGCCGCCACCACTCCCACTGCTGCCACCATCGCCGTCACCACTCCCACCGGTACGACAAAGGGAAGTCATGGCGGGCAAGCTAGGAGGAGCGCGACCTCTAGGGCAGTACGGAGTGAAGGCAGTAGCACGAGTAGCAGCAGCAACAGTAAGAGCAGCAGGGCGGCGCGCGGCCAGAGCAGGGCGGCGTGCATCCAGAGCAGGGCGACGTGCATCCAGAGCAGGGCGGCGCGCGGCCATAGCAGGGCAGTAGCAGGCAGCAGCAGGTAGTAGTTCCTAGGGCAAAAGCACCTAGGGCCTTAAAATATATATATATATATATATATATATTTGAGGTTTAGCAGGGCGCTGGCGCAGGGCAGGGCGCTGGCGCAGGCTGCAGCAGTGCGTGACGCGAGGGGCAGCAGAGCGCGACGCGACGGGCTGCCTTAGGGCGCGACGCGCGGGCTGCAGCAGAGCGCGACGCGCGAGGCAGCAGCGCGCGACTCGTGGGCTGCCTTTGGGCGCGACGCGCGGGCTGCCGTAGGGCGCGACGCGCAGGGTTGCAGCGCGGGCGTAGGGCAGGGCGCAAGCGCAGGCGCAAGGCAGGGCGCTGGCGCAGGGCAGGGCGCTGGCGCAGGGCAGGGCGCTGGCGCAGGGCAGGGCGCTGGCGTAGGGCAGGGCGCCGGCACAGGGCAGGGCGCCGGCGCAGGGCAGGGCGCTGGCGCAGGGCAGGGCGCTGGCGCAGGGCAGGGCGGTGGTGCAGGGCAGGGCGCCGGCGCAGGGCAGGGCGCTGGCGCAAGGTGACGCCAGGCAAGGCAGGGCAGGGCGTGCGCGAGGCAGCGCGACGCGGGGCAAGGCAGGGCGTGCGCTGTCAAACTTATATGCTATAGTCTGTGTAGGCTGTAGTGGGGTAGACTATATGGGGTACAACATTTCTAGGTTTTCCTACTTGTACCCACCTGCTTGCTAGTTCATTCATTCCTCATTCTTCACATGGTATAGAGCAGGTTCCCTCGTGGGAACGCTTCTCAGGGCCCACCACCTAACTCGATCTTTTTTTTCCTGCCCGAGGCGTGCCTCGTAGGCCGCCCTCACGTCGCGCCCTCCTAGAGGCCCCTCGCGCCACCCTTAGCGGCCCCGTCGCCGTCCTTAGCGACCCCGTCGCCGCCCCTCTAGGCCCCTCGCGGCCCCTTCACGGCCCCGTCGCCGCCGCTCTAGGCCCCGTCGCCGCCGCTTTAGGCCCCTCGCGGCCCCTTCACGGCCCCGTCGCCGCCGCTCTAGGCCCCGTCGCCGCCCCTATAGGCCCCTCGCGGCCCCTTCACGGCCCCGTCGCCGCCCCTAGCGGCCCCGTCGCCGCCCCTATAGGCCCCTCGCGGCCCCTTCACGGCCCCGTCGCCGCCCCTAGCGGCCCCGTCGCCGCCCCTCTAGGCCCCTCGCGGCCCCTTAGCGGCCCCGTCGCCGCCACTTGCGGCCCCGTTGCCGCCCCCTCTAGGCCCCTTACGGCCCCTTCGCGGCCTCGTCGCCGCCCCTCTAGGCCCCTTGCGGCCCCTCTGCGGCCCCGTCGCCGCCTCTAGCGGCCCCGTCGCCGCCCCTGGAGGCCCCGTCGCCGCCCCTGGAGGCCCCGTCACCGCCCCTGGAGGCCCCGTCGCCGCCCTTCGCGGCCACCTCGCCGCCCTTAGTGGCCCCGTCGCCGCCCCTAGCGGCCCCATCGCCGCCTCTACCGGCCCCGTCGCCGCCTCTACCGGCCCCGTCGCCGCCTCTACCGGCCCCTTCACCGCTGAGCCGCCCAGCAGCTGAGCAGCCGAACCACCCAGCAGCCGAGCCGCCCAACAGCCGAGTCGCCGAGCCGCCCAGCAGCCGAGCCGCCGAGCCACCGAGCCGCCCTGCAATCGAGACGCCGAGCCAACCAGCAGCCGAGCCGCCCAACAGCCGAGCCGCCGAGCCGCCAAGCAGCCGAGCCGCCGAGCCGCCCAGCAACCGAGCTGCCGAGCCGCCCTGCCGTCGAGCCACTGCTGTTCCTACCGGCGCGCCCCGGCCCTACTTACTCGGACTGGTGAGATCACTCCCTGCTAGGCCACTGCAGTCATGGCTACCCCCAGTGTCCTTACCTTTGATGCTGAGGGTCGTGCTGTTGACTTTGAGGTCTGGGTCGATGACCTCCAGCTGTTCCTACAGTGCGATAGGGCAGACGGACTCTCCCTGTTCGATCTCACCTCTGGTGCCTCTCCTGCCCCGCCTGCTACTGCTGACAGCACTGTTCGCTCACAGTGGGCCACACGCGATGCTGCTGCCCGTCTTGCTGTGCGTCGCCACTTACCGACCACTGAGCGTGCGCACTTTAGCCAGTACAAGAGTGCTAAGACCTTGTACGACGCTGTAGTTGCACGCTACTCCTCCCCTGCCACTGCTGCACTTAGCCGCCTCATGCTGCCGTACCTGTTCCCTAACCTTGCTGCCTTTCCCACAGTCGCTGACCTCATTACGCACCTTCGCACTAGTGACACTCGCTACCGCGCCGCGCTTCCTGCTGAGTTCTGTGCCAAGAACCCCCCCCCCCATGTACATCACCCTCTACTACATAGTCACCCGGCTCCCTGACTCCCTTCGCTTAGTCAGGGACCACTTCCTCTCAGTTTGCCCCACCACACTCACCGTTGACCTCCTCGAGGAGCGCCTCCTAGCAGCAGAGAAGAGTATAGTCGCTGTAGGAGCCTCTCGTGGTGACCCTCGCACCCCCGTCTTTGAAGGGTGTTCCCCCTCACCCCTCTTGCCCTCTGTTGCTTCTGCTGCTGCGGCCGACCTCGTTGGTTTCGAGTCGGTCGGCGCTGTGTCTGCCCCTAGCGGGAGACGCCGCACCGGCAAGGGCAAGGGGGGCAAGGGCGCTGGAGGGGCTGGCTGGGGCGGTGGAGGTGGTGGTGGAGGCAGTGGAGGGGGTGGGGGTGGTGGTGGGAGTGGTGGCGGGGGTGGAGGTGTCGGTGGCAGCAGTGGAGGCGGAGGAGGCGGCGGCGGTGGCGGAGGGAGCGGAGGTGGCGGAGGCGGCGGAGGTGGCGGAGGCGGCGGAGGCAGCGGTGGAGCTGGTCGCGGCTCTGCGCAGAGGAGTGGCTCCGGTGGTGGTCCGCGCCAGCAGCAGCAGCGCAGTCGTGAGACCCCGTCCCCCCAGCAGCTTCGTGAGTGGTACGCTGGGCGTCAGCGAGGTGGGGGTACTGGTCCCTGCACCTACGTCCTCCGTACCGGCGACCGCGCTGGTGAGCAGTGCGGGGGCCCGCACTCCACCCAGCGCTGCTTCGGCCGCCTGACGGACGCGTGGCGTCACCAGTTCCCTGACGCCACTGAGATCCCTCGCTGGGGAGAGCTGTCTAGGGCGGGGGTTGCTATCTTTGATCTTGATTATGATGCTATTCTTGCTGCCATGTATGCTGTGTCTACTAGTGATGAGGGTGACTGTTACCTGTGTGTTCCGCCTGACCCGGGCATTGAGGCTGCTGCTCTCGGTGCTGGTGAGACTGCTGCTCTAGGTGCTAGTGCGTCTGCTGCCCCAGGTGCTGGTGAGTCTGCTCTCTCAGGTACCACGTCGGCTCAGGCCTTACACACCTTCACCCTTGACTCGGGTGCTTCCCGCTCCTTCTTTCGAGACCGCACCACGCTTACGCCGCTTAGTCGGCCGGTTGCGGTCTCCCTGGCGGACCCCTCTGGGGGTCCTGTCCTTGCTAGCTTCTCCACTGTCTTACCGTGCCCGGCAGCCCCCTCTGGCACCCTGTCAGGTCTCTACCTCCCCTCGTTCTCTACGAACTTGGTGAGTGGAGCTGATCTACAGGATAGGGGGGTTGACCAGTTCACTCCTGCGAGTCAGCGGGTGACCCACTGCACGTGTGCTCGGACGGGCCGACACTTGGCCACGTTTACCCGTCGGCCGGGGTCGAGCCTGTACACACTGACTACTGAGTCTCCTCCGGTTGCTGAGTCTGGTCAGGTAGCTGCGTCGAGTCAGGTGTTTGCTGCAGCGTCCAGGTCTGGTCCTGAGTCTGCGCCCTGCTCGTGTCGTCTCCTGTCCCACCAGACTCTCCTCTGGCACCACCGCCTTGGTCACCCCTCCCTGCCTCGTCTCCGAGGCATGGCCTCCCGTGTCCTTGTCTCTGGTCTCCCCCGGTCCCTACCTCCCCTACCTCCGGGGCCTGCCCCTACCTGCGTCCCCTGCGTCGAGGGGCGACAGCGCGCCGCCCCTCACTCCTCCGAGTTTCCTCCGACAGAGGCTCCGCTGCAGACTCTTCACATGGATGTGTGGGGCCCCGCCCGCGTCCGTGGCCAGGGTCACGAGCGTTACTTCCTGTTGGTGGTTGACGACTACTCGCGTTACACCACGGTGTTCCCCTTGCGCAGCAAGGGTGACGTTGCTGAGGTGTTGATCGACTGGATCCGAGCAGCTCGTCACCAGCTCAGAGAGAGTTTCGGCTCGGACTTTCCTGTTCTGCGTCTGCACTCTGACAGAGGCGTGGAGTTTTCCTCTGCCCGTCTGGGAGCCTTCTGTCGTGCACAGGGCATCCGCCAGACCTTCACGCTTCCGGCCTCTCCACAGCAAAATGGGATTGCTGAGCGCCGCATTGGCATGGTCATGGACGTCGCTCGTACGTCCATGATCCATGCGGCTGCCCCCCATTTTCTGTGGCCGTTCGCGGTTCAGTACGCAGCGCATCAGCTCAACCTTCAGCCCCGGGTCTCCTTGCCAGAGACCTCCCCCACCTTGCGGTGGACGGGGAAGGTTGGCGATGCGTCTGCGTTTCGTGTCTGGGGATCTCGGGCGTTTGTCCGGGACTTGTCTGCGGACAAGCTGTCCCCCCGTGCTGTTCCCTGCGTCTTCCTTGGCTTCCCCCCTGACGCGCCTGGGTGGCAGTTTTACCACCCCACCTCGCGCCGTGTTCTGTCCTCCCAGGAGGTCAACTTTGACGAGTCGGTGCCTTACTACCGTCTCTTCCCCTACCGCACTGCGCCCCTCCCCCCGCCGCCGCTCTTCCTTGCGCCAGGTCCTCCCCCGGTAGACCCCCTCCCCCCTCAGGGTCCTGCCCTGTCAGGTGTGTCCCAGGTAGACGCAGTCGAGCCTGTCGAGGTAGCTGTTGACTCTGGTGCTGCTAGAGGTGCTGAGCCTCCGGGTGCCGGGTCTGGAGGTGCTGAGCCTGGGAGTGCGGAGCTTGGGGGTGCTGAGTCCAGGGGTGCGGAGGCTGGGGGTGCTGAGCCTGGGGGTGCTGAGTCTGGGGGTGCTGAGCCTGGGGGTGCTGAGTCTGGGGGTGCTGAGCCTTGGGGTGCTGAGCCTGGGGGTGCGGAGCCTGGGGGTGCTGGGTCTGCTCGTGTGGCCTCTCGCGGTGCTTCGTCGAGGCGGGAGCTACTCTCTCCGCAGGAGCTGCGCGAGTGGTTTGCGCGGCGCTGGAGCCGTGCTGCTGGAGCTGGAGGTACTACTGTTGCTGCTGGTCCTGGAGGTGCTCGTACTGGAGGTACTGGAGCTGCTGGGGCTGGGGGTGCTGCTGGGGCTGCTGGAGTTGGTCCTGCTGGAGGTACTGCTGGAGCTGCCGGCGGTACTGGAGCTGCCGGTCCTGCTTGCGTTGGTGCTGCTGGAGCTGCTGGAGCTGCTGGAGCTGGAGCTGCTGGGGGTGTTGGCGCTGGTGGTTCTGCTGGCGCTGGTGCGTCTGAGGGTGCTGGAGTTGGCGCTGTTGGAGCTGGAGGTGCTGCTGGCGCTGGTGCTGCCGCTGGGGGTACTGGTGCTGTCCCTGCTGGTTCTGGAGGCGCTGCGCGGCCGAGGCCGTACTTCGTTCCGCTCCTTGAGCAGGTTCTTGGTCTCCCGCCCTCTACTGGTCCTGCTCCTCCCTTAGAGTGTCGACAGCCTGTCCAGTCGCGGTCACAGTTACAGCCCGCCTCCCCCCTACCTGCTCCTTCTCCCTACACTGGTCCTACTGGAGGTCTTGTTGAGCGTCGTGAGCCTGCGTCTCGTCCTGCGTCGCCTGTTCATGCTGCTCGCACTAGTGGTCGTGCTTCGCGTCCGCGTCCTCCTGCGGTCCCAGGCACACACCAGATGGCACTGCGTCCTTCCACTGCTCCTCTGCGTGTCCCGTTGCCGTCTCCTCCAGAGTCCTCTCTTCCTGTTCTTGCTGACCCGAAGTCTGACTCTCTTCGTGCTGCCAGTCCTACTGTCACGCGTCTCCTGGCTACTGTTGTCACTGACCCTTCCTTTGAGTCCACTGCTGCGTCTGCCTTGGTTGCTGAGCTTGTCGACTTTGCTGCTCGCTGTCGTCTAGACTACGCCGCTAGTCTTGTTGCTGAGTCTGAGTCTGTCTGTCCTCCGTCCGTCGGGGGTGAGTGTGCTCTTAGCACTGACGTCCTTGAGGACAGGCAGGAGGAGTTCCAGTGTTTTGCTGCTGCTTTGCCTCATCTCGTGTCCACGCTGATTGCCCCTGAGGGAGACCCGGATGCACCAGACATCCCGACTCCTCGATCGTACGCTGAGGCGATCGAGGGTCCCTACTCCTCACAGTGGCAGTCAGCCATGGACGCAGAGATGGCTTCCTGGAAGTCCACAGGCACCTACGTCGACGAGGTTCCCCCACCTGGGGCGAACATCGTCAGTGGCATGTGGATTTTCAGGGTGAAGCGGCCGCCGGGTTCTCCGCCTGTCTTCAAGGCGCGTTACGTGGCTCGAGGCTTCAGTCAGCGGCAGGGAGTTGACTACTTTCAGACCTTCTCTCCCACCCCGAAGATGACCACTCTTCGGGTGCTGCTGCACATAACCGCTCAGCGTGACTACGAGCTTCACTCTCTTGACTTCAGCACAGCTTTCCTGCAGGGCAGCCTGCACGAGGAGATCTGGCTGCGCCGCCCACCTGGCTTCACTGGGTCGTTTCCTCCTGGTACCCAGTGGAGCCTCCGGCGGCCAGCCTACGGTCTCCGCCAGGCGCCCCGTGAGTGGCACGACACACTGAGGACTACACTTGCGGCTCTTGGGTTTGCTCCTTCTACAGCCGACCCGTCGCTGTTTCTGCGCACCGACACCTCTTTGCCGCCATTCTACATCCTCGTGTACGTCGACGACTTGGTCTTTGCCACTGCTGACACTGCTGGACTCGCCCACGTGAAGTCTGAGCTGCAGAAGAGACACACGTGCACAGACCTGGGTGAACTGCGCAGCTATCTTGGCTTGCAGATCACCCGGGACAGAGCACAGCACACCATTACCCTGACTCAGTCACACATGGTGCAGCAGGTCCTTCAGCGCTTCGACTTCACGTACTCCTCGCCTCAGGCCACTCCTCTGTCTACTCGCCACTCGCTCTCAGCTCTGCCTTCGGATGAGTCCGTAGAGCCGAGTGGCCCGTACCCAGAGCTTGTTGGCTGCCTCATGTACCTGATGACCTGTACACGACCTGACCTTGCATACCCTCTTAGCATCTTGGCACGCTATGTTGCTCCTGGGAGACACCGACCAGAGCACATGGCTGCAGCGAAGAGGGTGTTGCGCTACTTGTGCAGTACGTCGGGCATGGGGCTAGTGCTTGGAGGGTGACGTCGAGTGGTCCTCACAGGTCACGCAGACGCTTCTTGGGCTGACGACCAGGCTACGCAGCGGTCGTCACAGGGTTACACCTTCAGCCTTGGCTCCGGCTCTGTTTCTTGGCGGTCTACCCGCTCGTCTTCTGTTCTCGGCTCCAGCTGTGAGGCTGAGATCTACGCGGGGGCCATGGCTGCACAGGAGCTACGCTGGCTCACCTACCTGCTGACTGACCTAGGAGAGCCGCCTCGTTCTCCTCCAGTTCTGTACGTAGACAACAAGGCCATGCTGGCCTTGTGTCGGGAGCACAGACTGGAGCACAGAACGAAGCACATTGCTCTTCACTACTTCCTTGCTCGTGAGCTGCAGCAGCGTGGCCAGCTGCGCCTTGCTTACGTGGCCTCTGAGGCCAACACTGCTGATATCTTTACCAAGGCACTTCCGCCTGGTGATCATCAGCGCTTCTGTACGATGCTAGGTCTTGTGCCTAATTGGCCTCACTTGCTCACTTCTTGACCTTGTTTGTACTGTGATCTTTCTATACATGCACTTGCCTGTTTACCTTTATATATGATCTTGCATGTGAACTGGCCTTTTGGCCTTGCTCTTGTGCTCGGATTGTGTGGTGACGTTGTGATCCACCCTGAGCTTGCTTTGCTTTGCTTGACTGGTCTTGTGACCTCTTGTTCTCCCCCACTTTGCCTATGGGGGTGTGTCAAACTTATATGCTATAGTCTGTGTAGGCTGTAGTGGGGTAGACTATATGGGGTACAACATTTCTAGGTTTTCCTACTTGTACCCACCTGCTTGCTAGTTCATTCATTCCTCATTCTTCACATGCGCGGGGCAGCGCGACGTAGGGTAGTGGGGTAACGCGGTAACTGCAGTCGGGGGCTAAGTGTGGTGGGCCCGAAAGAAAAACGGTCCTACGGACCTACTGCTTTGAAACCATGTCAAGATAACAAGCAGGAATGATTGCATTGAATGAAATGTGGGTACAAGTACTAACCCTAACTTCGGGTTGTACCCCATATGGGCTACCCCACTATAGGCTACACAGAACTAACACATATATAGTTTGACACCAACTTGTGCGACGTTGCGATGCTTACGACATGCTGACGTGTCAAACCCAACCCAATCACATTTAATACGATGATGACGACGCTGTACAAAAATGAAGCGTGCGACGACTTGTTCGAACCTTGGAAGTGGGTTAATTTTAAGTGCCCAAGCTATTCTTACAAGGCTTCGCGCCAAAGCCACGAGTTCGACTAAAGGGTGTTCGAATAACAACAATTATGACAATTCGATTTTAAAGTTAGATTTCCACAATTTAGAGGACTAGTGCACACGCCCTTACTTCAGAGCTCCCTGCCCAGCGAGGGTTACTCTTGTTCTCGTTTGAAGGATGTTATGTAACACTATATATAACTACTCTTCAATGTTGACTTCCACACTCTTTCATAACATTCTGACATGATTATAGAAGTTACACGCCCTGACAGCCTTGATAACGCAACGCTCGCAAACGGAACAGCGTGCATTTTAGGGTTAGCGACTTGTATTTCGAGGAGATTCCGACAATCACAACTGTCGCCATAGGCGCCGTGTCCGTTGATGGTCACGCAGAAGTTATTCGCCCTTAATTTACGGTATAATCAGTGACTAGTTCCCTGTTAGCGAGCCTGCGTAGTCTTGATGCGTCCGTAGTCGTCGCGAATCCAGCGTAGTCGATGCTCCAGATGTGGACAGGAGCGGATTCCACTTTGCCGCTGCACCAGTGCGCCGCTTCATGTGCCCACAAGTGATGGTCTCTCAGTTGCGTGGTCGTCTGATTCGAGGTCGTGTCCAGCATGCCGCGTTGCCAACCACAAGTGCTGGGAATGGGAGGCGCCGGCCGCGTCTCTATGATATCAACCTGCAAGGCCCTGCACGGGCGAAAAAAGGTAGACACGCCTCACTATGGCGCCGCCAGTGGAAGAGCTCACACGAGCAGAGAGAGATGGGCATGTTGTTGACGATGGCGCGGCGTGGCAGGCGTGCTGGCTGCAACCTCGCTGCGTTGCGGCACTGTCATGCTCTGCCACCGGTAAGGAGAGACTGGCATAACCGTTGTTGAAGGTCACAGTTAAGACTGGGCTCAATCGTACCCTAAGGCCCTATTCAGCGGAGAAGCCTAAATCCTTCCTACAATGGAGCTTTCCTTATCGCAAACGAGACAGAGTCGGTGCCTGTCAGTGTCAGAGAGCAGCACCTGAGGTCCAGGATGCAATGTGATTACAATGCGATTGTCACATGCCATAGCAATCTCTGCGACTACATTTGCGAATGCCTAGCTGGCTACTTGCCTATCCCATTCTCATTCATGCAAAGCAAAGTCAACCCTCCTTCCATTCCCTGGTGCAGGGAAAGGTCATCTACTGGCTTCCTGCCATGCACACACACGCCCTCACAGGCTACTGCTGATTCTGCTGCCACTGCTGTGCATGTCTGGGGAGCCATCTGCGCAGGTTATCGAGTCCTCGTAACGTACGTACGGCGGCTGTGAGACTGGTGGGTTGGTCTAGACATGAGCATTCTGGAAATCAAGATTTTCGTTTGGCTTGACACGGTCGAGCTTCGCCTTCAGTTGTATATATTCGAGTCAAGTTTTGTTTTTAGTCGACCCTGCCTTTTTGAGGCAAAGATTGAATCTACCTGATTCGAGTTGAGTGACGACTCGTAACACCCCCATCGCCTTCCCACCCCCCGTCCTCCCCCTTTCCCCCTAAGTTGCAATATACGCTTATAGCGTATATACGCTTATCGTATATACGCTAGCGTATGCACGCTATCCGCTTGGGGGTCGACTTTGGAATACGTTTTTCCGGGCAGGGAAAAAACTTTCCCGGGCAGGGCAAAAAAAACCACTTGGGGATTTTTTGGGGGGGGGGAGGGGTGAGGCATTTTGGGGGTTTTGCAACACAGTTTTTTTTTCCCCATAATAAGATTACGACACCATACACACACACATGTCACTAATACTCTCCTGCCACCCTAGTTCTAAGCGTACTCGTCCTCCAGGACGTCATCCTCGCCTTCCTCCTCCTCCACCTCCGTCTCATCCAACCCGTTGTACCCCTCGGGAATAGGAGGCTCGTCCCCAATCCCTGGCAAAACCTTCGGCATTACATCTGCGCGTGAGTGCCAGTTGCGCACAACATTCCAGTTGTGCGCAACAAAAACCAGGTCCTGGCACTTTGCAGATCCGAGGCGGTTCCGGCGGGCTGTGTGGACTGCATCCCAAGTTCCCCACCCACGCTCACAAGGGGATGCCGATACAGGCTGAGATAGCACCCTCACGGCGAAGCGCATCAGGTGAGGTGCATCTGTGCCGTTCCACTGCCACCACTTCACCATGCTGTACTTACCCGCCTTCACCTTCTCCCTCTGTGCAAGCGCCTCCGGCATCCCAAAACTGCCTTTCATGTCCAAGAAAGCCCTCAGCCCGTCACCCAAGGCAAGCAAGTAATCTGGACCCTCATCCCTCCCCTTCCCGTCGTGGCCGATGAGGAACTCCACGTGCTGGTTGATTAACGCCTTGAAAACCCGGGTGCATTCGGCGTCGCTGCCAAAGATATCCTCCTCCTGGTTGGCGGGGTTGAGGATTCGGCCAGCAACGTGCATGGCGCAGGCGAGGTTGTTATCCCAGCGGTCCTTGATGATGCTGCGGATCTTTTCCTTGTCCGCGCTACTCAGCTGCTGCTCATCCTCGTCCAGGATGTTGTTGACATCCTCGGTAAGCTGCAGCATTACATCGTAGAGCCGGCCCATCATCCCATTGGCATCTGCGTCAGTCTGCCGCATCGCCTTGTAGGGCAGTTGCATCAGCTTGCAGAAGAATTCTGCCGTCCGCCACCATGCGTCATCGAGGACCCGTGCAGCAAAGGCCTCGGCAGTTTCCTTCCGCGACCCCGAGGCCCACTCCTTCCACCTGTCGGAAAGCACCATCGCGTTGAGGGTGCTACGCAACTGACAAAGGCGGGACACAGCAATGTAATGTGTCCCGAACCGTGTTCCCGCTGGCTTCAGCGGCTGCAGCACCTTCCCCTCCACCAACTCCTTGGTCCTCAGGTAAGCGCGCGTCCAATGATGGTTGCGAACGAACGAACTCATCTCCCCAGTCCGATCCACCACCCCTTTTGCCCACCCCATCTTTCCCACGTCCTCCAGGAGGAGATCCATCACATGCGTGGCACAAGGGACCTGCTGAATGTGGGGCCACTTGGCAATCAGCTCCTGGACAGCCACGGCATAGTTCGACCCCCCATCCATACAAAACGCGACGACATTTTCTGGTCCTACCTCCTCCACCACCGGCTGCAGAATCCCCGCTATGTATCCCCCCGTCTTTCGCTCCATACCGCAGTCGATCGCCTCCCTGAAGACGGCGCCGGAGTCGTTGATCAGAAGCACGTTCGCTTGCGCCCTCCCACATTTGTCCGTCATCATGTCGGACGCAATTGTTACCCCCGTCTTCTTCCAGCTCGATTTAATCCCCACCAGCCCCTGCTCAATCCCTTTGCGGACAGCGACCAGTCCAGCCCCGCCAATGAAAGTCCTCCTGGGGGTGACGTAGCCGTTGCCGGCGCGGTTGACGAGCAGCATGGCGTTGATGAACAGCGGGTGGTCCATGGTGACCTCCGGGATTCTGCAGGCCGCAAACATCAGCGCAAGGCCCTCGTGAGCATCCCGCTTAGCCGCAGCGGCATCTCCCTCCAAGTAGTCGGTTATGCGCCGCTTCCCTCCACCAGCCTGTACTGCCGCAACTGCAGCAGATGTTGCTCGGCGCTTTTCCTCGATTGCGGCAGCCATCTTTTCGTATTTGGTGCGCATCTCGTTGCGTACGTCTTGCGGTGCCTCCTTGCAAAGCGTCACCTCGCGACGCTTCATTCCCTTCCACGAGCTCAGGTGCTGCGCGCAACGAATGGCTGCACCGGTGAAAACATTGAAGCAGTACTTACACTCGTACTGCTGTGCTTTGCCTTCTTCCCGCACAATGAGGCTGAAATGTTTGAAGACAGCGTGTTCCGGCATGTCAGGAAGGTAATCCCTACCCTCAGGTCGAACAATCCGAGAACTCTGCACTGTCTGAACGGATGGCGGTGTGCATGGCGGGCTAGACATTACGAAAGAGACGGGGAACTGATGAATTGCGTAGTTGCTTGCAACCCACTAAGTAGCACAACGAGAGAAGGGAACATTGGGACATTTGGTTGGAGTGAGTAGATGGGAGGGGATTCAATGCGGTAACAAACAGAGCGCACAAAGTGTGTACGTGGAAACGCGACTTGACAAATTGACACAACCAATCTCGACTACGTGGGTTGAACCCACGTCCACGATTGGACAAGTCACGTATGCGCAATTCGCGTTCTGCAAAAAGCCACGTCCACAATTGGACAAGTCACGTTCGTGCAATTCGCCTTCGGCAAAACGCACGTCGTGAAATTCCGCATCTTTCCGTATGTTCGATTTTTTTTCCGCCGGCTGCCCCAAAACAAATTTGCCGAGCGTATAGCGGATTCGCTTGCGTATAGCGTGTTGCGTGTATACGCAAGCGGATATCCGCTAAACGCAAACAGGCCTGAGCGTTTATTGCAACTTAGCTTTCCCCCCTCTTCCCTCCCCATCCCCCCCTCCCTTCCCCACCCTCCCCCCTCCCTCCCCTTTCCCCTCCCCTTCCCTCTCCACCCCTCCCTCCTCAGAGCTGGGCCTGCCACTGAAGTGCCAGGTTTGCACGGATCTGGCCGCAAATTGTCAGATCCGAGCGAATTCGTTGGCGAAAATTCACATCAGTATGCTTGAACTTGTTGTGGGAGCGAAAAAATGCTCGCGAGAGATGACGAGTGTGAGTCAATTTTTCTAAATCTCGATTCGACTCGACTTGGCTGAGTAGAAAAAAACTATGCAGGCTCGTGACCCGTTTTTCCGTGAGTACAGAGAACGAGTCTATATCTTACTTGACTTCGTCTGTACATGTCTTGGTGGTCTGTCAGCAGCGTGATGCGATGGCAGCCTGCTGTGCTGTGTCATGGCAGGGAGGGACAAGCCATGCTGTGAGGTATGGTTGTGGACACCGCCACCTTTAATGAGGATTTGAGCTTCCTATCTGTCCCACCAACACGGCTCCCATCCTTGTGGTGTCCACGCTACTTTTATTGCGTCCTCGCTCGCACCAGGTCAACTTGCTGTTTTGTGTACTATTTTCCATCTGCTCGCATGCTTCTCACTGCACTCTTCACGCCAACAGATGTTGTGTTGAGAGCCCTTAAGGCCGAGTGGGGCTCTTTCTATGGAAGCGACACATGGGAGGCTGGGTCTTGCACCTTGATGCAAGGCGTTACCTGCAACAAGGATGGCTGCCTTACGTCTTTGTAAGCACTCATTATATGAGCTGCTGTAGCCTGACCATTCTGTTCCTGTGTCTTGGCACCACAGACAGATGCAAGCACGGACCATTACATCACGTCACTGCGCTCTGCAATATTAGAACTCCCCAGGCATGCATGCCAATTCCTATGAGTTGAGCCTGTACATTGAGTTAGAAGGGTCTGAGCCGAGCCAGGCTTGCCTTATGCTGGACTCTATAACATGCTAGTCGAGTCATGTTGGGCTATGCTGAATGGTCAACCGCTAGCGCCTAGATGCCAGGCGCTACATTTCATAGCTCGGTAACTTGAGTTGGGCTTGACTTGGGCTTGAGCCAAAACGACCTGGCTCTCGAGCCAGGCTTGACTCGGTGTATCCGTCCGTCGAGGTAAGGTATGCAATGACGAGCCACGGCACGATAATGGCGAAACCAGTCTATTTATTGAGTCTATTCAGGCCCGGCTCAACGTGCTTGGTTTCGGCGAGTCGAGCAAGCTGTGTCGACGCTTTTTGTCATCTGAAGCCAATACTCGCCACCATTACTCGAATCGAGCCAATAATCAAAGCGAGAAAGCTTAGACCTTACTAAAAGTGACATTAAGCCGGACAAGTGCCGCACCAACTCGCCTCGTTGCTCATCTCTACACAGAGTCCCATTTCGTACGCTGGAAACTCTAATCATGCTGCTGCTTCATTGTGTGTGGTGGCATTAGGAGTGTCATTCAACAAACTCTTTCGAAGCCGATCCCTTCCTGCATAAGCGCCCTGACCTGCCTTCAGTCGTTGTAAGACTACTACCACGAACTGCCTGCCACGCTATCAGCCATTCAAGCTCGTTGCCTTGCCATTTCGCATAGTGAACTTACTATTGTAAGCAGTCGGTTTTCATGATCCAAGCATCACTGGAGTTCTGCCTCTGTTCTGACTGCTGCAACTGTGCTGTTGCATAGCCTTGCCCACGTCTATGTATGCGCGTCTGCCTCTGCCGTCACTTGCACTTGTGATTGCGTTTTTGCTTGTGCATCTGCCTTATTGTTGTGCGTCTGCCTGTGGCTGTGTGTGCCATCGGTGGTGCCTAACCCAATGCCTGTGCTGTTCCTGTGCCTGTGCTTCAGTCCGTGAGCCTATCCGTGTTCATCCTGCATGCAGCACTCTGGTTGACTGCCAATTGACGGGGTCTATTCCATCCTCCCTCTTCACCCTACATACCCTCACCAAGCTGTAAGTCACACTATACCATAGCGGATGGATCATGTGCTGGACGGTAGCTGTGCAAGGATGATTGTAAGAACCTAGTCAACAGACATCTAGAATCATTGTTTGGTTGTGAAAACAAAAGGGTGTACTCACCCAAGCTCTTAACCGATAGCATACTGAACATTTTGTAGTTGTTTTTTCCAGCTTCCTGGTGAACCCACATTTTTAGATACGAGCTAAAGCTGAACCCCAGTATTCGAACCAAGGTGAACCGTCTTCTCTATAAACGAAAGTGGTCCACTTGATTTGAACCGGAACCGGGGGGAGGCTTGGGAGGGGCGGGCGGAGAAATGGGGGTTCAGGTTTGCCTAATGTGGTCGAGCGTTTTCCAGTTTCGGGTCTAAACGTATGCAATTTGACCTGAACCCGTTTGGGTTTGGTTCGGTAAAACCACTTCGTCTGGACATTATCGCAAAAATCCAGACACATACAGATCTGGGTGCTAAATTCCAGATTTACGCAAATGTGAGCAACATTTCCAGATCCCACAGAGTTACTAAAAGGTCTGCATGGTCCTGGCAACAGAAGTCGCAAAAAATCTTGCACCAAAGGCCCTTATTGTCCAGGCCAGGTTTCAGTGCCAATTCTTTGTCGACTAGACGCGAACCAAGACCGTGTCGGATTGATACAAAGTCGAATCTAATTGAACCGTTACGTGCAGGTTTGAGTAAAGCATTTCGTGTTGAACAGAGAAGTAAATTGGTTTGAGTCGTACGCATTTGGCTCGTACTTCAGCTCCATTCTCCACCTTCCGAACCTCTGTTTCGAATGTCTTGCGTGCCGGTGTGCTCGATGTATGGCGTGCTCATTGTGCCCCCCTTTTTTTATGTATGTATGTATTTGTATATTTTATTTGTGCTTCAGGGAGCTTGATGGCAATGATCTCTCTGGCTCTATCTCTGCCAGTATCAGCAAATTGACCAACCTTGAATACTTGTGAGTATCCAAGTTCCAACAGTTTGTCTCAAGTTGTTGTACATCTTAGAGTATGTAGGCTTAGAGTTATTCATCAAAGGTTATAAGAAACTTAGGCTATATAGAGGAAGTGTACATGCATGTTTGAGACTCAAACCATAGTCAACCCCCTCACGTGAAATGGATTAACCTACTCTCGCACATGGGTGGCGGGGGGCAGATGCTTGCTTGCAGTGTCATGTCTCATGCAGATGCAGCCCACGAGTTCGGATGGCAACCTGGCAGCAAAAGTGGTTGATCGTTACTTTTTTTTTCTACAGCTTCCCGCTTTGATTGATAGTGGTCAGACGGATAGGAATTTTGGGAGTTTCGTAATATCTACCCCAATCTTTGCTTTGCAATCGCCTGTGGTGCCTGCAGCTCAATTCAGGGAAATATGCTGGATGGCTCAATGCCTGTGGGAATGTCATGCTTGAGGAAGCTCAATCTCCTGTACGTTGTCTACTGGTGCATTGCATTGGGAACATTTGCTCCACTTATGCATACACTGCTCCTTGCAAGGCCATCCTTTTATAGGCGCTTCTTATTAAGCAAAAATAATGGACTCAAACATGTTCGCCATGGACGTTTGTTAAAATCGTATATTTCTGATATTTTTGAAGCGATGTTTTCAGTCATGTACAATACGTAAATTGAGCATCCTCAGTTCGTGTTGAACATATTTTCCGCAAATGAATGCTCAGTGTTTGACCCTTGAAGTCAAACATGCTCGACTCAAATATGTTTGGGATCAGTTCGATCCCTTTGAATTGGGCATGGGAACCTTCAAGGTATGGCAGAATGGGCTTACATGCTGGTCAAAGTCCTAAAAGAAGATGTTCACGTACGATCCGATTGAGTCGCCTTTGCGACCCGAGTCACGCCTGCGTGGATTCGGCTGTCTGCATGGTCTATTTGAAACTTAAATCAATTCAAACTGGCAATGCTCTGCACAGCTCAAATTTCGAATATTAAGATGTTTTAGTCACAAGAGATAGAGCACTGACAACCAAAAAATGTTATAGCATTGTTAATCCAACCAATTACATTTGAGTGTGTCTCATACATCTGAAACATTACCAATCAGCAAGCCAAGCTCTACCCCCTTCTATCCCTCCCCCCCAAAAGATGAAATACCACTCTTTGTTCAACCACTCTGAATTGCTCGTTCAACCCCAAGTAGTTTTCTTCTCCCTGCATTGCAAATCCACGGGTGCCTGTCTGTGGCTCCATGCAGGAAACTAAGCCACAACGCCCTCTCAGGGCCTCTTCCCCAGTTCATTTCATCTCTCACCAACCTTTGCACCTTGTACGCACCGCTTCTCAGCATATTGAGGAATTGTGCGTGCGAATCACAGCTTCCTGTGACCCCTTTAACCCTGACACGAAACCCTTGTCCAGTGGTGCTCACTGCTCGCTTAGACTGCATGTTCTAAACTAAAAAGATGCTGCCGCTTGCTTGAGTTGCATCCATTTCATGGTGCATGCATCGGATTGACATATTGCATGCATGATACTGAGCATTTTCCAGCTCTTCATGGTGCTTGCCTCTCTTCTCTTTTGACCTTACGTCCATGTGCTGCATCCATTTCCAATCGGCCATTTAAGGGCTTTGGACTTCAACAGTTTCAGTGGAAACCTGCCCGACTCCCTAGCCCAGCTGCAAGGACTGACATGCTTGTAGGCAGTGCCATTCGCCACAGCAGCAAGACCCACACCACACCTTCTGCTCCCCCTGTGCTGCTATCCTTGGTGCTGGCTCTGCTTCTGGCTGTGTTAGTTTTGCGATCGCCACAAGGCTTCCCACCTTCGTCACAAGGCTGGTACTGTCATTGGCTAACAGACGCTAAAGCATGCGTCAAAGTGTTTATTCTTCGCACTGTCAGGCACATTTGTGCTAGCTGCGAAGCCAGATGAACATGCCTGCATGATATGGCCATGCCATCCATTCTCCATATGGGCGTATGAACTTGATCGGGGTCAATCTACTGCAGGCACCTGGAGTACAACAGGTTTCAGGGCAGCCTCCCATCGTCACTTGGAGCCCTGTCGCAGCTACGCGACCTGTGATTCCAACTCCGCTCGTCACTCATCCTTGAACGAGTCCACCGTACGAGCCAAGCCAAGAAGCTTGCCTTGTTGCTCGTGTATACTCCGCTGCATGGATCTCCCTTGTAATCACGACAATAGACCGGCATCTAAGCATTATGGTGTCTAGTTCAGGTGTCTTCTCTGTGGAAAACGAGAGCCACACCGCACCGCACCGCACCACACTGCCATCCCTCACCCTTGCTCACAGGGTGCTAGGCGGTAATGACTTCTCAGGCTCAATGCCATCTTCGATTGCAAATCTCAAGAATCTACAAATGCTGTGAGGCCTCACACTGTGCTTGCTGAACTCTTTGTCTCTCATGACTGCTTCATGTCGAATGAACTCCTTCCTAGTACATTAGCTCTGCTATCATATTCACAAACCTGGAAAATCTCCATGTTTTGCTGGCAGTGCTAAATTGATCCTCCTGCCCTCTTCCCCCATAATGCTTGCAGTTCCCTTCCAAGCCTGCGCATTCATGGCCTTGTGCCTCTCGCTCTCAGCTCTCTGCAGAAGCTCCAGTACCTGTGAGCAATGCCCTGCTCGTTGTACCACCAACTTGTCAATAAGACTGCTTTCTGTGATTCTCACCACACACATCTGAGCTGGCACCTTAGCATGCACCCACACATCTCCGTTTCCTCCACTTTCAGAACCCTACATGACGATTTGCACCTTGGATTGAACTTCATGACTGTGAGTGGCTGTTTGACTAATAAGAAGCTTGTTAGCGCTGTTACATGCAAACGATGACGGGATCTCAGAAGGGGAACGTCCATCACGCAATGGTAACGCCCACATCCAAACTCATATCGGAATAGCTGCAAATCCTGAAGAAAACGCTTAAGCAACTGTAAGGAACGAAACTGTAAAAAACTTCCCAGAAATTGAAGTAGTACAAGAAACCCCTTAACTCGTAAGAATCCTAATCGCAAACTAGTTTCGGCCAACGGGTTAAACCCGATCAGCCTTCATCAGTGCTTGTCAGATCCACACAAGAAAGAAGGGCTTAGAGCAGCAGCTCGCTAAGTACTAGCCTACTGCCCTCGAGATCTACTTTGTGTCAACCAACTACCCAGATTGTATTTTACAAGCAATCGCCAACTAAGCAATGGGAAACACCCAGGGTGCAGAGTCAGCCTTCGGGAAAGTCTTCAACACACCTGTCATTTTGGTAACCGCGCACGAACCAGTAACTTTTGCAAGTTACGAGAACACTTCCAAGCAGTTATAAACCTCTCCACATAAAATCCGCGAGTACTTAGGCGATTTTTGAGGCGCCTCAAAAAGACCCCCAGCCTGAGACGAGATGTCATCGGAGTAAACACTGTCTTCAAGACCAGGGGGCCGCGGGTGGGGGGAGAGGTGAGTTTAAAAGCTTGGCGTGCAGCGGTTTCCTCCAATAGGAGGTGTCGGTGGCGGAAGAAAACTGTCCGGAAGATGGGCAGGAGGAAATCTCTTGGGTAACCGCGACATCTAAGCCGTTGGAAAAATGCGTGCTTAGAGGTGAGAAAGGACTCAGCAGATGTCGAACGGAGTAAGTACCGCTTCAGTTCTGCCTTGATATACCCAATCTTGCAGTGTCGCGGGTGGAACGAAGAAAACGGGAGATAGAGGTACCGGTTCATAGGTTTCTGAAAAACTTTCAGATCCAGGATACCCTTTTCGGCAAATCTGGGTCCCTTGAAGATGACCATGTCGAGAAAATCTGCCGAAACATCTGAGACATGCCACGTCAGTTTAATGTTGGGGTCGAGCTCGTTGAACACGTTCAGGTAGGCTTCAAGCTCGGTCCGAGATCCTGGCCAAACAATGAGGCCGTCGTCAATGTATCTGACGTGGCAAAGCGGCTGCGTCCCAGTCCATCTCCTCTTCAACACCTCATCCAAACGGCTCATGAACAGCACGGCAAAGCACACTGCTGCAGGAGTTCCCATAGCAGTACCCTGCCTTTGAAGATACAGCTGGCCGTCGAACTCCACATATGAGTTCATCATCACCCACTCCAGCAGGGCAATGATAGGGAGGTAGCTCGGGTGTCTCCCACTCTGTAGAATGCTGCTAACTGCGTCGATGCCTCGTCGTAAGGGAATGCTGGGGTAAAGAGAGGCAACGTCGTAGGTGGCCAGAAGGATCCCTTTCGGGAAGGCGGTTTCTTCCAGCTTCAAAAGCAGCGAGAGGGAATCCCGGAGGTATGTCTGCTGCTGCAAAACCCACGGCCGTAACTCAGCATCTAACCAGCGGCTGACGTTAGAAGTCACCCATGAATGCGAGGCGGCGATCGGTCGCCCCGCGAGCTTCTCCTTGTGCAGCTTCGGTAAGATGTAGAAGGCTGCGGGCTTCCATCCTCCAGGTGGTTTGTCAAAGAAATACTTCCAAAGCGTTTCGGGAAAAGCAGGGCCCCATACGCTATGCAAGTCACGCAGCTTCCGCTCAACGTCGACGGTAGGATCATGTTGGACAGGAGTGTAGGTGTTGCTGTCGCCAAGATGCTTCATGCACAACCGTACATAATGGTCCCTATCCATGACTGTAATCCCAACGTTCTTATCGGCGGGTTTCACAACTACGTCTCGATCTGCAGCGATGGAACGCAAGGCCCTTCTGACACCTAACGAGATGTTTCGGCGGCGGTCAGGCCTTGTTGTCTTCAACAGGACAGACAGGTCCGAGGACGAGTCTTTGAAGACCTGCTCCGGAATGATGATCCGATCAGGAAGCCAACTCGGGTTCCGAACTCTAAAGCGCGATTCCCTCGTAGAACTGCCTGCATCCTTGAAGAAGAAATGTAACGAGATCTGTCGGAAGAGCTGATCTAACTCGACTCCAGCAGAGAGGGAAACGGTAGGCGTGGGTATGAACTTCAAACCCAACCCCAGTGCCTTTTTCTCATCCGGGGACAAGATCTTGGCGCTGAGGTTGTGAACTCCGCGGTTACGGACGCGTAGCGCAATCTGCCGTGGCGTCAGCCGTCCAAACCAGCGGAGAGCCAGCTCGTGGCTGGTTAGTTCTTGCGCGGCCCTTTGCCGGGGCCGCCTCCACCGTTTTTTGGTCCCTTGGCCGTGACTCCCTTGTCTTGGCCTCCCGCCTGCTTGTCTTTGTCAGTGCCGGAATTCTGCTTCTGTTTCTTTTTATTTCCCCCGCGCTTCCTCCTTGGCTTGAGTCCAGTGGTTGCGGCAGACGCGCCTTCCGCAGGTGAAGGCTGATTCTTCTGCTTCCCCGCAGGATTCTTCGGCTTCGGATCAGCAGCAGGGGCCTGCATCGGGTCCTGTCCCTTAAGGGAGAGATTCTTCAGCAGCTTCTTCGATAGACTGACTTCAAGCTTTGCTGTAATTTCCTTGCGCAGCTTGTCCTCAATCCTCTTTGCATGCTTAGCGAGAATCTCTTCCAACGCAGGTTCGAGTTCCATCTCCTGCACTTCCTCGGACGCAGCAGCCTTCTTCAAATCCTCGTCAGCCTGTCGTCGCTGTCGATCCAACTCTCGGATGGTAAGTTCATCCTTGGCGGTGGCGATGTCGGCCTGGGCCTTCACGATACAGCGTCCCTTCATAAGCCGAAACTTCTCCTTGGCGGCGTCTGAAACCACCAAATCGGGATCCGCGCTTAGGCCCTTTATGTAGTCCTCCATCCGCGTCGCCAGAGTGGTGACACGCGTGCCGGCTGCCTTCTGAAATTCCTCAACCTCTAAAGCTTTGGAGGCGATAAACTCTGTCTGCAGTCGTTTCTGATTCTCCAAATGGATCTCAGCAACAGCCGCTGTGGATTTCTCCTTAACAGAGTCAATAGTAGTCTGGAACTCGACCGCTTTCGTACGGATGCTGTGCAGAATCGTGCCTTGGCGATCGAGCTCCTTCATCTTCTTAAGCTTGCTTTTCGCCTTCAGCCATTTCTTGAAATCGTCGCGGAAATCCTTAACAGCTTCAGAAACCCAGCCACGGAAAGGTTCCTGGATTGGAGAATCTTCAGCCGGATCCGCCATGTTGTCGGGACGACTTCCAGAAGGTCCAGCGGGAGGAATCACAGGTTGCTCGTTACGCAAAAGCGGCTCGTGGGTCAACGCCAATTGTGGAAAACGATTGCCGGTCTGTGGCTGCCCGGGGGCTTTCTTGCCAGAGCGCGACTTGTTACCACTACCACGAGCTCTCTTAGACGAACTGCGTACTTCAGGTTCGGCGTCTTCCGCTACCAGTGGAGACCATTCAAAGTCGTCAGAATCCAAACTCATACCGGAATAGCTGCAAATCCTGAAGAAAACGCTTAAGCAACTGTAAGGAACGAAACTGTAAAAAACTTCCCAGAAATTGAAGTAGTACAAGAAACCCCTTAACTCGTAAGAATCCTAATCGCAAACTAGTTTCGGCCAACGGGTTAAACCCGATCAGCCTTCATCAGTGCTTGTCAGATCCACACAAGAAAGAAGGGCTTAGAGCAGCAGCTCGCTAAGTACTAGCCTACTGCCCTCGAGATCTACTTTGTGTCAACCAACTACCCAGATTGTATTTTACAAGCAATCGCCAACTAAGCAATGGGAAACACCCAGGGTGCAGAGTCAGCCTTCGGGAAAGTCTTCAACACACCTGTCATTTTGGTAACCGCGCACGAACCAGTAACTTTTGCAAGTTACGAGAACACTTCCAAGCAGTTATAAACCTCTCCACATAAAATCCGCGAGTACTTAGGCGATTTTTGAGGCGCCTCAAAAAGGGATCTCAGAAGGGGAACGTCCATCACGCAATGGTAACGCCCACATAGGGTTTGGTTCAAAAAGGAACGCCCAAAGAGGACCTTCAAAGAACCAGCAGAGAGGGGGTCATTGCACAAATGTATTGGTGGAGGGGAAAACATAACACATTTCCGTTCATGCTGAAAGATCTCTCTAATTGCATGCATGCATGTGTGGTGCAGGGATCTCACTTCCATGTTGCTGTCAGGACCCTTGGCTCCCATCGTGATTCCCATGACAAGCCTCAAGGAGCTGTAAGAGGGAAACGGTGAAGCTCATGGGGTTGCATGATCATCATTTCCGCATCCTCTCCACCTACACATTGCCCTCTTCTTTCGCCTTTCTATAACTTCTTCCCGTCATTGCTGTTTGTGCATTCAACAATCCTATTCGTATTCAGGTTGGTGGGCTACAACCAGTTCACAGGAGATGTGCCCATCCCAGCGTCCAAGGCCCTCACACTTGTTGACGTTCAAGGCAACTACTTCTCGTCTGCCCCCATCCGCCCTAAGAACTGTTCTGCTACCAGCCTCATGCTCTACGATAACTGTCTGCGCACCACCCTTGTGCGGGGTGAACCATCCGCAGAGGAGCAATGCAAGCTGTGCAGCATTCTGTGGGGTGGGGCAGGGCGGGGTGCTGTGCAGTGGGCATGGGTACTGCTTCAGGAATGACAGCAGCAGCATGGGGGAGTGTGTGTGCGAAGCGCACTACTCCACTCGCAATGACCCCCACACGTGCACATACACTGGTAAGCAACAGGATTTTCCAGTTTATGTAAAACCATTGACAGAACATGCTTGCAATGCAACTCGTCAATCTAGCGAAAAACCATGCTGCTTATATCCAACATCTCTTCCCTCCTCCCCCCCCGCCCCCCCCCCTTCACCAGTTGACCCCGTGCTGGCCTCCTCTGCCGCCACCCCCATGGTGCTGAGTGGCTCGGCGCTGACCTCTGCTGATGGCGCCCTGCTGCTGACCCCCAAGGCCAACGCCACCTGGGGCACGGCCTTCACAGTTGCGCCTCTCCCCCTCTTCTCCTACTTCAACACCAAGGCCACATGCGGTTACCAGCTCGCCTTCAACGTATCTCTTGCCTTCTCTCTCGACCCGGAAGCGGAGGCTGGCGGGGATGGGCTCGTGTTTGTCGTTGCTGCGGCGCTGCCAGACCGGCTGGGAGGGGTTGGGAAGCGGAGTGTGGCGGTGGAGTTTGACTCGGTGCTGAGTGTGAAGCACAGCGACCCCAACGACAACCACGTGGGCGTCAATGTGGGCGGCTCACCTGTGTCCCTCACCTCTGCCACGGCCCCTCTCATCCTCAACGACGCCCACACCAAGCACGCCTGGATCCACTACGACCCCACCAGCGGCGGCACCCTCCGAGTCTTCCTCTCCTCCGACCCCCAGCAGCCTCTCAACCCCATCTTGCGCGCTCGAGTGTCGCTCTGCTCCATCCTGCAGCCCAAGGCGTCCAGTGCTGCATTCTACGTCGGCTTCACAGCCTCGTCCACCACCGGCCCACAAGCACACTCTGTCCTCAACTGGACCTTCACTGCAGGTGTGTGCCTCTCAGGTAAGCCTTAGCAAGTCAAGTGAAACTGTCGGTCATTGTCGAACCAAATCTGTCTGACTCAGCTCGTAATGCCGTTGCTCGGCACCGGTTGAGGGTCGACGTTTGTAGTCGAACTGACGACTGTTGCTCGACTTACACCTTCGTGAATGCCAGAAGAATGTAGACATCACATCATAACGAGATGAACCAATCCGGGGATGGCTCGATTTGTTTTCTTGAGCGAAGTCAAGTCCAAGCAAGACGAGCCAACCTGCGCTGGGATCTGGCTCATGGCTTGGGATTTGTGGGCGAGTTGATTGATAGCTGCAGGTACGTGCCTCACAGGCAAGCCAACCAGCCAAGCTCGATGAGTCGGCTCAGTCCGAGCCAAGCGACAAGCGAGACGAGCCGAGTCACGGCTCGTCAATGTGTGTAAACTTAGAATCATGTGAAGGGGTAAACGGAGGGTTATGGATGATTTAATGAGTGGAGTAAGTTTGTGACTCGTTGGCTTGAAGCCAGCGGCCCAATTGCAAGGCGCGCAGGTAATATTGACGTCGAGTGTACAGCTCAATTTCGCAAAGAGGGTTTGAAATGATGCAAAGAACGTAAATAAGCACCAAACTTGAAAGAAACGGTCTTGCACTTTGGGAACTTTGAGGGGAACTACTGGGAAGAACGTGGACGGTGGACTAGCTCAGTGGCGACAAAGAAAAGCGATGTTTATGCGAGTCAAATGACCACGAACCCCTTGTAGCAAAACGACCCAACAAAACTCACTGTCTAGATAAGCAAGCCTGTGCAACTTGAGCTGTGAGATTGAAAGACTTGAGATTGCTGGATTGGCTCACCAATCGACAAGCAGAGCCATGAGCCAAGTCCCCGCCTCGGACTTTGCTCAAGCCCAGTCCTGCTCCATGTGTTGCTTGTATGCAGCCATTCATGGCTCTACACCATATCAATGCACTTCTGCCACTCCCTCCGTGCCACTCCGTCGTTCTGGTTGGCTGTTGTGGGTGCAGAAGTTCCGCTCAACCCGCATTTTGACCCTTCGGGTGAGTATGCGTGGCTTTTTTTTTCACACCATATGTGTTAGTCCATTCCTATCACTGAGTTCATCCCTCAACAGTTAACACTGTTTTTTTCCTCCCAACTCCCAAAACCATTGCTCGTTCCCACCAGACCTGGCGTTGGGGTTTGTGTTGGACGAGGACTCCTTCTCATCGCAGGGCTTCAACGCTGCCTTCCACTACGCCAGTGCGGGCTTCGACCCCGCGCAGGACAACAGCCCGGCGTGGACTGTCAAGTCCTACAGCACCTGGGTCTTGCCTGAATCCGCATGGCCTGTCAAGAACCAACAAGGCTGCGGTGAGCAGTATTGCAGAAGGGCATGAACGATCAGATAAGTGCAAGATACGGCTTGGAGTTAAGACTTGATGCATTGGCAGGGGGGGGTTCTTGAGATGAGAGGAGTGAATGGGCCACGGAAACAACATGCAGCCATGCATGGAATGACATCAGTGATCATGCACTGTGTCGTTCCCATCCCACGTCCCCAGAACACTGGCACGCGGACCTGACAGTAGGGAAATTGGTTGAAAATTTTTGCTTGTGCCAGCGTGAGTAAATCATAGGCAAAAATTCCGGCTTGTGCTTATCTGGAAATCGGAATTTTCGCCTATGATTTACTCACCCTGGCACAAACAAACATTTCCAACCAATTCGTCAGTCCTCACCAGTCCTTACCGCACTGAATCTACAATTCCCAACACCCCCCCCTTCCCACTCTTTACATACACATCTCTCGACATTGAGCCTCTGCACATAGCCGACTATTACTTGCATAGTATCTAGGATGTCTGAGCTGAAGGTTAGAAAGTAGGTTGCGGGGATGGTGTCGAGGGGAAAAAAGTCCCCTCGACATCGACTTTAGGGTTTTTTCTAATTTCGAAACCGGGTTAGGTCAAAGCCCGACCCGGTTACCCTGTTCTTGACCCGATTCCGGGCCGAGTCGAAGTCGGCCCGAAACCCGACCCGACCCGACCCGACCCGAAAACATCGAGTCAGGACGGACTGATTTGACCCGCCCGGGCCAGGACATTGAAAGTCCTGACCCGACCTTGGAAAAATTGCGGGTCGGGTCGGGCCGGCCTGACCCGAACGGGCCATTTGATCATGCCTTGGAGTGAGTGAGGGCATGTGACTTCGCTTACTTCGCTGTGTCCCACCCTGCCGTAATTGCCTTGCAAATGTTCCAGAAGTTATCCTGACACCAAATTGCTAGCAATCACCAAACTTTTTACCCTTACACTATGATCACACACGAGTTCATGACTCCCATTGCCATGCGTCCCTTTTCATGCCATACAGGTGATTGCTGGGCGTATGCGGCGGTAGCAGCGGTAGAGGCAGCCTACAGGATCGCGAGCAACTGGGCGCAGCCCCCCGTACTGTCGGTGGAGCATCTGCGCCTCGCCCTCTCCTCCAACTGCGACGGTGGCTCGCCCACCAAGGCGCTGCAGTTCCTCCTCAACGCTACCGCCCAGGGAAAGGGCCTGGTAGATGATGCAGTTTATTCCCAAGGGCCAGCTCTTAAAGGAAGATCGCAAGTGAGCTTTCTCTGATGAAGGTGTTACGTATTGTTCTTTAGGTGTTGTTTCTTGTAACTATTGTTAGCGGGTCATCATTGCAGGGTTATTGTTAATCGTCTTTTGCCCCCCATCTTTGTCTTCACCCATACTCCTCCTTCCTGCCTACAGGCGAGCACCAAGTACTATGGCATCCGAGGCATCGAGCGCACGGGGTTCTACGGGTGGTTTGGGCTCATGCTGGCAGTGCAGCGCCAGCCTGACATTGTGCACATCGAGGCGTCCGCACCCTCCTTCCAAGACTACGATGGGGTAAGGCACCCTCCCTCCAAAACTACAATATGGTAAGTGTAGAGATGGGCATACGACCTGGTTTTGTCGGGTAACTTCTGTGCATGTGCACACCTACCAAGTAGGTGCAGGTAGACGGTCGCGCCGCCAGGCACATTGCGCAGGTGCCATGTAGAGCGCGTGTCGACGTGTTTGCTAACCGTGCACCGTCGAGTACGTGATGCATCTCCGCAGATTGACTTCGCGGAAACCTCATGGGCGACATTCGCCCACTCGTCGAGTTTCGCAGTCGAGCGACTTGCGTCGACCAGCTCGACGATGCTCCGTCAAACAGCGTTCGCCGAGACGAGCTCGTCGAGCAGAGCCCGTCGACCAACACTCCTCGACGAGCCTCGTCGACCAGCATCCTCTACGGGCTCGTCGACCGCATCCTCTGCCGGCGATGTCGACCGCATCCTCTGCCGACGATGCTCGACCAAATTCCCCGCAGAACCTTGTTGACCAGACAACCTCGTCGACCCGCTTGCCTAAGTCGGCGTTGAGTTTTGCGGGCAGTCAGCGTTGACTTCTGCGGGCGGTCGACGTGGTCTTCTGCGCGCGGTCGAGGTCGATTTCTGCGCGTGGTCGACATCGACTTCTGCGCGCGGTCGACGTCGACTTTTGTGCGCAGTCGGCTGCACCTCCCGCGCATCCGACTGTGAAGTTGGCTTCGCCCTAGCGAGGGCGGGGCCATTTCCCGTCAACACTCCCCTGCAGTGCTCGCGCTTGGGCACCCTACACACTAGGTCTACCCAGAAGGGATAGAGGAGAACTCTGTTTGCGTGCACCCAACATATAGCATGCAGGTCACCGCACCAGCCATGCAGAAGGGCATGGCGCCTACTGCTGCATGCCGTCGTCATCGTCGCCTACGTCGGCCAGTCGCACTTGGCCGATCGCGACGGAGCACCGGTTGAAGGCCGGAAGTGCAGCGCCTTCGTCAGAAAGTCGGCCAGCTGCTCGGTGGTCGGGATGTATTGCAGAGCGACCTTCCCGCGCTTCACCATCTCCTGCAGCCAGGCGTAGCGTCGCTCCATGTGCTTGAGGTTGCCCTCGAGTTCCAAGCTCTCTACGATCGTGATGGCCGGCTGGTTGTCCACATGCAGCACGGTCGGCTTCCCAGCGTTGAGCAGCTGGAACTCGGCGAGGAGGAAGCGTTGTCGGCGTGCCTCCTTGCCGGCTTTGGTGGCCGCGACGTAATCAAACTCAGTCGACGAGAGCGTTTTGCACTTGATGCGCTGACTCGCTCAGAAGACGGCGGCCTCGCCGAAGACGAACACGTAGCCTTTCGTGCTGCTGCGGTTCTACTCGTCGCCAGCGCCGTTGGCGTCTGCATAGCCGACCAGACACAGCGGCCGGTCCGCCGTCGAACTCCAGGGCGGCGTCACGGGTGTCGGCGAGATAGTGTAGGCAGCGATCAACCTCGCGCCACTGATTGTCGCTCCGCATTGCCAGGCCGCTCTCCAGCTTGCTGCACGTGAAGGCAATGCGGTGCCTCGTCGTGGTTGCCCCGTACTGCAACGAGCCGACCTTCTGCCGGTATTCCTCCTCTTCGCGCGACTGAGCCTCCTCGTCGTCAAACGTCAGTCCTATGTAGGCGTCTACGGAGAGCGGCGTCTTCGGCACTCGACCGGTCTGCTCCTCATCGATGAACTGCCGACGCAGCTTGTTGATCAGGCCTGCTGGTGAAGCCACAGCTTCCTCGCCGGTTGATCGCGCACAACCACCAGCTCGAAGTACTTCTCGACCGGGCTGATCTCGCGCAGCTCAAAGGCAGCATCTAGTAGCTCCTTCAGCATCGCGAGGTGTCGTGATTCCAACCCATTCCCTCACTCTCTCCCTGTGCCTCCACTTCTTCTCTCACCCTCATCCTCTCATGCCTGCTTGCCTGCCCCAGTGCCGTCTGTCTGCCTCTTCTTCCTCCTGGTGTATGTGATGATTCCGCTCCTGCCTTCCCCCTGCTTCTCAGGCTGCAGAGCACGGGTAGGACGGGGTGCCTCCCGTACAGCAGGTGGTAGGGCGACATGTCCCTCAACGCTGCTTGCTTGGCAAAGCGGTAACCCGCAAGGATCCAGTGTAGCTCCTGGTCCCATCCTCTCTTGTTCGTCTCCCCGTAGGCCCGCAACCCTCTCTTTAGCGTCTGAATCAGCCGCTCTTTTAACCCATCTGACTGGGGGTGATACCTTGATGTCACTCGGTGAGTTATCTGCAGCTCCTGCAAAGTCTCTTCGAAGCAGCCCTTGAACTTGGTACCCTGGTCAGTTAACACCTCCCCACACGCCCCAAACCTGGTAATCACTTGCTCCACGAACGCCTCTGCAATCAACCCCTGTTCTTGCTCGGCAGTGCCCTGGCCTCTACCCACTTGCTAGTGTGCTCCACCATCACGAGTATGTATTGCCTGCCTCTCTTGGACAGAGGTAATTCCCCAGCCAAATCTAACGACCAGCGGTAGCCCAATCCCCGAATTGGCAGTGACTGCAGCTCCTCCCTTGCCTTCTCCAGTGCTGCTTTGTTACGCCTGCAGGCTGCACACTCATCTACCAGCTCCTTGACGTCCCTCCTTATCCCAGCCCACCAGTACATCTTGCTCAGCAGCTGATTGGTGCGTGCCGTTCCGTAGTGCCCCAGCTTCCCATGCACCCGCCGCATGATGCTTTCCCTATCCTTCTTTTGTGGCACTATCTTCCATCCCTCACTTGTGCGAAGCTGTAGCTGCTCTTGATACCAACGGTAATGCTGCCCCATGGCCCTTGCCCTTTCACTGGCCTCCTCGCCCTCTGTCCTCCCTCCCTTTTTCCACTCCAGAGTCTCGGTATCCTCCCAGACATCTAGCTGCCTCTTCTCAACTTTCTCTTGCCCCCAGCCAGCTGCCGGCACCTGTGCTACGGCTACCGGCTGCGCCGCGGGCTGCACAGGTGGAGGGTTCCTAGACAGACCGTCAGCATGCTGGAGGGTCTTTCCCGGGCGGTGGCGGATTTCGAAGTCGTATCCCAGCAGCTTGATTGGCCAGCGGGCGTTCCGTCCCGTCAGTTCCTGGTTTGTCATCAGCCACATCAAAGGCTGATGGTCGGTTACCAGCACGAACCTACGCCCCTGCAGGTAGACCCTGAAATGGTTGATACCCCATACAGCTGCCAACCCCTCGCCTTCATACGAACAATAATTTGCCTCGGTGGGGCTGCAGCTGCGGCTGGCAAATGCCACTACTCGCTCCTCTCGCTCGATCTCCTGGCACAGGACTGCCCCCATCCCCATACAGCTCCAGTCGGTGTAAAGCGTGAAGGGAGCGTCTGCCCTGGGTATCTGCAACAGTGTGCCTGTTCGTACTGCCTCTAATAGATCATGTCTGGCCGCCTCTTCCTCCTTTCCCCACTCCCATCGCTTTCCTTCCCTGAGCAGTTGATTCAGAAGGTTCGCTCGCCGGCTGAAGTTCGGCACGAACTTCCTATAGTAGTTTAGGAAGCTGAGCAACGCTCTCAGCCCTGACTTGTCCTTCGGCGGCGCCAGCTTGTCCAGTACCTTAACCTTCGCCTCCTGAATACCCAGCCTGCCCCCTTTCAGCTCAAATCCCAGATACGCCACTGTCCTCCTTGCTATCTTGCACTTGTCTGGGTGGCAAGTGAGTCCTACTGCTGCTATCGCCCCTAGCGTCCGCTTCAGGTCCTCCACATGCTGCATGTCCGTTTTGCTGAAGATCAGCACATCGTCGATATAACACGCTGCTGCTGGTATGCCCCGCACATCCGTCGTGACAGAACCGCGCCGGTCAAATCTTTCCTGGCTGCTACCACTGTGGCCGCTGCGTAACTAGACTCGGATGGGCGGATGATTCCTGCTGCCAGCAACTCCTCACACTTCTCTTTGCAGATGGCTGTATCTTCAGCATTCATGCGCCTCCTGCGCTGGTAAGTCGATATCTCCGTCGTGAGCTTTATTTCTAATTCCCCGCCCTTGTACTGCCCCAGCTCCTGCAGGTTGTATGCAAATGTGCCCCTGTGCGCCTTCAGCAGCTGCTTGATCGCCTATGCTGCCCCTGCCTCCACATCTGCCCCTATCTCCCATTCCTTCTCTGGGCCCTTGGTGACATTCAGCTTCTCTTGCCTCGGCTCCGCCCCTACTTCCTTTTTCAGCTCCACCGCTGAGTACGCTGGCTGCTTCCGCAACCCCCTTTCCCCCCATGCCTTCTTACCTCCAGGCCCCTTTGCCCCCTTTCTCATCTCTCCAATCAGCCATCTCAGTGAGTGTTGATCAATTGCTCTCCCCACTGCCGCCCTCCTTGCCTCCTCACTTACACCTAGTGCTGCTGTCGCTCCCGCATGATAACCCATAGCCAATTCTCTCTTCAGAGTTGTCGGCTCCTCCCACCTCTTCCTCTTGTGGTCATATATCATCCCTGGGCCTGGTTTGCCATCCACCTCAACGAACCCTCTTGCTCCTGGGTAGGCGACCAGCGTCGGCAAGGCTCGTCGTGCCTCCCCTATCCTGATACACTGGTGCTGCAGGGGATGGTCCGGCTTCCACACTGGAGCTGCCACGCGACCCGGCTCCAGGATATCCTCCACTATCCTCCGGTCATCCCTCCCCACCCTAGACAGTCTTGCACGCAGCTCTTCCTCTGGTAGCACGTTCTGCCAGTAGTACCGTGTCCGGTGACATCGTGCTCCGTGCAGGGCTGCATCCCAACTCACTCCCTTCCCTAGCTGTGCCTCTACCATCTCCCTCACGGCTCGCACCGGTTCTCGTGGATCTCCCTTCATATCCACGTGCTCCAAGATGTATGCGTAGTTTTCTCCTTCTTCCCTCATCCAGGCCATGACCTCCAGGAGCTTCTTGATTAACCCCGTGCGCTCATCCTGCAGCCCTCTTCCCTTGCCTGCTCAAGAAGTGCCCTGGCACTCCCACCCAGCCACCAGTAAGTCGACCTTTCTCCAGCTCCTTACTTCCTGCCTGCTGATTTCCCTTACATCCCAATGCTCTCTCTTCATTGCCTCTACTATGACTTCCTTTCGCAGCTGCGCTGGATACCACTCCTGTAAGGCCCTGGCATGACTCCACGCCATCTTGCGCACCTCCGGGTCTATCTCTATATAAAGCCACTTCTTAACCTCCAGGCCGGCCTCTAAGGCTGCTGCAAGCCCCGCCCCTATGCCTCCGAACAGCTCCACTAGCGTCACACTATACTCACTCAGCTTTGCCCCCATTCCTGCCAGTGCGCTTTCTCCCTCCCATTTCTTCCTTTCTCCCCTGACCGCCCTTGCTCTCCAGGCCTTCTTGGGTTATGTCTTAACAAACCTGACCGGCAGTTCGCCCAGCTCACCTCCTTCCCTCCAGCGCTCAGTACGGTACTGTACCCGCTCCTCCCAAGTACATATTGTCGCTCCCACCCTAAACAGCAACTCCATGCCTAGCAGGATGTCGTAGTCATCGGATTCTGTCATCCCGCATTGCACTCGTATCTTGGTCTCACCCCTTTCCCCAGGCTGTAGCGTAATTTCCATCGGCTCCTTTGTGCACGGCATCCATTTGGGTGCTCCCCCTTCCGCTGTCATGATGAGTAATCCCCGTTCCACTAGCTCCAAGTCCCCTTGAGCCTTCAGTTGCTCCCTCAGCTTCCTCCCAATCAGCACACTCTGCGCCCCAGTGTCCACCACCGCATTATCCACCCGTATGCCTCTTACTGCCACTGCTCCGGGTTCGGCTATTAACGCTGTAGGCTGACACACCATTCTCTCCTCAGGCTGCCGCCGTGCCGTCCGCTTCTCATCTCCACTCGGTTGTATCTTGGGGCCTCTCCTCTCGTAGGTCTTTTCATTGGTTCTGCCGTCTACCCCTTTGCTCCTCAGCCCCAACTCCTCCCTGGCCTCGGTTTTTATGCCATCGTCCCATACTCCGGTTCTTCCTCATCTGATTCCTCTTCGTCTTCCTCCCAGGCTAGCAACGCTTTCTCTGGATCCTCACTGTCTTGAGTCTTCTCCATCTGTGCCTTTAATTTCACCAGCTCCCTTTCCAGCTGCAGCTCCCTTGTGGACTTCCCTTTCTCCCTCTCTCCTCGGCTGTAACACCTTTCCTTCGTGTGTCCCTTCTTGCCGCAGTTGGTGCAGGTGGGCGCCTTGGGGCAGTCTCGCCTGAAGTGCCCCTCCACGCCACAGGTGTCGCATACGATGCCCACCGTGCAGTCCTTCCGTATATGCCCCTTTTCCCCACACTTATGGCACCGCCTTGTGTCTTCCCAGGGCTTCTCTCTACGCTCTTCCTCTCCCCTCTTTCCTTCAGCTGCTGCCCATGCAGGTCTTTCGCTCGTTTGACCGGCTGGAGCTTGCTCCTCTCAATCCTTCGAAGAACCTCCACCCTTCCTCCACTTCTTTCGCCACTTGATACACCTGCCTGAGTCTCGCCTTCATCCCCAAAGCATACAGTCGTGTCTTCATTTCATTCATCAGCTCCTCCTCCAACCCCCCCAGGAATTTCGTCACCAAGGTACGCTCCTCAACGCAGCCCATATCCTCAGCCAGCTCCAGCAGCCGGTTGTAGTATGCCAGCAACGACTCAGCCCGTCCTCTTTTAAAAGCTTGGAACTCGATCATATGCTCAGCTGAGTGCCCGGGGAATTGCTTGCGCAGTGTGTCCAAAAATCGATCAGTGATCTCTCCCTGCGCAAAGTCCCCGTTCTTGCATTGCAGCAACAGCCCCTGACGCTCCACTCTGTAGTGTGTCAGTGCCTCCCCTTTCAATGTCCTTCCCAAACCTCTGAAAAATTCTATCGGATCTAACCCCTCTCTCTCCCAGGTGTACCGTATATCATCAATCATCATAAGGTAGTTCTTCAGTGTTGGCTCTTCACCTGGTGCCCCTGAGAAGCGGTCTGGTATCTCGATCTTTGGAGGCGCCGTGTTCATAGACCTCCCTGTCCCCCAGCTTGCGGCTTCCCTCTCTCTGCTTCCTGCAGGCCAGCCCCCTTGCTCGGGCCCCTTGGTGGCACTGCGCCCTCCAAACAGACCACGGAAATTCTCTTCTCTGAAGTTCTGCTATGCTTCCCGCCGCGCTCAGGCGTTCCTTGCTGCGATCCCTCCTGCCCAGATCTTGCCTCGCTATGTCGCCCTGGCGAGTTGTGCACCGAGCTGGGCAAGTTCTCCTGACGATTCTCACCCTCCTTCGGCCGATCAGGGTCCTTTGCTCCCTGCGCCTCGTTAACTCCTCCATCTACACAAAATCCAGGCTTCACAGGCGGCTCTTCCCGACCTTCCATAGTCCTAGCGGGATACCTCTGTCCCGATCTCAACTGATGGATGTGTAGATCGGGATCAGTATCATTCATGCCTCACAGCCCCGACTCTGTGACTAACACCGGGCCTCTGCGCCCGTACGCTCCTCTACGCTCTCCCTCGCGAGGGCTCCGTCAGTTTGCTGTTAGCTTCTCCTATTGCTAGCTCCCTTTGGATTAGGAAAACAAATTGTAGTAAGCGAGAAACATACAAGCAAAAAGCGAGTGCATCAGCGAGAAACATACAAGCAAAAAGCGAGTGAATCAGAATCCTCCCTAGCGATTCTACCCTGCTCTCCCTCCTGCCTATCCTCTGCCTAGTTGCTGTGAGCCTCCGAGCTCTCTGAGCTAGTCGCGAGGAATTCCAGGAGCTAGCTGGCTCGAGCTGGGACCCACTGGGCATGCACCACCATTCAGGCTGGTTGGCGGTGAGTTGAATTGCCAGCACTTCCAATTCAATTGCCAGCTTCGAATCCAATTCGAATTCAGTTGCCAGCTTCGAATTTAATTCCCTGAGCTCGCCCTCCACCTGCACAACTCCTCCTCCTCGACCTCTCCCTCACCAACTCGCCTCCCACATTACAGATAAGAGTATAGTCCAGTAAACCGCATGAAAGCAAGAAAAGCAAAGAAAGGAAGTAACAAAGGTAAACAACATTATCCCACTTACCCTAGCTGCTGTGTTAAGTGCGTCTAACCCACCGGTTAGCCGCACTCAACGCGACAGAGGCTGCTGCTGGCGGCGAGCAGATCGTCGATGTAGACGAGCACCCAACACGCTACTCTGTCGTCGCCCACCTTGAAATAGAGGGCCTCGTCGTCTTGGCTCTTCTGTTAGTCGGCGTCGGTCAGCACCGCGTCGAGCTCCGAGTACCACAACAGCGGCGACTGCTTCAGCCCGTAGAGGCTCTTCAGCAGCTTGCACACTCGGCCAATCGCGTCGTTGGAGTAGTCCGGCTGGTACGTGCAGATCGGCGATTTCCCCCGTGGACCGCGCAGATTGGTGATTTCGCCTGCTGATTTGCGCAGATTGGCGGATTCGCATGCTGATCTGCACAGATTGGCGATTTTCGCCAGTCTATCTAATTGCGCAACTAACTTTGCCAAGCACTCCCTCCTCACCGTCAAATTGTTGTTTAAAAAAATATTCCCAACCAATTTGCCACCACTTACCACTCGTCACCGCACTGGATCTACAATACCCAACCCTCCTTCCCCCCCCGCCGTACACTTTCACAGTTCTAGACATTCAGCGCAGCCCAACCCTAGCGCTTTCGTTCAGCCCAACCGTCGCGCTACTCATAGATCCGATCCGATACCTAGATAAATGAGCCGTTTCCAGGCTGGGTCATTATCGGGTCAAACCCCGACTCGACCCGATCTTGAGAATCGGGTTGACCCGACCCCCGGCCGGGTTGGCGTTTGGAACCCTGGCCCGACCTGGGCAAAACCCGACCCACCGAACTTCATGTTCAAGCCTATTTCTCAATCACCGGCCCGCCGAGCTTCATGTTGAAGCCTATTTCCCAATCACCGACCCGGCCATGTCGGGCCAGGTATACCTGGCCGGGTCGGGTTGAACTGTGACCTAGTTTTAGCTATTTCCAGGTCGAGTCGACCCAGCAACCCGGGCGGGTCGAACCGAAATCGGGTCAGGTACGTGGTGGGTGGGACTGTTTATTACTGTTAGGAGCTAAAATAGTTGCCAAACTCGGCATTTGGGTGGAAGCTATCAGCTATGGGCTGAAGGATGGCGCTAGGGTTGGCATGAGCTCAATGTCAAGATCTGTAAAGGGTATGGGGGGGATTGGGTATTGTAGATAGATTCAGTGTGGTGACAAATTGTAAGCGATGGCTCATCGGTTGGGATTTTTCGTTCCAACAATCTTGACTGGGAAGAGGGGGTGCCTGACTTTGCTGACTCAGTTCATCCCGAAATCAGACTAGCGGGCAAAACCGCCGACCTGCGCAGAGCGAGGGCGAAAGCAGGTTCAGATATTCGACCCGCTTTGGGGTCGACCCGACCTGGAGCCCGGTCCTATTTGACGCGCCTCTGTTCGGTCGGGTCGGCATCTTGAAATATTGGACCCGCAGGGTCCTGACCCAGCCCGACCCAGGACCCGCCTGACCCAGCCAAATCGGGTCGACCTGGGTCGGGCCATTTGCTCATTCATATGTGGGAGTTATGAATGTGTAGATCAGTCTGTGTGGCTGCCATGTGTCATTGCCATACAATGTGATGAGGTGTCAGAAATAGCGAGTCAATTCTTTTTCACCTCCTTCGTGCGTGTCTATGTTCGTTGCCATGCACTAGTGATCAAGAGGTGAGGTTGTCTTGACTGCGCGCTCACCCAAGTACCTATTTACCTTGAGCAGCCTCTCCCTACCCCGTCCGGTTTCCCCCCCTCACTCCACCCCCCATCGACCCCCCACTGCCGCGCTAGCAGTCACTTAAAATGAAATCAGTCTCGAAATGGAAAGCATCGCTGAATAATGGGACCTCAGCGAAAGCTGCTGGTGAAACGAACCGAACCGGTTACAGTTCGATTCGATCCGAGAGAAGCTTAACCACACATGGCGAGGGAAATATTGAACCCCTGCTTCCCCAGTTTCGGTTCAAAACAGAACGAACTGTTTCGGTTCGACTGGTGACCAGTTCCTCTCAGTTTGACTTCAATGTTGACATGTTTTTTTTCATGTTGCTCATTCTTGTGCATCCTTGCTCCATCTGTACGGGCATCCTCTGGCCGTGTGTGTGTGCTGGCAGAGAGGCAAGTACGCGGACGAGGAGTGTTTCAGCAACCACCTGAACCACGTGGTGCTGGTGGTGGGCTACCTCTCTGCGGGCTCCGACCCCTCCAACTCCGCCGTGCTGCCGCCCTTCTGGATCATCCGCAACTCATGGGGCACAGCCTGGGGCGACCAGGGCCACATGCGCATGGACATTCGCAGTGGCGACGGCATCTGCGGCATCAACACTCTCCCGGGCCTCTTCCCTGTTGTCAGAAGTGAGGGTGATAGTTTTTTTCCTGTTTTTCTTTGCATCCCTGTGATGACAGCTGGTGAATTCATCCTGACAGCCATGTTTTGTGCCCACAACCCATTACCACCTGATGTGTCGAGCAGGCAGTGCTGATCCGTGTGGGTCACGCTCCTTCCAGTACAGCAACCAACACTCCGGTGTCTTCAACCCGTGCGGGCGGTATAACTGCAGCAAGAAGGGCACCAGCAATCGCTGCAAGTGCACTGACGCCCGCTTTGCTCAAGTCAAGAACGCCGATGGGTCGTACACCTGTGCCTATGGTAACACGCACCAGGGGAGGGTCACCAGTGATGTGTACATGTGCACTACATGGTTCTGTGATTTACAGACTAATTCTCGAGAGACGATTCTCTTGGGAGGGCGTTCACTTCATCCTGTTGGTTGGGTTGGTTTCAGCACATTCTGTTTGCTAACCTTCAACCTCCACTTGGCCTATGTCCTGTAACTGTGCGTGTTTCCATACCCATCCTCATTTTCATTCTTTGATGCTTGATCACGCACCTCCTCCCACACCCACACCACAGCATGCCTTTCCATGTCCGCCAGTTTCATTCCTTTCACTAATTGAGGAAGAATTTGTAAATTAATAAATCCTGGTGGTCTAAATTTCCATCACGCGTCCTGATGCCGTCTGCCCATGTTCATGCATGCTCCCATGCCCCCACTCTTCCTTCTGCCCTCCCCCCCAGTGGACGTGTGTGGGTCCAGCACTCGCAACCCGTGTGTGGTGGGCACGTGTGTGAACGATGGCAAGGGCAGCTACTCCTGTGTGTGTCCGCCGGGGTTCATCCAGGGCACCACCCTCGCCAACACCGCCTCCTGTGCTCCGGGTAACAGCCTCCTGCTGCTACCTACTCTCGTCTGCTGCAGTTGTTTTTTTTCTTCTTCTTCACGTAACAACTGCCTTTCAATATAACGAAGCTCGTAACAATTTCCATTTGTTCCCATTTATGGGATGGCGGATGAGCATACAGGTGTTTAAAATCATGGATGCTCATGCACTTCGTACCTCGGATACAATCAGTTTGTGTGGTTTTCTTTCAACTTCTTAAATTCTCCTTGCACTTCTTGAATTCGTTTCCTGTAATTCTACCCAAGAAGTTCCGTATTTGCTGAATGGAGTGGCACGTGCTAACAACACCCACCCTGTGCAGCCTCATGTATAAAGCTCATCAATTTGTGCTCTCCACTCCACCAATGAAGACAGACGAGTTTCTCCATTGCTATACCATTATTTTAATTTGTTGTTTCACGGGAGTGGCATGGTGGTGCAGGGGATGCAGGGGGGGTGTACACGGTGCAGCAGAGCAACGTGTGGTGCTCCCATGTGCATCCTGTATTCGCCCTCACACTGGACCAGTTCCTGCACCAAAACAAGGTACCTGAGTGCTGCACCCATTGGTTTCATGCAGCACAAGGTGCCCACCACCTGCCTGCTGTAAATGCATGCTTGGGTATGAGTATACTATGTCAGGACCTCCAATCTAATGCAACTGGTTCATCGTGAGACATCATCCCCCGCATGTGCCATCATCCCTGCATGTGCCATCATCCCCTGCATGTGCCATCATCCCTGCATGCCCCACAGGGCATCTCATGCTCGGCTCCTCTGCGCATCAACGCAAGTCTGCTCGTCAACTCCACAGTCGATGCATGCTCTGTCTTCTATACCACTGTGCTGGTGAGTCCATAATCTCTCGTCGTTTCAGTGTCTCAGTGCACGACTATGTTCAAGGGTCTTCCTATAGTCCTTCCATAACCCAAACAACACCACTCCCACCTCCGCCAATTCCCCCTCCTCCCCCTCCCTCGCCGTATCCCCCAGGGCGACACGTGCACGGGGGTAGCGCGGCAGGTGGAGCTGTGTGGGGCGGCGGCGTCGGATGCGGAGTGTGAGGCGGCATTTCAGGCGCTCAACCCCGCTGTCAACTGCTCCTCCCTGAAGCCCTCCCAGGCCGTGTGCCTGGAGAGGGACCCCGGGGTGGCGAATGTGACAGTGGTGTGCGACCAGTACTATCGGGCGCGCCTCAACGACACGTGCGACAGCATCAGGCAGCTGGCGGAGCCTCCTCTCAGCCCCGTGGCCTTCTACCGCCTCAACCCCGGCCTCAACTGCAACCAGCTCATCCCCCTCAAAAACTTCTCCCGCTCCGCCACCACCTTTGGTGCTGAGGTCAGTCATTGTGGTGCATGCAGTGTGATGCTGAGCTGCGTTCAGGCCTGTGTTAGTAATTTTGCAAGGTGTGTTCTTCATGCATTCAATGCATCACACCTTTTTTGCCGCAAGTGCCCCTTGCTCCCTGCTGGCCCTCTTCCCTGCATTGTCTTCTCCGCCCCACACACCACTTACCACTGTGCCTGCAGGTGTGTATTGGCAGCGTGACCAACTTCACAGTGACATGTTGCGCCATATCACGTCTGATTGTTGCCATCACCCATTTTTCTCTCTTCCCATGCCTGCAGGTGTGCATTGGCAGCGTGACCAACTTCACAGCGGGCATCTGTTCCAGGACCAGCACCTACACCATCTCACCAGGGGATGACTGCAAGTACATCAACGTCAGGTACTTCTACAGCATCAAGGGCTGCTACAGGCGAATGAATGGGTATGAATGTGTGGATAAGTTAAGACCCGGGGTGACGATTTGCACGCCAAGTGCAAAAAAGGCCCGAATTGGGAGTTGCAGCATCTGACCCGAATACATCTTTTCTCCCAATGTACATAATGTTATTACGGCAATCTTGGGCAGCAGCCCCTCAAGCACCGTTTTTACCAGGGTTTTAGATCCCCCAGATTCACAGTCCCCAGGAGCGATGGTGCGATGCTGGTGTACCCACTGTCTTACAGAGAAGAGGGAATATCTGCTCATGAATGCAAGCGAAATTCCAGGCAAACAAATAAAGATTGGAAAGTAAAAAAGGTAGCAGACAGATGAATTATACAGCCAGGAACAGCTGGAGAAGGGTACGGTGCAAGGCAGCATACCTGTGACGAAGCTCCAGGACAATATGGCATGTCTTTGGGGCTGGCTGGTTGAGAGGGCGACGAAGCCGAAGAGGAAGAGAGAGTCGGATGCAGTGGGCTTGAGCACGGAGCAGAGAGACACGCTTGCTGTGAGGGTGGGGGTGAGGGGCTGCTGGGGGTCGGAGGAGAGGAAGACTCGGAGGGTGCCGCCGCTGGTGGGGTCGTAGTGGATCCAGGCGTGCTTGGTGTGGGCGTCGTTGAGGATGAGAGGGGCCGTGGCAGAGGTGAGGGACACAGGTGAGCCGCCCACATTGACGCCCACGTGGTTGTCGTTGGGGTCGCTGTGCTTCACACTCAGCACCGAGTCAAACTCCACCGCCACACTCCGCTTCCCCACCCCTCCCAGCCCCACACTCGCCCCCTTGCCAGCAGCAGCTGCTGTCACCACAAACGCAAGCCCTTCCCCACCCGCCCCCTGATCCCCGGGGATCATTGCGAAGCTGAAGGCAACTCGGAAGCCCAGCTCAGTTCCGCAGGGAGAGCGCTTGTCAGGAATGTAGAAGAGGCGCAGCGCGGGCGAGGCAAAGGCAGAGCCTTGCTGGCTGGCCGCGCCGCTGGTGAGCAGAATGGAGCCGTTGGAGAGCACAGCTGCAGAGCCCCGGAGAGACACATAGGCTGAGCTTGATGCCAGAGAAGCACCAGCAGCTGGAGGTGCAAGGAAGAAAGGCAGCAGGGAAAAGGTGTGGGGAATGAACTGGTTTCAGGGCTTACACGTGCTGGTACTTTGGAAGAGGTGCCAATACCAAGGTTCTCATGAGAAGGACAAGTAGAGGAGAAATCTACGCTGACCAGCAGATAGAGATAAAATGAGCTGCACTGGGTGTTCAATAGAAACTCGCCTCCAGGCAGACAGGCGTTGGTGTTGCTGCTGTTGAGCATGTAGTTGGGGTCACACACACACTCCCCTTCTCCAGTAAAATGATTCAGAGAGCAGTAGCCATGGCCCCCACACACAGGACCAGTGGAACCAGCCTCCAGCCCACAAAATGCAGCACATGCAGAAGCAGGCCGTTGGGTGGAAGCAGGGCCGCAGACGCTTGGCGAAACAGCAAGGCAGTTTTCAGACACGTCCCACTGGACTGCAGAGCAGTTGCTCAGCTTGAGGTGGCCGTGTGTGAAGAAGTTGTGCCCCACGCGGTAAATCTCCAAGCTTCGACTGGAGATGCTGGGAATACGACCAGAGAACCGATTGCCTGTGAGGAAACTGCAAGGGATAGAGGAAGGAAGGTGGAAGGGCGCAAGGGAAGGTGTGAAGGAGGAGAAAAGGATGGAGAGAAAGAGATAGAGATAGAGAAAGAGATAGATCTAAGATTGGCAGGAGCAAAACACACATGAGGATGTACGTGGGTAGGCTTGGGGAGACGAGAGAGAATGTAAGGGTGCTCAAGTGAAGACACGAGGTAATACACACAGGTAACTGAGGTCCGTCATGGGTCGTACGATGTGGTCAATGGGGCCATCAAGATCGTTGAATGCCACTAAGCTGAGTGGCACACACATGCGCGCACATGCAGGGGAGGGAGGAGGAACTCAGAAGACATGAGTGCACCGGAGGCACCATGTAAAGCAAGGACAGTGGGTGACAGGTGCCGCCAGGAGGTGGCAGCATCGAAGGAAGTTGCCCAGCCCAAATGGTATTGACTCGTCGCGTCGGCTTCAGAATGGGAAGGCAAGAGTGGGAAGAGGCAACAAATAAAAGGACGGTGAGGAGGGAAACAGGTTTTGGAGGACACGAGGAGCATAGCAAAGCAAAGTACAGTACAGGCAGGGAAGAAGGTGGTATGATGACGAATGGCAGAGTAACTGCTGCTAAGTGATCATAAGCACATCACAAGCCGAGAGTTTAGGGTTAAAGAATCACTCAATTGCACATTCAGAAAACCCAACAAGGATCTCTCAATCCTGTCAATGTGAGGAGAATTCTGCCACAGCCCTAACCTCAGCAGCTCATTCCTGCCACATTCGCCCCCAGGCTCTCACCTCCTCCCCCCAGACACCCTTTCTTGGCCTTGCCTGAACGATTTTAAGGTCTGCCCGGACAGGCACTTACCTAGCATTTGCCAAGCAGTTATCATCAGAACGCATATGTTTAGACAATAAGTGCTTGGTAGGTGCCTTGGCAAACAATAAAATCAAGCGTGCAAACAGCCCAATGCGCCTGCGGCTACTATGCGATTAACAAAATCCATACAAATCCTGAAGCTTGGAGAGACTGGTGAAGGTGCTGGGGATGGTTCCAGACAGCTGATTGCCTGTGAGGATCCTGCTCACGTGGCATGCAGCACACACACATAATTCATGGCATGTAGACCAGTGAGCGCAACAAAGAATGCATGCTGTCAAAGATCGTACACAGCGATGAAAAGAGTTCGTTCATGCTTGAACCAGGTCTTTAATGTGTGGTTCCCTAGCAAAGAGGCATGCCAATTGTGTGACTATTACAAGCTGATCAGGTTGGTGAGTTTCCCAATGGAAGTAGGGATTGTTCCGTTCAATGGGTTGCCTGTTAGGACCCTGGTGGCACAGTAATACAGAGAGAGGGCTTTAAGCAGAATGGAATGGATGGCAGAAAGACAACAGGCATGCACTCTGAACGCATTAGAACTGACGAAAGCAAAACAGGCTTGGTGCAGAGCTGCCATAGCAGCGACAACCGAGTGGTTTTAAGGAACCAATGTTAAGGGACAAAGGTAGTACAAGAGAAGAGAGGAAGGTAAAGGCAGGGCAGACGCCTCACAGGTACTGCAGACAAGTCATATCCCCCAGCACAACAGGTATCCCTCCCGACAGCCGGTTCATTGAGAGCGATCTGAACGATGCATTGTGTGGACAGCCAAAAGCAAGGCTGGAAGACTGACGCCATGTTAAGCAGATTTGGATATAAAGGGAGATGTAAAGCAACTGGGAGGAATGAAAACTGGATGGGGCCCACAAGACGAAGACAGGAATATGAAGTTTAGATTCGATAGGACTGCGGTTTATCCTGCTTAGTTGAGTGATTGTAAGACTACAGGGTTGCACTTTACAGGCGCAACAGCTGCTGCAGGGACGAGAGTGAATTGGGAATTGAGCCGTCCAAATGGTTGTACTCGAGGCCGCTGGGGGAGTGCAGTGCAGCAAACAAATCAGGCGCTATTGAGTTTTCACGCGATAAGTAACCACTTCAAATTATAAAGAAACAGAATCAACCACCAGTCATTGCTTTTGAATGCAATAGTGGCAGGTGAAAGCTTTTGGAGAAGAAGCCAAGCCATGCCTATGAAGCACGCAATAGCATGCTGCGCCAGTAACTTAACAACTTGCGTTGCACCTGCAAGAGTCTTGGTGGACCATCAACCAAAAGCATGGCATAAGTATCACACATAGTCACATACAGCGACGCAAAGTGTGACAGTAAGTTCAATCTCTATCGTTCCAATATCGCGTAGATCGGTCACAAAATGAACAACAATTGCTACTACTGAATGCATGTGTAAACACAGCAGCACGATCCAAGCAGGCACCCCCAAAATGGAAGGTTGGCATCAAGTGGCGTGACCCACAGGAAGATGAGGGCAGAGAGGAACGCAAGTGACTCAGGAATGGACCCTGTCAGCTGATTGCTTCCCAAACGGCTGTGCAGAGAGCCAGCAGAAGAGCCAGGCAAGAGATGGAAGGAGGAGAGGAGCATGGTGGGCAAGGCGATGGGGATGAAGAGCGAGTAGCAGATGAAGGCATGATGCTGCACACCCACTGCCAGTTATGCTGTCTTGAAGATGGTTTACCCACGTTGGCACTTGCATGTCAAAGAGATCATACTCCACGGGAAAGCAAAAGGTCAGAAATGATGTAGACACACACACATCAGCCCGGACATGAGAACTTGACGGATCAAGTACAAATCGACTACATTTGGCTTGCCTCGAACGAGAATCGAATCAAGACGAGCAATGCTCGGGTTGAGCATTTTTGCTTGACCCCGAATCATAATTTGCCCAGACGATTCTTTCTTTTTTATGACCCCAATCAAGCTACCCAATTTGTGCTACCCTGATCCTTCCCCACACCCTTTCCACTAGTGCTTCCCTCATGCCATGTACATCAGGAGTGCTTGAAACAGCAGCTCAACCTACAGTAAGCATCAATAGACAGCAGGTGCAGTTAGTTAAAACTGAGCTGAGTAGTACTTTTACTTGCGAGTAAGAAATGTTTGCAAAAAAAGAATGAAAACATATGACAATTGTGTAGTAAAAGTAGGAATGTTTTCAGTTGACCAATTTAAGTTTGCCTTAAGGCTCTCACAGAATACGGAGGTTGTGAAGGCCACTGAAAGAGTCGGGTATGGTACCAGTGAGTTGATTGTGGTGCACGCTACTGAGATCAGTGGGACAGTAATAAGAGAGAAAGAGTCACACGCGTTCTGATGCACTTGAGTTATTGACTCGCAAGGTGGTAGGATAAGAAGCTGCATGGGAGCTTGCACCATTCAAAACGACCGGTTGCTTTTGATTAAACCCACATCACATCTCACACAAGCTCAGGAACCAGGCACAGACGTGACATGCTAGCATACAGATCATGTAGCAAGGTCAGGTTGCCCAGTGAACAAGGGAGGCTTCCAGAGAAGAGGTTGTAGGGAAAGTACCTGCATGTGCAGTGGGCAGAATAAGCAAGGACAGAGCATCATGCTCATGCATGTACCTTGCTTACTACGTTACCTGCAAGCTCATGCAGTGGATGAGTGGTGTGGAACGTTTCAACGGTAACGTGGCGGTGCTGAGCGATAGGGGGGCTGTGTGCTGCATCAGGAGCAGCAGATCCAGAGAGACATCCGCACCCAACACCTCTAATCTCTGATTTGCCCTGCCGGAGACTGGCTACTGGCCCTGCCCCTTTCACCGGCCGTTCGCCTCGGCCCCGCTCACTTTTCCACAGCGGCTGCTTTCCATCGAGGCATCCCCTTGCCAGTACCACGCCGCTGCGACGCATGTGGTATGCCGCCACATTCTCAATTAACCTCATGCGTTGTGAAAAAAGCAAGGGAAGGACCTCCACTCGCCATGCACGCCGAGATTAGTGTGCTCAGAAAAAAGCAGAGGCATGATTCATGGTCCATAAAAGAACAAGCATGTTCTCCTCGGTTGAAAAGAACAAGCAAAATTTGCGGATAAAAGAACAAGCAAAAGTTGCGGATAAAAGAACAAGCAAAAGTTGCGGATAAAAGAACAAGCATGTTTATAAAAGAACAAGCAATTGTCGCGGATGTTGCCATCCGCAGTTCCAATACCGGGGAAATATGGAAGCGTGACATCACTGTTACTGTACCGACCCCTTCTCCTACCAGGACCCCTCGCATGAAAAGCTCCGGGTTGGCGGCATGAGTGGCAACAACATGCAAGGAGGAGAAATACGCCATCCGCAGTGCTTGCTTGGGCTAGTTCCACGCGACGGCGGTGGAGACCTACTACGGCTACACCTCAACAGGGCTGCTCGCTTACCTGCGCTGCTGTTGTGCCAACCTCGCGGCAAAGTGCCACTTCAAGGCAGCACCGACTTGGGCAGAAGCAGCCAAAGTGCTCCATGCGTACTGCCAGCTCTAGAGAATTACCCTCCTGCAGGGCCACGCCAATGCACTCTGCACCAAGACCATTGAGGCCCCTGTCCTCTGCTCTCTGCTATGGCTGTATAAAGGGCTGCGAGGACCTTGTTCCGCTCCTTTAGTTCTCACAGAATTTCGAGGCTGGTGAGAGTTCCGAGCTCGTTGGGTAGCGAACTGCTGAAGGAATTGTCAGAGATAAACCTGGGGGATATAAAGGGCAGAGGAGAGCGTGGGAGTAGCAAGATAGAATGAGGCACCCGTGACGCCATTTCTGGTAGAGAGGCGCTTGTTCGCCCATCAGCTTCCGCGCACTGCTGTGCCAGGGGTGTGGCTTCTTTCAACCCACTCCCACCTGAGCTTGTCTGCCCTCGCATCCTGGTTTAAAACGAACGGCTACAACTCAAGAAGCTCAGCCCCCTACCACTCAATACACCGCATGAGCTCCCACAATAACGTTCACATGCCACAGAAGAACACCTTAAAAAAAAAAAAAAAAAGAGCAAGCTATCCCACCCTAATAGTTCTATACATTTTAAATCGTGGGGGGGGGGGGGGGAAGGGGGGGGGGGGGGGGGGGGAGGGTGGGGGGGGGGGGGGGGGGGGGGAAGGGGGGGGGAGGAGGGGGGGAGGTTGGAGAGGGTGGAAAAAGGGGAGGTCATTTTTCACTGTCGTCTTGTGAATTCCTCCTCTTCTTCTTGCCGTTCTCATCCCCCTCCTTCCTAAACTCCTCTTCTCCGTTACTTGTTCATCCTTTCTGTTGCTTTGGCAATCAACTCCTTTCTTTCTCCTCACGTACGTGATCATCTTTCCACCTTCTTACCTTCACTTCTCAGGCTTCCCTGAAACAAGCCGCACTCTCCCTCGCAAGGGCTCAGTCGATTTGCTTCAGTGCATCTACTCACTGCGTGTCTCCATGCTGTAGGGAAACGAATTGCAGCAGTAGTAGAATCCTACAGGCTAAAAGCAGTGAGGCCGAGTCCCCTACCCGTGTACATCCTCCTCCCAGCCCACTCCTGACCTCCTGGTAACCTAGTGCCCAGTGACGAGTCAGCCAAGCTGCTCGTTCTAGTTCCTAGGCGCTAGCTGGATTTCCCAATGATCACTCGCCATGCACCGTCTTCCAGCCTGGCCGCACAGAATCGAATTCAGTGTGCAGCTTGGCTCTCACCCACCCACCCCTTCGATCTTGCCTCAACAACTCGGCTCAACTTATGGTACAGTGAAATGAAAGCAAAAGGGAATCTAACAGAAACAAAGAGACAGTGACGTAGCCACCTCCAACCTACTTTTAGCTGTTGTGCAACTTACGCCGAGTCTCCAACTTGGTGTCAATAGCGGGACAAGTAATATCGCCTTCCCTTGCCTGTCTACATCCTCCCTCCCTGCTCTTTTAAACTTAAAAAGAGCCTTATCACTAAAGCAGAGACAAGAGCATGGGGCTGACATTGCTTTGAGTTGCAGTAAGTTGGACAGCGGGGTGATGGGCCCGGATAGCAGGTTGCCAGTAAGGTCTCTGTCATCGCGTGGGAAGAAGAGGAAGAGTAACAAGCAAACCGTGACGTGATAAACAGGACGTTGCATGTTTCAGTTATGAACACATGCTGTGCACACAACATGAAGACATTTCAACTTGTATTGATTAAACTACACGTGCACGTGCGCTTTGTAGGCATGGGAGGAGCCTGAATGCAAGTGTGTTTTGAGACGTCTCAAAACACATTTCAGCTTGTAATGATGGAACCACACGTACACATGCGTTTTGTAGGCATGGGAAGGGGGGCTGAATGGAAGTGTAGTGGAGGTTGCAAGAATGGCTACACGCACAGGTATACTAAGTTGGTCATGCGGCTGAAGCCACCTGGCAGCGTCCCCGTGATTGAATTGCCCGAAAGATCACTAGGTGAATGCAGCGAGGGGTGGAGACGAGCAGTGCACAAGCAACACAGAAGTGGGAAGATAAGATAATGAAAGCATTGGGTGCAGTGTGAAAATGAGCTATAAACATCCAAATTCCTAATGTAAGGAGGTTCCTGTGGGCTTGCTGATTCCAGAAACAGACATGGAATGGAAGTGTATGGAGTGGGCACATACGAGCACCGGTAAGTAAGTGATGGTGGGAAGGGAATGATGTTACGAACAACAAGATGGATGCTTACAGCGCTTTCAATTGCTGCAGGCTAAAGAGGGCATCCGGAATGCTGCCTGTGACTTCGCAATAGTTCAGCACTCTTAGAGACGAGGCAGGAGAAAACGAAGAAGGGGGGAGTGACAGTGGGGAGGGAGGGGGGGAGGGAGACAAAGAAGTCTCTGACACACTTGCGGCCCAAACACGTTCGTGTTCGGGTTTCGCTCATCCTTACGTGGCACAGATATTCGGGTTTGTATTTGCAAGTATCTGATTCTAAATTGCATTCAATGAGGAGCTGCTACAAGTCTAGACAGTACCCACAAGATATTCATAGAAAAATGGTCGTATTTGTTACTAAAGGCTCAGTCAGCATGTACCCAGAAGACCTGCATCACTCAGTTGCATTGCATCACCCAGTTACTCACTCACCTGCGGGCAAGGTACAAGACATTGTGCCAAGTGGTAGCACAAGTGCTGGATGCAATGAGGGCCAGCAGCTCACAGGGCTTCAAGGCTCTCGAATTGACTGATCATGTTGGGTATCGGGGCTCCAAAGATCTTCAGCCGAAGCATTCTGTGAATCAGGTGAGGTTGGGTGGAGGAAGCAGAGACTCAATCGAGTGGATTATCTTCGAGATGGGAGAAGGCATGAGTGTGGTGGAGCTGTCCTGTCCTGCATGCTACTTGCGCTCTGGAATGAGATGAGATGTGCATCAAGTGTCAACCGAAGGTGCGTTATAAGCTGCCCTGCCCTGCCACAAGCTCATGTGATCGCTTCGGCCAGGGGTGATTCCACAGGGACAGGAGCAGCAGCACAGGGACAGCCTGAGATGGGAGTGCACTCACATGGAAACAATGTACCCATCATGGTCGCAGCGGATTCTCCATGGCCATGCAGTCCGCATGGCGCCATCCCCACGTGTCGCTGCCGTTGAACTCGTTCCACTCGCTGGCCAGCAATGACAGACTCGTGGCTGGGAGGACCAAAGATGGGGTGGGGCACGGAAGGGGTGAGGCATGGACGGAGTGAGGCGCGGATGGGATGAGGCGACGAGGGGGCGAGGCACAGATGAGACGCAGCAGGCGGAAGAATGGCAAGGCGCCGAGGCCGAGGCAAGGTCGTGGGAGTGCTGGAGGGGCAGGTGGGTGTGCTGGGAGCTGCACGTGCTACCAGGGACCACTGTGGCACACTCTGCAGCTCTGAGCAGCATCGATCTCCCCAAAGGCAAGGTCGGTGAGGTACACGGTGTACCATCTCTTGCGTGCAGTCGCACTGCCCCTGCTCCCCACACTGCCGCGAGGCACGCCAGGCTGCTCAGCAGCAGCACATGCGACTCCAACATCCTGCAAGACTCCTGCGGGGATAAACACGGCAGCCACAAAGGGCGCTGATGATGATGATGGCCGTGGAGGTATGTATTACACGCGTGAACAAGGAAATACCTGAAACCTGCCCATTTACCGAGGAGCTCATGCCTCCTGCCCTCGCTCCTCCGTCTCTCATCTCTTTCAGGTTCGCACCAGCGCCGCGCTGGGGCTCGCTTTGTGCCAGCACGCGGCGGACACGGTGCGTGCCGTAAACCTGCAAAGGCTCACGGGGGGTTCAACTGGCGATAAGGCCTCACAGTTTGCTCGGTGGAGCGACCGGCCCGTTTGCGATTGTTACATCATGCCGCCGCGTGGAGGCGGCAGGCAGTGGCGGCCCGGAGCGGTTAGTGCGAGCGTCGAGCTGGTAGATAACTCTAGAATTTTATCTGCTCCGCAATCTTGTTGCAATCGCAAATTACCAGTGCGCCTGTGTCCACGAACCTGATGTCAGTCATATTTGATTCCGATAGAATTCGACGGAACGAGCTAACGACGTGTTGCGACCAAACTAGGTCGGGTTGGGTCGGGTAGACCAAGGTCGACCCGACCCAATCCGACCATCGTGGCTCGAAGAAGCAAAGAATTCACGAAAATGTTGACACGGACGACCCGACCCAATCCGACCATCGTGGCTCGAAGAAGCAAAGAATTCATGAAAATGTTGACACGCCCTCAGCGAACCTATCCACTTTTCCTGAAGGCTATGCGAATTGTGGCGAGTTTCAGCAACTCCCTGAGGCTATTGCTTCTCAGTTACCTTGCACAACTGGATCTGTAATTCTTAGGGCGGGAACTCCAAAAATTCGGCCACAATCCGTCGGGAGTTTCTGCGAAGGTAACCAGTCAGCGACATTCGTCAATAAAGTGACGACAGCCGCAAATTGTGCAAAAAATAACGACACGAAAACGACGTCGAGTCAACTCCAGAACGGCCAGGTAGTCGACACTGTGTGCGACGATCGACTGCGACGTCGCACGATTAGAATGAGCGACAATTGTGATAACGTCAAATGAGAAATATCGCCGTCAAATAAGCGACCCCGTCGCACCACCCAACTACTGTAGTAACTCCAAATTTTACAACTTTTCCGAACTGGTCTGCAAATCGGCCACCAAAGTTGTAAAATCCGCAAATCTGTGGCTGAAATTTGGACGACTCGATTTCGGCCACTATGTCGACCTACGCGAAAAAAGTGTCGACCACATGGTCGACGAAAATTTGGCCAAACCCCAATTTCGCAATTGCACAGGGATTTTACACGCCCTTACGCGACTACGAAACAGGCTTTTTGGAAGATTAAAAATTTAGCTAGCAGTAACTCATCGCAATTTGATTGGGTCGGGTCGGGTCCACCTTGTCGACCCAATCGGCCGGGTCTGGTCAGGCAGCTCCAACCCGACCATGTTGGTGTGAGAATAAGAACGAGGAATGGATTGACTAGGAATGAGAAGGGTACAAGTATGAAATTCTAGAAAAGCTGTACCCCCTATTGGTTACCCCACAACAGCCTACACAGGCTATATCATGTATGTTTGACACACCCCCATAGGCAAAGTGGGGGAGAACAAGGGGTCACAAGACCAGTCAAGCAAAGCAAAGTAAGCTCAGGGTGGATCACAACATCACCACACATTCCGAGCACAAGTTCAAAGGCCACAAGGCCAGTTCACATGCAGGATTATAAATCAAAGTGAACAAGCAACACAGTAATCACAACCAAGCAAAGGTAAGCATGCAAGAGCATGTATATATAGATCACAATACAAGCAAAGTCAAGAGGTAAGCAAGTGAGGCCCGGTAGGCACAAGACCTAGCATAGTACAGAAACGCTGATGATCACAAGGCTGAAGTGCCTTGGTGAAGATATCAGCAGTGTTGGCCCGAGAGGCCACGTAAGCAAGACGAAGCTGACCACGCTGCTGCAACTCTCGAGCAAGGAAGTAGCGCAGAGCAATGTGCTTCGTTCTGTGCTCCAGTCTGTGCTCCTGACACAAGGCCAGCATGGCCTTGTTGTCGACGTACAGAAATGGAGGAGAACGAGGCGCCTCTCCCAAGTCGGTCAGCAGGTAGGTGAGCCAGCGTAACTCCTGTGCAGCCATGGCCCCATCGTAGATCTCAGCCTCACAACTCGAGCTGAGAACAGAGGACGAGCGGGTAGACCGCCACGAGACAGAGCCGGAACCAAGGCTGAAGGTGTAACCCTGTGACGACCGCTGCGTAGCCAAGTCGTCAACCCAAGAAGCGTCTGCGTGACCAGTGAGGACAACTCGAGCCCGTCCTCCAAGCACGAGCCCCATGCTCGACGTACTGCACAGGTAGCACAACACCCTCTTCGCTGCAGCCATGTGCTCTGGTCGGTGTCTCCCAGGAGCAACATAACGCGCCAAGATGCTAAGAGGGTATGCAAGGTCAGGTCGAGTGCAGGTCATCAGGTACATGAGGCAGCCAACAAGCTCTGGGTACGAGCCACTCGGCTCTACGGACTCATCCGAAGGCAGAGCTGAGAGTGAGTGGCGAGTAGACAGAGGAGTGGCCTAAGGCGAGGAGTACGTAAAGTCAAAGCGCTGAAGGACCTGCTGCACCATGTGTGACTGAGTCAAGGTAATGGTGCGCCGTGCTCTGTCCCGGGTGATCTGCAAGCCAAGATAGCTGCGCAGCTCACCCAGGTCTGTGCACGTGTGTCTCTTCTGCAGCTCTGACTTCACGTGGGCGAGTCTCTCAGTGTCAGCAGTGGCAAAGACCAAGTCGTACGTACACGAGGATGTAGAACGGCGGCAGCGAAGTGTCGGTGCGCAGAAACAGCAACGGGTCAGCAGTAGAAGGAGCAAACCCAAGAGCCGCAAGCGTAGTCCTCAGAATGTCGTGCCACTCACGGGGCGCCTGGCGGAGATCGTAGACTGGCCGCCGGAGGCTCCACTGGGTACCAAGAGGAAACGACCCAGTGAAGCCAGGTGGGCGGCGCAGCCAGATCTCCTCGTGCAGGCTGCCCTGTAGGAAAGCAGTGCTGAAGTCCAGAGAGTGAAGCTCGTAGTCACGCTGAGCAGCGACGTACAGCAGAACCCGAAGAGTGGTCATCTTCAGGGTCGGGGAGAAGGTCTGGAAGAAGTCAACTCCCTGTCGCTGACTGAAGCCTCGAGCAACGTAACGCGCCTAGAAGGCAGGCGGAGAACCCGGCGGCCGCTTCACCCTGAAAATCCACATGCCACTGACGATGTTCGCCCCAGGAGGGGGAACCTCGTCGACGTAGGTGCTTGTGGACTTCCAGGATGCCATCTTTGCGTCCATGGCTGACTGCCACTGAGAGGAGTAGGGACCCTCTATCGCCTCTGCGTAAGAGCGCGGGGTCGGGATGTCTAGTGCATCCGGGTCTCCCTCAGGTGCAATCAGCATGGACACGAGATGAGGTACAGCGGCTACAAAGCACTCAAAGTCCTCCTGCCTTTCCTCAAGGACGTCCGTACCAAGAGCACACTCACCCCCGACAGACGGAGGACAGACAGACTCAGACTCAGCAACAAGACTCGCGGCGTAGTCTAGACGACAGTGAGCAGCGAAGCCGACAAGCTCAGCAACTAAGGCAGACGCAGTAGTGGACTCAAAGTAAGGGTCAGTGACAACTGTGGCCAGGAGACACGTGATAGTAGGACTAGCAGCACGAAGGGAGTCAAACTCCGGGTCAGAAAGGGCAGGAAGAGAGGACGCAGGAGGAGACGGCAGAGGGACACGCTGCGGAGCAGTGGAAGGGCGCAGAGCCATCCGGTGCGTGCCAGGGACAGGAGGAGGACGCTGACGTGAACCACGACGACTAGTGCTAGCAGCACGAACAGGCGACGCAGGATGAGACGCAGGCTCACGACGCTCAGCAAGACCTCCGGTCGGACCAGTGTAAGGAGAGGGAGCAGGCAGTGGGGAGGCGGGCTGCAACTGTGACTGCGACTCAACAGGCGGTGGACACTCTAAGGAGCAGGACCAGTAGAAGGCGGAAGACCAAGAACCTGCTGAATGAGCGGAACGCAGTACGGCCGCGGCCGCGCAGCGCCTCCAGAACCAGCAGGGACAGCACCAGCATCCCCCGTGGCAGCTCCAACTCCAGCAGCACCTCCAGCTCCAACAGCACCTCCAGCAGCACCAGAAGCGCCAACTCCAGCACCCACAGGAGCACCGGCTCCAGCAGCACCTCCAGCTCCAGCACCCCCAGCAGCTCCAGCTCCAGCAGGACCACCAGAAGCTCCAGCAGCCCCAGTAGCGCCAGCTCCAGCACCTCCATCAGCACCTGCACCAGCACCTCCAGCAGCTCTAGCTCCAGCTCCAGCAGTACCACCAGGCCCAGCAGCTCCAGTACCTCCAGTACGAGCACCTCCGGGACCAGTGGCTCCAGAACCCCTAGCAGCTCCAGCAGCAGCAGGACCTCCAGCGTCCGTAGCACCACCAGCTCCAGTAGCACGGCTCCAGTGCCGAGCAAACCACTCGCGCACCTGCTGTGGAGAGAGAGGCTCCCGTCGGGATGAAGCATCCGAGGGACCTCCAGGCTCAGCACCTCCAGACGCCACACGCGCAGGCTCAGCACCCTCAGGCTCCGCACCCCTAGACTCAGCAACCCCAGGCTCAGCACACCCAGGCTCAACAACCCCAGACTCTGCACCCCCAGACCCAGCACCCCCAGGCTCCGCACGCTCAGGCTCATCACCCGCAGACCCGTCACGCGCAGGCTCAGCACCCCTAGCAGCGCCAGAGTCAACAGCTACCTCGACCGGCTCGACTGCGTCTACCTGGGACACACCTAAGGGGGCAGGACCCTGAGGGGGGAGGGGGTCTACCGGGGGGAGACCTAGCGCGAGGAAGAGCGGCAGGGGGGGGGAGGGGGGCAGTGCGGTAGGGGAAGAGACGGTAGTAAGGAACCGACTCGTCAAACGTGACGTCCTGAAAGGACAGAACACGGCGCGAGGTGGGGTGGTAAAACTGCCAACCAGGCGCGTCAGGGGGGAAGCCAAGGAAGACGCAGGGAACAGCACGGGAGGACAGCTTGTCCGCAGACAAGTCGCGGACGAAAGCTCGAGATCCCCAGACACGGAACGCAGACACATCGCCAACCTTCCCCGTCCACCGCAGAGTAGGTGTGGTCTCCGGCATGGAGACCCGGGGCTGGAGGTTGAGCTGATGCGCAACGTACAGAACCGCGAATGGCCACAGAAAATGGGGAGCAGTCGCATGGATCATGGACGTACGTGTGAGAGTACGCCGACGTTCGACATATTTCTCATTTCCATATTTTTACTCCATCTTATTCTCCTTATTTTCCTCTTTCATTTGCACTTTATTTCACCTCAATCGGACTACTATTCTATTTTCTAGAGCTTTCCGATTATTTCACTTATTTGGTATTTTCGGCACCGACATTTACATTATACGGCACCGACAGCACCGACAGTGGTGTACAAGGCGTAATCTCGCCATAATCCAAAGTGCCAATGGGCTTGCGTGCTTATGCGCACTTGTGATGATCTATTCTAGAAGAGCGCGTTCCCGAAGGTTCGGACGCGTTCCCGAAGGTTCGGATTATCTGTTGTTTCTATGTATTTCCGATTATAAATACGCCTTGCTCTCACCTTTAGTGGAACATTCTCGAGTGGAAATTCGATCCTGTGACACTTGGTAATGAGAGCCGTTTTCACTCGCGGAGTTTCAGCTAAGCAGCGCGCTCAAGAAATTCCTGAGAAACTGAACGAGAATGAATTGACTAAGGGAAAGTTGGGTACAAATGTAAACCCTAGAAAACTGTACCCCATATGTGCTACCCCACTATAGCCTACAGTAGCTATGTCATATAAATCTGACACACCCCCATAGGCAAAGTGGGGGAGAACAAGGGGTCACAAGACCAGTCAAGCAAAGCAAAGCAAGCTCAGGGTGGATCACAAAGTCACCACACATTCCGAGCACAAGTTCAAGGCCACAAGGCCAGTTCACATGCAGGATTACATATATATTTAAGGCTAGACAAGCAAGAGCAGGTGTATATATATATGCAACAGTACAAACAAGGTCAAGGGGTGAGCAAGTGAGGCAAGGTAGGCACAAGACCCAGCTGAGTACAGAAGCGCTGATGATCACAAGGCGCAAGTGCCTTGGTGAAAATATCAGCAGTGTTGGCCTGAGAGGCCACGTACGCAAGCCGCAGCTGACCACGCTGCTGTAGCTCACGAGCAAGGAAGTAGCGGAGAGCAATGTGCTTCGTTCTGTGCTCCAGTCTCTGCTCTCGACACAAGGCCAGCATGGCCTTGTTGTCTACGTACAGCACTGGAGGAGAACGAGGCGGCTCTCCGAGGTCAGTCAGCAGGTAGGTGAGCCAGCGAAGCTCCTGTGCAGCCATGGCCCCGGCGTAGATCTCAGCCTCACAACTGGAGCCGAGAACAGAAGACGAGCGGGTAGCCCGCCACGAAACAGAGCCGGAACCAAGGCTGAAGGTGTAACCCTGCGACGACCGCTGCGTAGCCTGGTCGTCATCGATAAATCGGGAGCGTCGCGAACTACACACAACAAATGGAGGAGTTATTCAACCGCATCCCCGACGTCACGGAAGGCGAAAAAATTAGGGCATTCATCGCGGGGCTGAAAAAAGAAACACGACAACATGTTGCGGCCGCAAATTGGGGCAGCTACAACGACGTCGTTTTGGCAGCAGAACGTTTCGACGTAACCACGATCGGAACACGACGACTTCATGGACGAGCTAGACGACACGGAGGACGTTTGGCTACCCCCACGTGCGCCGACCCGATGGAACTCGATCGAATCGACGCGAAGGCAAGACCAAAGAAGAACAAATCTAAGTGTTCTTTCTGCGACAAGCCCGGACATCGACTCATCGATTGTGACGAAATGAGAACTGCACGTTCAGCGCTTAGGGACCGCAGCAGTGGAGCAAAGTTAATGTGAACATTGGAGGATCGTGGAGTGGATTCTTCAACCCACGAACGGACTCTACCAAGGAAAATCGCCGAGGGAAATAAAATCTCCGCGACATAAGACCCTGCTGGACCCAAACAACTCCAAAAAGGCCCTGTAAAAAGTAAGCACCCCTTAAAAATATCATACAAGGATGCTTTACTTGGGAAAAACTCCCTTGGGTCTACGGCCTTGGTGAAATCACGAGAGAGGCTCCAAAAGAAAAAAAATGTACCGGTACGACAACTACAGCAGCTGCGCATGGGGAACCAACAACGGAGCGTGGAAGATCGACCTTCCAACGACGACATCGTCCTCTCTCTGAAAAACCAGCCCATGTCGACCAACCGGTCCCCACGGAAGAAGTCGGTGGCGCTGAAGCAGCTCAAGAGGGAGCTGGAGGTCAATATGAAGCTGCGACGACCTCAAACCTCCTCTACAGATGCATCTGCAACATCTGAAACATCTACGATATCTACCCCATCTATGAATTCTACTACGAGCTCGAGAACCACCTCGTCGACGACAACAAAAAATCATGGCAATAGGTGTCATAATGTTATAATTGTCTAGCCTGCAGTGGGGTACTCTATAGCGAGTACAACCCAATTAGGGTTTCCTATATGTATGCCAACTGCTGCTAGTGCAATCCCTCTTCTTCCATTCCTCATTCCTTTCACAATAGGGAACGACAGGACCGGCCATCTGCCACCCCAGGAGAAAACAAAGAGCTATGGGAAATGCCATATGATCCAATCAACGAGACGATCAACGGGTACAACGAGCAACGCCAACCACTTTTACTCGAGGTGATCTGCAATGGACGACGCCTCCAAGCACTCGTGGAAAGTGGAGCATCCCATTCAGTATGCGACAAGGCAGCTCTCAAACGCATCAATGAGAAGTACACGCCTTCAAACTTCCAAGCTACGATGGTTGACGGAAGCAAATTACAAGTCTACGGCGAAGCAGCGTTACACCTGCAGATGGGTCCTCTTCGCTGGAAACCGACCCTACCCGTCACCAACATCAAAGGGCTAGACTTGATTATTGGGAGAGATTTTCTGAAGAAGTTCAACCCCGAGATCAACTGGGTCACCCGCACGGCGAGTATCTACAATCAAGACAGAAGAGTTCCTCTTCCGAATTGGAGCAACACGGGAGATATTCCGGAGGAGACTCTCGCACGCTTCAAGAAGGATGTGAAACGAACCATGGCAGGGCTTGTTGCACTGGTTACCAACGAGGACGAAGGAGAGAGAAAAACACTCGAGCTTCCACCAGCAATCCAGAAACTTATAGAAGAGTTCGAAGACGTTCTCCCTGACGACCTTCCAGACCAGTTGCCGCCATACCGAACCCACCAGCACGAGATTATCGAAGAACCTGGTTCAAAACCGACCTTCCGAGCACCATATCGACTCAGCCCAACCGAGTTGGCCGACATGAAGAAACAGATCGAGTACCTTCTGGACAAAGGACTCATTCGACAATCAACATCACCATACGGTGCACCAGTGCTTTTCACGCCAAAACCTGTCGGAAGCTTACGCATGTGCATCGACTACCGAGCCCTCAACAAGCAGACGATCAAGAACAAGTATCCGATTCCACGGATCAACGATCTACTTGACCAGCTTCGTGGAGCCACTGTATTCTCAAAACTCGATTTGAGATCGGGATATTGGCATATCCGGATGGCGGATAACTCCATCCATAAGACGGCGTTTCGGATACGATACGGATCCTACGAGTACCTTGTCATGCCGTTCGGACTCACCAACGCACCCGCTACATTCCAGGCCGAAATGAACCATATTCTTAGGCCTCTACTCGACGAATGCGTGGTGGTGTACCTGGACGACATCCTGATCTACTCGAGAGACATGAAGCAGCACATCGAACACCTACGACGTGTCTTCGAGATACTTCGACGGGAGAAGTTCTACGTCAAGCTATCCAAGAGCGAGTTTGCCTTGAAGAAAGTTCAGTTCCTTGGACACATGGTGAGCGCTCAAGGAGTCCATGTCGACCCAAATAAGATCGAAGCCGTACGTACGTGGAAGACACCGGAGAACGTGAAGGAACTTCAGCAATTCCTTGGCTTTGTGAACTACGATAATCGGTTCGTGCCACAGTATGCGAAGATTGCAACACCTCTCACCAATCTACTGAAGAAGAATACACCGTTCATGTGGGAGGATGTGCACCAGCAAGCCATGGAGCAGTTGAAGACCGCACTCACGTCCGCACCCGTCCTGATCCTGCCAGATCCAGAAAAAGACTATGTCATCGAAGCTGACGCTAGCGACCAAGCACTTGGAGCAGTATTGATGCAAGACCAAGGGAAAGGACTACAATCAGTCGCTTACCTCAGCAAAAAACTGCATGGGGCAGAACTCAACTACCCGATTCACGACAAAGAGGCCTTAGCGATCATCACCGCATTCAAGACGTGGCGATGCTACGTCGAAGGGAGAAAGACCATGGTCTACACTGACCATTGCAGCCTGAAGTACCTGAAAACGCAGCCGACCCTCTCCAGACGACAAGTCAGGTGGATTGACTTCCTCGAGACGCACTTCGACTACGACATCGTGTACAAGCCGGGACACAAGAATAAGGCAGATGCACTGAGCCGGCCTGGACACGTTGCTGCCATACAGATTGAGGGGATGAATCCGCTACTCAAGGGACTCTTCACGCACGGGTATACCATCGACCCTGAGATTCCCTTGGCAGAGAAAAAGAAATTGTTGCAGTGGGACCACGACGTCGCACTACGCAAAGGATCAAGAAAGATATGGGTACCCAACTACCCGCCTCTTCGGCAGTTGCTTCTCGAAGAATTCCATGACGTGCTCTACGCTGGACACTTCGGGAGTAACAAGACTCTTGCCGGGATTGCGAAAGTCTACTATTGGCCTAACATGGCGGACGACGTGCAGAAGTTCGTCACTTCGTGCGACACATGCCAGCAGATGAAGAGCAGTAAGCAGAAGAAAGCAGGACTTCTTCAGCCTCTACCCGTCCCGGAACAGCCTTGGCAAGAGGTCAGCTTGGATTTCATCACCGGTTTACCACCTACCAACGCGGGGCATGACGCCATCCTGGTCGTCATCGACAAATTTTTCAAAGATGGGACACTTCATTCCGACACATACAACCGCACGCACGGAGGAAACAGCACAGCTATTCCTCAAACACATCATCTCACAGCACGGGATCCCAACAACCCTCATATCCGACAGGGACCCCAAGTTTACTAGCAAGTTCTGGAAAGAGCTCATGTCGCTCATGGGGACACGCCTAGCAATGTCATCTGCATATCATCCCCAGACCGATGGGCAGACAGAGCGCTTGAACCAAATTGTGGAACAACTCTTGCGCGCAGCGTGCAAGGACGACATTAACAAGTGGGACTTGCACTTGCCGGTGTTGGAGTTCGCCTACAATAATGCAAAGCATGCCGCAACAGGAGAGACCCCATTCTTCATCTGTTACGGTCGACATCCGCTAACTCCTCAACAGCCGACAGTACCTGCAACTGTCCAACTCGCGCACGACTTCGTTACCACAATGCAGCAGCTTTGGGATCGGACACACAAGCGTCTATAGGACATACAGTCTTCACAGAAACGCTTGGCCGATCGCCATCGACGTGATCATACCATTGCGGTTGGTGACCATGTGCTTCTCGACACATGCAACCTCAACCTCGGTCACCTTCCATCCAAGTTACGACCTCGCTTCTGCGGACCTTTCCTCGTAGAAGAGCAGGTAACTCCAGTCACATTCCGCTTGCGCCTACCAGCTACTTGGAAGATTCATAACGCCTTCCACGTGCAGCTTCTTAAACCCTATCGAGATCCAAATAAGCTGTACACGGGACGCCAACCTCCGCCGCCACCTCCAGTCCTCGTGAATGATGAACTTGAGTACGAGGTTGAATCTGTGCTTGCACATCGTCGTCGGCGGCATGGCGCCCTGGAGTTTCTCATACGCTGGAACGGCTATGATCCTTCTGAGGACAGCTGGGTCTCTGAAGAAGACATGAGTAACGCCCGACGTTCTCTCCGCGACTATCTTGCCAAGCAGGGTGTTACATCTACCACCCATCTTTGAGGGGGGGAAGTGTGAGAGTACGCCGACGTTCGACATATTTCTCATTTCCATATTTTTACTCCATCTTATTCTCCTTATTTTCCTCTTTCATTTGCACTTTATTTCACCTCAATCGGACTACTATTCTATTTTCTAGAGCTTTCCGATTATTTCACTTATTTGGTATTTTCGGCACCGACATTTACATTATACGGCACCGACAGCACCGACAGTGGTGTACAAGGCGTAATCTCGCCATAATCCAAAGTGCCAATGGGCTTGCGTGCTTATGCGCACTTGTGATTATCTATTCTAGAAGAGCGCGTTCCCGAAGGTTCGGATTATCTGTTGTTTCTATGTATTTCCGAGTATAAATACGCCTTGTACTCACCTTTAGTGGAACATTCTCGAGTGGAAATTCGATCGTGTGACAGTACGAGCGACGTCCATGACCATGCCAATGCGGCGCTCAGCAATCCCATTTTGCTGCGGAGAGGCCGGAAGCGTGAACGTCTGGCGGATGCCCTCCGCACGATAGAAGGCTCGCAGAAGGTTGGAGGAAAACTCTCCACCTCTGTCGGTGTGCAGACGCAGAACAGGAAGGTCCGAGCCGAAACTCTCGCTGAGCTGACGACGGGCAGCGCGGATCCAGTCGATCAGCACCTCAGTGACCTCACCCTTGCGGCGCAAGGGGAAGACTTGAGAAACTGAACGAGAATGAATTGACTAAGGGAAAGTTGGGTACAAATGTAAACCCTAGAAAACTGTACCCCATATGTGCTACCCCACTATAGCCTACAGTAGCTATGTCATATAAATCTGACACACCCCCATAGGCAAAGTGGGGGAGAACAAGGGGTCACAAGACCAGTCAAGCAAAGCAAAGCAAGCTCAGGGTGGATCACAAAGTCACCACACATTCCGAGCACAAGTTCAAGGCCACAAGGCCAGTTCACATGCAGGATTACATATATATATATAAGGCTAGACAAGCAAGAGCAGGTGTATATATATATGCAACAGTACAAACAAGGTCAAGGGGTGAGCAAGTGAGGCAAGGTAGGCACAAGACCCAGCTGAGTACAGAAGCGCTGATGATCACAAGGCGCAAGTGCCTTGGTGAAAATATCAGCAGTGTTGGCCTGAGAGGCCACGTACGCAAGCCGCAGCTGACCACGCTGCTGTAGCTCACGAGCAAGGAAGTAGCGGAGAGCAATGTGCTTCGTTCTGTGCTCCAGTCTCTGCTCTCGACACAAGGCCAGCATGGCCTTGTTGTCTACGTACAGCACTGGAGGAGAACGAGGCGGCTCTCCGAGGTCAGTCAGCAGGTAGGTGAGCCAGCGAAGCTCCTGTGCAGCCATGGCCCCGGCGTAGATCTCAGCCTCACAACTGGAGCCGAGAACAGAAGACGAGCGGGTAGCCCGCCACGAAACAGAGCCGGAACCAAGGCTGAAGGTGTAACCCTGCGACGACCGCTGCGTAGCCTGGTCGTCAGCCCAAGAAGCGTCTGCGTGCCCAGTGAGGACCACTGGACTCTGCCCTCCAAGCACAAGCCCCATGCCCGACGTACTGCACAAGTAACGCAACACCCTCTTCGCTGCAGCCATGTGCTCCGGTCTGTGTCTCCCAGGAGCAACATAGCGTGCGAGAATGCTAAGAGGGTATGCGAGGTCAGGTCGTGTGCAGGTCATCAGGTACATGAGGCAGCCAACAAGCTCTGGGTACGGGCCACTCGACTCTACGGACTCATCCGAAGGCAGAGCTGAGAGCGAGTGGCGAGTAGGCAGAGGAGTGGCCTGAGGCGAGGAGTACGTGAAGCCGAAGCGCTGAAGGACCTGCTGCACCATGCGTGACTGAGTCAGGGTAATGGTGCGGCGTGCTCTGTCCCGGGTGATCTGCAAGCCAAGGTAGCTGCGCAGTTCACCCAGGTCTATGCACGTGTGTCTCTTCTGCAGCTCGGACTTCACGTGGGCGAGTCCAGCAGTGTCAGCTGTGGCAAAGACCAAGTCGTCGACGTACACGAGGATGTAGAACGGCGGCAAAGAAGTGTCGGTGCGCAGAAACAGCGACGGGTCGGCAGTAGAGGGAGCAAACCCAAGAGCCGCAAGTGTAGTCCTCAGTGTGTCGTGCCACTCACGCGGTGCCTGGCGGAGACCGTAGACTGGTCGCCGGAGGCTCCACTGGGTGCCAGGCGGAAAAGACCCAGTGAAGCCAGGTGGGCGACGCAGCCAGATCTCCTCGTGCAGGCTGCCCTGCAAGAAAGCAGTGCTGAAGTCAAGAGAGTGCAGCTCGTAGTCGTGGTGAGCAGCTATGTGCAGCAGTACCCGAAGAGTGGTCAACTTCGGGGTGGGAGAGAAGGTCTGAAAGTAGTCAACTCCCTGCCGCTGACTGAAGCCACGAGCCACGTAACGCGCCTTGAAGACAGGCGGAGAACCCGGCGGTCGCTTCACCCTGAAAATCCACATGCCACTGACGATGTTCGCCCCAGGCGGGGGAACCTCGTCAACGTAGGTGCCTGTGGACTTCCAGGAAGCCATCTCTGTGTCCATAGCTGCCTGCCACTGAGAGAAGTAGGGACCCTCTATCGCCTCCGCGTAAGAGCGCGGAGTCGGGATGTCAAGTGCATCCGGGTCTCCCTCAGGGGTAAGCAGTACGGACACGAGATGAGGTGAAGCAGCAGCCAAACACTGGAACTCCTCCTGCCTGTCCTCAAGGACGTCCGTGCCAAGGGCACACTCACCCCCGACGGACGGAGGACAGACAGACTCAGACTCAACGACAAGACTAGCAGCGTAGTCTAGACGACAGCGAGCAGCAAAGTCGACGAGCTCAGCAACTAGGGCAGACGCAGCAGTGGACTCAAAGGAAGGGTCAGTGACGACAGTAGCAAGGAGACGCGTGACAGTAGGACTGGCAGCACGAAAAGAGTCCGACTCCGGGTCGGGAAGAGCAGGAAGAGAGGACTCAGGAGGAGAAGGCAAAGGGGCACGCAGAGGAGCAGTGGACGGACGCAGAGACATCCGGTGCGTGCCAGGGACAGGAGGAGGACGCTGACGCGAACCACGACCACTAGAGCGAGCAGGACGGACAGGCGACGCAGGGCGAGACGCAGGCTCACGACGCTCAGCCAGACCTCCAGTAGGACCAGTGTAGGGAGAAGGAGCGGGCAGTGGGGAGGCCGGATGTAACTGTAACTGTGACGGGACAGGCTGTGGACACTCTAAGGGAGGAGGAGGACCAGTAGAAGGCGGGAGACCAAGAACCTGCTGAAGGAGCGGAACGAAGTACGGCCGAGGCCGCGCGGCGACTCCAGACACGGCAGGGACAGCACCAGTACCCCCAGCGGCAGCACCAGCGCCAGCAGCACCTCCAGCTCCAGTACCTCCAGCAGCACCAGTAGCACCCCCAGCAGGACCGCCTCCAGGACCGACAGCAGTAGCCTCAGCGTCAACACCCTCAGCAGCTCCAGCTCCAGTCGTACCCGCAGGCCCAGCAGCTCCAGTACTCCCAGTACGAGCACCTCCGGGACCCGCGGCACCAGCACCCTCAGCAGCCGAAGAACCTCCAGCTCCAGCAGCACGCCTCCAGCGCCGGGCAAACCACTCGCGCAGCTCCTGTGGAGACAGTTGCTCCCGCCGAGACGAAGCACCCGAAGAACCTCCAGGCTCAGCACCGCCAGACGCCACACGAGCAGGCCCAGCTCCCTCAGGCTCCGCACCCCCAGGCTCAGCACCTCCAGGCGTAGCACCCCCAGGCTCAGCACCCCAAGGCTCAGCACCCCCAGGCTCAGCACCCCCAGTAGTAGCACCCCCAGGCTCAGCACCCCCAGGCTCAGCACCCCCAGGAGTAGCACCCTCAGGCTCAGCACCCCCAGGCGTAGCACCCACATGCTCAGCACCCCTAGAGTCAGCACCCCCAGGCTCAGCACCCTCAGCAGCACCAGAGTCACCAGTAACCTCGACAGGCTCGACGGCGTCTACCTGGGACACACGTGAAGGGGCAGGACCCTGAGGGGGGAGGGGGTCTACCTGGGGGGGACCTGGCACAAGGAAGAGCGGTGGCGGGGGGAGGGACGGAGTGCGGTAGGGGAAGAGGCGGTAGTAGGGGACCGACTCGTCAAACGTGACGTCCTGGGAGGACAGAACACGGCGAGAGGTGGGGTGGTAGAACTGCCACCCTGGCGCGTCAAGGGGGAAGCCAAGGAAGACGCAAGGAGCAGCACGAGGGGACAGCTTGTCCGCAGACAAGTCGCGGACAAACGCCCGAGATCCCCAGACACGGAACGCAGACGCATCGCCAACCTTCCCCGTCCAAAGCAAAGCTGGGGAGGTCTCCGGCATGGAGACCCTGGGGTGAAGGTTGATCTGATGCGCCGCGTACCGAACCGCAAACGGCCACAGAAAATGGGGGGCAGCCGCATGCATCATGGACGTACGGGCGACGTCCATGACCATGCCAATGCGGCGCTCAGCAATCCCATTTTGCTGTGGAGAGTCCGGAAGCGTGAAGGTCTGGCGGATGCCTCGTGCTCGACAGTAGGCTCGCAGAAGGCCAGAGGAGAACTCTCCACCTCTGTCAGAGTGCAGACGCAGAACAGGAAAGTTCGAGCCGAAGCTCTGCCTGAGCTGGAGACGAGCTGCGCGGATCCAGTCGATCAACACCTCAGTGACATCACCCTTGCTGCGCAAGGGGAAGACTGTGGTGTAACGCGAGTAGTCGTCAACCACCAGCAGGAAGTAGAGCTCGTGACCCTGTCCACGGACGCGGGCCGGGCCCCACACGTCCATGTGAAGCGTCTGCAGCGGGGCCTCTGTCGGAGGAAACTGGGAGGAGTGAGGGGCAGCCCGCTGCCGCCCCTCGACACAAGGGACGCAGGTAGGGCCTGGCCCCGGAGGAAGGGGAGGGAGGGACCGGGGAAGACCAGAGACAAGGACACGGGAGGCTATGCCTGTGGTGTAACGCGAGTAGTCGTCAACGACCAGCAGAAAGTAGCGCTCATAACCCTGTCCACGGACGCGGGCGGGGCCCCACACGTCCATATGAAGAGTCTGCAGGGGAGCCTCCGTCGGAGGGAACTCGGAGGAGTGAGGAGCGGTGCGCTGCCGCCCCTCGACGCAAGGAACGCAGGTAGGGGCAGACCCCGGGGGAAGGGGAGGGAGAGACCGGGGAAGACCAGTGACAAGGACACGAGAGGCGATGCCTCGGAGACGAGGCAGGGAGGGGTGACGAAGGCGGTGGTGCCAGAGGAGAGTCTGGTGAGACACGAGGCGACACGAGCAGGGGGCAGACTTAGGACCAGACCGGGACGCTGCAGCAAACACCTGACCCGACGCGGCTACCTGACTAGACCCAGCAACCGGAGGAGACACGGTAGTAAGGGTGTACAGGCTCGACCCAGGCTGACGGGTGAACGTGGCCAGGTGCCGGCCCGTCCGAGTACACGAACAGTGGGTCACCCGCTGACCTCCAGGAGTGAACTGGTCAACCCACGCGTCCTGAAGGTCAGCTCCGCCGGCGTCCGAGTGGATGCTGGTTCACCTGCCAACGGACACCTCGACGACGACGCTGCCTCTGCTCGCCGAGGTCGGTGGGCTCGCTGGTGAGGACGCCGAGGACGTCCCCACTCCCTGCCCTTCACCTGCCCCTCCCCTTGTTGCCGACTTGCATGGGCTGACCCCGACATCGGCCTCCGGCGATGAGGGGAGAACTGGGGCGTCACCTGTGGCGCCGGCCCCAAGCATCGCCGGTGGTTGACGTGATGCTGTGCATGTCGGCGTGGGAGCGAAGCTGACACCGACCGGGAGGCAGCAGGTGGTGCGGCCGACTTTGGTGAAGCCGGCGAAGGAGGCACGTGCAGAACAGCAGTCGACAGGGGAGCAGGCAGCAGCAAGGCCGACCAAGGAGCAGTCGGCGACCGGGCTGTCGGCAGGGGAGCCGACCGCAGGGGAGAAGTTGGCTGGGACGCCGACTGAGGTGCAGCAGGACGCTGAGGGCGGCGACGCTGTTGAAGGAAGGGACGCCGAGGAGACCACCAACAGCCACATGGTGGAGGTTCAACTTGGACCTCGGAAGTCAGGCCGAATTCGAAGGCCGCCTGACTTCTTCGTCCCCGCTGCCTTCACAATGGTGTACGACGTGGACGACGACGGCTTGCTGTACGATGACGCCGAGGAGGATGAAGAGCTGCCAGAGCTCGACCCCGACATGCACGCCGACCCCTAGCACCGCTGGGACATCTCTACGATGTCGGTGAAGGAGGCGCTGGCGAGCTGGAAGGGCCAGGCGGTGAAGGCCGCCATGGAGGAGGAGATCCGCAGCCTCATCAACATGGGCACGTGGGAGCTGGTCGAACGCCCGCCGGGAGCGAACATCATGAAGAACCAGTGGGTGCTGACGACGAAGTACCACATCGACGACACCATCGAGCGCGAGAAGGCGAGGTTGGTCGTGAAGGGCTTCACCCAGGTGTATGGCGCCGACTACGATGAGACGTTCGCGCTGGTAGGCAGCTACGTCACGCTGAGGATCTTCCTCAGCATCGTCGCCGTCCTCAACCTCAACCTGATGCAGCTCGACATGAAGAACGCCTTCTTGCAGAGTAAGCTCGACCGGGTGTTGTACATGTCCTAGCTGGACTACTTCAACGACGGAACCGGCCGGGTGTGCAAGCTCCTGAAGAGCCTGTACGGGCTGAAGCAGTCGCCGCTGCTGTGGTACTTGGTGCTCAACGATGTGCTGGTTGGCGCCGGGTGGAAGAAGAGCCAGGTCGATGAGGCTCTGTACTTCAAGGTCGGCGACGACGGAGTGGCCTGCTGGGTGCTGGTCTACGTCGACGATCTGTTCGCCGCCAGCAGCAGCACCACGATGCTGAAGGAGCTGAAGGAGCTGACGGAAGCCGCCTTCGAGCTGCGGGAGATCTCGCCGGTGCAAAAGTACCTCGGGCTGGAGATCGTGCGCGACAGGTCGGCGGGAAAGCTGTGGCTGCACCAGCAGGGCTACACCGACAAGCTGCGTAGGCGCTTCATCGACCAGGAGGGCGCCGGGCGTACCCCGAAGACGCCGGTCTCGGTCGACGCCTACGCGCAGCTCACCTTCGACGACGAGGCGGCGCAGGAGCGCCAGGAGGAGGAGTACCGGCAGAATGTTGGCTCGCTGCAGTTCGCGGCGACGACGACGAGGCCGGACATCGCCTTCGCCTGCAGCAAGCTGGGGAGCAGCCTCACGGTGAGGAGCGATCAGCACTAGCGTGAGGTCGACCGTTGCCTTGCCTACCTCGCCAATACGCGTGACACCGCCCTGGAGTTCGGCGGTGGACCTGAGTCGCTGGAGCTGGTCGGCTACGTGGACGCCGACGACGCCGGTTACAAGCAGAGCCGGACGAGCACGGGCGGCTACGTGTTCGTCTATGGAGGGGCCGCGGCCTCCTGGTCGAGCCAGCGCATCAAGTGCGCGACATTATCGTCGATCGAATCGGGGTACGTGGGGGCCACTGAAGCCGGCAAGGAGGGACGCCGCCTTCCCTTCCTCCTTGCAGAGTTCCGGCAGCTGGACGCCGGGAAGCCGACCGTCCTGCGGGTGGACAAGAAGTCGGCCATCACGGTTGCCGAGGGCATGGGGTTGACGGGCAACCTCAAGCACATGGAGCGACGACAGGCCTGGCTGCAGCACATGGTGAAGCGCGGGAAGTTTTCGCTGAAGTACATCCCGACCACCGAGCAGCCGGCTGACTTCCTGACGAAGGCGCTACACTATCCAGCCTTCAACCGGTGCTCCGTCGCAATCTGCCAAGTGCGTCTGGCCGATGTGGGCGACGGCGACAACGACATGTAGCAGTAGGTACCATGCCCTCTTGCATGGCTGGTGCGGTGACCGGCGTGCTATGTGTTGTGTGCACGCCGATGAGCTTTTCTCCGAGCAGTGCTGCCGTGTGGGATGGTGGAGCCCAACTGTGAACGCGGCAGAGGAGTGTCAAAGGGAATGTTGTTAGGCCCCGGCCTCGCTTGGGCGGAGCCGACCTTGTGGTCGGATGTGCGGGGGTTGCAGCCGACCTGCAGCAGTGGGCACGGGGGCCACTGCAAGGGCGCCGAGCTGGAGGGCGCCTGGCTGGAGGGCGCCGAGCAGGAGGACGCCGTTCTGGACGCCTGGACGGCGTCCTGGGAAGCTGGACGCCGACCTGGGCGTCGGCACGGCTACCCGGGCGCCTGGTCGACGTTGTGGGTGTCTGCACGGCGTCCTGGGAGGCCAGACGCCGACCTAGGCACCTGGTCGGCGTCCTGGGAGGCTGGACACCGCCGTAGGCGTCTGCACGGCGCCCTGGGAGGCCAGACGCCGACCTGGGCGTCTTGTCGGCGTCCTGGGAGGCTGGACGCCGTCTTGGAGGTCTGCACTGCGTCCTGGGCGCTTGGACGCCGACCTGGGTGTACGGACGGCTTCCTGGGCACCTGGACGCCGGACTGGGGACGCCGGGCATGTTTGGCTGGCTACAGACTGAGCTGGTCGACCAGACGTGGTTGCCCAGTCGACCGTGATACCCGGGCGACGTATGCGAAGGTCGTCGGGGTGACTTCTGCGAGGCCAACCTCGGGGGTGGTATCCCGATGTCAATGTGGCTGGTGGACGCAGTCGCTGGCGTGGACTCGATCTAGGCGTCTGTGCTGTGCACGTGACGAGGAGTGGCGCACCAACCAGCTGCACGCACCTGCGAAGCAGGTGCACCGTTGTCCTGCGAGTGCAACGCTGTGCAGCCGACTTGCTGCAGCGTTGTCACACCGTGGACTTGCAAAGTTGGCGCATCGCTACTCTGCAACGCTGGAGCGGTGCGAGCGCTGCTGCGCTGGAGCACGATCGACCATGCTGCGCTGGAGGTCGACCAGCAGCCTAGCTAGCTTTGATGTAGTATGTGTTACCAATGTTGTTGCTATCATTGTTGTGAAATTTTGCAAGTGAAAACTCTTGCCAACTTTCCCCGTGAACCAGCAAGTAGTGCAAGCACAAGTAAACGACTAAGGAACGAACGCAGAGATCACACGAGTACCCGTGCCTAGCCCGTAGTCTAGCTCCCGTTGTAGCTGTTATCTCCGCACGGGAAATGTTGCTGTGTGGGCTAGGAGCCCAAGCGTGAACACGGCAGGGGAGTGTCAATGGGAGTTGTGTTAGGCCCCGTCCTCGCTTGGGCGGAGCCGACTTCGTGGTTGGGTGTAGGGGTGCAGCCGACCTGCAGTAGTGGGCGAGCGGGTCGGCAGGGATGGTCGACCTGCACGGGGGCCACTGCACGGGCGTCGACTTGGTGACGCCGACTTGGAGCAGCCGACTTGGGTGGCCGGCTAACAGGACTGCTGGTCGACCTAGTGGTTGGTCGACCAGAAGTGTTGTCAACCACAAGTGTTGTTGACCTGGTGATCGACTGAACCTGGTGGTCGACGAAGGTGGGGCCAACGTCGACCTCGACAGGGGAGACTGGGGACGTTGAGCTGGAGGGTGTCGAGGAGCAGGACGCCGAGAAGCTGGACGTCAAGCAGCAAGGCGCCAGGGTGGAGGGCGCCAACCTTGGGTGGCCGACGACTTGGCGAAGTCGACAGCCTAGTCCGGAAGTGGTCGACGAGGGGACGCCGACCAGGGAGGACGCCGACTCGTCGACATCACCCTGGTTGCCCGGTCGACTCTGTAACTCGGGCGACGGACTTCTGCGGGAGCATGCGAAGGTCGCCAGGATGGTTCTGCGAGGCCGACCTCGGAAGTGGTATCCCAAGGTCGACGTGGCTGGTGGGCGCAGACGCTGGTGTGGAGTCGACCTGGGTGTCTGCGCTGTACACGTGACATGGAAGAGTGCACCAACCAGCTGCGCGCACCTGCGAAGCAAGTGCACCGTTGTCCTGCGAGTGCAACGCTGTGCAGCTAACTTTCTACAGCGTTGGCACGCCGTGGACCTGCAACGTTGGCAAGCCGCGACTTTGCTCTGCTGGAGCGCGGTCGACCAAGTCGTGCTGGCACGTGGTCGACCGTGCTGCGCTGGAGGTCGACCAGCAGCTTTGCTAGGTCTGATGTAGTCTTGCATGCCAATGTTGTTTCTATCATTGTTGTCAACTTTCCTTAGTGAAACTCTTGCCAAATTGCCCCGTGAACTAGCAAGCAGTGTGTGCACTAGGAAACGACTAAGTGAACGAACGCAGAGATCACACGAGCACCCGTGCCTAGCCCGTAGTCTAGCTCCTGTTACTAGAGTTATCTCCGCAGTCCTCGACGGTAGCGTCGACCATTTCAAGCAGTTGCGCACCCAAACAGCCTGCCGCAGGGCGAGGTGCCACTAGTGGTGCAGCACACCCATATGTAGCAGCATCGTTCGCATGGCCTCGATGACCGTGCGCATCTCCCGCTCCGCCATGCCATTTTTTTGCGGGGTGTACGGGCAGGTCAGATAACTACTTCCGTTTGTTGTGAATGGGATGAAGTGTTGTCCATACTTGGGCACGAGTTAATCTTATGGAGCAAGTTATTCTGTTGCATGTTCACTAACTTCTAGTTCTTTTTGTGCAGGAGTGGTATCGGCCTGACCTTCTTCAGCTTTGTCTAGGCCGTGCTCCCCACCCTATTCCGCGTGTTGCCCTGGCGACATCTGCTGTATCCCAACCTTCTCTCACGTTCCAGTTGTTAAGTTGTGTTATATACCCTGCTTGCTATGTGTTCTAGTGTAGCTACAGTAACTTGTTGGTGGTGCACCACTCTGCTCAATTTCCCTTGAACTATATCATGTATCTTGCTCATTAGTGTAAACCCACTTCCTTCCTGTTTCTCTCGCTCACGCTACTCTCTTACTCTAAAACCCTAGTCTACTAAGGTGACTATTCTAACATGGTACAGAGCAGGTTCCTCTAGAGGACCTAATTTTTTCCTTAAAGACATGGCTGCTGCAGCACCCGCTAAGGCGCTCTGACGCCTACCCATCCCGTCCCGTCGCGCCTGCTGCCCTGCTCGTTCGCCGCGGCGCCCGATTCCCGTCGCCGCGGCGCCCCTTATTCCCGTCGCCGCGGCGCCCGCTTCCCATCGCCGCGGCGCCCAGCGTTCCATCGCCGCGGCGCCCCCCTTCCCATCGTCCGCGACCCCCGTTTCGTCGCCCCGCGGCCCCCCTCGTCGCCCCGCGGTCCGCGCCAGCGCCAGCCCGTGCGACTGCCGCCAGCGCCAGCGCGGAACGCAAGCGCCAGCGCCACCGACTCGAAGCGTACAGACTGACTCCTTTGCTTGTGGAGGAGGGCAGGTTGGTGGGAGAAGCAGGCTTCCCGCTCACACGACTAAGAATTTCGGTGCTCTGTGTGAAGGGGCAAGGTGCCACACTAAGGCAGCTGCGAGCAGAACTGAAGGGGCCAGTTGAGCAACCAAAGCAGCAGAAGAAGTGGGAGCAGGAGTATGGGAGACAAATTGACTGGAAAAGTGCCATACGAAAACGGGACACTTTGGTAACGCCGGGCAGAGCAAGGGAAATTATTTTGCGACTACACTGCAAAAACCTCCAGGTGGGAGACAGACTGCACTTCATGAAAGAGCATATCAGCTGCCCACACTGCAAGGAGGATGAAACCCTTGCGCACTGTCTGCTCGAGTGCGAAGCGATACAGCCTGTCATTGGCGCGCTAAAGGGGGCACTGAAGCAGATGAATCCAAAGCGAGAGGTGGGAAGGTTGGAAGACTTCCTGTTTGCGGAAGATGGCACGAAATCGATTTCCCGGAAAAGCCGCTGATAGCAGTGACATTTCACCAGGTGTGGCTGGAGAGGTGCGAGGCAGCCTTTCGGCAGGACAGGTTTCAGCCTTTGAGGGTGCTTCGGAGAATCGGCGTGAACTTCATGAAGCATGTCAGGATCTACAACGCCCACAGAAAACACGTGGCAAACAACAGCAGGCAAGGAGATGCGCAAAACTGGGCCTTTTTGGAGCGGGACGAGGCTGTAATGCTGAGCCGGATTTTTCAGGATGAGGACACGCTGACGTGGAAGGATGGCTTTAGATCGGTGTGGTCGAACCCGAGAACAGCCTTCCAACCACCCTAGGATGTTATTGGAAGGGCAATGTTGACTCCCTGTCTCCTAGGCCCCTTCCCCCCTCCCAGTTACGACTGTGGATGTACCCACTTTTATAAGTGAAATGCATCCTTAAAAATATATATATATATATATATAAAAAAAAAACGCCAGCGCCTGCGCCACTGTCACCGCCAGTGCGGAACGCTAGCGCCTGCATCAGACGCGAAGCGCCAGCGCGGACGCCAGCGCCAGCAGCTCCGTACGCCCCCCCCCCCCCTCCCCCCCTTCCCTTCTGCGGCTTCTGCCGTGTGGGGGGAAGGGGAGATGTGGGGGTGGCGGGTGTGATCAGCCAGCAGCCTGTCCCTCCCCTCTCTCTTCCTGCAGGGCTTGTCGCCGTAGAGAAGGGGGGGGGGGGGGGAAGAAGTGGAAAAGGGTGAGGGGGTGGCGGAAGTAGAAAGGTGCGGAGGGTGTGAGGTTCAAGGGGTTGAGTGACAAGGGGGGTGAGGACTTGGGGGTTATTAACGGGGGGGGATCCCTATGAGCGTGCGCGCTCATGCCCACCTAGCCCACCTTCTATCCCTTTCCTCTCTCACCTCCCCCTTTGTAAAAGGAGGTTTGTAAGCAGGTACCCCGGGCATTGAGCGTGCGCGCTCATGCACGCCCCCCACCTCCTCTCCTCTTCTCTCCTCTCCTCTCGCCTCCTCCTCCTTCCTTACCTTTCTACCCTCTTCCGCTGCGCCACGTGTACCTGTACTAGTTCTCACGGCAAGCAGGTTAAGGGGGTGTGTTAAGTTGTGTTATATACCCTGCTTGCTATGTATTCTTTGTAGCTACAGTAACTTGTTGGTGGTGTCAGAATCCCAACCACTAGACCATTGGGATAAAAGGGCTTGTTAAGTAGCGGGTCAGTGCGCCCATAACCCCCCAGGCCAACATGCCTGTAACCCTTCCCTAGGATCAATCGGGGATCACCAGTGGACTTCTGACACCCCCCCGCACTGGGATGCCCGAAGTGCACACACTGGGATTCGAACCCGAGACCTTCGCTCTGATACCATGTCAGAATCCCAACCACTAGACCATTGGGATAAAAGGGCTTGTTAAGTAGCGGGTCAGTGCGCCCATAACCCCCCAGGCCAACATGCCTGTAACCCTTCCCTAGGATCAATCGGGGATCACCAGTGGACTTCTGACAGGTGGTGCACCACTGTGCTCACTCTCCCTTGAACTATATCATGTAACTTGCTCATTAGCGTAAACCCACTTCCTTCCTGTTTCTCTCGCTCACGCTACTCTCTTACCCCAAAACCCTAGTCTACTAAGGTTACTATTCTAACACCAGCCTCTAGGTTCTTCGACTCTTGGCCAAGTTGCTTGTGCCCATCCTCCTGCCGAGCTGCCTTTTTCCTCAACTCTCTGAGGTCCAATGTATGCAGAGTTTGAAGACGAAGCGATGGGTACGGTGAGAGCTGTCATAAAAAAATCATCGGGGAAAAATATTTCTTAGGAATATCTAGTTCTTGAACCGTATTAATCAATTGTTGTTATCATATTACCTGTGCGTAGGGGGTTGATTTGTTAGGGCGCGGTGCATTTGGCGCAAATCCCGAAGTTTGTTTTTTTTTTTAATTCGATTTTATCTTTTTTTAAGCTCGATTGATTGGTCGAAAAGTTGATTTCACGAGGTTCGAGCCACGGGGCCGATTTCTGGTAGGTCAGAATGTGACCAGCGAGGATCGAAAAATGAGAATCGACCCTCGTCGAGCCGTGATAATCAATTTAGGTTACCCGATTAACCTACGTGGCTCTAACGTCTTTCGTCGTGTTCGTGAAGCTGCTAAAATGACCACGTTCGTAAGCACGGCTCGAATGCACGTTGAACACGCGGTCGACTGACTGTCTGGTTACTTGACTTACGAGTCAGTATTCGAACATTGACCTGGTTTCTTGCGAAGACTATTACGACATTCAAGAACTCAGTAACCAGCTCAAGCTCGACCTGTTTTCTGAACTAAGCACCGCGCCCTACAGCTCTCACCAACCAGCAAGTCAAAGCAGGTCCATGCAGTACCAGAAATCTAGGTTAGCGCGGTGGTCATAGTAGCAGTTTGCCGCGAGCTCACGCTGCATCGCTGCGCTGGCAGGCAGGCAACCCCAACGACTAGCCAGCGAGGCACGGGGATATGACCTTTCCCAGCCAAGCGAGTTGTAGTCGTTACTCGTCCACACTAGCTAGCCACCCCATGGAGAGCTGCCAGGCTCAAGTCACGATGGGTGTACAAGTAGGAACGACGAGGCGAGGCATCCTTTCGTTGCATGTTTGCGAATCGATTCACACCGAGCTTCTCGTGTTTTGTGCTGCCGCGGTCACGCGCTCGCTTGGAAGCACCAGTTTTCAATCTCGTAGGGCTTCGAACTTCCACGAACCGAGTAGATGGTAATCACGTCTCATTGGGGGAGGCCGCGCAACGCGGCGGTCTCCCGCCGTGCACGGCATGCGCATGCGCCGCCGATCCGCTCAGCCCGCCTCGGCTCGCACACGCGCGTCGCGTCGCGCACGGCGCACGCGACGCGCTTACGGGCGATGGGGAGGGGCGTCGTGGCGGCGAGGGCGGCGGTGTTGGCGCTGGTGGTGGCTGGCTGCTGCGCGCCCTTCGCACGGGCTGTGCCCGTGGTGGACCCCGACAGTAAGCCTTGGTGGCAGCAAGGCACGGGAACATCCACCTAAATCATTGCTGGTGTGATGTCGACGGCCGTGCTTCGTTGGCCCATCCATGCTATTCCGTGCACCTGTCGCATTGCAACTTGCCTCCAACGTAATTTCTCTTACTGATTGTTCCTCACATGACGGCGGAATATGTGGCATGGTACGTCATGGCATGGCACGGTGTGGTAACGGGCATGCGATGGCATGGTGGATGGCATGGTGGATGGCATGGTGGATGGCATGGTGGATGGCATGGTGGGTGGATGGCATGGTGGATGGCATGATGGGTGGATGGCATAGTGGATGGCATGGTGGGTGGATGGCATGGTGGGTGGCATGGTGGATGGCATGGTGGATGGCATGGTGGATGGCATGGTGGATGGCAGTGGGCGTGGTGGCGGAGCTGGCGGCGGTATGGAACAGCACTGCGGCGTGCAAGACGTGGATCCGCGGCAGGGACTGCGACACCTTCACAGGCCTGCGCTGCAACGCACAGGGGCACGCCGTTGCCATGTGAGCCCAGCAGCACCACTCCATGCATGCACGCCTGCACGCCATCTCCCGCCATGGCATCTGCCCCGGGCTTGCCATGTCAACGAGTAGCGCACGGCGCAGCAGCAGAGCGCGGATGTGCCGTGCTGGGTACACCCCTGCTCCGCGCTGCATAACACACCCGCGCCTCGCCTGCGCTCACTCCCCCACTGCCAACCCCTCCCTCACCTGTTGCTCCCATCCCGTGCGTGCCCGTGGCAGTGACGTGCAGGGCGTGAGCACCATACCCGAGCGCATTGTGCAGCTCGAACACATGACGTCGCTGTGAGTGGCACTGCTCTGTGTGCTTTGCATACCTCGCATGGGTATGGTACGGCGGGGTGTGATATGCCACGCATTGCTGGATGGGAATGTGGAGCTGCTGTGCGAAGCGGTTAGCATTCAGTGTTGTCTGGCGTTCAATACCCAGTTCAGTCGGTTGCTCTCACATCCATCCATCCGTCCATGCATGCATGCACCACACGCTCGTTCCTTCACCTCTCCATGTTCCTCATTCCTGCACTTTCCAATGCCCCTTCCATGCGCCTCCTCTCCCCTACTCCGCGCCACCCCTGCGTGTGTGCAGGAGCATCACACAGAGCCGGTTGGGCGGCAACTTTCCCCCCGCCATCCTCTCCATGCCCTCCCTCAAGCACCTGTGAGCCATCCCTCGCCCCCTGCTCTCCATGCCGCCTTGCTCGCCATGCCGCCCTGCTCGCCATGCCGCCCTGCTCGCCATGCATGCTGCGCCCATGCGGCATTCTCCAGCAGTGCGGCTCCAACCAGCAGCCGCTGTCTCCTCACGCCGTTACACACCCTTGTGCTTGCTTCATGTGCGTGGAGCGGTGGCCATGGACGCACCTGCATGCATATGATATGACCGCCATGGAATGTTGCCATGGAGGTTCGCCAATGCTGGGGTGCGGGGATGTGTGCATGCGTGGGTGAATGTGCGGTGCATGTGAGCAGGAAACTGTCAGCGTGCTTCCTGCATGGGCCATTGTGGTGGCACTTCAACCAGACCAATTCAAGTGCGCTGGAAACCATGTGAGTCACGTGCGCCCTGCCCCCGCGCACCCCCTTTGCCGTGCATTAGCCCCAGTCAGTCACCCAGCCTCTTTGCCCCCCCTCCCTCGCACTTCCTCCCTGCCATCCGTCTCGCCTCGACCATCCTTGCCCGAGCCATTTCCTCGTCAAATTTTCACTCTTCCCTTGCTCTCCCACTCACACACCATGCCATGCCATGCCATGCCATGCCATGCTTGCCATGGCGTGTAATTCATTCAGCACATCACAAGTGTCTGCGCGATTTATTGTCACTCAGACAAAACTCTCATGTGTCGCACACCTGCATCATGCGTCGCACACCTGCATCATGCATCGCCCATTCCATGTGGTGTGAGCAGCAACCTGAGTACCAACATGTTCTTCGGCCCCATTCCAGATGCCATTTCCCGAATCACCTCGCTCAGGCACCTGTGAGCTCTCTTCCCCCCTCTCTTTCTTCCTACCACTTTGTCCTCTCCGTGTCTCCCTCTCCCCACACCCCGTTCTCTCCCGACCCTTCTTTCTTCTGCGTCTCCCTTCTCCCCCACCCCCTGAGTCGGTTTAAAGGAGCTCGCTGCCTTGGTCCTGCATCGTGTGTCTGCGAGCAATCACTCGCCGCCACGATTGTCACATCTTGATCATGCACGCTTACTCTCTTTCAACTCCTCCCACATGGCATTGTCCCTCGTGCACCCATGTGTGCACCTTGCCGATCACAATGGCCCATGTCGTGTTCATGCATGCCATGCCTTGCACCCATATCTCCACCCACCCTGCGTTCCCAACCCCCTGTGGGTGCACCAGCGATCTGAGCTACAACATGCTGTCAGGGAGGGTGCCAGCCGCAATGGGCACCCTCAAGGACCTCACTTCTCTGTGAGTGCCCCGCATGGGTGGGTGCGTGGGTGGGTGCGTGGGTGGGTGGGTGGGTGGGCGGGTGGGCGGGCGGGTGGGCGGGCGGGCGGATGGATGGATGGATGGATATGAGAGCAACCGACTAAACTGTGCATCTAACGCCACACAACACTGAATGCTAACTGCTTGTGTGGAGGCAAGCAATCAATGGGCTAGGCGATGGGAATGTGACGCTGTGTGGACTACAGATGTACGTACGTCCATGGGAATGCGATGGGAAGGATTGACTCTAATGAGATGCGCAGTTGCGCCATGGCACCTGTGCTGGCATCGCCATGGCACCTGTGCTGGCAGCGCCATGGCACCTGTGCTAGCAGCGCCGGGCCTTTCTGCCGCCTGCACTGACGTGGGCACCTCGGTCTCTCATGAGTCATGCGTGGCCCTTGCCTGCTCCTCCATGCCAAGCCCATCCATCTCCTCTCCCTCGCATGCCGCCTTCCCTCCCTTGCGGTGTGTGCACGTCCCTGCAGAGACGTATACATGAATTACCTCGAAGAACTCCCCTCTACCCTCACCGCCATCACTGCCCTCAAGCACCTGTGCGTGCCCTGCCCTCACCTGCTCCCCCTACTCTTCAACACTCTTCAAGGAAATTCACCTGTTGGCACTTCTGCTCAAGTTTATTTTGTTGGAAACTTCACCGCCTTGCACCGCTGTTTCCTCTCACAATCGTCCTTGCTTCTTTCCAACCTTGATCCTTCTGATTCCACGGCCACCCTTCCCACTCCCGCCCTTTCCCTGTGCGGCCATGCCATGCCATGTGTGTGTGTGCATCAGATCAATGGGGGCAAATGAATGGAAGCAGCCCGTTCCTGCGTTTCTGGGCGACCTCAGCAATCTTGAAGTGCTGTGAGTTGAAATTGCACAGTGCGAAAATGAGTGATGGCGAGGCATGCGGAGCAAGGATGATTGACAGGCCATGCACATCCATCACACCCAGTACGTGGTGTGTCATCCCACGTGCCTCTTCTTCCATTACCCCCTTCAGACTTTCCTCATACTCTAATCAACCTCCTGTTGCTGGCATTCACGCGCCTGAACCCCTGTATGGAACATCTCCATGACCCTAGCACACCACTCGACGCGCTCTAAGGCAATCTGGGCTGGGCCCCACGGAGTGTGCTGTGCATGCAGGATGCTGGACTACACGCACATGACTGGCTCCCTACCGTCGGAGTTGTCACGGCTGAAGAAGCTCACCGACTGGTGAGAGCATGCACACTTCACACTTCCCCTTTGGGATTCCGTATGCCTTTACTGCGCTTGTGTGACTGTTACGTGATTGTTTCTCTCTCATCTAATTGCTGAATACATCATGCAAGCATGAGACAATGGGTGTGGCGCTCTGGGTGCCACTGGTTTCAAGTGGCGGTCCGTGTTGTTGGCTGCAGCGTTTCCCATAGTAACGAGCCCCTGCCACTCCCTCTCTTGCGCCACCCCTCCCTCCATGCCCCTACCCTTGCGCAACGCGCTGCCAGGCACATGACGTATTCATGGTGGGCCGGGCAGCTGCCAGAGTGGATAGGCAGCATGACAAGCTTGACAGTCCTGTGCGTGCTGCCCTGTAACGTGTGCCATGCCATGCCATGCCATAGTGCTCAGTTATCGTGCACCAAGCACCATGCATGTACCATACACGACGTGCTATGCACCATGTACCATGCACCATGTGCCATACCGTGACTTGTTTTAGCCGTCATGGAGTGTGCCTTGTATCACGGTCTTCTTGCACTCATCTGACAACCCGCACGTCATCCCCACCACGGCGGTGTCTGCACGTCTCTGCATGCCATGCCTGTGCACCATGCATGCACCATGCACTGTGGATGCACCATGCACCATGAATGTGCACCATTCATGCACCATGCACCATGCATCAGGAACTTTCACCGCAGCTACATCAACAGCACCATCCCAACAGCCATCGGCAACCTCAGCAACCTCGCCCACCTGTGAGTGTGCCTCGGGGCATGTGGGCCTGCTCTCTCGGATCATGGTGGGCTACGTTGCCATCGTCCAGGTGCCTTGAAAGAGCATCTCTTCCCCCCTCCTCCCCTCCCGCTTGCCTCTAAACTTCATCCATACATGCATGCACCTGATCCTTCTTCGCCTCCTGCTCCTCCGTCTCCTTCTTCTCTCTGCCCTCATCCTCTGCATCCGCTGCTCCTTTCCATATCCCATGCTGTTTCGCACTCTTGTTGCTAACTTGTATTCCCTCTTTGCTCTCTTGTATTCACCTTGTCCACACCACCATGCATCACAATGCTCTCTCCCCACTGGCCAATGATGCATCACTCTATGCCACACCACCATATGCTATTGCAGGCGTCTTGGTCTAAATATGCTCGTTGGGACCATCCCCAGATCATTCGGGAGCCTAACTAACCTGAAAAGCTTGTAAGGAAGGCTGGCACTCAAACAAAATGGTAGGAGGAGGGTGGGCTAGCTTGCAGGTGCAGCTGTTGTTCGGTTCCAATGCGACTACATCGCTCATCACTTACCTTTGTTCCCCGGCAGTGCCAAGGAAAAATCTTTCGTCATGGAGAATGTGTTTTTGTAGCTCACTCACACATTCAGAGCACCTACTGGCGTGCAGAAGCAATGCTATGTTTCATCGGATTGATGAAAATAGAACATGCACATGGCATGAAATGCGACATCGTGAAGCTTACCAATTTGTCATCCCACCCCTTGCATCCCATCCCAACCCATCCCATCGCACTCCATCGCATGTCATGCCACGTCATGCCATGCCATGCCATCTGACTGCAGGGACTTGCAGAGAAACCAACTGAGTTTCAGCATCCCCGCCTCCTTTTCTCGACTCAGCCGCCTCTCTTCTCTGTACACCCACTCTCTCCCGAAGTGTCTCAGGGAAATAACGTCGAGAATTGTGAGGGGTCCGAGGGTAGGAGGTGGAGGCAAGGTGCAAGGGGCTTGGACAGAGTCATGTGTTTCACTGGTTACCACAAACAGGAGTGAGGGGCTGTGTCGGCATGCAAGCCGTTGGGCCACGGGAGTTGCTCGTCAAGTGGGAGTGGGAGTGGGAGTGGGAGTGGGAGTGGGAGTGGGAGTGGGAATGGGAATGGGTGGGCGCGAGCAGATGGTTGAGCTGGCAGACTGCTCGTTGTCTCCACTCCTGTGCGCCCACCATTGCCTCCCGCCAAGACAGGCTCAGTCCTTTCCTTTCTCCATGACTCATAAGAAGTCCACTCGGCATTTCAAAGGATTGTCTTGTTTGTTGTTGAACTGGGTTGTGTCGTGGCCCACCTTGTGGTTGTTATCACCCTTGTGCTCATCGGCCCACCCTCTGTGTATCACAATGCGCTGGCCCTTCCACCCTTGTTCTCCACCAACATGTGCACTGGACAACGCTATTCCATGCTCTGTTGGCATCACAACTGCACCGATTAAATCATGCATACTGTACCACTCCGTGCCATGTGACATTGCAGGGACCTCAGTTACAATGGGCTTTCGAGGCCCATCCCCTCTGCACTCGGGCGCCTCACCAACCTGGGCAAACTGTAAGGGCAAGGCGCACTGGTATGCTGCTATGAAGCATTTTTAGCCTGCATTTGCATTGGCATTTGCATTTGCATTGGCATTAGCATCTTTCTGTCGATGCGAGACCAGGTTGTGCATTCATCCTCACCAGCTTTTGCTCCTTGTTTGGGAGTAAGAAACATAGAATCAAGAACTCAAATCCTTCGATCCGTAAATCAAGGAAGATTCTTCTCCATCTGATCGTGGGCGTGGCAGGAATGTGAAGCGCAACAGGCTGGCAGGAAAGATCCCTACCTCCTTGGGCAGGCTCACCCGGCTCACTTTCCTGTGCGCTCACTCTCCCCTTACCTCTCTCTGCTCATGAAATTAGTTAGGGTTTAGGGGCGCGGTTAGGGTAAAGGGTTCTGGGTTTATTGCAATCGCAACAAGAGGGAGAGGGATGAGAGGGCAGGGAGTGGAGATGCAGGGATTTGGGCAGAGCGCTGTTTAACATGAGTGAGCGTTTGGTTGTGAGGGTCTTTCGTGGATGGCATGTTTCCGCAAGAACACAACTCATAGCATGTGCTTTCCATAGCACCCTAGGTGAGCTCTTGTGAGCATTCTTTTCTTTTGCCCACCTGCAGGGATTTGTCTGACAACCGCCTTGGAAGGACCATTCCTGATGCACTCAGTGCTCTCAGCAATCTTCATTACCTGTCAGTTCAAAGACTCAAGAATATGTTTAACATTGCCATGCACAGAGCTCGCCTTGCCTGGCTTCATTTTCCACCACAACATGCATACGCCCCTCTTTGTGTACCACTGTGAAGGCTTGGTCGTGTGCATGCTTCACATGTGCCGTGTTAGAACACTCCCAATTGGAACATGCTGCGCCAAGGCATGCTTGGTTTGTTGATCTTATTCTGTTCGCCTGCCCACCTGCAGGGATCTATCTCACAACCGCCTTATAGGGACAATACCTGCTGCACTTAGCGCACTCAGTGGTCTTGGCTTCCTGTCAGTGCACCCTCGCCATCATTCCCACACACACTGCCTTGCCCCCCCCATATCTCACTTGTTTCATTTGCTGCACCAGTCGTCCCATTTTCCTCGTATAGCCGCCACTTGTCAGTCAGCTGTTGTTATCGAACCCCACAGTCACCCCTGTGCCTCTCCTCCCCATCCCCCATTCCCTCAGCGATGTAAGCAATAACGAGCTGGTGGGGAGGGTGCCGTCGCTGCGCCTCATGAAGTCTCTGTGGCACGTCGGTGCGGACCACAACTTCCTCACAGGCATTGCAGGCACCTCCCTTGCTGACATCCACCTGCTGTGCAATGACAAGTTCCGCCTCTCTCTGGGATCCAACTGCATGGGCAACAGCACGGTCCTGTGTGGCCGCGCCCAGATACAGAGGAGCAAATATGAGTGCGAGTCCCTCTGCTGGAGCTATGATGACACCCCTTATTGCAGCGGCCATGGTTTTTGCTACACAGATTATGAGAAGATTGGTTGGCAGTGTGCGTGCTATGAAGGGTACACGGAAGGCACGGCTGCTGGCACATGCATTCCTGAAAGCTCGACATGAGCAGGGACTGGGCAGGGGCCGGAATGAGGCTGGCCGGGCTGACGCTTTTGACATGCCGGCCAGAGACGGGCTGGGTCCTGGCCGGCCCGCCAACCCAGGTGTGGCTCTAGCCGCTGCTCAAGCTTCTCTGGTCAGCCAGCCGCGCTGGTGGAAGTTTCGATCCAGGGGTCGGGCCTGGAAGGTGACTCGAGCTGCGTACCTATGTACATGTATATTATCCTCCAAACCAAACCTAGGGGTCAAGAAAAAATGGGGGTGGGGATGTAATGGTTTTTTTGTATGAGGGGGTATGCGAGCCTTTTGTTTTGTTTTGATTAGAAGTGTCCCGAATGCGGTGTTCGCGTGTTATGTCTTTTTTGTTACATGACATGGTGCAGCAAACACGCGAAGAAACGGCGATGTTTTGGGAACAGTATCCTCAGTTTTTTTTTTTTTTTTTGTGAATACCTAAGATTGCGTCCAGCTGCTTGCTGTTGTAGCCTAGTGCATACGGTACATGCTAGAGGATTGCCATTGTTGGCCTAAAAAAGGCCCTTTCGAAGATAGAAAATTGATTTGAAGCATTGTACAGCAGGGCCCTAGATATCAGATTCGTAGTCTGAGGGCGTGTTCCTACGGCCCCTTATCAGGCGAACCTCTTGTCAGATTCGCGTCGCAACGCACTGGAACACATGTAATAACATTCGATCGCACTGAAACGCATGGAACCGCACAAGTATGACAAGAGGTCGGTTGATAAGGGGCCGTAGGAACACGCCCTGATTCAGAGTCCGTTCAGACTTTTTTTGGTGTACCTAGTCTGAAGTCTAAGATTTTTTTTATGTACCTTGTCTGATTTTCCAGAGTTTTTTTTTTACGAGTTGTCTGAAATTTCGAGGAAGTTTCGTTCCGATAACCTTTCATTCAGGTTGGCGGAAACCCCTTTATTACCGTTTCAGAGTGCATCCCCGATACAAGTCTGAGGCTCAGCCTGCACTAAAATAAGTAGTTCTCGATACACCCACGTGCGTACGGGCCAGCACTAACGATTTCCTCCAGAGAAAACTGCTCGAGTAGGGGCACCAGAATACATTACTAATTCGACGCTATCACGAGTGTCGAATTCAATGGGAGCTTATAATAACCCTTAAATTATGAAACTAGATAGCAAATCGCACATGGCCAAAACGATTTTAGCGAATCGCACATGGCGAAAAGCGAATTGGTGCAAACGAAAGCCTCTCGTCACATATGAGTCTCGTACTTTAGCAGAACCGCACATCATTTCCCCTTGCCAAACCGAGTCAAATTTTTGAAGCTACAACTTTAGGAGAAAATATTCCAGCACAGACAAGTGCCGAGCGATACCGTGCCTGCTGCCAGGTCAGCTGATTTGGCACTTGCACGAGGCCATTGTCTGATACCGACACCTCGACCCTGACTGCTCAGTGTTCCTAACTTTTGAAAAATGACCAATCAGAGTGCCCCATTTATGGCAGAAGTGCCTTCAGACTAAAAATCACGGGCGGGAAACCAAATTCTCCCGAGCGCGGCACCGCACAGTTGCGTTGGTTTGCGGTAATCAGCTTCAATGCTATTATAACTATGCTTTTACGAAACTGCTAAAATTTGAAGGTAACTCTGACAATTCAGACAAAAAAGTTGTGCTTGTCTGAATTTTCAGACTAAAATTTTAAGGTGTTATTGTCACAATAGGCTTGAATGTGCCTAAAACGAAAGATAGAGAGCACAGACGGATTTCTGCACAGCGGCTTCAAACATTGATAGCGTTCTGCTCACAGCTGCAAATGACCTGATTCAAATTGGATCTGGAGCGTCTTCACGTCGTCTACAATTAGCAATTTAGATTGCACGATTTGATAAAGAATTGACGACACAGCGTCGGTTTGAACGAACGGTACTATGGCAGCCACTATAGTCTTAGAACACAAGATAGGAAGAGTTACGAATTGGGAATGACTCCCAGCTCCTACAAACCCCAAGAGCCGAGGTACAGTGATGTGGAACAGTGCCACACTGTCCCCAACCACGAAGGGTCTCGAAACTACCCTTCACTAGGGCCTACACCAAGTGAAATGTTACACTACACAAAGTAATGTAACTATCTTCAATATCTTGAGGTGTACCCTTTTTGGCGAGCTTCGAAATCACTTGAGGCTTGACACCAAGGCTCGGGCTCTTCATCACAAACTCATCCTTGAGTTCTTGATGGGTCTGCTGCACACACCTGCGACACGCCGAACGTTCGACACAGGACAAAATAGAAACCGCGCACGACAAAATAGAAACCGCGCGCGAGACACAAACGACCGCGTAACACGCGTCTAGCAATAACTCGCTATTGACTCGACACACACACTCGACATCATGACTCAACATTCACACACAATTATAAGCATGAAATATATATTATCCCATGCCCTCATACCATTCCATACACACACACATTCACGCACACGGACAACAAGCCGAGTGCAAACCGTAGGGTTGCACCAACAAACTCCCCCTCGGATTGTTGGCCTTAGGATATGTTGCTCTCTCAGTTCAGAGCCATCCCAGCCAGCTTGCAACACTTCCAATGCTGCTGCTCCACCAGCCTCTTGGTCATCATGTCAGCCGGCTGCCCCGTGGTCTTCACGTAGCGCAACTCAACTTCACCCGCGGTTACCATGCTCCTCGTCCAATGCCATTTCACCCTCATGTGCTTCGTGAGTCCATGCAACACAGGGTTCTTAGCAAGAGCAATGGCACCCTGGCTGTCACAGTACAGTGGGGTAGGTCCTTGCTGCTCCTCCCCCAATTCAGCCAACAAACGCCGCTGCCACACAATCTCCCGTACGGCACGGAAGAGTGCCATGTACTCGGACTCCACCGAGCTCAAAGCTTGGTCAACCTGCTTCTTGCTCTCCCAAGCAGTTGGGCCTCCACCAACACAGCATATGAAGCCTCCCACACTTGTCATGTCCTCTGGTTCTGATGCATATGAAGCATCCGAGTAGGCGGTGAGGAACAAACGCCCGGGTTCAACACCATCCGCGCCCTTTTGGCGCCTTTGTGCCGCCGCCGAGTATTGCAGCCCAACGGTCGGTGTTTGGCCAAGATACTTGGCCACCCTCATTCCAGCTGCTACCTGCTCCTCATTAGGGCATTGCACAACCCTAGCCAGCTGCCCGGTAGCAAACGCGACGTCCGGTCGGGTGTTTACCGCCGCATACATGAGGCTGCCCACCAACGAGTGAAATCGGCGCCTCTCCTCTTCACCAACGCTCTCCTCCTCTGGTCCCTTCACACACTTGAACCCAGAGGGAAAAGGTGTAGCCACATGGCCTTCACTCTGCCCAAAGTTGGCAGCCAATGCCTCCAGGTACTTTCGTTGATGCACCCGCATGCACCGCTTCTCCACATCTCGTTCGATGTGGAGCCCAAGGTAGAAGCTCACGTCACCAAGGGCCTTGCACTTGAACTTGTCTTGAAGCTTCAGCATCACCTCCTTCACAAGGTCAGAAGAGGGTGAGAAAATGAGGATGTCATCCACATAAACCACCATGAAACTCCTCTGCTCCCCCTCGCCAAGCATGAACAAGGAGTGATCGGCCGTTGAGGGAGTGAAGCCGATCCCCTCCAACACTTCGCGCAGCTTCATGTACCATTGCCTAGGGGCCTGCTTCAGCCCATAGAGGGCCTTCTTCAGCTTCCACACTCTGCCACTACCATCATCAAACCCCTCTGGCTGCGCCATAAAAATCTCCTCCTCAAGGATGCCGTTAAGGAATGCCGTTACGATGTCCATTTGCTTTACTACCCATCCTTTGATGGCGGCTCCCGCGAATAGGGTTCGCAGCGTCGTCGGCTTCACCACAGGGGCAAACAGCTCCTTGAAGTCCACCTTCTCCTTCTGCTGGTACCCCTTGGCTACAAGCCTAGACTTGTAGCGCTCGATCTTGCCGTCGGCATCCGACTTGATTTTGAAGAGCCACTTGGACGTTATCGCCGTACGCCCCTCCGGTAGCTCCACCAATTCAAACGTGTCATTCTCCTCAATGCTCTTCAGCTCACTCTCCATGGCCTTCTTCCACTCCTCAGCATCACTACTCTCCAAAGCCTCCTTGAGAGTTGCTGGTTCTCCCCGCATCTCCACCGGAGAGAAGAACGCGAAGGCACACTCCTCGTAGTCACTCTCCTCGTCGTCTCCGACCATCATTGCCGCTCCGGCCAGGGCTGTCTTGCCCTGATTTCCCGGCGCATCATAGGTCAGCCTATTAGGGGGTTGAACTCTCCTCTTCCCCCTTCCTTCCTCCTCAGCTGCAGGGACTTGAAGGCCTTGGCGTTGCTGCGGTGTGGCTCGAATCCGTGGAGCACTCGTAGTACGGGAAGGGAGTGACGGTGCACGCTCGCTCACTTGCTGCACCTCCTCCTCTTCTTCCTCTGCATCATTGGCCTCCTCTCCCCCATTCACAAGGGAGGATTGCCTTGTGGTTGTGCTGCCGCTGCTCAGCTTCAAAGGCAGCTCCACATGCTCCAAACCGGAACTCTTCACCTCCCCAAACCGCACGCCTATCTTCGCCTAATTCTCCGCCTTCCAATCCTTGTACATGAAGTTCTCCATGAACTTGCAGTCCCTTCTCACCAAGAACTTCTTGGAGAATGGGTCCCAAAGAAGCCATCCCTTGCTGTTTTGAGCCATGCCCAAGTGCACGGCCCACACCGCCTTGGCACCAAGCTTGTTGTGCCGAAGATGCTTAGGCACGAGCGCCATGCACATGCACCCGAACACCCGAAGCATATCCACCTTTGGCTTCCTTCCTAGCCACTCCACATAGGGCACCCATTTTTCTGCTCCCACATGAGTCAAGGCTCTGTTCTTGGCCACACACGCGCTCCGCACCGCATCAGGCCAGAAATAGTCGGGTAGCCCGGCTTCAATGAGCAACCCGCGTGCCGCCTCCGTGATTGTGCGGTTCGCTCGCTCGGCGATGCCGTTCATTGCAGGGGAGTATGGCATGGTGAGGGAGTGCCGAATACCATTCTTTTTCAGCCACAACCCAAACTCCTTGCTCAGGAACTCTCCCCCTCGATCGGTGCGGATTGACTTGACTAGACGGTCTTGTTGCCGCTCCACCATCGGGAACCAATCCGTCTTCAACGTTTCAGCCACGTCGCTCTTCTTGGCCAGCACGTACACCCAAGTCATGCGGGTGTAGACGTCGACAATGGTGAGAAAATACTCAGCTCCAGCAGCTCCAAGCTTCAGGGGGCCCACCACGTCCATCACCACCTCATCAAGCGGTGCCTTTGCCGTTGCCTCCGAACTAGGGAACGGAAACCGGGTGAACTTGGCTTGAATGCACGTCGGGCAGCCAAGCACCTCATCGGGCTCCCCCTTCACACGTATGCCAGCAACCATCTCATTCTTCACTAGCTGCTGCAAGATGGGCAGGGCCACATGCCCCATGCGCCGATGCAAGGTGAGCCAATCACACTCCCCCGTAGCCGAAGTTGGATTGGAGAATGCCGCGCTCGCAATAGCGCCCCACATACTCTCTCCGTAGTCCTCCTCCGCTGCTGCCTCTGGGTTCTCCTCACCCTTTTGCTGCTCCTTGGTTGCTGCACCACTCTCCTTAGGTTCACTGAACTTGCTGGTCCCTCCAGGTTTGCTCTTCTTGAGCCCATTCTCCTTAGCGCGACCGTTCGCGCCATCGTCGCTACCGACCGCTCCATCCTTGGTGCTGATGCTTGCTGCCACTTGCCTCTCCTTAGGCATAGGGACCACTGGGATCTGCCACATCTCATTGTAGACATCCCTGTCCTCATGAAGGTCCCAAAGAATTCGATCGCCAAGCCTTGCGGTGTAGGTCTTGGCTCCCTTCGAGTTCGTGTCCATGCCGGCCTTTGCCAACCGCCGCACGGAAATCAGGTTTGCAGCAAGGCTGGGCACCCAAAGCACATTCTTGAGGCCCACCATCTTCCCATCAGCACCCTTGAACATGGCCTTGCCCATGCCTTTCACCTCTGCTCGCTGCCCCAAAGCCGATGTGACATGCTTCACCGGTGACGGCTCGAGTTCGGTGAGCAAGTCCGGGCGAGGTGTCATGCTATAGGTAGCGCCACTATCAATCACCCAATAGTCCAGGGGGTGTAGGGTCACCTTCCCCACAGCTGCTGGCTCCTCAAAGCCTTCATCCTTCTCTGGACCAGCCGGTACTTGCGTCGACACGAAGTAGAATAGACCCGGGTATCGATCGTCGCTCGGGTCCTTGTCGTTGTCTCCGCTCTTCATGTTTGCAGCTCCGCCACCGCGACCGCCACGGCCTCCACGGCCTCGTCCTCTCCCTCCTCCTGCTCCTCTACCCTCTTGGCCTTGAGCAGGGGTCCAACCATCTGGGAGTTTGTAGCAGTCGCGCCACATGTGTCCGCTCTTGTGGCAATAGTGACACTCGCCGTCGAATCGGCCGCGACCGCGTCCGTAGCTCTTGTCGTCGCTGCCGTAACCGCCACTCCTGCGGCCTCCGCCGAAGTTGTTGCCACCAAACCTTCCTCCCCCTCGTCCTCTGCCTCTTCCTCGACCATATCCACGGCCGATGCTCGCTGCCCCAGCGCCATCCGCACTCGCCAACTCACGGCGGCGGAAATCCTCTTGAAGGATAGCTCGCTTCACGTCTTCAAGCGAGAGGCGGGGCAAGTCGCGATTAAGGTTGATGATGAGCGAGGACCATGACTCTGGGAGTAAGGCCAGCAACTTGGTCTTCTTTTGGAGCTCACTGTAGTTCAAATCAGCTCCCTCAAGCCGCGTCAACAAGTCGAAGAATTTCTGCACCCCTTCTTCAACCGCTTCGTCTTCTTCAATTCGTAGTGCCGCCATTTGCCGTTCCAACACCACCGCTACCGCCGCTGTTGCAGGAGCATGTACACCCTTGAGAGCAGCCCATGCCTTTGGTCCTTTCTCTGGTTCACGCTGGAATGGCTTGATGTGACGGATCTGACTGCTCCCCAACGCTTGCCCAAGTAAGAGATAGCCTTGTGCGCTCTTCCGCACCCACGGGCTCTTCTCCGGGTCGTTCTCGGGGCGCTTCTCCGTTCCTTCCATCACCTCCAGCAGGTCATAGTGGTCAAAGATGTTCTCCATCTTGAAGGACCATTCAGCAAAGTTGTCACCGTTGAACTTGTCAAGCCCAAACACCCTAGGCTCATCCCTAGGTGGGCCAAGACTTGGTTGCATGGGCGCCATGGCTGAATCACGGGGTTGGCCTTGAGCTTGAGCTTCTCCACTGCCACCAGCACCTCTGCCACCCCTTTCCTCAGGTCCAGACATTGTCGAAACTGCTCCAAGGGGCTCTGATACCACTTGTTATAGTCACAATAGGCTTGAATGTGCCTAAAACGAAAGATAGAGAGCACAGACGGATTTCTGCACAGCGGCTTCAAACGTTGATAGCGTTCTGCTCACAGCTGCAAATGACCTGATTCAAATTGGATCTGGAGCTTCTTCACGTCGTCTACAATTAGCAATTTAGATTGCACGATTTGATAAAGAATTGACGACACAGCGTCGGTTTGAACGAACGGTACTATGGCAGCCACTATAGTCTTAGAACACAAGATAGGAAGAGTTACGAATTGGGAATGACTCCCAGCTCCTACAAACCCCAAGAGCCGAGGTACAGTGATGTGGAACAGTGCCACACTGTCCCCAACCACGAAGGGTCTCGAAACTACCCTTCACTAGGGCCTACACCAAGTGAAATGTTACACTACACAAAGTAATGTAACTATCTTCAATATCTTGAGGTGTACCCTTTTTGGCGAGCTTCGAAATCACTTGAGGCTTGACACCAAGGCTCGGGCTCTTCATCACAAACTCATCCTTGAGTTCTTGATGGGTCTGCTGCACACACCTGCGACACGCCGAACGTTCGACACAGGACAAAATAGAAACCGCGCACGACAAAATAGAAACCGCGCGCGAGACACAAACGACCGCGTAACACGCGTCTAGCAATAACTCGCTATTGACTCGACACACACACTCGACATCATGACTCAACATTCACACACAATTATAAGCATGAAATATATATTATCCCATGCCCTCATACCATTCCATACACACACACATTCACGCACACGGACAACAAGCCGAGTGCAAACCGTAGGGTTGCACCAACATAAGGCACCCCTGACAGACAGAGTTCCAGGAGGGGTGTACACTGATCGATCAGAGTGCCTCAAAACGAATCTAGGGGCCCGTTGTACAGTAAGATAAGAAGTTTGGGAAGTTCTCTCATAAATTTGTTGGAATTATGGTTACAACATGTTGCTCCAATATACATATCAGTATATGTGGTATTGGAGATACATATTAGTGGTGTAAAACAAATTGGTTTATTGGTTGGGTTAGGAGAACTTGTGGTGTACACTTTTTGGAGTGGACCACCTCCCACAGTTTAGACCAGGTTGACGTCCTCTTTTGTTGGAACACACTTCATCGATACTTATGTGGTTCTAGCATGGTTCATATCCAGGGCATGAGCTAGGATTTAGGGCATCCTGAGGCTTAGGGCAACTCTTGAAAAGGGTTTAAAAAAAAATGCCCTGGGTTCTCAGAGCAAAACTATATGGCCATCATGAAGTTTCAGGGTACCTGTAGGCTTTATCATGATATCGCAGGGCAAAAAAAACGCAATGTTAGAGTATAGGCATGAATGGGTGTTGAGTATCGAGAGAGTTGGTACAAAGAAAAAACCTAAGGGGTTGTACCCCACAGTGAGTACCCCACTAAGCCTACCCAAACTATAAAATATATATATATATATATATGTTTGACACATCCCCATAGGCAAAGTGGGGGAGAACAGAGGGTCACAAGACCAGTCAGGAAATGCAAAGCAAGCTCAGGGTGGATCACAACGTCACGACGCAGTCTGAGCACAAGCAAAAGGCCACAAGGCCATTTCACATGCGGAGATATATATGTAACACTCAACAGCTCACTGATCTCTACCTACGAGAGCAAGCATGCAGGTATACATATAGATCACAGTACAAACAAAGCCTACAGCAAGTGAGGAAGCGTGGGTACAAGGCCTAACACTCTCGAGCAAGGAAGTAACGCAGAGCGATGTGCTTCGTTCTGTGCTCCAGTCTGTGCTCCTGACACAAGGCAATGGCGGCCTTGTTGTCGACGTACAGCACTGGAGGAGAACGAGGCCGCTCTCCCAAGTCGGTCAGCAGGTAGGTGAGCCAGCGTAGCTCCTGTGCAGCCATGGCTGTGGCGTAGATCTCAGCCTCACAACTGGAGCCGAGAACTGAAGACGAGCGTGTAGAACGCCAGGAAACTGAACCAGAGCTAAGGCTGAAGGTGTAACCCTGTGACGACCGCTGAGTAGCCTGGTCGTCAACCCAAGAAGCGTCCGAGTGACCAGTGAGGACAACGTCACTCCGTCCTCCAAGCACGAGCCCCATGCCCGATGTACTGCACAAGTAGCGTAGTACCCTCTTAGCAGCATCCATGTGCACCTTTCGGTGCCGACCAGGAGCCACGTAGCGAGCCAGAAGGCCAAGAGGGTACGCAAGGTCAGGACGAGTGCAGGTCATCAGGTACATGAGGCAGCCCACTAGCTCTGGGTAAGGACCACTCGGCTCTACGGACTCGTCCGAGTGGAGCCGAGAGCGAGTGACCTGTAGCCAGAGGAGTGGCCTGTGCTGAGGACCAGGTGAAGCCAAAGCGCTGAAGGACCTGCTGCGCCATGTGTGACTGAGCCAGTGTGATGGTGCGGCGTGCTCTGTCCCGGGTGATCTGCAAGCCAAGGTAGCTGCGCAGCTCACCCAGGTCTGTGCATGTGTGTCTCTTCTGCAGCTCCGACCAGGGCGAGAGCCTCAGTGTCAGCAGTGGCAAAGACCAAGTCGTCGATGTACACGAGGATGTAGAACGGCGGCACCAAAGTATCGGTGCGCAGAAACAGCGACGGGTCAGCAGTCGACGGGGCAAACCCAAGAGCCGCAAGAGTCGTCCTTAGTGTATCATGCCACTCACGAGGCGCCTGACGGAGACCGTAGACTGGCCGCCGGAGGCTCAATTGGGTACCAGGAGGGAACGACCCAGTGAAGCCAGATGGACGGCGCAGCCAGATCTCCTCGTGCAGGCTGCCCTGTAAGAAAGCTGTGCTGAAGTCAAGAGAGTGAAGCTCGTAGTCACGCTGAGCGGCAACGTGCAGCAGCACCCGAAGAGTGGTCATCTTCGGGGTGGGGGAGAAGGTCTGCATGGCCACGAGATGAGGCGCAGCGGCTGCAAGACACACAAGGTCCTCCTGCCTGTCCTCAAGGACGTCCGTGCCAAGAGCACACTCACCCCCGACGGACGGAGGACAGACAGACCCAGACTCAGCAACAAGACTAGCGGCGTAGTCTAGACGACAGGTAGCAGCAAAGTCAACAAGCTCAGCGACTAAGGCAGACGCAGCAGCTGACTTAAAAGACGGGTCAGTGACAACAGTAGCAAGCAGACGCATGACAGTAGGGTGCTCAGCACAAAACTGGTCACACGCAGGTTCAGCGACGACAGGCGGAGAGGACGCAGACGGAGACGGCAGAGGAACATGCGACGGAGGAGAGGGAGGACGACGGACTACAAGGTGAGGGCCGGGGACAGCCGGCTGACGCTGACGAGGAACACGACTACCGGAACGACCAGAACGGACAGGTGAGACAGGACGCGACGCATGCTCACAACGCTCAGCAAGGCCCCCTGTCTGCTCAGTGTACGTGAAGGAGCAGGCTGCGGTGAGCCAGACTGTAACGGAAGACCAGTAGACGAAGGGAGACTAAGAACCTGGCAAAGCGCAGAGTCAGGCGGTGGCTGAGACGACGGAGACGGCGGAGCGAAGAACAGGCGCGGCTGCGCAGTGCCACCAGCACTAGCAGCTCCAGCACCTCCAGCAGCTCCAGTACCCTCAGCAGCTCCAGTACCCTCAGCAGCTCCAGTACCTCCAGCACCAGCGCCACCAGCTGCAGCACCCCCAGAACCGGCACCTCCAGTCCCAGGGTCTCCAGCCTCAGTGTCTCCAGCAGCAGCACCCCCAGACCCAGTGTCTCCAGGAGTAGCACCCTCAGGCTCAGCACCTCCAGCCCCAGCAGCTCCAGTACCTCCAGTACGAGCACCTCCGGGACCAGCACCACTCCCAGCTCCAGTGACGTTAGCAAAAGTACCTCCAGTGGCAGAGCCCCGAGCTCCAGAAGTGCGACCCTGACGGCGACCATACCAGTTGTGCAGCTGCTGTCAGGTGAGAGGCACACGCGGACGAAGGCGGCTACTCCAAGGAGACCGCGCAACAGCAGACTCAGAACCCTCAGCACTAGCACCCGCAGCAGCTCCAGAGCCCCCAGCGCTAGTACCCGCAGTAGCTCCAGAACCTCCAGCTCCAGCGCCACCAGCTCCAGCACCTGCAGCACCTCCAGAACCTCTAGCTCCAGCACCCTCAGCAGCTCCAGAGCCTCCAGCAGAAACAACTCCAGTAGCAGAGTCACCAGCTCCAACGCCTCCCGCAGCAGGGCCGCGAGCTCCAGCAGCGCGACCCTGACGGCCAACGTACCACTCACGCAGCTGCTGTGGGGAGAGAGGGAGTCGACGACTAGAGTGCAGCGGCGAGGCACCAGCGGAGCGACTACGGAGACGGCCGCTCCAGGGAGACTGCTCACCAGATGCCTCAGCTCCCCCAGGTGCAGCACCCCCAGACTCAGTACCCCCAGGCTCAGCACCCCCAGAAGCTGCACCCCGAGCAGGACCACCCCCAGCAGGACCTGAGTCACCAGTGACCTCAACCGTCGCAGTCAAGGGAGGAGGGTCTACCTGAGACACACCTGAAGGAGCAGGACCGGGAGCGGGGAGGGGGTCTACCTGGGGAGCACCTGGAGCGAGGAAGAGCGTCAGGGGGGGGGGAGGGGCAGTGCGGTAGGGGAAGAGACGGTAAAAGGGAACCGACTCGTCGAACGTGACGTCCTGAGAGGGGAAGTCACGGCGCGAGGTGGGGTGGTAAAACTGCCAACCAGGCGCGTCAGGGACAAAGCCAAGGAAGACACAGGGAACAGCGCGGGCGGAGAGCTTGTCCGCGGTGGTATCGCGAACAAAGGCACGAGCACCCCAGACCCGGAAACGCGACGCATCGCCAACCTTCCCCGTCCACAGCAGTGTGGGCGAGGTCTCCGGCAAGGAGACACGGGGCCAGAGGTTGAGCTGATGCGCGGCGTACCGGACTGCAAACGGCCACAGAAAATGGGGGGCAGCCGCATGGATCATGGAGGTACGAGCGACCTCCATGACTAAGCCAATGTGGCGCTCAGCAACCCCATTCTGCTGCGGAGAGGCCGGAAGCGTGAACGTCTGGCGGATACCGTGCTCCGCACAGAAGGCTGCCAAGAGGTCGGAGGAAAACTCCCCACCTCTGTCAGAGTGCAGACGCAGGACGGGAAACTCCGTCCCGAACCGCTCGCGGAGCTGGAGACGGGCAGCGCGGATCCAAGGGATCAAAACATCAAGGACCTCACGCTTGGTGCGCAAGGGGAAGACCGTGGTGTAACGCGTGTAGTCGTCGACGACCAGCAAGAAGTACCGCTCGTGGCCCTGTCCACGGACGCGGGCTGGGCCCCACACGTCCAGGTGGAGAGTCTGCAGGGGAGCCTCTGTGGGAGGGAACGAGGAGGAGTGAGGAGCGGCGCGCTGCCGCCCCTCGACACAGGGAAGACAGGGAGGAGCAGGCGAGGGTGGGAGGGGAGGGAGAACCCTGGGAAGGCCAGAGACAAGGACACGGCGGTGCATGCTATGAAGGCGCTGCACCGAGGGGTGACCAAGGCGGTGGTGCCAAAGGAGGGTCTGGTGCGACAAAGCGCGACACGAGCAGGGGGCCGCTAGCTGACCTGGCGCAGACGCAGACGCAGCTACCTGAGGGGACTCAGTGGTCAGTGTGTACAGGTTCGACCCCGGCTGCCGAGTGAAGGTAGCCAGGTGACGACCCGTCTGAGCATACGTGCAGTGTGTGACACGCTCATAGGCCGGGGTGAACTGGTGAACACCCGCGTCCTGGAGCGCAGAACCCGCCACCAAGTTCGTAGAGAACGAGGGGAGGTGAAGACCTGACAGGGAGCCAGACGGGACCGCCGGACACGGCAGGACCGTGGAGGAGTGCGCAAGGACTGGACCCCCAGAGGGGTCTGCCAGGGAGACTGGAACCGGCCGAGTGAGCGGCGTGAGGGTGGTGCTGTCGCGAAAGAAGGAGCGGGAAGCACCTGAGTCAAATGTGAAGGTGTACAATGCCTCAGCAGGCGAAGTACCAGCAGGGAAGTACCTGAGTCAAGTGTGAAGGTGTGAAAATAAACGCGCGTCGAGCGGCCAGCAGGGCGGCGCGACGGGTGGGGCAGCTCGACAGGCAGGGGAAACCCTAAAAAACACTAGAGTTAACGGTGGGCCCACTAGGAAATTTGGTCCTAAGACCTAAGTGCTCTTAATACCATGTCAGAGTATAGGCATGAATGGGTGTTGAGTATCGAGAGAGTTGGTACAAAGAAAAAACCTAAGGGGTTGTACCCCACAGTGAGTACCCCACTAAGCCTACCCAAACTATAAAATATATATATATGTTTGACACGCTAGACCCTGATCAGTAATGCAGCGTGCCAACGAGAGAACATCGCAACTTAGGGTGCATGCGATAAATGAATATGCAACGTGGCAAAGGATCGTCGTGCCAAGGCAGGATCGGATTCTGGGGGGAAACGAACACAAGCCCTCCCTCCCCCCCCCCCCACTCCTCTCCCCCCTCTATTCGCGCCAGGGCGTTCGTCACTTTAACCCTGACGCTTCAGGGTAAAATATCATGGCCATCCTGAAATTTCAGGCAATGCTTTTTGACATTATCTTGGACTAACAGGGTAAAAATCAACATCATTATAAATTACAGGGCAAACGCATGAAAACATTTTGAAACTGCATGCCGAGATAACGAATTGGAAAGTGCATGCCGAGAGAGGACATCAAGGCACATACAACACACCAAAAATCAGAAGAAACGTGCGAATCTTTTGTCGACAAAAGCTTGGTCAATTTCGGAGAGTATAAGTGGACAGCTCGGTCATGAGATTCAATAATGCAATAGCTTATTGGAAAGATTTCTGACTAAAGATTCAGATGATCAAATGATTTGTGATTTCAAGGTCGGAGTGAGGTGTTACGCGCCAAACCCCAAGAATGGGTACATCCACCAACGCCGTCTTCACTGCCACCGCCGTTGCCCCCACCACCACCAGAACTTCGATCGTCATTGTCGCTGCCGCAAATGGAACATCACTTGGGCGAGGGGAAGCTGGAGAGTGCCAAAGTTCGACAGGAGCGAAGACTAGACTTGGAGCATCCATTTTAAACAACGAGCAGAGGCGCACGACCTGTGGGGATACTTTGAAAAATCACAGGAGCAGTTAGCATTGGGTGATGCACGACTGAGGTGGGAGAGGAGGAGGAGGAATCAGAAGGCATTTGTTTAGCTCAGCAATGCCTTAGTACCAAATGAGCGGCGCACCAAGTGATGGCAGAGCTAGAGATACAATCTACAACGGTCGGGAGCTAGGCTTTAGGGTTGGCATGGGTTGTATGAGTGATCGTAGCTTTGCCTACGTTGTCTAGCACTTGCATATTCACGGGAAGAATTGACAAGAGTTTGACTAGCAAAGTTGGGATTATAGAATGATTGAACAAGCAATGGAAAGAATGACTACATCACAGCCTAGCAAACCTAGTAGGCAAGCTGGTCGACTGCCAGCACAACAACACCGACATTTGCCAGCGTTGCGTAGAGGCACCGCGCCAGTGTTGCAGAAGGGCGACTTGCCAACAGAGCAAGTCGACGGCTCACCAACGCTGCACCAAGGCGGTCTGCCAACGCTGCAGCAGAGCTATCTACCAGCGTTGCACCCGCAGGTGACAATAGCACATTTGCGCACCCACTTCGCCGGTGCGCGGCGACGAGCAAGTACATCGCGCACCGTCACGCAGGTGCCAAGTCGGTCTGTAACAAAGGTAATTATCGAATGAATGATGAACAATGAATAAAACAGGAAAGATATATGCAAGGATAACCCAAACCCTAGCACAACGGAATACACCTAGACTAGAACTAAAAAAACTATATCAATACAGTTTCACACACCCCAATAGTCTAGGTGATGACAATCCTGTGAGAAGCAGCACAAATCTCAGGGTGGATCTTAAGGACACCACACGGTCTGAGAGCAAGGTCACAGGACCAGTGAGCAAGAACAAGCAACAGTCACAAGACCAGTCCACACGAGCAAAACAAATCTTGGGGTGGATCTCAAGATCACCACGCAGACCGAGAACAAGCAAGAGGCCACAAGGCCAGTCCAAATGCAAGTATAAGAGATGCAAGAGTATAAGACAAGCAAGATAAGTATCTCTATATAAGCAAGGGGCCACAAGGCCACTCCACAAGTAGAGATATAGCAAATATTATGAGATGCAAGAGTACAAGACAAAGCATCTCTACGCAAGCAAGTGAGGGCTTGTAGACACAAGGCCTAGCTGGGTGCAGAAACGCTGGTGGGCACAAGGCGGCAACGCATTGGTGAAGATATCTGCAGTGTTGGCCTCAGAGACCACACGTACCACGCGGGCCTGGCCTCGCTGTTGCAACTCGCGCAGAAGGAAGTAACGAAGCTGGATGTGCTTCGCCTTCCCAACCAGTCGGAGCTCCTCGCACAACAGGACAGCAGACCTGTTGTTGGCGAACAAGACTGGGGGAGAGCGAGGCCGCTCACCAAGGTCTGTGAGGAGGAAAGACAGCCAGTAAAGCTCTTGAGCAACCATGGCCGCAGCGTACACCTCTGCCTCATAGCTGGAACTGGAGACTGATGACGCCCGAGTCGACCTCCACGAAACAGCTCCGGTCCCAAGACAGAAGCAGTAACCCTGTGTAGACTGCAGCGACTCAGCATCGTCGGCCCACGATGAGTCCGAGTAACGTGTAAGTGTAACTGTCTGCTTCCTTCCAAGGACAAGTCCGATGCTTGATGTACTCGCCACATACGCCACCCTCTTAGCAATGTACCAGTGGGAAGGTCGGTGTCTCTCAGACGAAACAAAGCGCGCAAGGACGATAAGAGGGTAAGCTAGGTCTGGGCGAGTGCAGGTCATCAGGTACATGAGACAATCCATCAACTCAGGATATGGACCGCTGGACTCAAATGGCTCGTCCGAAGGTGGAGCCGTGAGCCCATGATCCACAGCAAGAGGGGTGAGCTGTATCGTGGAGAACGGGAAGCGGAATTGCATGAGGATCTGCTCGACCATATGCGACTGCGTCAGCGTAATGGTGCAAGCTGCCATGTCCTTGGTGATCTGTAGGCGGAGGTAGCGCTGCAGCTCACCAAGGCCAGTGCAAGTGTGTCTTCTCTGCAGTTCCTCCTTCACAGAGGACAGTGCACGTCTGTCAGGAGTGGTGAAGACCAGGTCGTCAACGTAGACCAGAACAAAAAACGGGGTCGAGCCGCGGTGGACGAACAGCGACGTGTCAGCAGACAACGGAAAGAAGTCAAGCGCTGCAAGAGTCATTCGAAGTGTGCCGTGCCACTCACAGGGAGCCTGTCGCAGGCTGTAGACCGGTCGACGCAGCTGTCACTGGGTTCCAGGAGGGAAAGCACCAGTGAAGCCAGGCAGACGACGCAGCCAGATTTGCTCGTGTAGGCTCCCCTGAAGGAACGCAGTGGAGAAGTCCAAGGATTGTAACTCGTAGTCGCACTGAGCTGCGATATGCAGCAACACCCGAAGATTGGTCATCTTCGGGGTGGGAGCAAAGGTGTGGAAGAAGTCGACCCCCTCGTGCTAACTCAAGCCTCTCGCCACATAGCGCGCCTTGAAAACCGGAGGTGATCCAGGCGGTCGCTTCACCTTGTAGAGCCACATTCGTCCCAGGTGGTGGGACGGCGTCAACGTAGGTGCCTGTGGACCTATAAGGTGCCATCTCTGCCTCCTCAGCTGCTATCCACTACGAAGCCCAGGGTCATGAGACCGCCTCGTTGTGAGTGCAAGGGATCGGGATGTCAAGGGCGTCTGGATCCCCCTTAGGGGCAAGCAGCATGGCGCAGAGATGAGGAACAGCGGCCGCCAGGAAACCAAGCTCGAACTGCCTGTCCTCCAGGACCTCCAAGGGAAAGACAGGAACACCCCCAATGGACGCAGAACGAGCAGTGCCACTCACCAGGTGAGAGACGTAGTCAAGGCGGTGGGAAGAGGCGCATACCCTCTCAGCCTTCTGGCTCGCTACGTGGCTCCCGGTAGGCACCGAAAGGTGCACTGGGATGCTGCGAAGAGGGTGTTGCGCTACTTTTGCAGTACATCGGGCATGGGGCTTGTGCTTGGAGGACGGGCTCGAGTTGTCCTCACTGGTCACGCTGACGCCTCCTGGGTTGACGACTTGGCTACGCAGCGGTCGTCACAGGGTTATGTCAAACATTAATCACATAGCCTATCTTGGCTGTAGTGGGGTAGACACTGTGGGGTACAGTTTCCTAGGGTTTCATATTTGTACCCAACTCATTTCCTAGTCAATCATTCATTCCTGTTTCTTCACATGGTATAGAGCGGGTTCCCTACTGGGACCGTTCCTTCCTAAGGGCCCACCGTTAAAAGTTTTTTTTTACCTACCTGCCCGAAGCGCGCTTTGCGCTCTGCCCTACGCGGCCCCTTTGCGGTCCCTTAGTGGCCTTTTCTGCCCTACGCGGCCCCTTTGCGGCCTGTTAGCGGCCCCCCTTTGAGGCCCCGTTGCGACCCCGCCCCGGCCCTGCCCCGTTGCCCGAAGCCGCCCAGTCGCGGCCCTATCGCGGCGCTGCCCCGGCCCTGCCCCGTCGCCCATTGCGACCCCGTCGCGGCCCCGCCCTGGCCCTGCCCCGTCGCCCATTGCGACCCCGTCGCGGCCCCGCCCTGGCCCTCCCCCGTCGCTTGTCGCGGCCCGGCCCCGGCCCTGCCCCGGCCCTGCCCCGGCCCCGCCCCGGCCCCGTCGCGGCCCTGTCCCGGACCTGCCCCGGCCCTGCCCCGACCCTGCCCCGACCCTGTCGCGGCTCTGTCCCGGACATGTCGCGGCCTCGCCCCGGCCCTGTCCTGGCCCTGCTCCAGCCCTACCCCGGCCCTGCCCCGGCCCTGCCCTGGCCCTGCCCCGACCCTGCCCTTACCCTGCCCCGGCTCTGCCCCGACCCTGCCCCGGCTCTGCCCCGGCCCTGCCCCGGACCTGTCGCAGCCCTGCCCCGGCCCGGCCCCGGATCTTTCGCGGCCAGGCCCCGACCCTGCCCCGGACCTGTCGCAGCCCTGCCCCGGTCCTCCCCCGGCCCTGCCCCGGCGCTGCCCCTGGTAAGCACAGCCGAGCCGAGCCGCGCTGCCGAGCCGCACCGCCCTGCCGAGCCGCCCTGCCGAGCCGCGCCGCCGAGCCGCGCCGCCCTGCCTAGCCGCGTCGCTTAGCTGAGTTGCACTGCTGCTGCTGCTAGCCTGCTGCTGCTCCTGTCATGGCTAGTCCCAGTGTTCTTACCTTTGATGCTGAGGGTCGAGCGGTTGACTTCGAGGTCTTGCTAGATGATCTGCAGCTTTTCCTACAGTGCGATAGCAAGGATGGTCTCTCACTGTTCGATCTCACGTCTGGCGCCTCTACTGCCCCTGCTGCTGATGCTGACAGTACTGTTCGCTCGCAGTGGACCACGCTCGTAGTCGAGATAGACAACGGGGGGGCTCTCCGGTGAGTGACCAACGACGAAAAAACACGGGAGAAGACAGGACGTGAGGCACGGAGGTAGTCGGACAGTGGGTCGGGGAACATAGTAAGGGAAAACCCAGGATGCTGTGGAAGGACTGGAGGAGATGGAACAGGAGAGCGGAGGACAAGGTGAAACGGACCGTCAGCATGGTAACGAGACCAATGAGGCTCTGGAGACACAGCATGACTGAGGGGAGAACGACGAGTCCACGGGGACGAGACAAGGGACTTGACAGGGGGAACAGGAGGGGACGGTAGAGGACCACGGACCAGGCGTGCAGGTGCCAGGTCGGGCAGGACTCTCAGTCACTGCTGCTCCACCTCCTCTGGCGTCTGCTGCAACGGCACTTGCCCCTGCTGCTGCTCCTCCTACTCCAGGTGTGGCTCCTCCTCTACTCTCTCCTGCTGCGGTCGCAACTGCACCTGCTGCTGCGGTCGAACCTCCTCCTCTACTCCCTCTTGCTGTGGCCGGGACTCCTCCTCTACTCTCTCCTGCTGCGGTCGCAACTGCACATGCTGCTGTGGCCGGGACTCCTCCTCTACTCTCTCCTGCTGCCGTCGCAACTGCACTTGCTGCTGCGGCTGGAACTCCTCTACTCTCTCCTAACGCTCCGACTGAGACTGCTGCTGCTGCTACTGCTACTGCTGCTGCTGCTATGCCCTCTCAAACCGCTCCCGCTCCTCCCTCTCCAACCTGTCTAGACGCTCCACACGGGTCACGAAACGTACAGTGCACGGTGTAGGCGTCGCAGTGCTCATGTCTTCGGCTCCAGCACCCCCAGATTCAGAACCTCCACCGACAACACCAGATTTTTTTGATTTGTTTTTTGGCAATGCAAGTTACACTAAAACAGCGCATACAAGCATTAACAGTCGTAACTGTAGCTGATGGGCCTAGACAACAGCCTGTTGCCGTTCCCATTCTGACAACTTAAGGGGGATGGAAAATCGTGCGCAGATTGGCCCAGATGGAGGTGAAGCCACTGGTCCACGCAAACGATTTTGCCGAGTTGTCACGGATTCTGCTTACCAGACGAAATTCGTCCGGATCCAACCGCTCCAGGATGGAACGTTGCCCCGGCCCCAGCATGTCTCCTGCCGCTTACTCCCTTTTTTTCGCCCGAAGATAGATCCTCGTGTGAGTGTAGAAAGCAGCTGCAATCCTTCGTAGCACCCTCCTGTACCGAAACCGCCCTCTCTCTAACGCCGCGTCACACCTTTCCACCCATATCTTGTGTAAGGCGATCGCTGTGATTGTAGATTTTGGGAAGCCCGAGCTCAAGCCTTCCTTCTGATACAGTACATCCCCCAGCGAAGTGATTTTCCTGCCCGGGTTGATGATCCGAAGGGCTTTCAACAGCCCCTGCACCACTGGCTGAATCCGAGGGCAGCTGAACAAACAGTGCTCCGCTGTCTCCTCCTCCCCACAGTGCGGGCATGCCACCTCCTCCAAGAATTTCAACCTCACCCCGACCTGGACATTATGACAATGCAGGCGAAGCAGGACGTCACGGGCTCGGTTCGGAAGCACCGCAGAGTCCCGCACCCTGATGACTCTCTTCCAATCAATCGCACTCCCCCACTCTTCTGACCACTTCTCTTGCTGCTGCATCACCCCTTGCTGCGCGCCAAAAACTAACCTCAGCTGCCTGAGGGGGGGGACCTGATCCTCCATGTAGAGCTCCGAGCAGCGCAGCCGTACTTCGGGAAGGCCACCCGCTCCAATCACCCTTCCGCCCCTCGCCATCAACGGCTCCACCTTGTCTAGGGCAAGAACCGCAGTTGTCTCCGCCACCCCCACCAGAGGCACGTCAAAACAGTCACATGCTCGGCAGGCAAGGCCATATTGCACCACCTTCTCCGCTTTCCAGGCTCCCGCCAGACCTTTTTTCTTCACGAAGGCTGACTCCGCCAGAAACTCTTCCCCCATGATCGGCGCTACCAATTTTGCCTTCCAGGCGGCCGGGACACTTGCAAAAGCTCTGAGCGCCCTCCTCGCTTTCTTGCGCGTGCCCAGCTCCTTCGTTAGCAGCTTCTCATCTTTGAAGAAGAAAGCGCCGTCCTCTGCTTGGCCGACAAAATCGCCGAGTTTCAATAGTTCCAGCCCTTTCGCCGCTTCCTGTCGTCCGAGTGGTTTCTTTCCGTTTGGCAAGATTTGCCGATTGAACACCAGCGGCTCTTGCACGATGTCCCGGCGCGAGACCGGGCCTTTCTTTGCAATGCTTGACCGCATAAACATTTCACAGGTCTGCTTCCATCTGACGCTCCTTCCCTTCCATGATTTCAGGAACTCCGGACGCTCCCAGAAGGAGCGGAAGCCAGCAGGAAGGTCGGCTGCCTTTGTCGCCAACCAACTGCGCACACCTCTCCTGACCAACACTAGCTTCCCCACCCTCATGGCAGCCAGGCTGCTGAGCTCGACGAAAGGGTCACGTACCCCCAGCCCGCCGTCCTTCCGAGGTCTGAAGATCAACTCTCTGCTCCAGAGCGTGAAGTGGCGCTCCATCGATGCTCTATTGCCAGAGATGAAATTGACCAGCAGCTTCATGATCCGCTTCCACACGCTTTATCCCAGGTAACTTCCGCGCCGCCCTGGCCAGCGCCTTATCCCAGGTAACTTCCGCCGCCCTGGCCAGCGCCTTATCCCAGGTAACTTCCGCGCTTCCAGACGGGGAAACCCAGACTCCCAGAAGCCTTTCCGCGTGCTTTGGGTCCACCCATGCGAAGTCTGATCCCTCGTTCCTTGTCTCTTTCAGGTTAGCCCTCAGTGGGAGCAGCGCCGACTTGTCCTTATTGACGCGGAGGCCGGACCGAGCTCCAAACTCCTCTAGCAGCTCCTCCTCTTTCCCAATCTGTCTCCTCCCTTTCAGCACAAGCGTCGTGTCATCCGCGTAACTGAGGTAGGCCAATCTGTCGCCGTAATCATCGCAGATTCCTAACTTCCTGCGTTTTGCCTCCTGGCAGATCGATTCCACCGCGCACAGGAAGAGGTAGGGAGCCAGCGGAAACCCCTGCCGAACCCCCTTGCGGACATCCACCCGATCTCCCAGCCACCCGTTCACCAGCAGTCGGGTGAAGGAGCCGTCATGCAGCCCCTCGCACCATCGGATGAATTTACTCGGGAATCCCATCAGCGCCATCGTGTCAAACAAGAACGTCCGCGACACAGAGTCGAACGCCTTCTGAAAATCAATCATCAACAGGTACCAGTCCTCTCTGTCCTCTCTATCAAGTCAGCAACTGTCAACACAGCGTCCGAGAGTCATCTGCCTGGAAGGAACCCGTGCTGTTCCTCTGAGATAACAGTGCCCAATACTCGCTTCATGCGGTTAGCCAGCAGCTTCGCGACCACCTTGTAACAACTTGACAGCAGGGTAATCGGCCGGTAATTCTGCACTTGCTCTCTTGGCCCCTTTTTGTGTAGCAGGATGGTCACCGCCTCTTGCACTTCCTCCGGAAGGACCACCGAGGATTCAAACCGTTTAATGATACTCATGAAATCTTCCCTCAGCAGGTCCCAATGACGCTCGAAATGTTCCTTCGGTAGACCGTCGCTGCCCGGAGACTTATCACACGCCACATCTTTTAAAGCCTTTCTTACTTCCTCCTCTGACCAGTTAAAGCCATATCAGCTTCTAACTCTGTTTTCTCCTGATCCCGCAGCGTTTTCAGTAGGTCCGGCTTCCAGCAGGGCAGGCCCGATGGAGGAGCCTCCGCAAATAGCTCGGCATAGAAACGGGAAGCGGCCTCCAGAATGCCCCTCGTGCCCCTCTGCTCCACCCCTTGCGAGGTCAGAACCGTGATCATCGTACGCGTTTTCTTTGACTTCACTTTCGCCGAGAGGACCCCGACGCGATCTCACCCTTCGTTTCCTCTTTTACCCCCGCCAAGAGGTGCAGCCTGTCATTCTCCCCTTTCAGGTATGCCGCTAGCTGTGACTCTTTCTCTGCCAGGGTCGCCCGAAGGTCATCCCGCTGGGGATTCCTCATCAGCTCCTGCTGCAACCCGGAAACTGTGAGCTCCAGGTGCCTCAAAGTCGCACGCACCTGTTTCCGTTCCTCCGCCGCATATCGCCTTAGCGCAGCTTTGAGCTTGGTGAGGAGGCTGCCAAAACTGCATGAGGCTTCCGCATGATGCCTTTCAATGACCGCTTTAATCATCTTCTCTACCCCTGGTTTCGCCGTGTCTGCAGATGGCAGCTGCCAGATGCCTGGACCCATGTGCAGCCTCAGGCTCGCCTGCAGCACCACCCTAACACCGCACTTGTGGTCTGAAATGCCATTCAGCGATCGAGTGTGAGCCGCCTCCACTACCGAAGGGAGCAGTTCAGCCGACACCAAAATCCGGTCTGTCCTGGAGCTTGACTTCGTTGCTCTCGCATAAAAAGTATATTCACGGCCGCTCGGGTCGAGCTTCCGAAACGTGTCCACCATGTGCAGGTCGCTGAACAGTTGCAGCATCCTGGCATTTTCCCCAGACGAACCCCCCCCCCCCCCCCCCCCCCCCCGGGGACTTGTCCAGGATTGGGTCCTCCACAACATTGAGGTCCCCAGCCAGCATCAGCTTACCGCTGCAGTTCAACCCCAACAGGAACGGGCCCAGCTCATCCCTGAAGAAGGTGACTCTGCTGCACGCACTTGCTAGAAGGTATGCCGCAAGAATCGCAAAACCGAAAGTGTCCCATCTTACTTCCGCATGAATGAGCCTCTCTGAGGCATGCACCGTGACATTCTCTAAGGTTAGCTGCTTGTTGTTACTGACAATCGCCACTCCACCAGCCCTTTCCACATTGGCCACCACCAGGTAGTGATGAAACTTCAACTGTTTCCAGCACTCGTGATCCGGAGCAACCCTTGTGTCCGTAAGAACGTAGACATCTGCTTCCTTCTTTGTCCAGGTTTTCAAGTTCCGTTGCTTGCCTCTACTCCCGAGCCCATTAACATTGAGCTCGCACACCGACAGCTTGCAGGCTTTATCCATTAATCAACCAAGTGAGAGCCCCATAGCATCCACGTGCTGGAGAAAGGTATCTGAAACAGAGCGAGTTATCACTATATATCATTGCATACACCACATGTGAACATCGTACTAGCAGGTACACCCCACTCTCTCCCCTTCTTGCAAAGACTCCCCTTAGATCCCGTACTCCTTGCACAGCACACGGAGGTTCAGCTTGTCCTTAAGCGCGCGCGTGAGAGCACCCTGCTACACCAGCCCTCCCCGATGGCGTTGGGAAAGCGCATGATGAGCAGCCTGCTCGAAGGAAGAGCCTTTCGCCTTCTCGCAGCACTCCAGCAGGTAGACCCATTCCTCCCTGTTCCCCGCCGTTGAGACCAGCACCAATGCGGGGTCTTTGAGGATGATCCTGGTTGTCGTCGTGGCTTCAGTCGCAGCCACTGCACGGATGGGAGAAACGCAGCTGGAAATCAAAGACCACAACACCAGATTCAGAGACTCCAGTACCTCCGGCTGGAATGCCCCCAGGCTCCGCAGCGACCGGCCGCGGAGGCGAACAAGGAGGGAACTACGGAACAGGCGGGAAGCCGGGGGGTGAGGCGAGGCAAGGCCGCTGAGTCGAGACAGCCGTGTCCTCCTCAGGAGTGGTCTCCACTCTCACACCCCCTGCACCCCCAGAGTCGGCACCACAGGCTCCAGCAGCCCCAGTACCCACACCCTCCTCAGCTGCACCTCCCGCACCCCCAGACACGATAGCAACTGGACGCTGCAGGGGAGACGACCGCGGAGTGACATGCGACACACCTGACGGGGCAGGATGCGAAGCGGCAGGAGCTACCAGGGCAACTGGGGGGTGGGCTCAGTGGTGAGGAACAGTGAAAGGGAGAAGGTCTCAGAACCTCGGTGAGGGCAACTCCTGTAGTAACTAACTGACTCGTCGAAAGTGACGTCCTCGGAACTAAAGAACTTGCAGATAACTGGGTCGTAGAACTGCCAACTAGAGGTGTCGAGTGGGAAGCCAAGAAAGATGCACTCACGGGTGCGTGGAGACAACTTGTTCGCGCCAGGGACGCGAACGTGGGCCAGGGAACCCCAGACGTGGTAGTGAGCTGCTACATCTGGAGAACCTGTCCAAAGGAAGACCAGTGTCACCCGTGGTCGTGCGTCACTAGGCCATAGGTCTAGCTCGTGCACGACGTAACGGACTGCCTGAGGCCACAGGAACTGGGGGGCACCACCATGGCACACGAAGGTCCGGGCAACCTCCATGACCAGGCTGATGCGTCGCTTGGCTACTTCGTTCTGCTGCAGCAAGTCTGGTAGCATGTAAGACTGGATGATCCCCCGACCCTAACAGAACGTCTCCAGACGAGTAGAAGAAAACTCACCACCACGATCCGAGTGCAGGCGGAGCCCACAAAGGGCCTGGGGACCACCCCTCACTAGTAGCCACGGCTCGAGGACGGTAGGCACGTCGGCCTTCCGTCGCAAAGGTAAAAAAGTGGTGGAGCGGGAGTTGTCGTCCACTAAAATCAGGAAGTAGCGCTCCTGACGTGGGCCACGGACCGGGGAGGGGCCCCAGACGTCCAAGTGCAGGGTCTGGAAGGGAGCCGTGGTGGGGGGGAACGACGAGGAGTGAGGGGCAGTGCACTGCCGGCCCTTGACGCAAGGAGTGCACGGCGGCGCAGGCGAGCGAGGAAGCGGGGCAAGCGACTCTGGGAGACCTGAGACCAGACGGCGACGTACCATCCTACTGCGACGTGGGAACGACGGGTGACCTAGACGGTGGTGCCAGAGGACCGACGGGTGGGTGAGTGACCGACAGTCGCAAGACACAGCAGGGTTTAGGCCTGACCTAACCTGACCTGAACCAGTGTGGTGGGACCCACTTTGTAGTGAGTACAGGCCCGGCTCCCTGTGGAAAGTGGCCAGAGGCACTCCAGTGGCACCGAGTGCAGGAGGCAACAGGCTCATCCAGAGGGAAAGTGGTGACAACTCCTAGGCCGTGGAGGTGACTCACACCCACCAAGTTCCTAGAGAACGAGGGGGTGTAGTAACCTGTGAGAAACTCAGAGGGAGCTGTTGGATACGGGAGAATGGTGGTGCTGTGGCCAACTACAGATCCCACGGAGGGATCAGCCAAGGCGACAGTGACTGGAGTGTGCAGTGGCGTAAGGTCGGTGCAGTCGCGAAAGAAACAGTTGGACGCTCCAGAGTCTAGGGTGAAGGAGAATTGTGCAGTCGGTGAGGTCGCACCCGAGTCAGTGACAAAGGCTGGAACTATACTAGTGGTAACTGCAGCTCCCACTATAAGAACATGTGAGGCGCCTGTACTGGAAACTACTCAAACACCAAGACTGGGAACACAAGTCTCAACCTGAGCTACAGCTCCCACATACTGATGTGTGTACTAACTGGGTCCAACAGGGCCCCGCGGTGGAGGCTGCCGCTGGCGCTGCTGCTGCTACTGCGGTGGCCACTGCTGCTGCTACGGCTACAGGTGTTGCGGCCACGGCTGCTACTGCGGCCACTGCTGTCGTGGCCACTACTGCTGCTGCAGCTACCGGTGCTGCTGCCACTGCTGCTGCTGCGGCCACCGGTGCTGCTGCCACTGCTGCTGCTGCGGCCACCGGTGGTGCTGCCACCGCTGATGCTGCTGCCACTGTCGCCACATCGAAATGACACGCTAGTACGGGGGTAGGGGCCAGGACTAATTTTTGGTTTTGAGCAACCCTTGAAATCAGTGTTGCACCTGTTCAAAAACCTGATTATCAGTGTGACACCTTGTTCACACCCTGATCCATCAGTGTTTTTCTTGTTTTTGAAAATCCAACCCTGTAGCATCAGTGTACCAGTTTTTCAAACCCATGTGTATTAATATTAACGGTGGCGTTGTCTACAATGCTACAATGCTACTGTATTTCTGGCCAGTGGTGGCCCACTTCGTGCCAGCACTTGTATTGTCGAGGCTGAAAATCCGGTTTCGATAGTTGGCAATCAGGAATCCCGGGTTACGGGAAAGGGGGGGTGGGGAAAGTGGGGGGAGGGGGTATGGTACTCGCTTCAGGGTAAAACTCGTTATGAAGATTGGTAACCCTGAGGCATCAGTGTGCCTTAAATGTAAACCCTGGAATATGAGGAAAATCCTAGCTCCGAAAAAATTTACCCTAGGCCATCAGTGTGACTACCGAAAACCACTCTTATAATCAGGGTATCAGGGTGATTTACACTAATGAAATTAGCCCTGGTAGGGGCCAGTCGAGGCGGCAATACTAGTGGTAGGACTGCCTAAGCTGCTGAAAGCTACTACTAGTTGACGCGACTGAAAGTTGCCTAAGCTACTGCTGGGCCTGCTGGGGGATAGCCTGAGCTACTACTGGTGATACTTGTGGCAGTCTAGGCTGCTGCTAGTGCGATGGTGGCAGTGGAAGCTGCTGCTAGTGCGCTGGCGGCAGTGGAAGCTGCTGCTGGTGAGAAGAAACGAGGAATGAAATGACTAAGTGAAAGTTGGGTACAAAAAGCAAACCCTAGAAAACTGTACCCCATATGTGCCACCCCACTATAGCCTACAGTAGCTATGTCATATAAATCTGACACACCCCCATAGGCAAAGTGGGGGAGAACAAGGGGTCACAGGACCAGTCAAGCAAAGCAAAACAAGCTCAGGGTGGATCACAAAGTCACCACACATTCCGAGCACAAGTTCAAGGCCACAAGGCCAGTTCACATGCAGGATTACATATATATACAAGGCTAGACAAGCAAGAGCAGGAGTATATATATATATATGCATCAGTACAAACAAGGTCAAGGGGTGAGCAAGTGAGGCAAGGTGGGCACAAGACCCAGCTGAGTACAGAAGCGCTGATGATCACAAGGCGCAAGTGCCTTGGTGAAGATATCAGCAGTGTTGGCCTGAGAGGCCACGTACGCAAGCCGCAGCTGACCACGCTGCTGTAGCTCACGAGCAAGGAAGTAGCGGAGAGCAATGTGCTTCGTTCTGTGCTCCAGTCTCTGCTCTCGACACAAGGCCAGCATGGCCTTGTTGTCTACGTACAGCACTGGAGGAGAACGAGGCGGCTCTCCGAGGTCAGTGAGCAGGTAGGTGAGCCAGCGAAGCTCCTGTGCAGCCATGGCCCCGGCGTAGATCTCAGCCTCACAACTGGAGCCGAGAACAGAAGACGAGCGGGTAGCCCGCCACGAAACAGAGCCGGAACCAAGGCTGAAGGTGTAACCCTGCGACGACTGCTGCGTAGCCTGGTCGTCAGGCCAAGAAGCGTCTGCGTGCCCAGTGAGGACCACTGGACTCTGCCCTCCAAGCACAAGCCCCATGCCCGACGTACTGCACAAGTAACGCAACACCCTCTTCGCTGCAGCCATGTGCTCCGGTCTGTGTCTCCCAGGAGCAACATAGCGTGCGAGAATGCTAAGAGGGTATGCGAGGTCAGGTCGTGTGCAGGTCATCAGGTACATGAGGCAGCCAACAAGCTCTGGGTACGGGCCACTCGACTCTACGGACTCATCCGAAGGCAGAGCTGAGAGCGAGTGGCGAGTAGGCAGAGGAGTGGCCTGAGGCGAGGAGTACGTGAAGCCGAAGCGCTGAAGGACCTGCTGCACCATGTGTGACTGAGTCAGGGTAATGGTGCGGCGTGCTCTGTCCCGGGTGATCTGCAAGCCAAGGTAGCTGCGCAGTTCACCCAGGTCTGTGCACGTGTGTCTCTTCTGCAGCTCGGACTTCACGTGGGCTAGTCCAGCAGTGTCAGCTGTGGCAAAGACCAAGTCGTCGACGTACACGAGGATGTAGAACGGCGGCAAAGAAGTGTCGGTGCGCAGAAACAGCGACGGGTCGGCAGTAGAGGGAGCAAACCCAAGAGCCGCAAGTGTAGTCCTCAGTGTGTCGTGCCACTCACGCGGTGCCTGGCGGAGACCGTAGACTGGTCGCCGGAGGCTCCACTGGGTGCCAGGCGGAAAAGACCCAGTGAAGCCAGGTGGGCGACGCAGCCAGATCTCCTCGTGCAGGCTGCCCTGCAAGAAAGCAGTGCTGAAGTCAAGAGAGTGGAGCTCGTAGTCGCGGTGAGCAGCTATGTGCAGCAGTACCCGAAGAGTGGTCATCTTCGGGGTGGGAGAGAAGGTCTGAAAGTAGTCAACTCCCTGCCGCTGACTGAAGCCACGAGCCACGTAACGCGCCTTGAAGACAGGCGGAGAACCCGGCGGCCGCTTCATCCTGAAAATCCACATGACACTGACGATGTTCGCCCCAGGCGGGGGAACCTCGTCAACGTAGGTACCTGTGGACTTCCAGGAAGCCATCTCTGTGTCCATAGCTGCCTGCCACTGAGAGGAGTAGGGACCCTCTATCGCCTCCGCGTAAGAGCGCGGAGTCGGGATGTCAAGTGCATCCGGGTCTCCCTCAGGGGTAAGCAGTACGGACACGAGATGAGGTGAAGCAGCAGCCAAACACTGGAACTCCTCCTGCCTGTCCTCAAGGACGTCCGTGCCAAGGGCACACTCACCCCCGACGGACGGAGGACAGACAGACTCAGACTCAGCGACAAGACAAGCAGCGTAGTCTAGACGACAGCGAGCAGCAAAGTCGACGAGCTCAGCAACTAGGGCAGACGCAGCAGTGGACGCAAAGGAAGGGTCAGTGACGACAGTAGCAAGGAGACGCGTGACAGTAGGACTGGCAGCACGAAGAGAGTCCGACTCTGGGTCGGGAAGAGCAGGAAGAGAGGACTCAGGAGGAGAAGGCAAAGGGGCACGCAGAGGAGCAGTGGACGGACGCAGAGACATCCGGTGCGTGCCAGGGACAGGAGGAGGACGCTGACGCGAACCACGACCACTAGCGCGAGCAGTACGGACAGGCGACGCAGGACGCGACGCAGGCTCACGACGCTCAGCAAGACCTCCAGTAGGACCAGTGTAGGGAGAAGGAGCGGGCAGTGGGGAGGCCGGCTGTAACTGTAACTGTGACAGGACAGGCTGTGGACTCTCTAAGGGAGGAGGAGGGCCAGTAGAAGGCGGGAGACCAAGAACCTGCTGAAGGAGCGGAACGAAGTACGGCCGAGGCCGCGCGGCGACTCCAGACACAGCAGGGACAGCACCAGTACCCCAAGCGGCAGCACCAGCGCCAGCAGCAACTCCAGCTCCAGTACCTCCAGCAGCACCAGTAGCACCCCCAGCAGGCCCGCCTCCAGGACCGACAGCAGTAGCCTCAGCGTCAACACCCTCAGCAGCTCCAGCTCCAGTCGTACCCGCAGGCCCAGCAGCTCCAGTACTCCCAGTACGAGCACCTCCGGGACCCGCGGCACCAGCACCCTCAGTAGCCGAAGAACCTCCAGCTCCAGCAGCACGCCTCCAGCGCCGGGCAAACCACTCGCGCAGCTCCTGTGGAGAGAGTGGCTCCCGCCGAGACGAAGCACCCGGAGAACCTCCAGGCTCAGCACCGCCAGACGCCACACAAGCAGGCCCAGCTCCCTCAGGCTCCACACCCCCAGGCTCAGCACCCCCAGGCTCAGCACCTCCAGTAGTAGCACCTCCAGGCTCAGCACCCCCAGGCTCAGCACCCCCAGTAGTAGCACCCTCAGGCTCAGCACCCCCAGGCGTAGCACCCACACGCTCAGCACCCCCAGAGTCAGCACCCCCAGGCTCAGCACCCTCAGCAGCACCAGAGTCACCAGTAACCTCGACAGGCTCGACTGCGTCTACCTAGGACACACCTGAAGGGGCAGGACCCTGAGGGGGGAGGGGGTCTACCGGGGGGGGACCTGGCACAAGGAAGAGCGGTGGTGGGGGGAGGGACGGAGTGCGGTAGGGGAAGAGGCGGTAGTAGGGGACCGACTCGTCAAACGTGACGTCCTGGGAGGACAGAACACGGCGAGAGGTGGGGTGGTAGAACTGCCACCCTGGCGCGTCAGGGGGGAAGCCAAGGAAGACGCAAGGAGCAGCACGAGGGGACAGCTTGTCCGCAGACAAGTCGCGGACAAACGCCCGAGATCCCCAGACACGGAACGCAGACGCATCGCCAACCTTCCCCGTCCACAGCAAAGCAGGGGAGGTCTCCGGTCTGGAGACCCTAGGGTGAAGGTTGATCTGATGCGCCGCGTACCGAACCGCAAACGGCCACAGAAAATGGGGGGCAGCCGCATGCATCATGGACGTACGGGCGACGTCCATGACCATGCCAATGCGGCGCTCAGCAATCCCATTTTGCTGTGGAGAGTCCGGAAGCGTGAAGGTCTGGCGGATGCCTCGTGCTCGACAGTAGGCTCGCAGAAGGCCAGAGGAGAACTCTCCACCTCTGTCAGAGTGCAGACGCAGAACAGGAAAGTCCGAACTGAAGCTCTGCCTGAGCCGGAGACGAGCTGCGCGGATCCAGTCGATCAACACCTCAGTGACATCACCCTTGCTGCGCAAGGGGAAGACTGTGGTGTAACGCGAGTAGTCGTCAACCACCAGCAGGAAGTAGCGCTCGTGACCCTGTCCACGGACGCGGGCCGGGCCCCACACGTCCATGTGAAGTGTCTGCAGCGGGGCCTCTGTCGGAGGAAACTGGGAGGAGTGAGGGGCAGCCCGCTGCCGCCCCTCGACACAGGGGACGCAGGTAGGGCCAGGCCCCGGAGGAAGGGGAGGGAGGGACCGGGGAAGACCAGAGACAAGGACACGGGAGGCCATGCCTCGGAGACGAAGCAGGGAGGGGTGACCAAGGCGGTGGTGCCAGAGGAGAGTCTCGTGAGACAGGAGGCGACACGAACAGGGGGCAGACTCAGGACCAGACCTGGACGCTGCAGCAAACACCTGACCTGACGCAGCTACCTGACCAGACGCAGTGACTGGAGGAGACGCAGTGGTCAGGGTGTACAGGCTCGACCCCGGCCGACGGGTAAACGTGGCCAGGTGTCGGCCAGTCCGAGCGTCCGTGCAGTGGGTCACCCGCTGACTCCCAGGAGTGAACTGGTGAACCCCCGCATCCTGTAGGTCAGCACCACTCACCAAGTTCATAGAGAACGAGGGGAGGTAAAGACCAGACAGGGTGCCAGAGGGGGCCGCCGGACACGGGAGGACAGTGGAGAAGTGAGCAAGGACAGGACCCCCAGAGGGGTCTGCCAGAGAGACCGCAACTGGCCGGCCAAGCGGCGTGAGTGTGGTGCGGTCTCGAAAGAAGGAGCGAGAAGCCCCCGAGTCAAGGGTGAAGGTGTGGGAGGCCGAGGCCGACGCAGAACCTGAGAGAGCAGACTCACCAGCACCTGAGGGAGCAGACGCACCTAGAGCAGCAGCCTCGCTAGCACCTAGAGCAGCAGCCTCACCAGTACCTAGAGCAGCAGTCTCAATGCCCGGGTCGGGCGGAAAACACCGGTAACAGTCACCCTCATCACTAATAGTCACAGTATACATGGCAGCAAGAATAGCATCAAAGTCAAGGTCAAAGACAGCCACACCCGCCCTAGACAGCTCACCCCAGCGGGGGATCTCAGTGGCCTCAGGGAACTGGTGACGCCAAGCGTCCGTCAGGCGGCCAAAGCAGCGCTGGGTGGAGTGCGCACCCCCGCACTGCTCACCCGCGCGGTCGCCGGTGCGGAGGACGTAGGTGCACGGACCAGTACCCCCACCCCTCTGGCGTGCAGCGTACCACTCACGGAGCTGCTGAGGGGAGGGGATGTCACGAGTGCGCTGCTGCTGCTGCTGCTGGCGCTGACCACCACCGGAGCCGACTCTCTGCGCAGCGCCACCCCGACCAGCTCCACCTCCTCCGCCGCCTCCTCCTCCACCGCCGCCACCTCCGCTCCACCGCCACCGCCGCCGCCGCCTCCGCCTCCACTGCCACCACCGACACCTCCACCCCCGCCACCACCCCCACCGCCACCACCGCCCCCTCCACTGCCTCCACCGCCGCCTCCACCGCCCCCGCTAGCTCCTCCAGTGCCCCTGCCCCCCTTGCCCTTGCCAGGGCGGCGTCTCCCGCTAGGGGTAGACGCCGCACCGACCGACTCAAGCCCAACGAGGTCGGCCGCAGCAGCAGAGGCAACAGAGGGCAAAAGGGGGGAGGGGGAACACCCCTCAAAGATGGGGGTGCGAGGGTCACCACGAGAGGCTCCTACAGCGACTATGCTCTTCTCTGCTGCTAGGAGGGACTTCTCGAGGAGGTCAACGGTGAGAGTGGTGGGGCAAACTGAGAGGAAGGGGTCCCTGACTACGCGAAGGGAGTCAGGGAGCCGGGTGACTATGTAGTAGAGGGTGATGTACATGGGGGGGGGGTTCTTGGCGCAGAACTCTGCAGGAAGCGCAGCGCGGTAGCGAGTGTCACTAGTGCGGAGGTGCGTAATGAGGTCAGCGACTGTGAGAAAGGCAGCAAGGTCAGGGAAGAGGTACGGTAGCATGAGGCGGCTAAGTGCAGCAGTGGCAGGGGAGGAGTAGCGCGCAACTACAGCGTCGTACAAGGTCTGAGCACTCTTGTACTGGCTAAAGTGCGCACGCTCAGAGGTAGGCAGGTGGCGACGCACAGCAAGACGTGCAGAAGCATCGCGCGTGGCCCACTGGGAGCGAACAGTGGCGTCAGCAGCAGCAGCGGGGGCAGGAGAGGCACCAGAAGTGAGGTCAAAGAGGGAGAGGCCGTCTACCCTGTCGCACTGTAAGAAAAGCTGCAGGTCATCTATCCAGACGTCAAAGTCAATGGCCCGACCCTCAGCGTCAAAAGCGAGGACACTAGGGGTAGCCATGACAGCAGTAGACTAGCAGCGCAAACAGTAGGGTGAGGGCAGTGCTGTGAAAGGGGCGCTGCTCTTACCGGACAGGGCGGCTCGGGTGGCTCGGCTGTAGGGCGGCTCGGCGGCTCGGTTGCTGGGCGGCTCGGCGGCTCGGCTGCTGGGCGGCTCGGCGGCTCGGCTGCTGGGCGGCTCGGCGGCTCGGCTGCTGGGCGGCTCGGCTGCTGGGCGGCTCGGCTGCTGGGCGGCTCGGCTGCTGGGCGGCTCGGCTGCTGGGCGGCTCGGCGGCTGGGCGGCTTGGCTGCTGGGCGGCTCGGCGGGGCCGCTGAGAGGGCGGCGTCCGGGGCCGCTGGGAGGAGGCGGCGGGGCCGCTGAGAGGAGGCGGCGGGGCCGCAAAGGTAGGTGGCGGGGCCGCAGGTAGGTGGCGGGGCCGCTAGTAGGTGGCGGGGCCGCATGTAGGTGGCGGGGCCGCTGGTAGATGGCGGGGCCGCACAGGCAAGTGGCTGGGCCGCGGAGGTAGGTGGCGGGGCCACACAGGTAGGTGGCGGGGCCGCGGAGGTAGGTGGCGGGGCCGCACAGTGAGGTGGCGGGGCCGCGAAGGTAGGTGGCGGGGCCGCACAGGTAGGTGGCGGGGCCGCGGAGGTAGGTGGCGGGGCCGCACAGGTAGGTGGCGGGGCCGCGAAGGTAGGTGGCGGGGCCGCACAGGTAGGTGGCGGGGCCGCGAAGGTAGGTGGCGGGGCCGCACAGGTAGGTGGCGGGGCCGCGGAGGTAGGTGGCGTGGCCGCACAGGTAGGTGGCGGGGCCGCGAAGGTAGGTGGCGGGGCCGCGTAAGGTGGCGATGGGCGCGACGGGCGCGACGGGCGCGACGGGCGCGACGGGCGCGACGGGCCGAAAGGGCGGCGCGAAGGGCCGTAGGGGCGGCGCGACTCGGGCCGGAGCAAAACGCGCTCCGGGCAGGAAAAAAAAAAAAAAAATCGTGGTGGTGGGCCCTAGGAATCGTTCCCACTAGGGAACCTGCTCGATACCATGAGAAGAAACGAGGAATGAAATGACTAAGTGAAAGTTGGGTACAAAAAGCAAACCCTAGAAAACTGTACCCCATATGTGCCACCCCACTATAGCCTACAGTAGCTATGTCATATAAATCTGACATGCCTCTGACTTTCTTCGTAGACATCTGCTTCCTTCTTTGTCCAGGTTTTCAAGTTCCGTTGCTTGCCTCTACTCCCGAGCCCATTAACATTGAGCTCGCACACCGACAGCTTGCAGGCTTTATCCATTAATCAACCAAGTGAGAGCCCCATAGCATCCACGTGCTGGAGAAAGGTATCTGAAACAGAGCGAGTTACCACTATATATCATTGCATACACCACATGTGAACATCGTACTAGCAGGTACACCCCACTCTCTCCCCTTCTTGCAAAGACTCCCCTTAGATCCCGTACTCCTTGCACAGCACACGGAGGTTCAGCTTGTCCTTAAGCGCGCGCGTGAGAGCACCCTGCTACACCAGCCCTCCCCGATGGCGTTGGGAAAGCGCATGATGAGCAGCCTGCTCGAAGGAAGAGCCTTTCGCCTTCTCGCAGCACTCCAGCAGGTAGACCCATTCCTCCCTGTTCCCCGCCGTTGAGACCAGCACCAATGCGGGGTCTTTGAGGATGATCCTGGTTGTCGTCGCAGCCGCTGCACGGATGGGAGAAACGCAGCTGGAAATCAAAGACCACAACACCAGATTCAGAGACTCCAGTACCTCCGGCTGGAATGCCCCCAGGCTCCGCAGCGACCGGCCGCGGAGGCGAACAAGGAGGGAACTACGGAACAGGCGGGAAGCCGGGGGGTGAGGCGAGGCAAGGCCGCTGAGTCGAGACAGCCGTGTCCTCCTCAGGAGTGGTCTCCACTCTCACACCCCCTGCACCCCCAGAGTCGGCACCACAGGCTCCAGCAGCCCCAGTACCCACACCCTCCTCAGCTGCACCTCCCGCACCCCCAGACACGATAGCAACTGGACGCTGCAGGGGAGACGACCGCGGAGTGACATGCGACACACCTGACGGGGCAGGATGCGAAGCGGCAGGAGCTACCAGGGCAACTGGGGGGTGGGCTCAGTGGTGAGGAACAGTGAAAGGGAGAAGGTCTCAGAACCTCGGTGAGGGCAACTCCTGTAGTAACTAACTGACTCGTCGAAAGTGACGTCCTCGGAACTAAAGAACTTGCAGATAACTGGGTCGTAGAACTGCCAACTAGAGGTGTCGAGTGGGAAGCCAAGAAAGATGCACTCACGGGTGCGTGGAGACAACTTGTTCGCGCCAGGGACGCGAACGTGGGCCAGGGAACCCCAGACGTGGTAGTGAGCTGCTACATCTGGAGAACCTGTCCAAAGGAAGACCAGTGTCACCCGTGGTCGTGCGTCACTAGGCCATAGGTCTAGCTCGTGCACGACGTAACGGACTGCCTGAGGCCACAGGAACTGGGGGGCACCACCATGGCACACGAAGGTCCGGGCAACCTCCATGACCAGGCTGATGCGTCGCTTGGCTACTTCGTTCTGCTGCAGCAAGTCTGGTAGCATGTAAGACTGGATGATCCCCCGACCCTAACAGAACGTCTCCAGACGAGTAGAAGAAAACTCACCACCACGATCCGAGTGCAGGCGGAGCCCACAAAGGGCCTGGGGACCACCCCTCACTAGTAGCCACGGCTCGAGGACGGTAGGCACGTCGGCCTTCCGTCGCAAAGGTAAAAAAGTGGTGGAGCGGGAGTTGTCGTCCACTAAAATCAGGAAGTAGCGCTCCTGACGTGGGCCACGGACCGGGGAGGGGCCCCAGACGTCCAAGTGCAGGGTCTGGAAGGGAGCCGTGGTGGGGGGGAACGACGAGGAGTGAGGGGCAGTGCACTGCCGGCCCTTGACGCAAGGAGTGCACGGCGGCGCAGGCGAGCGAGGAAGCGGGGCAAGCGACTCTGGGAGACCTGAGACCAGACGGCGACGTACCATCCTACTGCGACGTGGGAACGACGGGTGACCTAGACGGTGGTGCCAGAGGACCGACGGGTGGGTGAGTGACCGACAGTCGCAAGACACAGCAGGGTTTAGGCCTGACCTAACCTGACCTGAACCAGTGTGGTGGGACCCACTTTGTAGTGAGTACAGGCCCGGCTCCCTGTGGAAAGTGGCCAGAGGCACTCCAGTGGCACCGAGTGCAGGAGGCAACAGGCTCATCCAGAGGGAAAGTGGTGACAACTCCTAGGCCGTGGAGGTGACTCACACCCACCAAGTTCCTAGAGAACGAGGGGGTGTAGTAACCTGTGAGAAACTCAGAGGGAGCTGTTGGATACGGGAGAATGGTGGTGCTGTGGCCAACTACAGATCCCACGGAGGGATCAGCCAAGGCGACAGTGACTGGAGTGTGCAGTGGCGTAAGGTCGGTGCAGTCGCGAAAGAAACAGTTGGACGCTCCAGAGTCTAGGGTGAAGGAGAATTGTGCAGTCGGTGAGGTCGCACCCGAGTCAGTGACAAAGGCTGGAACTATACTAGTGGTGACTGCAGCTCCCACTATAAGAACATGTGAGGCGCCTGTACTGGAAACTACTCAAACACCAAGACTGGGAACACAAGTCTCAACCTGAGCTACAGCTCCCACATACTGATGTGTGTACTAACTGGGTCCAACAGGGCCCCGCGGTGGAGGCTGCCGCTGGCGCTGCTGCTGCTACTGCGGTGGCCACTGCTGCTGCTACGGCTACAGGTGTTGCGGCCACGGCTGCTACTGCGGCCACTGCTGTCGTGGCCACTACTGCTGCTGCAGCTACCGGTGCTGCTGCCACTGCTGCTGCTGCGGCCACCGGTGCTGCTGCCACTGCTGCTGCTGCGGCCACCGGTGGTGCTGCCACCGCTGATGCTGCTGCCACTGTCGCCACATCGAAATGACACGCTAGTACGGGGGTAGGGGCCAGGACTAATTTTTGGTTTTGAGCAACCCTTGAAATCAGTGTTGCACCTGTTCAAAAACCTGATTATCAGTGTGACACCTTGTTCACACCCTGATCCATCAGTGTTTTTCTTGTTTTTGAAAATCCAACCCTGTAGCATCAGTGTACCAGTTTTTCAAACCCAGGTGTATTAATATTAACGGTGGCGTTGTCTACAATGCTACAATGCTACTGTATTTCTGGCCAGTGGTGGCCCACTTCGTGCCAGCACTTGTATTGTCGAGGCTGAAAATCCGGTTTCGATAGTTGGCAATCAGGAATCCCGGGTTACGGGAAAGGGGGGGTGGGGAAAGTGGGGGGAGGGGGTATGGTACTCGCTTCAGGGTAAAACTCGTTATGAAGATTGGTAACCCTGAGGCATCAGTGTGCCTTAAATGTAAACCCTGGAATATGAGGAAAATCCTAGCTCCGAAAAAATTTACCCTAGGCCATCAGTGTGACTACCGAAAACCACTCTTATAATCAGGGTATCAGGGTGATTTACACTAATGAAATTAGCCCTGGTAGGGGCCAGTCGAGGCGGCAATACTAGTGGTAGGACTGCCTAAGCTGCTGAAAGCTACTACTAGTTGACGCGACTGAAAGTTGCCTAAGCTACTGCTGGGCCTGCTGGGGGATAGCCTGAGCTACTACTGGTGATACTTGTGGCAGTCTAGGCTGCTGCTAGTGCGATGGTGGCAGTGGAAGCTGCTGCTAGTGCGCTGGCGGCAGTGGAAGCTGCTGCTGGTGAGAAGAAACGAGGAATGAAATGACTAAGTGAAAGTTGGGTACAAAAAGCAAACCCTAGAAAACTGTACCCCATATGTGCCACCCCACTATAGCCTACAGTAGCTATGTCATATAAATCTGACACACCCCCATAGGCAAAGTGGGGGAGAACAAGGGGTCACAGGACCAGTCAAGCAAAGCAAAACAAGCTCAGGGTGGATCACAAAGTCACCACACATTCCGAGCACAAGTTCAAGGCCACAAGGCCAGTTCACATGCAGGATTACATATATGTATAAGGCTAGACAAGCAAGAGCAGGAGTATATATATATATATGCATCAGTACAAACAAGGTCAAGGGGTGAGCAAGTGAGGCAAGGTGGGCACAAGACCCAGCTGAGTACAGAAGCGCTGATGATCACAAGGCGCAAGTGCCTTGGTGAAGATATCAGCAGTGTTGGCCTGAGAGGCCACGTACGCAAGCCGCAGCTGACCACGCTGCTGTAGCTCACGAGCAAGGAAGTAGCGGAGAGCAATGTGCTTCGTTCTGTGCTCCAGTCTCTGCTCTCAACACAAGGCCAGCATGGCCTTGTTGTCTACGTACAGCACTGGAGGAGAACGAGGCGGCTCTCCGAGGTCAGTGAGCAGGTAGGTGAGCCAGCGAAGCTCCTGTGCAGCCATGGCCCCGGCGTAGATCTCAGCCTCACAACTGGAGCCGAGAACAGAAGACGAGCGGGTAGCCCGCCACGAAACAGAGCCGGAACCAAGGCTGAAGGTGTAACCCTGCGACGACTGCTGCGTAGCCAAGTCGTCAGCCCAAGAAGCGTCTGCGTGCCCAGTGAGGACCACTGGACTCTGCCCTCCAAGCACAAGCCCCATGCCCGATGTACTGCACAAGTAACGCAACACCCTCTTCGCTGCAGCCATGTGCTCCGGTCTGTGTCTCCCAGGAGCAACATAGCGTGCGAGAATGCTAAGAGGGTATGCGAGGTCAGGTCGTGTGCAGGTCATCAGGTACATGAGGCAGCCAACAAGCTCTGGGTACGGGCCACTCGACTCTACGGACTCATCCGAAGGCAGAGCTGAGAGCGAGTGGCGAGTAGGCAGAGGAGTGGCCTGAGGCGAGGAGTACGTGAAGCCGAAGCGCTGAAGGACCTGCTGCACCATGTGTGACTGAGTCAGGGTAATGGTGCGGCGTGCTCTGTCCCGGGTGATCTGCAAGCCAAGGTAGCTGCGCAGTTCACCCAGGTCTGTGCACGTGTGTCTCTTCTGCAGCTCGGACTTCACGTGGGCGAGTCCAGCAGTGTCAGCTGTGGCAAAGACCAAGTCGTCGACGTACACGAGGATGTAGAACGGCGGCAAAGAAGTGTCGGTGCGCAGAAACAGCGACGGGTCGGCAGTAGAGGGAGCAAACCCAAGAGCCGCAAGTGTAGTCCTCAGTGTGTCGTGCCACTCACGCGGTGCCTGGCGGAGACCGTAGACTGGTCGCCGGAGGCTCCACTGGGTGCCAGGCGGAAAAGACCCAGTGAAGCCAGGTGGGCGATGCAGCCAGATCTCCTCGTGCAGGCTGCCCTGCAAGAAAGCAGTGCTGAAGTCAAGAGAGTGGAGCTCGTAGTCGCGGTGAGCAGCTATGTGCAGCAGTACCCGAAGAGTGGTCATCTTCGGGGTGGGAGAGAAGGTCTGAAAGTAGTCAACTCCCTGCCGCTGACTGAAGCCACGAGCCACGTAACGCGCCTTGAAGACAGGCGGAGAACCCGGCGGCCGCTTCATCCTGAAAATCCACATGACACTGACGATGTTCGCCCCAGGCGGGGGAACCTCGTCAACGTAGGTACCTGTGGACTTCCAGGAAGCCATCTCTGTGTCCATAGCTGCCTGCCACTGAGAGGAGTAGGGACCCTCTATCGCCTCCGCGTAAGAGCGCGGAGTCGGGATGTCAAGTGCATCCGGGTCTCCCTCAGGGGTAAGCAGTACGGACACGAGATGAGGTGAAGCAGCAGCCAAACACTGGAACTCCTCCTGCCTGTCCTCAAGGACGTCCGTGCCAAGGGCACACTCACCCCCGACGGACGGAGGACAGACAGACTCAGACTCAGCGACAAGACAAGCAGCGTAGTCTAGACGACAGCGAGCAGCAAAGTCGACGAGCTCAGCAACTAGGGCAGACGCAGCAGTGGACGCAAAGGAAGGGTCAGTGACGACAGTAGCAAGGAGACGCGTGACAGTAGGACTGGCAGCACGAAGAGAGTCCGACTCTGGGTCGGGAAGAGCAGGAAGAGAGGACTCAGGAGGAGAAGGCAAAGGGGCACGCAGAGGAGCAGTGGACGGACGCAGAGACATCCGGTGCGTGCCAGGGACAGGAGGAGGACGCTGACGCGAACCACGACCACTAGCGCGAGCAGTACGGACAGGCGACGCAGGACACGACGCAGGCTCACGATGCTCAGCAAGACCTCCAGTAGGACCAGTGTAGGGAGAAGGAGCGGGCAGTGGGGAGGCCGGCTGTAACTGTAACTGTGACAGGACAGGCTGTGGACTCTCTAAGGGAGGAGGAGGGCCAGTAGAAGGCGGGAGACCAAGAACCTGCTGAAGGAGCGGAACGAAGTACGGCCGAGGCCGCGCGGCGACTCCAGACACAGCAGGGACAGCACCAGTACCCCAAGCGGCAGCACCAGCGCCAGCAGCAACTCCAGCTCCAGTACCTCCAGCAGCACCAGTAGCACCCCCAGCAGGCCCGCCTCCAGGACCGACAGCAGTAGCCTCAGCGTCAACACCCTCAGCAGCTCCAGCTCCAGTCGTACCCGCAGGCCCAGCAGCTCCAGTACTCCCAGTACGAGCACCTCCGGGACCCGCGGCACCAGCACCCTCAGTAGCCGAAGAACCTCCAGCTCCAGCAGCACGCCTCCAGCGCCGGGCAAACCACTCGCGCAGCTCCTGTGGAGAGAGTGGCTCCCGCCGAGACGAAGCACCCGGAGAACCTCCAGGCTCAGCACCGCCAGACGCCACACAAGCAGGCCCAGCTCCCTCAGGCTCCACACCCCCAGGCTCAGCACCCCCAGGCTCAGCACCTCCAGTAGTAGCACCTCCAGGCTCAGCACCCCCAGGCTCAGCACCCCCAGTAGTAGCACCCTCAGGCTCAGCACCCCCAGGCGTAGCACCCACACGCTCAGCACCCCCAGAGTCAGCACCCCCAGGCTCAGCACCCTCAGCAGCACCAGAGTCACCAGTAACCTCGACAGGCTCGACTGCGTCTACCTGGGACACACCTGAAGGGGCAGGACCCTGAGGGGGGAGGGGGTCTACCGGGGGGGGACCTGGCACAAGGAAGAGCGGTGGTGGGGGGAGGGACGGAGTGCGGTAGGGGAAGAGGCGGTAGTAGGGGACCGACTCGTCAAACGTGACGTCCTGGGAGGACAGAACACGGCGAGAGGTGGGGTGGTAGAACTGCCACCCTGGCGCGTCAGGGGGGAAGCCAAGGAAGACGCAAGGAGCAGCACGAGGGGACAGCTTGTCCGCAGACAAGTCGCGGACAAACGCCCGAGATCCCCAGACACGGAACGCAGACGCATCGCCAACCTTCCCCGTCCACAGCAAAGCAGGGGAGGTCTCCGGTCTGGAGACCCTAGGGTGAAGGTTGATCTGATGCGCCGCGTACCGAACCGCAAACGGCCACAGAAAATGGGGGGCAGTCGCATGCATCATGGACGTACGGGCGACGTCCATGACCATGCCAATGCGGCGCTCAGCAATCCCATTTTGCTGTGGAGAGTCCGGAAGCGTGAAGGTCTGGCGGATGCCTCGTGCTCGACAGTAGGCTCGCAGAAGGCCAGAGGAGAACTCTCCACCTCTGTCAGAGTGCAGACGCAGAACAGGAAAGTCCGAACTGAAGCTCTGCCTGAGCCGGAGACGAGCTGCGCGGATCCAGTCGATCAACACCTCAGTGACATCACCCTTGCTGCGCAAGGGGAAGACTGTGGTGTAACGCGAGTAGTCGTCAACCACCAGCAGGAAGTAGCGCTCGTGACCCTGTCCACGGACGCGGGCCGGGCCCCACACGTCCATGTGAAGCGTCTGCAGCGGGGCCTCTGTCGGAGGAAACTGGGAGGAGTGAGGGGCAGCCCGCTGCCGCCCCTCGACACAGGGGACGCAGGTAGGGCCAGGCCCCGGAGGAAGGGGAGGGAGGGACCGGGGAAGACCAGAGACAAGGACACGGGAGGCCATGCCTCGGAGACGAAGCAGGGAGGGGTGACCAAGGCGGTGGTGCCAGAGGAGAGTCTCGTGAGACAGGAGGCGACACGAACAGGGGGCAGACTCAGGACCAGACCTGGACGCTGCAGCAAACACCTGACCTGACGCAGCTACCTGACCAGACGCAGTGACTGGAGGAGACGCAGTGGTCAGGGTGTACAGGCTCGACCCCGGCCGACGGGTAAACGTGGCCAGGTGTCGGCCAGTCCGAGCGTCCGTGCAGTGGGTCACCCGCTGACTCCCAGGAGTGAACTGGTGAACCCCCGCATCCTGTAGGTCAGCACCACTCACCAAGTTCATAGAGAACGAGGGGAGGTAAAGACCAGACAGGGTGCCAGAGGGGGCCGCCGGACACGGGAGGACAGTGGAGAAGTGAGCAAGGACAGGACCCCCAGAGGGGTCTGCCAGAGAGACCGCAACTGGCCGGCCAAGCGGCGTGAGTGTGGTGCGGTCTCGAAAGAAGGAGCGAGAAGCCCCCGAGTCAAGGGTGAAGGTGTGGGAGGCCGAGGCCGACGCAGAACCTGAGAGAGCAGACTCACCAGCACCTGAGGGAGCAGACGCACCTAGAGCAGCAGCCTCGCTAGCACCTAGAGCAGCAGCCTCACCAGTACCTAGAGCAGCAGTCTCAATGCCCGGGTCGGGCGGAAAACACCGGTAACAGTCACCCTCATCACTAATAGTCACAGTATACATGGCAGCAAGAATAGCATCAAAGTCAAGGTCAAAGACAGCCACACCCGCCCTAGACAGCTCACCCCAGCGGGGGATCTCAGTGGCCTCAGGGAACTGGTGACGCCAAGCGTCCGTCAGGCGGCCAAAGCAGCGCTGGGTGGAGTGCGCACCCCCGCACTGCTCACCCGCGCGGTCGCCGGTGCGGAGGACGTAGGTGCACGGACCAGTACCCCCACCCCTCTGGCGTGCAGCGTACCACTCACGGAGCTGCTGAGGGGAGGGGATGTCACGAGTGCGCTGCTGCTGCTGCTGCTGGCGCTGACCACCACCGGAGCCGACTCTCTGCGCAGCGCCACCCCGACCAGCTCCACCTCCTCCGCCGCCTCCTCCTCCACCGCCGCCACCTCCGCTCCACCGCCACCGCCGCCGCCGCCTCCGCCTCCACTGCCACCACCGACACCTCCACCCCCGCCACCACCCCCACCGCCACCACCGCCCCCTCCACTGCCTCCACCGCCGCCTCCACCGCCCCCGCTAGCTCCTCCAGTGCCCCTGCCCCCCTTGCCCTTGCCAGGGCGGCGTCTCCCGCTAGGGGTAGACGCCGCACCGACCGACTCAAGCCCAACGAGGTCGGCCGCAGCAGCAGAGGCAACAGAGGGCAAAAGGGGGGAGGGGGAACACCCCTCAAAGATGGGGGTGCGAGGGTCACCACGAGAGGCTCCTACAGCGACTATGCTCTTCTCTGCTGCTAGGAGGGACTTCTCGAGGAGGTCAACGGTGAGAGTGGTGGGGCAAACTGAGAGGAAGTGGTCCCTGACTACGCGAAGGGAGTCAGGGAGCCGGGTGACTATGTAGTAGAGGGTGATGTACATGGGGGGGGGGTTCTTGGCGCAGAACTCTGCAGGAAGCGCAGCGCGGTAGCGAGTGTCACTAGTGCGGAGGTGCGTAATGAGGTCAGCGACTGTGAGAAAGGCAGCAAGGTCAGGGAAGAGGTACGGTAGCATGAGGCGGCTAAGTGCAGCAGTGGCAGGGGAGGAGTAGCGCGCAACTACAGCGTCGTACAAGGTCTGAGCACTCTTGTACTGGCTAAAGTGCGCACGCTCAGAGGTAGGCAGGTGGCGACGCACAGCAAGACGTGCAGCAGCATCGCGCGTGGCCCACTGGGAGCGAACAGTGGCGTCAGCAGCAGCAGCGGGGGCAGGAGAGGCACCAGAAGTGAGGTCAAAGAGGGAGAGGCCGTCTACCCTGTCGCACTGTAAGAAAAGCTGCAGGTCATCTATCCAGACGTCAAAGTCAATGGCCCGACCCTCAGCGTCAAAAGCGAGGACACTAGGGGTAGCCATGACAGCAGTAGACTAGCAGCGCAAACAGTAGGGTGAGGGCAGTGCTGTGAAAGGGGCGCTGCTCTTACCGGACAGGGCGGCTCGGGTGGCTCGGCTGTAGGGCGGCTCGGCGGCTCGGTTGCTGGGCGGCTCGGCGGCTCGGCTGCTGGGCGGCTCGGCGGCTCGGCTGCTGGGCGGCTCGGCGGCTCGGCTGCTGGGCGGCTCGGCTGCTGGGCGGCTCGGCTGCTGGGCGGCTCGGCGGCTGGGCGGCTTGGCTGCTGGGCGGCTCGGCGGGGCCGCTGAGAGGGCGGCGTCCGGGGCCGCTGGGAGGAGGCGGCGGGGCCGCTGAGAGGAGGCGGCGGGGCCGCAAAGGTAGGTGGCGGGGCCGCAGGTAGGTGGCGGGGCCGCTAGTAGGTGGCGGGGCCGCATGTAGGTGGCGGGGCCGCTGGTAGATGGCGGGGCCGCACAGGCAAGTGGCTGGGCCGCGGAGGTAGGTGGCGGGGCCACACAGGTAGGTGGCGGGGCCGCGGAGGTAGGTGGCGGGGCCGCACAGTGAGGTGGCGGGGCCGCGAAGGTAGGTGGCGGGGCCGCACAGGTAGGTGGCGGGGCCGCGGAGGTAGGTGGCGGGGCCGCACAGGTAGGTGGCGGGGCCGCGAAGGTAGGTGGCGGGGCCGCACAGGTAGGTGGCGGGGCCGCGGAGGTAGGTGGCGGGGCCGCACAGTTAGGTGGCGGGGCCGCGAAGGTAGGTGGCGGGGCCGCACAGGTAGGTGGCGGGGCCGCGGAGGTAGGTGGCGGGGCCGCACAGGTAGGTGGCGGGGCCGCGAAGGTAGGTGGCGGGGCCGCGTAAGGTGGCGATGGGCGCGACGGGCGCGACGGGCGCGACGGGTGCGACGGGCCGAAAGGGCGGCGCGAAGGGCCGTAGGGGCGGCGCGACTCGGGCCGGAGCAAAACGCGCTCCGGGCAGGAAAAAAAAAAAAAATTTCGTGGTGGTGGGCCCTAGGAATCGTTCCCACTAGGGAACCTGCTCGATACCATGAGAAGAAACGAGGAATGAAATGACTAAGTGAAAGTTGGGTACAAAAAGCAAACCCTAGAAAACTGTACCCCATATGTGCCACCCCACTATAGCCTACAGTAGCTATGTCATATAAATCTGACATGCCTCTGACTTTCTTCGTAGACATCTGCTTCCTTCTTTGTCCAGGTTTTCAAGTTCCGTTGCTTGCCTCTACTCCCGAGCCCATTAACATTGAGCTCGCACACCGACAGCTTGCAGGCTTTATCCATTAATCAACCAAGTGAGAGCCCCATAGCATCCACGTGCTGGAGAAAGGTATCTGAAACAGAGCGAGTTACCACTATATATCATTGCATACACCACATGTGAACATCGTACTAGCAGGTACACCCCACTCTCTCCCCTTCTTGCAAAGACTCCCCTTAGATCCCGTACTCCTTGCACAGCACACGGAGGTTCAGCTTGTCCTTAAGCGCGCGCGTGAGAGCACCCTGCTACACCAGCCCTCCCCGATGGCGTTGGGAAAGCGCATGATGAGCAGCCTGCTCGAAGGAAGAGCCTTTCGCCTTCTCGCAGCACTCCAGCAGGTAGACCCATTCCTCCCTGTTCCCCGCCGTTGAGACCAGCACCAATGCGGGGTCTTTGAGGATGATCCTGGTTGTCGTCGCAGCCGCTGCACGGATGGGAGAAACGCAGCTGGAAATCAAAGACCACAACACCAGATTCAGAGACTCCAGTACCTCCGGCTGGAATGCCCCCAGGCTCCGCAGCGACCGGCCGCGGAGGCGAACAAGGAGGGAACTACGGAACAGGCGGGAAGCCGGGGGGTGAGGCGAGGCAAGGCCGCTGAGTCGAGACAGCCGTGTCCTCCTCAGGAGTGGTCTCCACTCTCACACCCCCTGCACCCCCAGAGTCGGCACCACAGGCTCCAGCAGCCCCAGTACCCACACCCTCCTCAGCTGCACCTCCCGCACCCCCAGACACGATAGCAACTGGACGCTGCAGGGGAGACGACCGCGGAGTGACATGCGACACACCTGACGGGGCAGGATGCGAAGCGGCAGGAGCTACCAGGGCAACTGGGGGGTGGGCTCAGTGGTGAGGAACAGTGAAAGGGAGAAGGTCTCAGAACCTCGGTGAGGGCAACTCCTGTAGTAACTAACTGACTCGTCGAAAGTGACGTCCTCGGAACTAAAGAACTTGCAGATAACTGGGTCGTAGAACTGCCAACTAGAGGTGTCGAGTGGGAAGCCAAGAAAGATGCACTCACGGGTGCGTGGAGACAACTTGTTCGCGCCAGGGACGCGAACGTGGGCCAGGGAACCCCAGACGTGGTAGTGAGCTGCTACATCTGGAGAACCTGTCCAAAGGAAGACCAGTGTCACCCGTGGTCGTGCGTCACTAGGCCATAGGTCTAGCTCGTGCACGACGTAACGGACTGCCTGAGGCCACAGGAACTGGGGGGCACCACCATGGCACACGAAGGTCCGAGCAACCTCCATGACCAGGCTGATGCGTCGCTTGGCTACTTCGTTCTGCTGCAGCAAGTCTGGTAGCATGTAAGACTGGATGATCCCCCGACCCTAACAGAACGTCTCCAGACGAGTAGAAGAAAACTCACCACCACGATCCGAGTGCAGGCGGAGCCCACAAAGGGCCTGGGGACCACCCCTCACTAGTAGCCACGGCTCGAGGACGGTAGGCACGTCGGCCTTCCGTCGCAAAGGTAAAAAAGTGGTGGAGCGGGAGTTGTCGTCCACTAAAATCAGGAAGTAGCGCTCCTGACGTGGGCCACGGACCGGGGAGGGGCCCCAGACGTCCAAGTGCAGGGTCTGGAAGGGAGCCGTGGTGGGGGGGAACGACGAGGAGTGAGGGGCAGTGCACTGCCGGCCCTTGACGCAAGGAGTGCACGGCGGCGCAGGCGAGCGAGGAAGCGGGGCAAGCGACTCTGGGAGACCTGAGACCAGACGGCGACGTACCATCCTACTGCGACGTGGGAACGACGGGTGACCTAGACGGTGGTGCCAGAGGACCGACGGGTGGGTGAGTGACCGACAGTCGCAAGACACAGCAGGGTTTAGGCCTGACCTAACCTGACCTGAACCAGTGTGGTGGGACCCACTTTGTAGTGAGTACAGGCCCGGCTCCCTGTGGAAAGTGGCCAGAGGCACTCCAGTGGCACCGAGTGCAGGAGGCAACAGGCTCATCCAGAGGGAAAGTGGTGACAACTCCTAGGCCGTGGAGGTGACTCACACCCACCAAGTTCCTAGAGAACGAGGGGGTGTAGTAACCTGTGAGAAACTCAGAGGGAGCTGTTGGATACGGGAGAATGGTGGTGCTGTGGCCAACTACAGATCCCACGGAGGGATCAGCCAAGGCGACAGTGACTGGAGTGTGCAGTGGCGTAAGGTCGGTGCAGTCGCGAAAGAAACAGTTGGACGCTCCAGAGTCTAGGGTGAAGGAGAATTGTGCAGTCGGTGAGGTCGCACCCGAGTCAGTGACAAAGGCTGGAACTATACTAGTGGTGACTGCAGCTCCCACTATAAGAACATGTGAGGCGCCTGTACTGGAAACTACTCAAACACCAAGACTGGGAACACAAGTCTCAACCTGAGCTACAGCTCCCACATACTGATGTGTGTACTAACTGGGTCCAACAGGGCCCCGCGGTGGAGGCTGCCGCTGGCGCTGCTGCTGCTACTGCGGTGGCCACTGCTGCTGCTACGGCTACAGGTGTTGCGGCCACGGCTGCTAATGCGGCCACTGCTGTCGTGGCCACTACTGCTGCTGCAGCTACGGGTGCTGCTGCCACTGCTGCTGCTGCGGCCACCGGTGCTGCTGCCACTGCTGCTGCTGCGGCCACCGGTGGTGCTGCCACCGCTGATGCTGCTGCCACTGTCGCCACATCGAAATGACACGCTAGTACGGGGGTAGGGGGCAGGACTAATTTTTGGTTTTGAGCAACCCTTGAAATCAGTGTTGCACCTGTTCAAAAACCTGATTATCAGTGTGACACCTTGTTCACACCCTGATCCATCAGTGTTTTTCTTGTTTTTGAAAATCCAACCCTGTAGCATCAGTGTACCAGTTTTTCAAACCCAGGTGTATTAATATTAACGGTGGCGTTGTCTACAATGCTACAATGCTACTGTATTTCTGGCCAGTGGTGGCCCACTTCGTGCCAGCACTTGTATTGTCGAGGCTGAAAATCCGGTTTCGATAGTTGGCAATCAGGAATCCCGGGTTACGGGAAAGGGGGGGTGGGGAAAGTGGGGGGAGGGGGTATGGTACTCGCTTCAGGGTAAAACTCGTTATGAAGATTGGTAACCCTGAGGCATCAGTGTGCCTTAAATGTAAACCCTGGAATATGAGGAAAATCCTAGCTCCGAAAAAAATTACCCTAGGCCATCAGTGTGACTACCGAAAACCACTCTTATAATCAGGGTATCAGGGTGATTTACACTAATGAAATTAGCCCTGGTAGGGGCCAGTCGAGGCGGCAATACTAGTGGTAGGACTGCCTAAGCTGCTGAAAGCTACTACTAGTTGACGTGACTGAAAGTTGCCTAAGCTACTGCTGGGCCTGCTGGGGGATAGCCTGAGCTACTACTGGTGATACTTGTGGCAGTCTAGGCTGCTGCTAGTGCGATGGTGGCAGTGGAAGCTGCTGCTAGTGCGCTGGCGGCAGTGGAAGCTGCTGCTGGTGAGAAGAAACGAGGAATGAAATGACTAAGTGAAAGTTGGGTACAAAAAGCAAACCCTAGAAAACTGTACCCCATATGTGCCACCCCACTATAGCCTACAGTAGCTATGTCATATAAATCTGACACACCCCCATAGGCAAAGTGGGGGAGAACAAGGGGTCACAGGACCAGTCAAGCAAAGCAAAACAAGCTCAGGGTGGATCACAAAGTCACCACACATTCCGAGCACAAGTTCAAGGCCACAAGGCCAGTTCACATGCAGGATTACATATATATATAAGGCTAGACAAGCAAGAGCAGGAGTATATATATATATATGCATCAGTACAAACAAGGTCAAGGGGTGAGCAAGTGAGGCAAGGTGGGCACAAGACCCAGCTGAGTACAGAAGCGCTGATGATCACAAGGCGCAAGTGCCTTGGTGAAGATATCAGCAGTGTTGGCCTGAGAGGCCACGTACGCAAGCCGCAGCTGACCACGCTGCTGTAGCTCACGAGCAAGGAAGTAGCGGAGAGCAATGTGCTTCGTTCTGTGCTCCAGTCTCTGCTCTCGACACAAGGCCAGCATGGCACACTGGAGGAGAACGAGGCGGCTCTCCGAGGTCAGTCAGCAGGTAGGTGAGCCAGCGAAGCTCCTGTGCAGCCATGGCCCCGGCGTAGATCTCAGCCTCACAACTGGAGCCGAGAACAGAAGACGAGCGGGTAGCCCGCCACGAAACAGAGCCGGAACCAAGGCTGAAGGTGTAACCCTGCGACGACCGCTGCGTAGCCTGGTCGTCAGCCCAAGAAGCGTCTGCGTGCCCAGTGAGGACCACTGGACTCTGCCCTCCAAGCACAAGCCCCATGCCCGACGTACTGCACAAGTAACGCAACACCCTCTTTGCTGCAGCCATGTGCTCCGGTCTGTGTCTCCCAGGAGCAACATAGCGTGTGAGAATGCTAAGAGGGTATGCGAGGTCAGGTCGTGTGCAGGTCATCAGGTACATGAGGCAGCCAACAAGCTCTGGGTACGGGCCACTCGACTCTACGGACTCATCCGAAGGCAGAGCTGAGAGCGAGTGGCGAGTAGGCAGAGGAGTGGCCTGAGGCGAGGAGTACGTGAAGCCGAAGCGCTGAAGGACCTGCTGCACCATGTGTGACTGAGTCAGGGTAATGGTGCGGCGTGCTCTGTCCCGGGTGATCTGCAAGCCAAGGTAGCTGCGCAGTTCACCCAGGTCTGTGCACGTGTGTCTCTTCTGCAGCTCGGACTTCACGTGGGCGAGTCCAGCAGTGTCAGCTGTGGCAAAGACCAAGTCGTCGACATACACGAGGATGTAGAACGGCGGCAAAGAAGTGTCGGTGCGCAGAAACAGCGACGGGTCGGCAGTAGAGGGAGCAAACCCAAGAGCCGCAAGTGTAGTCCTCAGTGTGTCGTGCCACTCACGCGGTGCCTGGCGGAGACCGTAGACTGGTCGCCGGAGGCTCCACTGGGTGCCAGGCGGAAAAGACCCAGTGAAGCCAGGTGGGCGACGCAGCCAGATCTCCTCGTGCAGGCTGCCCTGCAAGAAAGCAGTGCTGAAGTCAAGAGAGTGGAGCTCGTAGTCGCGGTGAGCAGCTATGTGCAGCAGTACCCGAAGAGTGGTCATCTTCGGGGTGGGAGAGAAGGTCTGAAAGTAGTCAACTCCCTGCCGCTGACTGAAGCCACGAGCCACGTAACGCGCCTTGAAGACAGGCGGAGAACCCGGCGGCCGCTTCATCCTGAAAATCCACATGACACTGACGATGTTCGCCCCAGGCGGGGGAACCTCGTCAACGTAGGTACCTGTGGACTTCCAGGAAGCCATCTCTGTGTCCATAGCTGCCTGCCACTGAGAGGAGTAGGGACCCTCTATCGCCTCCGCGTAAGAGCGCGGAGTCGGGATGTCAAGTGCATCCGGGTCTCCCTCAGGGGTAAGCAGTACGGACACGAGATGAGGTGAAGCAGCAGCCAAACACTGGAACTCCTCCTGCCTGTCCTCAAGGACGTCCGTGCCAAGGGCACACTCACCCCCGACGGACGGAGAACAGACAGACTCAGACTCAGCGACAAGACAAGCAGCGTAGTCTAGACGACAGCGAGCAGCAAAGTCGACGAGCTCAGCAACTAGGGCAGACGCAGCAGTGGACGCAAAGGAAGGGTCAGTGACGACAGTAGCAAGGAGACGCGTGACAGTAGGACTGGCAGCACGAAGAGAGTCCGACTCTGGGTCGGGAAGAGCAGGAAGAGAGGACTCAGGAGGAGAAGGCAAAGGGGCACGCAGAGGAGCAGTGGACGGACGCAGAGACATCCGGTGCGTGCCAGGGACAGGAGGAGGACGCTGACGCGAACCACGACCACTAGCGCGAGCAGTACGGACAGGCGACGCAGGACGCGACGCAGGCTCACGACGCTCAGCAAGACCTCCAGTAGGACCAGTGTAGGGAGAAGGAGCGGGCAGTGGGGAGGCCGGCTGTAACTGTAACTGTGACAGGACAGGCTGTGGACTCTCTAAGGGAGGAGGAGGGCCAGTAGAAGGCGGGAGACCAAGAACCTGCTGAAGGAGCGGAACGAAGTACGGCCGAGGCCGCGCGGCGACTCCAGACACAGCAGGGACAGCACCAGTACCCCAAGCGGCAGCACCAGCGCCAGCAGCAACTCCAGCTCCAGTACCTCCAGCAGCACCAGTAGCACCCCCAGCAGGCCCGCCTCCAGGACCGACAGCAGTAGCCTCAGCGTCAACACCCTCAGCAGCTCCAGCTCCAGTCGTACCCGCAGGCCCAGCAGCTCCAGTACTCCCAGTACGAGCACCTCCGGGACCCGCGGCACTAGCACCCTCAGTAGCCGAAGAACCTCCAGCTCCAGCAGCACGCCTCCAGCGCCGGGCAAACCACTCGCGCAGCTCCTGTGGAGAGAGTGGCTCCCGCCGAGACGAAGCACCCGGAGAACCTCCAGGCTCAGCACCGCCAGACGCCACACAAGCAGGCCCAGCTCCCTCAGGCTCCACACCCCCAGGCTCAGCACCCCCAGGCTCAGCACCTCCAGTAGTAGCACCTCCAAACTCAGCACCCCCAGGCTCAGCACCCCCAGTAGTAGCACCCTCAAGCTCAGCACCCCCAGGCGTAGCACCCACACGCTCAGCACCCCCAGAGTCAGCACCCCCAGGCTCAGCACCCTCAGCAGCACCAGAGTCACCAGTAACCTCGACAGGCTCGACTGCGTCTACCTGGGACACACCTGAAGGGGCAGGACCCTGAGGGGGGAGGGGGTCTACCGGGGGGGGACCTGGCACAAGGAAGAGCGGTGGTGGGGGGAGGGACGGAGTGCGGTAGGGGAAGAGGCGGTAGTAGGGGACCGACTCGTCAAACGTGACGTCCTGGGAGGACAGAACACGGCGAGAGGTGGGGTGGTAGAACTGCCACCCTGGCGCGTTAGGGGGGAAGCCAAGGAAGACGCAAGGAGCAGCACGAGGGGACAGCTTGTCCGCAGACAAGTCGCGGACAAACGCCCGAGATCCCCAGACACGGAACGCAGACGCATCGCCAACCTTCCCCGTCCACAGCAAAGCAGGGGAGGTCTCCGGTCTGGAGACCCTAGGGTGAAGGTTGATCTGATGCGCCGCGTACCGAACCGCAAACGGCCACAGAAAATGGGGGGCAGCCGCATGCATCATGGACGTACGGGCGACGTCCATGACCATGCCAATGCGGCGCTCAGCAATCCCATTTTGTTGTGGAGAGTCCGGAAGCGTGAAGGTCTGGCGGATGCCTCGTGCTCGACAGTAGGCTCGCAGAAGGCCAGAGGAGAACTCTCCACCTCTGTCAGAGTGCAGACGCAGAACAGGAAAGTCCGAACCGAAGCTCTGCCTGAGCCGGAGACGAGCTGCGCGGATCCAGTCGATCAACACCTCAGTGACATCACCCTTGCTGCGCAAGGGGAAGACTGTGGTGTAACGCGAGTAGTCGTCAACCACCAGCAGGAAGTAGCGCTCGTGACCCTGTCCACGGACGCGGGCCGGGCCCCACACGTCCATGTGAAGCGTCTGCAGCGGGGCCTCTGTCGGAGGAAACTGGGAGGAGTGAGGGGCAGCCCGCTGCCGCCCCTCGACACAGGGGACGCAGGTAGGGCCAGGCCCCGGAGGAAGGGGAGGGAGGGACCGGGGAAGACCAGAGACAAGGACACGGGAGGCCATGCCTCGGAGACGAAGCAGGGAGGGGTGACCAAGGCGGTGGTGCCAGAGGAGAGTCTCGTGAGACAGGAGGCGACACGAACAGGGGGCAGACTCAGGACCAGACCTGGACGCTGCAGCAAACACCTGACCTGACGCAGCTACCTGACCAGACGCAGTGACTGGAGGAGACGCAGTGGTCAGGGTGTACAGGCTCGACCCCGGCCGACGGGTAAACGTGGCCAGGTGTCGGCCAGTCCGAGCGTCCGTGCAGTGGGTCACCCGCTGACTCCCAGGAGTGAACTGATGAACCCCCGCATCCTGTAGGTCAGCACCACTCACCAAGTTCGTAGAGAACGAGGGGAGGTAAAGACCAGACAGGGTGCCAGAGGGGGCCGCCGGACACGGGAGGACAGTGGAGAAGTGAGCAAGGACAGGACCCCCAGAGGGGTCTGCCAGAGAGACCGCAACTGGCCGGCCAAGCGGCGTGAGTGTGGTGCGGTCTCGAAAGAAGGAGCGAGAAGCCCCCGAGTCAAGGGTGAAGGTGTGGGAGGCCGAGGCCGACGCAGAACCTGAGAGAGCAGACTCACCAGCACCTGAGGGAGCAGACGCACCTAGAGCAGCAGCCTCGCTAGCACCTAGAGCAGCAGCCTCACCAGACCTAGAGCAGCAGTCTCAATGCCCGGGTCGGGCGGAAAACACCGGTAACAGTCACCCTCATCACTAATAGTCACAGTATACATGGCAGCAAGAATAGCATCAAAGTCAAGGTCAAAGACAGCCACACCCGCCCTAGACAGCTCACCCCAGCGGGGGATCTCAGTGGCCTCAGGGAACTGGTGACGCCAAGCGTCCGTCAGGCGGCCAAAGCTGCTCACCCGCGCGGTCGCCGGTGCGGAGGACATAGGTGCACGGACCAGTACCCCCACCCCTCTGGCGTGTAGCGTACCACTCACGGAGCTGCTGAGGGGAGGGGATGTCACGAGTGCGCTGCTGCTGCTGCTGCTGCTGCTGGCGCTGACCACCACCGGAGCCGACTCTCTGCGCAGCGCCACCCCGACCAGCTCCACCTCCTCCGTCGCCTCCTCCTCCACCGCCGCCACCTCCGCTCCCACCGCCACCGCCGCCGCCGCCTCCGCCTCCACTGCCACCACCGACACCTCCACCCCCGCCACCACCCCCACCGCCACCACCGCCCCCTCCACCGCCTCCACCGCCGCCTCCACCGCCCCCGCTAGCTCCTCCAGTGCCCCTGCCCCCCTTGCCCTTGCCAGGGCGGCGTCTCCCGCTAGGGGTAGACGCCGCACCGACCGACTCAAGCCCAACGAGGTCGGCCGCAGCAGCAGAGGCAACAGAGGGCAAAAGGGGGGAGGGGGAACACCCCTCAAAGATGGGGGTGCGAGGGTCACCACGAGAGGCTCCTACAGCGACTATGCTCTTCTCTGCTGCTAGGAGGGACTTCTCGAGGAGGTCAACGGTGAGAGTGGTGGGGCAAACTGAGAGGAAGTGGTCCCTGACTACGCGAAGGGAGTCAGGGAGCCGGGTGACTATGTAGTAGAGGGTGATGTACATGGGGGGGGGGGTTCTTGGCGCAGAACTCTGCAGGAAGCGCAGCGCGGTAGCGAGTGTCACTAGTGCGGAGGTGCGTAATGAGGTCAGTGTTGAGTGATGCTACCATTCGCATTCACGTCTGTCTGCCTCCCATCATATGTTCGTGCGTTGCATGCGTGTTGTGAGTGTGTGCAAGAATTTGTGTTTTGTGCGGTTTGGTTTTTCTGAGTGTGTGTGTGAATGTTATTTGGCTTGAGCAGATATCTGAAGTGACTCCTCTGCTCAAGAGCTTTCCGAGGAACCAAGTATCGCTTCAATCGGAGCACGAACAAGAAAGTTACGAACGTTGGAGTTCGTATGCTTTTGATATTTGGTTGTGGTGACTATGGGAAGTTGTGGGGTTGACTCAATATGGGGTACAGACTTTTGGGGGTTGGGAAATTCGTCTTTTCTACTGTAGTTGCTGCCAAATGGTTGGGAGAAACCAAACCAGGTTGGCAAGTGTGGCCAAGTTGGGTTGAGGTGGATTGTGGAGGTTGGGATAGTGACAAAGGTCAAAGTTGGGTTGCCTATGGGGAAGGGAATTGTATGGCATGGGGTTTCCTTGGTTGGGGACTCTCTTGGGACCTTCCCTCTCGTCCTCCTCATCCCCTCCTACTTGGTTCTATTGCTACTCTAACTTTCTTGTGTGAACTTGTGAGATCATTGTGATTGAGTTACGTTTTCAATGGCAGCATACCCCCTAGTGCGCCGAAGTTCATAACTCGAGTTATACTCCATATTCTGATACTTTTCAAATTGGGAAAGATAGCCACGGTCAAGGGCTACAACATACTCGAGTTTGAAAGAATTCTAACAGTGGACCTTTCGTCGACGACGTTTCTTGTGACGACGACTTTTCTGTCCAGAATTGTAGTTGACGATTTTGAGATATTTCAGCCCCTAATCTTCATAGACTCCGTCCTTAAACTCTAACAGTCAGCGACTGTGAGAAAGGCAGCAAGGTCAGGGAAGAGGTACGGTAGCATGAGGCGGCTAAGTGCAGCAGTGGCAGGGGAGGAGTAGCGCGCAACTACAGCGTCGTACAAGGTCTGAGCACTCTTGTACTGGCTAAAGTGCGCACGCTCAGAGGTAGGTAGGTGGCGACGCACAGCAAGACGTGCAGCTGCATCGCGCGTGGCCCACTGGGAGCGAACAGTGGCGTCAGCAGCAGCAGCGGGGGCAGGAGAGGCACCAGAAGTGAGGTCAAAGAGGGAGAGGCCGTCTGCCCTGTCGCACTGTAAGAAAAGCTGCAGGTCATCTATCCAGACGTCAAAGTCAATGGCCCGACCCTCAGCGTCAAAAGCGAGGACACTAGGGGTAGCTATGACAGCAGTAGACTAGCAGCGCAAACAGTAGGGTGAGGGCAGTGCTGTGAAAGGGGCGCTGCTCTTACCGGACAGGGCGGCTCGGGTGGCTCGGCTGTAGGGCGGCTCGGCGGCTCGGTTGCTGGGCGGCTCGGCGGCTCGGTTGCTGGGCGGCTCGGCGGCTCGGCTGCTGGGCGGCTCGGCGGCTCGGCTGCTGGGCGGCTCGGCTGCTGGGCGGCTCGGCTGCTGGGCGGCTCGGCTGCTGGGCGGCTCGGCTGCTGGGCGGCTCGGCGGCTGGGCGGCTTGGCTGCTGGGCGGCTCGGCGGGGCCGCTGAGAGGGCGGCGTCCGGGGCCGCTGGGAGGAGGCGGCGGGGCCGCTGAGAGGAGGCGGCGGGGCCGCAAAGGTAGGTGGCGGGGCCGCAGGTAGGTGGCGGGGCCGCTAGTAGGTGGCGGGGCCGCATGTAGGTGGCGGGGCCGCTGGTAGATGGCGGGGCCGCACAGGCAAGTGGCTGGGCCGCGGAGGTAGGTGGCGGGGCCACACAGGTAGGTGGCGGGGCCGCGGAGGTAGGTGGCGGGGCCGCACAGTGAGGTGGCGGGGCCGCGAAGGTAGGTGGCGGGGCCGCACAGGTAGGTGGCGGGGCCGCGGAGGTAGGTGGCGGGGCCGCGTAAGGTGGCGATGGGCGCGACGGGCGCGACGGGCGCGACGGGCGCGACGGGCCGAAAGGGCGGCGCGAAGGGCCGTAGGGGCGGCGCGACTCGGGCCGGAGCAAAACGCGCTCCGGGCAGGAAAAAAAAAAAAAAAAATCGTGGTGGTGGGCCCTAGGAATCGTTCCCACTAGGGAACCTGCTCGATACCATGAGAAGAAACGAGGAATGAAATGACTAAGTGAAAGTTGGGTACAAAAAGCAAACCCTAGAAAACTGTACCCCATATGTGCCACCCCACTATAGCCTACAGTAGCTATGTCATATAAATCTGACATGCCTCTGACTTTCTTCGTAGACATCTGCTTCCTTCTTTGTCCAGGTTTTCAAGTTCCGTTGCTTGCCTCTACTCCCGAGCCCATTAACATTGAGCTCGCACACCGACAGCTTGCAGGCTTTATCCATTAATCAACCAAGTGAGAGCCCCATAGCATCCACGTGCTGGAGAAAGGTATCTGAAACAGAGCGAGTTACCACTATATATCATTGCATACACCACATGTGAACATCGTACTAGCAGGTACACCCCACTCTCTCCCCTTCTTGCAAAGACTCCCCTTAGATCCCGTACTCCTTGCACAGCACACGGAGGTTCAGCTTGTCCTTAAGCGCGCGCGTGAGAGCACCCTGCTACACCAGCCCTCCCCGATGGCGTTGGGAAAGCGCATGATGAGCAGCCTGCTCGAAGGAAGAGCCTTTCGCCTTCTCGCAGCACTCCAGCAGGTAGACCCATTCCTCCCTGTTCCCCGCCGTTGAGACCAGCACCAATGCGAGGTCTTTGAGGATGATCCTGGTTGTCGTCGTGGCTTCAGTCGCAGCCACTGCACGGATGGGAGAAACGCAGCTGGAAATCAAAGACCACAACACCAGATTCAGAGACTCCAGTACCTCCGGCTGGAATGCCCCCAGGCTCCGCAGCGACCGGCCGCGGAGGCAAACAAGGAGGGAACTACGGAACAGGCGGGAAGCCGGGGGGTGAGGCGAGGCAAGGCCGCTGAGTCGAGACAGCCGTGTCCTCCTCAGGAGTGGTCTCCACTCTCACACCCCCTGCACCCCCAGAGTCGGCACCACAGGCTCCAGCAGCCCCAGTACCCACACCCTCCTCAGCTGCACCTCCCGCACCCCCAGACACGATAGCAACTGGACGCTGCAGGGGAGACGACCGCGGAGTGACATGCGACACACCTGACGGGGCAGGATGCGAAGCGGCAGGAGCTACCAGGGCAACTGGGGGGTGGGCTCAGTGGTGAGGAACAGTGAAAGGGAGAAGGTCTCAGAACCTCGGTGAGGGCAACTCCTGTAGTAACTAACTGACTCGTCGAAAGTGACGTCCTCGGAACTAAAGAACTTGCAGATAACTGGGTCGTAGAACTGCCAACTAGAGGTGTCGAGTGGGAAGCCAAGAAAGATGCACTCACGGGTGCGTGGAGACAACTTGTTCGCGCCAGGGACGCGAACGTGGGCCAGGGAACCCCAGACGTGGTAGTGAGCTGCTACATCTGGAGAACCTGTCCAAAGGAAGACCAGTGTCACCCGTGGTCGTGCGTCACTAGGCCATAGGTCTAGCTCGTGCACGACGTAACGGACTGCCTGAGGCCACAGGAACTGGGGGGCACCACCATGGCACACGAAGGTCCGGGCAACCTCCATGACCAGGCTGATGCGTTGCTTGGCTACTTCGTTCTGCTGCAGCAAGTCTGGTAGCATGTAAGACTGGATGATCCCCCGACCCTAACAGAACGTCTCCAGACGAGTAGAAGAAAACTCACCACCACGATCCGAGTGCAGGCGGAGCCCACAAAGGGCATGGGGACCACCCCTCACTAGTAGCCACGGCTCGAGGACGGTAGGCACGTCGGCCTTCCGTCGCAAAGGTAAAAAAGTGGTGGAGCGGGAGTTGTCGTCCACTAAAATCAGGAAGTAGCGCTCCTGACGTGGGCCACGGACCGGGGAGGGGCCCCAAACGTCCAAGTGCAGGGTCTGGAAGGGAGCCGTGGTGGGGGGGAACGACGAGGAGTGAGGGGCAGTGCACTGCCGGCCCTTGACGCAAGGAGTGCACGGCGGCGCAGGCGAGCAAGGAAGCGGGGCAAGCGACTCTGGGAGACCTGAGACCAGACGGCGACGTACCATCCTACTGCGACGTGGGAACGACGGGTGACCTAGACGGTGGTGCCAGAGGACCGACGGGTGGGTGAGTGACCGACAGTCGCAAGACACAGCAGGGTTTAGGCCTGACCTAACCTGACCTGAACCAGTGTGGTGGGACCCACTTTGTAGTGAGTACAGGCCCGGCTCCCTGTGGAAAGTGGCCAGAGGCACTCCAGTGGCACCGAGTGCAGGAGGCAACAGGCTCATCCAGAGGGAAAGTGGTGACAACTCCTAGGCCGTGGAGGTGACTCACACCCACCAAGTTCCTAGAGAACGAGGGGGTGTAGTAACCTGTGAGAAACTCAGAGGGAGCTGTTGGATACGGGAGAATGGTGGTGCTGTGGCCAACTACAGATCCCACGGAGGGATCAGCCAAGGCGACAGTGACTGGAGTGTGCAGTGGCGTAAGGTCGGTGCAGTCGCGAAAGAAACAGTTGGACGCTCCAGAGTCTAGGGTGAAGGAGAATTGTGCAGTCGGTGAGGTCGCACCCGAGTCAGCGACAAAGGCTGGAACTATACTAGAGGTAACTGCAGCTCCCACTATAAGAACATGTGAGGCGCCTGTACTGGAAACTACTCAAACACCAAGACTGGGAACACAAGTCTCAACCTGAGCTACAGCTCCCACATACTGATGTGTGTACTAACTGGGTCCGACAGGGCCCCGCGGTGGAGGCTGCCGCTGGCGCTGCTGCTGCTACTGCGGTGGCCACTGCTGCTGCTACGGCTACAGGTGTTGCGGCCACGGCTGCTACTGCGGCCACTGCTGTCGTGGCCACTACTGCTGCTGCAGCTACCGGTGCTGCTGCCACTGCTGCTGCTGCGGCCACCGGTGCTGCTGCCACTGCTGCTGCTGCGGCCACCGGTGGTGCTGCCACCGCTGATGCTGCTGCCACTGTCGCCACATCGAAATGACACGCTAGTACGGGGGTAGGGGCCAGGACTAATTTTTGGTTTTGAGCAACCCTTGAAATCAGTGTTGCACCTGTTCAAAAACCTGATTATCAGTGTGACACCTTGTTCACACCCTGATCCATCAGTGTTTTTCTTGTTTTTGAAAATCCAACCCTGTAGCATCAGTGTACCAGTTTTTCAAACCCAGGTGTATTAATATTATCGGTGGCGTTGTCTACAATGCTACAATGCTACTGTATTTCTGGCCAGTGGTGGCCCACTTCGTGCCAGCACTTGTATTGTCGAGGCTGAAAATCCGGTTTCGATAGTTGGCAATCAGGAATCCCGGGTTACGGGAAAGGGGGGGTGGGGAAAGTGGGGGGAGGGGGTATGGTACTCGCTTCAGGGTAAAACTCGTTATGAAGATTGGTAACCCTGAGGCATCAGTGTGCCTTAAATGTAAACCCTGGAATATGAGGAAAATCCTAGCTCCGAAAAAATTTACCCTAGGCCATCAGTGTGACTACCGAAAACCACTCTTATAAGCAGGGTATCAGGGTGATTTACACTAATGAAATTAGCCCTGGTAGGGGCCAGTCGAGGCGGCACTACTAGTGGTAGGACTGCCTAAGCTGCTGAAAGCTACTACTAGTTGACGCGACTGAAAGTTGCCTAAGCTACTGCTGGGCCTGCTGGGGGATAGCCTGAGCTACTACTGGTGATACTTGTGGCAGTCTAGGCTGCTGCTAGTGCGATGGTGGCAGTGGAAGCTGCTGCTAGTGCGCTGGCGGCAGTGGAAGCTGCTGCTGGTGCTACTGGTGGCAGCCTAAGCTGCTTCTCGTTCAACTGGGGGCAGCCTAAGGTGTTGCTGGTGCGCTGGCAGTAGCCTATGCTGCTGCTAGTTCAAATGGAGGCAGCCTATGTTGCAGCTGGTTCAACTGGGGGGAGCCTATGCTGCAGCTGGTGCTCCTGGCGGCAGTCTAGGCTGTTGCTGGTTCAACTGGGCGTAGTCTAAGCTTTTTCTGGTGCGCTGGCGACAGCCTAAACTGCTTCTGGTGCTGCTGGCGGCAGTCTAAGCTGTTGCTGGTGCGCTGGCAGCAGTCTATGCTGTTGCTGGTGTGCTGGCGGCGATCTAAGCTGCTGCTGGTGCTGCTGGCGACAGTCTATGCTGCTGCTGGTGTGATGGCGGTGGCGTACGCTGCTGGCGCTCGCTAGCGGCGGCCTACACTGCTGCTGGTGGTGGACTACGGGCGGACAGCAGTCCATGCGTGTAGCAGCACGTGCGTGAGGTTGCTTGAGCGCGTGCGTGCAAGCTGCACGCGATTGTATGGGGAGGAGGGCGGCGGGAGGCGACGGGGAGTCGACGGAGAAGGAGGGGACGCGGAGGCAACGGGAGGAGACGCGGAGGCGACGGGAAAGGGGGGGAGGACGGGGACGCGACGAGAGGCGACGCGGAGGCGACGGGAAGGGGGACGGGGAGGCGACGGGAAAGGGGGGGGGGACAAGGAGGCGACGAGAGGTGACACGGAGGCGGGTAGCGGGTGAGTGTGCCCATAACCCCCCAGGCCAACGTGCTTGTAACCCTTCCCTAGGATCAATCGGGGATCTCCAATGCACCTCTGACACCCCCCCGCACTGGGATGTCCAAAGTGCACACTGGGAATTCGAACCCGAAACCTGGCTCTGATATCATATGAGAAAGGTAGCTATCGAATGTATGATGAACAATGAACGAAACAGGAAATATATATGCAAGGCTAACCCTAACCCTAGCACAATGGAATACACCTAGACTAGAACTAACAAAACTATATAAATATAGTTTGACACGGCCATGTGCGGACACTCGCGCCTGACGCTCCGTGTCAACCTCGAAATACCAGCCCGAGGTCGCTTTCGCCATCAAAGCCTTGACGACGTTCGCGTGTCTCCGCAGAAGCTCGTCGAGGAGGTTACTTGGTCGACCGGGTACCACTACTTGGTGCCCTGGTCGACGACCTCCCTCCTTGACCACCACTCCCGCCGAGGACCACCTTGGTCGACGAACCCCTTCGTTGACCAACTCGGTTAGTTGCTGCCGTCGAGCTCCCCTCGTCGACAACTCCTTGCGCATAGGTTGACGACCACGTTCGTCGACCTCCCCGTCGAAATAGGCCACCGGCTCCCGTCGACGGCGACATCACAACGGTCTTCTGCTGGTCGACCAACTTCGTCGACCTGCACATGTCGACCTCCGTCGACGGTCGGCCGCACCTCCCGCGCACCCAACCACATAGTCGGCTTCGCCCAAACGAGGGCGGCACCAACACCCAATTCCCGTCAACAGCGGTACCCCATGTTTCTGCAAGCATAGCAGTGGTATATACACGAGTGTGGGAATTCTATCTTCTGCGTGTCTGTGCAACCGGATGGCACCTTTTGAGGAGCTTTCTTCCTTGAAAATGAAAAAGAGAAAGAGGGAGTGGCTAGATATTGGGCGCGTGCCAAAGACTTGATGTCCAAGTACTTGGAGATAGGGGGAAAGAAGGAGGTTGAGGAGTGGATGATGAGGGTGCTCAAGCGCCTACCTCCTCACTTTGAGATGTTGAAGTTGGTGCTTAACATCCAATCATCCTTGCTTACCAATGATCAGCTGCTTACCTCGTTAAGGAGCGGGGAGATGCGCATTGGTGTCGCACCAATATCAAATGGTGTAGCCACTTGGAGCAGGCATGAAAGTGGGCACCAACGACAGGGGAAATTGGGAAAGGGGAGGAAAGTACGGAGGCAGTGAAAAAATCAGCAACAAAAACTCGGTCCGACGAGGTCAAGGCAAAGACATACTAGGGGCATGGCTCTTACGAGTTTATGCCGTGGCTGTTGGGAGGAGGGACACGCATGGCAGCAATGTCCTCACCGACCCAAGGAAGGAAACTCTGCATTCTTGCAGCAGGATCGTGGGTCCAATCGCAAGGTACAATTGGCGGATGAGGGGGGGCAGGGTGACAAAGGCGGAAGTAGCTAATGGTGAGGCAGTTGCAGCAACAGGAGGGGTGGTGGATTGATAGTGGGGCCAACCACAACTTCACCTCTTATGCATCAGAAGCTTGGTTCCTCTGAGATTCAAGGAGTCAGACTGGGAGATGGACGGATGGTCAAAGTTGTGGGCATGGGTGAGATGCTAGTGGTTGGTGCCGGAGGTCAGATGCTGAGGATTCAAAAGGTTCACCATGCACTTGAGATGGACACGCGGCTGCCATCAGTCCCCCACCTCACCTCTCAAGGAGTGACCATGTGATTCGAGGGCAAGGGATTATGGATCGGTGCAAATGTCTCTTTATCTTGCTTAGGGATGTGAGGCAACCCGAGGAATTTAATAACGGTACTAGGAGCGTATATCGCTTGTGCAAGTCTCTCTACTGGCTCAAGTAAGCACTTCGTGCCTGGAATGAGGAGATTGGTGTCACCATGATTGTGGCGGGGTTTGTGATGTGCATGTGATGAGGCCCTACACATTAGGTTTGTGGATGGGGAAACTGTGTATGCATTGGTGTATGGGGGTGGCCTCTTGCTTGTGTCTCCATGTTAAGGAGGTGGTTGCTGACAGGTACTCTCTGAAGGATCTGGGTGAGGTATCCACTTGCATTGGTGTGGAGTATTATAGGTCAATCATGGATGGGTAATGGGGATCGGCTAGGAGAAGTATGGCCGTTGTCTTGAGGTCAGGTTTGGAGATCTGTTGAGGGAGACACATAGGGTGCATACTCCTATGTCGCCCAATGACATCTCTCTAAGACCAGGAAAGGTACATGGTCGAGTGAGGAAGGTGTAGTACTTGATGTCAAGGTGTGCTAGAGTCATATTGGCAGCTTGATGTATGCTGCTCAATGTGCGCGACGGATCCGCAGCCTTGAGGGCTGTCTAGCCTTAACAAAAGGTGGTTTTGTGGCAATACGGTATGAGGATCTCACTGCCGCGGTGGAGAAGGCCTAGCGTCACTCACTGAACGTAGGGATGTTGTTTGAGAGGGAAGCGAAGGCTTTCAGGAAGGACATGGTCGCCAACCTTTATCATCATAAACGACCAGAAACGGAGGTTGGGTCGCGTTGATGAGACGATGGGAAAGCTGAAGGGGGTTGTTGTTGTCTTGATGGAAGCCACAGCATTACGCGCAATCATCAAGAGGGGAGTCACCAACGCCTTGAACACACTCATCCCCCTTCTTTTCGGTAGAGTGGCGCCACGTAGTGATAACTAGCGACCGCAAGGGACGGAGACGGCAGAGGCACGGGACATGGAGACTGGGAAGAGGGCCATGGTGGCAAAGGCAGATAGTCGAAGGGCGGAAAAGTAGAAGGGACCCACACCATTCGTGCACGAGCCAAGTGTGGCAGACTTGCTGAAGATCGAAATCACGTTGTTGATCTGCGTATCAGGCAACCTAATATACCAGGCACAATCTCGCGCTCAATCCCCAACAGAAATTCAGTTGCGAAAACACAATAGTGTGTGAATCAAGAAAAACAGGAATGAGAATGACTAAGTGAAAGTTGGGTACAAGAGGCAAACCCTAGAAAACTGTACCCCATATGTGCTACCCCACTCTAGCCTACAGTAGCTATGTCATATAAATCTGACACACCCCCATAGGCAAAGTGGGGGAGAACAAGGGGTCACAAGACCAGTCAAGCAAAGCAAAGCAAAAAAAACAAGCTCAGGGTGGATCACAAAGTCACCACACATTCCGAGCACAAGTTCAAGGCCACAAGGCCAGTTCACAAGCAGGAGTACACATATATATAAAAAAGGCTAGACAAACAAGAGCAGGTATATATATATGTAACAGTACAAGCAAGATCAAGAGGTGAGCAAGTGAGGCAAGGTAGGCACAAGGCCCAGCTGAGTACAGAAGCGCTGATGGTCACAAGGCGCAAGTGCCTTGGTGAAGATATCAGCAGTGTTGGCCTCAGAGGCCACGTACGCAAGACGCAGCTGACCACGCTGCTGCAGCTCACGAGCAAGAAAGTAGCGGAGAGCAATGTGCTTCGTTCTGTGCTCCAGTCGCTGCTCCCGACACAAGGCCAGCATGGCCTTGTTGTCTACGTACAGCACTGGAGGAGAACGAGGCAACTCTCCGAGGTCAGTCAGCAGGTAGGTGAGCCAGCGAAGCTCCTGTGCAGCCATGGCTCCTGCGTAGATCTCAGCCTCACAACTGGAGCCGAGAACAGAAGACGAGCGAGTAGCCCGCCACGAAACAGAGCCGGAACCAAGGCTGAAGGTGTAACCCTGCGACGACCGCTGCGTAGCCTGGTCGTCAGCCCAAGAAGCGTCTGCGTGCCCAGTAAGGACCACTGGACTCTGCCCTCCAAGCACAAGCCCCATGCCCGACGTACTGCACAAGTAGTGCAACACCCTCTTCGCTGCAGCCATGTGCTCCGGTCTGTGTCTCCCAGGAGCAACATAGCGTGCAAGAATGCTAAGAGGGTATGCAAGGTCAGGTCGTGTGCAGGTCATCAGGTACATGAGGCAGCCAACAAGCTCTGGGTACGGGCCACTCGACTCTACGGACTCATCCGAAGGCAGAGCTGAGAGCGAGTGGCGAGTAGGCAGAGGAGTGGCCTGAGGCGAGGAGTACGTGAAGCCGAAGCGCTGAAGGACCTGCTGCACCATGTGTGACTGAGTCAGGGTAATGGTGCGGCGTGCTCTGTCCCGAGTGATCTGCAAGCCAAGGTAGCTGCGCAGTTCACCCAGGTCAGTGCACGTGTGTCTCTTCTGCAGCTCGGACTTCACGTGGGCTAGTCCAGCAGTGTCAGCTGTGGCAAAGACCAAGTCGTCGACGTACACGAGGATGTAGAACGGCGGCAAAGAAGTGTCGGTGCGCAGAAACAGCGACGGGTCGGCAGTAGAGGGAGCAAACCCAAGAGCCGCAAGTGTAGTCCTCAGTGTGTCGTGCCACTCACGCGGTGCCTGGCGGAGACCGTAGACTGGCCGCCGTAGGCTCCACTGGGTGCCAGGAGGAAAAGACCCAGTGAAGCCAGGTGGGCGACGCAGCCAGATCTCCTCGTGCAGGCTGCCCTGCAAGAAAGCAGTGCTGAAGTCAAGAGAGTGTAGCTCGTAGTCACGGTGAGCAGCTACGTGCAGCAGTACCCGAAGAGTGGTCATCTTCGGGGTGGGAGAGAAGGTCTGAAAGTAGTCAACTCCCTGCCGCTGACTGAAGCCACGAGCCACGTAACGCGCCTTGAAGACAGGCGGAGAACCCGGCGGTCGCTTCACCCTGAAAATCCACATGCCACTGACGATGTTCGCCCCAGGAGGGGGAACAGCATCAACGTAGGTGCCTGTGGACTTCCAGGAAGCCATCTCTGCGTCCATAGCTGCCTGCCACTGAGAGGAGTAGGGACCCTCTATCGCCTCCGCGTAAGAGCGCGGAGTCGGGATGTCAAGTGCATCCGGGTCTCCCTCAGGGGTAAGCAGTACGGACACGAGATGAGGTGAAGCAGCGGCCAAGCACTGGAACTCCTCCTGCCTGTCCTCAAGGACGTCCGTGCCAAGGGCACACTCACCCCCGACGGACGGAGGACAGACAGACTCAGACTCAGCAACAAGACTGGCGACGTAGTCTAGGCGACAGCGAGCAGCAAAGTCGACGAGCTCAGCAACTAGAGCAGACGCAGCAGTGGACTCAAAGGAAGGGTCAGTGACAACCGTAGCAAGGAGACGCGTGACAGTAGGACTGGCAGCGCGAAGAGAGTCCGACTCCGGGTCGGCAAGAGTAGGAAGAGAAGACTCAGGAGGAGAAGGCAAAGGGGCACGCAGAGGAGCAGTGGACGGACGCAGAGACATCCGGTGCGTGCCAGGGACAGGAGGAGGACGCTGACGCGAACCGCGACCACTAGTGCGAGCAGCACGGACAGGCGACGCAGGGCGAGACGCAGGCTCACGACGCTCAGCAAGACCTCCAGTAGGACCAGTGTAGGGAGACGGAGCAGGCAGTGGGGAGGCCGGCTGTAACTGTAACTGCGACGGGACAGGCTGTGGACACTCTAAGGGAGGAGGAGGACCAGTAGAAGGCGGGAGACCAAGAACCTGCTGAAGGAGCGGAACGAAGTACGGCCGAGGCCGCGCGGCGACTCCAGACACAGGAGGGACAGCACCAGCACCCGCAGGGGCAGCACCAGCACCAGTAGCAGCTCCAGCTCCAGAACCCCCAGCAGCACCAGTAGTACCCCCAGCAGGACTGCCTCCAGGACCGACAGCAGTAGCCTCCGCGCCAACACCCGCAGCAACTCCAGCTCCAGAAGTACCCGCAGGTCCAGCAGCTCCAGAATTCCCAGTACGAGCACCTCCGGGACCCGTGGCACCAGCTCCCTCAGAAGCAACAGAACCTCCAGTACCCGCAGCACCTCCAGCTCCAGCAGCTCCAGCAGCTCGCCTCCAGCGCCGGGCAAACCACTCACGCAGCTCCTGGGGAGAGAGTGGCTCTCGGCGAGAGGGAGCACCCGGTGAACCGCCAGGCACAGTACCACCAGGCGTAGCACCCCCAGGCTCAGCACCTCCAGGCGTAGTACCCCCAGGCTCAGCACCCCCAGACGCAGCACCCCCAGGCTCAGCACCTCCAGGCGTAGTACCCCCAGGCTCAGCACCCCCAGTCGTAGTACCCCCAGACTCAGCACCCCCAGGCTCAGCACCCCCAGGCTCAGCACCCCCAGGCTCAGCACCCCCAGGCGTAGCACCCACACGCTCAGCACCCCTAGAGTCAGCACCCCCAGGCTCAGCACCTTCAGCAGCACCAGAGTCACCAGCGACCTCGACAGGCTCAACAGCGTCTACCTGGGACACACCTGAAGGGGCAGGACCCTGAGGGGGGAGGGGGTCTACCGGGGGGGGACCTGGTACAAGGAAGAGCGGTGGCGGGGGGAGGGACGGAGTGCGGTAGGGGAAGAGGCGGTAGTAGGGGACCGACTCGTCGAACGTGACGTCCTGGGAGGACAGAACACGGCGAGAGGTGGGGTGGTAGAACTGCCACCCTGGGGCGTCAGGGGGGAAACCCAGGAAGACGCAAGGAGCAGCACGAGGGGACAGCTTGTCCGCAGACAAGTCGCGGACAAACGCCCGAGATCCCCAGACACGGAACGCAGACGCATCGCCAACCTTCCCCGTCCACAGCAAAGCTGGGGAGGTCTCCGGCATGGAGACCCTGGGCTGAAGGTTGATTTGATGCGCCGCGTACCGAACCGCAAACGGCCACAGAAAATGGGGGGCAGCCGCATGCATCATGGACGTACGGGCGACGTCCATGACCATGCCAATGCGGCGCTCAGCAATCCCATTTTGCTGTGGAGAGTCCGGAAGCGTGAAGGTCTGGCGGATGCCTCGTGCACGACAGTAGGCTCGCAGAAGGCCAGAGGAGAACTCTCCGCCTCTGTCAGAGTGCAGACGCAGAACAGGAAAGTCCGAGCCAAAGCTCCGCCTGAGCTGGAGACGAGCTGCGCGGATCCAGTCGATCAACACCTCAGTGACATCACCCTTGCTGCGCAAGGGGAAGACTGTGGTGTAACGCGAGTAGTCGTCAACCACCAGCAGGAAGTAGCGCTCGTGACCCTGTCCACGGACGCGGGCCGGGCCCCACACGTCCATGTGAAGCGTCTGCAGCGGGGCCTCTGTCGGAGGAAACTGGGAGGAGTGAGGGGTAGCCCGCTGCCGTCCCTCGACACAGGGGACGCAGGTAGGGCCTGGCCCCGGAGGAAGGGGAGGGAGGGACCGGGGAAGACCAGAGACAAGGACACGGGAGGCCATGCTCCGGAGACGAAGCAGGGAGGGGTGGCCAAGGCGGTGGTGCCAGAGGAGAGTCTCGTGAGACAGGAGGCGACACGAGCAGGGGGCAGACTCAGGACCAGACCTGGACGCTGCAGCAAACACCTGACCCGACGCAGCTACCTGACCAGACGCAGGGACTGGAGGAGACGCAGTGGTCAGTGTGTACAGGCTCGACCCTGGCCGACGTGTAAACGTGGCCAGGTGGCGGCCTGTCCGAGCGTCCGTGCAGTGGGTCACCCGCTGACTCGCAGGAGTGAACTGGTGAACCCCCGCATCCTGTAGGTCAGCACCACTCACCAAGTTCGTAGAGAACGAGGGGAGGTAGAGACCAGACAGGGTGCCAGAGGGGGCCGCCGGACACGGGAGGACAGTGGAGAAGTGAGCAAGGACAGGACCCCCAGAGGGGTCTGCCAGGGAGACCGCAACTGGCCGGCCAAGCGGCGTGAGTGTGGTGCGGTCTCGAAAGAAGGAGCGAGAAGCCCCCGAGTCAAGTGTGAAGGTGTGGGAGGCCGAAGCCGACGCAGAACCTGAGAGAGCAGACTCACCAGCACCTGAGGGAGTAGACGCACCTAGAGCAGCAGCCTCGCTAGCACCTAGAGCAGCAGCCTCACCAGTACCTAGAGCAGCAGTCTCAATGCCCGGGTCGGGCGGAAAACACCGGTAACAGTCACCCTCATCACTAATAGTCACAGTATACACGGCAGCAAGAATAGCATCAAAGTCAAGGTCAAAGACAGCTACACCCGCCCTAGACAGCTCACCCCAGCGGGGGATCTCAGTGGCCTCAGGAAACTGGTGACGCCAAGCGTCCGTGAGGCGGCCAAAGCAGCGCTGGGTGGAGTGCGCACCCCCGCACTGCTCACCCGCGCGGTCGCCGGTGCGCAGGACGTAGGTGCACGGACCAGCACCCCCACCCCTCTGGCGTGCAGTGTACCACTCACGGAGCTGCTGAGGGGAGGGGACGTCACGAGTGCGCTGCTGCTGCTGCTGCTGCTGGCGCTGACCACCACCGGAGCTGACCCTCTGCGCAGCGCCACCCCGACCAGCTCCACCTCCTCCGCCGCCTCCTCCTCCACCGCCGCCACCTCCGCTCCCTCCGCCACCGCCGCTGCCTCCTGCGCCTCCACTGCCGCCACCTACACCTCCACCCCCGCCACCACTCCCACCGCCACCACCACCTCCTCCACCACCTCCACCGCCGCCTCCACCGCCCCCGCTAGCTCCTCCAGCGCCCCTGCCCCCCTTGCCCCTGCCAGGGCGGCGTCTCCCGCTAGGGGTAGACGCTGCCCCAACCGACTCCAAGCCAGCGAGGTCGGCCGCAGCAGCAGAGGCAACAGAGGGCAAAAGAGGGGAGGGGGAACACCCCTCAAAGATGGGGGTGCGAGGGTCACCACGAGAGGCTCCTACAGCGACTATGCTCTTTTCTGCTGCTAGGAGGGCCTTCTCGAGGAGGTCAACGGTGAGAGTGGTGGGACAAACCGAGAGGAAGTGGTCCCTGACTACACGAAGGGAGTCAGGGAGACGGGTGACGATGTAGTAGAGGGTGATGTACATGGGGGGGGGGGTTCTTGGCGCAGAACTCTGCAGGAAGCGCAGCGCGGTAGCGAGTGTCACTAGTGCGGAGGTGCGTAATGAGGTCAGCGACTGTGAGAAAGGCAGCAAGGTCAGGGAAGAGGTACGGTAGCATGAGGCGGCTAAGTGCAGCAGTGGCAGGGGAGGAGTAGCGCGCAACTACAGCGTCGTACAAGGTCTGAGCACTCTTGTACTGGCTAAAGTGCGCACGCTCAGAGGTAGGTAGGTGGCGACGCACAGCAAGACGTGCAGCAGCATCGCGCGTGGCCCACTGGGAGCGAACAGTGGCGTCAGCAGCAGCAGCGGGGGCAGGAGAGGCACCAGAAGTGAGGTCAAAGAGGGAGAGGCCGTCTGCCCTGTCGCACTGTAAGAAAAGCTGCAGGTCATCTATCCAGACGTCAAAGTCAATGGCCCGACCCTCAGCGTCAAAAGCGAGGACACTAGGGGTAGCCATGACAGCAGTAGACTAGCAGCGCAAACAGTAGGGTGAGGGCAGTGCTGTGAAAGGGGCGCTGCTCTTACCGGACAGGGCGGCTCGGGTGGCTCGGCTGTAGGGCGGCTCGGCGGCTCGGTTGCTGGGCGGCTCGGCGGCTCGGTTGCTGGGCGGCTCGGCGGCTCGGCTGCTGGGCGGCTCGGCGGCTCGGCTGCTGGGCGGCTCGGCTGCTGGGCGGCTCGGCTGCTGGGCGGCTCGGCTGCTGGGCGGCTCGGCTGCTGGGCGGCTCGGCGGCTGGGCGGCTTGGCTGCTGGGCGGCTCGGCGGGGCCGCTGAGAGGGCGGCGTCCGGGGCCGCTGGGAGGAGGCGGCGGGGCCGCTGAGAGGAGGCGGCGGGGCCGCAAAGGTAGGTGGCGGGGCCGCAGGTAGGTGGCGGGGCCGCTAGTAGGTGGCGGGGCCGCATGTAGGTGGCGGGGCCGCTGGTAGATGGCGGGGCCGCACAGGCAAGTGGCTGGGCCGCGGAGGTAGGTGGCGGGGCCACACAGGTAGGTGGCGGGGCCGCGGAGGTAGGTGGCGGGGCCGCACAGTGAGGTGGCGGGGCCGCGAAGGTAGGTGGCGGGGCCGCACAGGTAGGTGGCGGGGCCGCGGAGGTAGGTGGCGGGGCCGCGTAAGGTGGCGATGGGCGCGACGGGCGCGACGGGCGCGACGGGCGCGACGGGCCGAAAGGGCGGCGCGAAGGGCCGTAGGGGCGGCGCGACTCGGGCCGGAGCAAAACGCGCTCCGGGCAGGAAAAAAAAAAAAAAAAATCGTGGTGGTGGGCCCTAGGAATCGTTCCCACTAGGGAACCTGCTCGATACCATGAGAAGAAACGAGGAATGAAATGACTAAGTGAAAGTTGGGTACAAAAAGCAAACCCTAGAAAACTGTACCCCATATGTGCCACCCCACTATAGCCTACAGTAGCTATGTCATATAAATCTGACATGCCTCTGACTTTCTTCGTAGACATCTGCTTCCTTCTTTGTCCAGGTTTTCAAGTTCCGTTGCTTGCCTCTACTCCCGAGCCCATTAACATTGAGCTCGCACACCGACAGCTTGCAGGCTTTATCCATTAATCAACCAAGTGAGAGCCCCATAGCATCCACGTGCTGGAGAAAGGTATCTGAAACAGAGCGAGTTACCACTATATATCATTGCATACACCACATGTGAACATCGTACTAGCAGGTACACCCCACTCTCTCCCCTTCTTGCAAAGACTCCCCTTAGATCCCGTACTCCTTGCACAGCACACGGAGGTTCAGCTTGTCCTTAAGCGCGCGCGTGAGAGCACCCTGCTACACCAGCCCTCCCCGATGGCGTTGGGAAAGCGCATGATGAGCAGCCTGCTCGAAGGAAGAGCCTTTCGCCTTCTCGCAGCACTCCAGCAGGTAGACCCATTCCTCCCTGTTCCCCGCCGTTGAGACCAGCACCAATGCGGGGTCTTTGAGGATGATCCTGGTTGTCGTCGCAGCCGCTGCACGGATGGGAGAAACGCAGCTGGAAATCAAAGACCACAACACCAGATTCAGAGACTCCAGTACCTCCGGCTGGAATGCCCCCAGGCTCCGCAGCGACCGGCCGCGGAGGCAAACAAGGAGGGAACTACGGAACAGGCGGGAAGCCGGGGGGTGAGGCGAGGCAAGGCCGCTGAGTCGAGACAGCCGTGTCCTCCTCAGGAGTGGTCTCCACTCTCACACCCCCTGCACCCCCAGAGTCGGCACCACAGGCTCCAGCAGCCCCAGTACCCACACCCTCCTCAGCTGCACCTCCCGCACCCCCAGACACGATAGCAACTGGACGCTGCAGGGGAGACGACCGCGGAGTGACATGCGACACACCTGACGGGGCAGGATGCGAAGCGGCAGGAGCTACCAGGGCAACTGGGGGGTGGGCTCAGTGGTGAGGAACAGTGAAAGGGAGAAGGTCTCAGAACCTCGGTGAGGGCAACTCCTGTAGTAACTAACTGACTCGTCGAAAGTGACGTCCTCGGAACTAAAGAACTTGCAGATAACTGGGTCGTAGAACTGCCAACTAGAGGTGTCGAGTGGGAAGCCAAGAAAGATGCACTCACGGGTGCGTGGAGACAACTTGTTCGCGCCAGGGACGCGAACGTGGGCCAGGGAACCCCAGACGTGGTAGTGAGCTGCTACATCTGGAGAACCTGTCCAAAGGAAGACCAGTGTCACCCGTGGTCGTGCGTCACTAGGCCATAGGTCTAGCTCGTGCACGACGTAACGGACTGCCTGAGGCCACAGGAACTGGGGGGCACCACCATGGCACACGAAGGTCCGGGCAACCTCCATGACCAGGCTGATGCGTCGCTTGGCTACTTCGTTCTGCTGCAGCAAGTCTGGTAGCATGTAAGACTGGATGATCCCCCGACCCTAACAGAACGTCTCCAGACGAGTAGAAGAAAACTCACCACCACGATCCGAGTGCAGGCGGAGCCCACAAAGGGCCTGGGGACCACCCCTCACTAGTAGCCACGGCTCGAGGACGGTAGGCACGTCGGCCTTCCGTCGCAAAGGTAAAAAAGTGGTGGAGCGGGAGTTGTCGTCCACTAAAATCAGGAAGTAGCGCTCCTGACGTGGGCCACGGACCGGGGAGGGGCCCCAGACGTCCAAGTGCAGGGTCTGGAAGGGAGCCGTGGTGGGGGGGAACGACGAGGAGTGAGGGGCAGTGCACTGCCGGCCCTTGACGCAAGGAGTGCACGGCGGCGCAGGCGAGCGAGGAAGCGGGGCAAGCGACTCTGGGAGACCTGAGACCAGACGGCGACGTACCATCCTACTGCGACGTGGGAACGACGGGTGACCTAGACGGTGGTGCCAGAGGACCGACGGGTGGGTGAGTGACCGACAGTCGCAAGACACAGCAGGGTTTAGGCCTGACCTAACCTGACCTGAACCAGTGTGGTGGGACCCACTTTGTAGTGAGTACAGGCCCGGCTCCCTGTGGAAAGTGGCCAGAGGCACTCCAGTGGCACCGAGTGCAGGAGGCAACAGGCTCATCCAGAGGGAAAGTGGTGACAACTCCTAGGCCGTGGAGGTGACTCACACCCACCAAGTTCCTAGAGAACGAGGGGGTGTAGTAACCTGTGAGAAACTCAGAGGGAGCTGTTGGATACGGGAGAATGGTGGTGCTGTGGCCAACTACAGATCCCACGGAGGGATCAGCCAAGGCGACAGTGACTGGAGTGTGCAGTGGCGTAAGGTCGGTGCAGTCGCGAAAGAAACAGTTGGACGCTCCAGAGTCTAGGGTGAAGGAGAATTGTGCAGTCGGTGAGGTCGCACCCGAGTCAGTGACAAAGGCTGGAACTATACTAGTGGTGACTGCAGCTCCCACTATAAGAACATGTGAGGCGCCTGTACTGGAAACTACTCAAACACCAAGACTGGGAACACAAGTCTCAACCTGAGCTACAGCTCCCACATACTGATGTGTGTACTAACTGGGTCCAACAGGGCCCCGCGGTGGAGGCTGCCGCTGGCGCTGCTGCTGCTACTGCGGTGGCCACTGCTGCTGCTACGGCTACAGGTGTTGCGGCCACGGCTGCTACTGCGGCCACTGCTGTCGTGGCCACTACTGCTGCTGCAGCTACCGGTGCTGCTGCCACTGCTGCTGCTGCGGCCACCGGTGCTGCTGCCACTGCTGCTGCTGCGGCCACCGGTGGTGCTGCCACCGCTGATGCTGCTGCCACTGTCGCCACATCGAAATGACACGCTAGTACGGGGGTAGGGGCCAGGACTAATTTTTGGTTTTGAGCAACCCTTGAAATCAGTGTTGCACCTGTTCAAAAACCTGATTATCAGTGTGACACCTTGTTCACACCCTGATCCATCAGTGTTTTTCTTGTTTTTGAAAATCCAACCCTGTAGCATCAGTGTACCATTTTTTCAAACCCAGGTGTATTAATATTATCGGTGGCGTTGTCTACAATGCTACAATGCTACTGTATTTCTGGCCAGTGGTGGCCCACTTCGTGCCAGCACTTGTATTGTCGAGGCTGAAAATCCGGTTTCGATAGTTGGCAATCAGGAATCCCGGGTTACGGGAAAGGGGGGGTGGGGAAAGTGGGGGGAGGGGGTATGGTACTCGCTTCAGGGTAAAACTCGTTATGAAGATTGGTAACCCTGAGGCATCAGTGTGCCTTAAATGTAAACCCTGGAATATGAGGAAAATCCTAGCTCCGAAAAAATTTACCCTAGGCCATCAGTGTGACTACCGAAAACCACTCTTATAAGCAGGGTATCAGGGTGATTTACACTAATGAAATTAGCCCTGGTAGGGGCCAGTCGAGGCGGCACTACTAGTGGTAGGACTGCCTAAGCTGCTGAAAGCTACTACTAGTTGACGCGACTGAAAGTTGCCTAAGCTACTGCTGGGCCTGCTGGGGGATAGCCTGAGCTACTACTGGTGATACTTGTGGCAGTCTAGGCTGCTGCTAGTGCGATGGTGGCAGTGGAAGCTGCTGCTAGTGCGCTGGCGGCAGTGGAAGCTGCTGCTGGTGCTACTGGTGGCAGCCTAAGCTGCTTCTCGTTCAACTGGGGGCAGCCTAAGGTGTTGCTGGTGCGCTGGCAGTAGCCTATGCTGCTGCTAGTTCAAATGGAGGCAGCCTATGTTGCAGCTGGTTCAACTGGGGGGAGCCTATGCTGCAGCTGGTGCTCCTGGCGGCAGCCTAGGCTGTTGCTGGTTCAACTGGGCGTAGTCTAAGCTTTTTCTGGTGCGCTGGCGACAGCCTAAACTGCTTCTGGTGCTGCTGGCGGCAGTCTAAGCTGTTGCTGGTGCGCTGGCAGCAGTCTATGCTGTTGCTGGTGTGCTGGCGGCGATCTAAGCTGCTGCTGGTGCTGCTGGCGACAGTCTATGCTGCTGCTGGTGTGATGGCGGTGGCGTACGCTGCTGGCGCTCGCTAGCGGCGGCCTACACTGCTGCTGGTGGTGGACTACGGGCGGACAGCAGTCCATGCGTGTAGCAGCACGTGCGTGAGGTTGCTTGAGCGCGTGCGTGCAAGCTGCACGCGATTGTATGGGGAGGAGGGCGGCGGGAGGCGACGGGGAGTCGACGGAGAAGGAGGGGACGCGGAGGCAACGGGAGGAGACGCGGAGGCGACGGGAAAGGGGGGGAGGACGGGGACGCGACGAGAGGCGACGCGGAGGCGACGGGAAGGGGGACGGGGAGGCGACGGGAAAGGGGGGGGGGACAAGGAGGCGACGAGAGGTGACACGGAGGCGGGTAGCGGGTGAGTGTGCCCATAACCCCCCAGGCCAACGTGCTTGTAACCCTTCCCTAGGATCAATCGGGGATCTCCAATGCACCTCTGACACCCCCCCGCACTGGGATGTCCAAAGTGCACACTGGGAATTCGAACCCGAAACCTGGCTCTGATATCATATGAGAAAGGTAGCTATCGAATGTATGATGAACAATGAACGAAACAGGAAATATATATGCAAGGCTAACCCTAACCCTAGCACAATGGAATACACCTAGACTAGAACTAACAAAACTATATAAATATAGTTTGACACGGCCATGTGCGGACACTCGCGCCTGACGCTCCGTGTCAACCTCGAAATACCAGCCCGAGGTCGCTTTCGCCATCAAAGCCTTGACGACGTTCGCGTGTCTCCGCAGAAGCTCGTCGAGGAGGTTACTTGGTCGACCGGGTACCACTACTTGGTGCCCTGGTCGACGACCTCCCTCCTTGACCACCACTCCCGCCGAGGACCACCTTGGTCGACGAACCCCTTCGTTGACCAACTCGGTTAGTTGCTGCCGTCGAGCTCCCCTCGTCGACAACTCCTTGCGCATAGGTTGACGACCACGTTCGTCGACCTCCCCGTCGAAATAGGCCACCGGCTCCCGTCGACGGCGACATCACAACGGTCTTCTGCTGGTCGACCAACTTCGTCGACCTGCACATGTCGACCTCCGTCGACGGTCGGCCGCACCTCCCGCGCACCCAACCACATAGTCGGCTTCGCCCAAACGAGGGCGGCACCAACACCCAATTCCCATCAACAGCGGTACCCCATGTTTCTGCAAGCATAGCAGTGGTATATACACGAGTGTGGGAATTCTATCTTCTGCGTGTCTGTGCAACCGGATGGCACCTTTTGAGGAGCTTTCTTCCTTGAAAATGAAAAAGAGAAAGAGGGAGTGGCTAGATATTGGGCGCGTGCCAAAGACTTGATGTCCAAGTACTTGGAGATAGGGGGAAAGAAGGAGGTTGAGGAGTGGATGATGAGGGTGCTCAAGCGCCTACCTCCTCACTTTGAGATGTTGAAGTTGGTGCTTAACATCCAATCATCCTTGCTTACCAATGATCAGCTGCTTACCTCGTTAAGGAGCGGGGAGATGCGCATTGGTGTCGCACCAATATCAAATGGTGTAGCCACTTGGAGCAGGCATGAAAGTGGGCACCAACGACAGGGGAAATTGGGAAAGGGGAGGAAAGTACGGAGGCAGTGAAAAAATCAGCAACAAAAACTCGGTCCGACGAGGTCAAGGCAAAGACATACTAGGGGCATGGCTCTTACGAGTTTATGCCGTGGCTGTTGGGAGGAGGGACACGCATGGCAGCAATGTCCTCACCGACCCAAGGAAGGAAACTCTGCATTCTTGCAGCAGGATCGTGGGTCCAATCGCAAGGTACAATTGGCGGATGAGGGGGGGCAGGGTGACAAAGGCGGAAGTAGCTAATGGTGAGGCAGTTGCAGCAACAGGAGGGGTGGTGGATTGATAGTGGGGCCAACCACAACTTCACCTCTTATGCATCAGAAGCTTGGTTCCTCTGAGATTCAAGGAGTCAGACTGGGAGATGGACGGATGGTCAAAGTTGTGGGCATGGGTGAGATGCTAGTGGTTGGTGCCGGAGGTCAGATGCTGAGGATTCAAAAGGTTCACCATGCACTTGAGATGGACACGCGGCTGCCATCAGTCCCCCACCTCACCTCTCAAGGAGTGACCATGTGATTCGAGGGCAAGGGATTATGGATCGGTGCAAATGTCTCTTTATCTTGCTTAGGGATGTGAGGCAACCCGAGGAATTTAATAACGGTACTAGGAGCGTATATCGCTTGTGCAAGTCTCTCTACTGGCTCAAGTAAGCACTTCGTGCCTGGAATGAGGAGATTGGTGTCACCATGATTGTGGCGGGGTTTGTGATGTGCATGTGATGAGGCCCTACACATTAGGTTTGTGGATGGGGAAACTGTGTATGCATTGGTGTATGGGGGTGGCCTCTTGCTTGTGTCTCCATGTTAAGGAGGTGGTTGCTGACAGGTACTCTCTGAAGGATCTGGGTGAGGTATCCACTTGCATTGGTGTGGAGTATTATAGGTCAATCATGGATGGGTAATGGGGATCGGCTAGGAGAAGTATGGCCGTTGTCTTGAGGTCAGGTTTGGAGATCTGTTGAGGGAGACACATAGGGTGCATACTCCTATGTCGCCCAATGACATCTCTCTAAGACCAGGAAAGGTACATGGTCGAGTGAGGAAGGTGTAGTACTTGATGTCAAGGTGTGCTAGAGTCATATTGGCAGCTTGATGTATGCTGCTCAATGTGCGCGACGGATCCGCAGCCTTGAGGGCTGTCTAGCCTTAACAAAAGGTGGTTTTGTGGCAATACGGTATGAGGATCTCACTGCCGCGGTGGAGAAGGCCTAGCGTCACTCACTGAACGTAGGGATGTTGTTTGAGAGGGAAGCGAAGGCTTTCAGGAAGGACATGGTCGCCAACCTTTATCATCATAAACGACCAGAAACGGAGGTTGGGTCGCGTTGATGAGACGATGGGAAAGCTGAAGGGGGTTGTTGTTGTCTTGATGGAAGCCACAGCATTACGCGCAATCATCAAGAGGGGAGTCACCAACGCCTTGAACACACTCATCCCCCTTCTTTTCGGTAGAGTGGCGCCACGTAGTGATAACTAGCGACCGCAAGGGACGGAGACGGCAGAGGCACGGGACATGGAGACTGGGAAGAGGGCCATGGTGGCAAAGGCAGATAGTCGAAGGGCGGAAAAGTAGAAGGGACCCACACCATTCGTGCACGAGCCAAGTGTGGCAGACTTGCTGAAGATCGAAATCACGTTGTTGATCTGCGTATCAGGCAACCTAATATACCAGGCACAATCTCGCGCTCAATCCCCAACAGAAATTCAGTTGCGAAAACACAATAGTGTGTGAATCAAGAAAAACAGGAATGAGAATGACTAAGTGAAAGTTGGGTACAAGAGGCAAACCCTAGAAAACTGTACCCCATATGTGCTACCCCACTCTAGCCTACAGTAGCTATGTCATATAAATCTGACACACCCCCATAGGCAAAGTGGGGGAGAACAAGGGGTCACAAGACCAGTCAAGCAAAGCAAAGCAAAAAAAACAAGCTCAGGGTGGATCACAAAGTCACCACACATTCCGAGCACAAGTTCAAGGCCACAAGGCCAGTTCACAAGCAGGAGTACACATATATATAAAAAAGGCTAGACAAACAAGAGCAGGTATATATATATGTAACAGTACAAGCAAGATCAAGAGGTGAGCAAGTGAGGCAAGGTAGGCACAAGGCCCAGCTGAGTACAGAAGCGCTGATGGTCACAAGGCGCAAGTGCCTTGGTGAAGATATCAGCAGTGTTGGCCTCAGAGGCCACGTACGCAAGACGCAGCTGACCACGCTGCTGCAGCTCACGAGCAAGAAAGTAGCGGAGAGCAATGTGCTTCGTTCTGTGCTCCAGTCGCTGCTCCCGACACAAGGCCAGCATGGCCTTGTTGTCTACGTACAGCACTGGAGGAGAACGAGGCAACTCTCCGAGGTCAGTCAGCAGGTAGGTGAGCCAGCGAAGCTCCTGTGCAGCCATGGCTCCTGCGTAGATCTCAGCCTCACAACTGGAGCCGAGAACAGAAGACGAGCGAGTAGCCCGCCACGAAACAGAGCCGGAACCAAGGCTGAAGGTGTAACCCTGCGACGACCGCTGCGTAGCCTGGTCGTCAGCCCAAGAAGCGTCTGCGTGCCCAGTAAGGACCACTGGACTCTGCCCTCCAAGCACAAGCCCCATGCCCGACGTACTGCACAAGTAGTGCAACACCCTCTTCGCTGCAGCCATGTGCTCCGGTCTGTGTCTCCCAGGAGCAACATAGCGTGCAAGAATGCTAAGAGGGTATGCAAGGTCAGGTCGTGTGCAGGTCATCAGGTACATGAGGCAGCCAACAAGCTCTGGGTACGGGCCACTCGACTCTACGGACTCATCCGAAGGCAGAGCTGAGAGCGAGTGGCGAGTAGGCAGAGGAGTGGCCTGAGGCGAGGAGTACGTGAAGCCGAAGCGCTGAAGGACCTGCTGCACCATGTGTGACTGAGTCAGGGTAATGGTGCGGCGTGCTCTGTCCCGAGTGATCTGCAAGCCAAGGTAGCTGCGCAGTTCACCCAGGTCAGTGCACGTGTGTCTCTTCTGCAGCTCGGACTTCACGTGGGCTAGTCCAGCAGTGTCAGCTGTGGCAAAGACCAAGTCGTCGACGTACACGAGGATGTAGAACGGCGGCAAAGAAGTGTCGGTGCGCAGAAACAGCGACGGGTCGGCAGTAGAGGGAGCAAACCCAAGAGCCGCAAGTGTAGTCCTCAGTGTGTCGTGCCACTCACGCGGTGCCTGGCGGAGACCGTAGACTGGCCGCCGTAGGCTCCACTGGGTGCCAGGAGGAAAAGACCCAGTGAAGCCAGGTGGGCGACGCAGCCAGATCTCCTCGTGCAGGCTGCCCTGCAAGAAAGCAGTGCTGAAGTCAAGAGAGTGTAGCTCGTAGTCACGGTGAGCAGCTACGTGCAGCAGTACCCGAAGAGTGGTCATCTTCGGGGTGGGAGAGAAGGTCTGAAAGTAGTCAACTCCCTGCCGCTGACTGAAGCCACGAGCCACGTAACGCGCCTTGAAGACAGGCGGAGAACCCGGCGGTCGCTTCACCCTGAAAATCCACATGCCACTGACGATGTTCGCCCCAGGAGGGGGAACAGTGTCAACGTAGGTGCCTGTGGACTTCCAGGAAGCCATCTCTGCGTCCATAGCTGCCTGCCACTGAGAGGAGTAGGGACCCTCTATCGCCTCCGCGTAAGAGCACGGAGTCGGGATGTCAAGTGCATCCGGGTCTCCCTCAGGGGTAAGCAGTACGGACACGAGATGAGGTGAAGCAGCGGCCAAGCACTGGAACTCCTCCTGCCTGTCCTCAAGGACGTCCGTGCCAAGGGCACACTCACCCCCGACGGACGGAGGACAGACAGACTCAGACTCAGCAACAAGACTGGCGACGTAGTCTAGGCGACAGCGAGCAGCAAAGTCGACGAGCTCAGCAACTAGAGCAGACGCAGCAGTGGACTCAAAGGAAGGGTCAGTGACAACCGTAGCAAGGAGACGCGTGACAGTAGGACTGGCAGCGCGAAGAGAGTCCGACTCCGGGTCGGCAAGAGTAGGAAGAGAAGACTCAGGAGGAGAAGGCAAAGGGGCACGCAGAGGAGCAGTGGACGGACGCAGAGACATCCGGTGCGTGCCAGGGACAGGAGGAGGACGCTGACGCAAACCGCGACCACTAGTGCGAGCAGCACGGACAGGCGACGCAGGGCGAGACGCAGGCTCACGACGCTCAGCAAGACCTCCAGTAGGACCAGTGTAGGGAGACGGAGCAGGCAGTGGGGAGGCCGGCTGTAACTGTAACTGCGACGGGACAGGCTGTGGACACTCTAAGGGAGGAGGAGGACCAGTAGAAGGCGGGAGACCAAGAACCTGCTGAAGGAGCGGAACGAAGTACGGCCGAGGCCGCGCGGCGACTCCAGACACAGGAGGGACAGCACCAGCACCCGCAGGGGCAGCACCAGCACCAGTAGCAGCTCCAGCTCCAGAACCCCCAGCAGCACGAGTAGTACCCCCAGCAGGACTGCCTCCAGGACCGACAGCAGTAGCCTCCGCGCCAACACCCGCAGCAACTCCAGCTCCAGAAGTACCCGCAGGTCCAGCAGCTCCAGAACTCCCAGTACGAGCACCTCCGGGACCCGTGGCACCAGCTCCCTCAGAAGCAACAGAACCTCCAGTACCCGCAGCACCTCCAGCTCCAGCAGCTCCAGCAGCTCGCCTCCAGCGCCGGGCAAACCACTCACGCAGCTCCTGGGGAGAGAGTGGCTCTCGGCGAGAGGGAGCACCCGGTGAACCGCCAGGCACAGTACCACCAGGCGTAGCACCCCCAGGCTCAGCACCTCCAGGCGTAGTACCCCCAGGCTCAGCACCCCCAGACGCAGCACCCCCAGGCTCAGCACCTCCAGGCGTAGTACCCCCAGGCTCAGCACCCCCAGTCGTAGTACCCCCAGACTCAGCACCCCCAGGCTCAGCACCCCCAGGCTCAGCACCCCCAGGCTCAGCACCCCCAGGCGTAGCACCCACACGCTCAGCACCCCTAGAGTCAGCACCCCCAGGCTCAGCACCTTCAGCAGCACCAGAGTCACCAGCGACCTCGACAGGCTCAACAGCGTCTACCTGGGACACACCTGAAGGGGCAGGACCCTGAGGGGGGAGGGGGTCTACCGGGGGGGGACCTGGTACAAGGAAGAGCGGTGGCGGGGTAGGGACGGAGTGCGGTAGGGGAAGAGGCGGTAGTAGGGGACCGACTCGTCGAACGTGACGTCCTGGGAGGACAGAACACGGCGAGAGGTGGGGTGGTAGAACTGCCACCCTGGGGCGTCAGGGGGGAAACCCAGGAAGACGCAAGGAGCAGCACGAGGGGACAGCTTGTCCGCAGACAAGTCGCGGACAAACGCCCGAGATCCCCAGACACGGAACGCAGACGCATCGCCAACCTTCCCCGTCCACAGCAAAGCTGGGGAGGTCTCCGGCATGGAGACCCTGGGCTGAAGGTTGATTTGATGCGCCGCGTACCGAACCGCAAACGGCCACAGAAAATGGGGGGCAGCCGCATGCATCATGGACGTACGGGCGACGTCCATGACCATGCCAATGCGGCGCTCAGCAATCCCATTTTGCTGTGGAGAGTCCGGAAGCGTGAAGGTCTGGCGGATGCCTCGTGCACGACAGTAGGCTCGCAGAAGGCCAGAGGAGAACTCTCCGCCTCTGTCAGAGTGCAGACGCAGAACAGGAAAGTCCGAGCCAAAGCTCCGCCTGAGCTGGAGACGAGCTGCGCGGATCCAGTCGATCAACACCTCAGTGACATCACCCTTGCTGCGCAAGGGGAAGACTGTGGTGTAACGCGAGTAGTCGTCAACCACCAGCAGGAAGTAGCGCTCGTGACCCTGTCCACGGACGCGGGCCGGGCCCCACACGTCCATGTGAAGCGTCTGCAGCGGGGCCTCTGTCGGAGGAAACTGGGAGGAGTGAGGGGTAGCCCGCTGCCGTCCCTCGACACAGGGGACGCAGGTAGGGCCTGGCCCCGGAGGAAGGGGAGGGAGGGACCGGGGAAGACCAGAGACAAGGACACGGGAGGCCATGCTCCGGAGACGAAGCAGGGAGGGGTGGCCAAGGCGGTGGTGCCAGAGGAGAGTCTCGTGAGACAGGAGGCGACACGAGCAGGGGGCAGACTCAGGACCAGACCTGGACGCTGCAGCAAACACCTGACCCGACGCAGCTACCTGACCAGACGCAGGGACTGGAGGAGACGCAGTGGTCAGTGTGTACACGCTCGACCCTGGCCGACGTGTAAACGTGGCCAGGTGGCGGCCTGTCCGAGCGTCCGTGCAGTGGGTCACCCGCTGACTCGCAGGAGTGAACTGGTGAACCCCCGCATCCTGTAGGTCAGCACCACTCACCAAGTTCGTAGAGAACGAGGGGAGGTAGAGACCAGACAGGGTGCCAGAGGGGGCCGCCGGACACGGGAGGACAGTGGAGAAGTGAGCAAGGACAGGACCCCCAGAGGGGTCTGCCAGGGAGACCGCAACTGGCCGGCCAAGCGGCGTGAGTGTGGTGCGGTCTCGAAAGAAGGAGCGAGAAGCCCCCGAGTCAAGTGTGAAGGTGTGGGAGGCCGAAGCCGACGCAGAACCTGAGAGAGCAGACTCACCAGCACCTGAGGGAGTAGACGCACCTAGAGCAGCAGCCTCGCTAGCACCTAGAGCAGCAGCCTCACCAGTACCTAGAGCAGCAGTCTCAATGCCCGGGTCGGGCGGAAAACACCGGTAACAGTCACCCTCATCACTAATAGTCACAGTATACACGGCAGCAAGAATAGCATCAAAGTCAAGGTCAAAGACAGCTACACCCGCCCTAGACAGCTCACCCCAGCGGGGGATCTCAGTGGCCTCAGGAAACTGGTGACGCCAAGCGTCCGTGAGGCGGCCAAAGCAGCGCTGGGTGGAGTGCGCACCCCCGCACTGCTCACCCGCGCGGTCGCCGGTGCGCAGGACGTAGGTGCACGGACCAGCACCCCCACCCCTCTGGCGTGCAGTGTACCACTCACGGAGCTGCTGAGGGGAGGGGACGTCACGAGTGCGCTGCTGCTGCTGCTGCTGCTGGCGCTGACCACCACCGGAGCTGACCCTCTGCGCAGCGCCACCCCGACCAGCTCCACCTCCTCCGCCGCCTCCTCCTCCACCGCCGCCACCTCCGCTCCCTCCGCCACCGCCGCTGCCTCCTGCGCCTCCACTGCCGCCACCTACACCTCCACCCCCGCCACCACTCCCACCGCCACCACCACCTCCTCCACCACCTCCACCGCCGCCTCCACCGCCCCCGCTAGCTCCTCCAGCGCCCCTGCCCCCCTTGCCCCTGCCAGGGCGGCGTCTCCCGCTAGGGGTAGACGCTGCCCCAACCGACTCCAAGCCAGCGAGGTCGGCCGCAGCAGCAGAGGCAACAGAGGGCAAAAGAGGGGAGGGGGAACACCCCTCAAAGATGGGGGTGCGAGGGTCACCACGAGAGGCTCCTACAGCGACTATGCTCTTTTCTGCTGCTAGGAGGGCCTTCTCGAGGAGGTCAACGGTGAGAGTGGTGGGACAAACCGAGAGGAAGTGGTCCCTGACTACACGAAGGGAGTCAGGGAGACGGGTGACGATGTAGTAGAGGGTGATGTACATGGGGGGGGGGGTTCTTGGCGCAGAACTCTGCAGGAAGCGCAGCGCGGTAGCGAGTGTCACTAGTGCGGAGGTGCGTAATGAGGTCAGCGACTGTGAGAAAGGCAGCAAGGTCAGGGAAGAGGTACGGTAGCATGAGGCGGCTAAGTGCAGCAGTGGCAGGGGAGGAGTAGCGCGCAACTACAGCGTCGTACAAGGTCTGAGCACTCTTGTACTGGCTAAAGTGCGCACGCTCAGAGGTAGGTAGGTGGCGACGCACAGCAAGACGTGCAGCAGCATCGCGCGTGGCCCACTGGGAGCGAACAGTGGCGTCAGCAGCAGCAGCGGGGGCAGGAGAGGCACCAGAAGTGAGGTCAAAGAGGGAGAGGCCGTCTGCCCTGTCGCACTGTAAGAAAAGCTGCAGGTCATCTATCCAGACGTCAAAGTCAATGGCCCGACCCTCAGCGTCAAAAGCGAGGACACTAGGGGTAGCCATGACAGCAGTAGACTAGCAGCGCAAACAGTAGGGTGAGGGCAGTGCTGTGAAAGGGGCGCTGCTCTTACCGGACAGGGCGGCTCGGGTGGCTCGGCTGTAGGGCGGCTCGGCGGCTCGGTTGCTGGGCGGCTCGGCGGCTCGGTTGCTGGGCGGCTCGGCGGCTCGGCTGCTGGGCGGCTCGGCGGCTCGGCTGCTGGGCGGCTCGGCTGCTGGGCGGCTCGGCTGCTGGGCGGCTCGGCTGCTGGGCGGCTCGGCTGCTGGGCGGCTCGGCGGCTGGGCGGCTTGGCTGCTGGGCGGCTCGGCGGGGCCGCTGAGAGGGCGGCGTCCGGGGCCGCTGGGAGGAGGCGGCGGGGCCGCTGAGAGGAGGCGGCGGGGCCGCAAAGGTAGGTGGCGGGGCCGCAGGTAGGTGGCGGGGCCGCTAGTAGGTGGCGGGGCCGCATGTAGGTGGCGGGGCCGCTGGTAGATGGCGGGGCCGCACAGGCAAGTGGCTGGGCCGCGGAGGTAGGTGGCGGGGCCACACAGGTAGGTGGCGGGGCCGCGGAGGTAGGTGGCGGGGCCGCACAGTGAGGTGGCGGGGCCGCGAAGGTAGGTGGCGGGGCCGCACAGGTAGGTGGCGGGGCCGCGGAGGTAGGTGGCGGGGCCGCGTAAGGTGGCGATGGGCGCGACGGGCGCGACGGGCGCGACGGGCCGAAAGGGCGGCGCGAAGGGCCGTAGGGGCGGCGCGACTCGGGCCGGAGCAAAACGCGCTCCGGGCAGGAAAAAAAAAAAAAAAATCGTGGTGGTGGGCCCTAGGAATCGTTCCCACTAGGGAACCTGCTCGATACCATGAGAAGAAACGAGGAATGAAATGACTAAGTGAAAGTTGGGTACAAAAAGCAAACCCTAGAAAACTGTACCCCATATGTGCCACCCCACTATAGCCTACAGTAGCTATGTCATATAAATCTGACATGCCTCTGACTTTCTTCGTAGACATCTGCTTCCTTCTTTGTCCAGGTTTTCAAGTTCCGTTGCTTGCCTCTACTCCCGAGCCCATTAACATTGAGCTCGCACACCGACAGCTTGCAGGCTTTATCCATTAATCAACCAAGTGAGAGCCCCATAGCATCCACGTGCTGGAGAAAGGTATCTGAAACAGAGCGAGTTACCACTATATATCATTGCATACACCACATGTGAACATCGTACTAGCAGGTACACCCCACTCTCTCCCCTTCTTGCAAAGACTCCCCTTAGATCCCGTACTCCTTGCACAGCACACGGAGGTTCAGCTTGTCCTTAAGCACGCGCGTGAGAGCACCCTGCTACACCAGCCCTCCCCGATGGCGTTGGGAAAGCGCATGATGAGCAGCCTGCTCGAAGGAAGAGCCTTTCGCCTTCTCGCAGCACTCCAGCAGGTAGACCCATTCCTCCCTGTTCCCCGCCGTTGAGACCAGCACCAATGCGGGGTCTTTGAGGATGATCCTGGTTGTCGTCGCAGCCGCTGCACGGATGGGAGAAACGCAGCTGGAAATCAAAGACCACAACACCAGATTCAGAGACTCCAGTACCTCCGGCTGGAATGCCCCCAGGCTCCGCAGCGACCGGCCGCGGAGGCGAACAAGGAGGGAACTACGGAACAGGCGGGAAGCCGGGGGGTGAGGCGAGGCAAGGCCGCTGAGTCGAGACAGCCGTGTCCTCCTCAGGAGTGGTCTCCACTCTCACACCCCCTGCACCCCCAGAGTCGGCACCACAGGCTCCAGCAGCCCCAGTACCCACACCCTCCTCAGCTGCACCTCCCGCACCCCCAGACACGATAGCAACTGGACGCTGCAGGGGAGACGACCGCGGAGTGACATGCGACACACCTGACGGGGCAGGATGCGAAGCGGCAGGAGCTACCAGGGCAACTGGGGGGTGGGCTCAGTGGTGAGGAACAGTGAAAGGGAGAAGGTCTCAGAACCTCGGTGAGGGCAACTCCTGTAGTAACTAACTGACTCGTCGAAAGTGATGTCCTCGGAACTAAAGAACTTGCAGATAACTGGGTCGTAGAACTGCCAACTAGAGGTGTCGAGTGGGAAGCCAAGAAAGATGCACTCACGGGTGCGTGGAGACAACTTGTTCGCGCCAGGGACGCGAACGTGGGCCAGGGAACCCCAGACGTGGTAGTGAGCTGCTACATCTGGAGAACCTGTCCAAAGGAAGACCAGTGTCACCCGTGGTCGTGCGTCACTAGGCCATAGGTCTAGCTCGTGCACGACGTAACGGACTGCCTGAGGCCACAGGAACTGGGGGGCACCACCATGGCACACGAAGGTCCGGGCAACCTCCATGACCAGGCTGATGCGTCGCTTGGCTACTTCGTTCTGCTGCAGCAAGTCTGGTAGCATGTAAGACTGGATGATCCCCCGACCCTAACAGAACGTCTCCAGACGAGTAGAAGAAAACTCACCACCACGATCCGAGTGCAGGCGGAGCCCACAAAGGGCATGGGGACCACCCCTCACTAGTAGCCACGGCTCGAGGACGGTAGGCACGTCGGCCTTCCGTCGCAAAGGTAAAAAAGTGGTGGAGCGGGAGTTGTCGTCCACTAAAATCAGGAAGTAGCGCTCCTGACGTGGGCCACGGACCGGGGAGGGGCCCCAGACGTCCAAGTGCAGGGTCTGGAAGGGAGCCGTGGTGGGGGGGAACGACGAGGAGTGAGGGGCAGTGCACTGCCGGCCCTTGACGCAAGGAGTGCACGGCGGCGCAGGCGAGCAAGGAAGCGGGGCAAGCGACTCTGGGAGACCTGAGACCAGACGGCGACGTACCATCCTACTGCGACGTGGGAACGACGGGTGACCTAGACGGTGGTGCCAGAGGACCGACGGGTGGGTGAGTGACCGACAGTCGCAAGACACAGCAGGGTTTAGGCCTGACCTAACCTGACCTGAACCAGTGTGGTGGGACCCACTTTGTAGTGAGTACAGGCCCGGCTCCCTGTGGAAAGTGGCCAGAGGCACTCCAGTGGCACCGAGTGCAGGAGGCAACAGGCTCATCCAGAGGGAAAGTGGTGACAACTCCTAGGCCGTGGAGGTGACTCACACCCACCAAGTTCCTAGAGAACGAGGGGGTGTAGTAACCTGTGAGAAACTCAGAGGGAGCTGTTGGATACGGGAGAATGGTGGTGCTGTGGCCAACTACAGATCCCACGGAGGGATCAGCCAAGGCGACAGTGACTGGAGTGTGCAGTGGCGTAAGGTCGGTGCAGTCGCGAAAGAAACAGTTGGACGCTCCAGAGTCTAGGGTGAAGGAGAATTGTGCAGTCGGTGAGGTCGCACCCGAGTCAGCGACAAAGGCTGGAACTATACTAGAGGTAACTGCAGCTCCCACTATAAGAACATGTGAGGCGCCTGTACTGGAAACTACTCAAACACCAAGACTGGGAACACAAGTCTCAACCTGAGCTACAGCTCCCACATACTGATGTGTGTACTAACTGGGTCCGACAGGGCCCCGCGGTGGAGGCTGCCGCTGGCGCTGCTGCTGCTACTGCGGTGGCCACTGCTGCTGCTACGGCTACAGGTGTTGCGGCCACGGCTGCTACTGCGGCCACTGCTGTCGTGGCCACTACTGCTGCTGCAGCTACCGGTGCTGCTGCCACTGCTGCTGCTGCGGCCACCGGTGCTGCTGCCACTGCTGCTGCTGCGGCCACCGGTGGTGCTGCCACCGCTGATGCTGCTGCCACTGTCGCCACATCGAAATGACACGCTAGTACGGGGGTAGGGGCCAGGACTAATTTTTGGTTTTGAGCAACCCTTGAAATCAGTGTTGCACCTGTTCAAAAACCTGATTATCAGTGTGACACCTTGTTCACACCCTGATCCATCAGTGTTTTTCTTGTTTTTGAAAATCCAACCCTGTAGCATCAGTGTACCAGTTTTTCAAACCCAGGTGTATTAATATTATCGGTGGCGTTGTCTACAATGCTACAATGCTACTGTATTTCTGGCCAGTGGTGGCCCACTTCGTGCCAGCACTTGTATTGTCGAGGCTGAAAATCCGGTTTCGATAGTTGGCAATCAGGAATCCCGGGTTACGGGAAAGGGGGGGTGGGGAAAGTGGGGGGAGGGGGTATGGTACTCGCTTCAGGGTAAAACTCGTTATGAAGATTGGTAACCCTGAGGCATCAGTGTGCCTTAAATGTAAACCCTGGAATATGAGGAAAATCCTAGCTCCGAAAAAATTTACCCTAGGCCATCAGTGTGACTACCGAAAACCACTCTTATAAGCAGGGTATCAGGGTGATTTACACTAATGAAATTAGCCCTGGTAGGGGCCAGTCGAGGCGGCACTACTAGTGGTAGGACTGCCTAAGCTGCTGAAAGCTACTACTAGTTGACGCGACTGAAAGTTGCCTAAGCTACTGCTGGGCCTGCTGGGGGATAGCCTGAGCTACTACTGGTGATACTTGTGGCAGTCTAGGCTGCTGCTAGTGCGATGGTGGCAGTGGAAGCTGCTGCTAGTGCGCTGGCGGCAGTGGAAGCTGCTGCTGGTGCTACTGGTGGCAGCCTAAGCTGCTTCTCGTTCAACTGGGGGCAGCCTAAGGTGTTGCTGGTGCGCTGGCAGTAGCCTATGCTGCTGCTAGTTCAAATGGAGGCAGCCTATGTTGCAGCTGGTTCAACTGGGGGGAGCCTATGCTGCAGCTGGTGCTCCTGGCGGCAGTCTAGGCTGTTGCTGGTTCAACTGGGCGTAGTCTAAGCTTTTTCTGGTGCGCTGGCGACAGCCTAAACTGCTTCTGGTGCTGCTGGCGGCAGTCTAAGCTGTTGCTGGTGCGCTGGCAGCAGTCTATGCTGTTGCTGGTGTGCTGGCGGCGATCTAAGCTGCTGCTGGTGCTGCTGGCGACAGTCTATGCTGCTGCTGGTGTGATGGCGGTGGCGTACGCTGCTGGCGCTCGCTAGCGGCGGCCTACACTGCTGCTGGTGGTGGACTACGGGCGGACAGCAGTCCATGCGTGTAGCAGCACGTGCGTGAGGTTGCTTGAGCGCGTGCGTGCAAGCTGCACGCGATTGTATGGGGAGGAGGGCGGCGGGAGGCGACGGGGAGTCGACGGAGAAGGAGGGGACGCGGAGGCAACGGGAGGAGACGCGGAGGCGACGGGAAAGGGGGGGAGGACGGGGACGCGACGAGAGGCGACGCGGAGGCGACGGGAAGGGGGACGGGGAGGCGACGGGAAAGGGGGGGGGGACAAGGAGGCGACGAGAGGTGACACGGAGGCGGGTAGCGGGTGAGTGTGCCCATAACCCCCCAGGCCAACGTGCTTGTAACCCTTCCCTAGGATCAATCGGGGATCTCCAATGCACCTCTGACACCCCCCCGCACTGGGATGTCCAAAGTGCACACTGGGAATTCGAACCCGAAACCTGGCTCTGATATCATATGAGAAAGGTAGCTATCGAATGTATGATGAACAATGAACGAAACAGGAAATATATATGCAAGGCTAACCCTAACCCTAGCACAATGGAATACACCTAGACTAGAACTAACAAAACTATATAAATATAGTTTGACACGGCCATGTGCGGACACTCGCGCCTGACGCTCCGTGTCAACCTCGAAATACCAGCCCGAGGTCGCTTTCGCCATCAAAGCCTTGACGACGTTCGCGTGTCTCCGCAGAAGCTCGTCGAGGAGGTTACTTGGTCGACCGGGTACCACTACTTGGTGCCCTGGTCGACGACCTCCCTCCTTGACCACCACTCCCGCCGAGGACCACCTTGGTCGACGAACCCCTTCGTTGACCAACTCGGTTAGTTGCTGCCGTCGAGCTCCCCTCGTCGACAACTCCTTGCGCATAGGTTGACGACCACGTTCGTCGACCTCCCCGTCGAAATAGGCCACCGGCTCCCGTCGACGGCGACATCACAACGGTCTTCTGCTGGTCGACCAACTTCGTCGACCTGCACATGTCGACCTCCGTCGACGGTCGGCCGCACCTCCCGCGCACCCAACCACATAGTCGGCTTCGCCCAAACGAGGGCGGCACCAACACCCAATTCCCATCAACAGCGGTACCCCATGTTTCTGCAAGCATAGCAGTGGTATATACACGAGTGTGGGAATTCTATCTTCTGCGTGTCTGTGCAACCGGATGGCACCTTTTGAGGAGCTTTCTTCCTTGAAAATGAAAAAGAGAAAGAGGGAGTGGCTAGATATTGGGCGCGTGCCAAAGACTTGATGTCCAAGTACTTGGAGATAGGGGGAAAGAAGGAGGTTGAGGAGTGGATGATGAGGGTGCTCAAGCGCCTACCTCCTCACTTTGAGATGTTGAAGTTGGTGCTTAACATCCAATCATCCTTGCTTACCAATGATCAGCTGCTTACCTCGTTAAGGAGCGGGGAGATGCGCATTGGTGTCGCACCAATATCAAATGGTGTAGCCACTTGGAGCAGGCATGAAAGTGGGCACCAACGACAGGGGAAATTGGGAAAGGGGAGGAAAGTACGGAGGCAGTGAAAAAATCAGCAACAAAAACTCGGTCCGACGAGGTCAAGGCAAAGACATACTAGGGGCATGGCTCTTACGAGTTTATGCCGTGGCTGTTGGGAGGAGGGACACGCATGGCAGCAATGTCCTCACCGACCCAAGGAAGGAAACTCTGCATTCTTGCAGCAGGATCGTGGGTCCAATCGCAAGGTACAATTGGCGGATGAGGGGGGGCAGGGTGACAAAGGCGGAAGTAGCTAATGGTGAGGCAGTTGCAGCAACAGGAGGGGTGGTGGATTGATAGTGGGGCCAACCACAACTTCACCTCTTATGCATCAGAAGCTTGGTTCCTCTGAGATTCAAGGAGTCAGACTGGGAGATGGACGGATGGTCAAAGTTGTGGGCATGGGTGAGATGCTAGTGGTTGGTGCCGGAGGTCAGATGCTGAGGATTCAAAAGGTTCACCATGCACTTGAGATGGACACGCGGCTGCCATCAGTCCCCCACCTCACCTCTCAAGGAGTGACCATGTGATTCGAGGGCAAGGGATTATGGATCGGTGCAAATGTCTCTTTATCTTGCTTAGGGATGTGAGGCAACCCGAGGAATTTAATAACGGTACTAGGAGCGTATATCGCTTGTGCAAGTCTCTCTACTGGCTCAAGTAAGCACTTCGTGCCTGGAATGAGGAGATTGGTGTCACCATGATTGTGGCGGGGTTTGTGATGTGCATGTGATGAGGCCCTACACATTAGGTTTGTGGATGGGGAAACTGTGTATGCATTGGTGTATGGGGGTGGCCTCTTGCTTGTGTCTCCATGTTAAGGAGGTGGTTGCTGACAGGTACTCTCTGAAGGATCTGGGTGAGGTATCCACTTGCATTGGTGTGGAGTATTATAGGTCAATCATGGATGGGTAATGGGGATCGGCTAGGAGAAGTATGGCCGTTGTCTTGAGGTCAGGTTTGGAGATCTGTTGAGGGAGACACATAGGGTGCATACTCCTATGTCGCCCAATGACATCTCTCTAAGACCAGGAAAGGTACATGGTCGAGTGAGGAAGGTGTAGTACTTGATGTCAAGGTGTGCTAGAGTCATATTGGCAGCTTGATGTATGCTGCTCAATGTGCGCGACGGATCCGCAGCCTTGAGGGCTGTCTAGCCTTAACAAAAGGTGGTTTTGTGGCAATACGGTATGAGGATCTCACTGCCGCGGTGGAGAAGGCCTAGCGTCACTCACTGAACGTAGGGATGTTGTTTGAGAGGGAAGCGAAGGCTTTCAGGAAGGACATGGTCGCCAACCTTTATCATCATAAACGACCAGAAACGGAGGTTGGGTCGCGTTGATGAGACGATGGGAAAGCTGAAGGGGGTTGTTGTTGTCTTGATGGAAGCCACAGCATTACGCGCAATCATCAAGAGGGGAGTCACCAACGCCTTGAACACACTCATCCCCCTTCTTTTCGGTAGAGTGGCGCCACGTAGTGATAACTAGCGACCGCAAGGGACGGAGACGGCAGAGGCACGGGACATGGAGACTGGGAAGAGGGCCATGGTGGCAAAGGCAGATAGTCGAAGGGCGGAAAAGTAGAAGGGACCCACACCATTCGTGCACGAGCCAAGTGTGGCAGACTTGCTGAAGATCGAAATCACGTTGTTGATCTGCGTATCAGGCAACCTAATATACCAGGCACAATCTCGCGCTCAATCCCCAACAGAAATTCAGTTGCGAAAACACAATAGTGTGTGAATCAAGAAAAACAGGAATGAGAATGACTAAGTGAAAGTTGGGTGCAAGAGGCAAACCCTAGAAAACTGTACCCCATATGTGCTACCCCACTCTAGCCTACAGTAGCTATGTCATATAAATCTGACACACCCCCATAGGCAAAGTGGGGGAGAACAAGGGGTCACAAGACCAGTCAAGCAAAGCAAAGCAAAAAAAACAAGCTCAGGGTGGATCACAAAGTCACCACACATTCCGAGCACAAGTTCAAGGCCACAAGGCCAGTTCACAAGCAGGAGTACACATATATATAAAAAAGGCTAGACAAACAAGAGCAGGTATATATATATGTAACAGTACAAGCAAGATCAAGAGGTGAGCAAGTGAGGCAAGGTAGGCACAAGGCCCAGCTGAGTACAGAAGCGCTGATGGTCACAAGGCGCAAGTGCCTTGGTGAAGATATCAGCAGTGTTGGCCTCAGAGGCCACGTACGCAAGACGCAGCTGACCACGCTGCTGCAGCTCACGAGCAAGAAAGTAGCGGAGAGCAATGTGCTTCGTTCTGTGCTCCAGTCGCTGCTCCCGACACAAGGCCAGCATGGCCTTGTTGTCTACGTACAGCACTGGAGGAGAACGAGGCAACTCTCCGAGGTCAGTCAGCAGGTAGGTGAGCCAGCGAAGCTCCTGTGCAGCCATGGCTCCTGCGTAGATCTCAGCCTCACAACTGGAGCCGAGAACAGAAGACGAGCGAGTAGCCCGCCACGAAACAGAGCCGGAACCAAGGCTGAAGGTGTAACCCTGCGACGACCGCTGCGTAGCCTGGTCGTCAGCCCAAGAAGCGTCTGCGTGCCCAGTAAGGACCACTGGACTCTGCCCTCCAAGCACAAGCCCCATGCCCGACGTACTGCACAAGTAGTGCAACACCCTCTTCGCTGCAGCCATGTGCTCCGGTCTGTGTCTCCCAGGAGCAACATAGCGTGCAAGAATGCTAAGAGGGTATGCAAGGTCAGGTCGTGTGCAGGTCATCAGGTACATGAGGCAGCCAACAAGCTCTGGGTACGGGCCACTCGACTCTACGGACTCATCCGAAGGCAGAGCTGAGAGCGAGTGGCGAGTAGGCAGAGGAGTGGCCTGAGGCGAGGAGTACGTGAAGCCGAAGCGCTGAAGGACCTGCTGCACCATGTGTGACTGAGTCAGGGTAATGGTGCGGCGTGCTCTGTCCCGAGTGATCTGCAAGCCAAGGTAGCTGCGCAGTTCACCCAGGTCAGTGCACGTGTGTCTCTTCTGCAGCTCGGACTTCACGTGGGCTAGTCCAGCAGTGTCAGCTGTGGCAAAGACCAAGTCGTCGACGTACACGAGGATGTAGAACGGCGGCAAAGAAGTGTCGGTGCGCAGAAACAGCGACGGGTCGGCAGTAGAGGGAGCAAACCCAAGAGCCGCAAGTGTAGTCCTCAGTGTGTCGTGCCACTCACGCGGTGCCTGGCGGAGACCGTAGACTGGCCGCCGTAGGCTCCACTGGGTGCCAGGAGGAAAAGACCCAGTGAAGCCAGGTGGGCGACGCAGCCAGATCTCCTCGTGCAGGCTGCCCTGCAAGAAAGCAGTGCTGAAGTCAAGCGAGTGTAGCTCGTAGTCACGGTGAGCAGCTACGTGCAGCAGTACCCGAAGAGTGGTCATCTTCGGGGTGGGAGAGAAGGTCTGAAAGTAGTCAACTCCCTGCCGCTGACTGAAGCCACGAGCCACGTAACGCGCCTTGAAGACAGGCGGAGAACCCGGCGGTCGCTTCACCCTGAAAATCCACATGCCACTGACGATGTTCGCCCCAGGAGGGGGAACAGCGTCAACGTAGGTGCCTGTGGACTTCCAGGAAGCCATCTCTGCGTCCATAGCTGCCTGCCACTGAGAGGAGTAGGGACCCTCTATCGCCTCCGCGTAAGAGCACGGAGTCGGGATGTCAAGTGCATCCGGGTCTCCCTCAGGGGTAAGCAGTACGGACACGAGATGAGGTGAAGCAGCGGCCAAGCACTGGAACTCCTCCTGCCTGTCCTCAAGGACGTCCGTGCCAAGGGCACACTCACCCCCGACGGACGGAGGACAGACAGACTCAGACTCAGCAACAAGACTGGCGACGTAGTCTAGGCGACAGCGAGCAGCAAAGTCGACGAGCTCAGCAACTAGAGCAGACGCAGCAGTGGACTCAAAGGAAGGGTCAGTGACAACCGTAGCAAGGAGACGCGTGACAGTAGGACTGGCAGCGCGAAGAGAGTCCGACTCCGGGTCGGCAAGAGTAGGAAGAGAAGACTCAGGAGGAGAAGGCAAAGGGGCACGCAGAGGAGCAGTGGACGGACGCAGAGACATCCGGTGCGTGCCAGGGACAGGAGGAGGACGCTGACGCGAACCGCGACCACTAGTGCGAGCAGCACGGACAGGCGACGCAGGGCGAGACGCAGGCTCACGACGCTCAGCAAGACCTCCAGTAGGACCAGTGTAGGGAGACGGAGCAGGCAGTGGGGAGGCCGGCTGTAACTGTAACTGCGACGGGACAGGCTGTGGACACTCTAAGGGAGGAGGAGGACCAGTAGAAGGCGGGAGACCAAGAACCTGCTGAAGGAGCGGAACGAAGTACGGCCGAGGCCGCGCGGCGACTCCAGACACAGGAGGGACAGCACCAGCACCCGCAGGGGCAGCACCAGCACCAGTAGCAGCTCCAGCTCCAGAACCCCCAGCAGCACCAGTAGTACCCCCAGCAGGACTGCCTCCAGGGCCGACAGCAGTAGCCTCCGCGCCAACACCCGCAGCAACTCCAGCTCCAGAAGTACCCGCAGGTCCAGCAGCTCCAGAACTCCCAGTACGAGCACCTCCGGGACCCGTGGCACCAGCTCCCTCAGAAGCAACAGAACCTCCAGTACCCGCAGCACCTCCAGCTCCAGCAGCTCCAGCAGCTCGCCTCCAGCGCCGGGCAAACCACTCACGCAGCTCCTGGGGAGAGAGTGGCTCTCGGCGAGAGGGAGCACCCGGTGAACCGCCAGGCACAGTACCACCAGGCGTAGCACCCCCAGGCTCAGCACCTCCAGGCGTAGTACCCCCAGGCTCAGCACCCCCAGACGCAGCACCCCCAGGCTCAGCACCTCCAGGCGTAGTACCCCCAGGCTCAGCACCCCCAGTCGTAGTACCCCCAGACTCAGCACCCCCAGGCTCAGCACCCCCAGGCTCAGCACCCCCAGGCGTAGCACCCACACGCTCAGCACCCCTAGAGTCAGCACCCCCAGGCTCAGCACCTTCAGCAGCACCAGAGTCACCAGCGACCTCGACAGGCTCAACAGCGTCTACCTGGGACACACCTGAAGGGGCAGGACCCTGAGGGGGGAGGGGGTCTACCGGGGGGGGACCTGGTACAAGGAAGAGCGGTGGCGGGGGGAGGGACGGAGTGCGGTAGGGGAAGAGGCGGTAGTAGGGGACCGACTCGTCGAACGTGACGTCCTGGGAGGACAGAACACGGCGAGAGGTGGGGTGGTAGAACTGCCACCCTGGGGCGTCAGGGGGGAAACCCAGGAAGACGCAAGGAGCAGCACGAGGGGACAGCTTGTCCGCAGACAAGTCGCGGACAAACGCCCGAGATCCCCAGACACGGAACGCAGACGCATCGCCAACCTTCCCCGTCCACAGCAAAGCTGGGGAGGTCTCCGGCATGGAGACCCTGGGCTGAAGGTTGATTTGATGCGCCGCGTACCGAACCGCAAACGGCCACAGAAAATGGGGGGCAGCCGCATGCATCATGGACGTACGGGCGACGTCCATGACCATGCCAATGCGGCGCTCAGCAATCCCATTTTGCTGTGGAGAGTCCGGAAGCGTGAAGGTCTGGCGGATGCCTCGTGCACGACAGTAGGCTCGCAGAAGGCCAGAGGAGAACTCTCCGCCTCTGTCAGAGTGCAGACGCAGAACAGGAAAGTCCGAGCCAAAGCTCCGCCTGAGCTGGAGACGAGCTGCGCGGATCCAGTCGATCAACACCTCAGTGACATCACCCTTGCTGCGCAAGGGGAAGACTGTGGTGTAACGCGAGTAGTCGTCAACCACCAGCAGGAAGTAGCGCTCGTGACCCTGTCCACGGACGCGGGCCGGGCCCCACACGTCCATGTGAAGCGTCTGCAGCGGGGCCTCTGTCGGAGGAAACTGGGAGGAGTGAGGGGTAGCCCGCTGCCGTCCCTCGACACAGGGGACGCAGGTAGGGCCTGGCCCCGGAGGAAGGGGAGGGAGGGACCGGGGAAGACCAGAGACAAGGACACGGGAGGCCATGCTCCGGAGACGAAGCAGGGAGGGGTGGCCAAGGCGGTGGTGCCAGAGGAGAGTCTCGTGAGACAGGAGGCGACACGAGCAGGGGGCAGACTCAGGACCAGACCTGGACGCTGCAGCAAACACCTGACCCGACGCAGCTACCTGACCAGACGCAGGGACTGGAGGAGACGCAGTGGTCAGTGTGTACAGGCTCGACCCTGGCCGACGTGTAAACGTGGCCAGGTGGCGGCCTGTCCGAGCGTCCGTGCAGTGGGTCACCCGCTGACTCGCAGGAGTGAACTGGTGAACCCCCGCATCCTGTAGGTCAGCACCACTCACCAAGTTCGTAGAGAACGAGGGGAGGTAGAGACCAGACAGGGTGCCAGAGGGGGCCGCCGGACACGGGAGGACAGTGGAGAAGTGAGCAAGGACAGGACCCCCAGAGGGGTCTGCCAGGGAGACCGCAACTGGCCGGCCAAGCGGCGTGAGTGTGGTGCGGTCTCGAAAGAAGGAGCGAGAAGCCCCCGAGTCAAGTGTGAAGGTGTGGGAGGCCGAAGCCGACGCAGAACCTGAGAGAGCAGACTCACCAGCACCTGAGGGAGTAGACGCACCTAGAGCAGCAGCCTCGCTAGCACCTAGAGCAGCAGCCTCACCAGTACCTAGAGCAGCAGTCTCAATGCCCGGGTCGGGCGGAAAACACCGGTAACAGTCACCCTCATCACTAATAGTCACAGTATACACGGCAGCAAGAATAGCATCAAAGTCAAGGTCAAAGACAGCTACACCCGCCCTAGACAGCTCACCCCAGCGGGGGATCTCAGTGGCCTCAGGAAACTGGTGACGCCAAGCGTCCGTGAGGCGGCCAAAGCAGCGCTGGGTGGAGTGCGCACCCCCGCACTGCTCACCCGCGCGGTCGCCGGTGCGCAGGACGTAGGTGCACGGACCAGCACCCCCACCCCTCTGGCGTGCAGTGTACCACTCACGGAGCTGCTGAGGGGAGGGGACGTCACGAGTGCGCTGCTGCTGCTGCTGCTGCTGGCGCTGACCACCACCGGAGCTGACCCTCTGCGCAGCGCCACCCCGACCAGCTCCACCTCCTCCGCCGCCTCCTCCTCCACCGCCGCCACCTCCGCTCCCTCCGCCACCGCCGCTGCCTCCTGCGCCTCCACTGCCGCCACCTACACCTCCACCCCCGCCACCACTCCCACCGCCACCACCACCTCCTCCACCACCTCCACCGCCGCCTCCACCGCCCCCGCTAGCTCCTCCAGCGCCCCTGCCCCCCTTGCCCCTGCCAGGGCGGCGTCTCCCGCTAGGGGTAGACGCTGCCCCAACCGACTCCAAGCCAGCGAGGTCGGCCGCAGCAGCAGAGGCAACAGAGGGCAAAAGAGGGGAGGGGGAACACCCCTCAAAGATGGGGGTGCGAGGGTCACCACGAGAGGCTCCTACAGCGACTATGCTCTTTTCTGCTGCTAGGAGGGCCTTCTCGAGGAGGTCAACGGTGAGAGTGGTGGGACAAACCGAGAGGAAGTGGTCCCTGACTACACGAAGGGAGTCAGGGAGACGGGTGACGATGTAGTAGAGGGTGATGTACATGGGGGGGGGGTTCTTGGCGCAGAACTCAGCAGGAAGCGCAGCGCGGTAGCGAGTGTCACTAGTGCGGAGGTGCGTGATGAGGTCAGCGACTGTGGGAAAGGCAGCAAGGTCAGGGAAGAGGTACGGTAGCATGAGGCGGCTCAGTGCAGCAGTGGCAGGGGAGGAGTAGCGTGCAACTACAGCGTCGTACAAGGTCTGAGCACTCTTGTACTGGCTAAAGTGCGCACGCTCAGAGGTAGGCAGGTGGCGACGCACAGCAAGACGTGCAGCAGCATCGCGCGTGGCCCACTGGGAGCGAACAGTTGCGTCAGCATCAGTGGCGGGAGCAGGAGAGCACCAGAAGTGAGGTCAAAGAGGGAGAGGCCGTCTGCCCTATCGCACTGTAAGAAAAGCTGCAGGTCATCTATCCAGACGTCAAAGTCAATGGCCCGACCCTCAGTGTCAAAAGCGAGGACACTAGGGGTAGCCATGACAGTAGTAGACTAGCAGTGCAAACAGTGGGGTGAGGGCAGTGCTGTGAGAGAGGCGCTGCTCTTACCGGACAGGGCGGCTCGGGCGGCTCGGCTGCAGGGCGGCTCGGCGACTCGGCTGCTGGGCGGCTCGGCTGCTGGGCGGCTCGGCGGCTCGGCTGCTGGGCGGCTCAGCGACTCGGCTGCTGGGCGGCTCGGCGGCTGGGCGGCTCGGCGGCTCGGCTGCTGGGCGGCTCGGCGGGGCCGCTGAGAGGGCGGCGTCCGGGGCCGCTGGGAGGAGGCGGCGGGGCCGCTGAGAGGAGGCGGCGGAGCCGCTGAGAGGAGGCGGGGCCGCGTCAGGGGCCGCGACAGGGGCCGCGTCAGGGGCCGCGGCAGGGGCCGCGTCAGGGGCCGCGGCAGGGTCGCGTCAGGGCGCCGCGTCAGGGGCCGCGTCAGGGCGCCGCCAGGGGCCGCGGCAGGACCGCGTCAGGGCCGCGTAAGGGGCCGCGGCAGGGGCCGCGTCAGGGGCCGCGTCAGGGCCGCGTCAGGGCCGCGGCAGAGCCGCTTCAGGGCCGCGTCAGGGGCCGCTTCAGGGCCGCGGCAGGGGCCGCAGCAGGCCGCGTCAGGACCGCGTCAGGGGCCGCGGCAGGGCCGCGTCAGGGCCGCGGCAGGGGCCGCGTCAGGGCGCCGCGTCAGGGGCCGCGTCAGGGCGCCGCCAGGGGCCGCGGCAGGGCCGCGTCAGGGCCGCGTCAGGGCCGCGTCAGGGGCCGCTTCAGGGCCGCGGCAGGGGCCGCGGCAGGCCGCGTCAGGGCCGCGTCAGGGGCCGCGGCAGGGCCGCGTCAGGGCCGCGGCAGGGGCTGCGTCAGGGCGCCGCCAGGGGCCGCGTCAGGCCGCGTCAGGGCCGCGTCAGGCGCCGCCAGGGGCCGCGTCAGGGCGCCACCAGGGGGGCGCGTCAAGGGCCGCGATAGGGCGCCGGCAGGGGCCTCGTCAGGGCGCCGCCAGGGGCCGCATAGGGGGCGCGTGGGAGGCGGCGTAGGGGCCGCGTAGAGGCAGCGTAGGGGCCGCTAAAAAAAATTTTAGGGCAGGGCGCAATGTGCGCGGGCAGCTAAAAAAAAAATTCTTATGGTGGGCCCTTAGGAAGGAACGGTCCCATGTAGGAACCCGCTCTATACCATGTGAATCAAGAAAAACAGGAATGAGAATGACTAAGTGAAAGTTGGGTACAAGAGGCAAACCCTAGAAAACTGTACCCCATATGTGCTACCCCACTCTAGCCTACAGTAGCTATGTCATATAAATCTGACATAGTGAGTGCGGGTGAAGGCAAAGGGAAGCTAGATGACATGTCGGCTGTCAACGGGAGTTGTTGTTGGCCCCGTCCTTGCTTGGGCGGAGCCGACTTCGTAGTTGGGTGTACGGGAGGTACAGCCGCCTTGTTGCAGTGGGCGACGCCGACTTGGGCGAGCTGGTCGACGGGGTTGGTCGACTTGCACGGGGCCACTGCAATGCCGCCAACTTGGTGGTCGGCGATGTGGCACGTCGACCTGGAAGTCGGCGCCGACTTGCAAGGTCACCGACTTGCAAGGTCGCCGACTTGCGAGGTCGCCGACTTGCGAGATCGCCGACTTGGGAGGTCGCCGGCTTCAAGAGGTCGGCCTGGAAGTCGGCGCCGACTTCTGGTAGCCGACTTGGGTGGTCAGCTAACGACTGTGCTGGTCGACGTGGAGCTAGTGGACCAGGAGTGACGTCGACCTGGAGCTGGTCGACCAGGGGTGTGGTCGACCTGGTGAGGTCGAATGGAGGTGAACGTCGACTTGGGAGGTCGACGGGCACATACAGGAGCACCTGGTCGTCGTGGTTGCCCGGTCGACCAGGTTACCTGGGTGACGAGGTTCTGCGAAAGAGTGCGACAGTCGCCCAGGCGATGTTGGCGAGACTGACCTCGGTGGTGGCATCCCGAGGTCGACGTGGCGGATTAGGTGGAGTTGTCAGCACGAGGATGACTTGGTGTGTGCGTTGTGCAGGTGACGAGGCTCAGCACGCCAATCATCTGCGAGCACCTGCGAAGCTGGTGCGCTGCTGTTCTGCGGGAGCAACGCTGGCACGCCGTCGACCTGCAGCGTTGGCGCGCCGTCGACTTAGCACTGCTGGAACGCGTTCGACCATGCTGCGCTGGCAATCGACCGACCTGAATGCTAGCTCTGATGTAGTCTTGTCTTGCCAACCTGATTGTACTATTGTTGTCAATTTTTTCTTGTGAAACTCCTGCCACCTTGCCGCGTGAACTAGCAAGCAGTGTGTGCACTAGGAAACGACTAAGGACCAACGAACGCAGAGATCACACAAGCACCCGTGCCTAGCCGTAGTCTAGCTCCCGTTGTAGTAGTTATCTCCGCATGGTGCTGTGAGCGTGGACGACATCGCGACGTAGTTCAGTCTAGCCGACTTTGCACTTGCCGATCGTGTTCGTAGGTCGGCAGCCGTGCAGTCACTAGCGTGCGCGTAGGTGACGCCGAGGTGATGGCACAGCTGGAGGATGCGAGGAGATGCCATGAGGCCCAGGAGTACGGGGCGACACCCTGGGCAGTCGTCGAGGCAGGACTCCGCTCCATGTGGGCGGCGGAGCACCCCCCTTCTCGGCCTGCCTCTCCGCGACCGGTGAACAACGACGGCGGCGTCGACGTGGGCGTCAACGCCGGTGGAGGTCAGGTCGGCAGCAGTGCGGGAGGCACGTCGAGGCAACGAGGTGTGATACACGCTGGTGAAGCCGGCGGCGTTCAGGCGCGAGGGATGCAGTCGTCGGCGGCTGCAGGCTCCTCGCAGGGCGACGTCGGAGGGCGTCGAAGCGGATTGTCGCCGATTTCGGCTACCCAGGTGACGGCGGGTTGGATAGCACCGAGCTACGACTACTTCAAGTTTACGCCGGACATGATCTTGGTCACCCCGCCGCTCGTTGGTCGACATGACATACTTACCTGGAAGGAAGCCATCGAGCCCCAGCTGGAAATGGCCGGGCTGATCGGCTTCGCCCGAGGGACCGTGGCGACGCCGGGGGAGCACCATCTTGACCTGCGTGCGGATTTTCGCGCCGTGCAGCTGTTGACCTTCACGGTCATCTCGCGGTGCTGCTCGCCGGGCGTGCAGATTGCCTTGAAGTGGTGCCGGGATTACCTCGACGCCAGCCACCGGGCGTGGCACTTCATTGAGTCGACCTACCAGGTCACTGACGACTTGTTCATTGCCCAGCTGGAGGGGCAGCTGACGCACCTGCGTATGGGCGACGAGGAGACGGCTACCGACTACTGCAACCGAGGCCGGCGAATTCTCGCCACCATCAGGATGGCTGGTGTGCAGTACTCGACGGTGTCGTACGTCACCCACGTGATGCAGGGACTCTCGAGCACTTACAACCTCCCGAAGCGGCTGTCAATGGCGCCGAGCACGAGGACGACGCTAAACAAGGACAACTTGACCTCGTACATCTTGCAAGATGAGGCGATGCAAGAGGCAGAGCAGTCCCAGGAGCTCTTGGCGCAGGCAAACTTCGTTGCCCCGGCAAAGCAAGGTGGCCGACAGGGGCAGCGTGGGCAGCCCGGCGGCGGTGGTATCAGCGGGTGGAAGCCGGCGAAGGACGTCGACAAGCAGAAGTCGGCCACGGGTGGTGGTCAGGGAGGAGGAAGTCGGCGTCGGGAGTGCTGGATCTGCCACAGCCCCGACCATCTCTCCTTCGAATGCCCCGACCGCAGCGATACCGACAACGACGACGCCAAGGGAGGCCGCGGGAGGTCGGCCAGCCGTCGTTCACGTCGAGGAAACCAGCCGCGCAAGGAGAAGCAGTCGAACAAGTCGACCTCAGCGAAGGACGCCGACTCCTCTGCTGGCGGTAAGGGGCGAGACGACAAGGCGGCGTGCTCGCTGGTCGGCGCCGTGGAGCCGACCGTCTTACTGGCACCGGAAGCAGGTGCGGACTTCCAGGCGGTGGCGGCAGCTATGCAGGCGAACCCGGCGGTGGTCCTGCCCGACAGCGGTTGCTCGCACCACCTGATGGGGACGAAGGAGGCCTTCGTCGACCTGCAGCCGAGCGGCGACGTGAAGCACGTGCGTGGCTTCAATGGGGCGCTGCAGGACGTTCAGGGCCGCGGCACTGTCGCTCTGCAAGGGGAGGCCGGGAAGCAGGTGCTCATCCTCGACGTGCTCTATGTTCCGGGCGTGCGGGCAAACCAGCTTTCGGCCGGCCAGCTGAAGGAGCACGGCGTGAAGCTGCAGGAGGACGGCGACGGGATGCTGCTCGTCTCAGCGGCGGGAGAGGTGCTCGGCCGGGCAACGTACACCGGGCGTGTCCTCTGCACGGACCTGCGTCCCTGCTCGACCAAGTCGGTGACGCCCAGCACGGAGGTCGTGGCCCTGCGGGCAATCCTCTCGGCGACAAAGGCAACGCCGGACAGAATACATGCGAGGCTTGCGCACGTCGGCATGGATACCATACGGAGCTCGGCGAAGCACGAGGTCGCCACTGGGCTGGACCTCAAGTCGGCATCGGGCGCCGACTCGCCGTGTGTTTCGTGCGTCGGCGGGAAGCTGGCGCGACACACCTTCCCCGACCAAGGCTCCGACGCCGACGAAGTGCTAGCCGTCGTGCACATCGACCTGTGCGGGCCGTTTCGTGTGGTTGCCAAGGATGGCAGCCTGTACTTCTTGCTACTGAAGGATCGCAAGACCCGCTACGTGTGGGTGAAGTCGGTCGCCAAGAATTCGGATGCGTTGCCGGTGTTCGTGCAGTGGCTGGCAGTGGCTGAGTGGCAGGCGAAGAAGTCGGTGTTGATGCTGCGCTCTGACCGAGGTGGGGAGTTCCTCGGGAAGCAGTTCACCGACTTCGTGAACGGCAAGGGGGTCGTCCACGACCTGACCTGCCCGTACACCCCGCTGCAGAACGGCATGGCGGAGCGGGAGATGAGGACGGTGGTGGATTCAGTGCGCACGATGCTGTTGCACATGGGCGTTCAGCACCACTGGTGGCACCTCGCTCTCCAGCATGCCGTTTGGATCCGCAACTGCCTTGAGAGGTCGGCGCTGCCGCCGGGGACGACGCCGTACCAGCTTCTCACCGGGAAGAAGCCCGACTTGTCGCTGGCATGGGTGTGGGGCTGCATGGCTCAATTCCTCGTCCCCGAGCAGCAGCGTGGTGGGAAGCTGCAGCCGAAGGCCCGGTGGGGCCTTCACCTCGGCGTGTCGGAGGAGAGCAAAGGCTGGGTGCTCCTCGACATCGCCGACAACCGGGTGGTCACCACGTCGGACGTGGTGTTCTACGAGAGCATGTCGCTGGAAGTGTGGCAGTCGGCACACGGGCCGGCGTCCGGGCGGATGCCGGTTCACCCGCCAACGGACACCTCGACGACGACGCTGCCTCTGCTCGCCGAGGTCGGGGAGCTTGCTGGTGAGGACGCCGCGGCCGTCCCCGATCCCTGCCCTTCACCTGCTCCTCCCCTTGTTGCCGACTTGCATGGGCTGACCCCGACGTCGGCCTCCGGTGATGAGAGGAGAAGTGGGGCGTCACCTGTGGCGCCGCCCCAAGCATCGCCGGTGGCCGACGTGATGCTGTGCAAGCAGGTGTGGGAGCGACACGGACGCCGACTGGGAGGCAGCAGGTGGTGCAGCCGACTTTGGTGAAGCCGGTGAAGGAGACACCGCCTGCAGAACAGCAGCTGACAGGGGAGCAGGCAGCAGCGACGCCGACCAAGGAGCAGTCAGCGACTGGGCAGTCGGCAGGGGAGCCGACCACAGGGGAGAAGTCGGCTGGGACGCCGACTGAGGTGCAGCAGGACGCCGAGGACAGCGACGACGGCGACGATGGAGGGAACGCCGAGGAGGTCCAGCTGGGACCACGGCGTACAGGCCGACTTCGGAGGCCGCCCGACTTCTTCATCCCCGCTGCCTTCACCACGGTGTACGACGTGGACGATGATGACCTGCTGTACGACGATGCCGAGGAGGATGAGAAGTTTCCGCAGCTCGACCTCGACATGCTGGCCGACCCAGAGCACCGTTGGGACATCGCGACGATGACGGTGAAGGAGGCGTTGGCAAGCTGGAAGGGCCTGGCGGTGAAGGCCGCCATGGAAGAGGAGATCCGCAGCCTCATCAACATGGGCACGTGGGAGCTGGTCAAACGCCCACCGGGAGTGAACATCATGAAGAACCGGTGGGTGCTGACCGGGCGCACCCCGAAGACGCCGGTCTCGGTCGACGCCTACGCCGAGCTCACCTTCGACGACGAGGAGGCGCAGGAACGCCAGGAGGAGGACCGGCAGAAGGTCGGCTCACTGCAGTTCGCGGCGACAACGACGAGGCCGGACATCGCCTTTGCCTGTTGCAAGCTGGGGAGCGGCCTCACGGTGAGGAGCGACCAGCACTGGCGCGAGGTCGACCGCTGCCTCGCCTACCTCGCCAACACGCGTGACACCGCCCTGGAGTTCGGCGGTGGACCTGAGTCGCTGGAGCTGGTCGGCTACGTGGACGCCGACGACGCCGGGGAAAAGCATAATAGGACGAGCACGGGTGGCTACGTGTTTGTCTACGGAGGGGCCGCAGTCTCCTGGTCGAGCCAGCGCATCAAGTGCGCGACGCTGTCGTCGACCGAGTCGGAGTACGTGGCGGCCACGGAAGCCGGCAAGGAGGGACGCCGACTTCGCTTCCTCCTCGCAGAGTTCCGACAGCTGGACGCCGTGAAGCCGACTGTCCTGCGAGTGGACAACAAGTCGGCCATCACAGTCGCCGAGGGCATGGGGTTGACGGGCAACCTCAAGCACATGGAGCGGCGACAGGCCTGGCTGCAGCACATGGTGAAGCGCGGGAAGTTCTCGCTGAGGTACATCCCGACCACCGAGCAGCCGGCCGACTTCCTGACGAAGGCGCTGCACTATCCGGCCTTCAACCGGTGCTCCGTTGCCATTGGCCAGGTGTGCTTGGTCGACGTTGGCGACGGGGACAACGACGTGCAGCAGAAGGTGCCATGCCCTCCTGCATGGCTGGTGCGGTGACCGGCGTGCTGTGTGTTGGGTGCACGCCGACGAGCTATTCTTCGAGCAGTGATGCCGTGTGGGCTGGGGGCCCAAGCGTGAACGCGGCAGGGGAGTGTCAACGGGAGTTGTTGTTGGCCCCGTCCTCGCTTGGGCGGAGCCGACTTCGTAGTTGGGTGTACGAGAGGTACAGCCGACTTGTTGCAGTGGGCGACGCCGACTTGGGCGAGCTGGTCGACGGGGTTGGTTGACTTGCACGGGGCCACTGCAATGCCGCCAACTTGGTGGTTGGCGATGTGGCACGTCGACCTGGAAGTCGGCGCCGACTTGCAAGGTCACCGACTTGCAAGGTCACCGACTTGCAAGGTCGCCGACTTGCGAGGTCGCCGACTTGCGAGGTCGCCGAATTGGGAGGTCGCCGACTTCAAGAGGTCGGCCCGGAAGTCGACGCCGACTTCTGGTAGCCGACTTGGGTGGTCGGCTGACGACTGTGCTGGTCGACGTGGAGCTAGTCGACCAGGAGTGACGTCGACCTGGAGCTGGTCGACCAGGGGTCTGGTCGACCTGGTGAGGTCGAATGGAGGTGAACGTCGACTTGGGAGGTCGACGGGCACATACAGGAGCACCTGGTCGTCGTGGTTGCCCGGTCGACCAGGTTACCTGGGTGACGAGGTTCTGCGAAAGAGTGCGACAGTCGCCCAGGCGATGTTGGCGAGACTAACCTCGGTGGTGGTATCCCGAGGTCGACGTGGCGGATCAGGTGGAGTCGTCAGCACGAGGATGACTTGGTGTGTGCGTTGTGCAGGTGACGAGGCTCAGCAAGCCAATCATCTGCGAGCACCTGCGAAGCTGGTGCGCTGCTGTTCTGCGGGAGCAACGCTGGTACACCGTCGACCTGCAGCGTTGGCACGCCGTCAAGTTTGCACTGCTGGAACGCGGTCGACCATGCTGCGTTGGCAGTCGACCGACCTGAATGCTAGCTCTGATGTAGTCTTGTCTTGCCAACCTGATTGTACTATTGTTGTCAACTTTTTCTTGTGAAACTCTTGCCAACTTGCCCCGTGAACTAGCAAGCAGTGTGTGCACTAGGAAACGACTAAGGACCAACGAACGCAGAGATCACATGAGCACCCGTGCCTAGCCCGTAGTCTAGCTCCCGTTGTAGTAGTTATCTCCGCACCGGCTACTGCGTCTAACATCTTCGCAGCAGCCATCACCAACACAAACACGATTGCGGCCATGTCCTAGCGTGGTTGCGACGACACGTTGCTCCTGGCATATGGGGTACTGGCAACAGGACAGCCCAGCCCCAGCACAAGCGCCCTTGCAGATCCCTCTGCGGCAGTGGTGGAGGTCCTGACAAAGAAACGCGACAAGGGTGTTAAGAAGCCGCCACCCATGGTGAAGACTATATATTACCAAGCGTACTCTGGGCTTCAGGTAAGTCGTGTTAAGATCTTGAGTCTTACCAGGTAAAGTAGACTGAATTGTCACACAACACAAAGCAGTAACCATGTTACACTCTAGGCGATCTCAACAATATTACTCAAAACTTGCTCAAGTCAAGCGTGAGCATAAGTAAATTTCAACGGAGTGGAGTGTTGGCCCCGCCCTTGCTTGGGCAACGCCGGCGACTTGGTCGGATGTACGGGAGTACCAGCCGACCGTTCACAGTGGGAGATCTGCCGACCGTCGAGCTGAAGGGGACCTCTGTGGTGCTGTCGACCAGGGAGCTCGACAGCTGCAACTGACTGGTCTGGGCGACGGGTGGGCCGTCGACCAGGAGGGGCAGTTCGACCGAGAGGTCGACGGAGCAGGCACAGTGGCTACCGAGAGCAAGACAGGCTCCGGACTACAGGAGTAACTGGCTCCGCGGCTACGACGAGCGGCAGGAGCAACGGACCCACGGGCGACAGGCACAGCAGGCTCGCTGGGCTACCGAGAGCAAGACAGGCTCCGGACTACTGGCGCTGCAGGCGACACGACGGCAGCCTCCACGCAACTTCCCCCAACTGTCCCACCCCCCCTTTCACACACCCCCTGCGGCACCCCTAGCTCCACTCCCACGACACCCCCCTAGTACCACTCCTTCGGCTCCCACACACCCACCCCCCTCAGCGGCAGCTGCAGCAGTGGGAGACGGAGGAGGAGGAGGAGCAGGGGACAGCCCCATACCCTGAGTGTGCGGTAAGCGAACTCAGGTGTGCGGAAAGCGAACTCGGGTGCGCGGAAAGCAAACTCAGGTGTGCAGGGAGAGGGGCCGCAGGGTGACGCGCGGGCCGACTGGGACGGGCGCACGGGTCCCCGGGGGCGGCGTGCGGGTCTATGGGGCCGCCGCGAAGGGCGACGGGGAGCCGCTCGCGGGTCGACGGGGCCGCCGTGAAGGGTGACGGGGAGCCGCGCGCGGGTCGACGGGGCCGCCGCGAAGGGCGACGGGGAGCCGCGCGCAGGTCGACGGGGACAGGCGAGAAACCGCCATGCGCCCCGAGCACGTGGCGGGCAGAAAACCGCCATGCGCCAGGAGCGCATGGCGGGAAGAAAAAGCGTCGCGCGCCAGGAGCGCATGGCGGGAAGAAAAAGCGTCGCGCGCCACGGGGCGCGCGACAGACAGGAAAGCAGCGGAAGCTTTAGGTGGGCCCACAGGCCAAGAGCGTAACAGCTCTGATTCCATGTCAGAATACTAGGTAGAACTAGTAGCCATAGCTAGGATTTAGGGTACACGAAAGAGAAATGGAAGAAGAAGGATTGCACTAGCAAGAGTTGGGATACAAATAGCAAACCCTAAATTGGGTTGTACTCGCTATAGAGTACCCCACTGCAGTCTAGACAATAATAACATTATGACAGGCTCGCCATGAACCCTAACAGCTGTCAGAATCAACTGTGCAGGAATGAATGAACTGTGAATGAGTTGGGTACAAGTACTAACCCTAAAGTGTTGTACCCTTTGTAGGCTAACCCACTATAGCCTAGAGAGAACACGAACATAGAGTTCGCCAACAGCCTGCATCATATTTTTACTCACACACCTATAGACACGATAGAGTATGCACAGTGGTGGCAACTAGCACAGGTGTTGGATGCAGAGGGGCAGTAGCTTACCTGAATTCAAGCGCTGTATGTGGAACAAGTGAGGTTGGTGGAGCCATAGATTCTAGCAAATGGTGGGTTTCCTAGACGGGGATGGCATGAGATATGAGGCAGATTTGTCGTGTCCTGTATGCTACTTGCCCTTTGGATGGAACCGTCGAGGAAAAAAGGCTTCGCCCTCGCTTGGGCGAAGCCGACCATGCCTTTCGGAGCACCACGGTTTTCATTTTGTGGTCATCTGCAACTTTAGGGACTGTTATCAGTGTGCGAAAGCCTCTGGGACTCTGATCTCTGTGCGACGGGCCGTCTTTCAAGGAGATTAATTCCTCGAAAGTGTGTTTTCTGCTCGACGAAAATGTCCGTCGACGAGGTGCTTATGGACGGGAGTGAATCGACGTCGAAGACGAGCCTCGTTTTTTTTTTTTTTTTTTTTTTTTTTTCAGAATTGGCGAAATTGCGTTTTCGACGGAGTGTTGGTCGACAGAATTGTGCTCGACGAGTGCATCGTCGAGCAGAGCGTTTTTTGGCCGAGCGACATAACCTGTCTCCGAAATTCGCAATGTGAGCGAATTTCGACCAATCGCGAAACAACAAATTTCGACCAATCTCGGAAATTGTACTCCCCAGGAAAATTTGATTCAATAAAAAAAACCGAACATGAAGCACGGTTTTACTAACAGTAAAAAACGTGCACAACTATGAACGTTGTAGAAGATGAGAACCAACTTTGTCATGTGAAAACCACATTGCATTGTCGTTTCGCCTGCCATTGCTGACTCGACAAAGGTGCTTGCTTGTCGATAAACGTTTCTCCAGGGTTCTTTGTCTTCACTATTTGGTTCTCCTTCCTTGTACCATAATCTTGTTCTATCAACTTTTCCTAATGAATCTATGCTTGAATTCTATCAAGGCATTCTAACACTTTGTCAAGAATCACTGCCAGAACTCTGACCGTGCGTCCCACACAATTCAGCTCTCCCGTACGATAGCATTCCCCGTAGGAACAAGATGCGCATCTAGTGCCAACTGAAAGCGCATGATAAGTTGCCATGTTATATACTCATTTTCTCATTCGAGTGTGTCCAATGCGGTAGGAGCAGCAGCACAGGGATAGCATGAGGTGGCAATGCACTCACATGGAAACAATGTAACCATCATGGTCGCAACGGATTCACTCTATGGCCATGCAGTTCGCATGGCACCGCCCGTGAGAGTGTGACGGCTTGCTTGCTTGATTTTATTATAGTTATACCACCGAACCAGGATTGCATGCACCGAATTCGTGCTATTCGGTTTCCACCAAACAGCTTCTACCGAATAGGCTCCATTCGGGACGCTTCGCGACCCTTGGAACCTTTGCGTAACACCTAGGTTACTGGCAAGGACGCAGTGAGGGGCGGATGAAATGAGGCGAAGACGGGGCGAGGCACAGATGAGACGCAACATACGGAAGAATGGCAAAGCGCCGAGGCCGAGGCAAGGCCGTGCCATGGGAGTGCTAGAGGGGCAGTTGGGCATGCTGGGATCTGCACGTTCCACTAAGGGCACCAGGGTGGCACACTCTCTAGCTCTGAGCAGCGTCAATCCCCTCACATCCAAGGTGGGTGTGGTAAACCTAGTAGCGTACAATCTCTCGGGTGCAGTCGCACCGCCCCTGCACCCCCATACGGCCGCGAGGCACGCCAAGCTGCTCAGCAGCAGCATACGATGGTGCGACTCCACTACCCGATACTCATGTTGGGATAAAATACGACAGGCGGAACGGGCGGATGATGATGAAGATGATGATGATGATGATGATGATGATGATGATGATGATGATGATGATGATGATGATGATGATGATGATGATGATGATGATGATGATGATGATGATGATGATGATGGCAGTGGATGTGCTCCATCACATATGTATTACACGCGTGAACAAGGAAATACCGAAAACCTGCCCACTTACCGAGAGCACCAGCGAACGCACGCCGGGGCTCGCTTTGCGCCAGCGTGCCGGCGGACACGGTGCGTGTCGCGAGGGGTTCAACTGGTGATAAGGCCTCATAGATTGCTCGGTACAGCGCCGTGCCCGTTTGCGTGGAGGAGCCAGCGCACTAGGGCATGGCTGCGGGCTCAATAGATGGTGCACGTGGACCCAGTTCGGCTCAGAGCCGTTAATGCGAGTGGTGAGCTAGTAGATTACTCAAGAATTTTGCAAAAATCTCAGCCAAAAGCCCAAAAGTTATAGGGGTGGAATAATGGGTGTAACTTACATACATGGATGAAAGAGGATGTTCTTTTACAGTATCGATAGGTGCTGGAAGTCGTTGGCGAACGAGGAAATTTTTGCGAACTGAGATGGCGTGAACTGAACCTACTGAGGGCCCATTCCAGTTCGTTACGTACAACAAGCAACTTTGTACTTAACGATGGTAGTACGTTTTTTGCAACTCCCCGTACTGCGACGGTCCAGAAAAGTTGAAGGGTCTGCGACCTGCACAAGTCGTTCGGAAGAAATCGTTCGTACGAGGCCTGAATTGTGTTCTACTAGCCTTTGTCCCACCATCCCAGGCGCAACACGCCCCCCTCAGCGCAAGCTGCTCATAATGCCGTATCTGCTTCACAATCTTGCTATCAATTGCTATCACAAGTTCTCCCAGTGCACCTGCGTCCACTCATAGCACACATGTGAGGCATATTTTTTTCAGATAGAAACTGCTTCGACGGAACGAGCTAAGGGCGTGTCCCGGAATTACGTATTTTGCAAAATAACTTTTTAAACCACTTTAAACTTTAAATAGACCGCTCTAGGCCGTACCAAGCACCGAGCCGCATTCGGACGCATTCTCGGCGATTGCATTCAATACGCACCGCGTCTTGGATCCATGCCGACACGCCGGGTGAGCTTGCCATGAAATGCAGACCGCAGCGCTCCATGTTCCCTCCCGTGCTTGACATGGCTCCTTGCCGCGCATCGGACTCCCAACTGTCGTATGGGGTGACATGCCAGACACACCAGAGCCCTGACGGAAACCTAGACTATCGTCTACTTCTTGTCTTTTAAGCCCTATCAAAAACGATCGTGCTGCCCTAAGCGCGCAGATCGTCTCACAGGCGGCTCCGCCTTTCATTCAGGCCTTTCTCATGCGACAGGTAGCTGCACAATCCGTTGTGTCTCCCGCCGCATCTGCCAAGAGCCTCTTGCAGCCCTGGGTTCTCCCGTCTCATCAGGCATTGGCGTCCTTTCTCGGCTGTTTGAAACAGCTCTAGAACTTGATTCTCCTTTTCTGCGCGTTTTCTCTTTGGCCGCGTTCCCATCCTCCGTGCTCGCCGTGTAACGCCTGCGGGCTTACACGAAGGGTTGGTGGTACGGCATCCACTGCACTCTACTATGAGATCCCCGTTTAGACCCAATGGACAGGGGGGCCCGCATTATACTGGAACCGAAACTTAGGGTTTTATTCCTGGCTGGGTCACGTTTTATGCTCATAAGGAGAACTCAACTATGGTAATTCAGAGTCGAACCCGGTTAATTATCTTCCGCTGGCCCGACCAGACCAACCAACGAGTGAAGTTTGCTGTGCCACCCAGCGAAATGGAGTTCCCTGCGAGGGCCGATTCCCTGAAGTTATGAACCAACGAGGACGTTGGCTCGCGGGGGGAGGGGTGGGGTAGAGGACGCTGGGTGCAACATGGACTTGTAAGGCAGCCACAAGCCTGCAGGCTCTATAACAGCCCCATCTTGACTGTGTGTAGCGCGGCGTGGTAATCAGAGTGCTTGAAGGAACCTCCCGTGCATCATTACTAGTCGTCCCACCACCCCAACGCACAACACCTTGACGGTGCTTCTTTTTGTTTGTGCGTGCAGTTAGCGTCGCACCAAGGGATGGAGCTGTACCGCCTGCTGCTTCCCAGCCTTGCGTGCCTGCTCGCACTCAGGGGAGTAGCGTCAGTGCGATTGTACCCAGGCGAAGGTAGGGCTGGGAACTCCATTGCGTTGCTGCTGCATTGACTAGACCAGCAGCTCATTCTGCCACTTGCCCATCTCATCCCAGTCTTGCTGAACCACCTCCACCCTCACCTTTTCTCTTCGGTCTGGCTCACTCCTACTGAGTTTCTCCATCCTTGACTTGCCCATCCACGCCTCCTTCCAGTGGACAACCTCTTGGAGCTGGCTAGCTGGTGGAACAACTTCCAGGGCAGCGAGACATGGCAGATGCGCTATGCGGACTGCATGGCTCTGTATGGCATTGCCTGCGACAGAGACGGATTCGTCACTGACCTGTGAGAGCTCCACCCTGCCGTCATGTTGCCACAGCATGCGGTCAGTTTCACATCACAATGCGCATGCTCCCGTCACATCGTGCATGCATGTGCATGTCGTGGCTGGTTGGTAGCCCACCAGGGCCAGCGCAAGTATGGGATGGGAGTGCCAGGCTATGTTGGGTCGGACGCGTCCAGCGTCCATAACACTGGACGGGAACCGATCCCCCCTAGGACGCCCCCCGGATGCTGGTCAGGGCAGCCAGAAAAGTTTCCTGGGCAGGGAACAGAACTAGTAGGGAGGGGGGGAGAGGGGGCTCGTGGGGCAAAACAGGAAATGGAAGAGTTCGAGTAGATCTGAAATTTGAAATCACCACCTAGTTTCTGCTGGCCGATTCTGAAATCGGTTTGTGCTGGTTTTGTAGATTCAGTGCGGTGAAGTTAGGTTAAGGGAGCAAATTTGGTGGGGTTGGCAAAGTTCCTGTGATAGCCTGGAAGGTGGGGTTAAAATTCGAGGGCTTCCATTCCACTGACTTGACCTGGCCAAAAGTCCGGTCGGTTTACCCAATCCAACCGGGTCAAATGCTCATGCCTATAACACATGGGTCAGAAGGACTTGGGTTCAAATCTTGCGTGCAGCTAAGTTAGAATGTACACTCAAGTCCTTTTGCGTTTTAAGTTTATTCACTTTTATGGAGGAACGTGACCGCCACGCGGACCAACCCCTATGGAGGAACGCCGCCTCGTGCTTTTTCGCGTGCGGGGTCGTCGTATGTCGCTTCGAGGAGCCGTGCCATCGGTGGTGTCGGCCTCCAGAAATGTTGCAAGCGCATTGAGACGGCGCTTGCACCGATCACACCGAGCTGGCGGCGGCACGCGGCGGGATGGAGTAACTGTGGCGAGCGATATGATGGCCGACTCACCCGCCGTCCGCAGGCGAATGTGCTCCTCATCAGTGATAGCGTCGCCGTCTTCACAAAATCTGTCGACACAACGATGGAACAGCAGACGGGGGGTGACATCGCAGGACTATCTCAACCCGTCCTCAAGAAATTTGGACCGGAAAATGTGGATTCGTTTTGTATGGACGGTGGCACTAACTATGCGGCGGCGTGCAAGGAGCTTATGGGGGAGCATCCCCACATTGAGCACATACCTTGTGCTACTCATGTCTGTCCTCGATCTCTTGATGGAGGACATTGGGAAGTTGTCGTGGGCGAAGGACATCGTCACCCGGGCGGCCGGCATCATCAACTTTGTGTGGAATGGCCACTTCACGCGGGGCTGTTTGAGAAGCCCTCTGGTCAACAGCGGGAAAGGCAAGCAGGTGCTGAAACCCGCGGGTACCCGCTTCGGCACACAATTCATCATTGGTCCTGTCTTTGCGAAGTCCGCATTTCCCTTTTGCAGATGGTTCTGAGCGAGGAGGGGAGGGTCGGGGCAACAAGCGCACGGAGGCTTTCAACGACCGGATCCTGGACGAGTCATGGTGGAAGCTCGCCGAGTTCTTCACCAAGCTAATGGAGGTGCCGTTTGTCGTGATGCGGGCCACGGATGCCCGCATGACGCCCTGCTGGGGCGCCTCTATGACGCCGTGCTGCAGCTCACCGTGGTCACGCATGACATCCTCGACGAGCACGCCGAGGGTAACTTGTCGAGGAGGGAGTTGGCGGAGATACGCCGCATCGTTAAGGAGAGGTGGGATAAGGGATGGCGTGCGCCATGCACGTGGTTGGCTTGGCAGGATCTTGAATCCTGTCGACCAAGAAGAGGGGATTTTCGAGAATGTTATCGAATGCACACGCTTGTTCAAGTCATTAATTCCCAAGCACTACGAGCACCTCACCATCACTGGGAATGACGGCGTGGAGCCCCGTGCATCCCTTGTGCTGCACGAGGGACTGTCAGCGTGCTTGAGCCTCCAGGGGAGCTTTGGGATGCCAACAGCCATTGCTGGTCGTGCGGCGGTGAAGGAGGAGAAGATGGTGCCCAGTGGTGGGGATGGCACAGCACAGCACAGACTGTGCCGAGCTTACGCTGGCATGCCGCGTTCTCTCACAGCCGGTGTCCGCGGTGGCTTGTGAGAGGAACTGGGCAATGTGGGACGCAGTCCACACGGCAAGGCGCAACTGCCTTGGATCTGAGAAGTGCAGCGATCTAGTGTTTGTTGCGCACAACTGGCAAGTTGTGCATGATTTGTCCTCGGTCTCCGTGGGGCAGGGGTTGGTCGCGGGCAACATTCCAGAAGCCCCAACTTCAGAGGGCTACATGGTGGAGGAGGGGAGGAGGAAGAGGGTGGTGAGGATCTGGGTTTTAATGATGAGCATGCATAGACTAGACTGTATGCATGTCGTATGGTATGTCGATCGCGGTAGTGGAGTGGATATGCATTTTTTTGTCAGAGGCAGCGTTTCCTTGTAACACAAGTCTAGTCTGGCTTTCGGTTCAGCCCAACCCAGCTCGACTGAAATTGGTTTATGTTCAACCAGTAATCTTGCCGAATGTACACCAGTGGTATCAATAAATTTGAACCTACCTAGTGGGAGTTGTTTGTGGTCTATGATGGCGTTGACGTCTCAAGTGTCATTATTGCTGGCATCAAACGGCTAGTGTTCGGACGCTTGACTCACCGTTGGAGAAACCGTTGAAGCTCGTTCAACACTTGGTCGGGCCGAAAATTTTAAACTGGGCAGGCAAAATAAAAGCCCCTGGTAGAAACAACAGCTCAGGAGGAAGTGCAGGAGACTACCGGGGGAGGAATTCCATGTATCCTCACTTACTTTTAAACACGTGCATGGGTTGGGCTAGGTAGAGGGGCAATTTGTACTCCACTTCCCAACTTGCCGAAATTGATACTTGTGGCCCACAGATTTGCCAACAGTGTTGTCCCTAACCAATTTCCCTCTCCTTACCGATTTTCAGCGCACACAATCTAGATAGCCCAACCGATTTCAGATCTGAAAATTGGCAGTGACTTCTTCTATATATTGTATGCCGCGCCAATGCGGCGCTTTTTGCATTTTTTTTTCAAGCAAAAACGAACAAACGTTTTCGTTCCCTGTCTGCCCGCATCAAGTGCCAAACGTCGCGTCCAGCGTCTAGCATCAAAAAGTAACGTTTTAATGCTTGACGCTGCCCTGTTTCAGCGTTATTGCCATCATTGGTTGGCGTATATGTGAATAATGGCATGGCAGTTTCATGTCATAATTATTGTATATCTTTTTTGCACATGGCCAATCATGTAGTCGGACACCCCTCGTTTCTGTTGCAGAGTTTTACAAGCGGGGAGCTTTAATGCACCAATACCTGACATGATCAGCCGGTTGCAACACCTCACACGCCTGTGAGCCCATACAGTGCAACTCTGCAGCACTACCATCTGAGCAGACCATGTGACATGGTAGAGCTTATTAATCGAGTGCGATGGATGCATTAAGGCAAACGTAGATGATTCCACAAATCTGCATGTGCTTGCTACACACCAAGAGTGTGTCATTCAATCTCTCTCTCTAGCAGTGCAATGATATTGACAGGCAAGAAGGCACGCATAGAAGGCCCTGTCACCGTCGCTTAATTTCTTTACCCTCAATTTACACTTTTCATTACCCCACTCTTGCCCCCTTCCAGTTTACCCACTTTCATTTGCTCTTCCTTCCCAAATTGTCTTGCCTTCCATCGCTGCCTCTTCTCTAGGGCACTCCCCTTTTGCCAGCTTACAGGCACCCTTTCTGAATCCCTCTTCAGTCTCACATCGCTCATCGCCATGTAAGTGCACCCTGCGCCCATTGTGTCGTCAGCGGTGAATCCACCTCATCTCGTGTTTGGATTCTGAATGCTCGCTCACTACTGATTCTTCCATCCACCCCGTGCCTGTCACTTCTGCTGCAGCGATTTTTCAGGAAATCTCATCACAGGGACTATTCCCGCTGCTTTCAGCCGCCTGACCAACTTGCGATTGCTGTGGGTAACACTTGCACTGAAAAGCATAGAGCTTGCCATGCAACGTCTCGTGATGGATGGTGGTGGGGGAACTGGCCTGCGCATGTGGATGCAGCATTTGCTCCGGTTATGGCCACAGCATGTGGTACATACATGTGCATGCAGCTTATGTGGTTTACATTGTTTGTTTGTTCTTTTTTTTCAAATTTCATTGTTGTATGGTCATGCTGCTACCTGTGGATTTGACCAAGCATGGTTATGTGGTCTCTGTAAGTCTTCCCCATGTTCCCTTCATTATGTGTCCGTCCTTGCCTTTTCCCTGTTTCAGTCTCCTCGGTGTGAATCAGCTCTCAGGTCCCATCGATCCACTCACCAGCTTGCCGCAACTGCAACAACTGTACGCATCCGGTCATTTTTTTATTGTAAACAAGCTGTGCCTCATACTTGCCGTACTTATTGAGGGCATCATTTAAGGCTGAAGATCAGGTTTAGGGTTCCAGTCGCAAGAAAGCAGGAGGAACGACTGGCCCTAACTCAGTGGCATATTCACCCTATTGGATGCTCCAGTCCAGTCCAGTCCTATGGCATTTCAACCTAAGCTCCAGTCCAGAACGTTGATTAGATCGAGCGGTTATTGCTTTCTCCTCCCTTTCTCCCCCATCACCCTCGCACAACTACCCTCCCACCTGCAAGGCTGCCAGTACTGCCACGATTCTGACCTCCTCACACACCACTGTTGCCAGCATTCCAATGCAAACAATCTTTCACCACCCTCCTGCACCCCTTCTCACAGTCCTCCTTGTCTGTCCCCATAGAAGTTCTGTTGCAAAGCATGGACAAGAGAGAGTGAATACTGACATGGGCTTGCTTTAACAGCGAGCAACGGAAGGGTGCTCATGTTTGTGCCAATAAGAATGTCTACGCATTCAAGGTGATTGGGCGTGCATGTGCGCTGTGCCCCGTGGCCCCTCAGTAATCTGGACCAGAACTCCTTCAACACGTCCATCCCCTCTGACATCAGCAAACTCACTGCGCTTCAATTTATGTGAGTCACGCTAGTGCTCGTTCACCTGTACACATTGCCGTTTTCTTTTCCTGTGCGTATCATTGGCAGGATATTAGGCAGCAGACTTATCGCAGCGAGTATATTGGAATGGAATGTGAGATTGCGAGCCAGTTTGCTGGTTCTCGATTTCGTCCAAAGAGCATGGATGAATCGATCGTAATTTCACACACACCGGAAGCTGGACTCACCAGGCAGCTCTCTAGCCAGGCAGCTCCCCAGCTAGGCAGCTCTCTACTACTGTGCTTAGCCCGCATCAGCAAGGAGCTCTGTGGCTGGAAGACACATACGGAGTGGCGCGAATGCTGCTCACTCTTTTGAATGTTGCAATGGAGTCTGTGGTTGTGGTTGTGGTTGTGGTTGTGGTTGTGGTTGTGGTTGTGGTTATAGTTGTGGTTGTTTCTGGTTGCTGTGGTTGTGGTTCTTGCACATGCATTATGGAGAGAATACTTTAGCAGGCAATTCGTGGGTGTACCGCCAATCCAACTAACCAATCAGTGGAACCGTCCTCCTGTCGTTTCTAAGGAGCTGAGCAAGTCCAATGCCCTCTCTATGCATCACGCAACACATTGCGGAAATCGACCATCCTTTGCCAAGGCACTCTGTTTCCAGATTACCCCCCATTACCTTCCTCGCTTTCCCCTCTCCCCGGTCGTCTGGCCATGCAGGAACCTTGAGAGGAACTCGTTCTATGGAAGCATTCCCTCCTCCATGGGCAGCATGGCAGAGCTCAAGGCGTTGTATGTACCGTGCCGTGCATACAGTATCGTGCTCTCAGTGCGCCTTGCCTCTCACCTTGTTTGGCACTCTATGTTCCTGACTTTCAAATAAGCGTCAACTTACCCGTACGCGCTTACACCTTTTCACAGACCAAATCAATTCACAACAAGACCTTTTCTTGCTAGACGTGTTTATTACTCCAGTTTTGTCTGTCATAGACGTTTCTGTTTTATACATATACGTAGACAAACGAAAGATGCCAACTAAGCTTTTCGGTACCATATTTTAGTGAGTGAGACTTTCCGCATGCCACATACAGTTACTCCAGTTACTATACTTGCCCCTTTGTTCACAACAAGGCCTGTACTTGCTATACCTGTTCTCGCTACTCCAGTTTTGTTTGTGTTGCTTGCGGTTCATTGGCCTCTCTTGTGCTGCCACACATGCCGACCCATGAGGCCCTTTTTCTTTGCTGGCGAGTGCATGCAGGGTGCTACGTTTCAACCAGCTGAGTGGCCCCATACCCGACTCCTTCAGCCGCCTGCACAACCTCTATCAGATGTGAGATGCTCCTCTTCGCCTGTGCTCCTCTGCACCTGTTGCTGGTGTCTCTCTTGAATCATTGCATTAAGTTCATCGCATATGTGGTACCGGAAAGATGCACACGCAATCACTTCACAGAGCACTGCCTTAAAGTGCTTGCTCGCAGAACCCCATCAATCAAGGTCGGACACTGAGCAAGGTGCTTGCTCACCCAAACATTGCAACATGGTATCTCATCACGTGCTGCAACCTGCCACATCTGGCCGTCATTCCGCTCACCTCACGCCTTCCGCTCTGGTCATTATCCCTGTCGCGTGCAGCAAGTGGGATAATAATCAGCTGACGGGGTCCATCCCTGATTGGATAGGAACTCTCTCTGCGCTCAAGACTCTGTGAGTTCTGTCATCCCAACTAGCAACACCTGTGCTTCTGCGTTCTTCGGGGTCGGCTGCAGTCGATGCGAGGTGAAGGAAATTCATTGCCCACTCGCGTCCACATGCTGATCGAACCTGCACATTCTAGTGATGGGTGGTCATGTTAAAAAAAAAACCGAATTGGGGTAAACCGAATACTAAATAGTAGAGTAACTTTCATATGTTGGGCGTCACATGTGAGGGACAACCAACTATGGTGCTTCCATGTATATCCTTGCTGCTCACTTGAGCTACATCAACTTTTAGTCTTAACCTCTTTCCTATCGGTTTGAGGTTTCGTTCAATCACTGTTCACATATGAAGCGTGGTGCATGCTGTGTGTGTGCCGCAATGTGTGTGGTGCCTTGGTAGGTCGCTGACCTACAATGCACTGACCGGAACAATTCCAGCCTCTCTGGCATCACTGCCACGCCTTGACGTTCTGTAAGCATCAATTATGCAGCGTTCCCATCCATGTTTCACATCACACCGTTCCCATCCAGCGTTTATGTCGTTGTTTGCCCAAGACTGCTCAGGGGTATCCATAGAGGTGGAAGGTGAAACCAAAGATGGGTCGATTGGGTTGGGTTGACCATTATCATTGGTTGTCCAGTCAGTGCTGGTTGAGAGCTAATCCCGACCTTAACAATCGTTTAGGACCAAAGAATTGATTCGGGTCGGGATTGGGGGTTTTAACAACAAGGGGAATGAAACCCACCCCAACATCTTCCTACGTACGTGTAACCTACTACAAATACGTGGGGTGCTAGGAAGTACAAACCCCTATAATTCTACGTGCTTCACACCATTCTCATCTCAGATTTCTTGGTGCCAACCATCTTTCGGGAAGCATACCTGCAGCACTGGGTGATATTCTGAGCTTGCAGTACCTGTGAGTCTCCACAGCTCATTGCTGCAAAGCGCATCATGTTTTACCTCATCTTCAGCCTTGCCCGTGGTTTTCCAAGAGGGTGGTGTCAACCCTTTGCTGTGAAATCGCCCACCGTATTTGGACCTGACAAAGTGTCTGCAACGCATAGCGCCAACTTATCCCTCCCCGCGCCGCCCCCCCTCTCCCTCCCCCCCTCTCCCTCCTCCCCCCTTGTCAATCGGTTTATTCTTTTCACCTTGTTCATTCATTGTTCTGGCCCATCCACCCTTTGAACCACAACCGTCCATCTGCTCGGCCCTTTTGCGGGTGGCAGGTGGCTGGGGGTTAATCAGCTGTCTGGATCCATCCCGACAGCCATTGGGAAACTCACCAAGCTGCGGGACCTGTGCGTACCGTAAAGATGCAGTACAGTTGCACGGATAAAGCACAGCTTCCATCCTGACGACTCCATTTGACAACACCGTGTTTCACTCCCTGCATTCAAAGGTTACAAGTTGACACTGTTGCTGCGTGATGTGCGTTCGATGTGCGTGCGATGTGCGTGTGATGTGCATGGACCAAGCAGGGACGTATTTGGCAACCAGCTAGAAGGGACTCTCCCCAGCACCCTCCAGAGCCTCTCCAAGTTGGAATATTTGTACATGTCCCAACACCGCTTTCTTCAACCACTGTCTCTCTCTAATGTTTCTGATATGAGAAGGTTATTTCATGCATAGTTCAACTTTTCTCTTGACTCGTTTGCTCGCTCAATGCTATGGTTTCCGTTCCGTAACACACCAGTTCCCCTGCCTTGGACTAATCTAAAGCCCGTCTTTCTGCAAATCCAATTTTATGTTGTGCATAGGGAGCCTCCTTGGCTCTCGGTTGGTGGCACTACATATTTTTAAATTGTCGGTACCTTCCGGAGTGAACCACCAGCTTATGCCCTGTGCTGTGCACATGCTCACGTGTGTCATTCCTTGCACCCTGCTCTCAGTTCGCTGTCGTTCAATCGGCTCTCAGGCCCCGTGGAGCTCATCATACGAGGCATGAAGAACGTCACTTCATTGTGGGTATCACCACACACCTGCGTACGTGCATAGTCCTAATTTTCTCTCCACCTCATCATTCTCAACCCCAAGCTTGCACAATGATCTCGACTTGCTCTGTTACCCGTGCATCACTGCTGCCTTGGCATGGCAGGTATATCAGCAACAACCAGTTCTCTGGGCGCCTGCCCAGCCCTGCAGCAGCAGGCGTGCAGGCGTACGCTGTTGCTGAGAACTTTTTCTCGCACGGGCAGGTCAAGTTCAGCAACTGCTCTGCGGTCACGTGGAACACGTATTTGAACTGCCTCACGCCTTACAATGGCATCTGCGGCCTTGTTTACACCCAGAGGTCTGCTGCAGACTGTGCTGCGTTCTGTGGGCTGCACGTTGGTGCCACTGGCCCTCTGTGTGGGGGCCATGGCTACTGCTCTCGGAACACCGTTACTGGAGCAGGGGAGTGTGTGTGCGATCCCAACTACATGGTCAGCAGCAGCAACACCAACGTCTGTGTGCCTGGAGGTAAGCACCTTCTTTAAACCAGATGCTCCTGCACACCTGTGGTGCCATGCTACTCATTTTATATTTCTAAGCCTAAGATGAGCATGACATGAAGTGTTGCTACAACCATGCCATTGCAACCCTCCCCTCCAGCTGCACGCTCATCTCTGGCATCTGCCTTGGCGTACGTCTCCCTTGGGGGCTCTGCCTCGCTGCTTTCCAACGGCTCCATTCTGCTCACAAGGGAGGCGGTCAGCCAGCAAGGCTCTGCCTTTGCGTCGCCTGCCATGCGCCTCTTCTACATTCCTGACAAGCGCTCTCCCTGTGGAACTGAGCTGGGCTTCCGAGTTGCCTTCACCTTTGCCATGATCCCCGGGGATCAGGGGACGGGTGGGGACGGGCTTGCATTCGTGGTGGCAGCAGCTGCTCCTGGCAAGGGGGCGAGTGTGGGGCTGGGAGGGGTGGGGAAGCGGAGTGTGGCGGTGGAGTTTGACTCGGTGCTGAGTGTGAAGCACAGCGACCCCAACGACAACCACGTGGGCGTCAATGTGGGCGGCTCACCTGTGTCCCTCGCCTCTGCCACGGCCCCTCTCATCCTCAACGACGCCCACACCAAGCACGCCTGGATCCACTACGACCCCACCAGCGGCGGCACCCTCCGAGTCTTCCTCTCCTCCGACCCCGACCAGCCCCTCACCCCCACCCTCACAGCAAGCGTGTCTCTCTGCTCCGTGCTCAAGCCCACTGCATCCGACTCTCTCTTCCTCTTCGGCTTCGTCGCCCTCTCAGGCAGCCAGCCCCAGAGACATGCCATTTTGTCCTGGAACTTCGTCACAGGTATGCTGCATTGCACCATACCCTTCTCCAGCTGTTTCTGGCTGCATAATTCATCTGCCTGCTACCTTTTTAAATTTCCAATCTTTATTTGTTCGCCTGGAATTTCCCTTGCATTCGTGAGCAGATATTCCCTCTTCTCTGTAAGGCAGTGGTTACACTAGCATCGCACCATCGCTCCGGGGACTGTGAAGCCGGGGGATCCAATACCGGGTAAATACGGTACTTGAGGGGCTGCTGCCCAATATTGCCGCAATAACATTATGTACATTGGGTATGTACGGAGCAAAGATGTATTCGGGTCAGATGCTGCAACTCCCAATTCGGGCCTTTTTTGCACTTGGCGTGCAAATTGTGACTCCAGGCCTTAACTTATCAACACATTCGTACCCATTCATTCGCCTGTAGCAGCCCTTGATGCTGTAGAAGTACTTGACATTGATGTACTTGCAGTCATCCCCTGGTGAGATGGTGTAGGTGCTGGTCCTGGAACAGATGCCCGCTGTGAAGTTGGTCACGCTGCCAATGCACACCTGCAGGCACGAGAGAGGTGGTGTGTGGGGTGGGGTATACAATGCAGGGACAAGCGGGGAGCAACAAAATTCTTGAGTGAATGAAGGACACAGCTTGCATGCAACATTACTAGCACACCGTCAACTCAACTCCGCACGACTTTGCTCTGGGTGCTACCTTTCACGCGCTTCCTCATCACCATGTGCTCACCTTTTAAGTCGGCTCTCAGCTGTTCAGCAACTGATTCCTCCTCACAGCCTCTTCCTTTGGCTCTCCTTCTCCACCTTAGAGCGTGTTCCTACACCTCGTATCAGACACACCTCGAATCAGCTTCGCGTGGTGAAATGTGTTTCAGTGTGTTCGGCTGCGGTTTGGATGTGTTTTAGTGCGGTTCGACGCGAATCTGATACTAGGTGGCCTGATATGAGGCCGTAGGAACACGCTCTTACACTCAATAGCAGTGCATGCAGCAAATTCTCCAGTTGGCTGAACTGCCTCAAGCACGCGCTGTCCGACACTCTTTTGGACTCTGCAGTGCAATTCCTTTTGGTCGTGTCGTCCCTTCTCCCTCGACTTGCAGTGTTGTCTCCATTGACGGCCTTCAGGATGCCATGAAGAACAATGAGCAGACAAGTTGCATGTGGAGTCTGGTTCTGCAACTAATGTGGTCTAACATTGGCATTCGGCCATGTTTAGAACCATTTCATGTTCCAATCGACAACCACATCTCCTGCTGAACACACCACAAGCTGGATTGGGTGCACACCCGACCCCTTAGTTAAGTCCTACGTTGACTCTGGTTTTTTTTTTTTTAACCACACTGCACGCACCCCACTGCATTCACCACACTGCATGCACCACAGTGACTCACCTCAGCGCCAAAGGTGGTGGCGGAGCGTGAGTGGTTGTTGAGGGGGATGAGCTGGTTGCAGTTGACGCCGGGGTTGAGGCGGTAGAAGTCCACGGGGCTGAGAGGAGGCTCGGCCAGCTGCCTGATGCTGTCGCACGTGTCGTTGAGGAGCGCCCGGTAGTACTGGTCGCACACCACCGTCACATTCGCCACCCCGGGGTCCCTCTCCAGGCACACGGCCTGGGAGGGCTTCAGGGAGGAGCAGTCCACAGCGGGGTTGAGCGCCTGAAATGCCGCCTCACACTCCGCATCCGACACCGCCGCCCCACACAGCTCCACCTGCCGTGCCACCCCCGTGCACGTGTCACCCTGAAAGGACATGGGAAGATGAAAGGGTATTACAGAAGGAGGGCAACGAGAGGGCAATAGGGAGTGGCTTTCCACATACGTTTCAAAACTATCAACCATTTTGCTGGTACATAGCAGAACACAAGATGCCCTTTGGTTGTGAAGCGAGAAGGAGAATGTGGCACACTGTCTTTGCGCTGTGCGTGAATACACAGCAATGTACAGCTAGTCCCTGATTGGAACCCTCACAAGCAGGGTGGTGTAGAAGACAGAGCAGGGTTGCACTGTGGAGTTGACGAGCAGACTTGCGTTGAGGCGCAGAGGAGCCGAGCAGACGATGCCCTGAGAGAGATGCAGGGGATGATGAAACATGCAGGGGATGATGGCACATGCAGGGGATGATGGCACATGCAGGGGATGATGGCACATGCAGGGGATGATGGCACATGCAGGGGATGATGGCACATGCAGGGGATGATGGCACATGCAGGGGATGATGGCACATGCAGGGGATGATGGCACATGCAGGGGATGATGGCACATGCAGGGGATGATGGCACATGCAGGGGATGATGGCACATGCAGGGGATGATGGCACATGCAGGGGATGATGGCACATGCAGGGGATCGACTATCACAAGCATGCGTTATGCAGGGATAAAGGAGAATCAAGGATACACATGGGAACCAATGCGGCATGTTTGCAGCAGGCGGCAAGCATATGCAGCAACAGCGGCCTGGTAGGTACCTTGTTCTGCTGCGTGAACTGGTCCAGTGTGAGGGCGAATACGGGATGCACATGGGAGCACCACACGTTGCTCTGCTGCACTGTGTACACCCCCCCTGCATCCCCTGCACCACCATGCCACTCACAACCAATTCCCAGCACAAGTCAGTGGGACTTAGAAGTGGAACATGAGATGCGATAAGAACAATGAGGAAGCATGCACGGTTTACTGCTGCACGCATGCGGACCATTTGAATGGTGGGTGTAACCAAGAGAAAAAAAAAGACAGTGACCAACAGAAGGGGACTGTTATGTTACCAAATGTGCAACATTGCCCGGAACAGAGAAAAATAGATCAGGCAGCAGCAGGGGGTGGTTACCCGGAGCACAGGAGGAGAGCAGCAGAGGGGCGTTACCCGGAGCACAGGAGGAGAGCAGCAGAGGGGTGTTACCCGGAGCACAGGAGGCGGTGTTGGCGAGGGTGGTGCCCTGGATGAACCCCGGGGGACACACACAGGAGTAGCTGCCCTTGCCATCGTTCACACACGTGCCCACCACACATGGGTTGCGAGTGCTGGACCCACACACGTCCACTGGGGGCGAGGGGAGAAGAGTGGGGCCGGCAATGGGGTATGCATGGACATTGTCAGCGGGCATCGGGATGTGCATGGGGAGGGCATCGGGATGTGCATGGGGAGGGCATCGGGATGTGCACGGGGAGGGCATCGGGATGTGCATGGGGAGGGCATCGGGATGTGCATGGGGAGGGCATCGGGATGTGCATGGGGAGGGCATCGGGATGTGCATGGGGTGGGGAATGCATGCTGTGTGCATGGGCAGGGCATGCGGTGTGCATGGGGAAGGCATGATGTGGGTATGGTATGAGGATATGGGTGCAGGCATAAACATAAGCAGACATTGGCCAAGTGCAGGTTGAAGTCTAGCTAGCGGGGTTGTGCATTTCAAAGCAGAAGGACCCAACCGATAGGCTGAACAAAAAACTCCATTAAGAGCAACTTGAATGGACGCACTAGTCCGCACACCACTACCAATGCCCCCCCTGGTGAGAAATACCATAGGCACAGGTGTACGACCCATCGGTGTTCTTGACTTGAGCAAAGCGGGCGTCAGTGCACTTGCAGCGATTGCTGGTGCCCTTCTTGCTGCAGTTGTACCACCCGCACGGGTTGAAGGCGGGGCCTTGAATGCTGTACTGGAAGGAGCGTGACCCACACGGATCAGCACTGCCTGCTCATCACATCAGGTGGGAATGGGGTGTGGGCACACGGCAAATGTGGTATGGTAAAGACAGAGGGGAAAATCACCAGCTGCGAGAATATGGATGCTCAAAACAGCAAGATATCGTGTCAGCCGTACTTCTGACGACAGGGAAGAGGCCCGGGAGAGTGTTGATGCCGCAGATGCCGTCGCCACTGCGAATGTCCATGCGCATGTGGCCCTGGTCGCCCCAGGCTGTGCCCCATGAGTTGCGGATGATCCAGAAGGGCGGCAGCACGGCGGAGTTGGAGGGGTCGGAGCCCGCAGAGAGGTAGCCCACCACCAGCACCACGTGGTTCAGGTGGTTGCTGAAACACTCCTCGTCCGCATACTTGCCTCTCTGCCCACACACACACATGACCACAATACACATGGAAACATGGGCATACAACAAAAGGCAGCTGGAAAGAGATACTGTATAGTTCCGGCTATAAGACCCGGGGGACTCTCTACAAATGCTTAAGAATATGTTTGAGTGGACATTATGGCGGCAACAATTTTTTAAGACCCGGGGTACACTTATTTATCTGTTAGCAATCTGATATTTAGGGTGTACGACCCAATTTGGGGCGGGGGGGTCTTATATTCGTAAAGAATTCGCGCAGATTTCGCGCGCGCGGCGCGTCGGATCTGTGTCAGAATACAAGTTTGACACAAATGAAGTGTCAGAACTCAATTCTAACACAAAAAGCGTGTCAGAATTCGAATTTATGCTAGTAAAAGCTGACGCACAATAGCAATAATAACTACTGTATACAGACAAGGGGGGTCTTATAATGATAAGGGCTAAATGGGGGTCCTCACAAAACCTGCCACAATAAGAGTCCCCCTACCCATTCAAGAGTCCCGGGGGACCTTCTTACCGGCAGGTCTTTTAGCCGGAACTATACGGTATGTGCAACATGTCATAAGCAGTGTTGAGCACAATCTTGCCTCTCTGCCCGCACACACACATGATCAACATGCCCCCACCTTAGGAGTCGATCCAAAAAGGTGGGGCCGGCCAGTGGTAATGGCGGCATGTCTACTAACCCGCCATGAGTTCTTCAGGGTAGGCTACTCCAGCTCCTCTTCAGTGGGCGAACCAATGAGTTTGTTACAGACTCGACCCCATTATCTTTTAACAACAGAACGTCCTAATCTCTTCTCAATTCGGATTTGTAGCGCTTAGCCCGTCGTAGTCTTGGATGGAGGGGGGTGTCTTACCCATCGTAGTCTTGAAAGGAGGGTGACTTACCCCATCGTAGTCTTCGAAAACGGGTGCCTTACCCCATCGTGGTGTTGGAAGGAGGGTGCCTTACCCCATCATAGTCTTGGAAGGAGGGTGCCTTACCCCATCGTAGTCTTGGAAGGAGGGTGCGTTACCCTATCATAGTCTTGGAAGGAGGGTGCCTTGTCAGAATATATTTTATATATATTTCTGTATAATTGCATGTAGTTCTAGCTGTAGTGTAGTTATATAACTGTCTTGTTTGGTGGTGCACCCTTTGGCTTGCTATAACTCTTCTCTTAGTGAATCCCCTCTTTGCCCAATTCGCTCGATAGTTCATGTCACCACCCCCTTGCGTAGCTAACTAAACCCTAGCTATGGCTACTAAGTTCTAGTCCCTATTTTGACATGGTATCGAGCAAATCGATCTTGGGCCCACCGTTAGCTTCCCCTAAATGCGCCACTCTGCTGCCCGTCGCACGCCCCGGGCGCGCGTCGGTTTTCTGCCCGTCGCGTGCCCCAGGCGCGCGTTGATTTTCTGCCCGTCGCGCGCCCCGGGCGTGCGTCGATTTCGTGCCCGTCGCACGCCCCGGGCGCGCGACGGTTTCCTGCCCGTCGCGCGCCCCGAGGAACGCAACGGTTTCCTGCCCGTCGCGCGCCTCGGGCGCGCGTCGGTTTCTGCCCGTCGCGCGCCTTGGACGCGCGACGGTTTCTGCCCGCCCGCGCGCCCTGCTGTCGCCCGCGCAGCTCCTACCCCGCCCCCCCCGCCCCCCCCACCCCCCCCGCCCCCCCTTCTCCTCCATCTCCCTGCTGTGCGTGCAGCAGTGAGGGGAAGGGTATGGGGGTGGCGGGTGTGAGTAATCAGCTGCCGCCCCTCCTCCTCTCTCTCCCACTGCCGCTGTGGGGGGGGGAGGGTGTGGGGGAGACGAGGGAGTGGCGTTAGGGATGCCAAGGGGTGTGAATGGGAGTTTTGGGAAAATGGGGGAGGTTGAAGAGGGGTGGCCGCCGTAAAGCCAGCAGCTCTAGTCGCCCGTGAGCCCGTTGCTCCAGTCGCCCGTGAGCCCGTTGCTCCAGTCGCCTGTGAGTCAGTTGCTCCAGCCGCTCGTCTAGCCGCGGAGCAAGTTACTCCAGTTGCCCGTGTGCCAGTTGCTCCAGTTGCCAGTGTGTCAGTTACTCCAGTTGCCCGTGTGCCAGCAGCTTCAGCCGCCGCCTACCACCTCCTCTCCTCTCATAGTCCCTCCTCCTCCTCACTTCCCCTCTCCTTCTGCTATGCCCTGCAGGATGTAACACTTCAGGGAGTGTTCTGCACATGGCTATTCTTGCATGCACTTAGGAGGTGTGTCAGAATATATTTTATATATATTTCTGTATAATTGCATGTAGTTCTAGCTGTAGTGTAGTTATATAGCTGTCCTGTTTGATGGTGCACCCTTTGGCTTGCTATATCTCTTCTCTTAGTGAATCCCCTCTTTGCCCAATTCTCTCGATAGTTCATCTCACCACCCCTGTGCATAGCTAACTAAACCCTATCTATGGTTACTAAGTTCTAGTCCCTATTTTGACATGCCTTACCACATCGCAGTCTTGGAAGGAGGGTGCCTTACCACATCGTAGTCTTGGAAGGAGGGTGCCTTACCCCATCGTAGTCTTGGAAGGAGGGTGCCTTACCCCATCGCAGTCTTGGACGGAGGGTGGCTTACCACATCGTAGTCTTGGAAGGAGGGTGTCTTACCGAATCGTAGTCTTGGAAGGACGGTGCCTTACCCTATCGTGGTCTTAAAATGTGGGTGCCTTACCCCATCATGGTCTTGGAAGGAGGGTGCCTTACCCCATCGTAGTCTTGGAAGGAGGGTGCGGACGCCTCGATGTGCACAATGACAGGCTGGCGCTGCACTGCCAGCATTAGCCCAAACCACCCGTAGAATCCCGTGCGCTCGATGCCTCGGATGCCATAGTACTTGGTGCTCGCCTGTAGGCAGGAGTGAGGAATACGGAAAAAGACAGTGATTAGGGAAAAAAAAACATTGATCAGAACATCGTGACGACGATCCACCAACAGGAGTTACTAGCAGCAACACCCAAACATCGATACGCATCGTAACTGAAATAGCAGATGAACTCACCAGCGATCGTCTTTGAAGAGCCATTTGCTGGGAGTACACCGCCTGTTCCACCAAGCCCTTGCCCTGCGCGGTGGCGTTGAGGAGGAACTGCAGCGCCTTGGTGGGCGAGCCACCGTCGCAGTTGGAGGAGAGGGCGAGGCGTAGATGCTCCACCGACAGGATGGGTGGCTGCGGCGAGTTGCTCGAAATCCTGTGGGCTGCCTCCACCGCTGCTACCACTGCGTATGCCCAGCAATCACCTGCATGGCATGAGAAGGGTTGCTATGTGATGGTATTCATGCACTCTTGTGTAAAGATAGCTTCTGCAAGAGTGCTCAAGAGACATGCACAAGGCCCCCATGGTGGGGTGGGACACAAGGTACATGAAGTCCTTTGGTGTCACATGGCCTGTGCTCACTCCCACCCACGAACTTGGTTGATACGCACAAACGGTGTGCAAATCTTCTCATGGTGCATGATGATAAGTGTCCTATAATGAGTAAAACCGATCAACAAGAAACAAACGTACAAAACCTTCATTAAGTACATTGGACTAGGACGTGTTGGATAGATGAGAGGTAGTTGATAGGAAATCCTAGATGGATCGATCCAAATCATGGAGATGATGGATGGATATGGTTGGATAATGATAACTAGGGTGTATATGAAAAGGTCTACACCCAACCCAACCAAAACAAACTCACTAAAATTTTCTAAGTTGCAGCCTAAGAACATGAATGGCTGCATGTGCTCCTCTCATCTCAAGAACCCCCTCCTCTCACTTGCTCACTATGTCAAGTCTCAACTCTGATCTACATCTTGCAGCTATTGTGCTGTTCATGCCTTGCAACCATGCCACTCACCGCAGCCCCTTTGGTTCTTGACAGGCCAGGTGGATTCAGGCAAGACCCAGGTGCTGTAGGACTTGACAGTCCACGCGGGGCTGTTGTCCTGCGCGGGGTCGAAGCCCGCACTGGCGTAGTGGAAGGCGGCGTTGAATCCCTGCAATGAGAAGGAGTCCTCGTCCAACACAAACCCCAACGCCAGGTCTGGTGGGAGTGAAGGAGAAAGAGTGTTGAGAATTTGGAGAAGGAAAGAGTGCTGGGAGTTGGGAGAAGAAGTCTAAATGAAGAATGGGGTGAAGAATTCAGTGAACGAAATAGACTCGCACATGGTGAGAAAGAAAAAGGCGAGCGTACTCACTTGAAGGGTCAAAGCGCGGGTTGAGAGGAACATCTGCACCCACAACAGACAACCAGAATGACGGAGTGGTACGGACGCAAGCAATAGCAAAAGGCGTTGATGAGGTGTGCATATATTGCCATGTGGACTGTTGTTCCAGCCTGGGCCACATGTGCAACATGAAGCCTCACTTCCTACTTTACCAAGATAAGCTATCCTTGACCTCAAGGTTGAGGTGCTGCTGCTTGCTAGTATCAAAAGTTCGACCATACATATATGGCTTCACCACTTCACTAGATATCATCCTTGGACAATGACATTGCTGCTTGTATTCATCTTCCTGCAATGGCTATTTTCTTTGTTTCGTTGTGCCAAGAAGTTTAGCGATCCATTTTCTACATCGCCCAATACTACAGAAATGGTCTAAGATACATTCAAGAATGAATGCTACACATGAAACACGTGCTTGCAACAAATAGCCTTATACCTAATCGAGAGTAGTAAACCTGGTCGCAATCATGAGTTGTGGGATCTTCGTGCTATAACAGAAGCTCAAAACTCCTTTTGCATATCTCAAGAGGCATAGGGACTTCATAGAAACACTTTGTTTTTTTTTTTTTTTCCTAAATTACCCCAACCAAACCGACAGGAACGTTGCACTGAGCGAGTCACGAAAGGACTGCTCGAATCGAACACGTTTGTGTTGGAGTCGTACAGCTTCCTCTTCGTCTTTTCACACCCATGTGTTCGACCTTCTGGTGGAAAACTCCAACAATTATTTCGCAAAAAGTAATAAGTTCGAACCAAGCATGTTCGGTTCGCTCGGATTTGTTCACCCTTTGCTTATGCCTACCTGAGAAGCACACACACCCCTAAGGGGCACATAGCTGAGAGCTTGAGAGGCACAAACCTGCAGTGAAGGTCCAGTTGAGGACGGAGTGTGCTTGTGGGCCGGCGGTGGACGAGGCTGTGAAGCCGATGTAGAATGCAGCAGCTGACGCCTTGGGCTGCAGGATGGAGCAGAGCGACACTCGAGCTCGCAAGATGGGGGTGGGGGGCTGGTCGGGGTCGGAGGAAAGGAAGACTCGGAGGGTGCCGCCGCTGGTGGGGTCGTAGTGGATCCAGGCGTGCTTGGTGTGGGCGTCGTTGAGGATGAGAGGGGCCGTGGCAGAGGCGAGGGACACAGGTGAGCCGCCCACATTGACGCCCACGTGGTTGTCGTTGGGGTCGCTGTGCTTCACACTCAGCACCGAGTCAAACTCCACCGCCACACTCCGCTTCCCCACCCCTCCCAGCCGGTCTGGCAGCGCCGCAGCAACGACAAACACGAGCCCATCCCCGCCCGCCTCTGCCTCCGGGTCAAGGGAGAAGGCAAGGGATACGTTGAAGGCGAACTGGTAACCGCATGTGGCCTTGGTGTTGAAGTAGGAGAAGAGGGGGAGAGGCGCAACTGTGAAGGCCGTGCCCCAGGTGGCATTGGCCTTGGGGGTGAGCAGCAGCGCGCCGCCAGCAGAGGTCAGCGCCGAGCCACTCAGCACCATTGGGGTGGCAGCTGAGGAGACCACCACGGGGTCAACTGGAGGGGGGAAGAGACGATAGATGGACATACGTGGCTTAGTGAAGAAGATCTAACAACAAGTAACCTGAGGTGAAAAACAGATGGCGATGCAATCCAAAACTTGCTTGCTTACTCGTGTATGTGCACGTGTGGGGGTCATTGCGAGTGGAGTAGTGGGCATCGCACACACACTCGCTCATGCCACTGCTTTCATTCATGAAGCAGTACCCATGCCCACTGCACAGCACCTCGCCCTGCCTCAGCCCACAGAACGCAGCGCAGCTCGCGTTGCTCCTCTGCCGCTGCTGCGAGCCACATAGCAGGGTGGGCAGGCAGTTGTCAAAGAGCCTCAGGCTGACAGCAGAGCAGTTCTTAGGGCGGATGGGCGCGGAGGTGAAGTAGTTGTTCTGAATGTTAACAGAGGACAGGGCGGGGGAGGCTGGCATGGGCACATCTCCTGTAAACTGGTTGAAACTCAGCAACCTGAAAGACAGGTATGGTGGGAGTAACGAGGGCAGTGATGAGGGAAGTGATGAGGGCAGTGATTGGATGACGATTCCCAGTACACCTCATACAGTACAGCACCAAAACCTCGGACAACAACGCAAGAAGAATGATGAGGTTAGAGTAGGTCGTGCGCACAGGATCTTGAGCTTCTTCATGGGAGCCACGATGGGTGCCACGTGTCCCGACAGGTACATGAACGACAGCTCCCTGCCACACAGCGCACATGCAAGGCAAGGCAGAGGTGAGATTGGTGCCAACTGAAAGAGCAACACAAAGAAAAAGGCAGCAAGCCATTGGCGGGTAGAATAACGAACCATCCTGTTACTTTGTATGAAGGAACGAACCTGCCTATCCCTGTTACTTCACAATCAAATTTGTGGTTAGACATTTTGAAAGTCCGGAGTGCCTGGTTTGGTGAGTTCCAATCCTATGTTGGAAAATACGAGTATCGAGTATAATATGCTAGCGTATTATACGCTGGGTATATACGCGGTACGCCATGGCTGGCGTACTGCTGATACGCAAAAATACGCTGGGCGGGCAGGTAAAACTTTTTCCCGGGCAGGTTCCGCCCTCGAACTGTAGGGAGTAGAGGTCACCATGGCGAGGAAGTACTCAAGCTAGGAGAGTTCGAGCTCGACGAGAGTTGGACGAAATGCAAGAACAGAAACGCGGGATTGAATGAAAGACGAGCTGTTTAGGGATTGAGGAGATGTTCGAACGAGTGAAAGGGGGGAGGTTGGGTTTGGGAGATTGAGAGGGTGTGTGGTTGGGGATGTGGGAGAGGTTGGATTTTGAATTTTGAATTGTAGTCAGGGGTTGGGTGCTGTGCGAGGTCGAGGGTTCAATTCTCGCCGTCGCCAATTCTTGCAATTTTTTTTTAGTTTTTTTTTTTTTTTTTCCGGGCTGCCCCGGCGTATTTTAGCGATTTTTAGGCGTATTAGCGTATTTCGTACATACGCCAGCGTATATACGCAATACGTCCACCCCCCAAGGACGTATTTTCCAACGTAGTTCCAATCTGGATTGAACCTGGTTTGCCTTGTGAGTGCAAGCATTAAACAGCGACTCTGTTTCAGTTGTGCTGAACCACACACAGCACATCATGTGACACATGACAACATGCCCATCCATGCTTGCGAAGTAACGTCTCAGCACGACCACCGGGAATCAAAACGAGCTGCCAATCACACTGGACCATGTGGATACAGACAGGCACAGCGTACAGGTGAAAGAGCTTCTGCAGCGAGGTAAGCGACGGCGGAAGCAGGCCGTGCAGGCGCAGGTCACGCAGGGCACTGCGGGCACAGCAGCACAGAGAAGGGGTGCGTGGAGGGGGGAGGGGGGGGGTGGGTGGGGGGGAGGGGGGGCATGGCCACAACAACAATGACACCATTCGATCCACACAAGCCTTAAGCACCCCCTTCATGCAAGGCAGCGGAATAAAGGAGTTCAATGAGGAACAATCGAAGCTTGTGAGGGATTGGCAAGGTTGTTGAAGTGGAAGGCAGTAACGACGGCTCACAGTGCCTCCAGGTTCTTGAGGTTGCCCAGCGATGATGGGATGGTGCCACTGAAGTCGTTCACACCCAGCACCCTGCACACACACATACACGCACGCACACACATACTCACCCATGCACACACACGCACGCACACGCACGCACCCACACACACACACACACACACACACGCATCATGTCTAGAGACATGCCAGTGGAAATAGACACATAAAACAACCTCTCAAGAATGGTCACACATGAACAACCACAGCCAGTTCATAAACAAACAGGGGGATGGACACAAAAAACAACTGAACGATGCAATGAACCCTGCCTTGCGATGCACCTTGTCGGTCATGCAATGCACCCTGCCATGGCCTTTTCTAGCTCACAGGTAGCGCAGGTCAGTGAGGGCTCCCAAGGAAGACACAATGCTGCCCTCTAGTCGGTTGTACTCCAGGTGCCTGCCGTATCACAGTGACAGTGATGGCCCTCCCATTAGTGCGCTATGCTACGAATGCTGCCCCCCCCACTCTCCCCCACTGCCATGGCACCAGGACAAACGTGCATGGGAAGGTTGCCATGGGCAGCCGCCAGCCACGCGCTGTGGGACAAGCTTCCCACTCTGCAGCAGCAGGGCGAGATGGAGATAGGCACGAGGACGTGATGGGAGAAAAGCAAATGAGGATGTGAGATTTTCCCATTTGCCTTTCTAGAGAAAGGCGTGGGGCAGGCGGGCTGCCGGCCTAAGGGGAGGGGAGGTGCTCACAGGCGTGTGAGTCTGTGCAGCTGGCCCAGGCCCTCAGGCAGCGAGCCCGTGAAACTGTTGAAGTCCAAGGTCCTGGAGAGGCAGAGCAGGACGGGTGATGGGCACGAAGCAATGGCCCAGGAAGCCCGGAGGGGCACATGCAATAAAGCATGAGGAAGGGTTCGAATCAATTGAATGCGCCTCTCGCCACCATTCAGCAGAAGCGAAGCCAACAGTGGCCATAGGACGTTGTAATGAGGCACAATCAGTCAGGCAAGCAAGGAACTCAACGCCACAACGAACAAATGCAGCAGGTGAGGAGAGAAGGCAGGGTGTGTGGTATCTGCACAGCAGGACATGAAGCTCACTACTCACAACGTGTTAAGGTTAGTGAATGAGGCGAGGAAGGGTGGAAGAGAGCCTGAGAGGGTGTTGCGGCTCAGCCTCCTGAATGGAAGCACACAACGACAGACATTTCACATTCACACGCATGTGGAGCTCCCAAACTAGGCACTTGAAGAGGGAAAGGAGACAGCGCACAGCCAATGGGAGCGACGCTGTACATGGAATATAAGCGAACGTTGGAGCAGCAGCAGCAGCGGCGGCACTGGCGGCGGCGGCGGCAGCAGCAGCAGCAGCAGCTGAAGCAGAAGTGCGACTCACAGGGCATGGAGCTCCTTCAGATATGACATTTCCGTCGGCAGCGGGCCCTCAAAAGAATTTTCTGCCAGAGTACTGCAGAAAGTGTATCGCACACAGGGCACATAAAGCCATGGCATGCTGGATTGGCAGTATGCGATGAACAGTTGATTTTGCTAGAGGAAGCAGAGGGGCGGATCTAGAGGCAGTGCCACTGAGTTGAGAGGGCACCCATGAGCACACGAGCTGGGAGCCTGTATTGCATTGCGGCCGGCATACATACATGTGTGCACAAATGCAGTGTAAATGCACATGTAAATGCACTCTGATCGCAAGCTTTCCCCTGCGTGCGACCAGAAACAGTGTGCTATGCTGTGGGTGGGCATAAGTGAGGCATACGTGTGATATCTGCCAAGGGCTCACAGGGACTGCAAGAAACTGAGCTTGCTGATGTCAGCAGGGATAGAGCCAGACAGGCTGTTGCTAGCAAGGTCCCTGCAGCAAGAGGAGAGGACGCACACAATTGAGTTGATTCTTCCAAAACAGGGCATCGCACATCAGCGAGACATACCAACGGCTATTGTGCAATATAGTGATCGTAGCTGACAATATCACATTTTTTTTAACCTGCTGGTAAATTTTCTGATTATCACAACAGGTGAAACTGGTTCTATACATGACAATAAGTCGGGTCGAGTTGAGTCAAGTCGAGTCGAGTCAAGTGGAAATAGCTGCCCCGGACTCGAGACTCCACGCTAGGCCTCTAGTCAGTGGTGACTCAAGTCGAGTCTTATGACTCGCAACTCACTTCTGACCCGACCTTTATTGGACGCAGGGCCGACGACGCTTTGGGGCTGTCGGCCCAAGTCGGCCCGAGTCGATTGGACCGGGCAGGCCAGGTCAATTCTAAGGTTGAGGTGAAATGGATGTTTTCAACCAAATTTCCTAACAGAAAAAAATGCCTACACAATTTGAGACTCAGGCCTGTTCAACCTGCTAAGGCTCCTCCTCCTAGGGCTATTACCTACAGTAGACAAGTTCACTGGAAGTCAGGACCTCGATTTTGCTTTCTTATTTTGATCTTTGGACCCAGCGCTTATGGAGGTCATCATTCATGTGTAGTCGCAAATTCAGTGAGTAGTACAACACAGTCAGAGGTACTTCAACAATTTAGTGAACACATTCATGTGTCTGAAACCATATCCTTGGTGCTCGTGAGAGAGAAAGGAAATCTTCCCTTTCAGCCTCTACCCTCCATCCCAGCCTCTTCCAGCCCTGCTTTATAGGTATATAAGGGCACGGGTGCCTCTCCCTTCTAATCATTGTGTCTGGTTTGAAGGGGCTTCGCGTCTTGAGCAGCCACGTTGGCCCAGCGGAAGGAGAGACAGAACCAATCTCCACGAATTTGACGATTTGCACAGTTACGCCAACGAGATCGCCGATTTGCGCAGAGTGCGAGCAAAAGCAGGTATCCTCTACCCGACCCGACCTCGGGTCGGGCTGGCCCGAGGTTGGGTCAGGTAAAACCCGGCCCTGTACCCCCGGGTCGGGTCAGGGTCTCCAACATCCTGGCCCGGGGCTGACCCGACCCGACCCAACCCAAAAACCCGCCCGGCCTGGCCAAGTCGGGTCTGGTCGGGTCGGGTCGGGCCGGCTGCTCATGCCTAACATGAATCATATCAGTATACGGACCTTTCAAGAGAGAGATAGCCGACTCGACTCAATTGCCCAGTCTAACAAGTTACCCCCATCCGGATGTCTATTCCACCAAGTAAATGAGGGATGGCCGTCATTAGTTCCGGACCATAAACCTCTCAACTGGTTCCACCAAGGTCCGTCATTGGTCCTGTGCCTCACTGCTCGAGCCTCGTTCAGATCAAAACAGCCCTACTGCACAGCACAGCACCGTAGCACGTAAGATGACCAGTGGTGCCAATCTTACATATATGTGAGGCTTTGCAACGTGAAGAGGGCGGAGGGCAGCGAACCCGTCAACTGGCATCCAACCATAACACTGTATCGTGAACGTCGCATCCACCAATCACCACAGGCATGGTCACGGGCACGGGCAGGCACAGGCGCAGAGTAAGAGGGAAACGGGTGTGCGGTGCGGTGGGAGAAAATCTGGGATGGGAATGCGAACCAAGAGACACAGGGCAATGAAAAAATGCAGGGGTTCAGTGAGGGAATGAGCACGTGAGTGGTCTCACAGGTACTGGAGGGACTGCAGGCCGCTGAGCGCATCGGGGATGGACTTCCCCAGCGGCACGTAGACGAGTTGCCTGATGGCACCACAGGCATGACAATACGGAAAGAGGTTTGCGACAAGGGGGGGGTGGGGCCTGAGTGGGAGGGATGCACACCCAGGCAGAGGTATTACCAGCATGATCAAGCAGGGTGGTACTAGACGTGAGCAAGTGCCCAAGCTGCACCACGGTTCGACCAACCCGGCTCCTGTAGTTGGCGGACCAAGGGACAGACAGTTATGCTACCCCAGCTCATCTCCAGCCAGCTTGCAGCCAGCTCGTGGGCAGCCGCGTGGCAATCACAGCTCGGCATAACTCGACAGCAAGCCAGGGCCGGCTCCTTGACTTCAAGGCTCCTACATGGCCTTGTCGTACCATCCATCACTGCATGTGGCAGACTGTGCTGTCACTGCTGGGGCCAGTGCTATCTCGGCTGGAGCACGCACATGCCCTGTGTGAAGGAATCCAACTCCTGCCACTCCATGCGTGCGTATCCAGGTCCGCTGCACAAAGCCCTGCCTCTGCCTGCACCCCTGCAGCGTGGGAGACAGACTACAGCAGCAGGTGCGTGTGTGGTGAGAGATGGCTCACAGTTTGGTGATGAGCCCATCGGAGGTGCATGCGATGCCCAGCATCTGTGAGCACACGGTGCCCGTGACCCACGAGTTGCTGAGAGGGAACGTGTCCCACTCGTCCAGCAGAGCCTTCAGCACCGCCTCTGCATGTGAGTGAGGCCAGAGGGTAGCGAGAGATTGAATGGAGCGAGAGAGACAGTGAGTGTGGGATCAGGGGGCGGGGGAAGAGAAGGGAGGAATGGCGAATGATACGGCCATGCAAGGGACCAGCCAGGAAAACGGGCACAATTATATTTTCAGAACAAACAAACAAACAAACAAACAAATCAGAACGAGTCGAGTCCAAAGAGAGGAGTTAAGTGTGGAATTTTTTCAAAGAACAATTAGTCTCGCATCCGGTCCGGACATGAGACGTCCATTGTGAGACGGAAAACAACAATGCGAGGAGAGGAGAATGTGACAGGGAAATTTATGACACTAGCACTGTTGCAGCCACACAGGGAAAAGTGTTACAGTATCTCAAACAACTTTGAATGTAGAGGAGCAGTGAGATTGCGCCCAACTGAGTTCCCCATTTTGCCCACGACAAGAAAAGCTAGCTCTCAGAGCGAGTGTGAATAGCAGCGACAGGCAGGGCGGCGGCAGTGGCAGCACGCATGAACGTACTCTGGGATTCCTGTATCCATTGGGCGGATACGCCCCCGCACGCACACAGCACTGCCAGCAGCGGCAGCAGCAGCACACAGCGACGCCTCCATGTGGGATGCAGCACACGGCACATGCCGTGCGCAGGGGCTGCTCCCTGCACCGCGGGAGAGCACAAGGGGGAACAGGGGCACATGGGGGCACAGGGGGGCACAGGGGGGGCACAGGGGGGCACAGGGGGGCACAGGGGGGCACAGGGGGGGGGGGTTTGAAATGAATTTCAGAACGACAGTCCTCGGTCAACTAGCCAAAGCAGAGTGGCGGAACCATAGAGGGGAGGCGGGGTGGCACAGGGGGGCACATCCCAAGGACGCATGGGGGCACATGGGATGGGAGCACATGGGGGCACTTGCGGGCACATAAGGGCACATGGGGGCCAAACACATGGGGGCACATTGGGGGGGTTGAATTGAATCTCAGAGCCAATCTCAGAGAGCGAAACACAGAGGGGGAGAATCTCAGTGATCCCAAGGCCGCGCCTTTGCCGTGCATGCATGCCTGCCAGGGCACCACTGCATGACACGCGTCCACACAGCGCTGCTCCCAGCACGCATCGCCGCTGAGGCGGTCAGATGCTTGCGGGTGCCTGCGAGGCGAGCGCGTGTGTGTGGGCGGCTGCACGGGATAGGAGAAGCGCGCACGTGACGTTCGACCGAGAGGACAGGTGAGGTGCGGTGAGACACACGGCACTGGCAGGAGAAACGGCATGCGCATAACCATGGGCCTATGACGCCCTGAGGGGAGAGGAGGAGGGCGGGGAGGGGGGGGGGCGGGGAAGAGGGGGAAGCGGGGGAAGAGAAGGGACGTGGGGGAAGAGGGGGGAGAGGGGGGAGAAGGGGGGGGAGAGGGGGAAGAGGGGGGAGAAGGGCGGAGGGACGAGGGGGAAGTCCTGCTGCGACTCCTTCCGAGGTGACTAGAGCTAGCGCGAATTCAAAGCAATGAAACAGAAGGATGTATGGAGGGCAAAAAGGAATGGTGCCACGAAAACACGCTGCGACACATGCTGACACGCTGCTATTCAGGCCACCCTCTTTTCGAACCGTCCCAATGCCAGCAGAGACAAGGGAGGTGCGCATTCGGGTTCGCAACGGTTGCGTAACCCTGTCTGTTTCGCCATGACGGCAACAGCATGCTTTGACGCCAAAAACGTGTCTGTTTTGCCGCGCGTTCCCCAACCTGAGTATGTTGACGAGGTCTACAACGTGGATTTACGAAGGCCATCCTCTCCTCGGCCTCTGGTTCGCCGTACGGCGCGCTAGCTCGCGAACTCCTCTCCAACGATGCCGTGTATTTCTTCGCGCCGCGATTAACGACATGCGAGCCACGTGCACTAGTGGGATCGCGTGCAAGCCTACGATGCCGGCAATCAAGGTTTCACATAGGCGGACCGTGATGAGGCATGCGATAGCGTGTACCAGACGATGTTTTTTCAGGAAATTCTTCGAAGTGGAATGTGGGTCTTGCTGTTGTTAGTGAAGTCTTGTCTAGGGGAGGTGTCACTCATAGCCCTCGTCTCACCTCTCTTCCATATCTTTTTTAGGGTTGCTGTTGCATTTCAGCCAAGGCCCACCCAAGTTGTTTCACCCATCTAACGGTGGCACCGCTTCAGCACACAAACCCCACACTTTCCTGCCTGCCAAACTCCGTCCTGATGAGGCGCTACAGTGCTCTTGCGAATTCTGCAGTCGGGAGCAGGCCTGCCGGTTGACGGGCATATGCCCTTAATGCCCTGAAATTCCGGGCTACTTTCGCTCCAGCTCGACTGCATTAAGTGTTAGGATCGCCCTGTACCCGTGCCACTAAGTGCTTCGTTCAACCCTATCCCGGATGCGTTAAGTGCTCCAAACAGGCCTTCCCCACCCACAAAGTTTTGATTTCCGGTTCTAGGGACCCCCCCCCAAGAAATTCTGCCTGACCCCCCCACTCCCCCCCCCCCCCCCCCTTTCTCCTTGGTTGCACGAGAGCGCGCCAAGGGGATTTTTCCCTTAGCGTTTTCTAGCCAATCCCGTGTTTGTGATCTCTCTAAGTCAGCTTTGGAGCAGCCGAACTTTCCCTTAGCTAAGAGAGTGTAAGTGCAAGCCCGGATATCAAGTTTCCACTTCGGCCTGCGCCCGTGACCGTTAAGGGCGCCAAAACACTCAGCTACGGCTAATACAGGGTCAGATAGGGAGGAGCTGGGGGCTCCAAGTATGGGCCCCAGGAACATCGACAGGCCTGGTCGGGAGTAGGTCTGAGTTGAAAAGTCGGGGGTAGGTGTAAGGAATTTTCTCGGCATTCCTTACGGAGCCGGACTACATCGCGTACAGCAACAGCCGTTGTTCGCCCGTTACTGCTAACGGGACTTCGCCAACTTCGCGCGCACTGTTTTGCCAAACCTCGCACTTCTGGCCCGGCCGTGTCGGCCTACGCTTCGGGACTAGCCCGAGCCTCGCCGCCAGCGTAGCACTAACTAGCTCGCACGCACCGCGTTACCGTTTGCATGCTTCGCATATAAATGTTCGCGCATGCCTTCACTCACATCTTTGTACTCGTTTTGACACCTAGTGCAATTCTCGCTACTTCGATTCATTGCACCCGTAACAATTGGTATTCAGAGCCCCTTTCTTTCGGACCGCGCATCTCCGCACCCCAGGAAATCAACTTTTGATTTTTCACTCGAAGGGACTCACGTACCTTAGCACCTAGGAGCCGCTGTCCTCGCGTTCTCTCGTAAACGCGTGCAGCCACGACTGCGCCTAGACTAAGACGAGCCGACGCCCTTCAAAATGGCTGAACACATCGACGTCACGACTCTCACGCAGGAGCACTTGAACGATCTGCTGCGACAAATCCGCGAGAGCGCCGAGGAAATTGCGACGCTGACGGCAGAACGCTCGTCCCTGCAAAACGACCTCGTACGAGCACAATCTCAAGCACCTGGCACTCCGATTCAGCCCGCACCACAAACATCACAACACGGGAGTGTGGGGCAACCCGCGAGTGCCGCAAGTGATGGCGTCGTCCGCCATGACGGAGACGACGACCACGGCACGACACACCCCGATGCGACGAATGCGGCCAGGACGCAGCCTCAAGTCACAATCTCAGTGCCGGCCAGCGGATCAACTCTTCCGTCGCCGATGCCGTTGAAGCCGCAGCGTCCGCCATGCTTTGACCCAAGTCAGCGGGGTGGTCCTACCGTTCAGGCGTGGCTCTTCACGTTGAACATCTTCTTCGACGCGAACTACGTCTCGGAGGATACGGCGAAGATTCGCTACGCCGTGTCGTTGCTGCGAGGACCCGCCATGGACTGGTGGCGCGTCATCGTCACGAAGCCGGTGGACTACGCGACTCTACCGACACGGGAAGGACAAACCGGACCCTGGGCGCCGTCGTATTTCGTGGAGGTGCCCCAGTATCGCACGTGGGACGCGTGGTGCGCAGGTCTGCGCGCTCGTTTCGAGCCAATCGCGGCTTCGATCGCGGCGCGACAGAAGCTCCGCACTTGGCGCCAACTCGGTTCCGTCCAGGATTACACGAGCGGGTTTCTGGCGCTATGCGAGCAGGTGGGATATATGCACGAGGGCGAGCGCATCAACCGCTACATCGGCGGCCTGAAGCAGGAGATCGCTCAGGAAATCCAGCTTCGCGGCGTCACCGACTTCCAAGAGATTCTCGCTATGGCGGAGAAACTCGATTTCTTCCGCCGACCGAGACCGGGGTCCTACGGAAGCAGCCATTGGGGACATCGGCCTCGTGGGACGAACGAGGGCGCCACGATACGTGACGTCGCCGCAAACGCCGCTGCCGCACCGTTCAAAGGGCGCTGCTTTGCGTGCAATCGGCCGGGACATCGCAAGAGCGAATGCCCGGAAAACGCTAAGGGAAAGGGGGAAGCTGAGCAACAGAAACAGACCAAGCAGCAGGGAAACGCTGGGAGTCAGTAGCAGACGGGCCCTCTACTGACAGGTCACGCCGCTCGCCCGACCCAACCGACCCTCACCGAGTGATTGTGCCGATTCACGCAATCGACCACACCCGGCCGAATAAGGAGGGTACTACGGTAGACAGCCCTATACTGCTCAGTGGGAAAATCGGGACGGACTTAGTAAAAATCTTCGTAGACGGGGGAGCCAGCCACAGCCTCATCAACACTGCCACAGCACGAAAACTGCGACTGCCACTGAACAGATGCTTACCTGAGATCGATGCAAGACTGGTAGACGGCACGCCGCTGGCAATACGGGAACGCGTAGACCGGGTTCGGATGCGATGCGGGGGTAACTTCACATTTAGCCAAGAAATGCTCGCAACGACCCTCGACGGAACCGACATTTTACTCGGGTGTGATTGGTTGCGACGACACAACCCGTGAATCGACTGGACGACGGGTGACTGCACTGTGCGAGTGAACGGTAACAACATCGCCTTACCTCGCTGGGGCTCGCCTGAGTCTTCGTCGGTGCGTGTCAACGCGATCACGATGAAACGCGCTGTAGCGGCGGGAGCTGACGTGTACGCGGTCGACATTCGGGAAGCCGAGGCAGCAGACAAAGGAGGGGATTTACAGAAACTGCTGGCCGACGTACCGAGTGACCTGGCAGCACTGTTACAGCAATACAGCGACATTTTCCCGGACGATTTACCGACGGGACTGCCACCTCAGCGACCGCACGACCACAGGATAGAGTTAGAACCGGGGGCACAGCCAACAGTACAGCGACAGTTCCGACTGACCCAGCCCGAACTGGACGAACTGAGGAAGCAGCTCGATTATCTGCTCGAGAAGGGATTCATTCGCCCTAGTTCGTCGCCCTTCGCAGCACCGATACTGTTCACACCGAAAAAAGACGGGGGATTTCGCATGTGCATAGATTACAGAGCACTGAACAGGGTTACCATCAAATCCCGTTACCCCATCCCACGAGCCGACGAACTGATCGACCAACTGCGCACAGCCCGGGTTTTTTTCGAAAATCGACCTCCGGGGGGGTTACCACCAAATTCGCGTCAAGACCGCATTCCGAACACGCTACGGATCCTTCGAATACACCGTCATGCCCTTCGGACTGACAAACGCCCCCGCCACTTTCCAAATGACCATGAACGACGCTTTCCGCCCACTCTTAGATAAGTGCGTCATAGTATACCTGGACGACATACTGATTTACAGCCCTGACAGAGCACAACACTTACAGGACATCGAAGCGGTTTTTAAAATACTGAGTGAGAACCGCCTACTGACAAAAGCGTCTAAGTGTGAGTTTTTACAGGACCGCCTGGAGTTTTTGGGACACATCATTTCAGCTACAGGAGTGGAAATAGACCCGAAGAAAATCGCGACGATTCAAGCGCGGCACGCGCCGACCAACTTGACCGAGTTGCAGAGTTTTTTGGGGTTCGACAATTACGTGCGCCAGTTCGTCCCCAACATGGCGAAGTTGACTGCCCCATTGACCCACCTGCTGAGGAAGGGGGTTGAGTACACGTGGGGGGAGAAAGAGCAAGCTGCCTTCTCGGCCCTCAAAAACATTTTGTGCTCACCGCCCGTGCTTCACATCGCAGATCCACACCGTCCGTTCGAGCTCGTCACTGACGCAAGTGACATCGCTGTGGGAGCAGTACTGTTGCAGGATTTCGGGAACGGCCTCCAACCAATCGCGTACGAGTCCCGCAAGCTGCACCCGCCCGAGCGCAACTACCCGATACACGACCGCGAAATGTTGGCGATCGTGCACGCGTTCAAGGTCTGGCGGTGTTACCTGACCGGCGCCGACGTGACAGTACGGACAGACCACCGATCACTACAGTACCTACGCGCCCAACCGAATCTCAATCCGCGACAGATTCGCTGGTTGGACTACCTCGAGTCCAACTTCCACTACACAGTTACGTACAAAAAAGGCACCTCCAACATCGCCGACGCACTCACCCGCCCTACCGCCCAACTCCACGCCATCCTACTCGCCCAGACCAACCCGCTTTTAATAGGCCTATTTACCCACGGATACCGCACCGACCCATTCTTCACGACCGGAAACTCACAGCAACTGGCAGAAGCTAAAGGAGTTTATTATGAAAAAACAGGCACCAACCGCATCTGGGTACCTGCGTACTCACTACTGAGGGAGCTGCTACTCCAGGAGGCACACGACGGAATTACCTCGGGACATTTTGGGGTAGAAAAAACGCGACAGCAACTGCAGCGGTATTACTACTGGCCGGAGCTGTTGAACGATGTACAGCAGCACGTGGGCTAGTGCCCCACGTGTCAGGTGATGAAAAGCTCGAGGAAGCGGAAGGCGGGTCAATTGCAGCCGATACCACCGCCCGAGCGCGCCTGGCAGCAGGTTACCATGGACTTCGTCACAGGGTTACCTTCGAACCCTGGGGGTAACGACGCGGTGATGGTTGTCGTTGACAGGTTGACGAAGATGGCACACTTCGCTGCGTGCAAAAAGTCGATCTCAGCCGAGGAGACCGCTCGCCTGTTCATCGCAACCGTTGTTCGCCTGCACGGGATACCAGCAGCGATTATCAGCGACAGGGACACGAAGTTTACCAGCAACTTCTGGAAAAATCTCTGGGAGCACTTCGGGACCAGGCTACAGTTCAGTTCGTCGTACCACCCCGAGACCGACGGCCAAACAGAGCGGACGAATCAGACGATGGAGCAGTTGATTCGTGCCACGTGCGACGACCCCACGACTTGGGAACAGCAGCTGCCGCTGATCGAGTTCGCGTACAACAACGCCACGTCAGCGACGACACAGCAGTCCCCCTTCTACCTGAACTACGGGCAAAACCCTACAATGCCCATGACGCCGAGTCCGGACAACCCGACACCACGTGCACAACAATTCGCCGAAATTCTGCAAGCTGCCCGCACCAGAGCCACGGAAGCAATTAAAAAAGCAAATGCCATCGCTAAGCGCAACGCTGTCCGCCACCGCCGCCCCGTCACCTACCAGTCAGGGGATTACGTACTGCTCGACACGCAAAATCTGCGACTGCCCGACGTACCGAAACTTCGACCGCGCTACTGTGGCCCATTCCAAATCAGCCACATGATCACGCCAGTAACTGCGCACCTACTGTTACCGACCGACTGGTACATCAGCCCGTCATTCCACGTCAGCTTGCTCCGCCCATACATCGCAACTACGAGCCAACTACCTCGCCACCGTCCGCCATCCATGACTCGCCCTGCATCGGAGCCGATCATCGAGCCCGAAAAAATCCTGAGCCATCGGATTCGACACCCCACGGGAATCACGAGGATTGAATTCCTCGTTCGCTGGAAGGACCGCACGCCAACTGAGGATAGCTGGGTGCCCCTGGCCAACATGGAAAACCACCCTGCCCTGCAAGTGTACCTGAGGAGCCGGGGATTCCGCGACATACACGCACTCACGTAGCGGAGGGGGCTTCTTGAGGGGGGGGGGGGTAGTGTAAGGAATTTTCTCGGCATTCCTTACGGAGCCGGACTACATCGCGTACAGCAACAGCCGTTGTTCGCCCGTTACTGCTAACGGGACTTCGCCAACTTCGCGCGCACTGTTTTGCCAAACCTCGCACTGCTGGCCCGGCCGTGTCGGCCTACGCTTCGGGACTAGCCCGAGCCTCGCCGCCAGCGTAGCACTAACTAGCTCGCACGCACCGCGTTACCGTTTGCATGCTTCGCATATAAATGTTCGTGCATGCCTTCGCTCACATCTTTGTACTCGTTTTGACACCTAGTGCAATTCTCGCTACTTCGATTCATTGCACCCGTAACAGTAGGTCTGAGTTGAGAAAGCGGAATAACAAATAGATGTTACCTAAGCGTTGCAATGTACTGATAACAAACACTCATCCCCGCTGAAAGCAAACCTGTTTTTTACAAATTCAAGTAGCCGGGTTCAGACCGGTGAGCAGCATTTCAAAACGGTGAATCTCTGTAGACCATTGAATGCACACTGTTCTATCAATGACAATGACTCCCCGCCTGAGACCGCCATGGCTGCCATCTGGAACTTCGGAGCTACCAATGTCGGTGCTCCAGGGTGTTACGATCGCTAATAATCAGCTATCGAGACTCGCCTTATCTCAGGGAACACGCCGATATATTTTTTATGTCCATACAGCGGACATTGCATCGACGTTCCCTAAGGCCTTCTCTTGTTTGGTTCAAGCGCCTAACATCTATGCTGATCTTCTAGGTACTGTCCTTGCTGCTGAGTCAGCGTGCGGTTATCAAGGTTTTATTGTTATCAACAACTTTGGCAAGGCGCTTCCGTCAAGCATACACTTCCCAAGATATGACTATCAGGTTTCACAGGCCTGCTTCGGGGGTGTTTTTAAGGCGCTCAGAGAGTTTATTCCTCCAGCACTCCGCTGGTTGTGGTGGCTCTTTCATCATCACGCCATGTTAAGCCAGCTAACAAGATGGATTTTGCTGCTACTGCTGCTGCTGCACTGAAGACACCTACTGCTGGTCTGTCAACTCGTCCAACGACGGCTACCGCTGTTCCGTCGAAGTCGCCACGCACTCTGTTCGCGGAAGATGACTCGGAGTCGCTGACGCTGTCCGCTAAGCTGGCGGCTCTCCGGATCGAGCAAGCTGCTGGTGGGAAGACGGATCATGGCAAAGTGAAGGACGCGGATTTTAAGGACGTTGTCTCCGACGCGGAAGAAGATGCTGCTGGTGATGAAGAGCATGACGTACCTGGTGCTGCTCGTCGTGTCAGTTTCCTTGATAATGAGGATGACGGGCTTCTGGCGTATGATCCGAAGGAGTGTTTTGAGGACAAAGCGAAAGAGGACTTGGTGGTGAAGCTTCGTTTCCCACTCACCCTGCCGATCCCAAGCGACCATCTGCAGGAGGTTCGTCGCACGCAGGCAACAGTCAAAGAACTGCTTGGGATGTGGGAGAATGATCTCACAGAGCACACGGTTAAGACGACATTCCAGGAACTGGATCCGGTATATATTACGAAAAAAGTTTTACGGTCGTATGCAAGTCATTTTCGTCGTTGCCTCTGATGCTAACTTTGTCTAGCGCAACCGTATTGAGCATCAGTGCGTGGATGGAAAATATATCTTCTTGGATTGGCTCTACCTGGAGGATCCAGGTTACACGAGGAGGAAGATCACTGACCTGGCGGTTATCGAGGTGCTGTTCCTTGGTGTTGCTGCGGAAATTTCCCCGGAGATCCTAAATAAAGCGCTCGCTATCTCTCCGCTGAAGATCTGCAAGCATCCGGCCTTCAAGGAGGGCTTCCATTTCCATCGCGTGGTGCATCCTCTTTCGGGGCTGGATACTGACCGGGTGAATGGGCTGGTCGTCGCTCACGAGAATGACCAGTTTCGGTGGCTCCATCAGTTCGAGAACCCAATCTCACTTGGAGTGAAGGTCATGGTGCATTACCCGGCTCTGAAGTGTTCGCTGTACGGGGGAATGCAATCGGTGCATAATCACAACGACTTCATCACGGAACAGCAAAAAAACATCTCCAAATGGAACCTCACAGTGGGGGGGGATCCAGGAGCTCAACGGTAGAGATGGTGTTTCCCGCTTACCTGATCATGCTGCTCACGTCGTTGTCGCTTTCCTTTTCTTGGCGGTCTCAAATATCCAGCTGCGTACCTCCCATCCGTGCAGCGACTGCGACTGTAGCCACAACGGCAACCAGGATCATCCTCAAGGACCCCGCGTTGGTGCTGGTTTCAATGGCGGGCAACACGGAGGAATGGGTTTGTCTGCTGGAATGCTGCGAGAAGGCAAAGGGCTCTTCTTTCGAGCAGGCTGCTCACCACACGCTTTCCCAGCGCCATCGGGGTGGGCTAGCGAAGCAGGGAGCTGCGACGCGCGTCCTCAAGGACAAGCTGAACCTCCGTGTGCTGCGCAAGGAGTATGGGATTTAAGGATTGTCTCTGCAAGATGGAGAGAGGGGGATGGATGCCTGTTAGTACGGTGCTCACATGTGATGTATGAAATGCTATATAGCGGTAACTTGTTCTCTTTCAGATACCTTTCTCAAGCCCGTGGATGCAATGGGGCTCTTCCCTGGTTGATTAATGGATAAAGCCTGCAAGTGCCGGTGTGCGAGCTCAACGTCAATGGGCTCGGGAGTAGAGGCAAGCAACGGAACCTAAAAAAGTGGACAAGAAAGGAAGTGGACATATACGTTCTCACAGACACAAGGGTTGCTCCTGATCACGAATGCTGGAAGCGGTTGAAGTTTCATTACTGCCTGGCGGTGGCAAACGTGGAAAGAGCCGGTGGGGTGGCGATTGTCAGCAACAACAAGCAGTTAGTCTTTGAAAACGTCACGGTCCATGCCTCAGGGAGGCTCATTCATGCAGAAGTAAGATGGGATACCTTCGGCTTTGCGATTCTGGCGGCGTACTTCCCAGCAAGCGCGTGCAGCAGAGTTGCCTTCTTCAGAGATGTGCTGGGCCCCTTCTTGACAGGGTTGAACTGCAAGGGTAAGCTGCTGCTGGCTGGGGACCTCAATGTTGTGGAGGACCCAACCCTGGACAAGTCTCCGGGGGGGGGGGGGGGGGGGTCGTCCGGAGAGAATGTCAGGATGTTGCAACCATTAAGCGGCCTTCACATGGTGGACGTGTTTCGGACGCTCAACCCAAGCGGCCGGGAGTTCACCTTCTACGCGAAGGTGACGAAGTCAAGCTCGAGGATTGACCGTATTCTGGTGTCGGCTGAGCTGCTACCTTCGGTGGTCGAGGCGTCTCACACCCGATCGCTGGGCAACATTTCAGATCACAAGTGTGGCATTAAGGTGGTGCTGCAAGCGAGCCTGGGGCTACACATGGGCCCAGGAATCTGGCGGCTGCCATCTGCAGACACGGCGAAACCAGGGGTAGAAAGGGTGATTAGAGCAGTCACGGAAAGGCATCATGCTGGAGTCTCGGGTACTTTTGGTACCCTTCTCATCAAACTCAAGGCTGCGCTAAGGCGGTACGCGGCGGAAGAGCGGAAACGGATTCGCGCGACTTTGAGGCACCTAGAGTTAGCGGTCTCCGGGCTGCAGTAGGAGCCGATGAGGAGTCCCCAGCGAGACGACATTCGTGTGACCTTGGAGGAGAAAGAGTCGCAGCTGGCGGCATATCTGAAAGGGGAGAATGACAGGCTGCACCTCTTGGCGGGGGTGAAGGAGGAAACGAAAGGTGAGATTGCGTCGAGGGTCCTCTCCGCGAAAGTAAAGTCAAAGAAGACTCGAACGATGATCACCGCTCTGGCCTCGCAAGGGGTGGAGCAAAGGGGTACGACAGGTATTCTGGAGGCCGCCTCCCGCTTCTACACTGAGTTGTTTGCGGAAGCCCCTCCGTCGGGCCTGCCCTGCTGGAAACCGGACTCACTGAAAACGCTGCGGGAGCAAGAGAAAACAGATATGGAAGCAGACTGGTCAGAGGAGGAAGTAAGGAAAGCATTAAAAAAGATGGCGTGCGACAAGTCTCCAGGCGGCGACGGTTTGCCGAAGGAACTTTTCGAGCGCTACTGGGACCAGCTAAGGGAGGACTTCATGGATTTTATCAAACCGTTCGAATCCTTGGCGGTCTTTCCGGATGAAGGCCAGGAGGCGGTGACCATCCTGCTGCACAAAAAGGGCCCGAAAGAGCAGGTGCAGAATTACCGTCCGATCACTCTGTTGACGAGTTGCTACAGGGTGGTCGCCAAGCTGCTGGCCAATCGCATGAAGCGGGTGCTGGGCACGGTCATTTCGGAAGAACAGCATGGTTTTTTACCAGGCAAACGACTATGCCGTGTCGACAGTTGCTGACGTGATAGAGGCTGCGAGCAATGACCGGGAAGACTGGTACTTGCTGATAATCGATTTTCAGAAGGCGTTCGACTCTGTGTCGTGGACGTTCCTTTTTGACATGATGGCACTGATGGGATTCCCGAGTAAATTCATCCGATGGTGCAAAGTTCTGCACGACGGCTCCTTCACCCGACTTCTGGTGAACGGTTGGCTAGGAGACCGAGTTGATGTTCGCAAGGGAGTTCTGCGGGGATGTCCTCTGGCTCCCTACCTCGTGTGCGGTGGAGCCGCTCTGCCAAGAGGCGAAGCGTAGGAGGTTAGGGATTTGCGATGACCACGGCGACAGATTGGCCTACCTCGACTATGCTGATGGCACGACGCTTGTGTTGAAGGGAAAGAGGCAAATCAAACGGGCGGAGGAGTTCGGTGCTCGCTCTGGCCTTCAAGTCAACAAGGATAAATCGGCGCTGCTCCCGCTGGGGGCTAACCTGAAAGAAGAAAGAAACGAGGGGTCAACCTTCGCGTGGGTGAACGCAAAGGATGCGGAAAGACTTCTGGGCGTATGGGTCTCCCCATCTGGAAGGTCAGAGGTTACCTGGGACAAGGCGCTAGCCAGAGCGGCGGAGGAGCTGGTGAAATGGCAGTCGCACCACTTAACCACAATGACGAGGGTGGCGGTTGTCAACGCTTACGTGTGCCCGATCTTGGCATTTCAAGATCAGGTCTAACCCTCATCAGAAAGCATATGGAAGCGGATCATGAAGCTGCTTGTCAACTTCATCCCCGGCAATAGGGAGTCGGTGGAGCGCCATTTCACGCTCTGGAGTCGAGAGCTGATCTTCAGGCCGCGGAAGGACGGCGGGCTGGGGGTACGCGACCCTTTCGTGGAGCTCAGCGGCCTGGCCGCCAGAAGGGTGGGGAAGCTGGTGTTGGCCAGGAGCGGTGTTCGCAGTTGGCTGGCAACAAAGGCGGCCGACCTTCTTGCTGGCTTCCGCTCTTTCTGGGCGCATCCGGATTTCCTGAAAGCATGGAAGGGTAGGAGCGTCAGATGGAAGCAGACTTGCGAGATGTTCATGCGGTCAAGCATCGCAAAGAAGGGTCCGATTTTGCACTGGGACATCGCGCAGGAGCCGCTGGTGTTTAATTGGCAGGTCCTGCCAAACGGGAAGAAGTCGCTTGGACGGAAGGAGGCTGCAAAAGGGCTGGAGCTGTTGAAACTCGGTGATTTCGTTGGTCAAACAGAGGACGACGCTTTTTTCTTCAAGGACGAGAAGCTGCTAACAAAAGAGCTGGGCACGCGTAAGAAAGCGATGAGGGCGCTCAAGGTTTTCGGTAGCGTCCCTGCCTCCTGGAAGGAGAAACTGGTAGCGCCGATCACGGGAGAGGAACTCCTGGCGGAGTCGGCTTTCGTAAAGAAAGTGGGCATGGTGGGAGCCTGGAAAGCAGAGAGGGTGGTGCAAGAGGGACTTGCCTGCCGCGCATGTGACTGCTTTGGTGTGCCCCTCGTGGGGGCAGCGGTGTCAACTGCGGTTTTTGCCCTAGACAAGGTGGAGCCGTTGATGGTGAGGGGCGGAAGGGTGATTGGAGCAGGAGGCCTACCCGAGGTACGGCTGCGCTGCTCGGAACTCTGCATGGATGATCGGATCCCTCCCTTCAGGCAGCTAATATTGCTTTTCGGCGCGCAGCAGGGAGTGATGCAGCAGCAGGAAAAATGGTCGGAAGAGTGGGGGAAAGTGATTGATTGGAAAAGAGTCATCAGGGTGCGGGATTCCGCGGTGCTTCCGAACCGAGCCCGTGACGTCCTGCTTCGCCTGCATTGTCGTAATCTCCAGGTTGGGGTGAGGCTGAAGTTACTGGAGGAGGTGGCATGTCCGTACTGTGGAGAGGAAGAGACAGTGGAGTCCTGCTTGTTCGGCTGCCCTCGTATTCAACCAGTGGTGCAAGGGCTGCTGAAGGCTCTCCGCATGATCAACCCGGGCAGGAAAATCACTTCACTCGGTGACCTGCTTTTTCATAAGGAAGGCTCGACCTCGGGCTTCCCAGAATCGACTGTCACGGCCATCGCCCTACACAAGATATAGGTGGAAAGGTGTGACGCGGATTTTGAGAGAGGGCGCCTTCGGTCCAGGAGGGCGCTGCGGAAGATTGCAGCTGCTTTTTACACCCATACGAGAATCTATCTTCGGGCGAAAAAAGGAAGTAAGCGGGCAGGAGACATGCTTGGGCCGGGGCAACGTTCCATCATGGAGCGGTTGGATCCAGACGAATTTCGACTTGTAAGCGGAATATGTAACAGCTCGGCAAAATCGCTTACGTGGACCAGTGGTTTCACCTCCATCTGGGCCAATCCGCGCACGATTTTCCGCCCCCCATAAGTTGTCGGGATGGGTACGATGGCAGGGTGCTGTCTAGGCCCATCAGCTACAGTTACGATACTTAATGCTTGTATGCGCTATTATAGTGTAACTCGCATTGCCAAAAATATATATATACATATATAAAAGCTGTTACCAGTGTGTTACTCGAACAAGATAATGTAAGGACTTTTCTCGACATTCCTTACCGCGACCCGCAACATCGCGTACGGCAGCAGCCGTTGTTCGCCCGTTACTGCTAACGGGGCTTCGCCAACTTCGCGCGCACTGTTTCACCAAACCTCACACTGCTGGAGCATCCGAGTCGGCCTACGCTTCGGGACTAGCCCGAACCTTGCGCCAGCGTAGCTTTAGCTACCTCACACGCACCGCGTTGCCGTTTGCATGTTTCGCGTACAAATGTTCGCTCATGCCTTCGCTCACGGTTTGTACTCATTTTGACACATTAGTGCAATCCTTGCTACATCGATTCATTGCACCCGTAAGACGTGGTATCAGAGCTACTTTCTTTCGCACCACCCATCTCCGCACCCCAGGAAATCAACTTTTGATTTTCACTCAAAGGGACTCACAAGCATCTGGCACTCCGGTACAACCCGCACCGCAAGCATCGCAGCACGGGAGTGTGGGGCAACCCGCGAGCGTGGCCAGTGATGGCGTCGTCCGCCACGACGGAGGTGACGACCACGACACGACACACCCCGAAGCAACGAATGCGGCCAGGAGTCAACCTCGCGTCACGATTTCTGTGCTGGCCGGCGAATCAACACGGCCGTTCCCGATGCCGCTAAAGCCGCAGCGTCCGCCATGCTTTGACCAGAGCCAACGGGGTGGTCCTACCTTTCAGGCGTGGTTGTTCACGTTGAACGTTTTCTTTGACGCCAACTATGTGTTGGAGGATACGGCGAAGATTTGCTACGCCGTGTCGCTGCTGTGAGGACCCGCCATGGACTGGTGGCATGTCATCGTCACGAAGCCGATGGACTATGCGACTCTACCGACACGGGAAGGACAAACCGGACCGTGTGCGCCGTTGTATTTCGTGGAGGTGCCCCAATATCGCACGTAGGACGTGTGGTGCGCAGGTTTGCGCGCTCGATTTGAGCCAATCGCGGCTTCAATTGCGGCGCGACAGAAGCTCCGCACTTGGCGCCAACTCGGTTCCATCCAGGATTACACCAGCGGGTTTCTGGCGCTATGCGAGCAAGTGGGATACATGCACGAGAGCGAACGCATCGACCGCTACATCGGCGGCCTGAAGCAGGACATCGCTCAGGAAATTCAGCTTCGTGGCGTCACCGACTTTCAAGAGATTCTCGCTATGGCGGAGAAGCTTGACTTCTTTCGCGGAATGAGACCCGGGTCCTACAGAAGCAGTAGTAACTGGGGGCATCGGACTCGTAGGACGAACGAGAGCGCTACGATACGTGCCGTCGCCGCCAATGCCGCTGCCGCACCGTTTAAAGGACGCTGCTTCGGTGCAATCGGTCGGGACAGGAAAACGCTGAGGAGCAGAAACAGACCAAGCAGCAGGGAAACGCTGGGAGTCAGTAGCAGACGTGCCCTCTACTGACAGGTCACGCTGTCAAACTCATACACTATAGTCTGTGTAGGCTGTAGTGGGGTAGCTTATATGGGGTACAACACTTTAGGGTTTGGTACTTGTACTTCTCATGCTGCTCAGTTCCATCATTCCTCGTTTCATTTCCACATGGTATCAGAGCAGGTTCCCTAGTGGGATCGCTCTCTAGGGCCCACCTCGATATTTTTTTTCCTGCCCGGAGCGCGCTTCGCCCCTGCCCGAGTCGCGCCCCGAGTGCCCTCCCTACCGTCGCGCCGCCCTTAGCGGCCCCTTGAGCCGCCCTTACGGCCCCGCGCGCCACCCTTACGGCCCCTCGTGCCGCCCGTCGACCCCGCGCGCCGCCCTTGCGGCCCCTCGCGCGCCTCTCGTCGGCCCCGCGCGCCGCCCTTGCGGCCCCTCACGCCTCTCGTCGGCCCCGCGCGCCGCCCTTGCGGCCCCTCGCGCCGCTCCTCGGCCCCGCCGCCGCCCTTGCGGCCCCTCGCGCCGCCCTTAGCGGCCCCTTACGGCCCCTCACGCGGCCCCTTACGCCCCCCCCCCCTTTTGCGGCCCGCCGTCGCCCACTACAGCAGCGGCCGCCGCCTTCCCTGGAGCAGCGGCCGCCGCCGTCGTCCCTTCAGCAGCGGCCGCTGCAGTCTCTGCAGCAGCAGTCGCCGCCGTCGTCCCTGCAGCAGCAGCTGCCACTGTCCCTGCAGCAACCGAGCCGCCGCTCCCGCCGAGCCGCCCGAGCCGCCCGAGCCGCCGAGCCGCCCGAGCCGCCCGAGCCGCCGAGTCGCCGAGCCGCCGAGCTGCTGTTGCTGCCGTGCCGCCGAGCCGCCGAGCCGTCCGAGCCGCCCTGTCCGCTACACCCGGTCACTGCCGTCGCGGCCCTGTTCTTGCCGGCGAGCCTCGGTCCTTCTCGCCTGCCCGGTAAGAGCAGCACCTCTACCACTGCACTGCCCTTAGCCTACTGCTCGCGCTGCTAGTCTACTGCTGTCATGGCTACCCCCAGTGTCCTCGCTTTTGACGCTGAGGGTCGGGCCATTGACTTTGACGTCTGGGTAGATGACCTGCAGCTTTTCCTACAGTGCGATAGGGCAGACGGTCTCTCCCTCTTTGACCTCACTTCTGGTGCCTCTCCTGCCCCTGCTGCTGATGCTGACGCCACTGTTCGCTCACAGTGGGCCACACGCGATGCTGCTGCACGTCTTGCTGTGCGTCGCCACTTGCCTACCTCTGAGCGTGCACACTTTAGCCAGTACAAGAGTGCTAGGACCTTGTATGACGCTGTAGTTGCACGCTACTCTTCCCCTGCCACTGCTGCACTTAGCCGCCTCATCCTGCCGTACCTCTTCCCTGACCTCGCAGCTTTTCCCACAGTCGCTGACCTCATTACGCACCTTCGCACTAGTGACATTCGCTACCGCGCTGCCCTTCCCGCTGAGTTCTGTGCCAAGAACCCCCCCCCTATGTACATCACCCTCTACTACATAGTCACCCGGCTCCCTGACACCCTTCGCCCGGTCAAGGACCACTTTCTCTCTGTTTGCCCCACCACCCTCACCGTTGATCTCCTCGAGGAGCGCCTCCTTGCGGCAGAGAAGAGCATAATCGCTGTAGGAGCCTCTCGTGGTGACCCTCGCACCCCCATCTTTGAGGGGTGCTCCCCCTCTCCCCTCTTGCCCTCTGTTGCCTCTGCTGCTGCGGCCGACCTCGTTGGGCTTGAGTCGGTCGGTGCGGCGTCTGCCCCTAGCGGGAGACGCCGCACTGGCAAGGGCAAGGGGGGCAGGGGAGCTGGAGGAGCTAGCGGGGGCGGTGGCGGCGGCGGTGGAGGCGGTGGAGGGGGTGGGGGTGGCGGTGGGGGTGGTGGTGGGGGTGGGGGCGTCAGTGGAGGCAGTGGAGGCGGCGGCGGCGGTGGCGGTGGGAGCGGAGGTGGCGGAGGTGGCGGCGGTGGAGGAGGTAGCGGCGGAGGAGGTGGAGCTGGTCGGGGTGGCGCTGCGCAGAGGGTCGGCTCCGGTGGTGGTCCGCGCCAGCAGCAGCAGCAGCAGCAGCGCACCCGTGAGATCCCTCCCCCTCAGCAGCTTCGTGAGTGGTACGCTGCACGTCAGCGAGGTGGGGGTGCTGGTCCGTGTACCTACGTCCTGCGCACCGGCGACCGCGCGGGTGAGCCGTGCGGGGGTTCGCACTCCACCCAGCGCTGCTTTGGCTGCCTGACGGACGCTTGGCGTCACCAGTTCCCTGAGGCCACTGAGATCCCTCGCTGGGGCGAGCTGTCTAGGGCGGGGGTTCCTATCTTTGATCTTGATTATGATGCTATTCTTGCTGCCATGTATGCTGTGACTATTAGTGATGAGGGTGACTGTTACCGGTGTTTTCCGCCCGACCCGGGCATTGGTACTGCTGCTCTAGGTACTGGTGAGGCTGCTGCTCTAGGTGCCAGTGAGTCTGCTTCCTCAGGTGCTCGTGAGTCTGCTCTCTCAGGTACTGCGTCGGCTACGGCCTCCCACACCCTTACCCTTGACTCAGGGGCTTCCCGCTCCTTCTTTCGAGACCGCACCACACTCACGCCACTCAGTCGGCCTGTTGCAGTCTCTCTGGCAGACCCCTCTGGGGGTCCTGTCCTTGCACACTTCTCCACTGCCCTCCCGTGTCCGGCGGCCCCCTCTGGCACCCTGTCTGGTCTTTACCTCCCCTCGTTCTCTACGAGCTTGGTGAGTGGTGCTGACCTACAGGATGCGGGGGTTCACCAGTTCACTCCTGCGAGCCAGCGAGTGACCCACTGCACGGACGCTCGGACGGGCCGACACTTGGCCACGTTTACACGTCGGCCGGGGTCGAGCCTGTACACACTGACCACTGAGTCTCCTCCAGTCACTGCGTCTGGTCAGGCAGCTGCGTCGGGTCAGGTGTTTGCTGCAGCGTCCAGGTCTGGTCCTGAGTCTGCCCCCTATTCGTGTCGCCTCCTGTCTCACGAGACTCTCCTCTGGCACCACCGCCTTGGTCACCCCTCCCTGCCTCGTCTCCGAGGCATGGCCTCTCGTGTCCTTGTCTCTGGTCTTCCCCGGTCCCTCCCTCCCCTTCCTCCGGGGCCTGCCCCTACCTGCGTCCCCTGTGTCGAGGGGCGGCAGCGTGCTACCCCTCACTCCTCCCAGTTTCCTCCGACAGAGGCCCCGCTGCAGACGCTTCACATGGACGTGTGGGGCCCAGCCCGCGTCCGTGGACAGGGTCACGAGCGCTACTTCCTGCTGGTGGTTGACGACTACTCGCGTTACACCACAGTCTTCCCCTTGCGCAGCAAGGGTGATGTCACTGAGGTGTTGATCGACTGGATCCGCGCAGCTCGTCTCCAGCTCAGGAAGAGTTTCGGCTCGGACTTTCCTGTTCTGCGTCTGCACTCTGACAGAGGCGGGGAGTTCTCCTCTGGCCTTCTGCGAGCCTACTGTCGTGCACGAGGCATCCGCCAGACCTTCACGCTTCCGGACTCTCCACAGCAAAATGGGATTGCTGAGCGCCGCATTGGCATGGTCATGGACGTCGCCCGTACGTCCATGATGCATGCGGCTGCCCCCCATTTTCTGTGGCCGTTTGCGGTTCGGTACGCGGCGCATCAGATCAACCTTCAGCCCAGGGTCTCCATGCCGGAGGCCTCCTCAGCTTTGCTGTGGACGGGGAAGGTTGGCGATGCGTCTGCGTTCCGTGTCTGGGGATCTCGGGCGTTTGTCCGCGACTTGTCTGCGGACAAGCTGTCCCCTCGTGCTGCTCCCTGCGTCTTCCTTGGCTTCCCCCCTGACGCGCCAGGGTGGCAGTTCTACCACCCCACCTCTCGCCGTGTTCTGTCCTCCCAGGACGTCACGTTTGACGAGTCGGTGCCCTACTACCGCCTCTTCCCCTACCGCACTCCGTCCCTCCCCCGCCACCGCTCTTCTTCGTGCCAGGTCCCCCCCCGGTAGACCCCCTTCCCCCTCAGGGTCCTGCCCCTTCAGGTGTGTCCCAGGTAGACGCAGTCGAGCCTGCTGAGGTAGCTGGTGACTCTGGTGCTGCTGGGGGTGCTGAGCCTGGGGGTGCTGACTCTGGGGGTGCTGAGCGTGTGGGTGCTACGCGTGGGGGTGCTGAGCCTGGGGGTGCTGTTCCTGGGGGTACTACGCCTGGGGGTGCTGCGCCTGGGGGTGCTGAGTTTGGGGGTGCTGAGCCTGGGGGTGCTACGACTGGGGGTGCTGAGCCTGGGGGTGCTCAGCCTGGAGTTGCGGAGCTTGCGGGAGCTGGGCCTACTCGTGTGGCGTCAGGCGGTGCTGGGCCTGGAGGTTCTCCGGGTGCTCCGTCTCGACGGGAGCCACTCTCTCCACAGGAGGTGCGTGAGTGGTTTGCCCGGCGCTGGAGGCGTGCTGCTGGAGCTGGAGGTTCTTCGGCTGCTGAGGGTGCTGGTACCACGGGTCCCGGAGGTGCTCGTACTGGGAGTAATGGAGCTGCTGGGCTTGCGGGTACTACTGGAGCTGGGGCCACTGCGTCTTCTCGTGGTCCGACTGGAGCTGGAGCTGCTGAGGGTGTTGGCGCTGAGGGTACTGCTGGCGGTACTGGAGGCGGTCCTGCAGGGGGTACTAATGGTGCTGCTGGAGGTCCTGGAGCTAGTGGAGCTGCTGGGGGTGCTGGAGCTGGCGGTGCTGTTGGCTCTGGTGCTGCCACTGGGGGTACTGGTGCTGTCCATGCTGTGTCTGGAGTTGCTGCGCGGCCTCGGCCGTACTTCGTTCTGCTCCTTGAGCAGGTTCTTGGTCTCCCGCCTTCTACTGGTCCTCCTCCTCCCTTAGAGTGTCCACAACCTGTCCCGTCGCAGTTACAGTTACAGACGGCCTCCCCACTGCCTGCTCATTCTCCCTACACTGGTCCTACTGGAGGTCTTGCTGAGCGTCGTGAGCCTGCGTCTCGCCCTGTGTCGCCTGTCCGTGCTGCTCGCGCTAGTGGTCGTGGTTCGCGTCAGCGTCCTCCTCCTGTCCCTGGCACGCACCGGATGTCTCTGCGTCCGTCCACTGCTCCTCTGCGTGCCCCTTTGCCTTCTCCTCCTGAGTCCTCTCTTCCTGCTCTTGCCGACCCGGAGTCGGACTCTCTTCGTGCTGCCAGTCCGACTGTCACGCGTCTCCTTGCTACTGTTGTCACTGACCCTTCCTTTGAGTCCACTGCTGCGTCTGCCCTAGTTGCTGAGCTCGTCGACTTTGCTGCTCGCTGTCGTCTAGACTACGCTGCTAGTCTTGTTGCTGAGTCTGAGTCTGTCTGTCCTCCATCCGTCGGGGGTGAGTGTGCCCTTGGCACGGACGTCCTTGAGGACAGGCAGGAGGAGTTCCAGTGTTTGGCTGCTGCTTCACCTCATCTCGTGTCCGTACTGCTTACCCCTGAGGGAGACCCGGATGCACTTGACATCCCGACTCCGCGCTCTTACGCGGAGGCGATAGAGGGTCCCTACTCCTCTCAGTGGCAGGCAGCTATGGACGCAGAGATGGCTTCCTGGAAGTCCACAGGCACCTACGTTGACGAGGTTCCCCCGCCTGGGGCGAACATCGTCAGTGGCATGTGGATTTTCAGGGTGAAGCGGCCGCCGGGTTCTCCGCCTGTCTTCAAGGCGCGTTACGTGGCTCGTGGCTTCAGTCAGCGGCAGGGAGTTGACTACTTTCAGACCTTCTCTCCCACCCCGAAGATGACCACTCTTCGGGTACTGCTGCACATAGCTGCTCACCGTGACTACGAGCTGCACTCTCTTGACTTCAGCACTGCTTTCTTGCAGGGCAGCCTGCACGAGGAGATCTGGCTGCGCCGCCCACTTGGCTTCACTGGGACTTTTCCTCCTGGCACCCAGTGGAGCCTCCGGCGGCCAGTCTACGGTCTCCGCCAGGCACCGCGTGAGTGGCACGACACACTGAGGACTACACTTGCGGCTCTTGGGTTTGCTCCCTCTACTGCCGACCCGTCGCTGTTTCTGCGCACCGACACTTCTTTGCCGCCGTTCTACATCCTCGTGTACGTCGACGACTTGGTCTTTGCCACAGCTGACACTGCTGGACTCGCCCACGTGAAGTCCGAGCTGCAGAAGAGACACACGTGCACAGACCTGGGTGAACTGCGCAGCTACCTTGGCTTGCAGATCACCCGGGACAGAGCACAGCGCACCATTACCCTGACTCAGTCACACATGGTGCAGCAGGTCCTTCAGCGCTTCGGCTTCACGTACTCCTCGCCTCAGGCCACTCCTCTGCCTACTCGCCACTCGCTCTCAGCTCTGCCTTCGGATGAGTCCGTAGAGTCGAGTGGCCCGTACCCAGAGCTTATTGGCTGCCTCATGTACCTGATGACCTGCACACGACCTGACCTTGCATACCCTCTTAGCATTCTCACACGCTATGTTGCTCCTGGGAGACACAGACCGGAGCACATGGCTGCAGCGAAGAGGGTGTTGCGCTACTTGTGCAGTACGTCGGGCATGGGGCTTGTGCTTGGAGGGCAGAGTCCAGTGGTCCTCACTGGGCACGCAGACGCTTCTTGGGCTGACGACCAGGCTACGCAGCGGTCGTCACAGGGTTACACCTTCAGCCTTGGTTCCGGCTCTGTTTCGTGGCGGGCTACCCGCTCGTCTTCTGTTCTCGGCTCCAGCTGTGAGGCTGAGATCTACGCCGGGGCCATGGCTGCACAGGAGCTTCGCTGGCTCACCTACCTGCTCACTGACCTCGGAGAGCCGCCTCGTTCTCCTCCAGTGCTGTACGTAGACAACAAGGCCATGCTGGCCTTGTGTCGAGAGCAGAGACTGGAGCACAGAACGAAGCACATTGCTCTTCGCTACTTCTTAGCTCGTGAGCTACAGCAGCGTGGTCAGCTGCGACTTGCGTACGTGGCCTCTCAGGCCAACACTGCTGATATCTTCACCAAGGCACTCGCGCCTTGTGATCATCAGCGCTTCTGTACTCAGCTGGGCCTTGTGCCTACCTTGCCTCACTTGCTCACTTCTTGACCTTGTTTGTACTGTTACATATACATATACCTGCTCTTGCTTGTTTAGCCTTATATATATGTAATCTTGCATGTGAACTGGCCTTGTGGCCTTGAACTTGTGCTCAGAATGTGTGGTGACGTTGTGATCCACCCTGAGCTTGCTTTGCCTTGCTTTGCTTGACTGGTCTTGTGACCCCTTGCTCTCCCCCACTTTGCCTATGGGGGTGTGTCAAACTCATACACTATAGTCTGTGTAGGCTGTAGTGGGGTAGCTTATATGGGGTACAACACTTTAGGGTTTGGTACTTGTACTTCTCATGCTGCTCAGTTCCATCATTCCTCGTTTCATTTCCACACACGCCGCTCGCCCGACCCAACCGACCCTCACCGAGTGATTGTGCCGGTTCATGCAATCGACCACACCCGACCGAATAAGGAGGGTACTATGGTGGACAGCCCCATACTACTTAGTGGGAAGATCGGGATGGACATAATAAAAATATTCGTAGATGGGGGAGCCAGTCACAGCATGGAAACTGAGACTGCCACTGGACATATGTTTACCTGAGATCGACGCACGACTGGTGAACAGCACGCCACTGGCGATACGGGAACGCGTAGACCGGGTTCGGATCCGATGCGGGGGTAACTTCACATTTTGTCAGGAAATGCTCGCGACAACCCTCGACGGAACCGACATTTTACTCGGTCGTGATTGGCTACGACAGCACAATCCGCGAATCGACTGGACGACGGGTGACTGCACCGTGCGAGTGAATGGTAACAACATCGCCTTACCTCGCTGGGGCTCGCCTTCGTCAGTGCGTGTCAACGCGATCACGATGAAACGCGCCATAGCAGAAGGAGCTGACATGTACGCGGTTGACATTCAGGAAGCCGAGGCAGCAAACAAAGGGGGGGATTTACAGAAACTGCTAGCCGACGTACTAGATGACTTGGCAGCGCTCCTGAAGCAGTACAGTGGGATATTTCTGGATGACTTGTCGATGGGACTGCCACCTCTGCGACCGCACGACCAGAGGATAGAGTTAGAACCGGGGGCATAGCCGACAATACAGCGACGGTTTTGACTGACCCAACCCGAACTGGACGAACTGAGGAAGCAGCTGGTGTGGAGATAACGAATACAACGGGAGCTAGACTACGGGCTAGGCACGGATGCTCGTGTGATCTCTGCGTTCTTTGGTCCTTAGTCATTTCTCTAGTGCACACACAGCTTGCTAGTTCACGGGGAGAATTGGCAAGAGTTTCACTAGAGAAAGTTGACAACAATGGTACAATGAAGTTGGCATGGCTAGACTACATCAGAGCTAGCATTCAGGTTGGTCGACTGCCAGCGCAGCACGGTCGATCGCGTTCCAGCACGACTTGGTCGAGCGCGCTTCAGCAGTGCAAAGTCGACGGCGTGCCAACGTCGCAGGTTGACGGCGTGCCAGCATTGCTCCCGCAGAACAGCAGCGCACCCGCTTCGCAGGTGCTCGCAGATGATTGGTGGGCTGAGCCTCGTCTTCTGCACAACGCACACACCAAGGCATCCTCGTGCTGACAACTCCACCTGATCCGCCATGTCGACCTCGGGATACCACCCCCGAGGTCGGGCTCGCCAACTTCGCCTGGGCGACCGTCGCACTCCTCCGCATAAGTTCGTCACCCAGGTAACCTGGTCGACTTGGCAACCACGTTGACCAGCTGCTCCCGTATGTGCCCATCGACCTCCCACGTCGACGACCACCTCCGGTCGACCTCGCTAGGTCGACCACACCCTTGGTTGACCAGCTCCAGGTCGACGTCACTCCTGGTCGGCGAGCTCCACGTCGACCAGCATTCTTGGTCGACCAGCTTCATGTCGACCAGCGCAGTTGTCAGCCGACCACCCAAGTCGGCTACCCGAAGTCGGCGTCACCAAGTTGACGCCCTGCTACTTCGACACCCAACTGCTCGGCGTCCTGAGTCGAGGTCGACGTCGGTCCCTCCTTCGTCGACCACCAGGTCAGGTCAACCACCAGCAGGTCGACCAACAGGCCTGGTCGACCAACCACCAGGTCGACCAGCAGTCTGCCAGCTGACCACCGAAGTCGGCTGCCCCAAGTTGACGTCACCAAGTTGACGTCCTCTGCAGGTCGACTTCCCAGGTCGACCTCCCTGAAGTCGGCGCCACCCCAAAGTCGGCGCCCGTGCAGTGGCTCCCGTGCAGGTCGACCTCCTCGTCAACCAGCTCGCCCACTGCTGCAGGTCCGTTGCTCCCCTCACACCCGACCACGAAGTCGGCTTCGCCCAAGCGAGGACGGCGCCATCCTGATGGTGGCGAGAATTCGCCGGGCCCAGTTGCAGTAGTCGGTCGCCGTCTCCTCGTCGCCCATACACAAGTGCGTCAGCTGTCCCTCCAGCTGGGTGATCAACAAGTCGTCGGTGACTTGGTAGGTCGACTCGATGAAGTGCCACGCCTGGTGGCCGGCGTCGAGGTACTCCCGACACCACTTCAAGGCGATCTGCACGCCCGGTGAGCAGCACCGCGAGATGACCGTGAAGGTCAACAGGTGCACAGCGCGAAACTCCGCACGCAAGTCGGGGTCGTCCGGCGTCGCCACGGTGCCTCGAGCAAAGCTAATCAGCCCGGCCATCTCCAGTTGAGGCTCGATGGCCTCCTTCCAGGTGAGAATGTCAGGTCGACCGGTGAGTGGCGGGGTGACCAAGATCCTGTCCAGCGTAAACTTAAAGTAGCCGTAGCTCGGTGCTATCCCGCCCGCCGTCACCTGTGTCGCCGACATCGGCGATAGTCTGCTTCGTGGACCTCCGACATCACCCTGCGAGGAGCCTGCAGCCGCCGACGACCGCACCCCTCGCGCCTGAACGCCGCCGACTTCATCGACGTGTATCACACCACGCTGCCTCAACGTGCCTCCCGCAATGCTGCCGACTTGGCCACTTCCGGCGTGACGCCCACGTCGACGCCACCTTCGTTGGTCACCAGTCGAGGGGAAGCTGGTCGGGAAGGGGGATGCTCCGTCGCCCACATGGAGCGGAGTCCAGCGTCGACGACCGCCCAGGGTATCGCCCCGTACTCCTGGGCCTCATGGCGTCTCCTTGCATCCTCCAGCCGTCCCTCCAGGGTGTCCATCACCTTGGCGTCACCTACGCTCACGCTAGGGACCTGTACGGCTGCCGGCCTACGAGCAACTTAGTTAAGTGGCCTCTACGTCGACCTGACTGAAAGGTAAGTCGTGTGCCGTCCACGCTCACCGCACCATGCAGAGATAACGACTACAACAAGAGCTAGACTACAGGCTAGGCACGGATGCTCGTGTGATCTCTGCGTTCTTTGGTCCTTAGTCGTTTTTCTAGTGCACACACAGCTTGCTAGTTCACGGGGAGAATTGGCAAGAGTTTCACTAGAGAAAGTTGACAACAATGGTACAATGAAGTTGGCATGGCTAGACTACATCAGAGCTAGCATTCAGGTTGGTCGACTGCCAGCGCAGCACGGTCGACTGCGTTCCAGCACGACTTGGTCGAGCGCGCTCAAGCGGTGCAAAGTCGACGGCGTGCCAACGTCGCAGGTTGACGGCGTGCCAGCATTGCTCCCGCAGAACAGCAGCGCACCCGCTTCGCAGGTGCTCGCAGATGATTGGCGGGCTGAGCCTCGTCTTCTGCACAACGCACACACCAAGTCATCCTCGTGCTGACGACTCCACCTGATCCGCCATGTCGACCTCGGGATACCACCCTCGAGGTCGGGCTCGCCAACTTCGCCTGGGCGACCGTCGCACTCCTCCGTAGAAGTCCGCCACCCAGGCAACCTGGTCGACTTGGCAACCACGTTGACCAGCTGCTCCTGTATGTGCCCATCGACCTCCCACGTCGACGACCACCTCCAGTCGACCTCGCTGGGTCGACCACACCCTTGGTCGACCAGCTCCAGGTCGACGTCACTCCTGGTCAGCGAGCTCCACGTCGACCAGCATTCTTGGTCGACCAGCTTCATGTCGACCAGCGCAGTTGTCAGCCGACCACCCAAGTCGGCTACCCGAAGTCGGCGTCACCAAGTTGACGCCCTGCTACTTCGATGCCCAACTGCTCGGCGTCCTGAGTCGAGGTCGACGTCGGTCCCTACTTCGTCGACCACCAGGTCAGGTCAACCACCAGCAGGTCGACCAACAGGCCTGGTCGACCAACCACCAGGTCAACCAGCAGCCCGCCAGCCGACCACCAAAGTCAGCTGCCCCAAGTTGACGTCACCAAGTTGACGTCCTCCGCAGGTCGACTTCCCGGGTCGACCTCCCTGAAGTTGGCGCCACCCCAAAGTCGGCGCCCGTGCAGTGGCTCCCGTGCAGGTCGACCTCCTCGTCAACCAGCTTGCCCACTGCTGTAGGACGGCTGCTCCCCTCACACCCGACCACGAAGTTGGCTCCGCCCATGCGAGGACGGGGCCAACACACAACTCCCGTTGACAGTTGGATTACCTGCTCAAAAAGGAATTCATTCGCCCGAGTTCGTCACCTTTCGCAGCACCGATACTGTTCACGACGAAAAAAGACGAGGGTTTTTTCATGTGCATTGACTACCGCGCACTGAACAGGGTTACCATCAAATCCCGTTACCCCATCCCACGAGCCGACGAACTGATCGACCAACTGCGAACAGCCCGGGTTTTCTCGAAAATCGACCTTCGAGGAGGCTACCACCAGATCCGAGTCAACCCACCCTTACTGCCTGAAAACAACCTTCCGAACCAGCTACGGATCCTTCGGATACACCGTCATGCCCTTCGGACAGACCAACGCCCCCACCACTTTTCAATCGAAGCATTCCGCCCGCTTTTAGATAAGTGCGTCATCGTGTACCTCGATGACATACTGATTTACAGCCCCGACAGAGCACAGCACCTACAGGACATCGAAGCAGTTTTTAAAGTACTGAGTGAGAACCACCTACTAACAAAAACCGCTAAGTGTGAGGATCTAGGATCGAGCTCAGAAAAGAGGATTGTAATTGAATTATCACCTGGGTACAACACGAGGCTATATATAGGCTGGACACAAGGCCTAGTAACCAGGTGTTACGCGAAGGTTCCGCGGGTCGCGAAGCGTCCCGAACAGATCCTTCCCGAATTCGGAAGAAGGCAATTCGGTGGCAACCGAAAATCCAGAATTCGGTGCACGCAACCTAGCTCGGTGCTATAACTATAATAAAATATAGGAAAGCACCTAGCCTAGGAAATCAAGCAATTCATGCATGCATATGATTATCCTATGCTAGAAATAGCATGATAAAGTAAAGGCAAGCAAGCATAGCTGGCATAAGCCGTCGTACTCTCACACGTCCCCCCCCTCAAAGCTGGGTGGCGTGAGATACACCCTGCTTGACAAGATATTCCTTGAGAGCAAGGCGTGCGTTGCCCATAGCAGCTTCTGGAACCCAACTGTCCTCAGTGGGGTCATATCCTTTCCAGCGGATCAGGAACTCGAGGGTCTTGCCGCGGCAGCGCGGATGAGTGAGAACACGTTCCACTTCGTACTCGGGTTCATCCTGTATAAGAACAGGTGGTGGTGGCGGTAGCTGGCGTCCCTGGAACTGTTGGTTCGGGTCCTTGTAGGGTTTCAGTAGCTGAACACGGAAAGCGTTGTGAAGCTTCCATGTATCTGGTAAGCGCAAGCGGAATGTAGCTGGTATCACCTGTGCTTCAACAAGAAAAGGACCACAGAAGCGAGGCCGGAGTTTGGATGAGAGGTGAGACAGGTTCAAGGTGCGCGTGTCAAGAAGCACCTGATCTCCGACTGCTACTGAGTGATCTCGTCGCTGACGATCGGCATACTGCTTCTGGGAGGTCTGCATCATGGTGAGTCGTCGCTGAGTCTTCTCCCATAGCTGCTGCATGGTGGTGACGAAGTCATGTGCGGCTTGGACGTGTGCCGGTGTGGTTGGCTGCTGTGGTGTGAGTGGTTCCTGTCCGTAACACAGGAAGAAAGGAGTTTTCCCTGTGGCCGCATGTGATGCGTTGTTGTAAGCGAACTCTAGGGTCGGTAACTGTGTGTCCCAGTGGCTGACGTCGTCCTTGCAAGCTGTGCGCAGTAACTGTTCAACCACTTGATTGAGTCGCTCCGTCTGTCCGTCAGCCTGGGGGTGGTACGCTGAAGACATTGCAAGCTTTGTACCCAACAGTCCCATGAGCTCCTTCCAGAACTTACTGGTGAATTTTGGGTCTCTGTCTGAGATGAGTGTAGCGGGGATGCCGTGGATGGTGATGATGCGATCAAAGAAGAGGCGAGCAGTTGCTTCAGCTGTAGCTGTGGCGTTGGTCGGAATGAAGTGACCCATTTTAGAGAACTTGTCGATCACCACGAGTATAGCATCATGCCCTCGTGAGGTCGAAGGAAGTCCCGTGATGAAGTCGAGGCTAACGACCTGCCATGGCTGCTCCGGTACGGGTAGAGGCTGAAGTAACCCTGCTTTTTTCTGCTTGCTGCTCTTCATCCGCTGGCACGTGTCGCATGAGGTGACGAACTGCTGCACGTCTGCTGCCATCCCGGGGCCAGTAGTAATACTTTGCTATCCCTGCTAACGTCTTGTTGCTCCCGAAATGTCCCGTGTAAGGTACGTCGTGAAAACTCCTCCAATAGGATCTGCCGTAGCGGGGCGTAATTCGGTACCCAAATGTTCCCTGAACCCTTCCTTACCGCTAAGTCTTTCTCCCACTGTAACAGCTTCTTAGTCTGTGCTATAGCGATCTCTGCGTCCACGGAGTACCCATGTTGGAATAGACCCTTGAGCAGAGGGTTCATCCCGTCGAGCTGGATGCCTGCTACATGTCTGGGGTGGCTCAACGCGTCTGCCTTGTTGTGTAGCCCGGGCTTGTAGACGATGTCGTAGTGGAAGTGAGTTTCCAGGAAGTCCGCCCACCGCACCTGTCGTCGTGAGAGCGTCGGCTGTGACTTCATGTATTTGAGATTGCTGTGGTCAGTACAGACTGTAGTCTTGGCTCCCTCTAGGTAACACCTCCACGCCTTGAAGGCTATGACTATCGCTAAGGCTTCCTTGTCATGGATGGGGTAGTTCAGTTCTGCTCCGTGTAGCTTCTTACTGTGGTAGGCGATGGGCTGCAAACCGCGTCCGTGATCCTGCATTAGTACTGCTCCGACTGCTTGGTCACTAGCGTCTGCTTCCACCACGTAGTCCTTGTCTGGATCCGGTAGGATGAGTACTGGCGCTGTAATCAGTGCAGTCTGTAGCTGATCCATGGCTTGCTGATGAGGAGTATCCCATTTGTAGAGCGTATACGTTTTCAGTAGGTCGGTCAATGGCGCTGCTATCTTAGCGTACTGCGGCACGAACCTATTGTAATAGTTGGCGAAGCCTAGGAACTGCTGCAACTCCTTTACGTTCTCCGGTACTTTCCACTTCTTGACGGCTTCGATCTTCCGCGGGTCCACGTGTACGCCCTCGGCACTCACCATGTGTCCGAGAAACTGCACCTTCTTCAGGGCGAAGGCGCTCTTCGACAGCTTCACGTAGAACTTGTTTTTAGACAGGATCTCGAACACCTTCCGCAGATGCTTCACGTGCTCCTTCATGTTCTTGGAGTAGATGAGAATGTCGTCCAGGTACACCACCACGCACTCGTCCAGCAGGGGCCGTAGAATGTGATTCATCTCCGCCTAAAACGTTGCTAGTGCGTTGCAGAGTCCGAACGGCATCACCAAGTATTCGTAGGAGCCGTATCTGGTACGGAACGCCGTCTTGTGGATCGAGTTGTCTGCCATCTTGACCTGCCAGTAACCCGACCGTAGGTCCAGCTTCGAAAGACTGTTGCACCACGCAGTTGATCCAGAAGGTCGTCTATGCGCGGTATGGGGTATTTGTTTTTAACTGTCTGTTTGTTCAGTGCGCGGTAGTCGATGCACATCCGTAGACTGCCGTCTGATTTTGGAGTGAAGAGAACTGGTGCACCGTACGGAGAGGTGGATGGGCGGATCAGTTGTCTGTCCAGTAGATACTCTATCTGTTTCTTCATGTCTGTCAGTTCTGTCGGACTCAGTCGGTATGGTGCACGTGAGACGGGTTTCGCACCTGGTTCCTCCACGATCTTGTGCTCGTGGGTGCGTGCTGGAGGTACGCCTGCAGGTAGGTCGTCGGGCATTATATCCTTGTACTGCTCCAAGACCTCCTTCACTACTGCAGGTAGCTCCGTGTTCGGCTTCTCCTCCTCTGCTGCTGCCATAACCAGTGCTAAGTAACCCATGTTACTTACGTTCACTGTCCGTTCGAATCGTGCCAGTGTCGTTTCAGGAACGTTCCCTGTATCCGTCCAGCTTCGCAGCTCCACTCGTTTCCCGTTGTTGTAGATGCACGCCTTCATGTTGACCCAGTCGATCTCGGGGTTGAACCGCTTCAAGAAATCTCGCCCCAAGATGAAATCGGATCCCTTAATGTTCGTGATCGGCAACGTCGGCTTCCACCTCAGCGCCCCTATGTGCAGCTGCAGTGATGCTTCGCCGTGGATGGGAAGTTTCATACCGTCCACCATCGTTGCCGTGAACTTGGTCTCCTCTGAAGATTCTCCGATTTTCTCCAACGTCCCGCGGTCGCACACCGAGTGAGACGCACCGCTGTCCACCAGTGCCTGGAGGCGTCGCCCGTTGCAGATCACCTCGAGTAGTAGTGGTTGTTGCTGCTCCGAGTAACCGTAGATGGTCTCGCTTATAGGATCGTAGGGTACGTCGAATAGATCATCCCTCGGTCCTGCGCTCGAAGCTGCTGACTCCATATCAGTTTTCAACTGAGTTGGGTTAGAAGGATTTATCCGAGGCCAATTCAGCTTCGTCTTGGCCTGGAACCTTCCCTTAAGCCTTTGCAGCTGTGTAGGCTTCTCCTGTGGGCAATGGGGAGCCTTAACACTTTGCTGTGGGGAGAGAATATGAACTCCTTGGAACGCACGACCCTTTTCAACGCTCCGGAGTGGTTTGCCCAACTTCTCAGGTACCTCAATAATGTCCGAAGGCTTTTTCTTGGCCTCGAAATCTCCCCTGGATTTTTGAAAGGCTTGAAAACCTCGAGAGGGAATATTCTTACTCTCGGGGGTGTTCGGCTGGAGTTTCCCGGTCGGTGCAGAGTCTTGTTTCGCGGAGCCTCCATTTGTCTCGGCGATTTCCCCTGTTGCCGGCCGGTCATGGCATTTTAAATTCGCGCCATCGTGTCCTCCTTTTTTCGCCAACGTGGATGTCGCATTGTTCTTGCCCTGCAGCTCCGCTCGTGCCTTCTTCATTTTCCAACACGCCAAGAATCGATGTCCTGCTGCGCCGCAAAATTCGTAGTTCTCATATTTTGTCGGCCGCTGCTTCGCGTAGATCTTGTCGATATCCGTCGGGTCAGCGGTCGTGGATGGTGCCGATCGCTCCGTGCCGAATGATCTGTTTGGCACGCGTCGTCGTGTTTCGGGTTGATCTCGCATCAACGCATCGAATCTCTCTGCTGCACACACCATGTCGCGGTAGTTGTTGTAGTTCGCGGCAATCACCTATCGCCAGACTTCCATTTTTAGCCCCTTAGTATACGCTTGGATTTTCCCCCCTTCGATCAGGTCGGTAATTCGGTTGAAGAGGCTCTCCATCTGCTGCGTGTACTGTGTTACACTGCCGAACTGTTTATGCCGATGAATCTGCTGCCGCGCCATGTAGCTGGAATTGATTGGTTCGCAACATTGAATTAAAGCTTCCCGAAACTACGTCCATGACCCCTCGCCTCGGACCTCGTTGCTATTGTAAATCCACTCGAGCGCTGGGCCTCGTAACAGTGTCGCTGCGAGCCGAATCCGCATTGCATCGTGCATCGGGGTCGTACAGCCAACGGCCTCGAAGTAAATTTCGAGAGTCGTAATGAATCGACTAACGTAAGTGTCTCTCGCATTCGGATTGAACGTCTCCGGTAATCTCGGACGTGCCGCCTCAAGATTCACTGTAGCCGCTGCCGTTGCTGCTGGGTTAAGTGTCGGTGTCGCCGCTGCGTTCGCTGCTGCTATGGCGGCTGCCGACTGGTTCGCGAGAAGCTCCTATATTCGCTGGAGTGCCGCTCGCGTCTGCTCCAGGCTGGTGTGTAACTCCGTAATTTTCCGTACGGAATTATCACCGTTTTCCTCCATTTGGCGATTTACAGGAAGTTTTGCGACGAAAATAAATGAATTATAGGCGCTGGTCATCTTACTGTGAGTCGAGTTGACTGCAGAAATGACGAGGGCTAATTCTACCTTTGTTGAAATTCGCGTCTGATCTCGGCCGTTGAGAAGAAATTCGATCCGACGTTCCAAATTCCAACTTTTTTGGGCGAAATTCTCGAGGCCGTTGAGATTTGAATCGATCCGATGGTCGAAATTCCAGCTTTTCGCCCCTGGACCTGAGGAGTGTTCGAAAACCGGTTCGAGGGGGTCATTAGAAAATAGCGCGGAACTGGTTTACGTACCCGAAATCGGCGCTTTCCATCGTCGCCCCCGCGGTTTTAAAAGCTAGGTTTTAGCGGTCGAAAAACTTCGCTTCTAAACAGGCTCTGATTACCGAGTGTGAGGATCTAGGATCCAGCTCAGAAAAGAGGATTGTAATTGAATGTCACCTGGGTACAACATGAGGCTATATATAGGCTCGACACAAGGCCCCGTAACCAGGTGTTACGCGAAGGTTCCGTGGGTCGCGAAGCGTCCCGAACAGATCCTTCCCGAATTCGGAAGAAGGCAATTCGGTGGCAACCGAAAAGCCAGAATTCGGTGCACGCAACCTAGCTCGGTGCTATAACTAAAATAAAATATAGGAAAGCACCTAGCCTAGGAAATCAAGCAATTCATGCATGCATATGATTATCCTATGCTAGAAATAGCATGATAAAGTAAAGGCAAGCAAGCATAGCTGGCATAAGCCGTCGTACTCTCACACTAAGTGTGAGTCTTTACATGACATATTGGAGTTTTTGGGACACACTATTTCAGCTAAAGGAGTGGAAATATACCCGAAGAAGATCACGACGATTCAAGCGTGGCACGCGCCGACAAACTTGACCGAGTTGCAGAGCTTTTTGGGGTTCATCAACTACGTGCACCGGTTCGTCCCCGACATGGCGCAGTTGACTGCCCCGTTAACCGACCTGCTGAGGAAGGGGGTTGAGTACACGTGGGGGGAGAATTTGTGCTGTCTTCTCGGCCCTCAAACAAGTTTTGTGATCGTCGCCCGTACTTTACATCGCAGATCCGCACCGTCCGTTCGAGCTCGTCACCGACGCTAGCGACATCGCTGTGGGAGCAGTACTGTTGCAGGATCTCGAGAATGGCCTCCATCCAATCGCGTACGAGTCCCGCAAGCTTCATCCGCCTAAACGCAACTACCCGATACACGACCGCAAGATGCTGGAGATCGTGCACGCGTTCAAGGTGTGGCGATGTTACTTTACGGGAGCAGACGTGACAGTACGGACAGACCACCGATCTCCACAGTTCCTTCGCGCCCAACCGAATCTCAACCCGCGACAGATCCGCTGGTTGGACTATTTGAAGTCCAACTTCCACTACACAGTCACGTACAAAAATGGCACATCCAATATCGCCGACGCACTCACACGCCCCACCGCCCAACTCCACGCCATCCTACTCGGCCAAACCAGCCCACTGCTAACAGGCCTATTCAACCACGGATACAATACTTACCCATTTTTCACGACCGACGTACAGCACCACGTGGGCTCGTGTCCTACGTGTCAGGAGATGAAGAGCTCGCGAAAGAGAAAGGCGGGTCAGTTGCAGCCAATTCCACCGCCCGAGCGCGCCTGGCAGCAGGTTACCATGGATTTCGTCACGGGGTTACCTTCAAACCCTGTGGGTAACAACGCGGTTATGGTCATCGTTGACAGACTAACGAAAATGGTTCACTTCGCTGCGTGCAAGAAATCGATCTCAGCCGAAGAAACCGCTCGCCTGTTCATCGCAGCCGTCGTTCGACTGCACGGGATACCAGCCGCGATAATCAGCGACCGCGATACGAAGTTCACTAGTAACTTCTGGAAGAACCTTTGGGAGCAGTTCGGGACCATGCTACAGTTCAGCCCATCGTACCACCCCGAGACTGGCGGTCAAACGGAGCGGACCAATCAGACGACGGAGCAGTAATTCGGGCCACGTGCGACGACCCGACAACTTGGGAGCAGCAGCTGCCGCTGATCGAGTTCGCCTACAACAACGCCACGTCAGCGATGACGCAGCAGTCCCCGTTCTATATGAACTACGAGGAAACCCCTACAGTGCCCATGACGCCGAGTCCGGACAACCCAACGCCACGTGCACAGCAATTCGCCGAGATTCTGCAAGCTGCCCGCACCAGAGCCGCCGAAGCAATTAAAAAAAGCCAACGCCATCGCTAAACGCAACGCTGACCGCCACCGCCGCCCAATCACGTACCAGTTAGGGGATTACGTACTGCTCGACACACACAACTTAAGACCACCCGTCATGCCAAAATTACGACCGCGCTACTATGGACCCTTTCAAATCAGCCACATAATCACCCCTTTTACCGCCCACCTACGGTTGCCAACAGACTGGTACATCAGCCCATCATTTCACGTCAGCATGCTTCGCCCTTACATCCCAACCTCGAGCGAACTGCCTCGTCACCGCTCGCCATCCATGATTCGCCCTGCATCGGAGCCGATCATTGAGCCCGAAAACATTCTGAGCCATCGGTTTCGACACCCCACAGGCATCAAGAGGATCGAGTTCCTCGTTCGCTGGAAGGACCACACGCCAACTGAGGATAGCTGGGTGCCCCTAGCCAACACTGATAACCACCCTGCCTTGCAAGTGTACCTGAGGAGCCGGGGTTTCCGTGATTTACATGCACTCGCGTAGCGGAGGGGGCTTCTTGAGCGGGGGGGTAATGTAAGGAATTTTCTCGACATTCCTTACCGCGACCTGCAACATCGCGTACGGCAGCAGCCGTTGTTCGCCCGATAGTGTTCATAGGGCTTCGCCAACTTCGTGCGTTCTGTTTCACCAAACCTGGCACTGCTGGAGCAACCGAGTCGGCCTACACTTTGGGACTAGCCCGAAACTCGTGCCAGCGTAGGTTAGTATAAGTAGGTGAGGCCGACGTCAAGAGGCCCAGCTGCTGCTGATAGAGCCGATGATTCGAGAGAGAGAGTGGCGTGGTGTCCGGTTCGTGGTTAGGAGGAGGAGTGTGTAAGGGGGTAGCGAGGTTGATGGGTGCAATGGCGAATTTCTCCACGAGTGTTTCAGCGTATTTGGCGGCGGAGAGATGAATGGAGGTGGCAGACTGGGTGATGTTGAGACCCAGGAACTGTGTCACGTTGTGGTTGATGGTCACCTCCATCTTTTCTTTGATAGCTGCCTCAAACTGATTCAGCAGCTCCGTGTCGTCGCTGGTGTAAAGCAGGTCGTCGACAAAGGCGATGAGGAGAATCAATTTGCTACGCGACTCCTTGCGGTACATGCCGAGGTCATGGGGCAGTTGTTTGAAGCCGAGATCCATGAGGACGGTATGCAGGTACTGCTGCCATAGTCAAGGCGCTTGTTTGATCCCGTAGAGGGATTTCTGATTCAAGCAAACGGCGCGGTCGTGTTCCTCGAAGGCATGCGGCTGCTCGACGAAGATGATGGCATCGACGGGAGCATATAGGAATGCGCTGCCAACGTCGATTCGACGAAGCGGTCGCTGTTTGACGGCGGCGATGCAGATGAGGATGCATACTGAGGTGTGCCTTCCGACAGGCGCGTAGGTAAGATCGAAGTCCTTCATGTGAGTTTGCTCGAAGTCTCGCACCACCCACCTCGCTTTGAACTTGTCGATAGAACCATCTGCAAGAGTTTTAATTTGGAAGACCCATTTGCCGCTAAGAATTTTTCTCCCATTAGCTGATGAGCGGGGAACCAGCTTCCACGTGCCTCGGCTCTTAAGGGCCGCGACTTCTATGGCCATGGCTGCCTTCCATTTCTCACTGTCGGGGCCGGATAGAGCTTGGCGGATGGTGGTATGTTCCTTGGGGGAGGCGTGGCGAACGGCTACAGCGAGCCCGAGAATGCGGAGACCCGTTTCGTTGGTCTTTTCGTAGTGGAGGCGATTGTAGTCGTGGAAGCTGGCAACTTCGACCACATCGTTGTCGCTGTCGTTGCCGAGGCGGAGGGTGTCCTGCGAGGTATTTGGTTGTGGTAACTCAGCATCCGGTAATCGGCGCGCTTCACTGTTGTCGTTGTGGGCTTTGCGAGTTGTACCGTCGGGATCGAATTGGTGTACAGGTATGAAGGTTGGAGTCTGGAATGGGCTTGTAAGGGGAATGTTGGGTGCGCTGTCAAATTGGGTGACATCCGCTGCGTCGACGTCCTCTGACAGGTCAGCTTCATTGTGTGGAGTTGCGAAGCTGCGGTGTCCCTCGAAAACCCTTTCCGGTGCCCTGTCAGCGTCGCCGTGTTCGTTGAACAGGGGCAGAGTCTGTTTCTCATAGGAGATGCAGTCACGTGATTTCGTCACTTCGTGTGTCGCGTAGTCCAGCACGATCCACTCCTTGTATTCTTTGTTGATTCTGAGGTGGATGCCCCAGTGTGCCCGGTCAGTAAACTTTCCAGTCCTTGCTGTATGTGGCCTATACTGTACCATGCAGGCGAACACTCGAAGCAGACGCATGTCCGCCTTTCTACCCGTCCAGGCCCTGTAAGGAGAGTTGTTGTTCTCGAGGGTTCGGGAGGACAGCAAGTTGTGCAGCCGGACAGCGTGGTTCATCGCAAACGGCCAATGCTTGGTTGGGATGGCCGACTGCTTTATCAGGGCCCTCATCCTTGTAGCGAGGCTCCTGTTTGTCCGTTCTGCTACTCCTTGCTGCTCGTGAGCGTAGGGCAGAGACACCAGGTGTTCAATCCCTTTCTTCTTGAAGAGCTTTGTGAACTCGGTAGAGAAGAACTCCAGGGCTCCGTCCGTCTGGTAGCTCTTCAGCTTTAGTCCTGATTGTCGTTCAGCCCGCTTCATCCAGGCGATGAAGCACTCGAAGGCGAGAGCGCGACTATCTGTGTTGACAGCCCATACATGACGGGTGCATGCGTCGATAAAGGTAAGCGTGTAGATTTCGCCGTCAACCCCTTCCTGGCTGACGTTCATAAAGTCGCTGTAGACTTTGTCGAGCGGCTTGTAACGTTTGTAGCCGGGAGGTAAGTCGGGAAAAAGGTTTGTGAGCGAGCGATGCAGCTGGGCACACGGTGCACGGTGGGTCTTCTGATTCCGCTGTGAGAGACCCTCTGTGAGGAAGGAGCGGTGCTCCGTCGTCGAAGACGCCAGCCTTGAGAGAGTTCTTGAGCGTGGCGTGTGAGGGGTGGCCGAGCCGCTGATGCCATGTTTCCGGTTCCACACCGTAGCCGACAGTTTTCTGATAATGTTTGTTCCTCTCTTCTGCGCGTTCTGCTCAATTCCAGGTCCTGTGTCAGTGGCGGCGTCGGTGTCAGCTGCGAAGGCCCAAATGGAGTCCCGTTCAAGAAGTGCGCGGGGAATTCAAATGATGTCATTGGTATCGCCGGCGTGAACTTGGTCGCCGGTGATGAGCAGAGACTGAGACGGTGGCGCCTTGGGCCAGTCCGCGACGGGAAGTCCTTTCATGGGGATGCGGAAGTAACTGTACTCGGCGCCGATAACCTCAATCTGTTGTGGTCCTTGTTTTGGCGGCGGCGGCTCCTCGGTAGCTTCCGGTAATTCTGCTGCTCCCTCGAAGAATTCATAAGTCGCCTCTTCCTCTGACTCCTCTTGTACTGGTTCTGGTGTGTCAGGAGCGTACCAATCTGGAAGAGAAGGTCCGCCCCAGCTGGTGCCACGCGTCGCCCAGTACGGATCGACCGCCGCGACATCAGCAGGAGGGAGTCCCGGAGCTTCGGGTTATGCGGGAGCTGATTGTCGCCATCCACCTTTGGTTGAGGTTCCCCAGCCGCCTCCGGTTCCCCAGCCACCTTTAGTGGCAGCGCCAGCCTCTATTGTAGCAGTGGCGCTGTCTTCTTCCGGTGCCGAGACGGTGACACATCCGCCTGCGGCTGCTTCTTCTGGCGTTAGAACTTCTCCCCATGGGCCGACTGCGGGACTGGGACTGCCCCAGCTAGTAGCTGCAGTGTTTGTTGTGTTTGTTGTGTTTTCTTTGGCGATTGATTCTGCACTTGCTGAAGGTCTTGTCCCTGCAGTTGCTCGAATGTCGACTCCGCACCCCATGAGTTGAGCCGAAGAGAGAAGATTGTATTGAAGGTCCGGAGCAACCAGCACGTCGCCGGTGTGGATTGTAAAATGAGTATCTGCAGCCTCAAGGCAAACTTCTCTGATGTCGTAGGCCTTGATGCGTCCGTGGCTGGCGACGGTAATCTCACACGATCGCCTCATGCGCTTTGAATTTTTAATGAATGTCGGTAATCCCACCATGTGTTGCCCGCAGCAGCTGTCAGATACCAGGTATTGATGTCTTCGCGGTTCCGTCGTGCAATCCCGGCAATTTTCGGAGTGTTGACACGGTCGAAGTCTCTAGTGTACGGCGAGAGGTCGACATACCGTCTCGCGGAAATGCTGGGAGGGGACTCTGGCGTTGGCAGAGGCAACTCGAAATCAGGCGGGATATTAGATGGACGATCGAACCAGCTATGAACGGTGGGATCATTGTCTTGAATGGGCGCGACGGGGTTGATGGGCGCGGTAGGCGAGAACTCGGTACCGTCGAAGTATTGGATCCCTCTGCGATGGCCCGCCATGCAGCTCATTATTGACCCATTGCCCTTGTCTTTAACCGTGATCCGCGCAGGAGTTTGGGATGTACTCGCCACGGAAGGCGGTGATATATATGATAGGAGTATAAGGATATAAATATCAATCCTAGCTAGCCATGTACTCTGAGGGGTGCATTCCCTTATTAACTGAATTACATTGCTACAGTAATCACGACTATCACGACTATTGCTATTCTTGCATCGCGTAACTACCAAGTGCGGTTACTGGGCAGTCAAGGGTCACGACTGTCAGAACATTATATAGCTTATGCTGTTGTGTAGGCTATAGTGGGGTATCCCATAGGGGGTACAACCCAATTAGGGTTTTCCATATGTACTCACCTCATTCATAGTTCATTCATCCTCGTTCTTCATTCTTCTCATGGTATCAGAGCAGGTTCCCTCGTGGGAACTGTTCCTAGGGCCCACCGTTTTTTTTTCCTGCCCGGAGCGCACTCTGCCCCTACCCGAGTCGCGCTCCCCTCTCTCTTGGCCCCTAGTGGCCCCTTTAGCCGCCCGTCACGGCCCTTAGACGCCCGCGCGCCGCCCGTCCCGGCCCCTTAGACGCCCGCGCGCCGCCCGTCCCGGCCCCTAGACGCCCGTGCGCCACCCGGCCCGGCCCCTAGACGCCCGCGCGCCGCCCGTCCCGGCCCCTAGACGCCCGCGCGCCGCCCGTCCCGGCCCCTAGACGCACGCGCGCCGCCCGTCCCGGCCCCTAGACGCCCGCGCGCCGCCCGTCCCGGCCCCTAGACGCCCGCGCGCCGCCCGTCCCGGCCCCTAGACGCCCGCGCGCCGCCCGTCCCGGCCCCTCGACGCCCGCGCGCCGCCCGTCCCGGCCCCTCGACGCCCGCGCGCCGCCCGTCCCGGCCCCTCGCCGCCCGTGAGCCGCCCGTCCCGGCCCCTAGACGCCCGCGCGCCGCCCGTCCCGGCCCCTAGACGCCCGCGCGCCGCCCGTCCCGGCCCCTCGACGCCCACGCGCCGCCCGTCCCGGCCCCTAGACGCCCGCGCGCCACCCGGCCCGACCCCTAGACGCCCGCGCGCCGCCCGTCCCGGCCCCTCGACGCCCGCGCGCCGCCCGTCCCGGCCCCTCGACGCCCGCGCGCCGCCCGTCCCGGCCCCACGCCGCCCGTGAGCCGCCCGTCCCGGCCGCGCACCGCAGTCCCGGCCCCACGCCGCCCGTGCGCCGCCCGTCCCAGCCGCGCGCCGCCGTCTCGGTCCCCACGCCGCCTGTGCCGCTGAGGAGCTGAGCCGCCCGAGCCGCCCGAGCCGCCCGCACCGCCCGAGCAGCCCGAGCCGTGCTGCACCTCAGCAGCACAACCGAGCCGCCCGACAGCAGAGCAGCCGAGCCGCCCAGCAGCCGAGCCGCTCAACAGCCGAGCCGCCCAGCAGCCGAGCCGCCCAGCAGCCGTGCCGCCCAGCAGCGGAGCCGCCGAGCCGCCGAGCCGCCCGGCAGCCGAGCCGCCGAGCCGCCGCGCCGCCCTCCTTCCGGGCCGCCCGACCTGTCCAGTCTGGTGAGCACAGCGCCCTTTCACTGCACTGCCCTCACCCTACTGTTTGCGCTGCCAGTCGTCTAGGGTCATGGCTACCCCTAGTGTTCTAGTCTTTGACGCTGAGGGTCGGGCCATTGACTTTGAGGTCTGGGTGGATGACCTGCAGCTGTTCTTACAGTGCGATAGGGCAGATGGTCTCTCTCTCTTTGACCTCACCTCTGGCGCCTCCACTGCCCCTGCTGCTGACGCCGACGCCACTGTTCGCTCCCAGTGGGCCACGCCCGACGCTGCTGCACGTCTTGCTGTGCGTCGCCACCTCCCTACCTCCGAGCATGCACACTTTAGTCAGTACAAGAGTGCTCAGACCTTGTACGACGCTGTAGTTGCGCGCTACTCCTCCCCTGCCACTGCTGCACTGAGCCGTCTCATGCTACCGTACCTCTTTCCTGACCTTGCTGCCTTTCCCACAGTCGCTGACCTCATTACGCACCTCCGCACTAGTGACACTCGCTACCGCGCTGCACTCCCTGCTGACTTCTGCGCCAAGAACCCCCCCCCCATGTACATCACTCTTTACTACATAGTCACTCGCCTTCCTGACTCCCTTCGCGTAGTCAGGGACCACTTTCTCTCTGTCTGTCCCACCACTCTCACTGTTGACCTCCTCGAGAAGTCCCTCCTAGCGGCCGAGAAGAGCATAGTCGCTGTAGGGGCCTCTCGTGGTGACCCGCGCACCCCCATCTTTGAGGGGTGTTCCCCCTCCCCCCTTCTGCCCTCTGTTGCCTCTGCTGCTGCGGCCGACCTCCTTGGTCTTGAGTCGGTCGGTGTGGCGTCTGCCCCTAGTGGGAGACGCCGCTCTGGCAAGGGCAAGGGGGGCAAGGGCGCTGGAGAACCCGAGACCTTCGCTCTGATACCATGTCAGAATCCCAACCACTAGACCATTGGGATAAAAGGGCTTATTAAGTAGCGGGTCAGTGCGCCCATAACCCCCCAGGACAACGAGCCTGTAACCCTTCCCTAGGATCAATCGGGGATCACCAGTGGACCTCTGACAACGACTGTTGACTGTCTTCGACTGTTGACCTTTAGGTGACCCTCGACCTTCCGCATGCTCTATATAAGCTATTGCGGTACTAGTACAGGCGCGTTGCTTCGCTATGGAGTGACGCGCAAGTGGAGAACCTTCGGGAATGTTACGATAACCTTTCGGTTATTCCAACACGAGTCATGGATGGTGAGCGATGGCGGTTTGTTTTTTCTTTTTCTTTTTCTTTTCAGGAGGTTGCATTATACAATGGCAGAAATAGCACCCATCGGTCGTAACTGTGTTAGAGGGCCTAGGTAAAGGTAAAGGTTAATGTTTTAGAGGAAACCCCTTTTGGTATTACCCTGGTTGTCGATCGTAATCCGCCTACTCACTTGTTTACGCGCCTCGCTGGTATCGAGGTAAGGCATATCCACTCCCAGATGAGCAGTGCGAAACCCCCTTCTGGGGGGCTGGCAGAACTCGCTGGCATTGGGGTTTGATCCCGCAATCTCATCCTTCGGAAGTCCCATTGAACTTGACTGGGCCACTTCAAGATAGAGGGCCTAGGTATAACATGTCGTACCCTCGCGGAAACCTCAACGGTGGTTTATATATCTGTCGCCTGAAAATTTCATCCTGCCCACTATGGAGAACCCTAGCAATGCTGCTGGCCTGCTTCATGTGTGGCTCGACCACTTGAACATTGTTTTGACGAGCGTTGGTTGCTCCAAAAAATGCATCATTTTGAGAGCACTGAAGAGGGGTTTTGGCCACAATCTTAGTTGGGCGAACCCTCTGCTCTGATGCAGCACCTCTCAATAGCTTCCTCTAACAATGACGGAGAGTAAAAATTGCCACAACTTGTTCACCTGTTCTGACACATCGCCACTTTCCTCTTAACTCCAACATTACCAAGCCTTGACGCCGTAGATTAGTGTCATGAAATTGCGTAAATGATTCTTTGTTCTTACCTCCTTATTCAAAATGATGACGAGCTGTAGAATAACTGAAGTCAATTTCCTCCAGATGCAAATATGCTTCTTGCATCATAGTTTCTGTTGGAATAACCGAAATGTTATTATAACATTCCCGAAGGATCTCTCCTAGCGAACCCCTCCATAGCAAAGCAGCGCCACTGTACCAGTACCGCAATAGCTCATATAGAGCATGCGGCAGACAAAGAGTCACCGGAAGGTCAACAGCCACTGGAAGTCAACGTCGTGACTGTTGACCGACCAGCAACCACATCAGAGGTTTACGCGATGCAGCCTGGTAACTGTCGAGAATGGCAAAAGTCGCAGTTACTGTAGCTATGCAATTCATTTATTTAGGGAATGTACCCATCAGGGTACATGGCTAGCTTGTATGCTATTTATACCATTATACTCATATCTTATAATTATCTTGTTCTCTCCCAATTATTATAAACAAAGTCACTACAAAGACTTCACTGTCTTCTCTTAAACTTGGCAGTTTTATCCTATCCACTACGATTCCCAGTTGTATCAGCATGGTATGAGAGCTAGAGTGGATAAAAAGGCCTGCCAAGTTCCTGTTCTTTCTGGAACAAACCCTCTATAAAATTACTCAAATTTATTACAAGTCTGCATCTCTATGGCTCCCGAAGAAAAAGCTACTGCAGACTCTCCGGGCCCACCACCAGCAACGACTAATGCGCAATCAGCGGTGACTTCCGTCAGCGCCACTCTCGTTAAGCAGCTAGTCGCTCGCATTAACGCCCCCGAGAGCCATCAAGCCATGAGCATTGATGGCTCAAGCTGCGTAAGAGGAGTTGCTGGACTTCCTCTCCCTGGAGAAGATTGCTGCGTCAACTCCGAGGGATCTTTTACCTTTGACAACCGTCAAGCTTCAGCTCCTGCGCAAGACAGTCAACAACGTGCGCAGTCAGAAGCAATTCCAACAATTCAAACAAAATCTGTATTGACATCAAAGCTGAAAACTTTAACGCCTTTCGACGGAAATTATTTCTACACGTGGAGCTTTGAATTCGAGCTCCTCGCAACGACTGCGCAAATCTGGATGTACTACGACGGGAGCTTACCTTTTCCGTCGGAGAGAACCATCCAGGAGAAGCACCAGTATTACCACGAATCACTTCTCGCGCACACCGCTCTTCTCCGAAACCTTTCTCCCACCGAGCAGCTTGGCATCTGCTCCTACAAATCGGAGTGTGCTCTTGCGCGATTGTATTGGGAACACCTGCGCAATTCATACATGGCAACAGATCCAGTTACAATGAGTCGCCGCTCAGTCAACTGACATCAATCAAAATGCAACAAGGAGAGAAGGCGGTGCCGCATATTAATCGGTGTCGCAATCTGCGCGACCACATCAAGAAGTGTGGTGGAACCGTCCCAGACAACATGTTCGTCTCGATGGTCCTCTTCGGATTAGGACCCGATTGGTGTCAATGCCAGTCGTTACTCGCACTCGAGCAACCATTTCCGAGTCCGCTCTCTGCGCCACACTCCTCTCGGAGCAAAAGGAGATTGATCTGTACAACGAGAAGAACAACAAGAGGGAGAAGTTAGTGTTCTTCACCGAAGCAACTAAAGGGGAGCGACACGGAAAGAAGGGAACCTTTTGCAAATACTGGAAGAAACTGGGTCACACCATAGACCGGTGTTTCAAACGACAGGCTGCTGATGAAAGGCGCAACAACTCATCTGGTCAACAGCCCTCTGCGCCCTCCGCAACTCCGACGCAAGCACCTCTCAAACTCCTAAACGGATTTCATCCAAGGACAAGGGAAAAGGGCTGATCTTGAGCTGCAAGGTGCGTCGCAGAGGCATTCGCTACTACGACGACATCAACTTTCCTCCAGACATCCCAATCGACCCGATCACACCCAACTCAGACAATGATCCCACAGTCAACTTCTGGGGCAAAACAATAAATCTCCTACCTGACTTCGAACTCTCACCGAGCACACCGGAGTTTCCTCCCAGCTTCCGTGCAAGAAACTACATCGGCCTCTCGCCGTACTTCGGAGACTTCAACTGCATTGTCACCCCAAAGATTGCCGGCATTGCGCGTCAGAGCCTCGAGAACTTCAACACTTGGTATATTGATAGCTGCTGCGGGCATCACATGGTGGGATCACCAACATTCATCGAGAATTCAAGGCGCATGCGGCGACTGTGCGAAATCACTGTTGCCAAAAACAACTGACTGAAAGCATACGACATTGGAGAAATTTACCTTGAAGCTGTGGACACCGGCTTCACATTCACATCGGGGACGTGTTGGTTGTTCCCGATCTGTAGTACAACCTGCTCTCTTCAGCACAACTCATGAGGTGCGGAGTCGATAGCCGAAGCAACTACAAGGAGAAAAGCTTTGAATTGTTCTACAAGGGTGCTTACATCGGGAAAGCAATCGACAGCGACGGAGTCTTTATACTACACTTCACGACAGGCGACTTCGAACGGTCTCTGCTGCTAAAGACAACACCCACTGAGGCACCAACTTGGTCGCACCCTGAAGAAATGGGCCTAGAGCGCCCTGCTTCGGACGGACTCCATCGCCTGCGCGCTGTCCCGACTGTTTCGACCTCTAAACCTGGTGATACCGGACCTGCAACAGTAGAAGAGGAAGAAGACAGTGGGAAGTTAGCGACTGCAAGTAAACTGACACCGGAGGATGGGAAGTAACCGGACTGGTCTCACCCACCTGGGCTAATACCAGTCCTATCGTCGACGCATGGGGGTCGTTCAAACACCAGAAGAAGATGGTGCTGCCAGTGGTGGTTGGAGAACATGGACTTCTGAAGGCGGATGGGTAAGCGGCTGGAGATCGCCAAACCCTCCTTATCCTGAGGCTCAAGCACTTACTCCTTGGAACGTAGCGGCAGTCAATCCATACTGGGCAACGCGCGGTACCGGTTGGGGTGGACCTCCTCTTTCAAACCAGTAAGCTCCTGACACACCAGCGGAAGTACAAGAGTAGTCAAAAGAGATGATTTACGAGTACGGAGGAGCAGTGGAATTACCCTACCAAGGAAGCACCGCCACCGGAACAGGGACCGCAGCTGATCCCGGTCGCTGGCGATGAATACCTCTATTATCGCATCCCAATGGAGGAACTTTCAGCTTCCGAATGGCCAGAGGCGTCACGATTTCCACAACCACACCGGCGACGCAGTTCACACCGCCGACATGGACAATATCACCGAATTTCCAACGCCGTCCTGGAGCAAGTCTCCGTCCGAGCCTTCGCAGCAGACGTAAGTGCCGCCACCGACAAAGGACCCGAAACGGGTCAGATGGATGAAGCAGAGAGAAACAAATACTACCAGAAGACTGTCGGTTACTGAGCAGAACCAGAATTTCGCATCAACGATTCGGCCATCCGTCACACATCACACGCAAAAACTCCATCAAGGCCGTAGTCTTTGACTTAGATGCATTGCTATTCCCCAGAGGTGGCGCCCTTATGGCACCTTCAAACGACCCGCCGTGCATCGTCTGCCCCACCGCGTCACTTGCTCACAAGCCCTTCCCCGACCTACCTCTTGGCTATGAACGCTACCAACTACTTGAAAAAGTCTACAGTGAATTCATGATTCTTAGCCAAGATGGGCTTGACGATGAGAAGTACGCGCTAACCTTCATCGACGCATGCACACGCTTCCTCTGGGCTGTCAACACCGACTACCGCTCTCTTGCCTTCGAGTGCTTCATAGCTTGGATGTAGCGCGCAGAGTGTCAATCAGGACTGAAGCTGAAAGGCTTCCAAACAGACGGAGGAGCAGCGTTTTTCTTGACTGAGTTCAAGGAACTCTTCATCAAGAAGGGGATTGAGCACTTGGTGTCCCTACCCTATGCTCACGAGCAGCAAGGAGTAGCAGAACGGACAAACAGGAGCCTCGCCACAAGGATGAAGGCCCTGATGAAGCAGTCTGCCATCCCAACAAGGTTTTGGCTGTTTGCGATGAACCACGCTGCTTTCCTTTCAAAGCCTCACCAATAACACCTCGTCTTACAAAGCTTAGACGGGCAGAAAAGCGGACACGCGTCTGCTTCGAGTGTTCGGCTGCATGGTACAGTACAGGCCACACACAGCAAGGACCGAAAAGTTTGTTGATCGGGCTTTCTGGAGCATTCACCCCGGGATAAAAAAGGAATACAAGGCGTGGATCGTGTTGGACTACGCGACACATGAAGGAACGAAATTGCATAACTGCACTTTCTACGAGAAGCTGACTCTGCCACTGTTCAAGGAACACCGCGAAGCTAACAAGGCATCGAAAAGGGTCTCCGAGGGGCACCGCAGCTTCGCCACGTCACAGGATGAAGCAGACCTGGCAGTGGATGCAGATGCACCGGACATCACACAATTTGACTCCGCACCCAACTTTCCCTTTACAAGCCCATTCAAGACTCCAACATACATTCTGATTCACAATTCGATCCCGACGATACAACCTGTAAAGCCCACAACTACCACAGCGAAGCCCGGATGCTGAGTTACCACCACCGAATCCCTCGCAAGACACCATCTGCACCAGCCACGACAGCGACGATGACGTTGTCGAAGTTACCAGCTTCCACGATTACGACCATCTCGCCTACAAAAGTACCGACGAAACTGGCCTCCGCATCCTTGGACTCGTAGTCGCAATTCGCCACACTTCCCTCAAGGAGCCCACCACCGTTCGCCAGGCCCTGTCTGGACCCGACAGCGAGAAATGGAGGGCATCTATGGTTGCAGAAGTAGCAGCACTGCAGCGCCGTGGGACTTGGAAGCTAGTTCCCCAATCATCTACGAAAGGGAGAAAATTTCTTAGTGGCACATGGGTCTTCCGGATCAAGACTCTTGCGAACGACGCAATCGACAAATAGATTCACGATGGGTAGTGCGCGGCTTCGAGCAAACTCACATGGTGAACTACGACCAAACATTCGCGCCCGTCGGTCGGCACATCTCGGTGCGCATCCGCATCTGCATCGCAGCCGTCAAGCAGCGTCCGCTCTGATAGATTGATGTTGGCAGTGCATCCCCGTACGCACCGGTCGACGCCATTGTCTTCGTCGAGTAGCCGCACGCCTTCGAAGAAAGTGACGGTGCCGATTGTCTCCTCCAGCAATCCCTTTATGGGATTAAGGACGCGGCACCTCTAGGGAGGAAGCCACGATCGATCCTGAGTGGGGATCTATCCTGCCTTGTACAGTGAAATCGCGACATCGCCAACAGGCTGGTATCCGTCTTCGCCCCACCTCGCAAGTGTACAGTAAATTGGTGCCCAAAATGGTGGCACCTCTGGCTCGCACGATCGATGTGCCAACGCCCACACATCGATCGTGAAATTGTGGAGGTTGGGCAATTTTGCCCCATGTATTTTCGATCCTGTCACCTGTGGCTCGGTGTGTCCAGGCGATTGCAAATCTGCAGTGTGGACACATCGGTATGCGGATCGATGTGCCTAAACTGGTGTGAGGCCCCGATCCCCCACCGATCCTGACAATTTCCCTAGAGGTGCCGCGTCCTAAGCAAGCACCTCGTTTGTGGCATCAGTGCCTGCACACTGTTCTCACGGAGCTCAGATTCTCTCAGCTGCCGCACAACCAAGGGATGTACCGGAAGTAGTCGCGCGGCAAGTTCATCCTCCTCGTCGCCTATTTCGACGACCTACTCTACACCGGCGACGACATGGAACTACTTGATCGGTTCAAAGAGGAGCTCAACGAGAAGCTCGAGGTGACGATCAAACACAACGTCACGCAGTTCCTCGGTCTCAACATTACCCAGTCCGCCACCTCCATTCACCTTTCCGTCGCCAAATACGCGGAAAAGCTTGCGAAGAAATTCGTCATCGCCCCAATCAACCTCACCACACCCTTCCGCACTCCTCATCCTAATCATGAACCCGACACTACGCCGCACTCCATCGAAAGTCGTCAGCTCTATCAGCAGCAGCTGGGGTGTCGCCTGTTCACCGCCATCACGTGCCGGCCGGATCTCCCCTACAGCGCAAGCCAGCTCGCACAGTTCCTGAAGCGACCTGAATGGGAGAATCTACTGGACCTACGCCGAGCACTCCAATACTTCATCTCTACCCCTGACGTTGGACTCACCTATGAAGCTAACTTAACTGCTACCCTGCCGCTTCACGGCTACGTAGACGAGGACCATGCGGGAGACATTGACAACATACGCTCTCCTGGAACTCCTAGAAGCAGAAGCTCATCGCTCTTTCGTTAGCCGAAGCTGAGTTTATCGTCGCCAGCGCAGCTGTTCGCGAAGGACTGTACCTGATGGAGCTCCTACAGGAAACGAAAGTGACGGTGAATGGGCACTTCACGTTACTCTGTGACAATCAAAGCGCAATCAAGATCGCGAACAAGCTCGGTTTCGTGAACCACACGAAACACATCACTCTCCGTCAAGGACAAGATCGACAAGGGCAAGGTCAAACTCACATATTGCCCAACTGGTGACATGACAGCTGAATTCCTGATAAAGAAACTGCCATGTCAAAAGTTCCAGCACTGCGCTGACCTCTGCTGGATCTCGAAGAAGTCCCATGTGGCTCACCTTCAAGAATGAAGGGGAGTGTTGGAATGACTGAAAGGTTATCGTAACATTCCCGAAGGATCTCTCCTAGCGCACCCCTCCACAGCGAAGCAGCGCTACTATACTAGTACCGCAATAGCTCATACAGAGCATGCAGCAGACAGAGAGTCACTCGAAGGTCGACAGTCACTGAAAATCAACGGTCGTGACTGTTGGCAGATCGGCAACCGCATCAGAGGTTAAGCGATGCAACCTTGTAACTGTCGAGAATGACAATAGTCACAGTTACTGTAGATATGCAATCCAGTTCATAAGGAAATGCATCCCTCAGAGTGCATGGCTAGCTAGTTTGCTATTTATACCCTTGTATTCCTATCTTATAATTATCTTATTCTCTTTCGTTTATTATTAACAAGGACACTACAAAGACTTCATTGTCTTGGCTGTCTTATCCTATCCACTACAATTCCCAGGGTATCAGTAGTTTCCAAAGACTTCTAATCGAGCTCGCGTCAGGTTCGGTAGTCTTTTGTTCATTCAACAAAAAAATATGCCTCGTCGTCAATGATTTCGGCAGTCACGCTGATTGTAGGAATGTCTTCACAATCTATAGATGCCATAACTCTTGCTTCCTGGATTCCATATTGTGAAACCTGGGAAGATAACTACTACAACGGGAGCTAGACCGTAGGCTAGGCACGGGAGCTCGTGTGATCTCTGCGTTTCTTCGTTCCTTAGTCGTTTCCTTGTGCGCACACTACTTTCTAGGTCATGGGGAGAATCAGCAAAAGTTCCACTAGGAAATGTTCAGAACAATGATACAATGAAGTTGGCAAGACAAGACTACATCAAAGCTCGAACGCAGGTCGGTCGACTGCCAGCGCTGCATGGTCGACCGCGTGCCAGCACGATTTTTGATTGTGTAGGTGGTTGTGGTATTTTGCTCTAGCTGGTTGTGGGCTAAGGGTTTGGGCAAAATGTGCTTTTAGACTTGTTGCGGGCTGGAATTGATCTCGCACCCAACAAGCTCCAACTAACCTTTGCTATTCACTACACCACCTTTGGTGTTGCTAGTTTAGCACTTTGGGTTGTTGGGGATTGTTGTAGAGCGAGGGTTGGGTTGGTAGGGTTTGAACAACTCGTCACTTTGCAGATCTGAACTCTTGCTAAAGCTACTCTCTTGATCTAATCCATGGCTGCCAAGTAATTTGGTCGCACTTAAATAGCGATAGCGATCGGCCTAGATATTGGTTGAAGGCGTGCGTTACTATTCCAATGCGTACCTGCTCATAGTTTAAGGTTACGTGAGCTGCACGCAATGTTCCGTCGAAGTCGGCGGACTTAATCACTTGTTACGCTCTCTAGATTCGCGTGCCTTCCATTAGTGGTATCATAGCTGGTTAGGCCTGCGGCATTCCCTCTCTTCATCACATTTCAAATTGGCTTAAGAACCTCCAGATGTAGGGTTGGTTATGGCCCAGAAATTAGATGGACCTCCTAGGTTCACCGGCTCTGATTTTTTGCTATGGCGGTTCCAGTTCACGCTTTGGCCAGGTATTAAAGACCTAGAGGGCGTTTTGGAGGGATAGGAGCGAAGACCTGAAGCTGATGAAGGAAAGGCAATTACTGGAGTCTCCAGCCAAGTGGGAGAAGGGGCTGGGGAAGTGGAGGAGGATCAGCAGCACCGCGAACCGGAAGGCAACGGTTTAGTGTGGAGGAGCTACTTAAGGTAGAGGAAGCATGGGACCGCAAAGACAAGCAAGCATTCGAGTACCTGTGTCGGGCTTTGGAAGGCCAACTAGAGCTCCTAAAGATGCTGATTGACCTGAAGGGCAAGCAAGGAGCAGATGCACTAGCATGGAAGAGAGTTCAAAATCGTCATTTGCAAGAGGGTTGCTAAGCATACTCACCTGCAGGAAGCAGTTCTACACCATGGAACGCAACTATGTCGATGGGGAGACCATGGTGCAGTACCTCCAGAGGGTGGATGAGTATGTGAGGGCATTGGAGGAGCTGAACTATGAACTAGATGAGAAGGAGATCATTCATACCGCACTCCAGGGGCTCGACCAAGAGGCGAACGAGGCCCTACTGCAGTACCTTCACCTTGAGCAGCAGAAATGGACTAAGGCCTGGATATGGGAGGTGTTGGTTTCTGATGAGGCTCGCAAGCGTGATGCTGGTAGAGGAGTTGAAGGGTGAATGGGGGCAGGTGATAGGGCTGCCTCCAAGAAGTACCAGCAGCGGCAAGGAGGTGGGGGGAAGAAGAAGGAGCTCGACAAGTGCCTCGTCCCTGGATGCAACCGGAAGCACTCTTGGAAGGAGTGTTGGAGCTGACCAAATGGGTGGAAGCCTCAAGGGTACACAGGAGAGGCTCCACCTGTCACTAGGCCTGAGTGGGTGGAGAGGAGGATGAAGAACGGAGCATGGAACAAGAAGGGCAGCAAAGAGAAAGCGGCAGCAGCAGCAGCAAACGAGAATAAGAAGGGAAAGGAGGACTCATAGGATGATGGTTTCTCCTTCTTATCCTTGGAGAAGGAGATGGCGCTTGCTGGTCGTGTGTCGGCTGACTCCAATCAGCTCGTTCTAGACTCTGGGGCAACTTGTGGAATGGTACCTCGGCACGACCTCTTCACGACATCACTCACTCCCACCTAGCTCCAAAAATGTGATTTTGGGGAGAGGAGATACGCTGCAAGCAATCGGCATCGGCACCATCACCGTCAAGGGGAATGAGGGGGAGGTGCTGAATTTGAAGGGTGTGCTTCATGTTCCTGGATTGGCAGCCATCCTTCTCTCATCCTCCCAGCTTGCGAGGCAAGAATACATATGCACCTTCACCATGGAAGGGCGCACGGTACGCAAGGGTGGAGCTGTGGTGATGGAGGCAAAGTTAGAGAAGGGTCTATACCTTGTTCCTGTTTGTGTGCCTCAGGTGGAGTGGGCACATGGTGTTGAAGCCAAGGAAGCTGCTTGTAGCACCCGTTGGAGGGACGTGGAGCAGGTGACGGTAGATTTGCTGCATCTACGCATGGGGCATGCGGGAAGGCAGCAACTTGTGGAGTGTGTGAAGAAGGGGGAGCTGAAGGGTGTGGAGATCAAGGAGGGTGGTGGGCAGCCAAGCAAGTGCCCGGATTGCATGATCGGGAAGCTGCCAAGGACCTCCTTCCCTGCCTCCATCACTAGAGCCTCCGCACCTCTTGAGTTGATGCACACGGATGTATGTGGCCATATGTAAACACCGGATAGGGAGAAGGGCAGCAAATACATGAGGTATTGAAGGAGGAGCTTTACATGAGGCAGCCCCCTGGTTTTGATGATGGGTTCGGCAGGGTTTGCCGACTCAAAAAGTCAATCTATGGGTTAAAGCAAAGGCAGTGGTACCTCAAGTTTGATGAGGCGCTGATGGATTTTGGCTTTGAGAGGTCGGAGTGTGACCCCGCCTTGTACCACTTGGTGAGGCGTGAGGGCAGGCTGTCCCTCTACCTCTATGCGGATGACATTCTGCTCATGTCTTCGAGCATGGTCTTGCTGGACGAGGTGAAGGGTCTCTTGTCCTCTCGTTTCCGCATGAAGGACTTGGGGGAGGCTAAGTACTATTTGGGGGTGCAGATTGAGCGTGATGAGAGTGGCATCTTAATTCATCAGGAGAGGTACATTCTCAACATGCTTGAGTCCTTTGGCCTTTCTGAGGCTAACCCCGTGCGTATCCCTCTCCCTACACGGTTCGACGTGCATGAACATGCTGAGGAGCCCTTGCTAAGAGATGAGCTGGTCTAGCTCTATCAAAGCATTTTGGGGTCTCTCATGTATGCAAGCACGACCACACAGCCCCAGATTGCTTATGCAGTGTCACAGCTGTCCAAGGTGGTGTCTTGTCCCAAAGCATTTCACCTGCAGGCTGCTAAGAGAGTGCTAAGGTATCTGAAAGGTTGTGTGAAGTCAGGTATCTTCTACCCCGCACGCAGCAAGCCTCAGGTTGAGTTGGTGGGCTTTAGTGATGCCGATTATGCTGGAGATTCAGCTGATCGCAAGAGTACCACCGGCTATGTCTATTACCTTAATGGTGTAGCCATCTCTTAGCAGACCAAGAGGCAGCCGGTGGTTGCATTGTCCACCGCTGAGAGTGAGTACATCAGTCTGTGTCAGTGCATTCAGGAGGGTGTGTGGCTGACGCGTTTGTTTGCGGAGTTTGGGCATGAGTTTGCTGGTGGTGTGCATGTGTTTGTGGACAACCAGTCTGCCATTGCCCTTGTACAGAATGCATGCTTGCATGGCCGCACCAAGCACATGCAGGCTCGGTGGCATTTCATCAAGGAGATGGTGGCAAGTGGCGAGGTGATCCTCCGGTGGTGCCAACCAACCGTCAAGCAGCAGACATAGTCACCAAACCCCTTCCCTTTGAGCGGCATGGTGTGTGCATGTCCTTGATGGGGATGCAGCCCCATGTTGGCATGGTGCCTGAGCAGGATGTGGGAGGGCTGGTGCTTCTCTGCCTTGACGACATCATGCTGTGGATGGCGCCCCTCTTTGGGCAAGGGGGAGTGGAGTGAAGGATTTTGCCCAGTGGTGTTCAGCCACCTCCAGCACGAGAAAGGGGGAGTGTTTATTGTGTAGGTGGTTGTGGTATTTTGCTCTAGCTGGTTGTGGGCTAAGGGTTTGGGCAAAATGTGCTTGTTAGACTTGTTGCGGGCTGGAATTGATCTCGCACCCAACAAGCACCAACAAACCTTTGCTATTCACTTCAACGCATTTGGTGTTGCTAGTTTAGCACTTTGGGTTGTTGGGGATTGTTGTAGGGCGAGGGTTGGGTTGGTAGGGTTTGAACAACTCGTCACTTTGCAGATCTGAACTCTTGCTAAAGCTACTCTCTTGATCTAATCCATGGCTGCCAAGTAATTTCGCCAGGATACCTCGTCACACTTAAATCGTGATAGTGATCGGCCTAGATCTTGGTTGAAGGTGTTATGTGATGCTATCATTTGCATTCACGTCTGACTGCCTCCCATCACATGTTCGTGCGTTACATGCGTGGTGTGAGCGTGTGCAAAAATTTGTGTTTGATGTGGTTTGGTTTTTCTGAGTGTGTGTGAATGCTATTTGACTTGAGCAGACATCTGAAGTGACTCCTCTGCTCAAGAGCTTTCCGACGAGCCAAGCATCGCTTCAATCGGAGCACGAACAAGAAAGTTACGAACGTTTGAAGTTCGTATGCTTTTGACATTTGGTTGTGGTGACTATGGGAAGTTGAGGGGTTGACTCCATATGGGGTACAGACGTTTGGGGGTTGGGAAATTCGTCAACATCACTGTAGATGCTGCCAAGTGGTTGGTTGAAGCCAAACCAGGTTGGCAAGTGTAGCCAACTTGGGTGAGGCGGATTGTGGAGGTTGGGAAAGTGACAAAAGTAAAGGTGGGGTTGCCTATGGAGATGGGAATTGTGTGGCATGGGGGTTTCCTTGGTTGGGGACTCTCTTGGGACCTTTCCTCTCGTCCTCCTCATCCCCTCCTACCTGGTTTGTTGGTGCTCAAACTCTCTTGTGTAGTAATTGTGGAACTTGTGAGACTCTTCATTTTGAGATATTTCGGCTCCTAATCTTCATAGACTCCATCCTTAGTCTCCAACAGAAGGCGTGCGTTACCATTCTGAAAATGAGATATTAAGCCCTTTCCAACGCGTGCCTGCACATAGTTTAAGGTTACGTGAGCTATACGCAATGTTCTGTCGAATTCGGCGGACTTAATCTCTTATTACGCTCTCTAGATTCGCTCGCTTTCCATCAACGACTTGGTCGACCGCACTCCAGTAGTGCAGAGTCGTGACCGCACTCTAGTGCTACAGTTTGACGGCGTGACAATAGCGCAAGTCGACGGCGTGCCAGCGTTGCTCCCGTAGAACAGCACCGCACCTGCTTCTCAGGTGCTCGTAGATGATTGGCGTGCTGTGCCTCATCACCTGCACAGCGCACACACCAAATCGTCCTCGTGCTAACGACTGCACCTGATCCGCCACATCAACCTCGGGATACCACCACCGAGGTCGGTCTCGCCAAAACCGCCTGGGCGACCATCACACTCCTCCGCAGAACCTCGTCACCCAGGTAACCTGGTCGACCGGGCAACCACGTCGACCAGCTGCTCCTTCGCGTGCCCGTCGATCACCCAAGTCGACGACCACTTCCTGTCGACCACACCAGGTCGACCACACCCTTGGTCGACCAGCCCCAGGTCGACAACACTCCTGGTCAACAAGTTCCAGGTCGACCAGCACTCCTGTCAGCCGGCCACCCAAGTCGGCTGCCCGAAGTCGGCGTCAACAAGTCGACGCCCTCCACAGGTCGACATCCCAAGTCGACCACCCGAGGTTGGCGCCCTCCCAAAGTCGGCACCCATGTAGTGGCCACCGTGCAGGTCAACCAGCCCCGTCGACCAGCTCGCCCACTGCTGCAGGTCGGCTGCTCCCCCTCACACCCGACCACGAAGGTCGGCTCCGCCCAAGCGAGGATGGGGCCACACCCAACTCTGTTGACAAAACCAACTTGGACGATCGTGTCACTGGGTGGTTATCTTCAGTATCCAGTTGTTGCCACCAAATGGCAGCAAAAGCTGTCAAGCGAAAAATATTTAGCCGTCCTGCTTCCTTGTATTTGCAATTCCCGATTTCACTTGATCTGTCTTTATTCTCCAGATTATCAACGGGAGTGTTGTTTGGCCCCGTCCTCGCTTGGGCGGAGCCGACCTCGTGGTCGGATGTGCGGGGGTTGCAGCCGACCTGCAGCAGTGGGCACGGGGGCCACTGCAAGGGCGCCGAGCTGAAGGGCGCCTGGCTGGAGGGCGCCGAGCAGGAGGACGCCGTCCTGGACGCCTGGTTGGCGTCCTGGACGCTTGGACGGCGTCCTGGGAAGGCCAGACGCCGACCTAGGCGTCTGCACGGCGTCCTAGGAGCCTGGGACGCCGCCCTAGGCGTCTGCACGGCGTCCTGGGGTCCCGGACGCCGACCTGGGGGGTTCGAACGGCGTCCTGGGCGCCTGGACGCCGGACTGGGGATGCCGGGCATTGGTGGCCGGCTACGGACTGTGCTAGTTGACCGGGCGTAGTTGCCCGGTCGACCGGGATACCCGGGCGACGTACGCGAATGTCGCCGGGGTGGAGTCTGCGAGGCATCTGCGTGGTCGACGTGGTCGACGTGGCTGGTGGGCGCAGTCGCTGGCGTGGAGTCTGCCAGGCATCTGCGCTGTGCACGTGATAAGGAGTGGCGCACCAACCAGCTACACGCATGCGAAGCAGGTGCACCGTTGTCCTGCGGGTGCAACGCTGTGCAGCCGACTTGCTGCAGCGTTGGCACACCGTGGACTTGCAACGTTGGCGAACCGCTACTCTGCAACGCTGGAGCGGTGCGAGCGCTGCTGCGCTGGAGCGCGGGCGACCATGCTGCGCTGGAGGTCGACCAGCAGCCTAGCTAGCTCTGATGTAGTCTGTGATTCCAATGTTGTTGCTACCATTGTTGTCAAGCTTTGCTAGTGAAACTCTTGCAAAATCTCCCCGTGAATGTGCAAGTAGAGAACACACAAGCAAATGACTAAGGAACGCAGAGATCACATGAGCACCCGTGCCTAGCCTGTAGTCTAGCTCCCGTTGCAGCAGTTATCTCCGTACAGATGCCATCTTGGTTGACAGTTTGAGATCAGCAGCGCCATAGTATAATCATGTGAGGAAAATGAGCAATGTCGTCATGATCTTTCCATCACTAAATAACCTAAAGAACTGTATCCTCCGAAGATGTGATGACTGAGCGGTGTTTGCTGTATGGACATATCTACTGATGTGTAGATGCTGAATATGGAGAAACTTAGTGAGTAAGCTTTGATGTCTGACATGTGGTTGGAATGTACGGGCAAAGTAGGCTGACGTGGAACGATGGGCTGATGTACCAGTGTGTCAGCAACAGTAAATGGGCGGTAACTGGGTTGATCATGTGGCTGATTTGGAACGGTCCGCAGTAGTGTGGTCGAAGTTTTGGTACGACGGGCGGTCTTAAGTTCTGTTTGTCAAGCAGTACATAATCCCCTGACTGGTATGTTACCAGGCGGCGGTGGCGGTCAGCATTTCTCTTTGCGATGATATTGGCTTTTTTTATTCCGTCTGCTGCTCGTGTTGGGGCAGCCTGCAGTATCTCAGCGAACAGCTGAGCTCATGCTGCTGGATTGTTGAGTTGTCCGGACTCGGCGTCATGGGCACTGTTGGATTTTGCCCGTAGTTCAGGTAAAACAGGGAATGATGTGTCGTCGCTAATGTGGCGATGTTGTGGGCGAACTTGTTCAGCTGCAGCTGCTGCTCCCATGTTGTCGGGTCATCGCACGTGGCACGAATCGGCTGCTCCATGGTCTGGTTCGTCCGCTCCATTTGACCGTCGGTCTCGAGGTGGTATGACGAGCTGAACTCCAGCTTGGTCCCGAACTGCTCCCAAAGATTCTTCCAGAAGTTGCTGGTAAACTTCGTGTCGCGGTCGCTGATTGTCGTAGCTGGCATCCCGTGCCGTCGAACGAAGGTTGCGACGAACAGGCGAGCGGTTTCTTCGGCTGAGATAAATTTCCTCCATGCTCGGCATCCACTTAGGTGCCCCGCCTTGCGCCGTCATTAACAATATTCTCCTTTCCACGAGCCGCTCTGGCAACTCTAGCTTTAACTGCTTCGCCAGTCCCTTCCCGATGATCACGTGGTGGGCTCCCGTGTCTATGATCGCCTGCGATACAGGAAGCCCGCCGACCGTCAAGCTTCCCTTCTGCCCTATGAGTACTGAGGCTTGCCACACCAGACGTTCGTTTGGATGCCGCTGCATATCGCTACTTCTGGTCTCCTCCTTCGCGGCTTGACGCCTGGGCCGGCCGGACGACGTACTAGTCGCCTCTGACGCGGCTAGTCTCGGTCTTAGATCCAGGCCACTATGTTCCCTAGGATGTGCCATCAGCGAGTAGTCCCTCACCAAGTCCCTCTCCGTCAGTTCCTCTTCCTCCTCGTCTCTCGCCAGCATGGCCCTGGTGCCTGCTTGCTGCTTGCCGATTTTCTCGAGCAGGAGCTTCAAGTTCTGAATCTCCACTCTCTAATCCTCGGTCGTCGGTTCTGACTTGCCTTCCCTCCTCGAATAACATTCCTCTGCTTTATGTCCCTTCCTCCTGCGGTGCTTGTCAGAAGTACAGGCAGGAATGAATCAACTATGGAAGAGTTGGGTACAAATATCAAACCCTAGAAGGGGTTGTACCCCATATTGGCTACCCCACTACAGCCTAAACATATATAGCATATATAGTCTGACACACCCCCATAGGCAAAGTGGGGGAGAGCAAGGGGTCACAAGACCAGTCAAGAGAGGCAAAGCAAGCTCAGGGTGGATCACAACGTCACCACACATTCTGAGCACAAGCAAAGGGCCACAAGGCCAGTTCGCATGCAGGGATATATATGCAACAATAGCAGTACAGTGATCTCTACCTAGTAGAGCAAGCAAACAGGTATATGATATATGGATCACAGTACAAGCAGAGTCTACAGCAAGTGAGGAAACGTGGGCACAAGGCCCAGTAAGGTACAAAAGCGATGATGATCACCAGGCGAAAGTGCCTTGGTGAATATATCAGCAGTGTTGGCCCGAGTGGCCACGTAACGCAGACGAAGCTGACCACGCTGCTGCAACTCTCAAGCCAGGAAGTAACGTAGAGCGATGTGCTTCGTTCTGTGCTCCAGTCTGTGCTCCTCACACAAGGCAATGGCAGCCTTGTTGTCGACGTACAGCACTGGAGGAGAACGAGGCCGCTCTCCCAGGTCGGTCAGGAGGTAGGTGAGCCAGCGTAACTCCTGTGCAGCCATGGCTGTGGCGTAGATCTCAGCCTCACAACTGGAGCTGAGAACTGAAGACGAGCGTGTAGAACGCCAAGAAACTGAACCAAAGCCAAGGCTGAAGGTGTAACCCTGTGACGACCGCTGAGTAGCCTGGTCGTCAACCCAAGAAGCGTCTGAGTGCCCAGTGAGGACAACTGGGCTCTTCCCTCCAAGCACTAGCCCCATGCCTGATATGCTGCACAAGTAGCGCAGTACCCTCTTAGCGGCAGCCATGTGCTCAGGTCGGTGCCGACCAGGAGCCACGTAGCGAGCCAGCAGACCAAGAGGGTACGCGAGGTCAGGACGAGTGCAAGTCATCAGGTACATGAGGCAGCCAACTAGCTCTGGGTAAGGACCACTCGGCTCTACGGACTCATCCGAAGGCAGAGCTGAGAGCGAGTGACCTATAGCCAGAGGAGTGGCCTGTGCCGAGGACCAGGTGAAGCCGAAGCGCTGAAGGACCTGCTGCACCATGTGTGACTGAGTCAGTGTGATGGTGCGGCGTGCTCTGTCCCGGGTGATCTGCAAGCCAAGGTAGCTGCGCAGTTCACCCAGGTCTGTGCACGTGTGTCTCTTCTGCAGCTCGGACTTCACCAGGGCGAGAGCCTCAGTGTCAGCAGTGGCAAAGACCAAGTCGTCGACGTACACGAGGATGTAGAACGGCGCAGAAACAGTGACGGGTCAGCAGTAGAAGGCACGAACCCAAGAGCCGCAAGTGTAGTCCTCAGTGTGTCGTGCCACTCACGTGGCGCCTGACGGAGACCGTAGACCGGCCGCCGGAGGCTCCACTGGGTACCAGGAGGGAACGACCCAGTGAAGCCAGGAGGGCGGCGCAGCCAGATCTCCTCGTGCAGGCTGCCCTGCAAGAAAGCTGTGCTGAAGTCAAGAGAGTGAAGCTCGTAGTCACGCTGAGCAGCAACGTGCAGCAGCACCCGAAGAGTGGTCATCTTCGGGGTGGGGGAGAAGGTCTGGAATAAGTCTACTCCCTCTCGCTGACTGAAGCCTCGAGCAACGTAACGAGCCTTGAAGACAGGCGGAGAACCAGACGGCCGCTTCACCCTGAAAATCCACATGCCACTGACGATGTTCGCCCCAGGAGGGGGAACCTCGTTGACGTACGTGCCAGTGGACTTCCAGGATGCCATCTCTGCGTCCATGGCTGACTGCCACTGAGAGGAGTACTCACCCGCAATCGCCTCAGCGTAAGAGCGCGGGGTCGGGATGTCTGGTGCATCCGGGTCTCCCTCAGGTGCAATCAGCATGGACACGAGATGAGGTACAGCGGCAGCAAAGCACTCAAACTCCTCCTGCCTGTCCTCAAGGACGTCCGTGCCAAGAGCACACTCACCCCCGACGGACGGAGGACAGACAGACTCAGACTCAGCAACAAGACTAGCATCGTAGTCTAGACGACAGGCAGCAGCAAAGTCAACCAGCTCAGCGACCAAGGCAGACGCAGCAGCAGACTCAAACGACGGGTCAGTGACAACCGTGGCTAGCAGACGCGTGACAGTAGAGTGAGCAGCACGGGTGCGGTCAGACTCAGGCTCAGGAACGGTAGGCAGAGAAGACGCAGGAGGGGACGGCAGGGGAACTCGCTGCGGAGGAGAGGAAGGACGACGGACAACGAGGTGGGTGCCGGTGACAGCCGGCTGACGCGAACGAGGAACACGACGAACAGGACGACCAGAACGGACAGGTGAGACAGGACGCGACGCAGGCTCACGACGCTCAGTAAGACCCCCTGACTGCTCAGTGTAAGGAGAAGGAGCAGGCTGTGGTGAGTCAGGCTGTAACGGAAGACCAGTAGACGAAGGGAGACTAAGAACCTGGCGAAGCACAGAGTCAGGCGGTGGCGGAGACGACGGAGCAAAGAACCGGCGCGGCTGGGCAGTGTCACCAGGTCCAGCAGCTCCAGTACCTCCAGCAGCTCCAGAACCCTCAGCTCCCGCTCCTCCAGGACCAGCTCCACCAGTAGTAGCACCCCCATAACCGGCACCTTCAGCCCCATTGTCCCCAGCCTCAGTGTCTCCAGCAGCAGCACCCCCAGCCCCAGGGTCACCAGCAGTAGTAGCCTCCGGCTCAGCAGCACCTCCAGCCCTAGCAGCTCCAGTACCTCCAGTACGAGCACCTCCGGGACCAGCACCACTCCCAGCTCCAGTGACAGCAGCAGAAGTACCTCCAGCGGCAGAGCCCCGAGCTCCAGAAGCGCGACCCTGACAGCGACCGTACCAGTCGTGCAGCTGCTGTGAGGTGAGAGGCACACGTGGACGAAGGCGGCCACTCCACGGAGACCGCACAGCAGCAGACTCAGAACCCTCAGCGCCAGCACCCTCAGCAGCGCCAGAACCTCCAGCGCCAGCACCCTCAGCAGCTCCAGAACCTCCAGTAGAAACGACTCCAGTAGTAGAGGCACCAGCGCCAGCGCCTCCCGCAGCAGGGCCCCTAGCTCCAGCAGTGCGACCCTGACGACCAGCGTACCACTCACGCAGCTGCTGTGGGGAGAGAGGGGGTCGACGACTAGGGTGCAGCGGCGAAGCACCAGCGGAGCGACTGCGGAGACGGCCGCTCCAGGGAGACTGCTCACCAGACCCCACAGTGCCCCCAGGCGCAGCACCCCGAGACTCAGAACCTCTAGGCTCAGCACCCCCAGACTCCTCACACTCAGGCCCAGCACCTCCAGGCCCCGCACCCCCAGGCTCCGCACCCCCAGGCTCCGCACCCCCAGGCTCAGCACCCCCAGGCTCCGCACCCCAAGGCTCCGCACCCCCAGGCTCCGCACCCCCAGAAGCAGCACCCCAAGCAGGACCGGTGTCACCAGTGACCTCAACCGGCGGAGGCAAGGGAGGAGGGTCTACCTGAGACACACCTGAAGGAGCAGGACCGGGAGTGGGGAGGGGGTCTACTTGGGTAGCACCTGGAGCGAGGAAGAGCGGCGGGGGGGGGAGTGGGGCAGTGCGGTAGGGGAAGAGACGGTAAAAGGGAACCGACTCGTCAAACGTGACGTCCTGAGAGGGGAAGACACGGCGTGAGGTGGGGTGGTAAAACTGCCAACCAGGCACGTCAGGGACAAAGCCAAGGAAGACACAGGGAACAGCGCGGGCGGAGAGCTTGTCCGCGGTGGTATCGCGGACAAAGGCACGAGAACCCCAGACCCGGAAACGCGACGCATCGCCAACCTCCCCCGTCCACAGCAGTGTGGGCGAGGTCTCCGGCAAGGAGACATGGGGCCAGAGGTTGAGCTGATGCGCGGCGTACCGGACCGCAAACGGCCACAGAAAATGGGGGGCAGCCGCATGGACCATGGAGGTACGAGCGACCTCCATGACCAAGCCAATGCGGCGCTCAGCAACCCCTTTCTGCTGCGGAGAGGCCGGAAGCGTGAACGACTGGGTGATGCCGTGCTCCTCACAGAAGGCTGCCAAGAGGTCGGAGGAAAACTCACCACCTCTGTCAGAGTGCAGACGCAGGACGGGAAACTCCGTCCCGAACCGCCGGCGGAGCTGGAGACGAGCAGCGCGGATCCAAGGGATCAAAACATCAGGGACCTCACCCTTGGTGCGCAAGGGGAAGACCGTGGGGTAACGCGTGTAGTCGTCGACGACCAGCAGGAAGTACCGCTCGTGGCCCTGTCCACTGACGCGGGCTGGGCCCCACACATCCAGGTGGAGAGTCTGCAGGGGAGCCTCTGTGGGAGGGAACGAGGAGGAGTGAGGAGCGGAGCGCTGCCGCCCCTCGACACAGGGAAGACAGGGAGGAGCAGGCGAGGGTGGGAGGGGAGGGAGAACCCTGGGAAGACCAGAGACAAGGACACGGCGGTGCATGCTGCGAAGGCGCTGCACCGAGGGGTGACCAAGGCGGTGGTGCCAGAGGAGGGTCTGGTGCGACAAGGCGCGACACGAGCAGGGGGCGGACAGCTGACCTGACGCAGACGCAGACACAGCTACCTGAGGGGACTCAGTGGTCAGGGTGTACAGGCTCGAGCCAGGCTCACGGGTAAACGTGGCCAGGAGTCGGCCCGTCCGAGCACACGTACAGTGAGTCACTCGCTGACGCGCAGGAGTGAACTGGTCAACCCCCCCCATCCTGTAGGTCAGCTCCACTCACCAGGTTCGTAGAGACCTGACAGCAAGCCAGTCGGGGCGGCCGGACACGGCAGAACCGTGGAGTAGTGGGCAAGGACTAGACCCCCAGAGGGGTCTACCAGGGAGACTGCAACTGGCCGACTAAGCGGCGTGAGTGTGGTGCAGTCGCGAAAGAAGGAGCGGGAAGCTCCTGAGTCAAGGGTGAAGGTGCGAAGGGTCGCAGCAGGCGAAGTACCAGAGAGGGCAGACTCACCAGCACCCAGAGCAGGAGACGCACGAGCACCTAGAGCAGCAGCCTCACCGGTACCTGGAGCAGGAGACGCACTAGCACCTACAGCAGCAGCCTCACCAGTACCTGGAGCAGGAGACGCACTAGCACCTAGAGCAGCAGCGTCACCAGCACCTAGAGCAGCAGGCTCTATACCTGGGTCAGGCGGTACGCACAGGTAACAGGCACGGTCAGCACTAGTAGGCAATGCATACATGGCAGTGAGAATGGCATCATAGTCAAGAGCAAATATATCTACTCTCTGCCTAAGTAGCTCTACCCAGTCGGGGAGCTCAGCCTCGTCGCCAAACTCGGTACGCCAGGCGTCGCTCAGACGGGCGAAGCAGCGGGACTGTGTGTGACTAGGCGTCCCGCAAGGCTGACCAGTCCGAGCACCAGTGCGAATGACGTAAGAGCAGCAAACAGAACTGAGAGACCCTCTACTCTGAGCGTACCACTCACGCAACTGCTGGGGCGTGAGGGACTCACGCGGACGTCGCTGGGGCTGCATCTGGCCTCCGCCAGTAGCAGCAGGAGCAGTAGTAGCAGCAGTAACAGACGTAGCAGCAGGGCAGGCGCGACAGGCAGGCAGGTAGGCAGGCCGGCAGGCAGGCAGGCAGGCCGGCAGGCAGGCCGGCAGGCAGGCAGGCAGGCCGGCAGGCAGGCAGGCAGGCCGGCAGGCAGGCCGGCAGGCAGGCAGGCAGGCCGGCAGGCAGGCAGGCAGGCAGACAGGCGGCGCGGCAGCGCGCTAGCAAGGCAGGGGCTCACCAGTGGCGGGAAGAGCAAGCTCTCAGCGGGCGAGCAGGGCCGGTGCTCGGCGGACGGCGGCAGGGTCGGCGCACGACGGCTGCGACAGCGGGGTCGCGGCAGCGGCTACAGCGAAGGGCCAGGTCGAGTCAGCGGCAGGGCGGGGCCGGGTCGTGTCAGCGGCAGGGCAGGGCCGGGTCGTGTCAGCGGCGGGGCCGGGTCGTGTCAGCGGCGGGGCCGGGTTGTGGCAGCGGCGGGGCGGGTCGTGGCAGCGGTAGGGAGGCGCGCGCCGCTGCCTGGGGCCGCGCACTGGCGGGTAGGGCGCGGCGCGGGCTGCGCGGACGGCGCGCAGCGCGCTGCGGGTCGCGGACGCGCCGCGCGGGCTTGGGGCGGGCTGCGCGGGGCAGCGGCGGGCCTCGCGCTCGCTGCGCGGGCTCGGTGCGGGCCGCGCTCGCGTCGCGCGGGCTCGGGGCGGGCTGCGCGGGGCAGCTGCGGGCTGCGCGCGCGCTGCGCGGGCTCGACGCGGGCCGCGCGGGCCGTGGGCGGGACGCGACTCGGCTGCCGAGGCTCGATTCGGGCAGGAGAGGGCGACCCGCGGGGGTAAAAACGAGGCAGCGCTAGGAAATTAGGTCTGAGTGCGAAGCAGCAGCAGACAGTTCAAACAGTAGACAGCAGACAGCGGGCAGACAGTGCGCGCAGTGCAGCACGTCCTAGGTACAGTGACAGGCACATTCGTGGGGTAGCGGTAGGTGGGCCCGAAAAAAAAGGCGGTCCTACGGACCTACTGCTCTGAAACCATGTCAGAAGTACAGGCAGGAATGAATCAACTATGGAAGAGTTGGGTACAAATATCAAACCCTAGAAGGGGTTGTACCCCATATTGGCTACCCCACTACAGCCTAAACATATATAGCATATATAGTCTGACAGTGCTCGCACGTCGGTTTTGCTGGGCAATCCCGCTTCAGATGCCCCACTTCTCCGCACGTGGACAGCGACGAGGATCTCCCCTCTCCACCAATCTCCTCTCTATCTCCGGTACTGCCACGGCTGCCCAGCTAGTCCTTGGCCGCAGCTTGCCTTCTCCATCATCCAGGTCAAGCAACCGTTGCACGTGTTCCATTCCCTTGGCCAGGCCGTAGACTTCACGCAAGGTCACATCCGCCCCAATGCCGTACACCGCCGTCCGGACCACCGCTCTCAGCTCCTCGTCTAGTCCTCTTACAAATTTTCGCACCAGCACTCGCTCGTCCTGCTACTCGAGATCTTCCGCCAGCTCCTTCAGCCGATTCTAGTACGCCGGCAAGGATTCGTCTTTCTTACGGCGGAACTCCTTGAACTCCTCCATTCGCGCGTGGGTCTGCCCGGCGAACTCCTTCTTCAGCAGCTCCATGAAACGCTCTGTATGATTCTTCATCCTCCCGTTTGCCACTTCTTCTAGGGTCTCCGTTTGCACCATGCCAATGTTGTAACCATTTTGCGGAAGAACTCTTGCGGGTCGTAATCGTCCCGCTCCCAGCACTATTGTGGGGTCTCTAGCTGCATCACATAATTCTTCTGCGATGGGCCTACTCAGGGTATGCTCGTATACCGCTCCGCCACTTCCACCTTCTGGAGCGCCGATGCATTCCACCTGCGGGCGTGCGGCGCCACTCTAATTGCTGGTGCCAACCCTCCTGCTACTCCGCGAACGACCAACTATCGGTCCCACTGCATCTCTGCATGTTTTGTCGACCGGTCTCTCGTCCATGGGGTGTTTGTCATTCGGAGTTCCTCATTCATGTTGGGCATGGGTATCAGCGAATCCGGCTCTTCTCGTGCCCTCCATCGTTCTCGCGCTGCTTGGGCCCACCAACGGTCGAAAGGCACGGTTCCTGGATCCGAAGTGACTTTCCAAGATTGTGAGAGTACGACGGCTTATGCTGGCTTTGCTAGCTTGCCTTGCCTTTATTATGCTATTTCTAGCTTAGGTTTATTTTATCATACATAGATACGCTTGATTTCCTAGGTTAGGTGCATTCCTATGTTCTATTTTAGTTATAGCACTGAACCAGGTTACGTGTACCGAACTCAAGCCTATTCGGTTTCCACCGAATTGCTTTTTACCGAGTTTGGGAAGGTTCTGTTCGGGATGCTTCGCGACCCTCAGAACATTCGCGTAACACCTAGGTAACTGGCCTTGTGGAGAGACTATATATAGCCTTGTGTTGTACCCAGGTGGATCATTCAATTCAAACTCTCTTTCCTGAGCTCGATCCTAGATCCTCACACTTGGTAAGCGGAGCCGTTTACATGCGAAGTTTTTTCAACCACTAAAACCGAGTCTTCAAAAAATCGCGGGGGCGACGACTGTTAAACACCGATATCGAGTACGTAAAACTAGTTCCGTGTTTTTCTCTCCCCTTCGTTTTCATTTTTTCGGACACGCAATGTCAAGGATGGAGGGTCAACGCGACAATCCGGCGAATCGAAGCCCTCCTGACAAACCAACTGGTAGCCGCCACAGCAGCAGTGAATGCAGCAGCGAACGTAGCAGCGACAGCTGCAGCAGCAGTGGCGACACCGACAATCCACAGACCAGTGGCACCGCCTTCGCCGAACCTCGAAGCAGCTCGCCTGAGGCTCCCCAAGACGTTTGATCCAAGTGCGAAGGGATCGGACGTTCGACGATTCGTGGCGACCCTCGAAATTTATTTCGAGGCCATTGGTTGTTCGACCCCGACACACGATGCAGCAAGGATTCGGCTCGCAGCGGCATTGTTGCGAGGACAAGCACTCGAGTGGATTTACTACAGTGACGTGGCCCGTGGGGAGAAAACGTGGGCGCAGTTTCGGGCAGACCTCATCAAAAGATTTGAACCAATCAATTTAGGGTACGGACATGGCGCGACAGTAGATACACCGACACAAACAGTACGGAAGTGTAGCGCAGTACACGCAGCAGATGGAGCAACTCTTTAACGGCATCATCGACCTGACCGAGGACGAAAAAATCATGGCGTATACAGAAGGGTAAAATTGCATCTGCACTCTGACAGAGGTGGCGAGTTTTCCTCTGACCTCTTGGCAGCCTACTGTGCGGAGCACGGCATCACCCAGTCGTTCACGCTCCCGGCCTCTCCACAGCAGAATGGGATTGCTGAGCGCCGCATTGGTCTTGTCATGGAGGTCGCTCGTACCTCCATGATCCATGCGGCTGCCCCCCATTTCCTGTGGCCGTTTGCAGTGCAGTACGCCGCGCATCAGCTCAACCTCTGGCCCCGTGTCTCTGTTCCGGAGACCTCGCCTACCCTGCGTTGGACGGGGGAGGTTGGCGATGCGTCGGTGTTCCGAGTCTGGGGATGTCGAGCCTTTGTCCGCGATACGTCCGCGAACAAGCTCTCCTCCTGTGCCGTTCCCTGTGTCTTCCTTGGCTTTGTCCCTGACGCGCCTGGCTGGCAGTTTTACCACCCCACCTCGCGCCGGGTCTTCGCCTCTCAGGACGTCACCTTTGACGAGTCGGTACCCTTTTACCGTCTCTTCCCCTACCGCACTGCTCCGCTCCCCCCTCCGCCGCTCTTCCTCACGCCAGGTGCTATTCGGTAGACCCCCTCCCTCCCCAGGGTCTTGCTCCCTCAGGTGTTTCCCAGGTAGACCCGGTCGAGCCTGTCGAGGTAGCTGTTGACTCTGGTCCTGTGCGAGGTGCTGGGTCTGGGGGCGCTGAGCCTGGGGGTGCTGGTTCTGGGGGCGCTGAGCCTGGGGGTGCTGAGACTGAGGGTGCTGAGATTGGGGGTGCTGAGACTGGGGGTGCGGAGACTGCGGGTGCTGAGCCTGGAGGTACTGCGACTGGGGGTGTTGCGCCTAGAGGTGCTGAGGCTGGGGGCTTTGAGACTGACCGTACTGCGCCTGCTGGCGCTCCTTCTTCACAGCAGCTGCGTGAGTGGTACGCTCGGCGCTGCAGCCTCCGGAGTGGAGCTCCCGGTGTTGAGGTACAGCCCGCTGGAGACCCTAATGTTGTTGGAGGTCCTGGAGCTCCTGCTGGTGCTGCTGGTGCTGCTGGAGGTGTTGGAGCTGCTGGAGGTCCTGGAGCTACTGGAGGTGCTGCTGGTGCTGCTGGAGGTACTGGAGCTGCTGGAGGTACTGCTGGAGGTGCTGGAGGTGCTGCTGGAGCTGCTGGAGGTACTGGAGCTACTGGAGGTACTGCTGGAGGTGCTGGAGGTGCTGCTGGAGCTGCTGGAGGTTCTGCTGGAGCTGCTGGAGGTTCTGGTGCTGTCTCTGCTGCTGCTGGGGGCACTTCACGGCCGCGGCCGTACTTCGTTCCGCTCCTTCAGCAGGTTCTTGGTCTGCCGCCTCCTCCTAGTCCTCCTCCCTCTGTAGAGTGTCCTCCGCCTGTCCAGTCGCAGTCACAGCTACCCCCTGCCTCGCCACTTCCTGGTCCTTCTCCCTACACTGGTCCGACAGGCGGTCTTACTGAGCGTCGTGAGCCTGAGTCTCGTCCTCTGTCGCCTGTGTCTCGTCCTGTGTCACCTGTTCGTGCTGCTCGCACTGGTCGCCGTGTTCCGCGTGAGCGTCCTCCACCTGTCCCTGGCACACACTATATGACTATGCGTCCTTCCACTGCTCCACAGCATGTCCCTCTGCCGTCTCCTCCTGCGTCCTCTCTTCCTGTTCTTGCTGACCCGGAGTCTGACTCTCTTCGTGCTGCCAGTCCTACTGTCACGCGTCTCCTGGCCACTGCTGTCACTGACCCTTCTTTTGAGTCTGCTGCTGCGTCTGCCCTAGTTGCTGAGCTTGTCGACTTTGCTGCTCACTGTCGTCTAGACTACGCCGCCAGTCTTGTTGCTGAGTCTGAGTCTGTCTGTCCTCCGTCCGTCGGGGGTGAGTGTGCTCTTAGCACGGACGTCCTTGAGGACAGACAGGAGGACCTTGAGTGTCTTGCAGCCACTGCGCCCCATCTCGTGTCCATGCTGATTGCCCCTGAGGGAGACCCGGATGCACCAGACATCCCGACTCCTCGATCGTACGCTGAGGCGATCGAGGGTCCCTACTCCTCACAGTGGCAGTCAGCCATGGACGCAGAGATGGCTTCCTGGAAGTCCACAGGCACCTACGTCGACGAGGTTCCCCCACCAGGGGCGAACATCGTCAGTGGCATGTGGATTTTCAGGGTGAAGCGGCCGCCGGGTTCTCCGCCTGTCTTCAAGGCTCGTTACGTTGCTCAAGGCTTCAGTCAGCAAGAGGGAGTAGACTTCTTTCAGACCTTCTCCCCCACCCCGAAGATGACCACTCTTCGGGTACTACTGCACGTTGCTGCTCAGCGTGACTACGAGCTTCACTCTCTTGACTTCAGCACAGCTTTCTTGCAGGGCAGTCTGCACGAGGAGATCTGGCTGCACCGCCCTCCTGGCTTCACTGGGTCGTTTCCTCCTGGTACCCAGTGGAGCCTCCGGCGGCCGGTCTACGGTCTCCGCCAGGTGCCACGTGAGTGGCACGACACACTGAGGACTACTCTTGCGGCACTTGGGTTCTCTCCTTCTACTGCTGACCCGTCGCTGTTTCTGCGCACCGACACTTCGCTGCCGCCGTTCTACATCCTCGTGTACGTCGACGACTTGGTCTTTGCCACTGCTGACACTGAGTCTCTCGCCCACGTGAAGTCGGAGCTGCAGAAGAGACACACGTGCACAGACCTGGGTGAACTGCGCAGCTACCTTGGCTTGCAGATCACCCGGGACAGAGCACGCCGCACCATTACCCTGACTCAGTCACACATGGTGCAGCAGGTCCTTCAGCGCTTCGGCTTCACCTGGTCCTCAGCACAGGCCACTCCTCTGGCTGTAGGTCACTCGCTCTCAGCTCTGCCTTCGGATGAGTCCGTAGAGTCGAGTGGTCCTTTCCCAGAGCTAGTTGGTTGCCTCATGTACCTGATGACTTGCACTCGTCCTGACCTAGCATACCCTCTTGGCCTTCTGGCCCGCTACGTAGCTCCTGGCAGGCACCGAAAGGTGCACTGGGATGCTGCAAAGAGGGTATTGCGCTACTTGTGCAGTACATCGGGCATGGGGCTCGTGCTTGGAGGAGGGAGCTCAGTTGTTCTCACTGGGCACTCAGACGCTTCTTGGGTTGACGACCAGGCTACTCAGCGGTCGTCACAGGGTTACACCTTCAGCCTTGGTTCTGGTTCAGTTTCGTGGCGCTCTACGCGTTCGTCTTCAGTTCTCAGCTCCAGTTGTGAGGCTGAGATCTACGCCACAGCCATGGCTGCACAGGAGTTACGCTGGCTCACCTACCTGCTGACCGACCTTGGAGAGAGGCCTAGTTCTCCTCCAGTGCTGTACGTCGACAACAAGGCTGCCATTGCCTTGTGTGAGGAGCACAGACTGGAGCACAAAACGAAGCACATCGCTCTCCGTTACTTCCTTGCTCGAGAGCTGCAGCAGCGTGGTCAGCTTCGTCTGCGTTACGTGGCCTCTCAGGCCAACACCGCTGATATATTCACCAAGGCACTTCAGCCTGGTGATCATCAGCGCTTCTGTACTTTGCTGGGGCTGGTGCCCACTTTTCCTCACTTGTTGTAGGCTTTGCCTGTACTGTGATCTCTATATATACTCCTGCCTGTTTGTTCTGCTAGGCTGAGATCACCCTTGCTGTTTGTACTACATATATACTTCTGCATGTGAACTGGCCATGTGGCCCTTTGCTTGTGCTCGGAATGTGTGGTGACGCTGTGATCCACCCTGAGCTTGCTTGCCTTTCCTGACTGGTCTTATGACCCCTTGCTCTCCCCCACTTTGCCTATGTGGGTGTGTCAAACACTATATTGTCAGAGGTCCACTGGTGATCCCCGATTGATCCTAGGGAAGGGTTACAGGCTCTTTGTCCTGGGGGGTTATGGGCGCACTGACCCGCTACTTAACAAGCCCTTTTATCCCAATGGTCTAGTGGTTGGGATTCTGACATGGTATCAGAGCGAAGGTCTCGGGTTCGAATCCCAGTGTGTGCACTTCGGGCATCCCAGTGCGGGGGGGTGTCAGAGGTCCACTGGTGATCCCCGATTGATCCTAGGGAAGGGTTACAGGCATGTTGGCCTGGGGGGTTATGGGCGCACTGACCCGCTACTTAACAAGCCCTTTTATCCCAATGGTCTAGTGGTTGGGATTCTGACATGGTATCAGAGCGGTCTCGGGTTCGAATCCCGGTGTATGCACATGTTGGCCGTTGCCACTGTGCTCAGTCCTGGGCCTCCCAGTGTGGGGGGGTGTCAGTAGAGCTACACTGTGAGATCCCCGATCGATCCTAGGGGGGGGTTACAGGCGCGTTTGCCTGGGGGGTTATGGGCGCACTGACCCGCTACTGAAAAAAGCCCTTTTATCCCAATGGTCTAGTGGTTGGGATTCTGACATGTTATCAGAGCGAAGGTCTCGGGTTCGAATCCCAGTGTGTGCACTTCGGGCATCCTAGTGCGGGGGGGTGTCAGAGGTCCACTGGTGATCCCCGATTGATCCTAGGGAAGGGTTACAGGCTCTTTGTCCTGGGGGGTTATGGGCGCACTGACCCGCTACTTAACAAGCCCTTTTATCCCAATGGTCTAGTGGTTGGGATTCTGACATATATGTGTTGTTGTTGTGTAGGCTATAGTGGGTTAGCCTTTAGGGGGTACACAAAACTAGGGTTTGCTACTTGTACTCCAACTTTTCATAGTTCACTCACTTCTTGTTTCTAACAGGAGGAGCACATGGAGCATCTGCGGAAATGCTTCGAGATCATGCGGAAAAAATAATTCTACGTGAAGCTATCGAAGAGCGACTTGTCAAACATATATGACATAGTCTGTGTAGGCTGTAGTAGGGTAGACTATATGGGGTACAACACTGCTAGGTTTTCCTACTTGTACCCATCTCCTTGCTAGTTCAGTCATTCCTTGTTCAGTAATTCTCACATGGTTTCAGAGCAGGTTCCCTAGTGGGACCGGTTCTTTTTTAGGGCCCACCACAAACTTTTTTTTCTGCCCTGCCCTATTCGCACTGTCGTACCTGCCTGCCCTGTCACGGGCCTTGCGCCTGACTACTCGCGCCCTCGAGCGCCTGCCTACCCGCGCCCTCGAGCGCCTGCCTACCCGCGCCCTCGAGCGCCTACCTACCCGCGCCCTTGAGTGCCTGCCTACCCGCGCCCCTGGCCCCTGGAGCAGCTGCCACTGCAGCAGCCGCCCCTGGCCCCTGGAGCAGCCGCTCGTGCAACAGCCGCCCCTGGCCCCTGGACCAGCCGCCCCTGCAGCAGCCGCCCCTGGCCCCTGGAGCAACTGTCCCTACCCTGCACCCGCACAGCCGCCCTGGACCCCGCGGCGCGGCCCCTGGACCCCGCGACGCGTCGCCCTACCTCTGCCTCGTCGCGACGCGTCGCCCCTGCCTCGTCGCGACGCCCCTGCCTCGTCGCGACGCCCCTGCAGGACCCGCGCATCGCCCCCCGCCTCGTCGCGACGCTCCTGCGGGACCCGCGCGTCGCCCCCGCCTCGTCGCGACGCCCCTGCGGGACCCGCGCGTCGCCCCCGCCTCGTCGCGACGCCCCTGCGGGACCCGTGAGGCGCGGCTCCTGTGCGTCGCGCCGCCCCAACGGGACCCGGGTGTTGCCCCCACTCGTCGCGACGCCCCTGCGGGACCCGCGCGGCATCGTCCCTGCCCGCCGCGGCGCCCTGCCCTACCCCGCGCCCGCCCTTTGGACGGCCGTCCCTGCACCGCCCTGCAGCAGCTTCCGTCGAGGCCCTGCCCCGCCCTACAGCAGCGGCCGTCGCGGACTGCCCTGCCCTGCAGCAGCTGCCGTCGCAGACTGCCCCGCCCTGCAGCAGCTGCCGTAGCGGCCCTGTCCCCGCCCTACACCAGCTGCTGTCGCGGCCCGGCCCCGCCCTGCACCAGCTGCCGCGGAGCTCCCTGGCGCGGTCGCGGCCCCGCCCTGCCGCTGTAGCGGCCCCGCCGTCGTGCGCCTGCCCTTCCATCCACTGGTGAGCACTGCCCTGCCCACGCTGCTACCACTACTACTGCTGTTACTGCTGTTACTGCTGATACTGCTGCTACTGCTGCTCCTGGCGTGGCCAGATGCAGCTCCAGGGCCGTCCACGTGAGTCCCTCACGCCCAGCAGCTTCGTGAGTGGTACGCTAGTTGGGGTTGTCGGGGTGGCCGTAGTGGGAGTCGCCCTGGAGTGGGTAGTTCGGGAGCTTCTGGTAGTGGCCATGTGCAGCTGCAGCGTCGTCCGAGCGAGGCTCTTTTGCCCCAGCAGCTTCGTGAGTGGTACGCTCAGAGTAGAGGGTCGCTGAGTACTGCTCGCTGCCCGTACGTCATTCGCACGGGTGTCCGGACTGGTCAGCCTTGCGGGACAGTTAGTCACACAGAGTCCCGCTGCTTCGCCAGTCTGAGCGACGCTTGGCGTACAGAGTTTGGCGACGCCGACTGGGTGGAGCTGCTTAGGCAGAGGGTAGATATCTTTGCTCTTGACTATGATGCTATCCTCACTGCCATGAATGCATTGTCTACTAGTGCTGAGGGTGCCTGTCACCTGTGTGTGCCGCCTGACCCCGGTATCCAGTCTGCTGCTCTAGGTGCTGGTGAGTCTGCTGCTCTAGGTGCTGGTGCGTCTCCTGCTCCAGGTGCCGGTGAGGCTGCTGCTCTAGGTGCTCATGCGTCTCCTGCTCCAGTTGTTGGTGAGGCTGCTGCTCTAGGTGCTGGTGAGTCTACTGCTCCAAGTGCAGGTGAGTGTGCTCTCTCTGGTGCTGCGCCTGCTGCGGTCTTGCACACCTTCACCCTTGACTCGGGTGCTTCCCGCTCCTTCTTTCGAGACCGCACCACACTCACGCCGCTTAGTCGGCTGGTTGCAGTCTCCCTGGCAGACCCCTCTGGGGGTCCTGTCCTTGCCCACTACTCCACTGTCCTACCATGTCTGGCGGCCCCGTCTGGCTTCTTGTCAGGTCTTTACCTCCCCTCGTTCTCCACGAACTTGGTGAGTGGTGCTGACCAGCACGATGGGGGAGTTGACCAGTTCACTCCTGCGAATCAGCGAGTGACCCACTGCACGTGTGCTCGGACGGGCCGACACTTGGCCACGTTTACCCGTCAGCAGGGGTCGAGCCTCTACACACTGACTACTGAGTCTCCTCCGATTACTGTGTCTGGTCAGGTAGCTGTGTCGGGTCAGGTTTTAGCTGCAGCGTCCAGGTCTGGTCCTGAGTCTGCCCCCTGCTCGTGTCGTCTCCTGTCTCACCAGACTCTCCTCTGGCACCACCGCCTTGGTCACCCCTCCCTGCCTCGTCTTCGAGGCATGGCCTCCCGTGTCCTTGCCTCTGGTCTCCCCCGGTCCCTCCCTCCCCTTCCCCCGGGGCCTGCCCCTACCTGCGTTCCCTGCGTCGAGGGGCGGCAGCGCGCCGCTCCTCACTCCTCCGAGTTTCCTCCGACAGGGGCTCCACTGCAGACTCTCCACATGGACGTGTGGGGCCCAGCCCGCGTCCGTGGACAGAGTCACGTGCGTTACTTCCTGCTGGTGGTTGACGATTACTAGCGTTACACCACAGTCTTCCCCTTGCGCTGCAAGGGTGAGGTCAGTGAGGTGTTGATCGACTGGATCCGCGCTGCCCGTCTCCAGCTCAGAGAGAGGTTCAACTCGGACTTTCCTGTTCTGCGTCTGCACTCCGAAAGAGGTGGAGAGTTTTCCTCCGACGTTCTGCAAACCTACTGTCGTGCGGAGGGCATCCGCCAGACATTCACGCTTCCGGCCTCTCCACAGCAAAATGGGATTGCTGAGCGCCGCATTGGCATGGTCATGGACGTCGCTCTTACGTCCTTGATCCATGCGGCTGCCCCCCATTTTTTGTGGCCGTTCGCGGTTCAGTACGCGGCGCATCAGATCAACCTTCAGCCCCGGGTCTCCTTGCCGGAGACCTCCCCTGCTCTGCGGTGGACGGGAAAGTTTGGCGATGCGTCTGCGTTCCGTGTCTGGGGATTTCGAGCTTTCGTCCGCGACTTGTCTGCGGACAAGCTGTCCTCCCGTGTTGTTCCCTGTGTCTTCCTTGGCTTCCCCCCTGACGCGCCTAGTTGGCAGTTTTACCACCCCACCTCGCGCTGTGTTCTGTCATCTCAGGACGTCACGTTTGACGAGTCGGTTCCCTACTACCGTCTCTTTCCCTTCCGCATTGCTCCCCTTCCCCCCCCACCGCTCTTCCTCACGCCAGGTCCCCCCCCGGTAGACCCCCTCCCCCCTCAGGGTCCTGGCCCCTCAGGTGTGTCCCAGGTAGACGCAGTCAAGCCTGTCGAGGTAGCTGTTGACTCTGGTGCTGCTAGGGGTGCTGAGCCTGCGGGTACCGGGTCTGGGGGTGCTGAGACTGAGCGTGCGGAGCCTGGGGGTGCTGGGTCTGGGGGTACTAAGCCTGGGGGTGCTGAGTCTGGGGGTTCTGAGCCTGGGGTTGCTGAGTCTGGGGGTGCGGAGCCTGAGGGTGCTGGGCCTCCTCATGTGGAGTCTGGTGGTGCTGGACCTGGAGGTCCTTTGTGTGCTTCGTCCCGTCGGGAGCTACTCTCTCCGCAGGAGCTGCGCGAGTGGTTTGCTCGGCGCTGGAGCCGTGCTGCTGGAGCAGGTGGTGCTTCCGGCGCTGGAGGTCCTGTTGCTAGGGCTGCTGGAGGTTCTGCTGCTGGGGCTGCTGGAGGTTCTGGAGCCACGGGTTTCGGAGGTGCTAGTACTGGAGGTACTGGAGCTGCTGGGCCTGGTGGTGCTACTGGTGCTGGAGCTGCTGGCGGTGCTGGAGCTGGCGGTGCTGCTGGAGTAGGTGCTACTAGAGGTACTGAAGCTAGAGCTGCTTCGTCTTCCGGTGGTCCTGCTGGAGCTGCAGCTACTGGAGGTGTTGGAGCTGGAGGTGCTACTGGAGCCGGTACTCCTGTGGGTGCTGGCGTTGGCGCTACTGGAGCAGCTGGTGGTGCTGCTGGAGCTGTTGGAGCTGATGCTGGGGGTGCTGGTGCTGTCCCTGCTGGTTCCGGAGGTGCTGCGCGGCCGCGGCCGTACTTCGTTCCGCTCCTTGAGCAGGTTCTTGGTCTCCCACCTTCTACTGGTCCTGCTCCCTCCTTAGAGTGTCCACCGCCTGTCCAGTCCGAGTCACAGTTACAGCTGGCCTCCCCACTGCCTGCTCCTTCTCCCTACACCGGTCCTACTGGAGGTCTTGCTAAGCGTCGTGAGCCAGAGTCTCGTCCTGCGTCACCTGTTCGTGCTGCTCGCACTGGTCGTCGTGTTCCGTGTTTCGTGCTGCTGAGTCTGAGTCTGTCTTTCCTCCGTCTGTCGGGGGTGAGTGTGCTCTTAGCACGGACGTCCTTGAGGACAGGCAGGAGGAGTTCCAGTGTTTTGCGGCTGCTTTACCTCATCTCGTGTCCATGCTGCTTCCCCTGAGGGAGACCCAGATGCACCAGACATCCCGACCCCGCGCTCTTACGCAGAGGCGATAGAGGGTCCCTACTCCTCTCAGTGGCAGGCAGCTATGGACGCAAAGATGGCTTCCTGGAAGTCCACAGGCACCTACGTCGACGAGGTTCCCCCACCTGGGGCGAACATCGTCAGTGGCATGTGGATCTTCAGGGTGAAGCGGCCACCGGGTTCTCCGCCTGTCTTCAAGGCGCGTTACGTGGCTCGAGGCTTCAGTCAGCGGCACGGAGTTGACTACTTTCAGACCTTCTCTCCCACCCCGAAGATGACCACTCTTCGGGTGCTGCTGCACGTCGCCGCTCAGCGTGACTACGAGCTTCACTCTCTTGACTTCAGCACAGCTTTCCTACAGGGCAGCCTGCACAAGGAGATCTGGCTGCGCCGCCCACCTGGCTTCACTGGGTCGCTTCCTCCTGGTACCCAGTGGAGCCTCCGGCAGCCAGTCTACGGTCTCTGCCAGGCGCCCCGTGAGTGGCACGACACACTGCGGACTACGCTTGCGGCTCTTGGGTTTGCTCCTTCTACTGCTGACCCGTCGCTGTTTCTACGCACCGACACCTCGTTGCCGCCGTTCTACATCCTCGTGTATGTCGACGACTTGGTCTTTGCTACTGCTGACACTTCTCGACTCGCCCACGTGAAGTCCGAGCTGTAGAAGAGACACACGTGCACAGATCTGGGTGAACTGCGCAACTATCTTGGCTTGCAGATCACCTGGGACAAAGCAAGGCGCACCATTACCCTGACTCAGTCACACATGGTGCAGCAGGTCCTTCAGCGCTTCGACTTCACGTACTCCTCGCCTCAGGCCACTCCTCTGTCTACTCGCCACTCGCTCTTAGCTCTGCCTTCGGATGAGTCCGTAGAGCCGAGTGGCCCGTACCCAGAGCTTGTTGGCTGCCTCATGTACCTGATCACCTGCACTCGACCTGACCTGGCATACCCTCTTAGCATCTTGGAACGCTATGTTGCTCCTGGGAGACACCGACCAGAGCACATGGCTGTAGCGAAGAGGGTGTTGCGCTACTTGTGCAGTACGTCGGGCATGGGGCTCGTGCTTGGAGGGCGGAGTTCAGTGGTCCTCACTGGTCACGCAGACGCGTCTTGGGTTGACGACTTGGCTACGCAGCGGTCGTCACAGGGTTACACCTTCAGCCTTGGTTCCGGCTCTGTTTCGTGGCGGTCTACCCGCTCGTCTTCTGTTCTCAGCTCCAGCTGTGAGGCTGAGATCTACGCAGGGGCCATGGCTGCACAGGAGTTACGCTGGCTCACCTACCTGCTGACTGACCTGGGAGAGCCGCCTCGTTCTCCTCCAGTTCTGTACGTAGACAACAAGGCCATGCTGGCCTTGTGTCGGGAGCACAGACTGGAGCACAGAACGAAGCATATTGCTCTTCGCTACTTTCTTGCTCGTGAGCTGCAGCAGCGTGGTCAGCTGCGCCTTGCTTACGTGGCCTCTCGGGCCAACACTGCTGATATCTTTACCAAGGCACTTCAGCCTTGCGATCATCAGCGTCTTTGTACGATGCTAGGTCTTGTGCCTACTTTGCCTCACTTGCTCACTTCTTGACTTTGCTTGTACTGTGATCTATATATACCTGCACTTGCATGTTTACCCTTGCTAGGTTTTGGTCACTGCCTTGCTTGTTCACCTTGATATATAACTTTGCATGTGAACTGACCTTGTGACCTTCTGCTTGTGCTCAGATTGTGTGGTGACGTTGTGATCCACCCTGAGCTTGCCTTGCTTTGCTTGACTGGTCTTGTGACCTCTTGTTCTCCCCCACTTTGCCTATGGGGGTGTGTCAAACACATATGATATAGTCTGTGTAGGCTGTAGTGGGGTAGACTATATGGGGTACAATATTGCTAGGTTTTCCTACTTGTACCCATCTCCTTGCTAGTTCAGTTATTCCTTGTTCAATAATTCTCACACGACTTCGCCCTGAAGAAGGTGCATTTTCTCGGGTACATGGTGACTGTTGAGGGCGTACACGTGGACCCGCGGAAGATCGAAGCCGTCAAGAAGTGCTAAGTACCGGAGAATGTGAAGAAATTGCAGTAATTCCTAGGCTTTGCCAACTACTACAACAGGTTCGTGCCGTAGTACGCTAAGATAGCAGCGCCACTGACCAACCTATTGAAAAATGATACGCGCTACAAATGGGATACTCCTCATCAGCAAGCATGGAGCAGCTACAGACAGCACTGACTACAACGCCAGTACAAGGACTACGTGGTGGAAGTAGACGCTAGTGACCAAGCAGTCGGGGCAGTACTGATGCCAGATCACGGACGCAATTTGCAGCCCATCGCCTACCTCAATAAGAAGCTACAGAGCAGAACAGAACAGCCCCATCCATGACAAGGAAGCCTTAGAGATAGTCATAGCCTTCAAGGCGTGGAGGTGTTACCCAGAGGGAGCCAAGACTACAGTCTATGCTGACTACTGCAGTCCCAAATACCTGAAGTCGCAGCCGACGCTCTCACGACGACAGGTGCGGTGGGTGGACTTCCTGGAAACTCACTTCTACTACGACATCATCTACAAGCCTGGGCTACACAACAAAGTAGACGTGTTGAGCCACCCCGGTCATAGCCATGAGGAAGGGCACAGAAAAGATCTGGGTACCAAACTATGCCCCGTTACGGCAGATCCTATTAGAGGAGTTTCACGACGTACAATACGCGGGACATTTCGGGAGCAACAAGACGTTAGCATGGATAGCAAAGAAATACTACTGGCCTGGGATGGCAGCAAACGTGCAGCAAATCGTCACCTCATGCGACATGTGACAGCGGATGAAGAGTAGCAAGCAGAAAAAAACAGGGTTATTTCAGCCTCAACCCGTACCGGAGCAACCATGGTAAGTCGTTAGCCTCGACTTCATCTCTGGACTTCCTTCGACCTCACGAGGGCATGACGCTATACTCGTGGCTATAGCTGAAGCAAGTTCTTGCCTCTTCTTCGACGACATCATCACCATCTACGACATCCCCGCTACACACATCTCGGACACAGACCCCGAATTCACGAGTAAGTTTTGGAAGGAGCTCATGGGACTGGTTGGGACTAAGCTTGCGATGTCTTCAGCATAGCACCCCCAGACTGACGGACAGACAAAGCGATTCAATCAGGTGGTTGAACAGTAACTACGCACGGCTTGCAAAGACGACGTCAGCTACTAGGGTACACAGTTACCGACCCTAGAGTTCGCTTACAACAATGCGTCACATGCGGCCACAGGGAAATCTCCTTTCGTCTTTGCAAGCTGTGCGTAGTTACTGTTCAACCACCTGATTGAATCGCTTTGTCTGTCCGTCAGTCTGGGGGTGCTATGCTGAAGACATCGCAAGCTTAGTCCCTAACAGTCTCATGAGCTCCTTCCATAACTTACTCATGAATTTGGGGTCTGTGTCCGAGATGAGTGTAGTGGGGATGTCGTGGATGGTGATGATTTCGTCGAAGAAGAGGCGAGCAGTTGCGTCAGCTATAGCCCTGGCGTTGGTCGGGATGAAGTGACCCATTTTTGAGAACTTGTCGATCACCACGAGTATAGCGTCATGCCTTCGTGAGGTCAAAGGAAGTCCAGTGATGAAGTCGAGACTAACGACTTGCCATGGTTGCTCTGGTACGGGTAGAGGCTGAAATAACCCTGTTTTTTTCTGCTTGCTACTCTTCATCCGCTGACACGTGTCGCATGAAATCTAAACCCTTGATGTTCGTGATTGGAAACGTCGACTTCCACCTCATTGCCCCTATGTGTAGCTAAAGTGATGCTTCGCCGTGGATGGGGAGTTTCGTACCGTCCACCATCGTTGGCGTGAACTTGGTCTCCTCCGAAGGTTCTCCAATTTTCTCCAACGTCCCGCGGTCACACACTGAGTGCGATGCACCGCTGTTCACCAGTGCCTAGAGGCGTCGTCCTTTGCATAACACCTCGAGGGGTAGTGGTTCCTGTTGCACTGAGTAGCAAAGAGGGGCTCATCAATAGGATCAGAAGGTACGTCAAAATGAACACCATCCCTATTGCCTATACCTGACTCTGCACTTCCCAACTTCACCTAGGGGGTAGGAGGATTTTTCCGAGGCTTCAACAACTTCTCCGAAGCCTAGAATATTCCTCTAAGCCTTTGGAGCTGTGTAGGCTTCACCTTTGGGCAACGGGGAGCCTTAACACTGTGCTGCTGGGAGAGAATATTAACTCCACGGAGCGCACGACCCTTTTCTACGCTCCGTAATGCTTTGCCCAACTTCTCAGGTACCTGAATAGTGTCTAAAGGCTTTTTCTTGGCCTCTAACTCTCCCTTGAATGTCTCAATGGCTTGAAAACCACGAGAAGTAATATTACTTGTTAAAGTATCTTTGTAGGATAACTTTGACGAATTCTTACTTTCGTGGGTGTTCGGCTGGAGTTTCCCGGTCGGTGCAGGGTCTTTTTTCGCGGAGCCTCCATTTGCCTCGGCGATTTACCCTGTTGCTGGCCGGTCGTGACGTTCTATCTTTGTGTCATCATTTTCTCTTTTTTTCGCCCGCTCCGAAGTCGCCACGTCGTCGCCGTTTTTCACTTTTCAGATCTTTACGCGATCGCCAGGTCGATCCGCGACTACTGGCAATTCCCGTTTTTTTACTTCGGGGGTACTGTACTGTTGCCGCCCAGCAGTGCCGCATGTGCTTTCTTCGTTTGGTAGTACAACAAGATCTGATGTCCGGCTGCGCCGCAAAATTCGTATTTTGTCGGCTGCTGCTTCGCTTCAAATCTGTCGATTTCCATCGGTTCGGCAAACGTGGGGGGTGCCGATCGCCCCGTGCCAAATGTAAGGTTTGGCCCGTAGCGTCGTGTTTCGGGTTGACCACGCATCAACCCGTCGTAACGTTCGGCTGCACGTACGAGTTCACGGTAGTTACTGTAGTTCGCTGCAATGACCTACCAGCAAATCTCCATTTTTAACCCTTCTGTATACGCCTGGTTTTGTTCGCCCTCGGTCAGGTCGATGATCGGTTAAAAAGCTGCTCCATCTGCTGCATGTACTGTGCTACGCTCCCGTACTACTTATGTCGGTGTATCTGCTGCTGTGCCATGTATGTCGAATTAATTGGTTCAAATCATTCGATGAGGTCTGCCCGAAACTGCGCCCACGTTTTCTCCCCGCGGGCCACGTCATTGTAGTAAATCCACTCGAGTGCTGGTCCTCGCAACACTGTTGCTGCGAGCCGAATCCTTGCTGCATCGTGTGTCGGGGTCGAACAGCCAATGGCGTCGAAGTAAATTTCGAGGGTTTAGGGTTTAGGGTTTGCCACGAATCGTCGAACGTCCGATCCCTTCGCGCTTGGATCGAACGCTTTGGGGAGCCTCGGGCGAGCTGCTTCGAGGTTCGGCGAGGGTGGAACCACTGGTCTGTGAATTGTCTGTGATGCCCCTGCTGCTGCTGCTGCCGTCGGTGCTACGTTCGCTGCTGCATTGTCCGCTGCTGTGGCGGCTATCGATTGGTTTGTCAGGAGGGCATCGATTCGCCTAATCACCGCCTGCGTCTGCTCCACGTTGGTGCGAAGGCTGGCGATGTCGTGGGTAGTCGCGTAGTTGTCGCCTTGACCCTCCATTCCTGACATTGCGCGTCCGAAAACAGAAAACGAGGGGGAGTGAAAAACACGGAACCGGTTTTACGAACAGAAATCGGTGTTTAACAGTCGTCGCCCCCGCGGTTTTTTTAAGTCTCGGTTTTTGTGGTCGAAAAAACTTCGCGTGTAAACGGCTCCGCTTACCAAGTGTGAGGATCTAGGATCGAGCTCAGAGAGCTTGAATTGAATGATCCACCTGGGTACAATACGAGGTTATATATAGTCCCGACACAAGGCCGATTACACAGGTGTTATGCGAATGTTCTGAGGGTCGCGAAGCGTCCCGAATGGAGCCTTCCCAAATTTGATAGAAGGAAATTTGGTGGCAACCGAAAAGCCTGGAATTCGGTGCACGCAACCTAGCTCGGTGCTATAACTATAATATAATATAGGAAAGCACCTAGCCTAGGAAATCAAACAAAAGCATGCATGCAAATATAAACCTAAGCTAGAAATAGCATAATAAAGTAAAGGCAAGCAAGCATGGCTTGCATAAGCCGTCGTGCTCTCACACATTTCTTGAATAGATCTCTCAAATTTCTGCAACGGTTGATGTATGGCCCGGAGTTTTCTCCGAGGAACATCTTTACGTTGTTTATCTGGTTGAGTAGGTCACTACATGTCACCGAGTCTGTTGCCATGTGGCAGGTGTTCCCAGGGGCGCAGGTGTTCCCAGGATTACTGCGCGTGCGCCCACTCGTTCTTGAAGGAGCGGATGCTGAGCTGCTCCTCGGGCGTCAGATTCAGGATTAGAACGGTGAAGGCAAGCAACGCACATTATAATACTGAGTCAATTCTTGAGGTGAGCCGTTGGTCAAGAAGGGTAGTGAGCCATCGAAGTACATCCAGATCTGCGCGCTTTGTGCCAGGACTTTGAAATTGAAGCTGTTGAGTGCAAAATATGGTTTGCACGTCAACCTACGGTGAAGGAAAATGAGAGTTTATGTTTTAAGGTAATTTGTGGAGTGTGAGATGCGCATTTGAATGCTTGACATTTGTGCGTTTACAGTTTGTGAATCGCCTTAACGGTTCATGAGTTATGTGCATTTTTTTGTGTGAGTGCATTTCATGAATGTTCATGAGTTTCCGTGAGAGCGCATGAAAGTTCATAAGTTTTGGTAAGTTCGCGTGAGTCCGCGATTGTTCATGAGTCTGCGTGTGCGCTCATTGTTTCTCATGTGTTTTCGTGAGTTTTCATTAGAGTTCATGAGAGCTCATATTTTTTGTGAGTTTTAGAGTGTGGCGAGTGTTTTGTCACTTTGACTATTTCGTGCTGGTCAAGGTCAACCGAGCGCGAATGCCAGGGACCCGCGTGTGGGGTCCTGAGACGCGCGTGTGGCCCCTCAGGCCTCGCGCGTGTGCCGTGGCACTGTTGCGAGCGTGGCAGGGCCCATGATCACAACAAGACAGGGCACAGTACTGCCCTGTCCCGCGCCAGGACAGCGCACGATCGCGTACGCGATCGTCCTGTCCTGCATGACCAAGAAATATCTCGGTCATGCTGGCTGGCACGTGGGGAGCTCGGGATTTACAGTTGAAAAACTGTATCCCGTGTTGACTTGGCAAACATGAGGTTTCGCCAGAAAGTCACGCCACATTGCGTGATCATTTCGACAAGGTACAAAACGGTAAATTCCGTTTTGCAACGGGAAAACGGTTTTCCCACACGAGGCTTCATGAATGTTAACGGGAATTCATGAGTGCTCGCGAGGGGAGTCAGCAGGGGCGTTTGGATCAAGTACAACTCGAATTCAGTTATTCTAATGAAGCGGATCAAGCCAAATGCAGCTGAAGTTTGACAACCGTTTTACCAAGACAACATGGCGAAGTCCTTTGTTTCAGTTTTATAACTGTTTAGTGTTTGCCTTGCGTTTGCTTTGCTCATGCATTAGTAGTTCTATAAATGTGTGCTTGTGTTAAGTTGTAATCAACTTTTTGGAGTGGATATTTTCTCTATCGACGTATTGACGCGAGGAGAAATTTCTGCATACGAGCCAATCGATCGTTAATGCTTCCGCATATGAGCTTGGGAGTGCTCTAGTGCACACGACTGCTTTCACGCTTGAAAAGTTCCTCTACAAACACGGACCCTTGGATAGGGGCTGGCTCTACCAGGCACCCAAGGACCCTTGGAGGTGACCCCGTGGGGACTATCTTGCGTTGATTAAAGGTGTGCTTAGAGCCTCTATGTCCCAAATATCAGTCAACACGTGGTATCAGAGCTGGTTCTTAGTCCTTTTGGACTTCTTGCCGTTAGAACATCATGGAGTCGGGCGGAACGGAAGGTTCACTTGCACGAGCGAATAGTGGAAGCCAAGACACTGGGGGTTTAGCGCCAAGGGGAGTGCGGATCAGCCAGGGCTCACTATTAAGAGAGGTGCTCAAGAACTTCACCGTCGACAAGTTCAACGGCAATGGGTACGACGATTGGGCGTGGAAAATGCAGCTGTACTTCCGTCAAGTTGGGTTGCTGAAGATAATGATTGGCAAGGAGGAGAGGCCGAGCGATCCCGTCCTGCAAGGAGAGTGGGACGAGCATGCATCAGCCGGATACTACCTCCTATCGCAAACGTTGGAGCTCAACCAGAGAGCACATGTTATGCATCTGCTGGGGGAAGCTGATAATGGGCCACGAGCTTGGAAAGTGCTAAAGGAGCTGCACGCCCCAACTTCGGTGGTTGCTACGCTCATGCTGGAGCGAGAGTTGGCTTCATTGCGCCTGAATGAAGGGGAGCCGATTCAGCCGATCCTTGACAAGATGAGGGAGCTATACGCTCAGCTCCAAATTGCGGGCATCCCCTACCCGAAGAAGACGAAGTGCCTACGCATGTTCTCGCTGCTACCCGAGTCTTGGATGCCGTTCACGAGTGGGCTAAGTCTGCCTCAAAACCAGGAATCATGGACGCTTGAGTGGGTGTGTACCAAGATCTTGGAGGAAGACTTTAGGAGGAGGCAGCTGAGTCACGGTGATGATGGAGACAGTGGCTACGGGGTGCAAGGCAGCGGATGGCATAAGGGAAAAGGCCGGGATGAAGGTGAACGTGGGCGTCATAGAAGCAGGCGTGATAAAAAGAAGCCGAGAAACAAGCGTAGTGAAGAAGAAGATGATGATGACGAAGATGATTGTGGTGACTACCACAAGTTCACAGGTAGGACCTTAGATATCAGGATAAAAGATCATGAATGCCTGTTTTTAGGATCTGTATGGAGCTCCAGGACTGATTTTTCAGTATTTGTATAAGTTTTGGCCTAATCCATCAGTATTTGTATGTTTTTCCATCCCGTGAATTCAGGATTTCAGTGTACCCCGAACCCTGACCCTTCAGAATCCTATTGAAAAATACCATGAATTAGCCTATACTGCCCAAAAAAAATCCTGGACTAGATACAGAAACACCGACAGGGGTACAGCGCAACATTCGTGGCGTGCGGTGCGTGATGATAAAAAATTGCACCGCTGTACAGCATTTCCCGCTGTCGCTGGGGCGCCATGGTGCTTGACTGTGGAACTCTTCAGAATGAGGGTTTCCGGTCCATCCCCTCCTCTTCTCGCCAGCAGTTCCTCCATCTCCTGCTTCAACCCGTTCTTGCTCCAAGGGGGAACCTGATCTACTTTCGGTCTTGTTAGTTTGTTTATGCCAGTATTTTGCTACTCCTCCACATCGTATCTCAGACGATGTTTCCGTAGCACAAATCGCCTATGGCTTCACCGTCGCCACAGGGCGATGGTGATGTAGGAAGTATAGGCAGGAATGATGAACTATGGAAGAGTTGGGTACAAATATCAAACCCTAGAAGAGGTTGTACCCCATATTAGCTACAAACATATATAGCATACATAATCTGACACACCCCCATAGGCAAAGTGGGGGAGAGCAAGGGGTCACAAGACCAGTCAAGAGAGGCAAAGCAAGCTCAGGGTGGATCACAACGTCACCACACACTCTGAGCACAAGCAAAGGGCCACAAGGCCAGTTCGCATACAGAGATATATATGCAACAATAGCAGTACAGTGATCTCTACCTAGCAGAACAAGCAAGCAGGTATATATATATAGATCACAGTACAAGCAGAGTCTACAGCAAGTGAGGAAACGTGGGCACAAGGCCCAGCAAGGTACAAAAGCGCTGATGATAACCAGGCGGAAGTGCCTTGGTGAATATATCAGCAGTGTTGGCCCGAGTGGCCACGTAGGCAAGACGAAGCTGACCACGCTGCTGCAACTCTCGAGCCAGGAAGTAACGCAGAGCAATGTGCTTCGTTCTGTGCTCCAGTCTGTGCTCCTGACACAAGGCAATGGCGGCCTTGTTGTCGACATACAGCACTGGAGGAGAACGAGGCCGCTCTCCCAGGTCGGTCAGCAAGTAGGTGAGCCAGCGTAACTCCTGTGCAGCCATGGCTGTGGCGTAGATCTCAGCATCACAACTGGAGCCGAGAACAGAAAACGAGCGTGTAGAACGCCAAGAAACTGAACCAGAGCCAAGGCTGAAGGTGTAACCCTGTGACGACCGCTGAGTAGCCTGGTCGTCAACCCAAGAAGCGTCCGAGTGACCAGTGAGGACAACCTCACTCCGCCCTCCAAGCACGAGCCCCATGCCTGATGTACTGCAAAAGTAACGCAGTACCCTCTTCGCAGCATCCATGTGCACCTTTTGGTGCCGACCAGGAGCCACGTAGCGAGCCAGAAGCCCAAGAGGGTACGTGAGGTCAGGACGAGTGCAGGTCATCAGGTACATGAGGCAGCCAACTAGCTCTGGGTAAGGACGACTCGGCTCTACGGACTCGTCCGAAGGTGGAGCTGAGAGCGAGTGACCTGTAGCCAGAGGAGTGGCCTGTGCCGAGGACCAGGTGAAGCCAAAGAGCTGAAGGACCTGCTGCACCATGTGTGACTGAGTCAGGGTGATGGTGCGGCGTGCTCTGTCCCGGGTGATCTGCAAGCCAAGGTAGCTGCGCAGCTCACCCAGGTCTGTGCACGTGTGTCTCTTCTGCAGCTCCGACTTCACCAGGGCGAGAGCCTCAGTGTCAGCAGTGGCAAAGACCAAGTCGTCGACGTACACGAGGATGTAGAACGGCGGCAGCGAAGTGTCGGTGCGAAGAAACAGCGACGGGTCAGCAGTCGACCGAGCAAACCCAAGAGCCGCTAGTGTCGTCCTCAGTGTGTTGTGCCACTCACGCGGCGCCTGGCGGAGACCGTAGACCGGCCGCCGGAGACTCCACTGGGTACCAGGAGGGAACGACCCAGTGAAGCCAGGCGGGCGGCGCAACCAGATCTCCTCGTGCAGGCTGCCCTGCAAGAAAGCTGTGCTGAAGTCAAGAGGGTGAAGCTCGTAGTCACGCTGAGCAGCATCTTGCAGCAGCACCCGAAGAGTGGTCATCTTCGGGGTGGGGGAGAAGGTCTGGAAGAAGTCAACTCCCTCTCGCTGACTGAAGCCTCGAGCAACGTAACGAGCCTTGAAGACAGGCGGAGAACCCGGCGGCCGCTTCACCCTGAAAATCCACATGCCACTGACGATGTTCGCCCCTGGTGGGGGAACCTCGTCGACGTAGGTGCCTGTGGACTTCCAGGATGCCATCTCTGCATCCATGGCTGTCTGCCACTGAGAGGAGTACTCACACGCGATCGCCTCAGCGTAAGAGCGCGGGGTCGGGATGTCTGGAGCATCCGGGTCTCCCTCAGGGGCAAGCAGCATGGACACGAGATGAGGCGCAGCGGCTGCAAGACACTCAAGGTCCTCCTGCCTGTCCTCAAGGACGTCCGTGCCAAGAGCACACTCACCCCCGACGGACGGAGGACAGACAGACGCAGACTCAGCAACAAGACTAGCGGCGTAGTCTAGACGACAGGCAGCAGCAAAGTCAACCAGCTCAGCGACCAAGGCAGACACAGCAGCAGACTCAAACAACGGGTCAGTGACAACAGTGGCTAGCAGACGCGTGACAGTAGAGTGAGCAGCACGGGTGCGGTCAGACTCAGGCTCAGGGACAGTAGGCAGAGAAGACGCAGGAGGGGAAGGCATGGGAACATGCTGCGGAGGAGAGGAAGGACGACGGACGACAAGGCGGGTGCCGGAGACAGCCGGCTGACGCGAACGAGGGACACTACGACCGGAACGACCAAACTGGACAAGCAAAACAGGACGCGACGTAGGCTCACGACGCTCGCTCAGTATGACCCCCTGTGTGCTTAGTGTAAGGAGAAGGCGCAGGCAGCGGTGAACCAGGCTGTAACGGAAGACCAGTAGACGAAGGGAGACTAAGAACCTGGCAAAGCACAGAGTCAGGCGGTGGCTGAGACGACGGAGCAAAGAACTGGCGCGGCTGGGCAGTGTCACCAGGTCCAGCAGCTCCAGTACCTCCAGCAGCTCCAGTACCCTCAGCTCCAGCTCCTCCAGGACCAGCTCCACCAGCAGCAGCACCCCTAGAACCGGCACCTCCAGTCCCAGGGTCTCCAGCCTCAGTGTCTCCAGCAGCAGCACCCCCAGCTCCAGGGTCGCCAGCAGTAGTAGCCTCCGGCTCAGCAGCACCTCCAGCCCCAGCAGCTCCAGTACCTCCAGTACGAGCACCTCCGGGACCAGCACCACTCCCAGCTCCAGTGACAGCAGCATAAGTACCTCCAGCGGCAGAGCCCCGAGCTCCAGAAGCGCGACCCTGACGGCGACTGTACCAGTCGTGTAGCTGCTGTGAGGTGAGAGGCACACGCGGACGAAGGCGGCTACTCCAAGGAGACCGCACAACAGCAGACTCAGAACCCTCAGCGCCAGCACCCGCAGCAGCTCCAGAACCTCCAGCAGCAGCACCCTCAGCAGCTCCAGAACCTCCAGCGCCAGCACCCTCAGCAACTCCAGAACCTCCAGTAGAAACGACTCCAGGAGTAGAGTCACCAGCGCCAGCGCCTCCCGCAGTAGGGCCCCTAGCTCCAGCAGCACGACCTTGACAGCCAGCGTACCACTCACGCAGCTGCTGTGGGGAGAGAGGGGGTCGACGACTAGAGTGCAGCGGCGAGGCACCAGCGCAGCGACTGCGGAGACGGCCGCTCCAGGGAGACTGCTCACCAGACTCCTCAGTGCCCCCAGGCGCAGCACCCCCAGACCCAGTACCCCCAGGCTCAGCACCCCCAAACTCCTCACACTCAGGCTCAGCACCTCCAGGCTCCGCACCCCCAGGCTCCGCACCCCCAGGCTCCGCACCCCCAGGCTCAGCACCCCCAGGCTCAGCACCCCCAGGCTCAGCACCCCGAGGAGCAGCACCCCACGCAGGACCTGAGTCACCAGTGACCTCAACCAGCGTAAGCAAGGGAGGAGGGTCTACCTGAGACACACCTGAAGGAGCAGGACCGGGAGCGGGGAGGGGGTCTACCTGGGTAGCACCTGGAGCGAGGAAGAGCGGCGGGGGGGGGAGAGGGGCAGTGCGGTAGGGGAAGAGACGGTGAAAAGGAACCTACTCGTCGAACGTGACGTCCTGAGAGGGGAAGACACGGCGCGAGGTGGGGTGGTAAAACTGCCAACCAGGCGCGTCATGGACAAAGCCAAGGAAGACACAGGGAACAGCGCGGGCGGAGAGCTTGTCCGCGGTGGTATCGCGGACAAAGGCACGAGAACCCCAGACCCGGAAACGCGACGCATCACCAACCTTCCCCGTCCACAGCAGTGTGGGCGAGGTCTCCGGCAAGGAGACACGGGGCCAGAGGTTGAGCTGATGCGCGGCGTACCGGACCGCAAACGGCAACAGAAAATGGGGGGCAGCCGCATGGACCATGGAGGTACGAGCGACCTCCATGACCAAGCCAATGCGGCGCTCGGCAACCCCATTCTGCTGCGGAGAGGCCGGAAGCGTGAACGACTGGGTGATGCCGTGCTCCTCACAGAAGGCTGCCAAGAGGTCGGAGGAAAACTCACCACCTCTGTCAGAGTGCAGACGAAGAACGGGAAACTCCGTCCCGAACTGCTCGCGGAGCTGGAGACGAGCAGCGCGGATCCAAGGGATCAAAACATCAGGGACCTCACCCTTGCTGCGCAAGGGGAAGGCCGTGGTGTAACGCGTGTAGTCGTCGACGACCAGCAGGAAGTACCGCTCGTGGCCCTGTCCACGGACGCGGGCTGGACCCCACACGTCCAGGTGGAGAGTCTGCAGGGGAGCCTCTGTGGGAGGGAACGAGGAGGAGTGAGGAGCGGCGCGCTGCCGCCCCTCGACACAGGGAAGACAGGGAGGAGCAAGCGAGGGTGGGAGGGGAGGGAGAACCCTGGGAAGACCAGAGACAAGGACACGGCGGTGCATGCTGCAAAGGCGCTGCACGGAGGGGTGACCAAGGCGGTGGTGCCAAAGGAGGGTCTGATGCGACAAGGCGCGACACGAGCAGGGGGCCGACAAGTGACCTGACGCAGACGCAGACGCAGCTACCTGAGGGGACTCAGTGGTCAGGGTGTACAGGCTCGAGCCAGGCTCACGGGTAAACGTGGCCAGGTGTCGGCCCGTCCGAGCACACGTACAGTGAGTCACTCGCTGACTCGCAGGAGTGAACTGGTCAACCCCCCCATCCTGGAGGTCAGCTCCAATCACCAGGTTCGTAGAGAACGAGGGGAGGTAGAGACCTGACAGCAAGCCAGACGGGGCGGCCGGACACGGCAGAACCGTGGAGTAGTGGGCAAGGACTGGACCCCCAGAGGGGTCTGCCAGGGAGACTGCAACTGGCCGACTAAGCGGCGTGAGTGTGGTGCAGTCGCGAATGAAGGAGCGGGAAGCTCCTGAGTCAAGGGTGAAGGTGTGCAAGGTCGCAGCAGGCGAAGTCCCAGAGAGAGCAGACTCACCAGCACCTGGAGCAGCAGCCTCACCAGCACCTAGAGCAGGAGACGCACTAGCACCTAGAGCAGCAGCCTCACCAGCACCTAGAGCAGCAGGCTCTATACCTTGGTCAGGCGGTACGCACAGGTAACAGGCACGGTCAGCACTAGTAGGCAATGCATACATGGCAGTGAGAATAGCACCATAGTCAAGAGCAAATATATCTACCCTCTGCCCAAGCAGCTCCACCCAGTCGCGGAGCTCAGCCTCGTCGCCAAACTCGGTACGCCAGGCGTCGCTCAGACGGGCGAAGCAGCGGGACTGTGTGTGACTAAGCGTCCCGCAAGCCTTGTTGGTGCAACCCTACGGTTTGCACTCGGCTTGTTGTCCGTGTGCGTGAATGTGTGTGTGTATGGAATGGTATGAGGGCATGGGATAATATATATTTCATGCTTATAATTGTGTGTGAATGTTGAGTCATGATGTCGAGTGTGTGTGTCGAGTCAATAGCGAGTTATCGCTAGACGCGTGTTACGCGGTCGTTTGTGTCTCGCGCGCGGTTTCTATTTTGTCGTGCGCGGTTTCTATTTTGTCCTGTGTCGAACGTTCGGCGTGTCGCAGGTGTGTGCAGCAGACCCATCAAGAACTCAAGGATGAGTTTGTGATGAAGAGCCCGAGCCTTGGTGTCAAGCCTCAAGTGATTTCGAAGCTTGCCAAAAGGGTACACCTCAAGATATTGAAGATAGTTACATTACTTTGTGTAGTGTAACATTTCACTTGGTGTAGGCCCTAGTGAAGGGTAGTTTCGAGACCCTTCGTGGTTGGGGACAGTGTGGCACTGTTCCACATCACTGTACCTCGGCTCTTGGGGTTTGTAGGAGCTGGGAGTCATTCCCAACTCGTAACTCTTCCTATCTTGTGTTCTAAGACTATAGTGGCTGCCATAGTACCGTTCGTTCAAACCGACGCTGTGTCGTCAATTCTTTATCAAATCGTGCAATCTAAATTGCTAATTGTAGACGACGTGAAGACGCTCCAGATCCAATTTGAATCAAGTCATTTGCAGCTGTGAGCAGAACGCTATCAACGTTTGAAGCCGCTGTGCAGAAATCCGTCTGTGCTCTCTATCTTTCGTTTTAGGCACATTCAAGCCTATTGTGACTATAACAAGCCTGACCAGTCCGAGCACCAGTGCGAATGACGTAAGGGCAGCGAACGGTACTGAGAGACCCTCTACTCTGAGCGTACCACCCACGAAGCTGCTGGGGCGTGCGAGACTCGCGCGGACGTCGCTGGAGCTGCATCTGGCCACCGCCAGTAGCAGCAGTAGCAGTAGTAGCAGTAGTAGCAGCTGTAACAGCCGTAGCAGCAGTAGCAGCAGTAGCAGCGCGGCCACCCCTACAACCCCAACTAGCGTACCACTCACTAAGCCGCTGGGGCGTGAGGGACTCACGCGGACGTCGCTGGAGCTGCATCTGGCCACCGTCAGTAGGAGCAGCAATTGCAGTAGTAGCAGCAGCAGCGCGTGCAGGGCAGGCGCGACAGGCAGGCAGGCAGGCCGGCAGGCAGGCAGGTAGGCAGGCAGGTGGCGCGGCAGCGCGCTAACAAGGCAGGTGCTCACCAGTGGCGGACAGGGTCGGCGGACGACGGCAGGGTCGGCGCACGACGGTGGTGACGGCGGGGCCGCAACAGCGGCTACAGTGAAGGGCCGCGTCAGCTGCAGGGCTGGGGCCACGACAGCGGCAGGTCAGGGCCGCGGCAGTTGCTGTAGGGCCGGGTCGAGTCAGCGGCAGGGCGGGGCCGTGTCGGCAGCAGGGCGAGGCCGTGGCGGCGGCAGGGTGGCGCGCGCCGCTGCCTAGGGCCGCGCACTGGCGGGCAGAGCGCGACGCGGGCTGCGCGGACGGCGCGCAGCGCGGACGGCGCGCAGCACGGACGGCGCGCAGCGCGCTGCGGGCCGCGGACGCGCCGTGCGGGCTCTAGGCGGGCTGCGCGGGGCAGCGGCGGGCCGCGCGCGCGCTGCGCGGGCTTGGTGCGGGCCGCGCGGGGCAGGTGTGGGCCACGCGCGCGTCGCGCGGGCTCGGGGCGGCCTGCGCGGGGCAGCTGCAGGCCGCGCGCGCGCTGCGCGGGCTCGACGCGGGCTGCGCAGGCCGTGCGCGGGACGCGACGCGAAGCAGCAGTAGACAGTTCAGACAGTATACAGCAGGCAGCAGGCGGACAGTGCGCGCAGCGCAGCACGTCCTAGGTACAGTGACAGGCACATTCGTGGGGTAGCGGTAGGTGGGCCCGAAAAAAAGACGGTCCTACGGACCTACTGCTCTGAAACCATGTCAGAAGTATAGGCAGGAATGATGAACTATGGAAGAGTTGGGTACAAATATCAAACCCTAGAAGAGGTTGTACCCCATATTGGCTACCCCACTACAGCCTAAACATATATAGCATACATAATCTGACAGGTGAAGCCCCCGCCATGCCTGACCGTACTCCAACTGTTCAGCCCTTAACGGGCCTCGACTTCCTATGTTTTACGCCAGTTGTACCCTGGCCAATAGTACCCTCGACAGCCCTTCCGTCGCCAGTGGCACCATCGTCGTCAGTACCGTCGCCAGCAGAACCTCCGCCATCAGTACCGTCGCCACCAATACCTCCGCCTGCAATATCATCGCCAGCAGACCCTTCGCCAGCAGTTCCTTCAGCTCTAGTTACTGAGGTTGTTGACGACAACTCGAATCTCCCACCGCCGATTCGTACACGGGGCGAATGCTCGCGTGCAACCTACAAGGGTCTATCCGTGTGGGACCCCCTTCCAAGAAGCTAGCAAATCCACGCTACCACCAGACCAAGATCTCCTTCAAGCGGACATCCGTTGCACCACCCAGGCAAGATTAAACCCAACCCATCGAGACGACCCGTACGGCTCTCTTACCAACCAGCCCCGCTGCTTGCGCCGACACAGAGTTGCCCAACATCGCTGAGAATCAGTACCAGGAAGCGCTATTCAATTTCAATAAGGCGTGGACTACTGATTTTCCTTGGCTCGTTATTTGCCAGGCGTCTTACGGGTTTCCTTCTATGAAGTGCACTATCTGTATGGAGTATGGTGACGCAGGGATGAAGGAGCTACATGCGTACAAACACAAGCCATGTGCCTTCACCAGCGGTTCGGCAAGCACAGGGATGCGGTTCACAACCAGCAGTTAGCTCTGGCAAAGGTGAATAGCCGGCAGCGTATCGAGGATCTCCCTCAAGCACGGAATCTAGAGCACGAGCACGTGCAGGCACTGGTGGAGACGCTCTTCTTCATCATCAAGACGACGCACCCATCGAGATGTGGGTGCAGCTTGTTTGGCATCTGGCTAGCCGTGGCACTCCGGGCTTCCCCAATAACGGCTTCGTACTACACCACGTAAAAGGGTTTATTGATTGCGGCTTCGTGTAATCGTTTTGTGTGATTCCACATAACATAGCTTCGTGTTGTCATTGCTGCAGATACGGATTCTAGGAGCTTGCTGAAGCTTTGGCGACCTACCTCTGAGGCTTACAGCGCGAGTACATCGACTCAAGCCCGTTTATCGGGTTGAGCTGCGATGAAAGCACCGATCGTGTGCGAGGGAAACACATAATTGTGTTTGTGACTTATCTGTGCGATGGAGTGGTGGTTACAGAGTTTCTGACGGTTCTCACTGTTGACAAGGGTGACACAGGGTCTCTCCATGGAGTCCTCGTCGGGTACTTGGAGAGCGTCAACATCGACCTAAGCAAGATCGCGGGAATCAGCACCGATGGCGCCATGGTGATGATCAGCGGCAGTACTGGTCTTATCGCGTGGCTTCGCCTAAGCATTCCCCATCTGGTGTCTACTCACTGCATGGCACACCCGTATGCATCGTTTCGCTATGTCTCTTGTTATTGTACATTAAACGTTGCACTCGCTAATTTGTCTGTGTTATGTCCACACCTTTGGCAGGGAGGCACTCGCTGCCAAAGACTCTGCGACCGCCCTACCTCGGCATCGTCGACTCTATCATTCGAGCAGTGGCTGGACATCTCGGACGCTCCAGCAACTCTCACAAAACTTTCCACAAACTGCAGAAGATCTTCTCGCAGACGAACCTGGAGGTGCAGGGTATCCATGACGTCCGGTGGTTGAGCCGCGGAGACGCCATCGCTCGTTTCGTGAAGGTTTTCCAGGCGGTGGTGGTCCTTCTTGAGCGGCTGGACGGCACGATGTACCGGGTGGTGACATCCTTGAAGTTCCACTTCTTTCTCCATTTCCTTGCAGACATTCACGTCGAGCTGAACATGCTCAACCTCTTGTTCCAGAAGCGCGAGGTAATATGCTGTCATCGATTACGTGTGTATGCTTGTGTTTCTTTATGCTTATTCTCTTCTCTGTTGTGCTCTCCTTCCCGCGCCCTCCCCTCCCCAACCCGCAGATGGACTTCATGGCTATGCAATTCCAGGTGCAGCGGATTCTGGTGTTCCTCCAAGAGCGTTACATCGATTGCGGTCAACAGTTCGGGGCCGGTGCAAGCACGAAGTTGTCGCTGTTTCTCGCGCGGTATAGCTCGCCGTGCACTTGCGGGTGGCAGGAGTGGACGGTGATGGTCAGCCCTGCACCCACGTGTTTACTCTGCACGGAGACACTGTTCCAGGCTACCACCAGCGCGGGGGACATCCTGTTGTACGTGCGGACTTGTCGGTCGTTCGCGATGGAGTTAACCTCAATCTTGACTTCCGCCTCGGCAGTCTGCCAACCGTCAATTGTGCGAAGCTCTACATGCCCCACTCATGGCCGCGTGGAAGAGAGGCGAGAGACGCGGAGTTCCGTGAGCATCTGGACGGCCTCTTCATCATGTTCCATGTGCGCGAGCGAGAGGAAGTTCTACCAGGTGAGTCTGTTTTATGAACTCAAACTTCATATTAGTTTTTGTTATATGCGTAAGTCCAGGTTTTGGTTTTAGCGTCATGAAACGTCAACAGGCCATCGCTTATTCTGTTGTACTTGCTATCCATCACCTGTCCCTTCCAACATATGTGACTAAGCAAGAGTGCAAAGGAGATGCGGACCTTCTTGTCGGTCCTTTCTGGGGCGCCGAAGGAGGAGCAGCCCTTTCATGCCGGCCTGAAGGCGATGATGGCCACTGCTGACTGGCCGAGGAGCTACCCCAACCTGGTGCGGCTATGGGTAGCAGTGGCTGTGTTGCCGATCAGCACTATGGAGTGCAAACGCGGCTTCTCCCAACAAAACATCATCAAAAGTTGGCAGAGAAGCTTGGGAATCTCATGACTCTGAGCTTGCTGGAGTACGACGTCGAGTGGAGAGACGTCGTGGAGCAGTGGCGCAGCACGAAGAAGCGCCGCCCAACTAAGCGTAAGGGCAATCCCTTTGATGCCGCAAACAAGCGTGTTGGTGGTGGTGGTGATGGTGGCAAAGGCAACAGTGACTCGCAGCAGGAGAAGGCCGACCATGGGGGCCCATGGCTCAGATGATGCTGCATGATTTAGTGACAGTGATGATGTGGAGGAGGATGCTAGGTGGAAAAAAATAATGATTATATCTCTGTTGTTTCCGAATCAATGAAATTCCATTATTATTTTACTACCTGCGATGTGATGTGAGAGGATGGAAATGCCTCAAAGTATAAAAGCTTTATGTAACCAACTTCAGTAAACTACATATGTTATCCTGATAAGGCAGGATTACTCTAGTTTTTACACTCACAAATCAGGATCCTGAAAGCACCTCTGCACTTATGAATCAGGGCAATTTTTTTTTTTTTTTTTTTTTTTTTTTTTTAGGGAACAACCCTGATGGGTCAGGGTCCCCTGAATCCAATATGAGGGCTTGGTATTTAAAATGGTCAGGATCGTTTTGAGGAACGATGTCTTAGTAGATCTTATAATCCAAACTAGCTCTCGTACCATGTTGGGAGAAGGATCCTTGGATAGAGTAAGCCTTCTAGAGTTGGTAGCGGAAGTCTTTGGTAGTGGTAAGAATCTTGTGCATAGTGAATGTAGATGACAATATTGACTAATAGAGAAAATCACAAACAATAAATAGATCTAGCTAGCTATGTACTCTAAGGGGTACATTCCTTTAGTATAACTGTTTTGCAGGCATTTCTAGAGTAGCCTCTGCTCTTCTCTTGTTATCGGGTCACTACATGTAAGTATACAGACAGTTACGCCTACTGCCATTCTTCGCGTGTAACCGTTAGTTCAGATGGTCAACAGTCGCGACAGTTGAGCTTGCGACGACCTTCCTGCCCTGTATGGGCTGATCTGATAATGCTGCTGTTGTTGCTTCGTTAATAGCGGGTTTGACGGCTGCACCTTCGGGAACGCTTTATTTAATTCCCGCTTACTCCAACAACTTCTAGCATCCCTTTAATATTTGAACCAGCTCACAGCACGTGGGTACACGGGACGTCATCACAAGAGTCGAATGACCTGCAACCGTACAAGGATAAGACTAAACACTAGTTGCAAAAGTTTCATGCCCTGCTTGTTTACTTAACCTTCACTTTTTTTTCGTTAGAACACTACCTGGTTTTTGTCAGAATGTTGTATTTGTCTAGCCTGCAGTGGGGTACTCTATAGCGAGTACAGCCCAATCTAGGGTTTCCTATATGTACTCAACTGCTTGCTAGTGCAACCCCTCTTTCTGCTTCTAAACTTTTCCTCATACTTGTGATATGCTATCAGAGCAGGTCGACCCTCCTAAGTCGATCCTGTGGGTGGGCCCCACCCGATGCTTCCGCTGCTCTACTGTTGTCGCGCGCCCCGGGCGCGCGACCCTTTCTTCCTGCCGCGCACTCGGAGCGTGCGGCGTTTTTCATCCCGCCGTGCGCTCGGGGCGTGCGGCGGTTTTCTGCCCGCCGTGCGCCCCGAGGCGCGCGGCGGTTTCCTGCTTCGCGCGGCGGTTTTCTGCCCGCCATGCGCTCGGAACGCGTGGCGGTTTCCTGCCCACCGCGCACCCTGGGCGCACACGGCGGTTTCGCGTTCCGTCGACCCGCGCGCCCGTCCCCGTCTACCTGCGCGCGGCTCCCCGTCGCCCTTCGCGGCGGCCCCGTCGACCCGCACGCCGCCCCCGGCGACCCGTGCGCCCATCCCCGTCGACCCGCGTGTCGCCCTGCGGCCCCCCCTCCCCGCACACCTGCGTTTGCTTACCGCACACTCGAGATCGCTTCCCACACACTTGTGCACGCTTCGCGCACACCTGAGCTCGCTTACCGCACACTCAGGGTATGGGGGTGACGGGTATGGGGATGGCGGGTGTGCGCGGTCCCCTGCTCCTCCTCCTCCTCCTCCGTCTCCCGCTGCTGCAGCTGCCGCTCAGGGGGGTGGGTGTGTGGGAGCCGAAGGAGTGGTGCTAGGGGGGTGACGTGGGAGTGGAGCTAGTGGTGCAGCAGGGGGTGTGTGCTAGGGGCGTGGGGCAGTTGGCGGAGGTTGAGCGGAGGTCGCAGTCGTGTCGCCAGCAGCACCAGCAGTCCGGAGGCTACAATCTCCGGTAGTCGCCAGTCGCCTGTGGGTCAGTTGCTCTAGTCGGGAGGCTACAATCTCCGCGGAGCCAGTTACTCCTGTAGTCCGGGCCTTTGCTTCGGTAGCCACTGAGCCAGCAGCTCCTGTGTGTCTGCAGCTTCAGCAGTCGCCTTCCATCTTCTCACCCCAACAGTCTCCCCTCCTCCTCACTTGCTCGCTGTGATTGCCTCTAGCTTTGCTTGCAATTGTGAACCTGCTCTATGGCTGTGTGCTCTGCTGATTACACCCCACTTTGGCTATGGGGGTGTGTCAGAATGTTGTATTTGTCTAGCCTGCAGTGGGGTACTCTATAGCGAGTACAGCCCAATCTAGGGTTTCCTATATGTACTCAACTGCTTGCTAGTGCAACCCCTCTTTCTGCTTCTAAACTTTTCCTCATACTTGTGACAGTTTTCCCAACATCCCTTCAAGATTTGAACGATTTGGAGCACGTGGGTGCATGGGACGCGTTCACAAGAGCAATGAATAGCCCGAAACTACACGTGCCAGGTTGTAGAGTGTGTGATGCTCGTCCCGCATGTCAAATTTTGCCAAAGCCGCCTGGGGAGAAGTTCGTGACGAGAAAAGGCCCCGCCCTCGCTTGAGCAAGGTTGAATTCGTTGACCTGTGCGCAAGGAGTGAAGCCAGCTAAGCTTTGTGGTCAGCGCCGACTTGTAGGAGAAATTCGGCAGGTTTGGTTAGCCGAAGTCGGCGAAGCCGACCGCAGCAAAGCCGAGTTCATCGAAGTCGACTTGAGCGAAGCCGACTTCAACGCTGAGCGACAAAGTGAAGTTGGCAGACGGCGTCAAGCCTCGCCGGTCGTCGAAATTGATCGTCGACATGGCGTTGACCTACGGGCTTCGATCTATTGTCAATCGGGCGCCGACTCAATGGCCTTTTTTGGTCAACCAAGTAACTGGTAGGCGAGTTTTTTCCTGGGTGCACGAACTTTGCTCCAAGAGGATTTGGTGAAGTTGTCCTGCGGGACGAGCATCGCGTTATCTATTACATGGCACATGTGCAATATGCATCACGTGGACGACATACCCGCCTTTGTCCGCGTCATCACTGCCTCTGTCCATGTCACTGCCGCCTCTGTCCATGTCGTCGGCGCCTCTGGCTAGGTCATTGCCGCCTCTGTCCAAGCCATCGCTACCTCTGTCCGCGTCATCGCCACCTCTGTGCGCATCAGACCGCCTCTGTCTGCATCATTGCGGCATTTGTCCGCGTCATCGCCGCCTTTGTCCAGGTTATCCCCGCCTCTATCCCGGTCACCGCCGCCCCTCCGCATCAACACCACCTCTGTCCGCGTCATCGCCGCCTCTGTCCGCGTTATCGCCGCCTCTGTCCGCGTCATCGTCTCCTTTGTCCATGTTGTCGTCGCCTCTTTCTGTGTCACCCACCCCCCTTCCCCCCCCCTCCCCCCAGCCCTCCCGTCTAGGTCATCACCTCCTTTGTCCAGATCATTGTCGCCTTTCTCCAGGTCATCGCCGCCTCTGTCTGCGTCATCGCCGCCTCCGTCAGCGTCATCGTCGCATCTGTCTGCATCATCGCCGCCTCCGTCAGCGTCATCGGCGCCTCTGTCTGCGTCATCGCCGCCTCTGTCCTCGACATTGGCGCATTTGTCCACGTCATCCCGCCTCTGTCCACGTCATCCCCGCCTCTGTCCAGTTCGTCGCCGCCTCTGTCCCCGGTGTCGTCGACACTGCCCACGTCATCCCTGCCTCTGTTCACGTCATCCCCACATATGTCCTCGTCATCGCCGCCTCTGTCCACATCATCATCTCCTTTGACCACGTCATCGTCGCATCTCTCCACGTCATCCTCGTCTTTGTCCACATCATCGCCTCCCCATTCATGTCATTGTCTCCTCCATTTATGGCATCTTCTTCTTTATCCAGGGTTTAGACTTCAATTGAGATTTGAACCACTTCACATCTCATGGGTGTACGGGACCAGGGCTTAGTTTTGGATTTTGCCTACTCACTATTAGCAGCGTGCCCTTTTTGGAAACACTGATGGATCAGTGTAACTTGAAGTTTTGATAACTTTACCCAGAGGCATCGGTGTATGTAAATTTTTACCGTGATTGTACTCTATGCAGCTCAATATGTGCTGGCAGCAACACTTGTGATATGTTGTGAACTTAAAAGTCGAGCGCAGTGGCTTGTCTAGTTTCGCTGAAACACTTGTTTTTTTCGCCGAGTCAGCAAGCTTCTCAGGGGGAACATGTGTTTGGGGACCTCGAGTCCCAAATTTCCGATTCGAGTAGTTCTTGCAGTGAGTGCAGCTTCGACCAACCAGGTTGCATCGCCTCTACAGTAACGGGTAGGTTGCAAGCAGACACAGAGTGACGCGGTGTCGGTTGTCAGTACTCACGTGCTGGCGTCGTAGTGCATCATTACGAAATTGGGTGTATCGTTACGGAATTTCTAGGAAACTGTGTATCGATAAGTAGAGCTTTCGAAGACGGGGGAGCGGGGGGGGAGGGAGGGGGGTGGTTCCGTGTACGCTCTTCACGGTAATCTTTGCTAAGGGAAAAATTACCCCAGAGCATCAATGTGGACTAAATCGTTACACTTACATAGCAACGTAACACTAATCCCCCAAAAAAATTCCCAAACCCAGCAGTGCAGGCCCTAAATTTCACCCTTCTAATCAGTATAGCAGTATAAATTCCACTAATAACGAAAGCCCTGTACAGGACGCCTTCACGAGCATTGAATCACTCAAAACCGGGCAAGAATAAGCAAAACTGTTATGAGCTGTAAAAGAGAGTGCGCGGAATAACGAATAACGAAGATGTGACTCAATGAACTAACAATACAATGAAGGCAAGCGCTAATATAGTGGGTCAACCTAGCTAGGCAGGAACCTCGGGAACACGAGGTTGGGTGCAGGTTGGGCAAAGGAAAAGCCGAAGGTGACGCGAGGTTGGTTCGACAGCAAGCAAAGTGGCCGAACGTGCACTTCCAAAAGTTGGGGTTGTACGTGGTGTTAGAACAGTTCTAGAACCTAGGAGGCATGGAAACCTTAGGTGCTAGGAAGGGGGTTAACGAGAGTGTCGAGAGGAGAAAGTTGGCCAACAAAAGAGAGGTTGTTCACTATAGAGCGAGCAGCACAAATAGGCAAGAATGATGAAAGGTGCACCACCAAACTGAAAGTTATATGACTACAGTATTCTATACTACAGGCAGTTATAGAACAATATATAGAATTATATATTATTCTGACATGCCCCCATAAGTGCCTGTAGGGAAGAATGTGCAGTCAACGCCCCCATAATGGGGTACACCAGACAGGCCGCAGCGGAAATCACAGCAACAGGCAAGTGCAGTGGCAACTGGTGCAGTGATGGCAGATCCAGCTGTACCAACCCCTCGGCCAAGGCAGAAACAGTAGCAGGTGTAGGGGCGGCAGGTCGCCTGAGGAGCAGGCTCTGTGGCTGCAACGTGCAGCAGGACAGCAGTGGCTCGACGGCAGCACCTGCAGGCCCTAGCAGCAGGTAGAAGAAGCAAAGGCAGCAAAGGCAGGTGGCAGCAGGGGCGGCAGCTGGAGGTGCCACGGCAGCAGCGGGCGACAGCAGCAGATGACCGGCTGACTTCCGTCGCCCCCTCACTCTCCCCCCCACAGCGGCACGTGCGGCAGTGAGAGAGAGAGGAGGGGCGGCAGCTTCTTGCTCACACCCGCCACCCCAAACCCTCCCCCCCCCACTGCTGCACGCGTAGCAGGGAGAGAGAAGGGACGGCGTGTGGCGGCGTAGCGGTGTGGCACAGCAGCGAACAGAGTGGCGTCAACCACCCTCGCGCCTCCCCCTCCCCCCCCCCCCCCCCGCCACACCTTCGTCCACAGCGGAAGACACGGCATCGGTCGTGGTTGGCGTTCGCGAGATCGCGGGTAGGGGGGGGAGTAACGGATGGGTGCAACAGGTGCCGCGACGAGCGCCGTCGCACAGCTCGCCGTCGCTTGCGTGGCAGCTGCAGTCGTAGCAGCCGCATGTTCGACGGGAGGGCGGGGCAAGGGGCGCGTTTGGCGACTGAAGCAGCTCGGCCGCCACACCCGCCGTCTCCCCCCAAAACGACCGTCGATGCAGACGCTCGGGGCCGCAACAGGGCGTGACGAGGCTGCAGGAGGGCGTGATGGGCAGGTGACGGGGCCGCCAACTGGGGCCGCGACGAACAGCGCCAAGCTCGCCACGCTCGACTTCGCAACATTCGCGACGAGCGGCTGACCGGGCACAGCTGGGGCCGCGACGAGCGCCATGGCAGGAGCGATATGCGGTGGGCCCATGGAAAAAAAAAAAAAAAAATCAGGTCCTAGGATAGGAACCACTCTGATAACATGTTAAAACAGTTCTAGAACCTAGGAGGCATGAAAACCTTAGGTGCTAGGAAGGGGGTTAACGAGAGTGTCGAGAGGAGAAAGTTGGCCAACAAAAGAGATGTTGTTCACTATAGAGCGAGCAGTACAAATAGGCAAGAATGATGAAAGGTGCACCACCAAACAGAAAGTTATATGACTACAGTATTCTACACTACAGGCAGTTATAGAACAATATATAGAATTATATATTATTCTGACACGCGGTTGAGTAAACCCCTGTAAGGAAAAGGGTTTTTCCTTACACTACCCCCCCCCCCCTTTAAGAAAGGTGGTCAATATCCGCAGCTCGTTTGTGGGTGAGGTAATCACCAAGAAGCGGAGTAGCTTCAAGCAAGGCGGATGGCACCCAAGTGTCGTCCTCACTGGTGCGGCCAGTCCAGCGGATTAGAAAATCCACGTGGCGTCCAGAAGCGTCGAGCCGAATACGATGCGCCAAAATCTTGGACGGGTCAAGTGTCGGTTCTGGGACAGGTCAGTGTCAAAGTATATGCATGATATATATGCGTAGGCTGTAGTGGGGTAGCCAATATGGGGTACAGCCCCTTTTAGGGTTTCATACTTGTACCCAACTCTTTCATAGTTGATCCATTCCTGCTGCTAGATTCTAACATGGTTTCAGAGCACTAGGTCCGTAGGACCGTCTTTTTTTTCGAGCCCACCTACCGTTGCGGTTACCGCGCTACCCCACGTGTTGTCCTGCGCCTGCCTGCCTGCCTGCCTTGCCTTGTGACGTGCTGCGCTGCGCGCGCCGTCCTGCAGCCCTCGCGCTGCCTTCTGCTGCCCTAGGCCAGCGCGCCGCCCCTGCAGGCCCGTAAGGCCCGCGCGCAGCCCCTGCAGGCTCGTAAGGCCCACCCGCCGCCCCTGCAGGCCCGTCAGGCCCGCGAGCCGCCCCTGCAGGCCCGTCAGGCCCGCGAGCCGCCTCTGCAAGCCCGTCAGGTCAGAGCGCCGCCCCGCCAGGTCGCTGTCGCGGCCCGCCCGGCTGCTGACGCGGCCCCGCCCTGCCTCTGACGCGGCCGCGCCCTGCCGCCGACGCGGCTCCGCCCTGCCTCGGACGCGGCCGCACCCTACCGCCGACGCGGCCCCGCCCTGCCGCCGACACGGCCCCACCAGGTCGCGGCCCCGCCCTGCCTCTGACGCAGCATAACCCTGCCGCCGACGCGGCCCCGCCAGGTCGCGGCCCCGCCCTACCTCCGACGCGGCCGCGCCCTGCCGCCGACGCGGCTCCGCCAGGTCGCGGCCCCGCCCTGCCACTGACGCGGCCGCGCCCTGCCGCCGATGCGGCCCCGCCCTGCCTCTGACGCGGCCGCACCCTACCGCCGACGCGGCCCCGCTAGGTCGCGGCCCCGCCCTGCCGCCGACGCGGCCCTGCGAGAACGCTGTCGCGACCCCGACCTGCCGCTGACGCGGCCCCGTCCTGCAGCTGACGCGGCCCCGACCTGCCGCTGACGTGACCCCGCCCTGCAGCTGCCGCGGCCCTACTCTTCAGCCGCTGTTGCGGCCCCGCCGTCGCCGCCATCGTGCGCCTACCCTCCCGCCATTGGTGAGCACCTGCCTTGTTCGCGCGCTGCCGCGCCCTCTGCCTGCCTGCCTGCCTGCCTACCTGCCTGCCTGCCTGCCTGCCGCACCTTCCCTGCCCGCGCTGTTGCTGCTACTACTGCTACTACTACTGCTACTGCTGCTACTGGCGGTGGCCAGATGCAGCTCCAGCGACGTCCACGCGAGTCTCTCACGCCCCAGCAGCTTCGTGAGTGGTACGCTAGTTGGGGTTGTGGCGGTAGCCGTCGTGGCTGTCGCCCTGGAGCTGGTCAGTCGGGAGCGTCTGGCAGTGGCCAGCTGCAGCTGCAGTGGCGTCCGCGCGAGACACTTACGCCCCAGCAGCTTCGTGAGTGGTACGCTCAGAGTAGAGGGTCTTTCAGTACCGTTCGCTGCCCGTACGTCATTCGCACAGGTGATCGGGCTGGTCAGGCTTGCGGGACGCTTGGTCACACACAGTCCCGCTGCTTCGCCCGTCTGAGCGACGCCTGGCGTACCGAGTTTGGCGACGAGGCTGAGCTCCCCACCTGGCTGGAGCTGCTTGGACAGAGGGTATATATCTTTGCTCTTGACTATGATGCTATTCTCACTGCCATGTATGCATTGCCTACTAGTGCTGACTGTGCCTGTTACCTGTGCGTACCGCCTGACCCAAGTATAGAGCCTGCTGCTCTAGGTGCTGGTGAGGCTGCTGCTCTAGGTGCTGGTGCGTCTCCTGCTCTAGGTGCTGGTGCGGCTGCTGCTCTAGGTGCTAGTGCGTCTCCTGCTCTAGGTGCTGGTGAGGCTGCTGCTCTAGGTGCTGGTGAGTCTGCTCTCTCTGGTACTGCGCCTGCTCAGGCCTTGTACACCTTCACACTTGACTCAGGTGCTTCCCGCTCCTTCTTTCGCGACAGCACCACCCTCACACCGCTCAGTCGGCCGGTTGCAGTCTCCCTAGCAGACCCCTCTGGGGGTCCAGTCCTTGCGCACTCCTCCACGGTCCTGCCGTGTCCGGCGGTCCCGTCTGGCTCCCTGTCTGGTCTTCACCTTCCCTCGTTCTCTACGAACTTGGTTAGTGGTGCTGACCTCCAGGACCAGTGGGTTGACCAGTTCACTCTTGGAGGTGAGCGCGTGACCCACTGTACGTGCTCCCGGACGGGCCGGCACCTGGCCACGTTTACCCGTGCGCCTGGCTCGAGTCTGTACACACTGACTACTGTGTCCCCTCAGGTCGCTGCGTCTGCGTCTGCGTCAGGTCAGCTAGCGCCCCCCTGCTCGTGTCGCGCTTTGTCGCACCAGACCTTCCTTTGGCACCACCGTCTTGGTCACCCCTCGGTGCAGCGCCTTCGTAGCATGCACCGCCGTGTCCTTGTCTCTGGTCTTCCCAGGGTTCTGCCTCCCCTCCCACCCTCGCCTGCTCCTCCCTGTCTTCCCTGTGTCGAGGGGCGGCAGCGTGCCGCTCCAAACTCCTCCTCGTTTCCCCCGACGACTGCTTCCCTGCAGACCCTGCACATAGACGTGTGGGACCCAGCCCGCGTCACTGGGCAGGACCGCGAGCGGTACTTCCTGCTGGTTGTTGACGACTACTCGCGTTACACCACGGTCTTCCCCTTGCGCACCAAGGGTGAGGTCCCTGATGTTTTGATCCCTTAGATCCGCGCTGCCCGTCTCCAGCACCGCGAGCGGTTCGGGACGGAATTTCCCGTCCTGCGTCTGCACTCTGACAGAGGTGGGGAGTTTGCCTCAAACCTTCTGCAGAGCTTTTGTCGTGGGGAGGGCATTTGCCAGACGTTCACGCTTCCGGCCTCTTTGCAGCAGAATGGGGTTGCTGAGCGCCGCATTGGCTTGGTCATGGAGGTCGCTCATACCTCCATGGTCCATGCGGCTACCCCCCATTTTCTGTGGCCGTTTGCAGTCCGCTACATCGCGCATCGGCTTAATCTCTGGCCCCGTGTCTCCTTGCCGGAGAACTCGCCCACTGCGGTGGACGGGGGAGGTTGGCGATGCGTCGGTGTTCCATGTCTGGGGTTCTCGTGCCTTTGCCCGCGATACCACCGCGGACAAGCTCTCTGCCCGCGCTGTTCCCTGTGTCTTCCTTGGCTTTGTGCTTGACGCGCCTGGTTGGCAGTTTTACCACCCCACCTCGCGCCGTGTCTTCCCCTCTCAGGACGTCACGTTCGACGAGTCGGTTCCTTTTTACCGTCTCTTCCCCTACCGCACTGCCCCTCTCCCCCCCCCGCTGCTCTTCCTCGCTCCAAGTGCTCCCCAGGTAGACCCCCTCCCCGCATCCGGTCGTGCTCCTTCAGGTGTGTCTCAGGTAGACCCTCCTTCCTTGACTGCACCGGTAGAGGTCACTGGTGACTCAGGTCCTGCTGAAGGTGGTCCTGCTCGGGGTGCTGCTTCTGGGGGTGCTGAGCCTGGGGGTGCGGAGCCTAGGGGTGCTGGGCCTGGGGGTGCTGAGCGTGGGGGTGCGGAGCCTGGGGGTGTGGAGCCGGGATGTGCTGAGCCTGAGCGTGAGGAGTCTGGGGGTGCTGAGGCTAGGGGTACTGAGTCTGGGGGTGCTGCACCTGGGGGCGCTGAGGCGTCTGGTGAGCAGTCTCCCTGGAGCAGCCGTCTCCATAGTCTCTCCGCAGGTGCCTCACCGCTGCACTCTCGTTGTCGGCTCCCTCTCTCCCCACAGCAGCTGCGTGAGTGGTACGTTGGCCGTCAGGGTCGCGCTGCTAGAGCTAGGGGCCCTGCTGCAGGAGGCGCTGGAGCTGGTGACTCGACTACTGGAGGTTCTAAAGCTGCTGGAGGTGCTGGCACTGGTGGCGCTGGAGCTGGAGGTTTTGAAGCTGCTGAGGGTGCTGGCGCTGGAGGTTCAGGAGCTGCTGGAGGTGCTGGCACTGGTGGCGCTGGAGCTGGAGGCTCTCCAATGCTTGAATGGCTTGATGTGACGGATTTGGCTGCTCCCCAATGCTTGCCCAAGTAGGAGATAGCCTTGTGCGCTCTTCCGCACCCACGGGCTCTTCTCCGGGTCGTTCTCGGGACGCTTCTCCGTTCCTTCCATCACCCGGGCTCTTCTCCGTTCACGCTGGAATGGCTTGATGTGGCGGATTTGGCTGCTCCCCAATGCTTGCCCAAGTAGGAGATAGCCTTGTGCGCTCTTCCGCACCCACGGGCTCTTCTCCGGGTCGTTCTCGGGACGCTTCTCCGTTCCTTCCATCACCTCCAGCAGGTCATAGTGATCAAACATATTCTCCATTATGAAGGACCATTCAGCAAAGTTGTCACCGTTGAACTTGTCAAGCCCGAACACTCTTGGTTCGTCCCTCGAAGGTCCAAGAGTCGGTTGCACGGGCGCCACGGCTGACTCACGAGCTTGGCCTTGTGCTTCGGCATCTCCATTGCCACCAGCACCTCTGCCACCCCTTTCCTCAGGTCCTGCCATTGTCGTAGCTGCTCCAAGGGGCTCTGATACCACTTGTTATAGACACAGTAGGCTTCAATGTGCCTAAATTGAAAGATAGAGTGCACAGTCGGATTTCGTAATAGCGGCTTTAAACGTTCATAGCGATCTGCTCACAACTCCAAATGACTTCATTCAACTTGGATCTGGAGCGCCTTAACGTTTCCTACAATAGGCAATTTAGATCGCACGATTTCATCAAGAATTGACGACACACTGTCGGTTTGAACGAACGGCACTATGGCAGCCACTATAGTCTTAGAACACACAAATAGGAAGAGTTAGGAAGAGTTAGCAAGGGTTACGAGTTGGGAATGACTCCCAGCTCCTAAAAACCCCAAGAGCCGAGGTACAGTGATGTGGAACAGTGCCACACTGTCCCCAACCACGAAGGGTCTCAAAACTACCCTTCACTAGGGTCTACACCAACTGAAATGTAACACTACACATTGTAATGTAACGAATCTTGATATCTTGAGGTGTACCCTTTTGGCGAGCTTCGAAATCACTTGAAACTTGCAACCAAGGCTCGGGTTCTTCATCACCAACTCATCCTTGAGTTCTTGATGGGTTTGCAGCACACACCTGCGACACGCCGAACGTTCGACAAGCGACAAAATAGAAACCGCGCACGACAAAATAGAAACCGCGCGGGACACACAAAATGACCACGTTACACGCGACTAGCGATAATTCGCTATTGACTCGACACACACACACACTCGACATCATGACCCATCATACACACACTATTATAAGCATGAAATATATATTTATTTCATGCACTCATTCCATTCCATGCACACACGCATGCACGCAAACGGACAACAAGCCGAGTGCAAACCGTAGGGTTGCACCAACAAACTCCCCCTCGGATTGTTGGCCTTAGGATCTTGCTCTCTCAGTTCAGAGCCATCCCAGCCAGCTTGCAACACTTCCAATGCTGCTGCTCCACCAGCCTCTTAGTCATCATATCAGCTGGCTGCCCCGTCGTCTTCACATAGCGCAGTTCAACTTCACCCGCGGCCACCATGCTCCTCGTCCAATGCCACTTCACCCTCACGTGCTTGGTGAGGCCGTGCAGGACAGGATTCTTAGCTAGTGCAATAGCACCCTGGCTGTCACAGTAGAGTGGGGTAGGTCCTTGCTGCTCCTCCCCCAATTCAGCCAACAAACGCCGCTGCCACACAATCTCCCGTACGGCACGGAAGAGTGCCATGTACTCGGACTCCACCGAGCTCAATGCTTGGTCAACCTGCTTCTTGCTTTCCCAAGCAGTAGGGCCTCCACCAACACAGCAGATGAAGCGTCCCACACTTTTCATGTCCTCTGGTTCAGATGCATATGAAGCATCCGAGTAGGCGGTGAGGAACAAACGCCCGGGTTCCACACCATCCGCGCCCTTTTGGCACCTTTGCGCCGCCGCCGAGTATTGCAGCCCAACGGTCGGTGTATGGCCAAGATACTTAGCCACCCTCATTCCAGCTGCTACCTGCTCCTCATTAGGGCATTGAACAACCCTTGCCAGCTGCCCGGTAGCAAACGCGACATCCGGTCGTGTGTTGACCGCCGCGTACACGAGGCTGCCCACCAACGAGTGAAATCGGCACCTCTCCTCTTCACCCACGCTATCCTCCTCTGGTCCCTTCACACGCTTGAACCCAGAGGGAAAGGGTGTAGCCACATGACCTTCACTCTGCCCAAAGTTGGCAGCCAATGCCTCCAAGTACTTCCGTTGGGGCACCCGCATGCACCGCTTCTCCACGTCACGTTCGATGTGGAGCCCGAGGTAGAAGTTGACGTCCCCAAGGGACTTACACTTGAACTTGTCTTGAAGTTTCAGCATCACCTCCTTCACAAGGTCAGAGGAGGGGGAGAAGATCAGGATGTCGTCCACGTACACCACCATGAAGCTCCTCTGCTCCCCCTCGCCAAGCATGAACAAGGAGTGATCGACCGTTGAGGGAGTGAAGCCGATCTCCTCCAACACTTCGCGCAGCTTCATGTACCATTGCCTAGGGGCCTGCTTCAGCCCATAGAGGGCCTTCTTCAGCTTCCACACTATGCCACTACCATCATCAAACCCCTCTGGCTGCGCCATAAAAATCTCCTCCTCAAGGATGCCGTTAAGGAATGCCGTTACGATGTCCATTTGCTTTACCACCCATCCTTTGATGGCAGCTCCCGCGAATAGGGTTCGCAGCGTTGTCGGCTTCACCACAGGAGCAAACAGCTCCTTGAAGTCCACCTTCTCCTTCTGCTGGTACCCCTTGGCTACAAGCCTAGACTTGTAGCGCTCGATCTTGCCGTCGGCATCCGACTTGATTTTGAAGAGCCACTTGGACGTTATCGCCGTACGCCCCTCCGGTAGCTCCACCAATTCAAACGTGTCGTTCTCCTCGATGCTCTTCAGCTCACTCTCCATGGCCTTCTTCCACTCCTCAGCATCACTACTCTCCAAAGCCTCCTTGAGAGTTGCTGGTTCTCTCGGCATCTCCACCGGAGAGAAGAACGCGAAGGCACACTCCTCGTAGTCACTCTCCTCGTCGTCTCCGACCATCATTGCCGCTCCGGCCAGGGCTGTCTTGCCCTGCTTTCCCGGTGCATCATAGGTCAGCCTATTAGGGGGTTGAACTCTCCTCTTCCCCCTTCCTTCCTCCTCAGCTGCAGGGACTTGAAGGCCTTGGCGTTGCTGCGGTGTAGCACGGATCCGTGGAGCGCTCGTAGTGCGGGAAGGAAGTGTCGGTGCACGCTCGCTCACTTGCTGCACCTCCTCCTCTTCTTCCTCTGCATCCTTGGCCTCCTCTCCCCCATTCACAAGGGAAGATTGCCTTGTGTTAATGCTGCCGCTGCTCAGCTCCAAAGGCAGCTCCACATGCTCCAAACCGGAACTCTTCACCTCCCCAAACCGCACGCCTATCTTTGCCTCATTCTCCGCCTTCCAATCCTTGTACATGAAGTTCTCCATGAACTTGCAGTCCCTGCTCACTAGGAATTTCTTGGTGAATGGGTCCCAAAGAAGCCATCCCTTGCTTTTTTGAGCCATGCCCAAGTGCACGGCCCACACCGCCTTGGCACCAAGCTTGTTGTGCCGAAGATGCTTAGGTACGAGCGCCATGCACATGCACCCGAACACCCGAAGCATATCCACCTTTGGCTTCCTTCCAAGCCACTCCACATAGGGCACCCATTTGTCTGCTCCCACATGAGTCAAGGCTCTGTTCTTGGCCACACACGCGCTCCGCACCGCATCAGGCCAGAAATAGTCGGGTAGCCCGGCTTCAATGAGCAACCCGCGTGCCGCCTCCGTGATTGTGCGGTTCGCTCGCTCGGCGATGCCGTTCATTGCAGGGGAGTATGGCATGGTGAGGGAGTGCCGAATACCATTCTTTTTCAGCCACAACCCAAACTCCTTGCTCAGGAACTCTCCCCCTCGATCGGTGCGGATTGACTTGACTAGACGGTCTTGTTGCCGCTCCACCATCGGGAACCAATCCGTCTTCAACGTTTCAGCCACGTCGCTCTTCTTGGCCAGCACACACACCCAAGTCATGCGGGTGTAGACGTCAACAATGGTGAGAGAATACTCAGCTCCAGCAGCTCCAAGCTTCAAGGGGCCCACCACGTCCATCACCACCTCATCAAGTGGTGCCTTTGCCGTTGCCTCCGAACTAGAGAACGGGAAACGGGTGAACTTGGCTTGCAAGCACGTCGGGCAGCCAAGCACCTCATCGGGCTCCCCCTTCACACGTATGCCAGCAACCATCTGGTTCTTCACTAGCTGCTGCAGGATGGGCAGGGCCACATGCCCCATGCGCCGATGCAAAGTCAACCAATCACACTCCCCCGTAGCCGAAGTCGGATTGGAGAATGCCGCGCTCGCAATAGCGCCCCACATGCTCTCTCCGTACTCCTCCTCCGCTGCTGCCTCGGGGTTCTCCTCACCCTTTTGCTGCTCCTTGGCTGCTGCACCACACTTGTTATGATCACCGAGCTTGCTGGTCCCTCCGAGATTGCTCTTTTTGGACTCATTCTCCTTAGCGCGACCATTCGCGCCATCACCACTACCAACCGCTTCACCCTTGGTGCTGACGCTTGCTGCCACTTGCCTCTCTTTAGGCATAGGGACCACAGGGATCTGCCACATCTCATTGTAGACATCTCTGTCCTCATGAAGGTCCCAAAGAATCCGATCGCCAAGCCTTGCGGTGTAGGTCTTGGCTCCCTTCGAGTTTGTGTCCATGCCAACCTTTGCCAACCGCCGCACGGAAATCAGGTTTGCAGCAAGGCTGGGCACCCAAAGCACGTTCTTGAGGCCCACCATCTTCCCATCAGCCCCCTTGAACATGGCCTTGGCCATGCCTTTCACCTCTGCTCGCTGCCCCAAACCCGATGTGATATGCTTCACTGGTGACGGTTCAAGTTCGGTGAGCAAGTCCGGGCGAGGTGTCATACTATAGGTAGCGCCGCTATCGATCACCCAATAGTCCAGGGGGTGTAGGGTCACCTTCCCCACAGCTGCTGGCTCCTCAAGGTCTTCATCCTTCTCAGGACCAGCTGGTACTTGCGTCGACATGAAGTAGAATAAACCCCGGGTACCGATCGTCGCTCGGGTCCTTGTCATTATCTCCACTCTTCATGTTCGCGGCTCCACCTCCGCGACCGCCACGGCCTCCACGGCCTCGTCCTCTCCCTCCTCCTGCTCCTCTACCCTCTTGGCCTTGAGCAGGGGTCCAACCATCAGGGAGCTTGAAGCAATCGCGCCACATGTGTCCGCTCTTGCCGCAATAGTGACATTCGCCGTCAAATCGTCCGCGACCGCGACCGTAGCTCTTGTCGTCGCTGCCGTATCCGCCATTCCCGCGGCCTCCGCCGAAGTTGCTTCCACCAAAACTTCCTCCCCCTCGTCCGCTGCCTCTTCCTCGGCCATATCCACGGCCGACGCTCGCTGCCCCAGCGCCATCCGCACTCGCCAACTCACGGCGGCGGAAGTCCTCTTGAAGGATCGCGCGCTTCACGTCTTCAAGCGAGAGACGGGGCAGATCACGGTTCAAGTTGATTATGAGCGAGGACCACGATTCCGGGAGTAGGGCCAGCAACTTGGTCTTCTTCTGGACCTCACTGTAATTCAGATCAGCTCCCTCAAGCCGCGTCAACAAGTCGAAGAATTTCTGCACCCCGTCTTCCACAGGTTCATCTTCCTCAATTCGTAGCGTCGCCATTTGCCGTTCCAACACCACAGATACCGCCGCTGTTGCAGGAGCGTGTACACCCTTGAGAGCAGCCCATGCCTTTGGTCCCTTCTCCGGTTCACGCTGGAATGGCTTGATGTGACGGATTTGGCTGCTCCCCAATACTTGCCCAAGTAGGAGATAGTCTTGTGCGCTCTTCCGCACCCACGGGCTCTTCTCCGGGTCGTTCTCGGGACGCTTCTCCGTTCCTTCCATCACCTCCAGCAGGTCCTAGTGATCAAACATATTCTCCATTCTGAAGGACCATTCAGCAAAGTTGTCACCGTTGAACTTGTCAAGCCCGAACACTCTTGGTTCGTCCCTCGAAGGTCCAAGAGTCGGTTGCACAGGCGCCACGGCTGACTCACGGGCTTGGCCTTGTGCTTGGGCATCTCCATTGCCACCAGCACCTCTGCCACCCCTTTCCTCAGGTCCAACCATTGTCGTAGCTGCTCCAAGGGGCTCTGATACCACTTGTTATAGACACAGTAGGCTTCAATGTGCCTAAATTGAAAGATAGAGTGCACAGTCGGATTTCGTAACAGCGGCTTTAAACGTTCATAGCAATCTGCTCACAACTCCAAATGACTTCATTCAACTTGGATCTGGAGCGCCTTAACGTTCCCTACAATAGGCAATTTAGATCGCACGATTTCATCGAGAATTGACGACACACTGTCGGTTTGAACGAACGGCACTATGGCAGCCACTATAGTCTTAGAACACACAAATAGGAAGAGTTAGGAAGAGTTAGCAAGGGTTACGAGTTGGGAATGACTCCCAGCTCCTACAAACCCCAAAAGCCGAGGTACAGTGATGTGGAACAGTGCCACACTCTCCCCAACCACGAAGGGTCTCAAAACTACCCTTCACTAGGGTCTACATCAACTGAAATGTTACACTAGACATTGTAATGTAACGAATCTTGATATCTTGAGGTGTACCTTTTTGGCGAGCTTCGAAATCACTTGAAACTTGCAACCAAGGCTCGGGTTCTTCATCACCAACTCATCCTTGAGTTCTTGATGGGTTTGCAGCACACACCTGTGACACGCCGAACGTTCGACAAGCGACAAAATAGAAACCGCGCACGACAAAATAGAAACCGCGCGGGACACACAAAATGACCACGTTACACGCGACTAGCGATAATTCGCTATTGACTCGACACACACACACACTTGACATCATGACCCATCATACACACACTATTATAAGCATGAAATATATATTTATTTCATGCACTCATTCCATTCCATGCACACACGCATGCACGCAAACGGACAACAAGCCGAGTGCAAACCGTAGGGTTGCACCAACACTGTCGTCTAGACTACGCCGCTAGTCTTGTTGCTGAGTCTGAGTCTGTCTGTCCTCCATCCGTCGGGGGTGAGTGTGCTCTTGGCACGGACGTCCTAGAGGACAGGCACGAGGACCTTGAGTGTCTTGCAGCCGCTGCGCCTCATCTCGTGTCCATGCTGCTTGCCCCTGAGGGAGACCCAGATGCTCCAGACATCCCGACCCCGCGCTCTTACGCTGAGGCGATCGCGGGTGAGTACTCCTCTCAGTGGCAGACACCCATGGACGTAGAGATGGCATCCTGGAAGTTCACAGGCACTTACGTTGATGAGGTTCCCCCTCCTGGGGCGAACATCGTCAGTGGCATGTGGATTTTTAGGGTGAAGCGGCCGCCAGGTTCTCCGCCTGTCTTCAAGGCTCGTTACGTTGCTCGAGGTTTCAGTCAGCGAGAGGGAGTTGACTTCTTCCAGACCTTCTCCCCCACCCCGAAGATGACCACTCTTCGGGTACTGCTGCACGTTGCCGCTCAGCGTGACTACGAGCTTCACTCTCTTGAATTCAGCACAGCTTTCTTACTAGGCAGCCTGCACGAGGAGATCTGGCTGCGCCGCCCTCCTGGCTTCACTGGGTCGTTTCCTCCTGGTACCCAGTGGAGCCTCCGGTGGCCGGTCTACGGTCTCCGCCAGGCGCCGCGTGAGTGGCACGACACACTTAGGACGACACTTGCTGCCCTTGGGTTTGCTCCGTCGACTGCTGACCCGTCGCTGTTTCTGCGCACCGACACTTCGCTGCTGCCGTTCTAACAGTCGGGCTGTACGGGCGGCATTCTGGTGCGCGATGTTTGTCGTGGCAGGCACGAACTTGCAAAGGAGGCTGACGTGGAAGGCATCGTGTATACGCCAGTCGTCGGGTAGCAGCAGCTTCGCGGTGACAGGTATCACCATCTTGATGATCTTCAAAGGCCCACAAAATCGTGGCCGTAGTTTCGATGGGCCGGGCAGGTGCAGGTTCTTCTTGTCAAGTAGCACTAGTTGCCCAGCTGCCAAGACGAGTTCCCGTAGGAGAAGGTCGGTGTATTTACGGGAAGTGGTATTCGCCTTGCGAATTGCGTCCGCAGCCTTTTCGTGAACTTCCTGAAGTTCCGTCACAAATGTTTGTGACCTCAGGACCGGGTTGTCGAGTATCGTCGTCGTAGGTACCGTTGGGTCAATCCCGTAATTTAGGAAAAACGGGGAGTCACTAGTCGTGCTGTACGGGGCGTTGTTGAACGCGAACTCTAGCATGGCGAGCAAGTTTTCCCACCGAGCGGGGCCGGGGCAGTTTGTCCTGATCAGCTGCTCCATCGTCTGATTGGTTCGCTTGGTCTGGCCGTCCGTTTGCAAGTGGTATGCCGATGAGAACTGTAGCGTCGTGCCGTACTGCGGCCATGTCTCCTTCCAGAATTTCGATGTGAACTTCGGGTCCCTGTCACTGATGATCGCCGCGGGGATTCCATACAGTCGCACGACGGTTGAGATGAAGAGGCGCGCAGTTTCTTTGGCTGTGATTGTTGTACGACACGGTGCGAAGTGCGCCATTTTCGTGAGGCGATCGACGACGACAAGAACAGCGTCGTTGCCATACGGCCCAGCTGGCAGCCCCATGACGAAGTCCATCGTCACTTGTTGCCACAGTCGTTCGGGTGGCTTGAGGGGTTGCAGCAGTCCAGCTGACCGCTGATGTGTCAATTTCATGGCTTGGCACACCCTACATGAGGACACATATCGCTGCACGTCGTTAACAGAATCGGGCCAATAATATTGACGGTGCAACAGCTTCTGTGTTTTATCAACCCGGAAATGTCCGGAGAGGTTAGAATCGTGGACCTCCTAAATAAGGAGTTCACGCAGCAGCCTGTAAGCGAGAACCCAAATCCGGTTTGTTCCGGCTTTTAGGTAATAATTTCCCTTCTGCGCCGTCGCTTGCTGGTGATTTCCAGTCGTGAAGAACGGGTCCGTAGTGTAACCGTGGGTGAATAATCCCGTAAGCAGCGGGTTCGTATGGGTAATGAGCACTGTAGCGGATTGAACTGTCGGTCGAGTAAGGGCATCGGGGATGTTATTCGCCCCTTTCTTGTACGTGATGCGGTAGGTGAAATGACTCTCCATGTAGTCGAGCCACCGAATTTGTTGCGGGTTGAGGTTGGGCTGAGCTCGCCGGTACTGTAGGGACTTGTGGTCCGTATTGACGTCGGCGCCCACCAAGTAGCAGCGCCACAGTTTGAACGTGTGTATTATGGCAAGCGTCTCCTTGTCGTGTATCGGGTAGTTGCGCTCGGCTGACTGCAGCTTGCGTGACTTGTAGGCGATCGGCTGCAGTCCGTTCCCGAAATCCTGGAGGAGTACAGCTCCGATGGCGAAATCGGAGTCGTCGGTGACGACTTCGATTGGGCTTCGATGGGTCGGCAATGCGCAAAACTGGAAACGAGGCAATTCTTCAACTCCTGAAAAGCCGCCTTAGCTTCCTCCCCTCACACAAAATTCCTGTCCTTGTGCAGCAAATCGGTCAGCGGGCCGGTTATCCCCGCCATATTCGGGATAAAGCGCCTGGCGTAATTCACGAAGCCCAGAAAACTCTGAAGTGCCGTGATGTTAGTCGGGGACTTCCACTCCTGAATAGTCTTGATTTTTGCCGGATCGATCTTGATGCCGTCGCGTGAGATGACGTGCCCCAAAAACTCCAAATCCTGCTTAAAGAACTCGCACTTAGAGCCCTTAGTGATGAGGCGGTTCTCCTGCAACCGCATAAATACAGCGTCGAGATCGCGGAGGTGTTGTTCCGTTGTCCTGCTAAAAATCAGAATATTGTCCAAATAGGCGATCATACACTTGTCGCGAAATTCACGGAAAACCCTGTTCATGGTTAGTTGAAATGTCGAAGGCGCGTTTGTGAGGCCGAACGGCATCACGGTGAACTCGTAGCTTCCGTAGCGGGTACAAACGCGGTCTTGTGACAGTCGTCAGTGAAGACCTGAATCTGCTGGTAACCGCCACGCAAGTTGATTTTTGAAAAGTAGCGAGCGCCGCGAAGTTGATCGAGGAGGTCGTCGGCGCGTGGGATTGGGAAGATGTCCGGGTACTGTCGAATCAGCTCCGCTAAATCAGGTGGTACAGCTGCGCACAGCTTCTCGATGTCCTTTCCGTCGGTGTCGGTTGTCAACTCGCGCAAACATACGGCGAACAGCTGCGCGCCTCGGTTGAAGTGGCGAACAATAGTGATGGCTTTGACGCACGGGGCTTGGATGTAGTAAGGTGTCCATGCAGGCAATTTAATTAGCCCCTCGTGCTTGCTGATGCTGCACGATTCCGTTGTCCAGTCGATGACGGGGTTGTGCCGTCGCAGCCAATCACGTCCCAGCAGCACGTCGAAGTCGTCCAGCGTCGTCGCGAGAAACTTCATGCTGAAGCCAAAATCATCGCCGCATTCGATCCACACCGTCCGTATTTCTTCCAAAATCGCCAAAGGCGTCCCATCCACGAGGCGAGCGTCGATTTCGGGCAGACACCTGTCAAGTTGCAGCGTGCATTTTTTTGCTATCGCCAAGTTGAAGAGGCTATGGCTGGCCCCTCCGTCGACGAACATTTTCAAATTATTTTTTAACACTATGCCAACGACCAGCACAGGGTGATCCACATGGTTATCCCTGTTATTCGGTCGAGTGCGATCGATTGCATGAATCGGAATCACGACTCGGTGGGGATGATGGTGTTCGGGCGACAGAGCACAGTCGGTAAGGGGCCCGTCTGTTACTGACTCTTCCCATTTCCCGGCTCTTTCCCGTCGTTCCTCTTCGCTGGCGTTCTCTCGGAGCAGTCTGCATATTTGTGACCCGGCTTCCCACACTTAAAACACAACCCTGTGTAGGGGCGCTCTGGTGCATGAACTCCGTTGATCGTGGCCCGTTGGGTCTGGCCGCGAAAACGATTTCCCTCCCGAAAACTCGACCTCACGTACTGCATCAGCGCGTCCGTGGATTCTACCAACCGTGCTGCTTCCAGAAACGATGTCGGGCGGTATCGGTGCACCTCGTACTATATCTCATATTTAAGGCCGCTAACGTATTTATCCAACCGCTCCGCCTCTGACATATCGTCCACTTGGTCGGCGAGTGCCATGAATGACGATGTGTAGTCTTGGACAGATGCCAACTGCGACCAGGCACGCAGCTTCATGCGAGCTTGTTCCGAGCCGGATATGTGCTCGAAGCGATCTCGTAAGGCTGCGCCCCACTCCTTCCACGTGCATATCTTGGTCACGCCGAATATCGGTGCTGCCACTTGATTAACCGACGTTGAAGTCCCGTCTGCCGCATGTGTCACACCTGTCGGGGTCCCCGTGTCCAGTGTTCGGTGCCACCACTCAAGCGCTGCGCCTCGAAGAAGAGAAACCGCGTAATTAATACGCGCGGCATCGTCATTCACGCCTGCTGCAGTGAAGAAGACTTCAACGCCGAAAAGCCACCCCTTCAATATAGTAGTCTTGTCCGTAGGGTTGAACGGGGGCGGGTTGACGGGTTTAATCTTGATCGTCGTTACTGCAATTGGCGTCGCTGCCACTCACTACCTATCCTCTTCTTCGAAATCACGTGTGAGCGCGTCTAACGGGTTGCTCACCGCTTAACAGCTGCCCTCGCCTTCATCATCGGGCGACTCATGACGCGCTTCACCTCGCGTCTGGCGTAGCTCGGCGTTTTCTCCTCGTAGTGTTGTCACTTCTGCCGATAGTGTCTGCACTATTGCCTGTAGCTCTGCCATTTGCGCCAGCATCTTGTTCAATGTCTCCTGGTCCATGAGTCGCTCGCTTCGTCAGGTGGGCAGAGGGGTATCCGTGACCTTCCGGTGAGTGAAAAACACGAACTATCGGAGTCGGGCAGGATTGAATTAACAAACCTTGCAGCCAACCGTCGTGTAGTCCACTATACCGACCACACCCGTGCCACCAAACTACCCTCGAAAAGCGGGGTGAACTAGGAAAGTAGCTCTGATACCATGTGTTATGAGTTGTAAAAGAGAGTGCGCGGAATAACGAATAACGAAGATGCGACTCAATGAACTGACAATACAATGAAGGCAAACGCTAATATATTGGGTCAACCTAACTAAGCGGGAACCTCGGGAACACGAGGTTGGGTGCAAGTTGGGCAACGGAAAAACCGAAGGCGGCGCGAGGTTGCTTCGGCAGCAAGCAAAGTGGCCGAACGTGCATTTTCGAAAGTTGGGGTTGTACGTGGTTGAGTAAATCCCTGTAAGGAAAAGGGTTTTTCCTTACAAAAACGAATTTCAAGCATTTCAACTACACTATTACATGAAGGTATAAAAATTCTCATCCTATCCTTTCGTATACACTTGAAGGGGTTCGTCACACTTGAAGTTAAAATATAACAGGTATATTGCTCATAAACACTGTATATGAGAGTATTGCTATTGGTTTCTGTAGTGAATAATTACAAGTTATTTTTGTTTTGCAATGATGGAGTGTGCACAAAGCATAGTTTATTTTATTGTTCAACAAAGACAACAAAATAGCAACACAGAAACACAATAATACAACCCAAAACTCTCTAACGGGAGAAACACTCTATAGCATTATGCGACAAAGGACAGATGGAGGCGACTACAGCGCTCAACCTCCAAAACCCAACCTCCAAACTTAGAAGCAAGATTTGGAAATGACGCATGGTTCCCCAATCTCCGCGACTTCCCTCAACCCATTCCCAAGCCACAACCTCGCGCATTCCAAACCCCCCGGAAGCCGGTACTTGCAAAGAAATTTCTGGATACTGGACTGCCTCGGCTCGGCTCGGGACAGGAAGTAGTATAGAAGGCTCCAGGCAAGCGGTAACCAAGTCCCTGAATGGTTTTGGCTGGGCTCCCGCTTTCTTGGAGCCTTTTGAGTGCCCTGGCCCGTCCCGGGCCGACACAGTGCGCTGGCTTATGCAACACATCATTAGAATCTGTCGTACGTTCAAACGGGCCCTTACAAGGCGAGTGTCCTCTGGTTGCACACAGAACAAGGTCAAGGGGTCTCGTGAACCTTGAAGTCGTTATAAGTCATTCCCATGTCAGTCAGCAAGTACATACTAGTTGGCTGGCTCGTTTGTGCTGTGCTATACGAGGCGCACAAGAGTTGCTGCTGCTGAGCTGTGTGTGTGTGTGTGCTGTGCTGTGCCGTGCTTTGCTGTGCTGTGATTCGGTTACAGTGTGTATGTTCAACTTTGCTTCAAGTCATGGCAGAAGTCAACGAGCGTAATTGGAGGAACCATTCCGAAACTGGGCTGGTTTTTGGCCCAATCACGAACGCTAGGTGCGCTGCCAACAAGAATTGGGTGGGGACGGGAAATGAGGGAATGTGAATAGTTTTCTGGTCCAGGGTTAAAATATTTAGGACCCTTAATTTAGAAGTTTCCCAAACCTGGCCCTTTACATATCAGGGCTAGCCGATAATCCCATTCTCGTCCCTCGTCTTTTTGTTTCACCGCCGCACCAGCCCATTCTCACTGCAAAATTCCCGCTTCCTGGCGTTTGTATGACAGTTTCCCTCCTCGCTTTCCGCTCACGCATCGCTTCACTTTGCGTCTCTTTCCGCTCACGCAGCAGCACGTCGCGGTTACTACATAGAGAGGACGGCTCACGCGGTCACCACTCTGCAGCCTCACCTGCCCCTCGTCAATCACCACGTCTCTCGTCGCCATGATGGCGCCCGGCACGCGTTCTGCCCTTAAAGTTGGCGTCGCCGCGGTCCTCGTTGGCCTCGTCGCGCTCATCTCAGAAGCTAGCGCCGGCGTGTACGACACGTTTGTAAAATTCCAGGGAACGGGCACTGCTTCCGGTCGCTTTATTTTCAACGACAGTCCGTGCACTAATGTCGTGTGGCTTTACTCGACTGCGCCCCCGATCAACGCGAGCATCCAGTGGGGCATCCAGGACGTCCCGCAGGTGAACCTCAAGTGCGTCAGCATCGCCTTCCACCCGATCGCGGACTGCAAGAGGGATCCCTACGTGACGTATCAGCGCCCTCTGCCCATCACCAGCAGCTCCTTCACCAACTGGTGAGCTCGCATTATCCCAAACATGGGCAGGGGCGTATCTCAACAGTCTCCTCCACGTGTCTCACTTGTGATCCTTTCCTGTGTGCTCCCGTGCCACCCTCCCCGCTGCTGGTCGCAGGACGATCACGACAGCCAAGGGCTTGCCAGGGTCAATCAAGTGCTGGACGGGTGAGATTGCACCACTGAACTCGCCCGCACTCACTTGCAACCTATCACACGCACGCTAGCCCGTTCATGTGTCAACGCCCGTTTGACCGCACAGCACTGTGCTTCACAGCTGTGACATCCCAGAGCTTTGCCGCATGGTGCGGTGCGGTGTAGTGTGGTATGTGGTGGTGTGACACATCACTGGTGCTTTGCTCTTGCAAAAGTCTAGTGGCTGCTCAATTGCATGCACACTCGCCATCCTGACTCACTTATTGCTTGCTGTGAGCCCAATCTTACAGTGAGCCCATGCTTCCTGCGAGCGAAACACACGCCTCGCTGCATCATTCTTCTCCCTCCTCCCCCACGTTGTCCCGCCTCCCTGCCACCACGTACGCCCCATGCGTGTCCTACAGGCTGCGAGCAGTGTGGGTCAGCCGTGTGCACCTTGGTGGACGGCAACAAGACGTGTGTGTGACCCGCCCCTCAAGTCTGCCACACCAATGCGAAGCAGTGCCGTGGTGAGTGGCGCTTCATCATCAGTGGGTACGAGTGACACCGTGATTCAGACACACCCAAACATGAGTGCCCGAGACTCCAGCTTCCCAGAGTGTGAACACCGTGTTCGTTCCCTCGCCTCCTCGTCACGGCTTTCCAAGTGTGTGTGCCCTGGCTGGTGGGCTCAAGTCTCGAATGGAAGCAGTATCTGTTCCCCCCTCACCACCGCTCGCCTCTTGGTTCCCTTCGACCTCCACCGAGGGGGCTCACTTTCACTGAGCGATGCCTCTCACGCGCTCTGATCCAAGATTTCCGGCCGAAAAAGCTTGCTTCCCTAGCGCCTTGCTCGTCCCTGCACTGCTGGCTGCAGCACCCCAACCCTCTGTGTTTCCATGGTTTGTCCGTCCCTCGTGCCGCTGCAATGAGGGGCGAAAAATGAAAGACACCCTTCGTCCGTCTCACACTGTTCCTTCCCTGTTTTTCTCACCCTGCGATGATGAGCCTCCTGCTTTGATCCCTCGTCCATATCACCCTGATCCTTCTCACGCAGCAGAGTTGTGTGGGTCATCAAATGACTCTTGTGCATTTCCATCCTATACCTCCACTCTTTCCTTTCACGTGCAGCTGTCTGAGGAGCAGCACTTGCATTCTCGAGCCCACCGTGCTCAGCATCAGGCCTTCTGTCACTGCTGCCTTTTCCAGAGAATGATTACCCCAACCAACCAGCTTCACACCCCCTTCGGTGGACGCCTTGTGAAATTAGTGGCTAATATAAAACAAATACCTAGTTATTTTCTTTGGTTTCTTTGTTTAACAAGCTTACATTGTTGATGCTTGTAACTTTTAATTGAGCCGAGATGTACTGAGTTGTGTGCTACCATGAGCTATGGAGCTCTCTACTCGGCGAGTCTAGAAAGGTAGCTTGGACTTGCAAGTTTCCGTAAGCGTGAACAGTGATTTTATGTCTTGGGTTTTCTGGCGAGGTTCGTCACTGTTTTGGCAGTTGAGCTTTTGGCCAATCACCACAAGGCCGACCAACTCGCTTCTTAAAGAGTCGCGAGGGAACGGTTTTCTCAACCTGGTTACCATGTTATTTGACGAATTCAAGTTTATGAATCTTGAAGTTGAAAAACGCCATTCTAGACTCGGGCTTTAAGTGGCAAGCAGTGTATCATGGCAAGCATGGCAGTGAGAGCAGTGACAACATGAATGTCGTCACAGGCGTCACGGGCGTTGTACTAACGCAGCACCCATGCGTGCGGGATGGGGGAACCGTGGGAGGGGGATTGAAAAAGGGGCTAAGGGGAGAGGAGTATGGAGAGGAGAGCAGTGCAGTGTGCGTGATGGGACGCGGCGATGAGCGACGTGGATGCCGTAGGTGGCGTGGCCCTCGCAGTTGACGAGGTTAATTGCCTTGTGTGTTAGTCAACCAGAAACACACGAGATTGGGGTATTGCGGAGAGCAGAGGAGAGCAGAGCAGGCGGCAATGAGTTGCGCTGAGTTTCAAAGTAGATTCTTAAGGATATACTGTTACACCTAAGGCGACGTGGATGCTGTACGAGGCATCGCGCTCGCGGTTGGTGAGGCTGGATGCCTCTCTTGCTGTGCCCCTCGCTGCCGCGTGCTTGCTTGGGTGTGCTGCTGCACTGATGTGGTGACCCCACGGCTTGGTCACCAGGTGAGCTATTCCTTGCATGCACTGGCAAGCGGCACCAAGGAAGCCACAAACCACTGCAGCTCCGCCCGCTCCTCTACTGTGAGGCCCCTGGCTGATCCCCCCTTGTTCTTGTGGCGCAGCCACAGCTTGGTCACCGGGTCAGGCGCCCAGCCTGGAGGGAGCATTGGTGGCAGGTGAGAGGGAGGAGGGTGGCCAAGGAGGGGGGGAGAAGTAGGAGGACATGGGAGGGCATAGAGAGGGTCTGAGAAGCAAAATGAGACGTAGAAGTGGGGCTGATGGGATGTACTAAGCTGATGCCTTAGATCACAGCTTTCTTGTTGGATCACCAGCCCAAGGCGCAGCACAGAGAGATGGCCAAAGGTCGTACCTGTGGGAACCGGCAGCTGGGCAAGGGCTCTCGAAACGGCCCGCACGTCCACTGCCCTCCCACCAGCCCTCCCTCCCACCACACGCTCGGACTCGCCTCAAGCCCAGGAACTTCCGCTACCCCTTCAGCCGCTGCCCCTTGTGCTGCCCCTTGTGCTGCCCCTTGTGCTGCCCCTTGTGCTGCCCCTTGTGCTCCCCCTTGTGCTGCCCCTTGTGCTGCCCCTTGCGCTGCCCCTTGTGCTGCCCCTTGTGCTGCTCCTTGTGCTGCCCCTTGCGCTGCCCCTTGTGCTGCCCCTTGTGCTGCCCCTTGTGCTGCCCCTTGTGCTGCTCCTTGTGCTGCCCCTTGCGCTGCCCCTTGTGCTGCCCCTTGTGCTGCCCCTTGTGCTGCCCCTTGCGCTGCCCCTTGTGCTGCCCCTTGTGCTGCCCCTTGTGCTGCCCCTTGTGCTGCCCCTTCCACGGTGATGAGCCCCAGGAGCGCAGCGAGGCGGGAGAGGCAGAGCAGCTCCGAGGGGCTGCCGGGCGGCACGATGGAGGCCAAGGGGATGACGGCCGCAGTGTGCTGCTTCCAGCGATAGTGGTCGCGCAGGTAGGCCTGCAGGTGGGCCTTGATGCGCCTGCATGCATGTGGAGGAAGCAGGGTTGGTAGAGTGGAGCGAGGTGGGCAGTGCTGACAAAGAGAGGAAAGAAAGGAACGCTCAATGTGCCCATGGTGGTCATGCAGGTCGCATTGCAAATGGGCCTTGATTCGCCTGCATGCAAGCGTGCAGAGGGGAAGGTAGGTTGTTGTCGAGGGAGGTGGGCAGGGAGAATGAGAGAAGAGAGGAGAAAAGCCTTGATGCGACTGCAGTGCATGGAAGAGAAAAATGGCTGAGGAGGGCGTAAGGGGAGAGAAAGCGAGCATTGGGAATTCGCGAGAGGGATTTCATGCGGGAATTGTGTATTGTGTAATGAGGAGCTAGGGGCCCTGAAATGTGGGAGTAGGAGCGTGCAGGGAAGGGGACAGCAGGTTGTGGCAGGGAGGAACATGAGAGACATGGGAGAGAGTGGCGGAGGCTAAGGAGGGGCAGGAAAGGAGATGAGTGGGAGGAGGTGTAGAGTGCACAATGTGGCCTTGCATGATGACGCAGCCAGATGCGTCTACATGTGCAACAATGGCAGGACGGCTGGGAGACTCACTGCATGCTGTGTGACTCACTCACGACATGCTGTGTGACTCACTCACGGCATGCTGTGTGACTCACTCACGGCATGCTGTGTGGTAACCAGCCGACGCGGAGGTAGGAGTGAGCGACGCCACACACGTCCCTCTCAGTCAGCAGCACCACCCCACTCCACTCGCCCACCTCCCACCCCTCCGCCCACTTGTGTGTCTTCACCACCACGTTCACTCCTCCCCACCCCTCTCCATCCATCCCCACTCCCTCCCCATCTCCTCTTCCCCCTAATTCCGCGGACCCCCCTCCCCCCTCCTCTCCCCTCCCCTCGCCCCCGGGTCCGTGGCTGCAGAGTGGCGAGAGCCCCCTGGCGCGCAGCTTGCTGGCGGAGATGGAGTGCAGCCAATAGGAGAGCGCCAGCTGGCCCGAGTGGGCGAGCAGCAGGCGGACGGCGTTGAAGAGCCACGTGGAGCCTGCAGCCGGGCAGGGAGGCGATGGATGGGTGTGATGGGAGAGGGGGGTTGGGCGGAAGAGGGTGGGGGCGGGGGGGAGGGGAGGAGGGGTAGAAGACAGGGAAGGCTGTGATGTGGGGTGTGCAGTGAGTAAGGGCCAGGGAGCTGTGTGTGTTGAACCTTGGAGCTCGCAGAGGGGGATGCGGGTGGTGACGGGTGGGGGTGTGAAGTGTGTGGGTAGATGGCGAAGGGGATGGGGGGAAGGGGATGTGAAGGGGGTTCAGTGAGGTGAGGGGAAAGGGAGGAGGGTTGCATGGGGAGTGGAGTGCGCGAACGTGCAGTGAGGAAAGTCATGCGACTCATCAAAGTAACTGAGGCGGTCACGAGCTTTAGACCTGTTGGAGACCAATGGGCCAAAAAGGGGTTATCCAGAGGCGCGGTGGTTGCTCTTCAAGCCCGTTGCTCTTCAAGCCCGTTGCTCTTCAAGCCTTGGTGTGGAAAATGATGGGTGGAGTGGATGGCGGGAAGCTGCAGATATTGCGGAGCATGAAGGCGCGGAGCATGAGGGCGCGGAGCATGTGGGCGCGGAGCATGTGGGCGCGGAGCATGTGGGCGCGGAGCATGTGGGCGCGGACATGTGGGCGCGGAGCATGTGGGCGCGGACATGTGGGCGCGGAGCATGTGGGCGCGGAGCATGTGGGCGCGGACATGTGGGCGCGGAGCATGTGGGCGCGGAGCATGTGGGCGCGGAGCATGTGGGCGCGGAGCATGTGGGCGCGGAGCATGAGGGCGCGGAGCATGTGGGCGCGGACATGTGGGCCTGGAGCATGTGGGCGCGGAGCATGTGGGCGCGGACATGTGGGCGCGGAGCATGTGGGCGCGGAGCATGAGGGCGCGGAGCATGTGGGCGCGGACATGTGGGCGCGGAGCATGTGGGCGCGGAGCATGTGGGCGCGGAGCATGTGGGCGCGGAGCATGTGGGCGCGGAGCATGTGGGCGCGGAGTAGGATGGTAGGAGGTTGAAGGACCCATCTCAGCTGCGCCCTTCTCAGCTGCGCCCTTCTCAGCTGCGCCCTTCTCAGGTGCGCCCTTCTCAGGTGCGCCCTTCTCAGCTGCGCCCTTCTCAGCTGCGCCCTTCTCAGGTGCGCCCTTCTTCGCTAACGACTTCCCTTGGGTCCCCCCTAAGTTACCTCGTGGTCTCCCCCCTCTACTCCCCACTCGACTCCCCCTTCGAATCCCCTCTTGACTCTCCTTTGGAGAGCTTGGAATACCAGGGTGCTTTCAGCTCGCACACAGTGGGAGCAGAGCAAAGCACTTGCCTAGACGAGGATGCCGATGCCATAGATGAGTTTCTGTCTGAGATGGGAGTGGTAACCACGTGTTTAACACCCAGTGGGTGTGGGTGTAACCAGGGAGTTACAGCCTGCAGCGGGCGTCGTTCGGGGGTTGTAGCATCGAGAGCTGTCAACCCTGATGTCAGCACAGATCTCAACCTGCGTGCAAACCTTAATGTCACTGAGTGTGATTGTTACACTGTTACCAAGAACATACATGTGAATGATCGTGCTGCCCTTGCTGCTGCAGGCTCTCTGGTTCGTTCTGCTTTCCTCTCTTCCAGCATGAAACACGATCAATAGCAGAAAAAGTGGCAGCAGCAGAAGTGTCATCTGCAGCAGCAGCAACTGCATCACGAGGAGAAAACGAGGGAACCGCAGAAAGCACAGCTGCCATGGGTGCTGCAAGAGTAGCAGGAGCAACCGCAACTGAATATGATACTGTTCAGTCCTTCATGCTCCGTGCCACGCAGCACACATGCCAAGCGACCTGCCTCTGCCATGACTGCACCTGTCGCTCCGCCTGCTTTCCAGGCTCCTGCCCTGCTGCCCTGCATGCATCACCCTCTTGCCACGGCTAGGGAGGCGCGTCAAAGCTGTACCGTGATTTGAGCACAGTGGCCCTTGGCGTGAAGAGGATTGTGCTGGTGGGAGAGGAGAGAGCTGGGGCCGCTGGTGGGGGCGTAATGGAGCGAGCCTCGACGAGTGGGGTGGTGGTGAGGTCAGGAACACCCACTCGCAGCAGCAGCAGCAGCAGCATGGGGTTGCGTAACAGGATGCGGGGAAAGGCTACTCAGAGGATGGCAAAACGCATTAGGCACAGTATTACCAGGGAGAAGAGTGGTAGGGTGGGTGAAAGAGCTGTTGTGAATCATGTGGCAGCACGCAGTGGCAGCAGCAGCATCTTGCGTGGTGATGGCGGGCAGATGAGACGGGACATTGTCTCACATATACTAGTCAAGTCCCCTCTGGGTCCCTCTTGAACTCTCCTGCTGCTGCTGCTACATCCAAGCGCCAGTGGCTCATGGTGACACACGAGTCACGTGGGGTTGAGCAGAGGCCATGTGAGGACGAGGTGAAGGCGTGTGGGGGTGTGGATTCATTGTGCGGAGTGTCATGGGCCCACCACATTGTGGTAACATTATCATCTCAGCAGCAAGTGTAGGCCTCATCAGCCCAACAGGGAATCCCTGAGCCACAGGGCCAGCAGGAAATGCTTGGGCCGTTGATCCCTGCACCAGTGTTTGCGTTCCTGGAAGGTGCCAGGGCCACCCGTGTTTCAGACTATGTGGCCGTTGACACGCATAGAGAGCTGCAGTCATGGATCGAGGGGCCGTAGTGTTACCAGGCATGTGCAAATGTGCAGTTAGTTGCGCCCAGCCGTGCCGTTGGTTGAAGGCTCACCGCTACATGTCGTGTGTTGTGGCACATTGATGGTACCTAGCACACTATCCTCGTGCCTGCAGCCTAGCACTCCTTTCTTTGGCAAGTAACTGGGTGGAAATGGTGGTGGTGGTGGTGTGTATTCACCAGATAGAATCTTCTCTCAAGTGGAATTGTTCAGAATGCATGAGGGCATGTCCAGGTCATACGTCGGCTCATGCTTACTGTCTGCAGCATCTCTTGTTTGACGGGTAAAATAAAGCGATTGCCCTTGCCGTGGGTCCCAATTTAGCAGCAGCCCTGATTTTATTACTAGCCAAGCAGGTTATCCAGCTCGCCAAGCTGCTTCAAGAATGTTCCCCTATCTTATGAGTTCATTTAGAATAAAGTGAACTGCCCTGTACACTGCAGCCTCCCCAACAGGCCCTGTGAGCACCCCATCGCCATGGGGGTTCTCAGCGGGTGTGAAGCACGTGAAGTGGGGGTCATTCCCATTGCACGTGTCTGAGAACCGCGGCAGCTCCACAGGCCACATGTTGAGCCACTGGAACCCGTACCGCTCCAGCTGCCCCTGCACCACCTCGTTCATGTGTGCTATTTGGGCGTTCGTGCCCTGCTTGCACTGGTACTGCGTGCGCAGCGGGGGAATGCTGCGGTACACCAGAAACGGTCCCCCACTATCCGCCTCCTCCTCCGCGCCGCCCTTCCCCCCGTTGCCCTCCCTTTCCTTCTTTCTCTGTGCGCGCCACTTGGCCCTCTGGTTCTGCGTGCGCTCGAGCTGGAAGAAGGCCCACTCGAGGTAGGGCGGCAGGTACACGCCGAGGGCGCGCTCCGCGTGCTCACAGAAGGCGGCGGTCCAGAAGCCGCCGTTGAAGATGGTGACGTCCGCCGTGGTGGAGATGGCTGGGAAGCTGTGCTCGCGCTCTGAGAAGCGCCCGCGGTTGCTGCGAGATGACGGTGGAGAAGGGGGGAAAGTGACGGGGAGGGGGGAAAGTGGCGGGGGGGGAGGGGGGAAAGTGACGGGCGGGGAGGGGGGAAAGTGCCACCAGGGAAGATTTGCGGGTGGTGTGGATCAAAGCACGTGGGCTCGAAAGGACTCGTGGGCTTGGGAGATCTAGACGAGGCTTGGGGTGCAAATTGACAGACACTGACATATGGTGCAGTGCAAAGAGTACAAACATGTTGACACACATGGGCATGAATAGTCCAGGGTGAGCGCAGGTGAAAGGGATCAACGCTTCAAGGCGTGATTAGTCCAACCAAGACCAGCACTGGCAGCAGCACAGCACGTACGTGCAGCCATAGTGGCCGTTCTCGTAGATGCCATCCACCCAGTAGAAGTTGAGCTTCAGCGGCATGCTCGCACGCTCCTCCTCGCTCACCGCCTCCTCGGGGCCGCCGTGCAGCATGCGCACGTGGCCTGTGCCGCCCACCAGGTAGCTGATATCCACGTGGCTCTTGATGAAGGACGTGTTGACGTGGTGCGAGAGCAGGAAGAGCAGGTGCAGGAAGAGGAAGCGCTGGTGGCTGTCACCCACAAAGCTCACCTCGCGGAACCCCCGCGCCACCAGGGTTGACACCCACTCCGAGGCGGGCGGAATGGGGGCCGCGCATGGGTACGGCACCCACCTGGTGCAGGGAAAAGGGAAGGGGGAAAGGAAGGAGGGGTAAGGGGGGTGAGTGGTGGGAAGGAAGGAAAGATGATGGGGTCAAGGTTTAGGGGCTGAAGGATATGAATGCGAAAAGATGGGAAAATTGTGAGGAGAATATGAGGAGAGTGGATGCAAAGACGAGGTGGAGGGAATCACATTGCTGCGGGACCATGGCAGGGTGTAGCGGCACTGTGGTGGACGCACACCACTTGATAGCAGCAGGCTTTGGATGCGCTCCATCAAGTCCTCCCACCACAACCTTCGGCTGCATTCAACCCTCCCCTCCCCCCGCCTTCCACCAACCCCACTCCTTGGCCCCTTGGCCCCCCCACGCACGCCCACCTGTAGTCACTGTCGTTGAGCAGCCACCGGCCCATGTCCCCCTGCCCGCACGGCGACGCCCACCACTCCGCCTCGCTCTCCACTCCCCCCATGCTCTGCCCCTCGCTGCCCCCCGCTCCCGCGCCCTGCGCCGCACCCCCACTCACCTCCCCCCCACCCACGCCCACTGCTGGGGCAGCATCAGGGGGCGGGAGGGAGTAGAAGGCGGCAGGGGGGGTGGGGGCGATGAGGAGCGTCCAGTTGGCGATGTTGTGCGTGTGATGGTAGTGCTGCGAGGAGTAGTTGAGCGTGCCGCATGAGTCCCGCACCACCACACTGCAAGGGCACGCGCAGGGGAGGGGTGGGGGGGAGAGGGAGGAGAGAGGGGTGGGGGAGATGGGACAGGAAAGTGAGGCAAATGAAGAGTCGGGGAAGTGGGGAGTGGGAAAAGGGGGGAGAGAAAGGGGAGAAGTGCGGGAGGGAAGGTGGAGAAAAGAAGAGGAACGAGAGATAGAGAGAAGGGAAGAGAGGAGGTGGGTAAGGAGAGGGAGAAGACTGGTAAGGAGGGAATGGGAGAGAGAGGGGGAAAAGAGGGAGGATAAGTGAGAGCAGAGGAGGGCGAGGGGTGCGAAAAACGGCAGCAGAAAATGTGAGGGAAGTGCTTATGGGGAAGTGGGTGCAGCGCCATCCGAAACAACGTGTCCCCCCAGATATTGGCGAGATACAAGTGCCTATGTCTGCTATTCGAGCTGATTTTGTGAAATTCTCAGAACAGCCCCAACGCCATTCTGGCGCCCTTGTTGCACAACGCTAGGATGCCGGAGGGATCGGCAGGAAGCACAATGGGTGTTAGTGCCGCCGCCTAACACAGAAGAGGATTACCCGGCCCTGTGCCCCTCTCGCGTGCCATCCGCCATGTCAGATCTTCCAGTTCAACAACGCTGGCGCATACAAGGCCCGCATTACCACGCACCGCGGCATCACCCCGCCACACCGCACTGAACCCAGACTTCCCAGAATGCGTCGAGGTTTCACGGTTCTTGGTTCGGAATTGGGAGACATCGCGTAAACGCCCATCCTCGTGCCCGTGGATGGGTTTGGAAGTTAGATTCGGCACTCAAGGCAGACGTATTTTAAGTCGACGGGTCGCACATAGTTCCGAAAAGCCACTCTCGCGCGCGCGGTTTCGGAACTGTTTCTCGCGTCACGATGGTTTCGAGTTAGCTTCGGGATCTCGGATCAGCGCACAACCAGGATCTCGGGTTCCGGTTGGCGCCAATCAGCGCACAACGGTGCGCTTCCATTCTATCTTGCCGCAGTGAACGGCGTTCAACCTACGCGTCATCAGCGGGGGGGTGTCGCTACCTTGGCCCAATCCGCCCATCACCGCTACTAATTCGTTCTTCCTCTCCCCCTTCCGTCCCCTTGCGCGCACACTCACGTGTACTCCCCCGCGTCCCACGCGCGGTACGTCACGAGCATGCGCCGCGGGTCGTTATCGACGCGCGCGACGCGCGCCTGCAGCGTGGCGGGCCCGTGCAGCGACACGAGCAGCTCGCCTTTGAACGCCGAGTACCGCGGCACGTCCCAGTGCGCGGGACGATGCACCGCTATCGTGAAACTGCACAGCCGCCCCGCCGCGCACCGCGCGCAGTCCTCCCCGACAACAACCACGCCCCCCGGCACTCGCCGCTCCGCCTCCCCCTCCCCGCGCTCCACCAGCCACGGCGCATTGGGGGAGTCGGCGGTGTAGCCGCCGTGGTCGCCGGACCACCAGCACACGTGATGGAGCGAGGCGCGGTCGGCGGAACTATTGCTACCAGTGCTAGCAGAAGCACCAAGGTGTGTATAGGCGGGGAGGAGGAGGGGTGAATTGGCGAAGGTGACGCTTAGCGGAGAGAGTTGTGTGGTGGAGAAGACAGCGAAGACAGCGAAGACAGAGCCAAGAAAGAAGGAGAGGATGTAGCGCGAGTAGTAGTTGATCGGCGAGGGGTGGGCTTTAAGGGACTCGTCGTGAACACTACGAAAATTAGCCGCCATAAGGTGATCGCAAGATTCTGTTGAGCATGAAACGGCAAGAGTGGTCCGCGGCGAGAAAGTAGGGAGAGCTTCCTCGCCAGATCATGCATGAAGCGGTGCAGAGGGACGACGTTTGCAGATCGGTTTGGGATGGGATTGCTCCTTCAGTGGGGAAGGTAGATCGCAGCACAGTAACCGTGATAACGACGGTTGGTTGGTGGAGCACTCACCATAGACGAGCGAACCAGGGGTGTCACCGAAGGCGAATGTCGCGAACATTTCGGAACCCCCACCCAACGACCACACAGTACAAATTGCAAGCAGGATGTTTGGGTTGATAATGTCGAGGATGAAACGTGGCGAAGCCTTTGGCGAAGGATGTCATTGCAAGATATGCTGCGATCAAGTGTTAATCGTTGCTAGGATCGCCTCGGGAAGGTTCTCACACGGTTGTTTGGTGGTGGTGGGCCCTGACCTCAAAACAGAGTGAATGTTACGGGTGCAATGAATCGAAGTAGCGAGAATTGCACTAAGGTGTCAAAACGAGTACAAAGATGTGAGCAAAGGCATGAGCGAACATTTATACGCGAAACATGCCAACGGTAACGCGGTGCGTGCGAGCTAGCTAGTGCTACGCTGGCAGCGAGGCTCGGGCTAGTCCCGAAGCGTAGGCCGACACGGCCGGGCCAGCAGTGCGAGGTTTGGCAAAACAGTGCGCGCGAAGTTGGCGAAGTCCCGTTAGCAGTAACGGGCGAACAACGGCTGTTGCTGTACGCGATGTAGTCGGGCTCCGTAAAGAATGCCGAGAAAATTCCTTACACTACCCCCCCCCCTCCGCTACGCGAGTGCGTGTATATTGCGGAATCCCCGGCTCCTCAGGTACACTTGCAGGGCAGGGTGGTTTTCAATGTTGGCCAGGGGCACCCAGCTATCCTCAGTTGGCGTGCGGTCCTTCCAGCGAACGAGAAATTCAATCCTCCTGATTCCCGTGGGGTGGCGAATCCGATGGCTCGGATTTTTTCGGGCTCGATGATCGGCTCCGATGTAGGGCGAGTCATGGAATGCGGGCGGTGACGAGGCAGTTGGCTGGTGGTTGGGATGTATGGGCGAAGTAGGCTGACGTGGAACGATGGGCTGATGTACCAGTCGGTCGGTAACAGTAGGTGCGCGGTTACTTGCGTGATCATGTGGCTGATTTGGAATGGGCCACAGTAGCGCGGTCGAAGTTTCGGTACGTCGGGCAGTCGCAGATTTTGCGTGTCGAGCAGTCCGTAATCCCCTGACTGGTATGTGACTGGGCGGCGGTGGCGGTCAGCGTTGCGCTTAGCGATGACGTTTGCTTTTTTAATTGCTTCCACGGCTCTGGTGCGGGCAGCTTGCAGAATTTCGGCGAATTGCTGTGCACGTGGTGTTGGGTTGTCCGGACTCGGCGTCATGGGCACTGTAGGATTTTGCCCGTAGTTCAGGTAGAAGGGGGACTGCTGCGTCGTCGCTGACGTGGCGTTGTTGTACGCGAACTCGATCAGCGGCTGCTGCTGCTCCCAAGTCGTGGGGTCGTCGCACGTGGCACGAATCAACTGCTCCATCGTCTGATTCGTCCGCTCCGTTTGACCGTCGGTCTCGGGGTGGTACGACGAACTGAACTGTAGCCTGGCCCCGAACTGCTCCCAGAGGTTCTTCCAGAAGTTGCTGGTGAACTTCGTGTCCCTGTCGGTCATAATCGCTGCTGGTATCCCGTGCAGGCGAACAACGGCTGTGTGAGAGTACGACGGCTTATGCCAGCTATGCTTGCTTGCCTTTACTTTATCATGCTATTTCTAGCATAGGATACTTATATGCATGCATGAATTGCTTGATTTCATAGGCTAGGTGCTTTCCTATATTTTATTATAGTTATAGCACCGAGCTAGGTTGCGTGCACCGAATTCTGGCTTTTCGGTTGCCACCGAATTGCCTTCTACCAAATTCGGGAAGGATCTGTTCGGGACGCTTCGCGACCCGCGGATCCTTCGCGTAACACCTGGTTACTGGGCCTTGTGTCGAGCCTATATATAGCCTCGCGTTGTACCCAGATGATCATTCAATTCACATTCTCTTTTCTGAGCTCGATCCTAGATCCTCACACTTGGTAATCAGAGCCTGTTTGCAAGCGAAGTTTTTCGACCGCTTAAACCTAGCTTTTAAAACCGCGGGGGCGACAACGGAAAGCGCCGATTTCGGGTACGTAAACCAGTTCCGCGCTATTTTCTAATGTCCCCCTCGAACCGGTTTTCGAACACTCCTCAGGTCCAGTGGCGAAAAAGTTGGAATTTCGACCGTCGGATCGATTCGAATCTCAACGGCCTCGAGAATTTCGCCCAAAACAGTTGGAATATGGAGCGTCGGATCGAATTTCTTCTCAACGGCTGAGATCAGACGCGAATTTCAACTAAGGGAGAATAACGCGACCTACAGAATCAGCCCTCGTCATTTCTGCAGTCAACTCGACTCACAGTAAGATGACCAGCGCCTAAAATTCATATATTTTCGTCGCAAATCTTCTTATAAATCGCCAAATGGAGGAAAACGGTGATAATTCCTTACGGAAAATTACGGAGTTACACACCGGCCTGGACCAGACGCGAGCGGCACTCCAGCGAATAGAGGCGCTTCTCGCGAACCAGTCGGCAGCCGCCACGGCAGCAGCGAAAGCAGCGGCGAATGCAGCAGCGACGTCAGCAGCAACAGCGGCGACACCGACACTTCACCCAGCAGCAGCGGCAGCAGCTACAGTGAATCTTGAGGCGGCACGTCCGAGGCTACCGGAGACATTCAATCCGAATGCGAGAGACACTGACGTTCGTCGATTCATTGCGACCCTCGAAATTTACTTCGAGGCCGTTGGCTATACGACCCCGACACACGATGCAATGCAGATTCGGCTCGCAGCGACACTGTTACGAGGCCCAGCGCTCGAGTGGATTTACAATAGCAACGAGGTCCGAGGCGAGGGGTCATGGACGCAGTTTCGGGAAGCTTTAATTCAACGTTTCGAACCAATCAACTCCAGCTACATGGCGCGACAGCAGATTCATCGGCATAAACAGTTCGGCAGTGTAACACAGTACACGCAGCAGATGGAGAGCCTCTTCAACCGAATTACCGACCTGACCGAAGGGGAAAAAATCCAAGCGTATACTGAGGGGCTAAAGATGGAAGTCCGCCGACAGGTGATTGCCGCAAACTACAACAACTACCGCGACATGGTGTGTGCAGCAGAGAGATTCGATGCGCTAATGCGATGTGAGCCCGAGACACGACGCCACGTGCCGAACAGATCATTCGACACGAAGCGATCGGCACCACCCACGACCGCCGACCCGATGGATATGGACAAGATCGACGCGAAGCAGCGGCCGACAAAATATGAGAAGTGCGAATTTTGCGGCGCAGCAGGACATCAACTCTTTGCGTGTTGGAAGTTGAAGAAGGTACTAGCGGAGCTACAGGGCAACAACAGTTCGACATCCACGATGGCGAAAAAAGGAGGACACGATGGCGCGAATTTAAAACGCCACGACCGGCCAGCAATAGGGGAAATCGCCGAGACAAATGGAGGCTCCGCGAAACAAGACTCTGCACCGACCGGGAAACTGTCAGATTTATATGACATAGCTACTGTAGGCTATGGTGGGGTAGCACATATGGGGTACAGTTTTCTAGGGTTTGCTTTTGTACCCAACTTTCCTTTAGTCATTCTCATTCCTCGTTTCTTCTCATGGTATCGAGCAGGTTCCCTAGTGGGAACACTTCCTAGGGCCCACCACGAATTTTTTTTTCCTGCCCGGAGCGCGCTTCGCTCCTGCCCGAGTCGCGCCCTGTGTGCCCTCCCTACCGTCGCGCCCTCTCACGGCCCCTCACGGCCCCTTCGCGTCGCCCTTAGCGGCCCCTCTCACGGCCCCTTGCGCCGCCCTTACGGCCCCTCGTGCCACCCTTACGGCCCCTCGCGCCGCCCTTACGGCCCCTTACGACCCCACGCGCCGCCCGTCGGCCCCTCGCGCCGCCCTTAGCGGCCCCTTACGGCCCCTCGCGCCGTCCCTTACGGCCCCTCGCGCGGCCCCTTACGCCCCTTACGGCCCCTCCCGCGGCCCCTCACGGCCCCCTACGGCCCGTCGCCGCCCTCCGCGGCCCCTCGCGCCGCCCTATCACGGCCCGTCGCCGCCCTCCGCGGCCCCTCGCGCCGCACTTCACGGCCCCTTCGCGCCCTTCGCGGCCTCTCGCGGCCCTGTCGCCGCCCCCCCCCCTCCGGCCCGCCGTCGCCGCCCCTGCCGCAGCAGCCGCCGTAGTCCCTACAGCAGCGGCCGCCGCCGTCCCTGCAGCAGCAGCCGCAGCCGTCGCCAGCAGCAGCCGCCACCACCTCCCTCGGGGCCGCAGCTGCTGCCGCCGCTGACTGCACCCGCCGGTGCGCCTCGGCCCTACCGGCGCCGCTCCACCCGGCCCCGCCGCCGCTCCCCGAGCGGCCCCGCCGTCACCACCGAGCCGCCGGCGCTGCCGAGCTGCCCGATCCGCCGCGCCACCTGAGCCGCCCGTGCTGCCGAGCCGCCGTACCGCCGAGACGCCCGAGCCGCCCGAGCCGCCGAGTCGCCGAGCCGCTGTTGCTGCCGAGCCGCCGTACCGCCGAGCCGCCCGAGCCGCCCGAGCCGTCAAGTTGCCGAGCCGCTGAGCCGCCGAGCCACCCGAGCCGCCCTGTCTGGTAAGAGCAGCGCCTCTGTCACTGCACTGCCCTTACCCTACTGTTCGCGCTGCTAGTCTACTGCTGTCATGGCTACCCCTAGTGTCCTCGCTTTTGACGCTGAGGGTCGGGCAATTGACTTTGACGTCTGGATAGATGACCTGCAGCTTTTCCTACAGTGCGATAGGGCAGACGGTCTCTCCCTCTTTGACCTCACCTCTGGTGCCTCTCCTGCCCCTGCCGCTGATGCCGACGCCACTGTTCGCTCACAGTGGGCCACTCGCGATGCTGCTGCACGTCTTGCTGTGCGTCGCCACCTGCCTACCTCTGAGCGTGCGCACTTTAGCCAGTACAAGAGTGCTCAGACCTTGTACGACGCTGTAGTTGCGCGCTACTCCTCCCCTGCCACTGCTGCACTGAGCCGCCTCATGCTACCGTACCTCTTCCCTGACCTTGCTGCCTTTCCCACAGTCGCTGACCTCATTACGCACCTCCGCACTAGTGACACTCGCTACCGCGCTGCGCTTCCTGCTGAGTTCTGCGCCAAGAACCCCCCCCCCATGTACATCACCCTCTACTACGTAGTCACCCGGCTCCCTGACTCCCTTCGCGTAGTCAGGGACCACTTCCTCTCAGTTTGCCCCACCACTCTCACCGTTGACCTCCTCGAGAAGGCCCTCCTAGCAGCAGAAAAGAGCATAATAGCTGTAGGAGCCTCTCGTGGTGACCCTCGCACCCCCATCTTTGAGGGGTGTTCCCCCTCCCCCCTTTTGCCCTCTGTTGCCTCTGCTGCTGCGGCCGACCTCGTTGGGCTTGAGTCGGTCGGTGCGGCGTCTACCCCTAGCGGGAGACGCCGCCCTGGCAAGGGCAAGGGGGGCAGGGGCACTGGAGGAGCTAGCGGGGGCGGTGGAGGCGGCGGTGGAGGCGGTGGAGGGGGTGGGGGTGCCGGTGGGGGTGGTGGCGGGGGTGGAGGTGTCGGTGGCGGCAGTGGAGGCGGAGGCGGCGGCGGCGGTGGCGGTGGGAGCGGAGGTGGCGGCGGTGGAGGAGGCGGCGGCGGAGGAGGTGGAGCAGGTCGGGGTGGTGCTGCGCAGAGGGTCGGCTCCGGTGGTGGTCAGCGCCAGCAGCAGCAGCAACAGCAGCAGCAGCAGCAGCGCACTCGTGACATCCCCCCCCCTCAGCAGCTCCGTGAGTGGTACGCTGCACGCCAGCGGGGTGGGGGTGCTGGTCCGTGCACCTACGTCCTACGCACCGGAGACCGCGCGGGTGAGCAGTGCTGGGGTGCGCACTCCACCCAGCGCTGCTTTGGCCGCCTGACGGACGCTTGGCGTCACCAGTTCCCTGAGGCCACTGAGATCCCCCGCTGGGGTGAGCTGTCTAGGGCGGGTGTAGCTGTCTTTGACCTTGAATTTGATGCTATTCTTGCTGCCATGTATACTGTGACTATTAGTGATGAGGGTGACTGTTACCGGTGTTTTCCGCCCGACCCGGGCATTGAGTCTGCTGCTCTAGGTACTGGTGAGGCTGCTGCTCTAGGTGCTAGCGAGGCTGCTGCTCTAGGTGCTCGTGCGTCTGCTCCCTCAAGTGCTGGTGAGTCTGCTCTCTCAGGTTCTGCGTCGGCTTCGGCCTCCCACACCTTCACCCTTGACTCGGGGGCTTCTCGCTCCTTCTTTCGAGACCGCACCACACTCACGCCGCTTGGCCGGCCAGTTGCAGTCTCTCTGGCAGACCCCTCTGGGGGTCCTGTCCTTGCTCACTTCTCCACTGTCCTCCCGTGTCCGGCGGCCCCCTCTGGCACCCTGTGTGGTCTTTACCTCCCCTTGTTCTCTACGAACTTGGTGAGTGGTGCTGACCTACAGGATGCGGGGGTTCACCAGTTCACTCCTGCGAGTCAGCGGGTGACCCACTGCACGGACGCTCGGACAGGCCGACACCTGGCCACGTTTACACGTCGGCCGGGGTCGAGCCTGTACACACTGACCACTGCGTCTCCTCCAGTCACTGCGTCTGGTCAGGTAGCTGCGTCGGGTCAGGTGTTTGCTGCAGCGTCCAGGTCTGGTCCTGAGTCTGCCCCCTGTTCGTGTCGCCTTCTGTCTCACGAGACTCTCCTCTGGCACCACCGCCTTGGTCACCCTTCCCTGCTTCGTCTCCGAGGCATGGCCTCCCGTGTCCTTGTCTCTGGTCTTCCCCGGTCCCTCCCTCCCCTTCCTCCGGGGCCTGGCCCTACCTGCGTCCCCTGTGTCGAGGGGCGGCAGCGGGCTGCCCCTCACTCCTCCCAGTTTCCTCCGACAGAGGCCCCGCTGCAGACGCTTCACATGGACGTGTGGGGCCCGGCCCGCGTCCGTGGACAGGGTCACGAGCGCTACTTCCTGCTGGTGGTTGACGACTACTCGCGTTACACCACAGTCTTCCCCTTGCGCAGCAAGGGTGATGTCACTGAGGTGTTGATCGACTGGATCCGCGCAGCTCGTCTCCAGCTCAGGCAGAGCGTCGGCTCGGACTTTCCTGTTCTGCGTCTGCACTCTGACAGAGGTGGAGAGTTCTCCTCTGGCCTTCTGCGAGCCTACTGTCGTGCACGAGGCATCCGCCAGACGTTCACGCTTCCGGACTCTCCACAGCAAAATGGGATTGCTGAGCGCCGCATTGGCATGGTCATGGACGTCGCCCGTACGTCCATGATGCATGCGGCTGCCCCCCATTTTCTGTGGCCGTTTGCGGTTCGGTACGCGGCGCATCAGATCAACCTTCACCCCAGGGTCTCCATGCCGGAGACCTCCCCAGCTTTGCTGTGGACGGGGAAGGTTGGCGATGCGTCTGCGTTCCGTGTCTGGGGATCTCGGGCGTTTGTCCGCGACTTGTCTGCGGACAAGCTGTCCCCTCGTGCTGCTCCTTGCGTCTTCCTTGGCTTCCCCCCTGACGCGCCAGGGTGGCAGTTCTACCACCCCACCTCTCGCCGTGTTCTGTCCTCCCAGGACGTCACGTTTGACGAGTCGGTCCCCTACTACCGCCTCTTCCCCTACCGCACTCCGTCCCTCCCCCCGCCACCGCTCTTCCTTGTGCCAGGTCCCCCCCCGGTAGACCCCCTCCCCCATCAGGGTCCTGCCCCTTCAGGTGTGTCCCAGGTAGACGCAGTCGAGCCTGTCGAGGTTACTGATGACTCTGGTGCTGCTGAGGGTGCTGAGCCTGGGGGTGCTGACTCTGGGGGTGCTGAGCGTGTGGGTGCTACGCCTGGGGGTGCTGAGCCTGAGGGTGCTACTACTGGGGGTGCTGAGCCTGGGGGTGCTGAGCCTGGGGGTGCTGAGCCTGGGGGTGCTACTACTGGGGGTGCTGAGCCTGGGGGTGCTGAGCCTGGGGGTGCTACGCCTGGAGGTGCTGAGCCTGGGGATGCGGAGCCTGAGGGAGCTGGGCCTGCTCGTGTGGCGTCTGGCGGTGCTGAGTCTGGAGGTTCTCCGGGTGCTTCGTCTCGGCGGGAGCCACTCTCTCCACAGGAGCTGCGCGAGTGGTTTGCCCGGCGCTGGAGGCGTGCTGCTGGAGCTGGAGGTTCTTCGGCTGCTGAGGGTGCTGGTGCCGCGGGTCCCGGAGGTGCTCGTACTGGGAGTACTGGAGCTGCTGGGCCTGCGGGTACGACTGGAGCTGGAGCTGCTGAGGGTGTTGGCGCTGAGGCTACTGCTGTCGGTCCTGGAGGCGGTCCTACTGGGGGTGCTACTGGTGCTGCTGGAGGTACTGGAGCTGGAGGTGCTGCTGGCGCTGGTGCTGCCGCTGGGGGTACTGGTGCTGTCCCTGCTGTGTCTGGAGTCGCCGCGCGGCCTCGGCCGTACTTCGTTCCGCTCCTTCAGCAGGTTCTTGGTCTCCCGCCTTCTACTGGTCCTCCTCCTCCCTTAGAGTGTCCACAGCCTGTCCCGTCACAGTTACAGTTACAGCCGGCCTCCCCACTGCCCGCTCCTTCTCCCTACACTGGTCCTACTAGAGGTCTTACTGAGCGTCGTGAGCCTGCGTCTCGCCCTGCGTCGCCTGTCCGTGCTGCTCGCACTAGTGGTCGTGGTTCGCGTCAGCGTCCTCCTCCTGTCCCTGGCACGCACCGGATGTCTCTGCGTCCGTCCACTGCTCCTCTGCGTGCCCCTTTGCCTTCTCCTCCTGAGTCCTCTCTTCCTGCTCTTCCTGACCCGGAGTCGGACTCCCTTCGTGCTGCCAGTCCGACTGTCACGCGTCTCCTTGCTACTGTTGTCACTGACCCTTCCTTTGAGTCCACTGCTGCGTCTGCCCTAGTTGCTGAGCTCGTCGACTTTGCTGCTCGCTGTCGTCTAGACTACGCTGCTAGTCTTGTTGCTGAGTCTGAGTCTGTCTGTCCTCCGTCCGTCGGGGGTGAGTGTGCCCTTGGCACGGACGTCCTTGAGGACAGGCAGGAGGAGTTCCAGTGTTTGGCTGCTGCTTCACCTCATCTCGTGTCCGTACTGCTTACCCCTGAGGGAGACCCGGATGCACTTGACATCCCGACTCCGCGCTCTTACGCGGAGGCGATAGAGGGTCCTTACTCCTCTCAGTGGCAGGCAGCTATGGACGCAGAGATGGCTTCCTGGAAGTCCACAGGCACCTACGTTGACGAGGTTCCCCCGCCTGGGGCGAACATCGTCAGTGGCATGTGGATTTTCAGGGTGAAGCGGCCGCCGGGTTCTCCGCCTGTCTTCAAGGCGCGTTACGTGGCTCGTGGCTTCAGTCAGCGGCAGGGAGTTGACTACTTTCAGACCTTCTCTCCCACCCCGAAGATGACCACTCTTCGGGTACTGCTGCACATAGCTGCTCACCGCGACTACGAGCTGCACTCTCTTGACTTCAGCACTGCTTTCTTGCAGGGCAGCCTGCACGAGGAGATCTGGCTGCGTCGCCCACCTGGCTTCACTGGGTCCTTTCCTCCTGGCACCCAGTGGAGCCTCCGGCGGCCAGTCTACGGTCTCCGCCAGGCACCGCGTGAGTGGCACGACACACTGAGGACTACACTTGCGGCTCTTGGGTTTGCTCCCTCTACTGCCGACCCGTCGCTGTTTCTGCGCACCGACACTTCTTTGCCGCCGTTCTACATCCTCGTGTACGTCGACGACTTGGTCTTCGCCACAGCTGACACTGCTGGAGTCGCCCACGTGAAGTCCGAGCTGCAGAAGAGACACACGTGCACAGACCTGGGTGAACTGCGCAGCTACCTTGGCTTGCAGATCACCCGGGACAGAGCACGCCGCACCATTACCCTGACTCAGTCACACATGGTGCAGCAGGTCCTTCAGCGCTTCGGCTTCACGTACTCCTCGCCTCAGGCCACTCCTCTGCCTACTCGCCACTCGCTCTCAGCTCTGCCTTCGGATGAGTCCGTAGAGTCGAGTGGCCCGTACCCAGAGCTTGTTGGCTGCCTCATGTACCTGATGACCTGCACACGACCTGACCTTGCATACCCTCTTAGCATTCTTGCACGCTATGTTGCTCCTGGGAGACACAGACCGGAGCACATGGCTGCAGCGAAGAGGGTGTTGCGCTACTTGTGCAGTACGTCGGGCATGGGGCTTGTGCTTGGAGGGCATAGTCCAGTGGTCCTCACTGGGCACGCAGACGCTTCTTGGGCTGACGACCAGGCTACGCAGCGGTCGTCACAGGGTTACACCTTCAGCCTTGGTTCCGGCTCTGTTTCGTGGCGGGCTACCCGCTCGTCTTCTGTTCTCGGCTCCAGTTGTGAGGCTGAGATCTACGCCGGGGCCATGGCTGCACAGGAGCTTCGCTGGCTCACCTACCTGCTCACTGACCTCGGAGAGCCGCCTCGTTCTCCTCCAGTGCTGTACGTAGACAACAAGGCCATGCTGGCCTTGTGTCGAGAGCAGAGACTGGAGCACAGAACGAAGCACATTGCTCTCCGCTACTTCCTTGCTCGTGAGCTACAGCAGCGTGGTCAGCTACGGCTTGTGTACGTGGCCTCTGAGGCCAACACTGCTGATATCTTCACCAAGGCACTTCCGCCTTGTGATCATCAGCGCTTCTGTACTCAGCTGGGTCTTGTGCCTACCTTGCCTCACTTGCTCACCCCTTGACCTTGCTTGTACTGTTGCATATATATATACACCTGCTCTTGCTTGTCTAGCCTTGTATATATATGCAATCCTGCATGTGAACTGGCCTCGTGGCCTTGAACTTGTGCTCGGAATGTGTGGTGACTTTGTGATCCACCCTGAGCTTGTTCTGCTTTGCTTGACTTGTCTTGTGACCCCTTGTTCTCCCCCACTTTGCCTATGGGGGTGTGTCAGATTTATATGACATAGCTACTGTAGGCTATGGTGGGGTAGCACATATGGGGTACAGTTTTCTAGGGTTTGCTTTTGTACCCAACTTTCCTTTAGTCATTCTCATTCCTCGTTTCTTCTCAGAAACTCCAGCCGAACACCCACGAGAGTAAGAATATTCCCTCTCGAGGTTTTCAAGCCTTTAAAAAATACAGGGGAGATTTCAAGGCCAAGAAAAAGCCTTCAGACATTATTCAGGTACCTGAGAAGTTGGGCAAACCACTCCGGAGCGTTGAAAAGGGTCGTGCGTTCCAAGGAGTTCATATTCTCTCCCCGCAGCATAGTGTTAAGGCTCCCCATTGCCCACAGGAGAAGCCTACACAGCTGCAAAGGCTTAAGGGAAGGTTCCAGGCCAAGACGAAGCTGAATCGGCCTCGGATAAATCCTTCTAACCCAACTCAGTTGGAAACTGATATGGAGTCAGCAGCTTCGAGCGCAGGACCGAGGGATGATCTATTCGACGTACCCTACGATCCTATAAGCGAGACCATCTATGGTTACTCGGAGCGGCAACAACCACTATTACTCGAGGTGATCTGCAACGGGCGACGCCTCAAGGCACTGGTGGACAGCGGTGCGTCTCACTCGGTGTGCGACCGCGGGACGTTGGAGAAAATTGGAGAATTTTCGGAGGAGACCAAGTTCTCGGCAACAATGGTGGACGGTACGAAACTTCCCATCCACGGCGAAGCATCACTACAGCTGCACATAGGGGCGCTGAGGTGGAAGCCGACGTTGCCGATCACGAACATCAAGGGCTTAGATTTCATCTTGGGGCGAGATTTCTTGAAGCGGTTCAACCCCGAGATCGACTGGGTCAACAGAAAGGCGCGCATCTACAACAACGAGAAACGAGTGGAGCTGCGAAGCTGGACGGATACAGGGAACATTCCTGAAACGACACTGGCACGGTTCAAACGGACGGTGAACGAGAGTAACACGGGTTACTTAGCACTGGTTATGGCAGCAGCAGAGAAGGAGAAGCCGAGTTCGGAGCTACCTGCAGCAGTGAAGGAGGTCTTGGAGCAGTACAAAGATATAATGCCCGACGACCTACCCGCAGGAGTACCTCCGGCACGCACCCACGAGCACGAGATCGTGGAGGAACCAGGTACGAAACCCGTCTCACGTGCACCATACCGACTAAGTCCGACCGAGCTGACAGATATGAAGAAACAGATAGAGTATCTACTGGACAGACAACTGATCCGCCCATCCACCTCTCCCTACGGTGCACCAATTCTCTTCACTCCAAAACCAGACGGCAGTTTACGGATGTGCATCGACTACCGCGCACTGAACAAACAGACAGTAAAAAACAAATATCCCATACCGCGCATAGACGACCTACTCGATCAACTGCGTGGAGCAACAGTATTTTCGAAGCTGGACCTACGATCGGGTTACTGGCAGATCAAGATGGCAGACCACTCGGTCCACAAGACGGCGTTCCGTACCAGATACGGCTCCTACGAATACTTGGTGATGCCGTTCGGACTCTGCAACGCACCAGCAACGTTTCAGGCGGAGATGAATCACATCTTACGACCCCTACTGGACGAGTGCGTAGTGGTGTACCTGGACGACATTCTTATCTACTCCAAGAACATGAAGGAGCACGTGGAGCATCTGCGGTAGGTGTTCGAGATCCTGCGGAAAAACAAGTTCGACGTGAAGCTGTCGAAGAGCGACTTCGCCCCAAAGAAGGTGCAGTTTCTTGGGCACATGGTGAGTGCCGAGGGCGTACACGTGGACCCGCGGAAGATCGAAGCCGTCAAGAAGTGGAAAGTACCGGAGAACGTGAAGGAGTTGCAGCAGTTCCTAGGCTTCGCCAACTACTACAACAGGTTCGTGCCGCAGTACGCAAAGATAATGGCGCCACTGACCGACCTACTGAAAAAGGATACGCCCTTCAAATGGAATACTCCTCATCAGCAAGCCATGGAACAGCTACAGACAGCACTGACTACAGCGCCGGTACTCATCTTGCCGGATCCAGACAAGGACTACGTGGTGGAAGCAGACGCTAGTGACCAAGCAGTCGGAGCAGTACTGATGCAGGATCACGGACGCGGTTTGCAGCCCATCGCCTACCTCAGTAAGAAGCTACACGGAGCAGAACTGAACTACCCCATCTATGACAAGGAAGCCTTAGCGATAGTCATAGCCTTCAAGGCGTGGAGGTGTTACCTAGAGGGAGCCAAGACTACAGTCTATACTGACCACTGCAGTCTCAAATATCTGAAGTCACAGCCGACGCTCTCACGACGACAGGTGCGGTGGGTGGACTTCCTGGAAACTCACTTCCACTACGACATCGTCTACAAGCCCGGGCTACACAACAAGGCAGATGCGTTGAGCCGCCCCGGACATGTAGCAGGCATCCAGCTCGACGGGATGAACCCTCTGCTCAAGGGTCTATTCCAACATGGGTACTCCGTGGACGCAGAAATCGCTACAGCATAGACCAAGAAGTTGTTACAGTGGGAGAAAGACTTAGCTGTAAGGAAGAGTTCGCTTACAACAACGCATCACATGCGGCCACAGGGAAAACTCCTTTCTTCCTGTGTTACGGACGGGAACCACTCACACCACAGCAGCCAACCACACCGGCACACGTCCAAGCCGCACATGACTTCGTCACCACCATGCAGCAGCTATGGGAGAAGACTCAGCGACGACTCACCACGATGCAGACCTCCCAGAAGCAGTATGCCGATCGTCAGCGACGTGATCACTCAGTAGCAGTCGGAGATCAGGTGCTTCTTGACACGTGCAACTTGAACCTGTCTCACCTCCCATCCAAACTCCGGCCTCGCTTCAGTGGTCCTTTTCTCGTTGAGGCACAGGTGACACCAGTTACATTCCGCTTGCGCTTACCAGATACATGGAAGCTTCACAACGCTTTCCATGTTCAGCTACTGAAGCCCTACAAGGACCCCAACCAACAGTTCCAGGGACGGCAGCTACCGCCACCACCACCGGTTCTCGTACAGGATGAACCAGAGTACGAAGTGGAGCGCGTTCTCACTCATCGGCGCCGCGGCGGCAAGACCCTCGAGTTCCTCATACGTTGGAAGGGATACGACCCCACTGAGGATAGTTGGGTTGCAGAAGCTGATATGGGCAATGCACGCCGTGCTCTCAAGGACTATCTTGTCAAGCAGGGTGTATCTCACGCCACCCAGCTTTGAGGGGGGGACGTGTGAGAGTACGACGGCTTATGCCAGCTATGCTTGCTTGCCTTTACTTTATCATGCTATTTCTAGCATAGGATACTTATATGCATGCATGAATTGCTTGATTTCATAGGCTAGGTGCTTTCCTATATTTTATTATAGTTATAGCACCGAGCTAGGTTGCGTGCACCGAATTCTGGCTTTTCGGTTGCCACCGAATTGCCTTCTACCGAATTCGGGAAGGATCTGTTCGGGACGCTTCGCGACCCGCGGAACCTTCGCGTAACACCTGGTTACTGGGCCTTGTGTCGAGCCTATATATAGCCTCGCGTTGTACCCAGATGATCATTCAATTCACATTCTCTTTTCTGAGCTCGATCCTAGATCCTCACAGGCTGCGATGAACAGGCGAGCGGTCTCCTCGGCTAAGATCGACTTTTTGCACGCAGCGAAGTGTGCCATCTTTGTCAACCTGTCAACGACGACCATCACCGCGTCGTTACCCCCAGGGTTCGAAAGTAACCCTGTGACGAAGTCCATGGTAACCTACTGCCAGGCGCACTCGGGCAGTGGTATCGGCTACAATTGACCCGCCTTCCGCTTCCTCGAGCTCTTCATCACCTGACACGTGGGGCACGAGCCCACGTGCTGCTGCACGTCGGTCAACAGCTCCGGCCAGTAGTAATACCGCTGCAGTTGCTGTCGCGTTTTTTCTACCCCAAAATGTCCCGAGGTAATTCCGTCGTGTGCCTCCTGTAGTAGCAGCTCCCTCAGTAGTGAGTACGCGGGTACCCAGATGCGGTTGGTGCCTGTTTTTACGTAATAAACTCCTTTAGCTTCTGCCAGTTGCTGTGAATTTCCGGTCGTGAAAAATGGGTCGGTGCGGTATCCGTGGGTGAATAGGCCAGTTAAAAGCGGGTTGGTTTGGGCGAGTAGGATGGCATGGAGTTGGGCGGTAGGGCGGGTGAGTGCGTCGGCGATGTTGGATACGCCTTTCTTGTACGTAACCGTGTAGTGGAAGTTGGACTCAAGGTAGTCCAACCAGCGAATCTATCGCGGATTGAGATTTGGTTGGGCGCGTAGGTACTGTAGTGATCGGTGGTCTGTCCGTACTGTCACGTCGGCGCGAGTCAGGGAACACCGCCAAACCTTGAACGCGTGCACGATCGCCAACATTTCGCGGTCGTGTATCGGGTAGTTGCGTTCGGGCGGGTGCAGCTTGCGGGACTCGTACGCGATTGGCTGGAAATCCTGCAACAGTACTGCTCCCACAGCGATGTCACTTGCGTCAGTGACGAGCTCGAACGGACGGTGTGGATCTGCGATGTGAAGCACGGGCGGTGAGCACAAAATGTTTTTGAGGGCCGAGAAGGCAGCTTGCTCTTTCTCCCCCCACGTGTACTCAACCCCCTTACTCAGCAGGTCTGTCAGCGGGGCAGTCATCTTCGCCATGTCGGGGACGAACCGGCGTACGTAGTTGACAAACCCCAGAAAACTCTGCAACTCGGTCAAGTTGGTCGGCGCGTGCCATGCTTGAATCGTCGCAATTTTCTTCGGGTCTACTTCCACTCCTGCAGCTGAAATAACGTGTCCCAAAAACTCCAGACGGTCCTGTAAAAACGCACACTTAGACGCTTTTGTCAGTAGGCGGTTCCCACTCAGTATTTTAAAAACTGCTTCGATGTCCTGTAAGTGCTGTGCTCTGTCAGGGCTGTAAATCAGTATGCCGTCCAGGTATACTATGACGCACTTATCTAAGAGCGGGCGAAAAGCTTCGTTCATGGTCATTTGAAAAGTGGCGGGGGCGTTGGTCAGTCCGAAGGGCATGACGGTGTATTCGAAGGATCCGTAGCGTGTGTGAAATGCAGTCTTAGGGCAGTCGGGCGGATTGACGCGAATCTGGTGGTAACCCCCTCGGAGGTCGATTTTCGAGAAAACCTGGGCTGTGCGCAGTTGGTCGATCAGTTCGTCGGCTCGCGGGATGGGGTAACGGGATTTGATGGTAACCCTGTTCAGTGCTGTGTAATCTATACACGTGCGAAATCCCCCGTCTTTTTTCGGTGTGAACAGTATCGGTGCTGCGAAAGGCGACGAACTAGGGCGAATGAATTCCTTCTCGAGTAGGTAATCGAGCTGCTTCCTCAGTTCGTCCAGTTCGGGCTGGGTCAGTCGGAACTGTCGCTGTATTGTTGGCTGTGCCCCCGGTTCTAACTCTATCATGTGGTCGTGCGGTCGCTGAGGTGGCAGTCCCGTCGGTAAATCGTCCGGGAAAATGTCGCTGTACTGCTTCAACAGTGCTGTCAGATCACTCGGTAGTTTCTGTAAATCCCCTCCTTTGTCTGCTGCCTCGACTTCCCGAATGTCGACCGCGTACACGTCAGCTCCTGCCGCTACGGCGCGTTTCATCGTGATCGCGTTGACACGCACCGACGAAGACTCAGGCGAGCCCCAGCGAGGTAAGGAGATGTTGTTACCGTTCACTCGCACGGTGCAGTCACCCGTCATCCAGTCGATTCGCGGATTGTGTCGTCGCAGCCAATCACGCCCGAGTAAAATATCGGTTCCATCGAGGGTCGTTGCGAGCATTTCCTGGCTAAACGTGAAGTTACCCCCACATCGAATCCGAACCCAGTCTACGCGTTCCCGTATGGCCAGCGGCGTGCCGTCTACCAGTCTTGCGTCGATCTCAGGTAAACATCTGTCCAGTGGCAGTCGCAATTTTTGTGCTGTGGCAGTGTTGATGAGGCTGTGGCTGGCTCCCCCGTCTACGAAGATTTTTACTAAGTTCGTCCCAATTTTCCCACTAAGCAGTATGGGGCTGTCTACCGTAGTCCCCTCCTTATTCGGCCGGGTGTGGTCGATTGCGTGAACCGGCACAATCACTCGGTGAGGGTCGGTTGGGTCGGGCGAGCGTCGTGACCTGTCAGTAGAGGGCCCGTCTGCTACTGATTCCCAGTGTTTCCCTGCTGCTTGGTCTGTTTCTGCTGCTCAGCTTCCCCCTTTCCCTTAGCGTTTTCCGGGCATTCGCTCTTGCGATGTCCCGGCCGATTGCACACAAAGCAGCGCCCTTTGAACGGTGCGGCAGCGGCATTTGCGGCGACGGCACGTATCGTGGCGCCCTCGTTCGTCCCACGAGGCCGATGTCCCCAATGGCTACTTCCGTAGGACCCCGGTCTCGGTCGGTGGAAGAAATCAAGTTTCTCCGCCATAGCGAGAATTTCTTGAAAGTCGGTGACGCCGCGAAGCTGGATTTCAGGAAATTCTCGGCGGGAGGAAATCCAGCTTCGCGAGCTAGCTAGTGCTACGCTGGCAGCGAGGCTCGGGCTAGTCCCGAAGCGTAGGCCGACACGGCCGGGCCAGCAGTGCGAGGTTTGGCAAAACAGTGCGCGCGAAGTTGGCGAAGTCCCGTTAGCAGTAACGGGCGAACAACGGCTGTTGCTGTACGCGATGTAGGGCTCCGTAAGGAATGCCGAGAAAATTCCTTACAGTGAATGTAAAATGTTCGAGATGATTAAAACATGCAAATACAAAGGTAAAAATAAGAGTACAGAATGGAATAATAAATGACCTAGCTAGCCATGTACTCTAAGAAGTACATTCCCTTATTACATCAAAATCCAACCGTGCGACTCCAGACGGTTACGAAACTGTTCGAGCAGAATCCTCGCCACTGCTGCTGCTGGATGCCATCTGCCTTGACGGTCCAGATGCTTCGTAACCGTACGACCTTTTGCGTCACTTCTGCCTCTTCGTCTTCAGCCTCGGTACTGCATGCTTCGATTGCTGCGGTTAGGATTGCACAGTTTCCTTTCTCTTGTCACTATTCGTAACACCCCCCTTCACTCCTGACCGTAGCAGGTCTTGACCCGCTTGACTACTCCGCTGAGTTCGGAGCAGTGCTGGTACTGCTGTCGTGGCAACTTCTTCGTGATGAAATCAGCTGCCATGTCACCCGTCGGCCAGTAGGTAAAGTCAACCTGCCCTTATCAGATTCGTCTTTCACGAAGAAGTACCGCAGTGCGATGTGCTTGGTGCGGTTGACGAATCCAGGCTTGTTCGCGATCTTGATCGCGCTCTAGTTGTCGCAATACAGGCGGAAGTTCGGCGAAGCTGGAATTTTTGCCTCCTGCAGCAGCTCCTGAAGGTAGAGGCCTTCGCGAACAGCTGCTGTTGCTGCGATGAAGTCGGCTTCCGCCGATGACAGGGCAACCAGTTCCTGTTTCTGCAAATTCCATGAGATGGGGGCCACTGGGCTCGAGGCGATAGGGAGCCGGTCCTGGACCGTCGATTGTCAGGGTCTGCGGCATAGTCAGCATCCACGTAGCCGATGAGATTGAATGAAGAGGTTGGGACTGTGGAGTAGCAGAGCCCGACATTGGGCGTTGAAATGAAAAATTGGAGTGCCCGCTGAAGATCTAGGAGATTCTCAGCCGTTGGTTTGCGAGATTACTGAGCAAGCACGCTCGCGATGTATGAGAGGTCGGGCCTGCAGGTAACAGAGGCAAAGTGTAGACATCCCAGCTGCTACTGGTAAGTCTAGAGCCCAGCGGGGGACGGGGCTTTGTTGTCGGGCTTGTGGTTGGGTCCTGGAGTGCGGTAAGAGGTGGAGAGTGGTGCATGTGCGGTGTTGAAGCGCTTGCCAATTTCTTTTGCATAATTAGCTGCTGAGAGATGTATGGCTTCTGGCGAGTAGGAGATGTTGAGGCCGAGAAACTGCTTCACGTCGTAGTTGCAGGTGATGTCGACGCGCCCCGTGAGTTTTTTTTCTCGAACTTCTCAAGCATTTTGTTGCTTGACCTTGTGTAAAGGAGGTCGTCGACGTAGACCGTGAGCATGATGTATTTGCCGCGGAAATCACGGCGATACATCCCTGTTTCGTGAGGCAGCTGCTTGAAACAAATTTCAAGCAGAATGTTGTGCAGGGTGCTGCCAGAGCCTTGGTGCTTGTTTGATCCCGTAGAGAGATTTTCGCACCTGGCACACGCGCGAATCTCCTTCACCGTACGTGTGCGTCTGCTCCACGTAGATCACAGCATCCACTAACGCGTAGAGGAACGCATTATTCACATCGATCTGTCGAAGTGGTAAGTGCCTCGGCAACGATGTCGAGGAGGATTCTGACGGAGGTGTGGCGGCTGACCGGCGCAAACATCTGATCGAAGTCGATGCCGTGCCTCTAGTCGTAGCCACGCACGACCCAGCGCGCCTTAAATCGCTCAATCGTATCGTCTGCTACGGTCTTCACTCGGAACACCCATTTCCCGGAGAGAATCATTTTCCTCTTGATTGCCGCTCGACCGACAAGCACCCAAGTGTCGCGGGATTCAAGTGCCTTGATTTCCGCATCCACTGCCTCGCGCCATTCCTTGCTGTGTGGTCCCGTGAGTGCTTGGCGCGGTTTTTTCGGCTCGATGACACGTGGCGCCATTGAGGTGGTGGTATGGAGCCCGAGGAGCTGTATTCCAGAGACGGTGCTATCGTGGCGATGCTGCGGGATGACCTCCTGCACATCATCGTCGTCGCTCTCTGGTTTAGGCCATGCTTGCGGTGCTGCACCTCTGCCGCTTCCATTTCCTCCTCCTGCGCCCTCTCCTCCTCCAGGGGAGTCGTCACCGTCGTTGCTGCTGCGGTGATCGCCTCTTGTGAACTCGCCTCTCGTGTCTTGCTCCAGAATGGCTGCTGCAGCTTCGTCCTCAGGTGTGGCGTAGCTGTGAGAATAATAACTAGGAATGAATGGACTAATAAGCAGGTGGGTACAAGTATGAAAACCTAAAAGAGTTGTACCCCATATTGTAAACCCCACTACAGCCTACACTATGTTCTGACACACCCCCATAGGCAAAGTAATGGAAAAGCAAGAGAACAAGGCAAGGTAAAGCTCAGGGTGGATCACAACGTCACCACACATTCTTAGCACAAGTTCAAGGCCACAAGGCCTGTTCACATGCAGGAATATAAATCAAGGTGAACAAGCAAGACAGTGATCTCAACCTAGCAAGGGTAAGCATGAAGGTACAGGTATATATAGATCACAGTACAAGCAAAGTCAAGAGGTAAGCAAGTGAGGCCCGGTAGGCACAAGAACTAGAGTACAGAAACGCTGATGATCACGAAGAACTGGAGGAGAACGAGGCGGCTCTCCCAAGTCGGTCAGCAGGTAGGTGAGCCAGCGTAGCTCCTGTGCAGCCATGGCCCCAACGTAGATCTCAGCCTCACAACTGGAGCCGAGAACAGAAGACGAGCGGGTAGATCGCCACGAAACAGAGCCGGAACCAGGGATGAAGGTGTAACCTGTCAAATTATATGTTTACTGTTATCTAGGCTGTAGTGGGTTTAGCCTTAGGGGGTACAGTAAATTGCTCGACACTTCTTGTACCCCCTCCCTCTTACCTAATCCTCATTCCTTCCTAGCTAATCTCGACATGGTATCAGAGCGAAATGGTCCTTAGGACCGAACTTTTAAACGGGCCCACCACTCCAATTTCGATCTGCTGCCCGAGTCGCGCCCCTAGGAGAAACGCGAAGTGCGAAACGCGCCCTAGGCGAGACGTTTTTCTGCCTTAGGAGCGTCCCGTCCCCTAGCTGCCCTAGGCGCGATTCCTCTGCCTAGTCACGTGCGACCCCTCCTGACCGCGCCCTAGCTGCCCCGTGCGCCACTCGCGTGGCCCGTCAGCCCCTACGCCCGGTCCCCCCTCGTTCCTGCTGCTACGCGCGCCACTCAAGCTGCCCGCCAGCCCCTAGCGCGCACCTGTTGCGCGCCCGTTTTAAGCTGCTCCGCGCGCACCTGTTGTGCGCCCCTGGTTTGCTAGCCCACAGCCCTCGCGTGCCTACTGCTGCTGTGCGCCGACTGCTACTGCTGCTGCACTGCTGCTATTGCCTGCGCTGCTGCTGCTACTAGGCTGTTGCTACTGCTAGGCTGGTGCTGCCGCCTGAGCTGCTGCTGCTGCCTGCACTGCTCCTGCCACCTGTGCTGCTGCTGCTGTGCTGCGCTGCAGCTGCTGCTAAGCTACTGCTGCCGCTTACCTCGAGCGTGTCCTGCCCTTCTGTGGGCTGCTGCGCTGCTGCTACTGCTGCGCTGTTGCTACTGCTGCGCTGCTCCTACTGCTCAGCTGCTGTTGCTGCCGCCTGAGCTGTTGCTGCCCCCTGCGCTGCTGCTACTGCTGCTGCTGCTGCTACTTGCTGCAGCTGCTCCTCCTTGCCGTTGCTGCTGCTATTAAGTTGCTGCTGCCGCCTGCGCTGCTGCTGCTGTTAAGCTGCTGCTGCTTCTGCTAGGCTGCTGCTGCCGCCTGAGCTGCTGCTGCCGCCTGCGCTGCTGCTGCCACCTGTGCTGCTTCTGGTGCGCTGGTGCTGCTGCTAAGCTGCTGCTCCCGCCTATGCTGCTGCTGCTGCTGCTAGGCTGCTGCTGCTGCTAGGCTGCTGCTGCCGCCTGAGCTGCTGCTGCCGCCTGCGCTGCTGCTGCCACCTGTGCTGCCGCTGCTGCCGTAACTGCCACTCCTGCTGCTTGCTGCCGTTCGTGCTGCTATGGCGACTCCCACTGTTCTAGCCTTTGACGCAGTGGGGCAACCTTTAGGGTTTGACTCCTGGCTAGAGGGACTGCACCTGTACCTCCGGAGTGTCAAACGGGACAACGTCTCCCTGTTCGAGCACACGTCGGGGTCCCTTCTGGCCCAAGAGGCTCTTGCTGAACCTGCTGCTGACGCTGAGGAGGAGGAGCGGACGCAGTTCCGCGCAGCTCACCTTGCCTACAGTCGGTGGATGGCGCGAGACGCTGCCGCCTCACTTGCAGTCCGCCTTCACCTCTCGTTCGACCAGCGAGCCTTCTTCCCTAGGAGCCAGGTGCCGTCGGCCCATGCTTTGTATTCCGCTGTAGTTAGGCGCTACTCCCCCCCCCCTCCTGCAATCCTAGGCTGTCTTGCGCTGCCTCCTACCTTCCCTGCGCTGTCAGACCTCACCACTGTAGCTAACGAGGGTCGTAGTGGAGCTGGCGGGAGTGGCGGGGGCGGGCACCAGGAGTTAGAGCCTTGGTGTGTCGCTGCTTGTGCTCCTACTAGCACAGTCTATGCACACCCCTTCACTATTCTCCCGTGTCTCGTAGTCCCCTCTGCCTCCTCTGGCTCGACCGAGGGGGATGACCCTACTGCTGCCGACACAGCGACCTCTCGCCGCTCACCGAGCTTGGAGACACCTCCGGGTTTTCCGCCCCGGGCGTCTTCGCCTCCTCTGGAGCCTGTCGCTGCGGACTTCGGGGTCCCAGGTTTTGTTGGGGGTGGTGACGCTGAGGGTTTTGGTTCTGGGGGTGCTAGTTCTGGGGGTGCTGCCTCTGGGGGTGCTAGGAGTCCTCTTGTTGGTGGAGTTGGAGGTACTGGCGCTAGAGGTGCTGGGTCTGGGGGTGCGTTTCAGTCGCTGCCACGGCAGTCTATCTTTGAGCAGCCGTCGTCGTGGCTACCTGAGCCGACGCCCACTTGTACTACTCCTCCTCTGTTGTTTCCGCCGCCTGCCTCCCCACTGCCTGCTCCTGCTGGATATGTCCCGTTGTCCTTCTTCCTGACTGGGCATCGGGAGCCTGTGTCTTGTGCCGCCTCCCATGCTCCCTCTCGTGTCACTCGGGAGCCTGTTGTCGTGTCGTTACCTCCCACGTCTTCTCTTCCTCCTGTTCCTGACACTGCATCTGACCTTGCTCGTGCTGCCAGCCCGACTGTCCCTCGTAGCCTAGCCGCGCTTGTGACTGCACCTGCTTCTTCGACTGTTGCTGCACCTGCTACTTGCCGTCGTGCCTACCTTAATGGTCTCGTCTCTGTCTCCTCGTGTCCTCCGTCCGTTGGTAGTGAGTTTGCCCTTGGCTGTGACGTACTTGAGGACACGCAGTTCGAGCTGGTGTACCATCTTGCGCACTGGCGAGCTGCTAGGAGGGTGTTGCGCTACCTGGTCAGACTAGCGAGCAGAACGTAACACTTTGCACTTCGTTCCTTTGCCGTGCGAGTGTTGCTGCAGTGTTCCCAGCTACGCCTTTGTACGTGGCCACACGAGCCAACACTGCTTGTCTCTTGATCTTGTCTTGTACTTTGATATATAAACCTGCATGTTTCTGGTTGCTAGGTTGTAATCATTGTACAGTTTGCTCTATTATAAAGCTGCACGTGAACTGGCCTTGTGGCCGCTTGCTAGTGCTCAGAATGCGTGGTGATCTTGAGATCCACCCTGAGCTTGCTTTGCTTTGTTTCTTCTCTTGACTGGTCTTGTGACCTCTTCTTGTGTTTGCTATCCCCCACTTCGCCTATGGGGGTGTGTCAAATTATATGTTTACTGTTATCTAGGCTGTAGTGGGTTTAGCCTTAGGGGGTACAGTAAATTGCTCGACACTTCTTGTACCCCCTCCCTCTTACCTAATCCTCATTCCTTCCTAGCTAATCTCGACATAACCCTGTGACGACCGCTGCGTAGCCAAGTCGTCAACCCAAGAAGCGTCTGCGTGACCAGTGAGGACAACTCGAGCCCGTCCTCCAAGCACGAGCCCCATGCCCGACAAACTGCACAGGTAGCGCAACACCCTCTTAGCTGCAGCCATGTGCTCTGGTCGGTGTCTCCCATGAGCAACATAGCGTGCCAAGATGCTAAGAGGGTATGCCAAGTCAGGTCGAGTGCAGGTCATCAGGTACATGAGGCAGCCAACAAGCTCTAGGTACGGGCCACTCGGCTCTACGGACTCATCCGAAGGCAGCGTTGAGAGCGAGTGGCGAGTAGACAGAGGAGTGGCCTGAGGCGAGGAGTACGTGAAGTTGAAGCGCTGAAGGACCTGCTGCACCATGTGTGACTGAGTCAAGGTAATGGTGCGCCGTGCTCTGTCCTGGGTGATCTGCAAGCCAAGATAGCTGCGCAGCTCACCCAGGTCTGTGCACGTGTGTCTCTTCTGCAGCTCCGACTTCACGTGGGCGAGTCTGTCAGTGTCAGCAGTGGCAAAGACCAAGTCGTCGACGTACACGAGGATGTAGAACGGCGGCAGCGAAGTGTCGATGCGCAGAAACAGCGACGGGTCAGCAGTTGAAGGAGCAAACCCAAGAGCCGCAAGCGTATTCCTCAGTGTGTCGTGCCACTCACGGGGCGCCTGGTGGAGACCGTAGACTAGCCGTCGGAGGCTCCACTGGGTACCAGGAGGAAACGACCCAGTGAAGCCAGGTGGGCGGCGCAGCCAGATCTCCTCGTGCAGGCTGCCCAGTAGGAAGGCTGTGCTGAAGTCAAGAGAGTGAAGCTCGTAGTCACGCTGAGTAGCGACGTGCAGCAGAACCTGAAGAGTGGTCATCTTCGGGGTCAGGGAGAAGGTCTGGAAGAAGTCAACTCCCTGTCGCTGACTGAAGCCTCGAGCAACGTAACGCGCCTTGAAGACAGACGGAGAACCCGGCGGCCGCTTCACCCTGAAAATCGACATGCCGCTAACGATGTTCGCCCCAGGTGGGGGAACCTCATCGACGTAAGTGCCTGTGGACTTCCAGGATGCCATCTCTGCGTCCATGGTTGACTGACACTGAGAGGAGTAGGGACCCTCTATCGCCTCTGCGTAAGAGCGTGGGGTCGGGATGTCTGGTGCATCCGGGTCTCCCTCAGGTGCAATCAGCATGGACACGGGATGAGGTACAGCGGCTGCAAAGCACTCAAAGTCCTCCTGTCTGTCCTCAAGGACGTCCATGCCAAGAGCACACTCACCCCCGACGGACGGAGGACAGACAGACTCAGACTCAGCAACAAGACTAGCGGCGTAGTCTAGACGACAGTGAGCAGCAAAGTCGACAAGCTCAGCAACTAAGGCAGACGCAGCAGTGGACTCAAAGGAAGGGTCAGTGACAACATTGTTGAGGAGACGCGTGACAGTAGGACTAGCAGCACGAAGGGAGTCAGACTCTGGGCCAGCAAGGGCAGGAAGAGAGGACGCAGGAGGAGACGGCACAGGGACACGCTGCGGAGCAGTGGAAGGGCGCAGAGCCATCCGGTGCGTGCTTGGGACAGGAGGAGGACGCTGACGCAAACCACGACGACTAGTGCTAGCAGCACGAACAGGCAACGTAGGACGAGACGCAGGCTCACGACGCTCAGCAGGACCTCCGGTCGGACCAGTGTAAGGAGAAGGAGCAGGCAGTGGGGAGGCGGGCTGTAACTGTGACTGCAACTGGACAGGCGGTGGACACTCTAAGGAAGGAGAAGGACCAGTAGAAGGCGGAAGACCAAGAACCTACTGAAGGAGCGGAACGTAGTACGGCCGCGGCCGCGCAGCGCCTCTAGAACGAGCAAGGAAAGCACCAGTACCCCCAGCGGCAGCTCCAACTCTTGCAGGACCACCAGCTCCAGCAGCACCTCCAGCAGCACCAGAAGCGCCAACTCCAGTACCCACAGGAGCACCCGCTCCAGCAGCACCTCCAGCTCCAGCACCTCCAGCAGCTCAAGCTTCCAGCAGGACCACCAGAAGTCCCAGCAGCGCCAGCAGCTCCAGCTCCAGTACCTCCAGCAGCACCTGCTTCAGCAGCCCCGCCAGCTCCAGCACCTCCAGTAGCTCCAGCTCCAGCAGCACCACCAGGCCCAGCAGCTCCATTACCTCCAGTACGAGCACCTCCGGGACCCGTGGCTCTAGAACCCCCAGCAGCTCCAGCAGCAGCAGGACCTCCAGCAGCAGCAGGACCTCCAGCGCCCGTAGCACCACCAGCTCTAGCAGCACGGCTCCAGCGCCGAGCAAACCACTCACGCAGCTGCTGTGGAGAGAGTGGCTCCCGACGGGACGAAGCACCCGAAGGCCGGCCAGGCTCAGCACCCCCAGACTCCACACGCGCAGGCTCAGCACCCTCAGGGTCCGCACCCCCAGACTCAGCAGCCCCAGGCTCAGCACCCCCAGGCTCAGCACCCCCAGACTCCGCACCCCTAGGCTCAGCACTCCCAGACCCGGCACCCGCAAGCCCAGCACCCCTAGCAGCACCAGAGTCAACAGCTACCTCGACAGGCTCGACCGCGTCTACCTGAGACACACCTGAGGGGGCAGGACCCTGAGGGGACAATCAAAGTCACTGGACGTGGTAGCTCTCCTCGGAAGATCAATCTCCGACTTTGCGTCTCTTAGCTTCTGCAACAGTACGGCTATGACTCTAGCCGATTAGATCGATAAGTTACTATTGAATAGTATCAATGCAAAAAAAAGACATGACAATGACAAGGCCTCCATGGATTCTACCGCGGAACTTTGAGAGCCTGATACGTGAAGGTTGCTTATCAGTTGGTAACTCTGAGATCAGATCTGAAGTCCTGAGTACATTACGAAGCAGAGGATATAAATTTCATGTCTATTACGTGGACAGCATAACCTCGGCTACTCAGGTGTTCTCAAGGTTGCAAGCACATTTCAAGCTATCCATTATCCAGGGACTCCTGATACTGCCGGCAATATTCCGGGCCTTTTTGAAGTTCTACGCTTTGAAGTTTTTACTACAATACAACACTGGCTCTCTGATCTACTTTATCAAACTTCAAGGCGAGATCCCAAGGCCATCACATCGGAAATCCTTCATTTCCAACAAGAAAGCAAGGCCCTGGCGCAAAGGACCTGTGATAAGGAGGTGGTGCTCAGCTTTTCAGCAGCATCAGTTTCACAAGCTTCACGAGCTTCCTGGTCTACTAGTCTGCTGTCAGACCTTTTCTAGCTGCTTTCTGGTCGTCATCATCGCACCATGCCTCCCAAGCGTACGACGAAGGTGACTGCTGACGTTATGCTCCCGGATGACCTCCTTACGGACCCGATTGTTACGCCGGTACATGCTAGGGAAGACACTGGAATGAAAGGATCGGCTGACACAGTTAACACGACCATCTCCCTGGCAACGGACAATGTCGTTGCAAAAGAGAAGGCCACGGTTACTGCTGACACCGCTGAAAGGCCATGGACAATGGCGCCGGAAGCTCTGGTCTGACCGTGGAGGAGAAGTGTCAGGCGAATCATGTTTACCAGGCTCCTTCGGCGGCAGCTGATGACTTCCTGGAGGACGACTCAGACGAGGAACTGGAAATCAACATTGCAAAGGAGGATGCTTTCCGTCTTCGTTTTACCGCGATTGTACTAATCCCAATGGTGCTGTCTCAGGAGATTAAAGCGATCATTGCAGCCGTCCGTCTCCTGATGAAGAAGGTTTGGAGCTCGTCCCTGACTGAGAACGCCGGTGTCACTACCAACATTCAGGAAATGACTCCTGGTTTCGTGGCGAAAACGCGGTTCTGTCGTCTCCAGATTTCATTCCTTGATGAACGCGATGCTCACCATATCAAGTTCCACGTCTTCGAGTACCAGAAGTCCAACGCTCCTGCGATTAAATGCATATGGCAGCACACGGAGGATGCTTCTTACCTTAAGGAGAAGTCTGCTCACCCGCTTGCTGTCGAAGTGGTTTTTCGTCGCGTACCTTCTAACATCGTTCCGGATGTGCTGAAGGACTTGCTTGTCCGTTTCAAGTTGAAGACGCGCAAGCAATCCGCCTTCAAGGATGGTTTCGCCTTCCATCGTGTGGTCCACCCACTCACCGGCGCTGATACGTGTGAAAGTTTAAAAGAAAGAAGAGGGGTTGCACTAGCAAGAATGAGGATACAAATAGCAAACCCTAGAAGGGTTGTACTCGCTATAGAGCACCCCACTACAGGCTAGAGCATAATATTCTGACACACCCCCATAGCCAAAGTGGGGTGTAATCAGCAGAGCAAGTAAAGCAGTACAAGCTCAGGGTGGATCACAATGTCACCACACATTCTGAGCACAAGTTCAAGAAGCAATAGTTTAAAGTTCACAATTATGAGCAAAGCTAGTGGTAGTCACAGAGGGCAAGTGAGGAGGAGGAGAGACTGTGGGGGAGAGAAGATGGGAGGCGACTGCTGACGCTGCAGACACACAGACGAGCTGCTGGCTCAGTGGCTACCGAAGCAAAGGCCCGGACTACAGGAGTAACTGGCTCCGCGGCTAAAAGTAGCGGCAGACGAGCAACTGACCCACAGGCGACTGGCGACTACCGGAGATTGTAGCCTCCGGACTGCTGGTGCTGCTGACGACAAGACTGCTGCCTCCACTTTGTCGAAAGTAGCTAGTTGCAGTTAGGAACCATGGCTAGGGTCCAAGGGACTAGCTTGAGTGTCGAGAGAGTAGGGGGAGCAGAAAAGAGCAAAAGAGGGGTTTCACTATAGTTCGGAAGGTACACATAGGCAAGACAAACATGCAATGAGGTACACCACCAACGGAAAGGCATATAACTACACTAAGTCTACACTACAGGCAGTTACAGAATAATGTATACAATTACAATTCAACACACCCCCTAACTGCCTATAGTGAAGAACCATGTGCAGAAACATCCCCGGAAGGGGTACACCAAGCAGAAGGACAGGAGGAGGGAGAGCGAGAAGGAGGAGAGGAGGTGGGGGCGGCGGCTGAAGCGCTAGCACACTGGCAACTGGAGCTACTGGCTCACGGGCTACTGGGGTAACGAGCTCATATGCCTGGAGCATCCCGCTCGTACGGCTAGAGCAACTGACCCTCGGGCGACTGGAGCAACGGGCTCACTGGCGAATGGCGCTGCTGGGCCCACAACTCCCCCCAACCCCCTCAAACCTCTTTCTCACCCCCCCCCCCCCCCCCTTTGTTCAGCCGCACCCCTTTCGCCACCCCCTCCCCCTCCCCCCACAGCGACACGTGCGGCAGTGAGAGAGAGAGTAGGAGGAAACGACTGCTAGCTGGTCACACCCGCCACGCCCACACCCTCCTCCCCTCCCCCCCCCCCTCACTGCTGAAGACGCAGCAGGGAGGAGGTGCAGGCGGGCGGGGGTGCAGCTGCGTAACACAGCAGCTGAGTGGCGGCAGCCTCTGCTTCATCCACCCCCCCGTCATCCCCCTACACCTCTCTCCTCCCCCCCCCCTCCCCACACAGCAACAAGCGCTGCAGTGGGAGAGAGAGGAGGAGAGGCGGCAGCAGGTCACCCACACCCGCCACCCCCATACCCTCCCCCCACTGCTGCACCTGCAGCAAGGGGATGGAGGAGAAGGGGGGGGGGGGGGGGGGCGGGGGGGGCTGGTGCTGCAGGTCCCCTCCCCCCACTGCTGCACCCGCCACCCCCACATCTCCCCCCCTTCCACTGCAGAAGCTGCGAGAGGGAAGGAGGAGGGGGGGGGGGGGGGGGGGGGGGGGGCGTTAGCTGCTGCCGGCGCTGGCGCTGACGGTGGCGCAGGTGTAGGCTCCGGCGATGGTGCTGGCGCTGGGTGCAGGTGTTGGCGTTGACGCTGGTGCTTGCACTCCGCACTGGCGCTGGCGGCAGTCGCAGGTGCTGGCGCTGGCGGTCTGAGCTGGCGCTGGCGCTTTCGACGGGCAGGGCGACGGGCGGAACGACGACGATGACGGGGAGAGCGCAGGGCGAAGACGGGACGGGACGGGCAGGCGCGTCGGGCGCGACAGGGCCGCGGGGCCGTGCTAGGGCGACGGGGCCGCGACAGGCGACGGGGCCGCGGGGCCATGTTAAAGGCGACGGGGCCGCGGGGCCGTGCTAGGGCAGCGGGGCCGCGGGGCCGTGCTAGGGCGACGAGGGGCGGGCGACGCATTCCGCATTTCGCGCTGCAGCGTGGGTGGGCCCATGTTTCACGAAAAAGGATGGGTCCTAAGACCGAAGTAGCTCTTAATACCATGTCAGAATCCCAACCACTAGACCATTGGGATAAAAGGGCTTGTTAAGTAGCGGGTCAGTGCGCCCATAACCCCCCAGGCCAACATGCCTGTAACCCTTCCCTAGGATCAATCGGGGATCACCAGTGGACCTCTCACACACCCGCTGCTACACCGCTAGCTCCACTCCCCCTTCACCCCCCCTTAGTACCACTCCAACGGCTCCAACAAGTCCACCCCCCCTCAGCGGCAGCTGCAGCACAGGGAGACGGAGGAGGAGGAGGAGCAGGGAACGGCACACAGTGGCTTCACCCCCATACCCCTCACCCCCAAACCCTAATTCAGGAGAACGGGCTGTAGGAGGGGTGGGGCGCCAGTAGAAGTACGGGGGACAGCGGGGAGGGCAGGGGCAGCGAGGAAAGGGCCGCCCACGGGCCTGGCACAGCCGCCCGAACCGCGCGCAGGCGGCCCGAGCCGCGCGCGGGCCTGGCGCAGCCCGTACGGGCCGCGCGCGGGCCTGGCGCAGCCCGTACGGGCCGCGCGCTGGCCTGGCGCAGCCCGTACGGGTCGCGTCCGGGCCTGGCGCAGCCCCGACGGGCCGCGTGCAGCCTGTACGGGCCGCGCGCAGGCCACGACGGGCGACGGGGGGCGACGCGCGGGTCCCCGTCGCCCGTCGCAGCGCCTCCCGAGGGCGACGCGCCGAGTGACGGGGCAGAAGCCCGCCGCGCGCCTCGGGGCGCACAGCGGGCAGAGAACCGCCGCGCGCCACGGGGCGCACGGCGGGCAGAAAACCGCCGCGCGCCTCGGGGCGCACGGCGGGAAGAAAAACTGCCGCACGCCACGGGGCGTGCGGCACAGAGGGTAGCAGTGGAAGTTGCAGCGGAAGCAACGAGGTGGTGAGACCACCCATAGGATCGATCCAAGGGGATCGACCTACTCTGATAGCATGTGAAAGTTTAAAAGAAAGAAGAGGGGTTGCACTAGCAAGAATGAGGATACAAATAGCAAACCCTAGAAGGGTTGTACTCGCTATAGAGCACCCCACTACAGGCTAGAGCATAATATTCTGACAATACGGACGTGATCAAAGGCTTGGTCATTCGGCACCCTAGTGATCGTTACCGCTGGCGTCACGTCGTTAACAACCCGATGGAGACCGGCGGGAAGCTGTTGGTCCACTACCCTGCACTGTCCTGCCTGCTCTGCGGTGGACAGCATTATGACATCCATAATAATCTGTTCATCACAGAGCGGCAGAACAATATAGGGAAGTGGAACCTTACCTTGGGAAAGGCTCATAGCATCAATGGTAACAGCATAGGTTTCCCTCATGACTTCACCGCTTTACCTCTTTCCTTCCTTACTGACGATCTCTGTTGCGCTCGCAGCTGCCTCACTGCGTACCTCCGCCCTTCTCACACCCATCTTGAAAGACCCCGCTCTCGCTCTAGTCTCAACTGGCAGCAACCGCGAGGAGTGGATCTGTACGCAAGTGTGCTGCGGGAAGGCGAAAGGGAAAACCTTCATGACTGCTGCAGAACACATTGTCTCAGTGACTCACCTGCTGAACGTCGAGAAGCTGGGTACTGCGACGAAGGTCTCGATGGACAAGGCCAACCTCACCGGTCTGAAGAAGGATTACGGATTCTGAGCCTGCAGAAAGAGAACCGTGTGCTGTTAGCGATCGTCGGATGGAGTGCTGTAGTCAGTATAATCACCATCTCCAGCCTGTGGATGAACAGGGGCTGCCAACCTGTGATTAAATGAGTAACAAAAATTTCTTCTCTTTAGCAGGCCTTAACGTCAATGGCCTGGGTGACAGAACAAAGCAAGACAGAGTCACAACTTGGTCCAGAACAGCCGCAGATATCACCATCCTTACGGACACGAGACTACCGGATGACCACTCTTACTGGAAACAACCGCTTTCAACACAGTCCTCACCACCCCGCCCACTGACAAAGCCGGAGGAGTAGCCATTCTAGCACGAGATCCTGCCATCCTCTCTCAAAACATTAAAACTCACCCGTTTGGAAGGCTTATAGTAGCTGATGCCAGCCGCTCTGGCTTCTCCCTCACTCTTATCGCCGCTTACTTCCCCGCAGACGCGACTGACAGATGCTCTTTCCTTACGAACGTAGTAGGTCGCGCCTTTGATCAGATCCCCTCCACTGCACATGTAGTTCTCATAGGCGACCTGAACACAGTAGAAGATCCGATATTAGACCGTACATCCCAAGCTGGCACATCACTGGAAAATGACAGGCTTATCTCACGCTGCTGCCGCTTTCAGCTTTCCGACGCCTTCCGCACGCTGCATCCTAAGCTTCGAGAGTATACTTTCTACACCGCATCCAAGCAGTCCAGCTCTCGCATTGACCGCGCCCTCGTTTCTTGCTCGCTCCTGCCGCACCTTGACATAGCTGCACACATAAGACCCGAAGAGTATATCTCAGATCACGGTTTTGGAATAAAAATAGCTCTCAAAATTAAAGCCTCGTGTCACCTAGGCCCTGGCATCTGGAGGTTACATGCTGCCGCCTTAGGCCGTCCGGGGATTCGGAAAGCTGTTGAAGCTGCTCTGGCGAAAGCGGCTGCTGAAGGAGATGGAGATTTTGAGCTGCTTCTGGGAAGACTCAATGCTGGGCTACGATCCTATATGAAGGAGGAAAGCAAACGAGTTAAGCGAACAACGGCTCATCTCGCTGAAGTGGTGGCGGAGCTCCATCAGGGATACACAGCTGAAGGAGTATCATGCGTCAAGGAGAGACAGGCTTCACGTGATGACAAGGACAAAAACAGAATTGGCTGGGGAGGTTCCCTCTCCTTTCCTCTCAGCACGGGTCAAGGTTCGGAAGCAGAAAACGCAGATAACGGAGCTGGTTGTCGCGGACTCAAAGATAACTGACTCACCTGGGATTCTGAAGGCTGCGACCCAGTACTTCACTGACCTCTTCGGCACTGATGGTCGGACATCGTCGGCAAGGTGGAAACCGCTCGCTGGCAGGAAGCTGGATACGGATGCAGCGGAAGGACTGGCAGCAGACTGGTCGGAGGCAGAGGTGAAGCAGGCCTTCAAGGCGCTTGCGGATGGAAAGTCCCTGGGGAAAGATGGGAAAGAACTTTTTGAGCGGAACCGAGACATCCTTGACGGAGATTTCCTTCGAATGGCACAGTCCTTCGCTAACACCGCGTCATTACCTACAAGCATCAAGGAAGTTGTTACTATCCTGCTTCACAAAAAGGGGGAGAAGGACAACCTGGACAACTACCGTCCGATTGCTCTTCTAAATTTCACTTACAGGTGTTGGCGCGTGTGGTGGCGAACCGAATGAAACATCATCTGCATAAGGTGATCTCGGCGGAACAATACGGGTTCATTCCCGGAAGGAGGATCTCGGATGCCATCGGGGTGGTCGCTGACGTGATTGAGGCGGCGAAGAAGGGGAATAAGGACTGGTACATGCTGCTGGTGGATTTCCGCAAGGCGTTCGACTCGGTGTCACGCAGCTTCCTCTTCTCTGTCCTCAGGGAGATGGGTTTCCCGGAGAGATTTGTTGGTTGGGTGGAAGGCCTGCACAAGGACACCAGGACGAGGTTACTGATAAACGGTTGGCTCGGAGAAGCGGTGGAAGTCAGGTCGGGGGTGCGGCAGGGCTGTCCGCTTGCTCCTTACCTTTTTCTCTGCGCGGTGGAACCCCTGGCGCAGGAAGCGGTCCGGAGGAAGCTGGGTCTCTGCAACACGGCAAATCAACGGTTAGCATATGTCGGTTATGCTGACGACACAACACTATTTCTGCCAGAGCAGAGAAGCTGCTTGAGTTCTTCGCTGGAATGTCAGGGCTGCAGACGAACAAATCTAAGTCAGACATTCTTCCAATCGGGCATAACATCGGGAGGAGGCCGGGAACGCTCGGCGGTTTCAAATGGGCAAAGGCGGACGAAGCTGAACGAGTTCTGGGGGTCTGGGTTACCCCTTCTGGAAGCAGCGAGCCGACCTGGAAGAGGGCATTTGAGAAAATCATTGTAGAGTTAATCAAATGGAAGGCGCTCTTCCTCACGATTGCGGCCAGAGTGGTGATTATCAACAGCTACATCACACCGCGCATTGCCTATCAGGCGCAAGTCTACCCACCGACGGAGGAGATCTGGAAAAGGCTCATGAAGCTGATTCATAATTTCCTGACGGGGAAAAACGCAACGGCGGAAAAAGGGTTCGTGCTGTGGAACTGGGGCCTGCTCACCACGCCGAAGACTGACGGAGGGCAGGGGGTGCTGGACCCTGAAATCTTACTTGCTTGCCTTGCCGCGAGACGAATTGGGGGGCTACTGCTGGAGGAGAACGGGATGAAAAAGGAAATCATGCTCACAGCGGCCGGTCTCCCGCTCGGAGAGGACACTTTCCTGGCGCATGCAAAGCTGCTGAAACACTGGCCGGGTGATGGGGAGCGCTGGAAGCGTGCAAGCGAAACCTTCATGAACTCTCCTATCGCTGACACTGGGAAATCTTGTAGCAGAGAGGAGGTGGCGCAAGAAAGGGTGGTTTTCGATCGGAAGCTGCTGCTCAACGGTACAAACCCGATAGGGGGGCAGAAGGAAGCGAAAGGTATTTGGGAGACGAGGCTAGGCGATCTGGTTGCTCCTCAGGGCGACGGGGCGGTGGCGATTAAGGACATAGACACACTGGAGAGGGAGTTACACAGCACAGACTCGACGCGGTTGGCACTCAGAGCTTTTGGTGCAGCACCGCAAGAATGGAAGTCAGTCCTTGCTCCTGGCTTTGGACGAGAAGGGGAGGAGGGTTTGATGCGCAACCCTGTGGTCACTATGGTTGGAGGGGGGCGTGCAACAGCTACAATTTTCCGCTCGGCTGTTTTCACGAACGGGCAGCTAACACCTCTGAAGCAGCTGAGAGATTTGTAGGCCAAGCCTGATACAGTGTTAACGAAGCAGGCGTAGTGGACCGGCAAATGGAGCGGCAAGATTGACTGGGAGCATGTCATCCGTACCCGCAACTCGCTCGTTATTCCGAACCGGCCCCGGGACGTCCTCACACGTGTTCACAACCTGAACCTTCAGGCTGGGGAAAGGGTGAACTTCCTTAGCAGCAAGCCCAAATGTCCCTACTGCGGAGAAGAGGAGACGCATGATCACTGCCTTTTCAGCTGCCCTAAAATTCAGCCCGTGGTCCAGGGGCTCCGACGAGCTTTGCGCATGCTCAATCCGGCAAGGGCGCCTGCCTCGTTGGGGGATTTACTATTCCAGGAAACTTGAACCACGTCGGATTTTCCGGAGGCCACGCTAACTGCCATCACACTCCACCAGCTCTAGGTGGAACGATGTGAGGCAAGCTTCCGTGGGCAGAAATTCAGGGCACGTCGTGTGCTCAGGAGGATTGGTTCGGCCTTCCGGCTGCACGCAAGAGTGTACATGAGGGTGACGGGGGCGAAATGCCTGAGGTCGAGCAAGTCGGGGAAACATAAGAAGGTTAGGAGTGTTTTTGAGGCAGAGCAGAAAATCTTGCTGAGGATCAGGGAAGATGGCGACAAAAAATGGCAGTTGAAGGCCAGCTTTGCAGCAATCTGGAACAGGCCAAGGAGGGTTTTCTTACCGCCCTAGATACCTCGCTAAGCAGCTCAAGGTGTCTGCCCTCACGCTCAGATACGACTGCTATTGTTGTATGCATTGGCCTCATTAATGTATACCTCAATTACCAAAAAAAAAAAAAAAAAAAAAAAAAAAGGACCCTCAGGGGGGAGGGGGTCTACCGGGGGGGGACCTGGCGCGAGGAAGAGCGGCGGGGGGGGGGAGGGGGGCAGTGCGGTAGGGGAAGAGACGGTAGTAAGGAACCAACTCGTCAAACGTGATGTCCTGAGAGGACAGAACACGGCGCGAGGTGGGGTGGTAAAACTGCCAACCAGGCGCGTCAGGGGGGAAGCCAAGGAAGACGCAGGGAACAGCACGAGAGGACAGCTTGTCCGCAGACAAGTCGCGGGCGAAAGCTCGAGATCCCCAGACCCGGAACGCAGACGCATCGCCAACCTTCCCCGTCCACCGCAGAGTAGGTGTGGTCTTCGGCAAGGAGACACGAGGCTGAAGGTTGATCTGATGCGCAGCGTACTGAACTGCGAACGGCCACAGAAAATGGGGAGCAGCCGCATGGATCATGGACGTACGAGCGACGTCCATGACCATGCCAATGCGGCGCTCAGCAATCCCATTGTGCTGTGGAGAGGCCGGAAGCGTGAACGTCTGGCGGATGCCCTCCGCACGACAGAAGGCTCGTAGAAGGTCGGAGGAAAACTCTCCACCTCTGTTGGAGTGCAGACGCAGAACAGGAAGGTCCAAGCAGAAACTCTCACTGAGCTGACGACGGGCAGCGCGGATCCAGTTGATTAGCACCTCAGTGACCTCACCCTTGCGGCGCAAGGGGAAGACTGTGGTGTAAAGCGAGTAGTCGTCAACGACCAGCAGAAAGTAGCGCCCGTGACCCTGTCCACGGACGCGGGCTGGGCCCCACACGTCCATGTGAAGAGTCTGCAGGGGAGTCTCTGTCGGGGGAAACTCGGAGGAGTGAGGAGCGGCGCACTGCCGCCCCTCGACGCAAGGAACGCAGGTAGAGGCAGGCCCCGAGGGAAGGGGAGGGAGAGACCGCGGAAGACCAGTGACAAGGACACGGGAGGCCATGCCTCGGAGACGAGGCAGGGAGGGGTGACCAAGGCGGTGGTGCCAGAGGAGAGTCTGGTGAGACAGGAGGCGACACGAGTAGGGGGCAGACTCAGGACCAGACCGGGACGCTGCAGCAAACACCTGACCCAACGCAGCTACCTGACCAGACTCAGCAACCGAAGGAGACACGGTAGTCAGGGTGTACAGGCTCGACCTAGGCTGACGGGTGAACGTGACCAGGTGCCGGTCCGTCCGAGTACACGAACAGTGGGTCACCCGCTGACCTCCAGGAGTGAACTGGTCAACCCAGGCGTCTTGAAGGTCAGCTCCACTCACCAAGTGAGAACGAGGGGAGGTGGAGGCCAGACAGAGAGCCATACGGGACCGCCGGACATGGCAGAACCGTGGAGAAGTGTGCAAGGACCGGACCCCCAGAGGGGTCAGCCAGGGATACTGCCACTGGCCGGCTGAGCGGCGTGAGTGTGGTGCAGTCGCGAAAGAAGGAGCAGGAAGCTCCTGAGTCAAGCGTGAAGGTGTGCAAGGCCGCAGCAGGCGCAGTACCAGAGAGAGCAGACTCACCAGCACCTAGAGCAGTAGACTCACTAGCGCCTAGAGCAGCAGCCTCACCGGCACCTGGAGCAAGAGACGCACCACCACCTAAGGCAGAGATGAGAGCGAGTGGCGAGTAGACAGAGGAGTGGCCTGAGGCGAGGAGTACGTGATGTTGAAGCGCTGAAGGACGTGCTGCACCATGTGTGACTGAGTCAAGGTAATGGTGCGCCATGCTCTGTCCCGTGTGATCTGCAAGCCAAGATAGCTACGCAGTTCACCCAGGTCTGTGCACGTGTGTCTCTTCTGCAGCTCCGACTTCACGTGGGCCAGTCCAGCAGTGTTAGCAGTAGCGAAGACCAAGTCGTCGACGTACACGAGGATGTAGAACGGCGGCAGAGTAGTGTCGGTGTGGAGAAACAGCGACGGGTCAGCAGTGGAAGGAGCAAACCCAAGAGCCGCAAGCGTAGTCCTCAGTGTGTCGGGCCACTCACGGGGCGCCTGGTGGAGACCGTAGACTGGCCGCCGGAGGCTCCACTGGGTACCAGGAGGAAACGACCCAGTGAAGCCAGGTGGGCGGCGCAGCCAGATCTCCTCGTGCAGGGTGCCCTGTAGGAAGGCTGTGCTGAAGTCAAGAGTGTGAAGCTCTTAGTCATGCTGAGCAGCGACGTGCAGTAGTACCCAAAGAGTGGTCATCTTCGGGGTGGGAGAGAAGGTCTGAAGAATTCAACTCCCTGCCGCTGATTGAAGCCTCGAGCCACTTAACGCGCCTTGAAGAGAGGCAGAGAACCGGGCGGCCGCTTCTCCCTAAAAATCCACATGCCATCGGCAATGTTCGTCCCAGGTGGGGGAACCTCGTCGACGTAGGTGCCTGTGGACTTCCAGGTGTCAACATATATTTTATATGTGTTGTTTAGGTTAGTCTAGGTGTTACGTTTCTACTTACTTGCATGATTAGGGTTTGCTATATCTAGGGTTGTACTTCACATTTTCTATCAATTCATTCTTATCGTAACACCAGGAAGCCATCTCTGTGTCCATGGCTGTCTGCCACTGAGAGGAGTAGGGACCCTCTATCGCCTCTGCATAAGTGCGCGGGGTCGGGATGTCTGGTGCATCCGGGTCTCCCTCAGGGGCAAGCAGCATGGACACGAGATGAGGTAAAGCGGCAGCAAAACACTGGAACTCCTCCTACCTGTCCTCAAGGACGTCTGTGCTAAGAACACACTCACCCCCCGACGGACGGAGGACAGACAGACTCAGACTCAGCAACAAGACTAGCGACGTATTCTAGACGACAGTGAGCAGCGAAGTCGACAAGCTGAGCAACTAAGGCAGACGCAGTAGTGGACTCAAAGGAAGGGTCAGTGACAACAGTGGCCAGGACACGCGTGACAGTAGGACTAGCAGCACGCAGGGAGTCAGACTCCGGGTCAGCAAGGGCAGTGCGGCGCGGCTCGGCTGGGCGGCGTTGCTCGGCGGGCGGCGCGACCCGGCGGAGCGGCGCGGCTCGGCTGGGCGGCGCGGCTCGGCTGGGCGAGGCGGCCCGGCGGAGCGGCGCGGCTTGGCTGGGCGGCGAGCAAGTAGGCGCGGGTGGCGCGCTTAGGGTTGGTGCTCACCAGGGGCGAGCAGGGCAGGCGCGATGGCGGGGCCTCAGCGGCGACGACGGCAGCGGTCGCAGCGGCGGGTGCAGGCTCGATGGTGGCAGCAGGGCCCCAACGGCGGCAGCAGGGCCGACGACTGCTGCAGGCCACGGGGCCTCTGCGGCTGCTGCAGGGCAGGGGGCCGCGACAGCGGCTGTAGGGTAGGGGCTGCGATGGAGGCCGTAGGGAAGGGGCCGCGACGTGAGGCGGCAGGTCAGGGTCCGCGACAGCGGCTGCAGGTCAGGGGCCGCGGCGTAGGGCGGCAGGGCAGGGCCGCGATGAAGGGCGGCAAGGTAGGGCCGCGACGGCCGGCAATGCAGGGCCGCGACGAGCACGGCCGCGACGGCAGGGCAGGCACTCGACGGCACAAGTGAGGCAGGCGGGAGGCAGGCAGGAGGCACGAGATAGGGCAGGAAGGCGCGGCGCGCTTCGGGCAAGGCAGGGAAGTGGTGGGCCCTTGAAAAAAAAAAAATCCGTTCCCACTAGGGAACCTGCTCAGAATACCATGTGATAATAAGAACGAGGAATGACTAGAAACAGGACCGTACAAGGTTTGTATAGGCAAAACCTAACAATTCTGTACCCCATAAGGAGTGCCCCACTACAGCCTACAATATAGTTCTGACAGTTATCTATGAACAGCGTCACGGCTTCCCCTGCTGTGACCTTGACGTGCATGGGGATGAAGTGCACTGCTCGAGAAAACTTATCCACTACCACGAAGATGGCGTCGTGACCCCTAACTGTGCGCGGTAAAGCCATGATGAAATCCATCGTAACTACCTGCCAAGGGCGGTCGGGTGGTGGAATCGGCTGCAAAAGTCCTGCCTTGCACTGGCGAGAGGACTGCGTATAATGACACGTGTCGCACGAGCGAATGTAATCCTCTACGTCTGCTGCAAGCCCTGGCCAGTAGTACGTGCAACTAAGCGTCTTAGCCGTCTTATCTGCTCTGAAGTGACCTGCACTAACTACATCGTGCGCTTTGGAAAGAAGAAGCAGTCAAAGAGGGCGGTATGCTGGAACCCAAATCCGTGCTGTACCCTTCCGTAAAAGACACTACCCTACACCTCTGCTCGTGCGGGCGTGCTGCGATGTGAAATCTGGATCTACTGTGTATCTGTGCTCGAAGAGTGCTGTAAGAAGTGGATGGCCGGCAGTGACAGTAAGACTAGCGAGCTGGCAACTAGGGTGGGTGAGCGGATCTGCTAGGTTGCGCACGCCTGGCTTATACTCTATCCTATAGTGGAAACTCCCCTCCATGAACTCCATCCATCTAGCCTGGCGACGACTCAGCTGCAGCTGCGACTTGAGAAAGCAAAGGGAACAATGGTCCGTGCGTATAACACTATCTCCCCCCTCTAGGTAGCACCTCCACACCTTATACGCATGGATGATCGCGAGCGCCTCTTTCTCGTGAATTGGATAGTTCAACTCCGCTCCCTTGAGCTTACGCGACTTGTACGCAATCGGGTGCAACCCGTGTCCCTGGTCTTGAAGAAGCACTGCTTCTATGGCCTGGTCTGAAGCGTCGGTCACTACAACGTACAGGCGAGTGGGATCTGGGTATGACAGTTTCGTTGAAGTCGTGAGCGACTGTTTCATCTACTCGAACGTCTGCTGCTGCGCTGGACCCCAATCGAAATCTACACCCTTCTGAAGTAGGTCGGTGAGTGGACTAGCGATCAAATCGTAACCTTGAACGAAACGATAGAAGCTCTGCAATTCCTTGACTGAGGTCGGTGCTACCCAATCCTGTACAACTGCGATCTTCTTCGAGTCGGTCCTAATGCCACTAGCCGACGTGACCTGAAAACTCGACCTCGGAGAGGAAGAACTTGCACTTCAACTGCTTAGCGTACAACTGCTCCTTCCGCAAGACCTCGAAGACCTTCTGCAAGTGCTGCACGTGCTCCTCTTTTGTCTTGGAGAAGATTAGGATGTTGTCTAGGTAAACTACAACGAACGACCCTAGGAACTCGGAGAGGACAGTGTTCATGAGCGTCTGAAACGTTGCTGGGGTGTTGGTCAAATTGAACGGTAGAACCCTAAACTCGTACAACCCATGCTTCGTACGAAACGCCGTCTTGTGCTTGTCCTCTGGAACTACGCGAATCTGGTGGTAACCTGAACGAAGGTTGATGTTTAAGAAGACTCTAGCACCCTGCACTGCATCAAGAAGATCCTCTACTCTCGGCACCAGGAATCTACTCTTGACGGTGGCGGCGTTCAGTGCGCGGTAGTCTATGCACATCCATAACCCCCCGTCTTTCTTGGGTGCGAAAAGGATCGGTGCTGCCCAAGGCGATCTAGATGGATGTGTGAACGCTTGCGCACAAAAGTGTCTAACCTGCTGCGACATCTCCTCTGTCTCCGCTGGACTCAACCTCCACTGCGGCTTAGCTACCGGCATGCTCCCTGGCTTTAGCTCTATCCAATGGTCAACTCCTCGGCTAGGAGGTAACCCTGGGGGCAACTCGTCGGGGAAGACGTCTCTAAACTCCGCTAAGAGTGCACTCACTTTAGCAGGGAGAGTTGTCTTATCGCCAAATACTGCGCTCCCTCCTTTCCCCACCTCCTTAAGGAAAACCGCGAAGATCCGTGCCGCTCGCTTCACCAACAGTTGCACACGAACAGCATTGATGATAGCTGTGGATGATGTGGCCCCATCGCTCCACTTTGGCAGCTCCCGGAACTCGCCATTTACCTTGACGCTGCAGCTTCCCTGAGCCCAATCGAACTGAGTACTAACCGTCCGTAGCCAATCCCTACCGAAGATGAAGTCGTAACCGTCGCAGAGTCAAAGTCACGCCTAACAGTGATCGGCCCTAGCACTACGCGCAACTTGCGAATGACTGGTCCTATGTGAATTGGCGTCCCATCTACCATACGTGCATCCTTGAAGTTGACTGCCGAATCTGCTTCGAAATGGAGACGACTAACTAGTGAAGAAGAGACAAACGAGTGGCTAGCTCCGCTATCTACGAAAATCTTAACAAGAACTCCACGAAGCTTCCCTAGAAGCACGACTGGACGATCAACAACTCTACTGAGTTCGGTGTATATGACTGCTTCAGAGCTGTCTCCTCGACGTCGGTAAACTTGGCGGGTACGGAAGTCTCCACACCATCTAGCGACCCGCTATCTACTGGCTGTTTCCGTTTCCCCGCTGCCACTCCTTAAGCTGTGGGCAGTCCCGCTTCATGTGGCCTGGCTTTTTGCAGTAGTGACAGTTCCCCATAAATCCCGTTTTCTGTGAGCCATCACTGTTAACTACACCAATCTCCATGGGCGACGGTCCGTCCCTCGATCGAACGCCGTTGATCGGTTTGTTGTATCCCCTATCGCGATCGTCATGACCTCGTCGGCTTCGTACTGCGTCGACGCGTTCTGCTGCTGGGACAACTGACTCGAAGGTGGACAACCCGTGAATCGCTATAATCTCCGCTATATCCGGCTTCAACCCTTCAAGGAAGTGATCGCGCATCCCTGCTTTCGTGATGTCGTCTATTTCGTTGCAGATGCTTAAGAACCGTCGTGTGTACTCCTGGACGTTTCCTATCTGTCGGAGATGACGCAGACGCTTCCTAGTAGCTTCAGAGGCATTCACCAGATCGAATTTACTCTTCAGCGCCGCTTCAAATCCTTCCATGTCGTCGGAACCGTGGTAACACCCAAAGCTGGACTCCCTAAGCTCGATGTTGCAGCTGCATGCTCCTCGCCCTGTTGATGCCCGTCCAAATGCGTCCTTCTTTCAGTAGTTTGCGTGAGTTGGCGCCACCACTACAAGGCCGGGCCCCTCAGCAACGTAATGGAGTACTCGATCCGCTGCTGCGCGTCCGCCTCTTGCACCCTGCTCGCGGCGAAGTAGTTGTTGAGCATGAAGATCCACGTTCGCACGTTCGCGTCGCGTTGGCTTGGGTCGAACGGCTCGGGTTTCTGCCGCTTGAGCGCGCTTCGACGTTCCGGCAACGCTTCCACGCCAGTCGACGTGTTGGGCGCAGGAGATGGTGCGGCATGACCATGAGAAATTGACGCGAATTCACGAAGCTGTTGCATTTCAGCCCGTACCTGACGATTTTCCAGCGTCAACGTTTCGAGTTGGCGCATGAGTTGAGCAAGCGTGTTGCCCATGTCGTTGAGGAGAACGTTTATGGTCTCGTCCATGTTGGCTTGACAACTCCAAGTCTACAAGTCGGCACCGCGGGACGATGGCGTCGTGGTCTCGTCGTCGACGGTCGCTCGTTGGAAGTCGCCCCCCGCGAAGGCTCTGATACCAAATGTTAGGCCCGCTGGCCTAAGTCCGCTAAAGAATTAGCGGGGTCGACTAAGTCAAGGATGAAACCTGGCGGAAGACTTTGACGAAAGAACTATTGGCAAAATATGCGAAGACGTTATTGAGTAATTGACGAAGAGTTGAACGATAATTGGTTGATATGAGGAAATACAAGCAAGGTTGAAGTAGCATGCAAGAGCGATTGTTGGAAAGTACTTCGTGGGACTAGAAAGTAGAAGAAAAGTAGGGTGCCACGTGGCACAAGGAAATCTGTGAAGATAAGGATAAGATGGGGTTGGGAAGTACTGTTCAAAGTGAACAGTAAAACCCCCCCTTAACAGCTAGTGGGTAAAGCAAAGGGTACACCCTGTTTTTGATAATTGCACATCCCATTTAATCTGTTTTATAGATACCCTAAACCTATTCTAACTCGAAACGACGGACATCCTGAACTTTAAAACGAGGGTCTAGATTTGCCTGGCGGAGGTTCAGAAGTTTTTGTTTTGAACCAGGCTTTCCAGCGCGAAAGTGTTGGCTGGCGAAAACCTGGATTTCGTGCAGACACTTTTCCTCTGCAGTAACAGTTCGCCAGGGTTTAGGGGTTCGGGTGGCAAATGTGCACTGTCGCTACTACCTACCAGTCTCTGAAAACTTGAGCAACGTTTGTTGGGCGGGGGGGGGGGGGGTTGAAAACTTCCACCACCTGAACACGATGCGCTACATAGCACTAGTTGCTGTCTAGAGCGATCCGACTGGCACTGCAGACCTGTCTTTTACAATCCTCTGCTCTACACCCCCTTTCGAGGTAGTCGACGAGCGACCGTCCTCTGAGCGCCCTACACAAGGTGCGTTCACTTTTAGCTGAGTTAGATGATTAGCGCAGACGGTGAGAACTGCTTGCGGCGCCTGCAATGCACGACTCCTCGCTATTTCTCTCCAATTCAATGTTTACTTTGCACCGATTCGCCTGCCCGGCGCGCCGTCTGGCCTGGCGTGGGCGCCGCGCCGGGTGAGTGTCGTCGATTCGACCAAAGTTCGTCGCATGGCTTGACTGAAGAGCAGGTCAGAGCGACACCTGCGCTGCCGCGTGCTCGCTGTGGCGGCAGTTTGAACGGCGAACTAGCGGCACATTCCAAAAATTGACGTGCTCTCAAAAGTTACTTCTGTAAAAGTTGCTTTTCTGTGCGCCGGCGCCCCGTGGGGTTCGCGTCATCATTACCGTTGCGTTGGCGGTGTTGTCTAAAATGCCTTGCGGGATCGCTGGGGCAGTAAGGCGTTCTAGGGCCGCGCAGGCGTCCAACTATCCCAATATTCGCAGGCACTAGATACACTGTATTTACTTGTTCAGCATGAGCATAGTCGTATGTGAACCTCGAATAATTTGGCTGCTAAGCCCGCAGGAGTTACATTCGTCCGGGGCTCGCATACTAGCCCTGCCGCAGCTGGCTGATTGTGAGTGAGCCGTCCAGTGGCTGGCTCGTCCATGTAGGCCAGCCAGAGAGCCAGAACAAGGAGGAAGCAGCCACAGTTGCCCCACGCCCGTATGATAGTCTGCTCACATAACGCACACACACGTTTTACAAATATATTCCAGCTTTGAGCGATTGCATTTCGTCCAGCATGAGTGTTGCCAGCCTCTCGTTCGGGGATATGTGAGGCCATTTAGGCAGCAGTCACGTAACCACAAGAGCAGTGATGTCCGCAAATGTGTGTCCATGTTCCTGATCCGCAAGAGGGCTTCAGTTGAGACTTCAGGGCCAAATTGTCCCAGCAGACTGCGACAGAGCCATTTAGCCTTCCACCCTCTTGCAATGCTGCTCCAAGCCTTCACCCTCGATGTAGTACCGCTTGTGTGCGTCATGCATGAGTAGCTAGTAGCGCGCAAGCACTTCATTGTTGCTGTCTCATCATCGCCCATGAGAAGGCTCTTTGTTGCACCACTGACGGTTATCCACGAACTTGGCAAGCAAAAAACTTTAAGGTTCAAAGCAAGTGACTATATATGGTATGTGTGTGTTACGCCCCTTAGCTTGAAGATATGCGTCTGCCATCCTAGGCACGAGCACAGCACGGACCGGGCCGGCCCGACTTAAGGGTGGCCACCTTTAATCCACGCGCTTCCGAGGGCCATTTCACAATCCTCCTTCAAGCCAATTCCCCCCAGCATTAGCAGCTTTCGCTCAGACCTTTCTCCTGCAACCGGTTGCTCTTCTGAGCAACTGTTTTCACTCCTCCCCTGTCGGAAGCCTTTCACTGTGCATGAAGCTCTAGTACGTTCGAGGCACTCCCAAATGTTGCAAATGTTTCGGCTCTCAGCAGTGCAGTATCTCATCTCAAAGCGCATTCAGGTTATTATCACCACAACCTGTTCCATACTGCACTGCTCTCACGGTCTCAACCATGATATTGTACTCACTGTTATCATTGCCGCCAACTGTTCTCCTATCTTGTGCTCTCCTTGCTAGTCCATGTGGTGTGCCGTTTTCTGCCATGTGGGCTGTTATTACGACCTTCACAACATGCCGTTTTCTGCCATGTGACCAACATGTGCAACGTGTGACCTCACTTCCTTCCTTCACATGGCCGACTAGCCTTTTCATTGACCTCAATTGGTGCAGCTAGCCTCAAGAGCTGAGCCTTACAATACGTACATGGCTTTACGATTCACTTAAGATCCTTCTTTTTAGTGTAGGGGACACTGCCCAGGTCTACTATACTGTCTTCCTTGCTAAGAAAAGTTCCCTTTTACGATTGTGCCCATAAGATTGCAAACTGTTTTCTACAGGTGCCAGCTTTTTTTCAGGCCTTTAGCATTAAGCTTTAGCCTCTTTCCCCCGCCACTGCTGTTATTCCTTTCTCCTCTGCCAGGATTCCCATCTTGCAGCCTCGGTTTCTCTCATCTCATCAGGGCTTGGCATCTTTGCCCACCTGCCTATACAAGCTTGAGATCTTTATCCTCCTTGTGTTGCCCCTTTTGATTTTATGCTTGACTCTCCCATCCTCCTTATTCTCGCATGGAGGTGGGTACATGCATGAATGGCAATAAACCCATGGACCTCGTTATCAGGGTGCTTGAGTGAAACATTTACGAATATTCAGTTGTGCCCTCACACACCAACTTACGCGTAAGCCTGTAAAGGAATATTTGGCATTCGAGAACTATTTGATATTCGTTCGAGTATCTGATTTTGAAAGATCAGGAAGCGACCGGATATTGGAAAGTATTAGCATCACGAGTATTCATAAATTTACGATTAACGGGTAACCACCGTATGGGGTATTCGTCACTATTGGGTATTCCCTACATGCCGCTGGCATCTTTGACAGTCTTTTTACAAGCGGCTTCGTGAGAGCCGTGCCCAAAAGTCAATCAAGATGGTTGCTGGAGAGGTGTTAGGGAAACGCGTGGTGCCTCGTGGTGTTGGTAGTATACTTCAGGTACATTTTATCACCCTGTGTCGAACATACAAATATCAATATTCGACACTAAACTTTACTCGTTTAAGTTTTGGCAGTATTCGAATTGTAACCGTATTTGGTTTTGGGTCAGAATTCGGTCAAATAGAAACACACAGTATCAGAAAATTATTCTGAAAAAACATATTCGTATTCGTATTGGTGATCGTTTTACAGGCTTTCTTACGTGTGTTCCCTTTTATTTGCCATGCAGTTAGAGTCGCACCGTGGGATGGAGCTGTATCATTTGCTGCTGCTTCCCAGCCTTGCATGCCTGTTTGCGCTCAGGGGAGTAGCTTCAGTGCGATTACACCCAGGCGAAGGTAGGGTTGGGAACACTGCTGCGTTGCTGCCTTGTATAGATCAGCAACTCACTCCGCCATTCGCTTATCTCACCCCGCCATTCGCTTATCTCACCCCGCTCTTTCCGAAGCATCTCCTTTCTCACCTTTTCTCTCCAGTCCCTCATTTCACTACCGGGTTACCCATCCTTGGCGTGCCCATCCTCGCCCTCTTCCAGTGGACAACCTTTTGACGCTGGCTAACTGGTGGAACAGCTTCGAGGGCAGCGAGACATGGCAGCATCGTTATGCGGACTGCAGGGCATTTGATGGCATCAAGTGCGACAGGGACGGATTCGTCACCGACATGTGAGAACTCCACCCTGCTGCCGCGTTGCCAGCTCGTGCGCTCAGATTCCTGCTGCCGCGTTGCCACCACGTGCAATCAATTTTTCAATGCGCTTGCTCACATCACATCGCTCATGTATTTGGTTGGTAGCCCACTAGGTCAAGCATGGGAGTGCACTTTATGTGCCTGCTAAGGACGCAAGTCCAACACATTGATCCGTTATGTGATGAGCTCTGCTATTGATCTTGAGCTCTGTTCCTACATGAATCTTTATAGCATTGGTCCCATGAGGCCACACAAGCCAAACACTCAGACTTGCTAATTCGGCTCAATGTAGGCACACCGTCAACACATAGTCCGAGCTGAGCCGAACCTCCTCTGACCCTATTCCTCATGGTGTCACGACCCTCTGAAACATCCTAGCGCACCCCTAAGTCCAAGCCTGCACTTGATTGTGCAGCACCTGAGCACCCTCCTCCTCAAGGGGCGTTGGGTAAAACGAGCTTTCTGGGGTCTTTGTCCCTTTTGGTGGAATTCAGCATCCTTGTCTCGCCAGATTTTCTCTTCTAACAGATCCCTTCCCTTCAATTACAGCTTCAGTCATCCTTGCTTGTTCTTCGACAACCTTCGTTTTTTGAAATCGCGGAGTGCCCGAACTCAAACGCCGGTTCGTCCCCGAATGAACCTGTTTCGTTTCCTAGCCAACAGGGGCCTTTCCCCTGTGGCCTGAGTCTAATTTCCTGCCTGGGGTTCGGTTGTCCTTCATTATAATCGGCCAGAATATGCTGCCGGTTCTTGTTGAAAAGATCCAGAACGTGTTTTCCGGCCCAGCACAGGGTTTGTTTTGAGACCTATTTTAGGGCACCAGGGTGGATTCATTAGTCCTACCATACGCGGGCAGTCGTTTGTCAAACTCGATCCAACCTGACCCGATTTACATGCAGTTTGGGTCAAACCGCGCTCAGCTCGATCAGGCCGGGTCCTTCCGATGTTTAATTCGAGCCGAATCGATTCAAGTTCTATCTTAGTTCTTGTCAAGTCTTTTGCCAGCTCGACTCAGCTGGACTTAAAGTGGTTCGTGTTCAAAATGATGATTATGCCGAATGTGTTCCCATTGACTACGGTAAGAACCTACCCGGCAGTTTATCTTTTGTTGAAAATGGCAAAACCATTTCATCTTCTGCTTGGTGCATGCCCAGTCTTATGGAAACCCCTCTCGTCTTTGGTGCAGAATACTAGAGTGGAGAGACTTCTTTACACCAATACCCGACATGATAAGCCGTTTCCAGCACCTCAAACTCCTGTGAGCCATGCAGTACCTCTCAGCGCCACCGCCGCCTGAGCAGATAAGGATGTGGCAGTGTGGAGCTCATTAGTCAAATGCGATGCACCAACGCATCCTTCGCATCTGTCCATGTGCTTGTGTTGTACATACTCTGTCAGAGTCACTGCTCTCGTTTCTCTCTATTTAACACTTTCCATTAGCTCACTCTTGCCATTTCCAACTCACCCACTTTGCTCCTCCTCACGATTTGTTTTCCCATCATTGCTCTTCTCTAGGTCGCTCCATTTCAACCAGCTCACAGGCACTATTCCTGACTCCCTCTCCAGTCTCACATCACTCATTGTTCTGTAAGTGCGCCCTCCACTATCGTCTTGTCAGCCATGAGTCCACATTGGCTCTTTTGTGGATTCTGCATGTTCTCTGCTGACTCTTCCATGCACCCATGCGTGCCTGTCACATGTGCTCCAGCGACTTGGGTGGGAATCTCATCACAGGGACTATCCCAGCAGGCTTCAGCCGCCTCACTAACTTGCAATTTCTGTGGGTAACACTTTAGTTAAGGGTGTAGAGCTTGTCGTGCACATGAGGGATGCAGCATTTACGTTTGATACTGTTGGGTGCAAATATTTATTTGCACGTCAACCTGCCGCCTATTCGACGACGGTAAAAGAAAATGGGGAGTCTTGTTTGAAGTTAATTTGTGGCGTGAGAAATGTCATTTCATTTTGCATTTTGTGTGTGCGCATTTTTTTGCGTGTTCTGTGTGCATTCGTCCTTGCATTTTGTGTGTTTCGTTTTCATTTGTAATTGCATTTTGTGTTTGTGCATTTTCAGTTTCGTGTTCACTGTTCTCATGATGCGCTCAAATGAGGCTCACATGATGCGCTCAAATGAAGCTATCATGGAGCGCTCAAATGAGGCTCCCACGACGAGCTCAAATGAAGCTGAAATGAAAACTCTCATGAAGCTCCAATGAGCCTCAAATGAGCCTCCCATGAAAGTCCCATTTGCTTGTTGTGTTTCATGCGTGGCATATGTGAGCGAGTAGTGTACCGTGGGGCGTTTCTGTGGGGCTCGATTCTTTGACTGGTCAAAGGGGGTGCTGAAGAATTTTGCGCTGGTCAAGCACGCGAAATCTTGACCGCGCGTGTGGTCCTGATTTCGCGTGTGGGCCCTGAGGGCCCGAGCGTGTGCTCGGGCACTGTTGCGAGCGGGGCAGGGCCCACGATCGCAACAAGACAGGGCGAATGATCGCCCTGCCCACGCGCAGTACAGCACGACCAGTTTGTCTGGTCGTGCATGATTGCGCACCTGAGGGGTGCGCGTGTGTTTCAGGGGGTGCTGCGAGATTCCGAAGGGTGCTCGAAAATTACAGTTGAAAAACTGTTTTTCGAGTTGACTCACGGGACAGGAAATTTCTCGCGAAAGTCATTTCGCTTTGCGGAATCATTTCGACACTGGTGCAAATCGGTTACTCCGTTTTCAAACGGTAAAAACCGTTATATAACTGTGAGCTCGCATGAAGACATTGGAGCCACATGCGAGTCTCATGAGTGCACACATTTGAGTCAGCAGGGGCAACTGTTACAAGTATAGTTTGAAGACGGTTTTAAACAAGAGGAGGATAAAGCCAAATGCTCAGGGAGTTGAGCAACCGTTTTCAAATACAGCGTGGCGAAATCTTTCGGATTCGTTGAACAACTGTTTTGTGCCTGCCCTTGCCTGTGCGTAGAATCTATATAAATGTGTGCTTGTACTTGTCGAAATCAATTCAATGCATTCGCAGTTTTTCAAGTTTGAATTCTACTACTTCGTATTGACGAGAGTAGAAACGATCATGGTGCTGCCGAATCTTGGCTCGACGGGTTTACTTGTTCTACAAGCATGAGTAAGGCATAACTACTCACTTGCGATTTATTACGCCCTTGGCTAGGAGGTGACAGACTGTCACACTCGAAGGGCTGCAAGTGATGTTAAGTGTTGTTAAGCTTTGTCTGTAGTTCCAGTTTAAGTGCTTCCGCATATCGTTATAGCTGTTAACAGATACTCCCATAACTTTTGACACATGTGCATGCACTTTATGCTGTAGAATCATAGTATCTTGTTATTATCCTAACATGGTCAAAGGAGTTTTCCATGTTCCCTTCATTGCGTGTCCGTCCTCCCTTTTCCCTGTTTCAGTGCCCTTAGTGCGAATCAGCTCTCAGGTCCCATTGATCCACTCACCAACTTGCCTCAGCTCCAGTACCTGTACGCATTCATTCATCTGAATTTTGCTAAACAAATACCTGTGGCGGTGCACTTTGATTTGATGTCCTTTAATCTCACTACCGTAGCCACCAGCTTCATCAGACAGCAGTTACTGCAAGCAAGAATAAGAATTACCGTCGGGTTGGTGAGTCAGACTCCGCAAACCACACGTGTCACAAGTAGTGCTTCATGTTTTGCACAAATGGTGCCCCACTCCTCGCTGTCTCTCAGTTGGAGCAACGGTTGTCTTCAGCTGCCAAATAACAGTTGCAGCTCAAGCGATAACTTCATCCAGGTGGCTTGGGAGGACCAACCAATCCTTGCGGAAGGACGGGTCTTGTTCAGAGGGGGGTGGTGATGATATCCTTTCTTGATTAAGGGGCGCCACACAGTCAAAGTGTGCCTCATTCATGCCGTGATGATTGAGGAACCGAAGTTTAGGACGCGTCACCTCTGGGGAATTTGCCAGGATTTGAGGAGGATCGGGGCCTTACACCGATCCTGGCACATCGATCGGCACACCGATCTGCCCACATGCAGATTTGCAGTGGGGTAGACACACCGAGCTAGAGGGTCCCGGATAAGAATTGCAGAGTCGGGCAGGTTGGAGCCGTGTCGGATAACTCCAACACACTGCAACGCGCAGCCAATCAGGGCGAAGCGTGGTTGGTCGCCCAGCAATGCCAGTCGCAGCGGCTCGGGCATTTTCGCCCTGCGACCGTGGGCGACGCCGATCGATCGTGGCTGCCACCTGTGGCGCGATCGGCTCTCTTGCGAACCCAAACGCATGATCGATCGTGCGCGCCAGAGGTGCCACCATCTGCGAAAGTGGTTACCAGGCTTTTGGTGATGTCGCCAATACACTGTACCCCCGGCACGTCGATCTCCACTCGGGATATCCCTAGAGGTGCCGCGTCCTTCGGTCTAGGGTCCAATCGCAGTAAACCAGGAGGAATGGTCTCTTTCGAATGTCCACCCTATTATTCATGCTTCTCAGCAAGCCTTGCTCGATACATGGGCAAATGGCGAGTCGAGTTTTACTTGACTCGTTTTGACGAGTTTTTTGCCTTTGGCGAGTCGAGTCGAGTTTTACTCGTCGAGTTGTTTTGGTCAAAATGCTGACTCGAAACTCGGCCTCAAAGTCGAGTTTCTAGGATGAGCCTAAAAAAAACTCGTCCGAGTCCAGTAAAACTCGACTCGACTTTAAACACTACCCTAGCCTAAACCCCCAGCCACACGAAAACAGTTGTAGGGTGCCCAGAAAACCGACACACGCGTCAACACCCACAAACGACCCAGCCAGCCCCACCTCTCCTCCCCCCTATCATTCTCCAACCAAGCTACTCACCGCCACGCCAGCTGCACTAGTGTTCACAACTAAGTGGTCGAACACATCCAAAACAGCGAGTCACACCTTCAGCAGCATATTCACCCAAAAACAGACATTTGTACCCCCCCATGGTGGACCATTTGATGCACGAGTTTTTGGAAACTCGTCTAGGTTAAACAAAACTCGTGAGTGAAAAAAAACTCGCGAGTTATGGGAAACTCGCATGTCTAGCCGAGTTTTTCACGAGTTTTTTTCAACTCGCGAGTAAAAATCGACTCTTTTTCACAAGTTTTGTATACCATACTCAAAACTCGAAACTCATTATTTTTGAGTACCTAAAACGAGTCTAGTAAAAAAACTCAACTCGTTTGCCCCCCTCCCTCCCCCCCTCTCCCCCCACCTTACCTACCACTACTGCCACGATTCTGACTTTATCACCTACCAGCATTACCAACATTTTGGTGCTAAAAATGTCCCCTCGCCCCTCCCCACACCAATTCCCCCACTCATCTTCCTCCTTCCCCATCGAACAGCTGATGACGTAGGCTTGCTGTGACGAGGTGCTGAAGGGTGCTTATGTGTAATGCCATTCAGGTTCTCAGAGCATCTATGCATCCGAGGTGATTTGGTGTGCATGTCCCTTGGCCCGTCAGCTTTCTGGACCAGAACGCTTTCAACACCTCCATTCCCTCTGACCTCGACAAACTCACTGCCCTTCGCTTCCTGTGAGTCCCACTACTTGACGTGTGGACATTGCCGTTTTCTTCTCCTGTTGCGTACTACTGGTCTCATTTCGACAATTGAACTAAAATAAATTGTGAGGTGGCGGGCCACTTTTCTGGTTCTCCATTTTGAATTGTAATTTCACCACTCTCCTGGATCTAACAAGTACTGTGCTTAGCCTGCATCAGCAGAGCTCTGTGCTCGGAAGACACGTAAGAAGTGACGTGAATGTCACTCACCCCTTTTAATCCCACATTGCAATCTGTGGTTGTGGTTGTGGTTGTGGCTTTGCATTGTGGAGAGTGTAGATTCTACACTGTAGAAGGCAGTTGGTGGTACTGCAGCCAACCATTTGGTGGAAACATCATGCGCACGTGTGTGGAAAATACCCTTCCTCTCTTCAATCCTCTCTTGCCCTCTTACCATGCAGGTATCTTGACAAGAACTCGTTCTATGGAAGCATTCCATCCTCCATGGGCAACATGGCGCAGCTGAAGGCTATGTATGCACCGGGACCATCACTGCCGTGCAGTAATGTGATCTTGATGCTCCTCCACCAGACTGTCTCATTGCGGACTCGAACACTTGCTCCAGAACAAGGCCTATATTCTGTTACTCGAGCTCGTCCAGTAATTCTTCCTGTTTCTCAATCTGTCTTGGCCCATGAGGCCCTAATCCGTCGCTGGCGAGTGCAGGGTGCTAAGTAACAACCAGCTGAGTGGCACCATACCCGACTGCTTCAGCCGCCTGCACAACCTCTCTCGACTGTGAGATGCTCCTCTCAACCCCTGCACCCTGCCTGCGCCCATGCGCCTATTGCTAGCCTTCTTCAGGGTCACTTGATGAGTCTCTTTATCAATCGAAACGTGGCGTTTGGTTCGTCACACGTGCAGGTCGAGAGATGCACATGCAATCACAGTTCGTTGTGCCCAGGGTGCTTGCTCACAAACCAGTCACCAACAAGTGCAATGCCAGTTACTGCACATGGTATTGCGTCTCTTGCTGCATGCTGCCACCTGCATTTGTGCGTTATTCCTCTCACCTCCTACCTTTCCACCCTGTTGTGTTCCTCCTGTTCTCATAATGTAACCTTCAGCATGTTGGATAGAAATCAGCTGACGGGGTCCATCCCTGAGTGGTTTGGAACGCTCTCTGGTCTCAGGATTTTGTGAGTTTTGTCGCCCCAAGCCAACTTACACCTGTTCTTGTGCTCAATTGTTAAGTGCCATGAGCATGGTGCGTGTGTGACAATGTGTATGGTGCGTGTGTGACAATGTGCATGGTGCGTGTGTGACAATGTGCATGGTGCGTGTGTGACGATGTGCATGGTGCGTGTGTGACAATGTGCATGGTGCGTGTGTGACAATGTGCATGGTGCGTGTGTGACAATGTGCTTGGTGCATGTGTGATGATGTGTATCGCACCTTGGCAGGATAATGCAGCACAATGCACTGAGCAGATCAATTCCATCCTCTCTGGCATCGCTGCAGCAGCTTTCTGCTCTGTAAGCATCAATGCTCATCCCTGTTTCACACCTTGCTCATCGCTGTTTCACACCTTGCTCATCCCTGTTTCACACCTTGCTCATCCCTGTTTCACACCTTGCTCATCCCTGTTTCACACCTTGCTCATCCCTGTTTCACACCTTGCTCATCCCTGTTTCACACCTTGCTCATCCCTGTTTCACACCTTGCTCATCCCTGTTTCACACCTTGCTCATCCCTGTTTCACACCTTGCTCATCCCTGTTTCACACCTTGCTCATCCCTGTTTCACACACCTTGCTCATCCCTGTTTCACACCTTGCTCATCCCTGTTTCACACCTTGCTCATCCCTGTTTCACACCTTGCTCATCCCTGTTTCACACCTTGCTCATCCCTGTTTCACACCTTGCTCATCCCTGTTTCACACCTTGCTCATCCCTGTTTCACACCTTGCTCATCCCTGTTTCACACCTTGCTCATCCCTGTTTCACACCTTGCTCATCCCTGTTTCACACCTTGCTCATCCCTGTTTCACACCTTGCTCATCCCTGTTTCACACCTTGCTCATCCATGCTTCACGCCATGCTCATCCATGCTTCACGCCATGCTCATCCATGCTTCACGCCATGCTCATCCATGCTTCACGCCATGCTCATCCATGCTTCACGCCATGCTCATCCATGCTTCACGCCATGCTCATCCATGCTTCACGCCATGCTCATCCATGCTTCACGCCATGCTCATCCATGCTTCACGCCATGCTCATCCATGCTTCACGCCATGCTCATCCATGCTTCACGCCATGCTCATCCATGCTTCACACCATGCTCATCCATGCTTCACACCATGCTTCACACCATGCTTCACACCATGCTTCACGCCATGCTCATCTCAGATCTCTAACTGCCAACCGTCTCTCAGGAAGCATACCTGCAGCGCTGGGAGATCTTCTTAGCCTGGAGGACCTGTAAGCCTCCACAGCCCCTTGTTATTACATGGATGCGAACATGGATGAGCATGGTGGAACATGGATGAGAATGGTGGAACATGGATGAGCATGGTGGAACATGGATGAGCATGGTGGAACATGGATGAGCATGGTGGAACATGGATGAGCATGGTGGAACATGGATGAGAATGCTGCCTTGTTTATGCTTTCTCAAAAGGGTGATGCGAACTCACCTTCCATCACAGGGCCTGACAAAGTGTCAGCTTAAAGCCACTTTTCCACTCCAACCATCTGTTAACCCCATCCATCCTTTCCCTCAATCCACCCTTTCACTCACAACCCTTTCACCCTTCCATTGTGCTCCACCCTTTTGTGGTGGCAGGTGGCTGGGGTTTAATCAACTGACTGGATCCATCCCGACCACCATTGGGAGACTCACCAATCTGCTGGGCCTGTTCGTACAGACCGATAAAGCACAGATTCAGATGACTCCATTCGACTTGAGCATAGCTGTAACCTACACTTTGCGATGCGCTTCTGCAGAAACATTTTGACTATGGTGTGTGCGTGTGATGTGCGTGTGATGTGCGTGTGATGTGCGTGTGTTGTGCGTGTGATGTGCGTGTGTTGTGCGTGTGATGTGCGTGTGATGTGCGTGGGATGTGTGTGTGATGTGCGTGTGATGTGCGTGTGTTGTGCGTGTGATGTGCGTGTGTTGTGCGTGTGATGTGCGTGTGATGTGCGTGTGATGTGCATGTGTTGTGCGTGTGTTGTGCGTGTGATGTGCGTGTGTTGTGCGTGTGTTGTGCGTGTGGTGTGTGTGTGGTGTGTGTGTGGTGTGTGTGTGGTGTGTGTGTGGTGTGTGTGTGGTGTGTGTGTGGTGTGTGTGTGGAGTGTGTGTGGTGTGTGTGTGGTGTGTGTGTGGTGTGTGTGTGGTGTGTGTGTGGTGTGTGTGTGGTGTGTGTGTGGTGTGTGTGTGGTGTGTGTGTGGTGTGTGTGTGGTGTGTGTGTGGTGTGTGTGTGGTGTGTGTGTGGTGTGTGTGTGGTGTGTGTGTGGTGTGTGTGTGGTGTGCATGGACCAAGCAGGGAGTTGTCTGGCAACCAGCTGCAGGGGACTCTCCCCAGCACCCTCCAGAGCCTCTCCAAGCTGCAATTTCTGTACAAACGCTCTATTTACCCATGATATCTGTACTGTCTCTGAGCACTGAGTCATGCTTCTGTGCTTCACGCAGAGTCCATTCCAGCATCGTCTGTCTTCACTCATTTGCTTGCTTCTATACCATTCATTCTGTTCCATTCTGTAGTTTGTAGCTCTCTCAAAATCACATGTATACGAGGTCACTGTCTCCCCTGCCTGAACTCCAGCCCATTCCAATGGTGGTGCACAGAGAGGCTTTGTGGCTCTTGATTGGTGACACTACGTTCTTCGATGGTCAGAACCCGTTGCAGTGAATCATCAGCTCACGCACTGTGCCGTCCACATGCTCACATGTATCGTTCTTTGCACCCTGCTCTCAGTATGCTCTCAATCAACCGGCTCTCAGGCCCCGTGGAGCCCATCATACGAGGAATGAAGAACCTCACTGTGTTGTGGGTGTCACCTCACAACCGCGCACTGGCCCTCTCTCACTCTCCACTCAATCCTTGTCCTGTCACCCCAAACTTTCACGGCAGGCTGCCCTATTCTCAGCCTGATTGGCCGCCTGTGCATCTCTTTTGTCATGGCATTGCAGGTTTTTCAACAACAACCAGTTCTCTGGGCGCCTACCCAGCCCTGCAGCAGTAGGCGTGCAGGAGTACTATTTTGTTGACTACAACTTCTTCTCTCACGGGCAGGTCAAGTTCAGCAACTGCTCTGCAGTCACGTGGGACACGTATTTAAATTGCCTCATGCCTTTCAATGACATCTGCGGCCTTGTTTACCAGCAGAGGTCTGCTGCAGCCTGTGCTGCGTTCTGTGGGCTGGGGGTCGGTGCCACTGGCCCTCTGTGTGGGGGCCATGGCTACTGCTCTCGGAACATTCATACTGGAGCAGGGGAGTGTGTGTGCGATCCCAACTACATGGTCAGCAGCAGCAACACCAGCACCTGTGTGCCTGGAGGTAAACGCCTCCTTTCAACCAATCAATCCATGCTACTTTTTGCCATTGGCTAGAGGTCGTTTCATCAACCTGTCAGAAATCCCCTTCCACCCATGCTGCTGGCCCCCTCCACTCCAGCTGCCCGGACCTCTCTGATGTCTGCCTTGGTGTACGTCTCCCTTGGAGGCTCTGCCTCTCTGCTTTCCAACGGCTCCATTCTTCTCACCAACGGCGATGCCAGCCAGCAAGGCTCTGCCTTTGCGTCGCCTGCCATGCGCCTCTTCTACATTCCTGACAAGCGCTCTCCCTGCGGAACTGAGCTGGGCTTCCGAGTTGCCTTCAGCTTCGCAATGATCCCCGGGGATCAGGGGGCGGGTGGGGAAGGCCTTGCGTTTGTGGTGACTGCTGCTGCTTCGAGCAAAGGGGCAAGCGTGGGGCTGGGAGGGGTGGGGAAGCGGAGTGTGGCGGTGGAGTTTGACTCGGTGCTGAGTGTGAAGCACAGCGACCCCAACGACAACCACGTGGGCGTCAATGTGGGCGGCTCACCTGTGTCCCTCACCTCTGCCACGGCCCCTCTCATCCTCAACGACGCCCACACCAAGCACGCCTGGATCCACTACGACCCCACCAGCTGCGGCACTCTCCGAGTCTTCCTGTCCTCCGACCCCCAGCAGCCCCTCACCCCCGCCCTCACAGCAAGAGTGTCTCTCTGCTCCGTGCTCAAGCCCACTGCATCCGACTCTCTCTTCCTCTTCGGCTTCGTCGCCCTCTCAGGCAGCCACCCCCAGAGACATGCCATTTTGTCCTGGAACTTTGTCACAGGTATGCTGCATTGCACCAAACCCTGCCCGCCCCATCTGTTTCAGGTTGAATATTTCATGTGTTTACCACGCTCTTGCCTTTCCACATCTGTTCTTTTGCCTGGTACAAATTCTTCTCGTACATGTGAGCAGATGTTCCCTCTTCTCTGTAGGGCAGTGGTCTCTAGCATCATACCATCATCACGCACGTCCATCCACATGCCCATATATATTTCGCTTCTTACGTATATAAGTAGCTGCTGTAATTTGTTGAGGGAAAAATACTACCGTATTCTCCCGGACATAACACCCTAGGGTATAGCTAAAAATACAGGGAAAAAATGGGGGGGGTCTCCTCATAGGAAAAAAAATACATAATACCCGGGTCTTTACATATGGCATATTTTAGTGTTAGTGTTTTTTTAATTAGTCAATGTGGGTGTTTTGCTGGTCGTTTTAGCATCACTGCCTGAGGCGCGAATGTGAGTTTCGGCCTCGAACTTCATCGCCCCCACGAAAATGGCATGTGGCACCTCTCTTGCCACTTGCAACGGAAGATTCACCTGCACGTGGCGACAGAGAAATAGTGGGAGGGGGCAAATCTCGGCAGATTGCCTTTGAATGTACCGCGAAATTTCATCGAGGGAGTAATTCACACGATATTCTTCCGTATTGCAGCTACTCGTTAACGACTATAATAATGAATCCGTAAGAAAAGGGGGGTGTTATAGAAAATCAGCCAAAAAGGGGGGTATAGTAGAAACGAGGTCTATCATAACACCCACCCCGCACAAGCTACCCGGGGGTGTACAATTATGGGGGGGTGTTTTGTCCGGGAGTATACGGTAGTAATGCTTGAGAAACTGAACGAGAATGAATTGACTAAGGGAAAGTTGGGTACAAATGCAAACCCTAGAAAACTGTACCCCATATGTGCTACCCCACTATAGCCTACAGTAGCTATGTCATATGAATCTGACACACCCCCATAGGCAAAGTGGGGGAGAACAAGGGGTCACAAAACCAGTCAAGCAAAGCCAAGCAAGCTCAGGGTGGATCACAAAGTCACCACACATTCCGAGCACAAGTTCAAGGCCACAAGGCCAGTTCACATGCAGGATTACATATATGTATAAGGCTAGACAAGCAAGAGCAGGTGTATATATATATGCAACAGTACAAACAAGGTCAAGGGGTGAGCAAGTGAGGCAAGGTAGGCACAAGACCCAGCTGAGTACAGAAGCGCTGATGATCACAAGGCGCAAGTGCCTTGGTGAAGATATCAGCAGTGTTGGCCTGAGAGGCCACGTACGCAAGCCGCAGCTGACCACGCTGCTGTAGCTCACGAGCAAGGAAGTAGCGGAGAGCAATGTGCTTCGTTCTGTGCTCCAGTCTCTGCTCTCGACACAAGGCCAGCATGGCCTTGTTGTCTACGTACAGCACTGGAGGAGAACGAGGCGGCTCTCCGAGGTCAGTCAGCAGGTAGGTGAGCCAGCGAAGCTCCTGTGCAGCCATGGCCCTGGCGTAGATCTCAGCCTCACAACTGGAGCCGAGAACAGAAGACGAGCGGGTAGCCCGCCACGAAACAGAGCCGGAACCAAGGCTGAAGGTGTAACCCTGTGACGACCGCTGCGTAGCCTGGTCGTCAGCCCAAGAAGCGTCTGCGTGCCCAGTGAGGTCCACTGGACTCTGCCCTCCAAGCACAAGCCCCATGCCCGACGTACTGCACAAGTAGCGCAACACCCTCTTCGCTGCAGCCATGTGCTCCGGTCTGTGTCTCCCAGGAGCAACATAGCGTGCGAGAATGCTAAGAGGGTATGCAAGGTCAGGTCGTGTGCAGGTCATCAGGTACATGAGGCAGCCAACAAGCTCTGGGTACGGGCCACTCGACTCTACGGACTCATCCGAAGGCAGAGCTGAGAGCGAGTGGCGAGTAGGCAGAGGAGTGGCCTGAGGCGAGGAGTACGTGAAGCCGAAGCGCTGAAGGACCTGCTGCACCATGTGTGACTGAGTCAGGGTAATGGTGCGGCGTGCTCTGTCCCGGGTGATCTGCAAGCCAAGGTAGCTGCGCAGTTCACCCAGGTCTGTGCACGTGTGTCTCTTCTGCAGCTCGGACTTCACGTGGGCGAGTCCAGCAGTGTCAGCTGTGGCAAAGACCAAGTCGTCGACGTACACGAGGATGTAGAACGGCGGCAAAGAAGTGTCGGTGCGCAGAAACAGCGACGGGTCGGCAGTAGAGGGAGCAAACCCAAGAGCCGCAAGTGTAGTCCTCAGTGTGTCGTGCCACTCACGCGGTGCCTGGCGGAGACCGTAGACTGGCCGCCGGAGGCTCCACTGGGTGCCAGGAGGAAAAGACCCAGTGAAGCCAGGTGGGCGACGCAGCCAGATCTCCTCGTGCAGGCTGCCCTGCAAGAAAGCAGTGCTGAAGTCAAGAGAGTGCAGCTCGTAGTCGCGGTGAGCAGCTATGTGCAGCAGTACCCGAAGAGTGGTCATCTTCGGGGTGGGAGAGAAGGTCTGAAAGTAGTCAACTCCCTGCCGCTGACTGAAGCCACGAGCCACGTAACGCGCCTTGAAGACAGGCGGAGAACCCGGCGGTCGCTTCACCCTGAAAATCCACATGCCACTGACGATGTTCGCCCCAGGCGGGGGAACCTCGTCAACGTAGGTGCCTGTGGACTTCCAGGAAGCCATCTCTGTGTCCATAGCTGCCTGCCACTGAGAGGAGTAGGGACCCTCTATCGCCTCCGCGTAAGAGCGCGGAGTCGGGATATCAAGTGCATCCGGGTCTCCCTCAGGGGTAAGCAGTACGGACACGAGATGAGGTGAAGCAGCAGCCAAACACTGGAACTCCTCCTGCCTGTCCTCAAGGACGTCCGTGCCAAGGGCACACTCACCCCCGACGGACGGAGGACAGACAGACTCAGACTCATCGACAAGACTAGCAGCGTAGTCTAGACGACAGCGAGCAGCAAAGTCGACGAGCTCAGCAACTAGGGCAGACGCAGCAGTGGACTCAAAGGAAGGGTCAGTGACGACAGTAGCAAGGAGACGCGTGACAGTAGGACTGGCAGCACGAAGAGAGTCCGACTCCGGGTCGGGAAGAGCAGGAAGAGAGGACTCAGGAGGAGAAGGCAAAGGGGCACGCAGAGGAGCAGTGGACGGACGCAGAGACATCCGGTGCGTGCCAGGGACAGGAGGAGGACGCTGACGCGAACCACGACCACTAGTGCGAGCAGGACGGACAGGCGACGCAGGGCGAGACGCAGGCTCACGACGCTCAGCAAGACCTCCAGTAGGACCAGTGTAGGGAGAAGGAGCGGGCAGTGGGGAGGCCGGCTGTAACTGTAACTGTGACGGGACAGGCTGTGGACACTCTAAGGGAGGAGGAGGACCAGTAGAAGGCGGGAGACCAAGAACCTGCTGAAGGAGCGGAACGAAGTACGGCCGAGGCCGCGCGGCGACTCCAGACACAGCAGGGACAGCACCAGTACCCCCAGCGGCAGCACCAGCGCCAGCAGCACCTCCAGCTCCAGTACCTCCAGCAGCACCAGTAGCACCCCCAGCAGGACCGCCTCCAGGACCGACAGCAGTAGCCTCAGCGTCAACACCCTCAGCAGCTCCAGCTCCAGTACTCCCAGTACGAGCACCTCCGGGACCCGCGGTACCAGCACCCTCAGCAGCCGAAGAACCTCCAGCTCCAGCAGCACGCCTCCAGCGCCGGGCAAACCACTCGCGCAGCTCCTGTGGAGAGAGTGGCTCCCGCCGAGACGAAGCACCCGGAGAACCTCCAGGCTCAGCACCACCAGACGCCACACGAGCAGGCCCAGCTCCCTCAGGCTCCGCACCCCCAGGCTCAGCACCTCCAGGCGTAGCACCCCCAGGCTCACCACCCCCAGGCTCAGCACCCCCAGGCTCAGCACCCCCAGTAGTAGCACCCCCAGGCTCAGCACCCCCAGGCTCAGCACCCCCAGTAGTAGCACCCTCAGGCTCAGCACCCGCAGGCATAGCACCCATACGCTCAGCACCCCCAGAGTCAGCACCCCCAGGCTCAGCACCCTCAGCAGCACCAGAGTCACCAGTAACCTCGACAGGCTCGACTGCGTCTACCTGGGACACACCTGAAGGGGCAGGACCCTGAGGGGGGGAGGGGTCTACCGGGGGGGGACCTGGCACAAGGAAGAGCGGTGGCGGGGGGAGGGACGGAGTGCGGTAGGGGAAGAGGCGGTAGTAGGGGACCGACTCGTCAAACGTGACGTCCTGGGAGGACAGAACACGGCGAGAGGTGGGGTGGTAGAACTGCCACCCTGGCGCGTCAGGGGGGAAGCCAAGGAAGACGCAAGGAGCAGCACGAGGGGACAGCTTGTCCGCAGACAAGTCGCGGACAAACGCCCGAGATCCCCAGACACGGAACGCAGACGCATCGCCAACCTTCCCCGTCCACAGCAAAGCTGGGGAGGTCTCCGGCATGGAGACCCTGGGGTGAAGGTTGATCGGATGCGCCGCGTACCGAACCGCAAACGGCCACAGAAAATGGGGGGCAGCCGCATGCATCATGGACGTACGGGCGACGTCCATGACCATGCCAATGCGGCGCTCAGCAATCCCATTTTGCTGTGGAGAGTCCGGAAGCGTGAAGGTCTGGCGGATGCCTCGTGCACGACAGTAGGCTCGCAGAAGGCCAGAGGAGAACTCTCCACCTCTGTCAGAGTGCAGACGCAGAACAGGAAAGTCCGAGCCGAAGCTCTGCCTGAGCTGGAGACGAGCTGCGCGGATCCAGTCGATCAACACCTCAGTGACATCACCCTTGCTGCGCAAGGGGAAGACTGTGGTGTAACGCGAGTAGTCGTCAACCACCAGCAGAAAGTAGCGCTCGTGACCCTGTCCACGGACGCGGGCCGGGCCCCACACGTCCATGTGAAGCGTCTGCAGCGGGGCCTCTGTCGGAGGAAACTGGGAGGAGTGAGGGGCAGCCCGCTGCCGCCCCTCGACACAGGGGACGCAGGTAGGGCCAGGCCCCGGAGGAAGGGGAGGGAGGGACCGGGGAAGACCAGAGACAAGGACACGGGAGGCCATGCCTCGGAGACGAAGCAGGGAGGGGTGACCAAGGCGGCGGTGCCAGAGGAGAGTCTCGTGAGACAGGAGGCGACACGAACAGGGGGCAGACTCATGACCAGACCTGGACGCTGCAGCAAACACCTGACCCGACGCAGCTACCTGACCAGACGCAGTGACTGGAGGAGACGCAGTGGTCAGTGTGTACAGGCTCGACCCCGGCCGACGTGTAAACGTGGCCAGGTGTCGGCCTGTCCGAGCGTCCGTGCAGTGGGTCACCCGCTGACTCGCAAGAGTGAACTGGTGAACCCCCGCATCCTGTAGGTCAGCACCACTCACCAAGTTCGTAGAGAACGAGGGGAGGTAAAGACCAGACAGGGTGCCAGAGGGGGCTGCCGGACACGGGAGGACAGTGGAGAAGTGAGCAAGGACAGGACCCCCAGAGGGGTCTGCCAGAGAGACTGCAACTGGCCGGCCAAGCGGCGTGAGTGTGGTGCGGTCTCGAAAGAAGGAGCGAGAAGCCCCCGAGTCAAGGGTGAAGGTGTGGGAGGCCGAAGCCGACGCAGTACCTAAGAGAGCAGACTCACCAGCACCTGAGGGAGCAGACGCACGAGCACCTAGAGCAGCAGCCTCGCTAGCACCTAGAGCAGCAGCCTCACCAGTACCTAGAGCAGCAGTCTCAATGCCCGGGTCGGGCGGAAAACACCGGTAACAGTCACCCTCATCACTAATAGTCACAGCATACATGGCAGCAAGAATAGCATCAAAGTCAAGGTCAAAGACAGCTACACCCGCCCTAGACAGCTCGCCCCAGCGGGGGATCTCAGTGGCCTCAGGGAACTGGTGACACCAAGCGTCCGTCAGGCGGCCAAAGCAGCGCTGGGTGGAGTGCGCACCCCCGCACTGCTCACCCGCGCGGTCGCCGGTGCGTAGGACGTAGGTGCACGGACCAGTACCCCCACCCCGCTGGCGTGCAGCGTACCACTCACGGAGCTGCTGAGGGGGGGGGATGTCACGAGTGCGCTGCTGCCGCTGCTGCTGCTGCTGCTGGCGCTGACCACCACCGGAGCCGACCCTCTGCGCAGCGCCACCCCGACCAGCTCCACCTCCTCCGCCGCCGCCTCCTCCACCGCCGCCACCTCCGCCACCTCCGCTCCCACCGCCACCGCCGCCGCCGCCTCCGCCTCCACTGCCGCCACCGACACCTCCACCCCCGCCACCACTCCCACCACCACCCCCACCCCCTCCACTGCCTCCACCGCCACCTCCGCCACCCCCGCCAGCCCCTCCAGCACCCTTGCCCCCCTTGCCCTTGCCGGTGCGGCGTCTCCCGCTCGGGGCAGACGCAGCGCCGACCGACTCGAAACCAACGAGGTCGGCCGCAGCAGCAGAGGCAATAGAGGGCAAAAGGGGGGAGGGGGAACACCCCTCAAAGATGGGGGTGCGAGGGTCACCACGAGAGGCTCCTACAGCGACAATGCTCTTCTCTGCTGCTAGGAGGGCCTTCTCGAGGAGGTCAACGGTGAGAGTGGTGGGGCAAACTGAGAGGAAGTGGTCCCTGACTACGCGAAGGGAGTCAGGGAGCCGGGTGACTATGTAGTAGAGGGTAATGTACATGGGGGGGGGTTCTTGGCGCAGAATTCAGCAGGAAGCGCAGCGCGGTAGCGAGTGTCACTAGTGCGGAGGTGCGTAATGAGGTCAGCGACTGTGGGAAAGGCAGCAAGGTCAGGGAAGAGGTACGGTAGCATGAGGCGGCTCAGTGCAGCAGTGGCAGGGGAGGAGTAGCGCGCAACTACAGCGTCGTACAAGGTCTGAGCACTCTTGTACTGGCTAAAGTGCGCACGCTCAGAGGTAGGCAGGTGGCGACGCACAGCAAGACGTGCAGCAGCATCGCGTGTGGCCCACTGTGAGCGAACAGTGGCGTCGGCATCAGCAGCAGGGGCAGGAGAGGCACCAGAGGTGAGGTCAAAGAGGGAGAGACCGTCTGCCCTATCGCACTGTAGGAAAAGCTGCAGGTCATCTACCCAGACGTCAAAGTCAATGGCCTGACCCTCAGCGTCAAAAGCGAGGACACTAGGGGTAGCCATGACAGCAGTAGACTAGCAGCGCGAACAGTAGGGTAAGGGCAGTGCAGTGACAGAGGCGCTGCTCTTACCGGACTGGGCGGCTCGGGCGGCTCGCCGGCTCGGCGGCTTGGCAACTCGGCGGCTCGGGCGGCTCGGGCGGCTCGGCGGTACGGCGGCCCGGCAGCAACTGCGACTCGGCGACTCGGCGGCTCGGGCGGCTCGGGCGGCTCGGCGGCAACTGCAGCTCGGCGGCTCGGCGACCCGGCGGCTCGGGCGGCTCAGGTGGCGCGGCGGCTCGGGCGGCTCGGGTGGATCGGGCGGCTCGGCAGTAGCTCGGCGGCGCCGGCGGCTCGGTGGTGACGGCGGGGCCGCGTGGGGACGGCGGCGGGGCCGGGTGGAGCGGCGGCGGGGCTGGGTGGAGCGGCGTCGGGGCCGGGTGGAGCGGCGTCGGGGCCAGTAGAGGCGGCGCCGGGGCCGGGAAGGGTAGCTCCGGGGCCGCAGGGGTAGGCGACGGGGCCAGCAGAGGCGGCGCCGAGGCAGGGAAGGGCGGCGCCGGGGCCGCAGGGGTAGGCGACGGGGCCGCTAGGGCGGCTAGGAGGGGGGGGTCGCAAGGGCGGCTTGAGGAGGCCGCGAGGGCGGCGTGAAAGGGCCGCGAGGGCGGCGCGACGCGAAGGAGCCGCGAGGGCGGCGGATCGGGGCCGCGAGGGCGGCGCGACGCGGCCGCTAGGGCGGCGCGACGTGAAGGGGCCGCGAGGGCGACGCGACGGGGCCGCAAGCGCGACGCGACGGGGCCGGTAAGGCGGCGCGACAGGGTCGAGAGAGGGGAGCGCGACTCGGGCAGTGAAGAGCGCGCTCCGGGCAGGAAAAAAAAAGGTGGTGGGCCCTAGGAACAGTTCCCACAGGGGAACCTGCTCGATACCATGAGAAACTGAACGAGAATGAATTGACTAAGGGCAAGTTGGGTACAAATGCAAACCCTAGAAAACTGTACCCCATATGTGCTACCCCACTATAGCCTACAGTAGCTATGTCATATAAATCTGACAATGCTTGTGTTACAACTCAGTTGTTTGATATTCTTAACATATCGTAATGTTATGATTGCACGTACCTGTTCATGAATCGAACTGTTAGGAGCACAAATACTTTCGTGACTGTTCGCGGAACGCTAGATGCAGGGCTCAGGTTTGCAGTGTAATTTACCCTTCTATACTGATAAGAAGGGTGAAATTTTCAGTCTACACTGATGGGCTGGGGTAATTTTTTGGGGGAATAGTGGTACACTGATATGTCAGTGTAATGATTTAGGCCACACTGATGCTCTGGGGTAAATTTTTCCTTAGCGAAGATTACCCTGAAGAGCGTACAGAAAACCCACCCCCCCCCCCCCCCTTTCAGAAACTCTACCTATCGAGATGAAGGTTCTCCGGAATTTCATAACGGTACACCCAATTTTGTAATGATGCACTACGACGGCAGCATGTGAGTACTGACGACCGACACCGCGTCACTCCGTGTCTGCTTGCAACCTACCCGAAGCAAAAACTGCAACCTTATTGGTCGAAGCTGCACTCACTGCAAAACTTCAACTCTCTCGACTCCAAAATTTGGGACTCGATCGAGGTCCCCAAACACATGTTCCCCCCGGGAAGCTTGCTGACTCGGCGAAAAAAACAAGTGTTGCAGCAAAACCAGACAAGCCACTGCGCTCGACTTTCGGCCATTTTCAGGTGCATGCAACTTAGTCGAGGCGCGCTATTCAGGTGCATGCTATCCCGTCGTTTTTTTGCCTCTGTTGTTACTGTATGTACACCTCCGCCACGAAAATTACTGTTCTGTCAAGGGATGCTACAATCCGACTGACAGTAACTGGCGCAGCTCTCGCACGAATTCGTCGTCCAACCACACCAGTCGCACGAAAATTACTGCGAACAACGTCAATACAAATCGCAACACACCTGACAAAAACGGGTAAAAAAATATAAAACCCAATTGGAAACGGATGCAACTCGGGAGGAATCAACCCTAAACACGAGGGCAGTTCCCGTGTTTAGGGTTGATCCCTTCCAAAAAATGAGTCCAGGTTCCCTAGATTTTTTGTCCCACTGCCTTAAGGGACATCAACCCTAAACACCAGGACGTTCCCGTGTTTAGGGTTGATCCATCCCGAACCATGTCCAGGTTTTCTGGAAGTTGTATTTTTCTTTTCCGGGCTTCCTTGCCAGGCCGATTTTGTGTGTTGCGTGTGTTGCGTGGGTTGCATCCCCTGACAGAACAGTGTTTTTAGTGGCGGATGTGTACGAATAGTGACAACCGAGGGAGAAAAATGATGGGATAGCATGCACCTGATTAGCGCGCCTCGGCTAAGTTGCATGCACCTGAAAATGGCCGCTCGACTTTCACAACAACCCCCACCCACCAGTGCCCACCTTGCGCAGGATTAGTAGTCTTGCGCAATTTGGGCCTCGAGCTTGGTTGCTGCTAGCACCTACAGTACAATCAGGGTAAAAAATATACCTACACTGACGCCCCTGGGTAAAGTTTTCAAAACTTCAAGTTACATTGATCCATCAGTGTTACCAAAAAAGACACACTGCTCAGAAGGGTTTTGAAAATGTCTACACTGCTAATCGTGATTAGGTAAAAACCAAACCTGAGCCCTGGCTAGAGGTCAGAAATACTAGGTTAAATATATAATTGTATTGTTATTGCTTGTGGGCTACCTAGTGTAGATTAGTGTTACATTCTCTCCTTTCTAATCCATGCCCCCTCTGATCTTTCCTCTTGCCATCCATCTCCTTAGGCACCTATGGCAAGCCTGTGCTCCTTGTAGAAAGTTACTTGTTTAAGCAGAATTGCATTGTTTGGCTGTAGATATCACCAAATAGGTTTTTTCCTAGAACTACCACGTTACCCCAGATATTCTGTTGACAACTAATAGGATGTAGAAACTATATGCATTCCAATTAACTCACACGAGGTTATCTCCACGAGGTCACCTCCAAGAGTAGGTGTCGTGTCATGTCCATTTTTATCAATGTAAATTACCCTGGTATAGTGATAATCAGGGTGGTTTTTGTGTTCACACTTTTTAAAGAAGACGAAGAAGAGGAAGGAAGAGGAGCGGGAGAAGAAGAAGAAGAAGAAGAAGAAGAAGAAGAAGAAGAAGAAGAAGAAGAAGAAGAAGAAGAAGAAGAAGAAGAAGAAGAAGAAGAAGAAGAAGAAGAATGAAGCTAAGGGTGGAACTTTTGGTTCCGTCGATACCGCATGTCTTCGTCATGAGGAAAAAATGGGCGAATGTGTACTATGTTTTTCAGCGTTGATTTTAAAAAAACTCTGAAAATCAGGATCCGTCAACGAGAGAAGTTGTGTGTTGGCCCCGTCCTCGCTTGGGCAGAGCCGATTTCGTTGTCGGGTGTATGGGAAGCGCAGCCAACCTGCTGCAGTGGGCGACACCGTGCTGGGCGCCTGGACGCCGACCTGGGCGTCTGGACGGCGTCCTGGGCGCCTGGACGCCGACCTGGGCGTCTGGACGGCGTCCTGGGTGCCTTGACGCCGACCTGGGCGTCTGGACGCCGTCATGGGCGCCTGGATGCCGACCTGGTTGCACGGTCGACACAGTTACCCGGGCGACGGGCGCTGCATGGTGCACGAGAGTCGCCTAGGAGGTTCGTATGAAGCCGACCTCGGTGTGGTATCCCGAGGTCGACGTGAAGGATCAGGTGCAGTGGTGGGCACATGGTCAGCTTGGCGTCTGCGCTATGATCGTGACGAGGCACAGCACGTCAAACAACTGCGAGCAGGTGCGAAGCAGGTGCGTTGCTGTCCTTCGGGTGCAATGCTGTGCAGCCACCTTGCTGCAGTGTTGTCACGCTGTCGACTTGCATCGTTGGCAGACCGCGACATTGCACTGCTGGAGCACAGTCGACCATGCAGTGCTGGAACACGGTCGACCGTGCTGCGCTGGCAGTTGGCCTGCATGCTTGCTGGCATCTGATATAGTCCATTGTTGCTTTGTATTGTGAATCATTGTTTACTTCAAGGCTCTTTACTTCAAGGTCGCTGACCTTTTGGGTGCTGGTCTACGTCGACGATCTGCTCGCCGCCAGCAGTAGCACCGCGATGCTGAAGGAGGTGCTGGAGGCCGCCTTCGAGCTGCTCGAGATCTCACCGGTGGAGAAGTACCTCGGGCTGGAGATTGTGCGCGATAGGCCGGCGAGGAAGCTGTGGCTCCATCAGCAGATGCCGACAAGCTGCGCAGGCGGTTTATCGATGAGGAGCAGACCGGGCGCACTCCGAAGACGCCGGTCTCCGTTGACGCCTATGCCGAGCTGACGTTTGACGACGAGGATGCACAGGAGCGCCAGGAGGAAGAGTACCGGCAGAAGGTCGGCTCGCTGCAGTTTGCAGCGACGAAGACAAGGTCGGACATCGCTTTCGCTTCCAGCAAGCTGGGGAGCTGCCTCATGGTGAGGAGTGACCAGCACTGGCGCGAGGTCGACCGCTGCCTCGCCTACATCGCCAACACTCGTGACACCGCCCTGGAGTTCGGTGGTGGACCAAAGACGCTAGAGCTGATTGGCTACGTGGACGCCGACGACGCCAGTGACAGGCAGAACCGGACGAGCACGGGCGGTTGCGTGTTTGTCTACGGAGAGGCCACAGTCTCCTGGACGAGTCAGTGCATCAAATTCGTGACGCTGTCGTCGACCGAGTCGGAGTATCGGAGTATGTGGCGGCTACCGAGGCCAGCAAGGAGGGACGCCGTATTTGCTTCCTCCTTGCAGAGTTCCGGCAGCTGGACGTCGGGACGCCGACTGTCCTTGGGGTGGACAACAAGTCGGCCATCACCGTCGCTGAGGGCTTGGTATTGAAGGGCAACCTCAAGGACATGGAGTGGCGCTATGCCTGGTTGCAGTACATGGTAAAGCGTAGGAAGTTCATGCTGAAGTACATCACGACCACCGAGCAGCCGGCCGACTTCCTGACAAAGGCGCTGCACTATCCGGCCTTCAACCGGTGCTCTGTCGCAATCAGCCAAGTGCGCATGGCCGCCGTCAGCAACAGTGGCGATGACGTGTAGCAATAGGCGCCATGCCCTCTTGCATGGCTGGTACGGTGACCGGCATGATGTGTGTTCTGTGCACGCCGACGGCCTATTCTCCGAGTAGTGCTGCCGTGTGGGGTGGAGGCCCAAGCGTGAACGCGGCAGGGGAGTGTCAACGGGAGGAGTTGTGTGTTGGCCCCGTCCTCGCTTGGGCGGAGCCGACTTTGTTGTCGGGTGTGCGGGCAGTGCAACCGACCTACTGTAGTAGGCGTCTTGGGCGCCCGGAAGCCAACTTGGGCGTCTGGATGGCGTCTTGGGCGCTTGGACACCGACATGGGCGTCTGGACGGTTCGGCGAAGCCGACCTCCGTATGGTATCCCGAGGTCGACGTGGAGGATCAGGTGCAGCGGTGGGCACGTGGCCACCTTGGCGTCTGCGCTGTGATTGTGACGAGGCACTGGACGCCAACCAACTGCATGATAGACGCAGGCGTGACAATCCAGACAGATCGTGGCTCGCTACGGCACCTTCGCGTAGAAACAAACCTCAACCTATGACAAATCAGCTCGTTGTACGTTCTGGAGTCCAGCTTTCACTTCACGTACAAGAAGAAATCCATCTCGGCTAACGAAACCGCGCGCCTGTTCATCACGATGGTTGTTTGACTTCATGGGATTCCAGGAGCGATAATCAGTGATTGTGACACAAAGTTCACGAGCATAACCTCTGGGAACAGTCTTGCACATGTTTGCAGTTCGGCTCATTGTATCAGCCCAAAATCGACAGACAGGCAGAACGGATCAATCAGACCATGGAGTAGAAGATTTGCGACATGCGTGTTGACCCTGCATCATGTGAATCATAGCTATCGTTAATTGAAGATGCATCACCTTTCTAAACATTTTGCTGATTGATCCTGAATTGTATCAGTGTTTTGATTGTACATTGTTTTGGCGACGTCTCCAAGAGCTTGGTTTCCTGATTTCGTACATTTTTGCAAGTGTACAGTAAACTGGTCAGCAAGATGCTATAACCTCTGGCTCGCGGGATCGATGTGCCAGACCTCAAACATCGATCGTGCAATTGTTTTGATCGTGCACTTTAGCCCCATATTTTTTCGATCTTGTAACCCGTGGCTTGGTGTGTCGAGGCGATTGCAGATCTTCACTGTAAGCACACGAGTGTCAAGATTGATCGCAGCAGGGTTGGTGTGAGCCCCCGATTCTCCTCCGACCCTGCTAATTTCGAAAGAGGTGATGTGTCCTGAGTTCGCCTATAACAACGTCGCGTTAGCAACACTGAAGCGGTCACCATTCTACCTAAACTACGGACAAATCCTTGCTGTGCCAATGACGTCGAACTCGCACAACCCCACATCGCCGCAGTACTACAAGCTGCGCGGACCCACACACCGAAGGCAGTTAAAATGGCCAACGTAATCACTACAAGGAATGCCGACCACCACTGCCACCGCGTCACGTACTAGTCTGGACACGTTACTCTGCTCAGCACTCAGAATCTTTGCTGGCTTGTTTTTCCAAGCTTTGACCCCGTTATTGTGGCCCGTTTTGAATAAGCTTCTGAGAAGTACAAAGTGCATTAGGGAGAAATCGAGGTTACACAAGTAAAACTGCTATCCTCAATAAAAACTAACCCTATTCTAGCCTATAGCTATAAACATATGTAAACATATAGTTTGACAAACCCCCTAGGCTAGACAAGGGGTAGTCTCTGAGCAACAAACCCAAGACTAGTCCAACCTCAAAGACGAACAAGGCCACAAGGTCAGTCCAAGAGTTACAGTAGCACAGATATACACATATACACATATATACATATATATACATACATATAAAACAAAAAGCAAGGCAAGCAACACCAATAACGAACAAGCAGTCGAGGACCATTAGAGACAGGTTCAAGCTAAGTACAGAACCACTGATGGTCGCAAGTCTTAAGAGCTATGGTGAAAATATCAGCAATGTTGGCCTCTAAGGCCACTGTAACCACCCGTGCCTGGCCGCGCCGCTGCAAATCGCACAAGAAGTATCACAACTCAATGTGCTTCGTATGCCCCACCACTTGAGGCTCCTGACACAATAGGATCACGGCCTTGTTGTCGGCCAACAAGACCGCAGCATTACGAGTCGGCTCACCAAGGTCGGTGAGCAGAAAGGTGAGCCAACGCAACTCCTAAGAAGCCATGGAACCAGCATAGATCTCTGCCTCACAGCTAGATGGGGCAGCTGACGATGCACGAGTTGACCTCCAAGACACAGCTCTAGAGCCAAGACTGGAGCAGTACCCCTGTGAAGACCTCCGAGACTTGACATCATGAACTCATTATGCGTCACTCTGCCCAACGAGACTGACTCGCTGTCTCCCTCCAAGTACAAGCCCCATGCTTGATGTGCTCGCCATATAATGCTCAATCCTCTCAATAGTCGCCTTGTGGACAGGTCGGCATCTCCCAGGCGCAACAAAGCGAGCTAGGATGCTAAGAGGGTATGCAAGGTCTGGACAAAGCAGGTCATCAGGTACATGGGGCAGCCCACTGGCTCGAAGTACTAACCACTAGGCTCAGCAGGCTCTTCGCGAGCCCATGGTCAACAACAAGTGGAGTTGCCTGTAGAGAGGATTAGCGAAAGCTGAACTGGTTAAGGATCTGCTGCAACATGTGCAACCGAGATAGTGTAATTGTGTGTGCTGCTCTGTCTAGGGTGATCTGAAAGCCTAAGGAGCAACGCAGCTCACCGTAGTCAATGCGGGTGTGTCTTCTCTGCAGCTTGGCCTTCACCGAAGCTAGTGCAACTCTGTCAGGTGTAGCAAAGACAACGTCGTCGACGTACACCAGGATGTAGAAGGGAGTCTGGCCAGAACAGACAAAACGAGACGGGTCAGCAGAGGTTGGGGAGAAGCTGGGGGAAATAAGTAACACCTCGAGGCACCTGACGCAGACTGTACACTGGCCACTGGACTCCACTGGGTTCCAGGAAGAAACGACCCAGTAAAGCCAGGCAGGCGACATAGCCAGATCTGCTTGTGGAGGCTGCCCTCGAGAAACGCAGTGGAAAAGTTCAGTGTGGGAAGCTCATAGTCATGCTGTGTTGTGATGTGCAGCAACACCCGAAGAGTGGTCATCTTCGGGGTGGGGGAGATGGTCTGAAAGAAGTCCACCCCCTCTTGATGAGTGAAGCCTCTTGCTACATAACGCGCCTTGAAGACAGGCGGCGATATGGGGGGGAAACTTCGCCTTGAAGATCCACATGCCATCGACTAAGTTCGCCTCAGGAGGGGGAGCTGCATCGACATAGGTGCATGTGGACCTCCAAGATGGCATCTTTGCTTCCATAGCTGCTATCCACTAAAAGGCCCACTCACCGAAGATCGCCCCAGTGTAGGTATGAAGAGTCGAGATGTCAAAAGCGTGTGGGTTGGGTTAGTTGTATGGCTTAGAGATGAGGAGCAGTGGCTGCAAGGGAAGACATCTCAAATTGTGTGCCCTCTAGGACATCAAAACCAAGGGCAAACTCACCCCCAGCGGACGGAGGATGGGCAATGCCAGTGACTAACTGAGCAGCATATTCAAGGTGGTGGCTGGAGGCAAAGTCATTCACAATAGCGACAAGAGCTGACATAGACGAAGAAGGAGCCGTAGGGTGAGTGACAAGAGAGGAAAGGACACGATGGAGGAAGAGCGGCAAGGAGGAAGTCAAAGAACGGGTGGATGAAACAGAGTTAGGGATGGCTGAGGAGGAGGGGAAGTAGAGGAGGAGATACACGAGGAGGAGAAGAACGGAGGTGCACATGGTGAAAGCCAGGGATAAGGGACGAGGGACGAGCACAAGGGGAACAACAAACAACCCAGGAGGGAGAGGGACGAGGAGGGTCAGGGAGGGGAGGAGAAAAAGGTGAACGAGGAGGGAAACATGCCGTAGACATGTTTGGGAGAGGCACCAGGGTAGTAGGGGGACTGTCAGTTGAGATAAAAGGAAGACCAAGAAATGAAGACCAGTCATTGGAGCCGACAACAACCGCTTAAGATTTGGCGGCGTCTGCTACCGTGGCCGTTGCTTCTGCTGTTGATGTCTTTGCTGCTACAGACTTTCGGAACGACGAGGGAGTCCCATCGGCCTCAACAGAACCTCTAGCTCTAGCACCCCCAGAATCAGCCTTTGCAGCGTCAGCACCCTCAGAGGTTGCACCTCCTGTGTCAGCACCCCCTGAACCAGTACCTCCAGTGTCAGCACCCCCCAAACAAGCACCCCCAGAGTCTGCACCTACAGGGCCAGCACCCTCAGCACCCACACCCCACGGACCAACACCTCCAACGTTCACAGAGTTCGGCCACTGCGAGGTGGAACCAGGCAGCGACGACAAAGGCTGATGCGGTGGCTTTGAAGACGAGGATGGTGACAAGGGGGATTGCGGTGTGACGTGCGACAGACCAGATGGGGCGAAATGCGGGGGAACGGGGACTGCCGGAATGGTGGGACAAGAGAAAGGAGTGGCAGTGAGGAACTCGGGAGGGGGGAAGGGGGGGGGAGGGGAGGGGGTGCTACCTTGATGGGAGAGGGGGGTGTAAAAGAAGACTGACTCACGCCGCGAAGGGTGAGGGAGGGATAGGAAGGAGGGTGGTAGAATAGCCAGTCAGGAGTGTCCAAAAGGGAAAACAAGGAAGACACAAGAAACAGTGCGAGCTGAGAGCTTGTTCGCATGGCGATCACAGACGTAAGCAAGACAGCCCCACTACGGAACAGAGATGCTGGCGCAGCGGATCAATCCAGAGGATGGTTAACGAAACTTGTGGCTACGAGGAACGCGGTCTCATGTTAAGCTGGTGTGTAGAGTAGCGGACCGTAAAGGGCCACAGAAAATGGGGTGCAATGGCATGGCACATGGAAGTACAAGCGATCTCCATTATCAGGCTCATCGATCTCATTCTGTTGCGGTGAGTCCGGCTGCGTGAATGAGTAGATTATCCCCTGCGCGCGATTGTACTGCCCCATCCGACCTGACGTGAACTCACCATCCTGGTCAAAGTGCAAGCCAAGCACATATAGGCCTCGCTGGATGTGGACGGCTACGGTCCACGGGAGAAGCGTGCCAGGCATGTCTGCCTTCCGGTGTAGGGGCAACACCATGGTGTAGCGAAAAAACCCGTCCATAACGACTAGAGAGCGATCCCCACGAGGCCCATCAACCAGGGCGGGGCCCCAAAGGTCCATGTACAGGCACTGAAGAGGAGCAGTGGCGTGAGACAATGTGGAGGAGTGAGGGGAAGCGTGATGCCGGCCCTCATCGCAGGGAGTGCAAGGATGCGCAAACAAGGGAGGAAGCAGGGCGAGTGACTGCGGGAAATTACTTGTGTTATGAGTTCTACTAAACAGAGTGTACGGAAGACTTAATAAAGAGGCTGTAATTACAAAATGACCATACAATGAAGAAAGTTAGCAAATATAGGGTGAATCTGTACTAGGCGAGGGCCTCGGGACGTGCGTGGGTTGGAAGTGTCGCGATTGGTGCGGGCCGACTCGGAGGTGGTTCAGGCCAAAACTATAGGCCGGGCCCGGGTGACGTGAAGTGCTCGGGTTGTTCTCGCTAGGAGCGGACTACCGTAATGAATATTCGTATTTATTACATTCTGACTCAGATGCGGAAAAAAGGGGTGACCTAAGCGATGGTGCCAAAGACGCGGCGGGTGCATGAGGGAGGTACACCAGCATGACGCGGCTACCTAACGAGACGCAAACACCAAGGCAGACTCAGTGCGCAGTGAGAGACCATACCCAGGCTCTCGAGTGAACGTGGCAAGGGGAGCCCTAGTGGCAGCGTTCGTACAGGTTGCAAACCGCTCGTGACCAGAAAACGTGGTGGTGACACCCTGCAACAGCTCGAAGAGGCGTAAGGCTGGTACGGTCATGGAAGTGGCACTGGGAGGCCTCAAAGTCGAGCGTGAAGGAGAGCGACGTGTCTGCCAAGGTCACACATGTGATAGCAATAGCAGAAGATCCCACACATGCATCACTAACTCCTACACGTGCATCGGCTACTGGTCCTAGACTAGATGCACAAGAATAATAGGGTCCAATAGCACTATAGTCATGAGCATACATAGCGGCAGAAACACCATACATGCTCATAGTGAAAACAGGCACATCACGATACCACAGATAGTACCAGTCGGGAGGAGTGGTCCAATGGCTGAAGCGCAGCAGGTAGAGGTCTTCGAGGCGGCGGAAGAAGCGTGCTGAGGAGTGGTTCTGGTGGTCACGACCAAAATGAAGACAGTACTGGCATGGCCCGACGTTACGGTGACTCGATGCCCAGCTGGGAGGGCCACCACCGCGACCGGCAGTTTGAAGACCACCAGGGCCCCACTGATACTAAGAGACCCCACTGCTGCACTGACTGTTGCGGCTGAGGCGGCTGCTACTACGGCTGTTGCTGCTGTTGCTGCTGCCGTGTCGCACCCCTAGTGCCGGAATCTCCTCCTGCCTCTCCGCTCAACCCTACACTGCCGCCCGTGTCGGTCCCCCCAGACATGTTATCACCTCCACCGCCTCTACGCTGCGGTCCCCGCCCACCTTGCGCCCATCGCGCCCGCCCGAGGCAGCTGTAGTAGCCGCGTTTTTAGTGTCGATACCATGTCGAGAAGTGAAAAGTGCACTAGGGAGAAATCAAGGGTACAGAAGAACAAATGGACTCCTCAATAACAACTATCCCTATTCTAATTTATAACTGTTTACATAATGAACATATATAAACATATAGTTTGATATTAGCTACATTATTCACGAGCTGCCATGACAGCGACCGCAATTAATGACCCGCCCTACATCTGAACCAATCATTGAAGCTAAGAAAATTATCATCCATCGGATCCAGCACCCCCAGCAATTTCTGAGGATCAAATTTCTCGTCCATTAGAAAGATTGTACACCAACTGAAGACAGCTAGGTGCCCCTGGGCAGCATCGAGAAACACCCTGTCCTCAAGAAGTATTTCAGGACCTGGGGATTCCGCGACGTTCAAGCCTTAACTTAGCGGAGGGCTTCTTGGTGAACAGGGTAAAGTAAGGAAATGCTTCGAATTCCTTACCGCATACCTGCTATCGCATACAGCTTCCTGTCAGAATATGTTGTTTTTGTAGCCTGCAGTGGGGTACTCAATAGTGAGTACAGCCCCTTAGGGTTTTCTATTTGTATCCTGCTGCTTGCTAGTTCAATCATCCCTTCTCAATTCTGTTCCTGTACACAATCCTAGCTCGTACTTGGCGCCTCCTTTCGTAGTCCTACTGTGGCCTAGGCTACTAAGCCTAGGCCGTACTCCTAGTATGTTTGACATGGTATCAGAGGGCGGCGTGTCTCTGCCGCCTTCCTGTGTATGGGCCCACCACCCGCTTCCGCTGCCGTACTGTCCGCCGCGCGCCCCGTGGTGTGCGGCGCCGAAATTAGGGTTTCTGCCCGCCGCGCGCTCGGGGCGCGTGGCGGCTTACCCCTCCGTGGCGCCCGTCGTGGCGCCCGTCGTTTCTACTGCTACCGGGGGCCCGCGCGGCCTCCCGTCCCGTCGCCCGTCGTGGCGACTACGGGGGCTCGCGCGCGGTCCCCTCCCGTCGTCCGTCGTGGCGACCTCGGGGGCCCGCGCGGCCTCCCCTCCCGTCGTCCGTCGTGGCGACCACGGGGGCCCGCGCGGCCTCCCCTCCCGTCGTCCGTCGTGGCGACCACGGGGACCCGCGCGGCCTCCCCTCCCGTCGTCCGTCGTGGCGACACCGGGGGCCCGCGTGGCCTCCCCTCCCGTCGTCCGTCGTGGCGACCAAGGGGGCCCGCGCGCGGTCCCCTCTCGTCGCCCGCCGTGGCGACCACGGGGGCCGCGCGGCCTCCCCTTCCCGTCGCCCGTCGTGGCGCTCCGGGGGGGCCCGCGCGGCGCCCTTCCAGTCGCCCGTCGCGGCGGCCCTGGGGGGCCGCGCGGCTCCCTTTCTCGTCGCCTGTCGGGGCGCCCTGGGGGCCGCGCTCTTCCCCCCCCCCTTTTCCTCCTACCTTTCACCTGCTGTGGCCGCCCCTGGAGCCGCCCGCCACTGCAGCAGCCGCCCCTGGAGCAGCCCGCACCTGCAGCAGCCGCCCCTGGAGCAGCCCGCACCTGCAGCAGCCGCCCCTGGAGCAGCCCGTGCCTGCAGCAGCCGCCCCAGGATCCGCACCAGCTGCCCCTGCAGCAGCCCGCGGCCCGTCCCTGCAGCCCGTCCCGTCCCCCCCCCCCCCCGTGCTGCCCATTGCTCCCATCCCGCCGTACGTTCCACGGTGGTGGGGGTGTGGGGTGGCGAGCATGGGGGTGAGAGGTGTGGATTCTCCCCTCCTCCTTTTTCGTCTCCCACTGCTGCAGCTGCCGCTGAGGGGGGTGGAGGTGTGGGAGTCGTGGGGAGGGGCACTAAGGGGGTGATGTGGGAGTGGAACTAGGGGTGAAGCAGGGGGTGTGTGACAGGGGTGTGGGGCAGTTGGGGGAGGTTGATTGGAGGTCGCCGTCGTGTCGCCAGCAGCGCCAGCAGTCCGGAGCCCTTGCTCTCGGTAGCCCAGCGAGCCTGCTGCGCCAGTCGCCCGTGGGTCCGTTACTCTTGCTGCTCGTCGTAGCTGCGGAGTCTGTTACTCCAGTAGTCCGGGGCCCTTGCTCCGGTAGCCACTGTGCCAGCCGCTTCTGTTGCCCATGTGTGTGCAGCTTCAGCCGTCGCCTCCAATCTACACTCCCCTCACTGTCACTCCTCCTCCTCACTGGCCTCCTGTGACTGCCTCTAGCTTTGCTCATAATTGTGAACTTCTGCTATGCCTGCTCATTGTGCTGATTTCACCCCACTTTGGCTATGGGGGTGTGTCAAAATATGTTGTTTGTGTAGCCTGCAGTGGGGTACTCAATAGTGAGTACAGCCCCTTAGGGTTTGCTATTTGTATCCTGCTGCTTGCTAGTTCAATCATCCCTTCTCAATTCTGTTCCTGTATACAATCCTAGCTCGTACTTGGCGCCTCCTTTCGTAGTCCTACTGTGGCCTAGGCTACTAAGCCTAGGCCGTACTCCTAGTATGTTTGACACTTCCGACTATTCTTCGTCCGTTTCTGATAAACGGTGTTTTCCACTACGCGTATTACTTCTACCAAACCACAGTCTAGTGTACCCACCCGAGTCAGCCTATGTTTTGGGACTAGAACGGACCTACCTCGCAACATCGCACTAACTAGATCGCAAGCTCGCGTTACCGTTTGCATGTTGTGGGAATAACCAAGGGTTATTTAACATTAACCGAAGGTTCTCCCTTCATGTCGAAACAGCACATTGTGCTAGTACCTAGTCAGCACATACAAGAGCGGGCAAGCGAAGGTCAACAGTCGTAGGAAATCAATGGTCGCGACTGTTGACCTCCCAGGAACCGTAATCGGAGGTTAAGCACTGCAAGGTAACTGTAAAGGATCGCAATTGTCACTGCAGTTGTAGCGATGCCTACAAAATAGTTAAATAAGGAAATGTACCCCTCAAAGTACATGGCTCGCTAGGAAAATGCAAAATAAACATCTTGTAACACTATCTTTTTCATCGTGTTTTCTTTTCACTTAATATAAACAAGGCCACTCAGACTTCCGCTGTCCCGATTCTACTTGACAAGGCATTATCCTTTCTATTTCAACTCCTTGATTATATCAACATGGTATGAGAGCTAGAGTGTATTATAAGGCCTGTCAAGTCTTCCTTCGTGTCAGATTATAATGCTTGTCTAGCCTGCAGTGGGGTACTCTGTAGTGAGTACGGCCCCTAAGGGTTTCCTATTTGTATCCTCCTGCTTGCTAGTGAACTTCCTCCTTTGCTTATTTCTCTCTTGCCTAGCTAGGTAAACCCTAGCTATGGCTCGTCACTGTGCTTACTCTTCTAACATGGTATCAGAGCTGTTACGCTCTTGGCCTGTGGGCCCCACTTGCTTCCGCTGCTTTCGTATCTGTCGCGCGCCCCGTGGCGCGCGACGCTTTTTTTCTTCCCGCCACGCGCTCGGGGCGCATGGCGGTTTTCTGCCCGCCGTGCGCCCCGAGGCGCGTGGCGGCTTCCTTCTTCGCACGTCACCCCGGGGACCCGCGCGTCCCCCCCCGGTCGACGGTCGCGTCGCCCCCCCTGGAGCCCGTCGCGTCGCCCCGCAACCCACGCGCGGCCCCCGTCGCCCTGTCGCGCCGCCCTGGGGAGCCACGCGCAACCCCCCACTGCCCCGTCGTGGCGCCTTGGGGAGCCGCGCGCGGCCCCCTGCAATCCCGTCACGGCGCCCTGGGGAGCCGCGCGCGGCCCCCGCTACCCCGTCGCGCCGCCCTGGGGAGCCGCGCGCGACCCCCCGCTGCCCCGTCGCGGCGCCCTGGGGAGCCGCGAGCGGCCCCCCGCTGCCCCGTCGTGGCGCCCTGGGGGCCGCGCGCCGTCCCCCGCACTGCTGCCCGCGCTCCCGCCCCGTTCTGCCCGTTTTAGGGTTTGGGGGTGGCGAGTGTGGGGGTGGCGGGCATGGGGGTGAGTGGTGTGGGTGCTACCCGTCCCCTGCTCCTCCTCCTCCTCCGTCTCCCACTGCTGCAGCTGCCGCTGAGGGGTGTGGGTGTGTGGGAGCCGAGGGAATGGTCCTAGGGGGTTGACGTGGGAGTGAAGCTAGGGGTGCAGCAAGGGGTGTGTGAAAAGGGGGTGGGACAGTTGGGGGAGGTTGAGCGGAGGCTGCCGTCTTGTCGTCCGCAACACCTGTAGTCCGGGGCGCTGTCCTGGTAGCCCAGTCGTAGCCAGCTGCGCCAGTCGCCCGTGGGTCCGTTGCTCCTGCCGCTCAGAGTTAGCCGCAGAGCCAGTTACTCCAGTAGTCCAGGGAGCTGTTCCGGTAGCCGCTGTGCCAGTGTGACTCCTATTGCCCGTGAGTCTGCAGCTTCAGCCGTCGCCCCCTATCTTCTCTCCTCTTACAGTCCCGCCTCCTCCTCCTCACTTGCCCTTTGTGAATGCCTCTAGCTTTGCTTGTCCTTGTGAACCTGCTCTATGACTGCTTGCTGTGCTGATTATACCCCACTTTGACTATGGGGGTGTGTCAGATTATTATGCTTGTCTAGCCTGCAGTGGGGTACTCTGTAGTGAGTACGGCCCCTTAGGGTTTCCTATTTGTATCCTCCTTCTTGCTAGTGAACTTCCTCCTTTGCTCATTTCTCTCTTGCCTAGCTAGGTAAACCCTAGCTATGGCTCCTCACTGTGCTTACTCTTCTAACACTTTGTTCTTCCTATAATATTAAATTATTCATTACAACACTTACTACAAAGTCTGCATCAGCATGTCTCCTAAAGGCAAGACTACTGCACACTCCTTAGGCCCACCAACAGCACAGATGTTGTTGAGCAACTCATTGCACGCATCAGCGCCTTAGGAGCCAATAGACTGTGAGCTTCAACGGCTCAAGCTACGCCATAGGTTTCGCAGGATTCCCTCTTCCAGGCAAAGACCGACGAGTCAACTCCGAAAGATCCTTCACCTTTGGCAACTATCAAGCTTCAGCACCTGCCCAAGACAATCAACAACGCGCACAAACAGCGGCGTTAGCATCTCTACAAAGCAAATTTGACGGCAAGGAGTTTTACACGTGGAGCTTCGAGTTCGAGCTCCTCGCGACAACTGCGTAAGTCTGGGCGTACTACGACGGGATTCTCGCCTTTCCATCATTGGGCATTCTTCAAGAGAAGATTCTCTTCTACAATAAGTCCCTCCTCAAGTACACTGTCCTCATTCACAATCTCTCTCCGACCGAGCAACTTGGTATCTGCTCCATCAAGATGCAGTAGGCATCGCGCAAGCCTCCTGGGAATACATGCGCAACATGTACATGGCGACATATCCAGTAATAGTGAGTCGCATGCTTAGTCAATTGAGATAGCTGGACCACATATCAATCACTGCCAAAATCTGCACGATCGGTTCAAGAAATGTGGTGCAAACGTCCGTGGCAACACGTTTGTCACCATAGTCCTTTCATGACTAGGACCAGAGTGGCTTCAATGCAAGTCGTTGCTTCACACTCAATGGGCCATCTCCGAAGGTGCCCTCTGTGCCACACTTCTCGTCAAACAACAAGAGACCTATACAACGAGATATTTGGCAAGAGAGACAAATTAGTGTTTTATGCTGACGCATCTGAAGAGGAGTTGCGTGAAAAGTAAGCCTGCTTGAGCAAATACTGCAAAAAACTAGGTCATACGATGGATCGCTGTTTCAAACGAAAAGCCGCCAACAAAAAGCGCAACGACAACTCACCCGGTTACAAGCATCAACTTCCATCTTGCTCTTCCACGTCAGCAGCCACACCTCTAACCACAATAACAATGTCGCCTCCTACCATGGCGAGCACTTCGCAAGTCCCTCCACGCATCATTGCCAAGGACAAGTGAAAGAGTACAAATTTAAAAGGCATGACGCGTCGCAGAGCCTTGCACTACTACAAAAACATCCAATTCTTGACCATTGGTCCTATCGAACCCATCGAGCCAAGTTCGAACAATGACCCCACCATCGCACTTTGGAGCAATAGACCAATGAGAATTGATTGAGTTACCTAGGTACAACACGAGGCTATATATAGTCTCGACACAAGGCAAGTAACCCAGGTGTTACGTGCATGTTCTGAGGGTCGCGAAGCATTTTGAACAAAACCTTTTCGAACTCGGTAGACAACAATTAGGTGGCAACCGAAAGGCTTGAGTTCGGTACATGTAACCTGGTTCAGTGCTATAACTATAATAAAATATAGGAATGCACCTAACCTAGGAAATCAAACATAGCTATGCATGATAATAGAAATAGCATTATGAAGTCCAGGCAAGCTAGCAAAAGCAAGCGTAAGTCGTCGTACTCTCACACGTCCCTTCCTCAAAGCTGGGTGGCATGAGAAACACCCTGCTTGACAAGATAGTCCTTGAGAACACGACGTGCGTTGCCCATATCAGCTTCTGCAACCCAGCTGTCCTCAGAGGGAAACCCGCTCAAGGAGCGGAACGAAGTACGGCCTCGGCCGCGCAGCGCCTCCAGAACTAGTATCCCCAGCGGCAGCACCAGCGGCAGCAGCACCTCCAGCTCCAACAGCGCCAACTCCAGCACCCTCAGACGCACCAGCGCCAGCAGAACCACCAGCGCCAACACCCCCAGCAGCTCCAGCTCCAGCAGCTCCAGCAGCTCCAGTAGCACCAACGCCAGCAGGACCAGCAGCTCCAGTACCGCCGGCAGCTCCAGCAGTACCTCCAGCAGGACCAACTCCAGCAGCCCCAGCAGCACCCCCAGTCCCAGCAGCTCCAGTACCTCCAGTACGAGCATCTCCGGGACCAGCAGCAACAGTAGTACCTCCAGCTCCAGCGCCGGGCAAACCACTCGCGCAGCTCCAGCGGAGAGAGTAGCTCCCGCCTCGACGAAGCACCGCGAGAGGCCACACGAGAAGACCCAGCACCCCCAGGCTCCGCACCCCCAGGCTCAGCACCCCCAGGCTCAGCACCCCCAGACGCAGCACCTCCAGGCTCAGCACCCCCAGACTCAGCACCTCTAGGCTCAGCACCCCCAGGCTACGCACCCCCAGGCTCCGCACCCCTGGACTCAGCACCCCCAAGCTCCGCACTCCCAGGCTCAGCACCTCCAGACCCGGCACCCGCAGGCTCAGCACCTCTAGCAGCACAAGAGTCAACAGCTACCTCGACAGGCGCGACTGCGTCTACCTGGGACACACCTGACGGGGGCAGGACCCTGAGGGGGGAGGGGGTCTACCGGGGGAGGACCTGGCGCAAGGAAGAGCGGCAGCGGGGGGAGGGGCGCAGTGCGGTAGGGGAAGAGACGGTAGTAAGGCACCGACTCGTCAAAGGTGACGTCCTGGGAGGACAGAACACGGCGCGAGGTGGGGTGGTAAAATTGCCACCCAGGCGCGTCAGGGGGGAAGCCAAGGAAGACGCAGGGAACAGCACGGGGGGACAGCTTGTCCGCAGACAAGTCGCGGACAAACGCCCGAGATCCCCAGACCCGAAACGCAGACGCATCGCCAACCTTCCCCGTCCACCGCAAGGTGGGGGAGATCTCTGGCAAGGAGACCCAGGGCTGAAGGTTGAGCTGATGCGCTGCGTACTGAACCGCAAACGGCCACAGAAAATGGGGGGCAGCCGCATGGATCATGGACGTACGAGCGACGTCCATGACCATGCCAATGCGGCGCTCAGCAATCCCATTTTGCTGCGGAGAGGCCGGAAGCGTGAAGGTCTGGCGGATGCCCTGTGCACGACAGAAGGCTCCCAGACGGGCAGAGGAAAACTCCCCGCCTCTGTCAGAGTGCAGACGCAGAACAGGAAAGTCCGAGCCGAAACTCTCTCTGAGCTGGAGACGAGCTGCGCGGATCCAGTCGATCAACACCTCAGCGACGTCACCCTTGCTGCGCAAGGGGAACACCGTGGTGTAACGCGAGTAGTCGTCAACCACCAACAGGAAGTAACGCTCGTGACCCTGGCCACGGACGCGGGCGGGGCCCCACACGTCCATGTGAAGAGTCTGCAGCGGAGCCTCTGTCGGAGGAAACTCGGAGGAGTGAGGGGCGGCGCGCTGTCGCCCCTCGACGCAGGGGACGCAGGTAGGGGCAGGCCCCGGAGGCAGGGGAGGTAGGGACCGGGGGAGACCAGAGACAAGGACACGGGAGGCCATGCCTCGGAGACGAGGCAGGGAGGGGTGACCAAGGCGGTGGTGCCAGAGGAGAGTCTGGTGGGACAGGAGACGACACGAGCAGGGCGCAGACTCAGGACCAGACCTGGACGCTGCAGCAAACACCTGACTCGACGCAGCTACCTGACCAGACGCAGCAACCAGAGGAGACTCAGTAGTCAGTGTGTACAGGCTCGACCCCGGCCGACGGGTAAACGTGGCCAAGTGTCGGCCCGTCCGAGCACACGTGCAGTGGGTCACCCGCTGACTCGCAGGAGTGAACTGGTCAACCCCCCTATCCTGTAGATCAGCTCCACTCACCAAGTTCGTAGAGAACGAGGGGAGGTAGAGACCTGACAGGGTGCCAGAGGGGGCTGCCGGGCACGGTAAGACAGTGGAGAAGCTAGCAAGGACAGGACCCCCAGAGGGGTCTGCGAGGGAGACCGCAACCGGCCGACTAAGCGGCGTAAGCGTGGTGCGGTCTCGAAAGAAGGAGCGGGAAGCACCCGAGTCAAGGGTCAAGGTGTGTAGGGCCTGAGCCGACGTGGTACCTGAGAGAGCAGACTCACCGGCACCTGGGGCAGCAGACGCACTAGCACCTAGAGCAGCAGCCTCACCAGCACCGAGAGCAGCAGCCTCAATGCCCGGGTCAGGCGGAACACACAGGTAACAGTCACCCTCATCACTAGTAGACACAGCATACATGGCAGCAAGAATAGCATCATAATCAAGATCAAAGATAGCGAGGGATCTCAGTGGCGTCAGGGAACTGGTGACACCACGCGTCCGTCAGGCGGCCGAAGCAGCGCTGGGTGGAGTGCGGGCCCCCGCACTGCTCACCAGCGCGGTCGCCGGTACGGAGGACGTAGGTGCAGGGACCAGTACCCCCACCTCGCTGACGCCCAGCGTACCACTCACGAAGCTGCTGGGGGGACGGGGTCTCACGACTGCGCTGCTGCTGCTGGCGCGGACCACCACCGGAGCCACTCCTTTGCGCAGAGCCGCGACCAGCTCCACCGCTGCCTCCGCCGCCTCCGCCACCTCCGCCGCCTCCGCCACCTCCGCCGCCTCCGCTCCCTCCGCCACCGCCGCCGCCTCCTCCGCCTCCACTGCTGCCACCGACACCTCCACTCCCGCCACCACTCCCACTACCACCCCCACCCCCTCCAGTGCCTCCACCACCACCTCCACCGCCCCCGCCAGCCCCTCCAGCGCCCTTGCCCCCCTTGCCCTTGCCGGTGCGGCGTCTCCCGCTAGGGGCAGACGCAGCGCCGACCGACTCGAAACCAACGAGGTCGGCCGCAGCAGCAGAAGCAACAGAGGGCAAGAGGGGGGAGGGGGAACACCCCTCAAAGACGGGGGTGCGAGGGTCACCACGAGAGGCTCCTACAGCGACTATGCTCTTCTCTGCTGCTAGGAGGCGCTCCTCGAGGAGGTCAACGGTGAGTGTGGTGGGGCAAACTGAGAGGAAGTGGTCCCTGACTAAGCGAAGGGAGTCAGGGAGCCGGGTGACTATGTAGGAGAGGGTGATGTACATGGGGGGGGGGTTCTTGGCACAGAACTCAGCAGGAAGCGCAGCGCGGTAGCGAGTGTCACTAGTGCGAAGGTGCGTAATGAGGTCAGCGACTGTGGGAAAGGCAGCAAGGTCAGGGAACAGGTACGGCAGCATGAGGCGGCTAAGCGCAGCAGTGGCAGGGGAGGAGTAGCGTGCAACTACAGCGTCGTACAAGGTCTTAGCACTCTTGTACTGGCTAAAGTGCGCACGCTCAGTGGTCGGTAAGTGGCGACGCACAGCAAGACGGGCAGCAGCATCGCGTGTGGCCCACTGTGAGCGAACAGTGCTGTCAGCAGTAGCAGGCGGGGCAGGAGAGGCACCATAGGTGAGATCGAACAGGGAGAGTCCGTCTGCCTTATCGCACTGTAGGAACAGCTGGAGGTCATCGACCCAGACCTCAAAGTCAACAGCACGACCCTCAGCATCAAAGGTAAGGACACTGGGGGTAGCCATGACTGCAGTGGCCTAGCAGGGAGTGATCTCACCAGTCCGAGGAAGTAGGGCCGGGGCGCGCCGGTAGGAACAGTAGCGGCTCGACGGCAGGGCGGCTCGGCGGCTCGGCTGCTGGGCGGCTCGGCGGCTCGGTTGCTGGGCGGCTCGGCGGCTCGGCGGCTCGGCTGCTGGGCGGCTCGGCGGCTCGGCTGTTGGGCGGCTCGGCTGCTGGGCGGCTCGGCGGCTGGGCGGCTCGGCTGCTGGGCGGCTCGGCGGCTCGGCTGTTGGGCGGCTCGGCTGCTGGGTGGTTCGGCTGCTCAGCTGCTGGGCGGCTCAGCGGTGAAGGGGCCGGTAGAGGCGGCGACGGGGCCGGTAGAGGCGGCGACGGGGCCGGTACAGGCGGCGATGGGGCCGCTAGGGGCGGCGAAGGGGCCGCTAAGGGCGGCGAGGTGGCCGCGAAGGGCGGCGATGGGGCCTCCAGGGGCGGCGACGGGGTCGCTAGGGGCGGCGACGGGGCCGCAGAGGGGCCGCAAGGGGCCTAGAGGGGCGGCGACGAGGCCGCGAAGGGGCCGTAAGGGGCCTAGAGGGGGCGGCGACAGGGCCGCAAGTGGCGGCGACGGGGCCGTGAAGGGGCCGCGAGGGGCCTATAGGGGCGGCGACGGGGCCGTGAAGGGGCCGCGAGGGGCCTAGAGCGGCGGCGACGGGGCTGTGAAGGGGCCGCGAGGGGCCTAGAGGGGCGGCGACGGGGCCTAGAGCGGCGGCGACGGGGCCGTGAAGGGGCCGCGAGGGGCCTAGAGGGGCGGCGACGGGGTTGCTAAGGACGGCTACGAGGCCGCTAAGGGTGGCGCGAGGGGCCTCTAGGAGGGCGCGACGTGAGGGCGGCCTACGGGGCACGCCTCGGGCAGGAAAAAAAAAGATCGAGTTAGGTGGTGGGCCCTGAGAAGCGTTCCCACGAGGGAACCTGCTCTATACCATGTGAAGAATGAGGAATGAATGAACTAGCAATCAGGTGGGTACAAGTAGGAAAACCTAGAAATGTTGTACCCCATATAGTCTACCCCACTACAGCCTACACAGACTATAGCATATAAGTTTGACACAAAGGCGTGCAATTTCTTTGGGGGGAGAGAGAACAGTTGACCTTCAACAAGCTAAAAAACTTTTCAAGTTCACCCCCGGTGCTTCGGCTGGCAGACCCATCTCGACCGTTCAAAGTCGTGACGGACTACAGCAATTTCGCCGTCAGCGCCGTCCTACTATAGGATTTCGGCAAGGGGCTGCAACCAATTGAGTACGAGTCACGGAAATTGCAGCCGCCCGAGCGCAACTACCCTGTACACGACAAAGAAATCCTTTCCATCTTGCATGCATTTTGTACTTGGCGATGTTACCTCACGGGAGCTGACATCATCATCAGAACACACCACAAATCATTACAGTACATGCGCAGTCAACCACAACTCAACCCGCGACAAATTTGGTGGCTCGATAACCTCGAATCAAACATCCGCTACTCCATCACGTACAAGAAGGACGCCAACAACATCGCCGACGCCCTGACCCGCCCATCAATGCAGACCGCAACAACACTAATCGCGCATTCCAACCCATTGTTATCGGGATTCTTCAAGCACAGATACAGGACCAACCACTTCTTCAAGACGAATCAACACTAACGGGTCACCACGCCACACGGAAATTTTTACCTAAAAGTCGGTGCGAACCGAGTTTGGGTACCTTCCTACTGACCCTTATAAGAGTTGCTGGCGCAGGAGGTTCATGACTCAAACCTCTCCGGGCACTTGGCGTCGACAAAATATTGAAGCTGCTGCAACGGAAATTTACTGGCCCGATATGGCGTCAGACATGCAGCGCTTCTTTTCGGCCTGCCCGACCTGCCAAGCTATGAAGTCGTCGCGACAACGCCCAGCTGGGTTGCTACAACCCCTCGAGCCACCCAAACGACCGTGGCAACAAGTGACGATGGATTTCGTCGCAAGACTACCGGCTGACGCAAGTGGCAACAAGTGACGATGGATTTCGTCGCAAATTTACCAGCTGGCGCAAGTGGCAACAACCCTGTGCTGGTCGTCGTCGAACTATTAACGAAAAAGGTGCATTTCGCACCACGCTGCACGACGATCACTGCCAAAGAAACCACGAAGCTGTTCATCTTGACTGCCGTCAGTTTACACGGGTTACCTTCAGCGATCATCGGCTATCGAGACCCGAAATTTACGCCGAGGCTCTGGCAGGAAACGTGGGCACAGTACGGCACCCGCCTGCAGTTGTCGTCGTCATACCACCCGCAAACCGACGGACAGACAGAGCTGACAAATCAGACCATGAAGCAGTTGATTTGCACAAACTGCCCTGACTTGACCAAGAGGGAGGATGTACTCTCCATGCTGGAATTTGCGTACAACAACGCAGCGTCTACGACAACCAATCAGTCACCGTTCTTCCTCAATCACGGGATAGATCCCGTGGCACCCTCTTCAACGACCCCCTACAACCCGGTACCACGGTCGCAACAGTTCGTTTCGGAACTACAGGCAACGCGCAATAAAGCAGCAGAATATATCCGAAAGGCTAATACTGTTGCTAGCCGCTACGCTGACAAGCATCGACGGAACTTACCCTTCCGTGACGGGCAGATGGTCCTACTGGACACCAAGAATCTTCGCCTGCCCCAGCCTGCTAAACTGCGTCCCCACTGTGTGGGTGTCCAACAGTTATATTATTGTGTAGGCTGTAGTGTGGTAGCCCATATGGGGTACAACCCAAATTAGAGTTAGTACGACTCAATGCATTTATCCCTGCTCGTTAGTTTTTGACATGATTTTAGAGCAGTAGATCCTTAGGACCGTTTGTTTTTAAGCCCACCATTCGCTAGTGACCGACTGCGGTTACCGCGCTACCCCACGCCCTGCCCTGCCCGCGCGCCGCTCACCACCGCGCCCCTGCCCTGCCCGCGCGCTGCTCGCTGCCGCGCTACCCTGCCCTGCCCTCGCGCCGCTCGCCACCGCTCCGCCTTGCCCTGCCCGCGCGCCGCTCACAGCCGCGCCGCCCTGCCCTACCCGCGTGCTACCCTGCTGGCCGCCGCTTTGCCCTGCCCTGCCTACGCGCCGCCCTGCTGGCCGCCGACCTGCCCTGCCTTGCTGACCGCCGCCTTGCGCTAGCCGAGCGCCGCCCCGCGCTGCCCTGAGCACGCCCCTAGAACTTGCGCGCTGCCCAGCTGCTCGTGCGCCACCTTGCTCTGCACGCGATGGCTACCCTCAGCGTACTCTTATTTGATCCTGTGGGCCGTCCAATACAGTTCGAGGCGTGGCTCAATTACATCCACCTATATCTACTGAGCGATTCTTGAGACGGCGTTTCCTTGTTTGACCTTACGTCTAGCGCCTCTCGCGCCCCTTCCGACACAGCTCACAGTGCGACTCGCTCACAGTGGCTTACCCGTGACGCTGCTGCTTGCCTAGCCTTTCGCAACCACTTACCATTAGCCGAACGCGCTCACTTTGGCCAGCACAAGATTGCTAGAGCCCTGTACGGCGCTGTAGTCGCTCGCTACTCCTCCCCTGCCACTGCTGCTCTAGGCCGCCATATAACTGCCCTACCTTTACCCCGAGCTGTCCCCCTTTGCCATAGTCGCCGACCTCATCACTCACCTTTGCACTAGTGACACTCGCTACCGCACCGCGCATCTAACCAAGTTTCTCAAAAAGAACCCCCCCCCCCCCCCCCCCCCCACATGTATATCACTTGCTAATTCATCGTCACCCGCCTCCCCAACTCCCTTAGAGCAGTCAGGGATCTCCTTCCCGCCCTTGACCCCACAGACCTTACTGTCGACTTGCTCGAGAAGCTCCTTCTTGCAGCTGAGACCAGCATAGTCGCTGTAGGCGCTTCTCGTGGCACTCCTTGCACTCCCTTCTTTGATGGGTGTTCCCCCTCCCCCCTTGTCCCCTCTGTCGCCTCTGCTGCTGTTGTTGACTTCCATCATGCTGAGGAGGTCGGGGCTGCGTCTGCTCCTAGTGGGAGGCGCCGCAGCGGCAGGGGCAAGGGAGGCCAGGGTGGTGGGGGTGGCAGCGGTGGAGGCGGTGGTGGGGGCGGTGGAGGCAGCGGAGGGAGTGGTGGTGGGAGTGGAGGCGTTGGTGGCGGCGGTGGTGGCGGCAGTGGGAGTGGTGGCGGCAGTAGTGGTGGCGGCGGCAGTGATGGCGGTCGGGGTCGAGCTGTTCATAGGGGAGGTTCTGGCGGTGGCCAAAGGCAGCAGCAGCAGCGTTCGAGCGAGACCACTTCGCCCCAGCAGCTTCGTGAGTGGTTTGCTTAGCGTGGGGCATCTGGGGGTAGTGTTCGCTGCCGTATGTCATTCGCACAGGTGGTTGTGCTGGCCATACATGCGGGAATTCTCACACACAACACCGCTGCTTCTCCCGTCTTAACGACGCCTGGCGCGCAGAGTTTCCCGACGCGACTGAGCTCCCCCACTGGCTAGAGTTGCTTAGGCAGGGTCTTGATATTTTTGCTCTTGACTACGATGCTATCCTTGCTGCCATATATGCATTGGCTGTTAGTGCTGAGGGTGACTGTTACCTGTGTGTGCCGCCCGACCCAGGTATAGAGGCTGCTTCTCTAGGTGCTAGTGAGTCTGCTCTGCCTGGTACTGCGCCTACTGAGGCCTTGGACACCTTCACGCTTGACTTAGGTGCTTCCCGCAATTTCTTTCGCGACAGCACAACAGTCACACCACTCCCTGCACCGGTTGCAGTCAGACTGGCTGACCCCTCAGGGGGCCCAGTTCTTGCCCTTCTCTCCACTGATCTTCCGTGTCTAAAGGTTCCGTCCGGGTCACTCTCAGGTCTTCACCTCCCCTCGTTCTCTACGAACTTGGTGAGTACTGCTGCCCTCCAGGATGCGATGGTCACTACCACCACTCCTAGAGGGCAGCGTGTGTACACGGATGGGCCGTCACGTGGCCACGTTCACCCGTCGGCCTGGGTCGAGTCTGTACACACTTACTACTGGGCCTCCTCAGGTAGCTTCTTCTGCGTCCGCTCCAGCGTATCAAGAACTCGAGGGTCTTGCCGTCACGGCGCCGATGAGTGAGAACGCGTTCCACCTCGTACTCTGGTTCATTCTGTACGAGAACAGGTGTTGGTGGCGGTACTTACCGTCCTTGGAACTGTTGGTTGGGGTCCTTGTAGGGCTTTAGTAGCTGAACATGGAAAGCGTTGTGAATCTTCCACATGGTAGGTAAGCGCAAGCGGAATGTAAGTGGTGTCACCTGTGCCTCAACTTAAAAAGGACCACAGAAGCGAGGCCGGAGCTTGGATGGTAGGTGGGAGACAGGTTCAAGTTGCGCATGTCAAGAAGCACCTGATCTTCGACTGCTATCATGTGATCACGTCGCTGGCGATCGGCATACTGCTTCTGGGAGTTCTGCACCGTGGTGATGCGTCGCTGAGTCCTTTCCCATAATTGCTGCATGGTGGTGACGAAGTCGTGTGCAGCTTGGGCATGTGCCGGTATGGTTGGATGCTGTTGTGTGGGTGGTTCCCAGCCGGAAAAGAGATTTCCCTGTGGCCGCATGCGAGGCGTTGCTGTAAGCGAACTCAAGTGTCAGTAACTGCAGATCCCAGTGGCTGATGTCGTTTTTGCAAGCTGTGCGCAGTAACTGTTCAACCACCTGATTGAGTCGCTCTGTCTGTCTGTTATTCTAGGGGTGGTATGCTGAAGACATAGCAAGCTTAGCCGCATGAGCTCCTTCCAAGAACTTACTGATGAATTTTGGGTCTCTGTCTGATATGAGTGTAGCGGGGATGCCATGGATGGTGATGATATGGTCGAAGAAGAGGCGACCAGTTGCTTCAGGTGTAGCCGTGGCGTTGGTCGGTATGAAGTGTCCCATCTTGGAGAACATATTGATCACCACGAGTATAGCGTCATGTCCTCGTGAGGTCGAAGGAAGCCCAGTGAGAAATTCGAGGCTGACGACTTGCCAAGGCTGCTCCAGTACGGGTAGAGGCTGAAGTAAGCCTGCATTTTTCTGCTTGCTACTTTTCATCCGCTGACACATGTCGCATGAGGTGACGAATTGCTACATATCTGCTGCCATCCGGGGCCAGTAGTAATACTTCGCTATTCTTGCTAACGTCTTGTTGCTCCCAAAATGTCCCGCGTATGCTACGTCATGAAACTCCTCCTATAAATTTTCTCATAGCAGGGCATAGTTCGGTAGCCAAACCTTTCCTAAACCTTTCCTTACCGCTTAATCCTTCTCCCACTATAACAGCTTCTAATTCTATGATGTAGCGATCTCTGCATCCACAGAGTACCCATGTTGGAATAGACCCTTGAGAAAAGGGTTCATCACGTCGAGCTGGATGCCTGCTACATGACCGGGGCGGTTCAACTTGTCTGCTTGTTGTGTAACCCAGGCTTGTAGACGATATCGTAGTGAAAGTGACTTTCCAGGAAGCCCACCCACCGCACCTGTCGTCGTGAGAGCGTTGATTGCGACCTCAGGTAATTGAGACTGCAGTGGTCAGTGTCACTGTAGTCTTGGCTCCCTCTAAATAACACTTTCACGCCTTAAAGGATATGACTATCGCTAAAACCTCCTTGTCATGAATGGGGTAGTTCTATTCTGCTCCGTGTAGCTTTTTACTGAGGTAGGCGATGGGCTGCAAATTGCGTCCGTGATCCTGCATCAGTTCTGCTCCGACTGCCTTGTCACAAGGGTCTGCTTCCACCATGTAGCGACTGGGTCCGGTAGGATGAGTACTAGCGCTGTAGTCAGTGCTGTATGTAGCTGCTCCATGGCTTGTTGATGAGGAGTATCCCATTTGTAGGGCGTATCCTTTTTCAATAGGTTGGTCAGTGGCGCTGCTATCTTAGCATACTGCGGCACGAATATGTTGTAATAGTTGGCGAAGCCTGGGAATTATTGCAACTCCTTCACGTTCTCAAGAACCTTCCATGATTTGACGGCTTGGATCTTCTACAGGTCCACGTATACGCCTGCGGCACTCACCATGTGCCCGAGAAACTGCACCTTCTTCAGGGCGAAGTTGCTATTCGACAGCTTCATGTAAAATTTGTTTTCTCGCGGGATCTCGAAGACTTTCCGCAGATGCTCCACATGCTCCTTCATATTCTTGGAGTTTATGACTATGCCGTCGAGGCACACCACCACGCGTTCATCCAGCAGCGGCCGTAATATATGGTTCATTTCCGCCTGGAATGTCGCTGGTGCGTTGCAGAGTCCAAACGACATCCCTAGATACTCGAAAGATTTGTGTCTGGTACAGAACGTCGTTTTGTGGATCGAGTTGTCCGCCATCTTGATCTGCCAGTAACAAGACCGTAGGTCTAGCTTCGAAAAAACTGTTGCACTACGCTATTGGTCTAGAAGGTCATCTATGCGCGGTATGAAATACTTATTCTAACTGTCTGTTTGTTCAGTGCACGGTAGTTGTCGATGCACATCCGTAAACTGCCGCCTGGTTTTGGAGTGAAGAGAACTGGTGCACCGTAGAGAGAGGTGGATGGGCGGATCAATTGTCTGTCCAGTAGATACTCAATCTTTTCTTTCATGTCTTTCAGTTCTGTCGGACTCAGTCGGTATGGTGCATGTGAGACGGGTTTTGCACCTGGTTCCTCCACGATCTCGTGCTCGTGGGTGCGTGCTGGAGGTACACCTGCGGGTAGGTCGTCGGGCATGATATATTCGTACTCCTCCAATGCTAGTGTTACTTCAGAAACATCCCTGGTATCCATCCAGCTTCGCAGCTCCACACGTTTCCCGTTGTTGTAGATGCATGCTTTTCTGTTGACCCAGTCGATATCGGGGTTGAATCGCTTCAAGAAATCTCGCCCTAAGATGAAATCTAAACCCCTCACATTGGTGATCGGTAGCGACGGTTTCCATCTCAACACACCTATGTGCAGCTGCAATGATGCTTTGCCGTGGATGGGAAGCTTCGTACCGTCCACCTTTGTTGCTGAAAACCGGGTCTCCTCCGCCTTCTCTCCAGTTTTCTCCAACGTTTTGCGGTCACACACCGAGTGGGACGCACCGCTGTCCACTAGTGCCTGGAGGCGTCGTCCTTTGCATAAACACTTGTGAAGTTGGAATTTTCCAAGGCTTATATAGTTTCTCCTAAGCCTGGAATTTTCCTCTAAGCCTTTGCAGCTGTGTAGGCTTCACCAATGGGCAATGGGGAGCCTTAACACGGTGCTGCGGGGAGAGGATATTAACTCCACGGAACGCACGACCCTTTTCTTCGCTCCGTAATATTTTGCCCAACTTCTCGGGTACCTCAATAATTTTTTATTGGTTATTCTTTGGCCTCTAATTTTCCCCTAAATTTTTTGAAAGCTTGAAAACTACGAGAAGTAATGTTCTTTGTTAAAGTATCTTTATATGATAAATTTAACAAATTCTTACTTTCGTGGGTGTTCGGCTAGAGTTTCCCGGTCAGTGCAGAGTCTTCTTTGCGGAGCCTCCATTTTTCTCGGTGAATTCTCCTGGTGCCGGCCGGTCGTAACGTTTTATATTCGCGCCATCATTTTCTCCGGTTTTCACCCACTCCGAAGTCTCCACGTCGTCGCCCTTTTTCTCTTTACGGATCTTTGCGCGATCGCCAGGTCGATCCGCGGCCAAGGGTGAGGTCCCTGATGTTTTGATCCCTTGGATCCACGCTGCCCGTCTCCAGCTTCGCGAGCGGTTCGGGACGGACTTTCCCGTCCTGCGTCTGCACTCTGACAGCGGTCGTGAGTTTGCCTTGAGAAGAAACGAGGAATGGAATGACTAAAGGAAAGTTGGGTACAAAAGCAAACCCTAGAAAACTGTACCCCATATGTGCTACCCCACTATAGCCTACAGTAGCTATGTCATATAAATCTGACACACCCCCATAGGCAAAGTGGGGGAGAACAAGGGGTCACAAGACCAGTCAAGCAAAGCAAAACAAGCTCAGGGTGGATCACAAAGTCACCACACATTCCGAGCACAAGTTCAAGGCCACAAGGCCAGTTCACATGCAGGATTGCATATATATATAAGGCTAGACAAGCAAGAGCAGGTGTATATATATATGCAATAGTACAAGCAAGGTCAAGGGGTGAGCAAGTGAGGCAAGGTAGGCACAAGACCCAGCTGAGTACAGAAGCACTGATGATCACAAGGCGGAAGTGCCTTGGTGAAGATATCAGCAGTGTTGGCCTCAGAGGCCACGTACGCAAGCCGTAGCTGACCACGCTGCTGTAGCTCACGAGCAAGGAAGTAGCGGAGAGCAATGTGCTTCGTTCTGTGCTCCAGTCTCTGCTCTCGACACATGGCCAGCATGGCCTTGTTATCTACGTACAGCACTGGAGGAGAACGAGGCGGCTCTCCGAGGTCAGTGAGCAGGTAGGTGAGTTAGCGAAGCTCCTGTGCAGCCATGGCCCCGGCGTAGATCTCAGCCTCACAACTGGAGCCGAGAACAGAAGACGAGCGGGTAGCCCGCCACGAAACAGAGCCGGAACCAAGGCTGAAGGTGTAACCCTGTGACGACCGCTGCGTAGCCTGGTCGTCAGCCCAAGAAGCGTCTGCGTGCCCAGTGAGGACCACTGGACTCTGCCCTCCAAGCACAAGCCCCATGCCCGACGTACTGCACAAGTAGCGCAACACCCTCTTCGCTGCAACCATGTGCTCCGGTCTGTGTCTCCCAGGAGCAACATAGCGTGCAAGAATGCTAAGAGGGTATGCAAGGTCAGGTCGTGTGCAGGTCATCAGGTACATGAGGCAGCCAACAAGCTCTGGGTACGGGCCACTCGACTCTATGGACTCATCCGAAGGCAGAGCTGAGAGCGAGTGGCGAGTAGGCAGAGGAGTGGCCTGAGGCGAGGAGTACGTGAAGCCGAAGCGCTGAAGGACCTGCTGCACCATGTGTGACTGAGTCAGGGTAATGGTGCGGCGTGCTCTGTCCCGGGTGATCTGCAAGCCAAGGTAGCTGCGCAGTTCACCCAGGTCTGTGCACGTGTGTCTCTTCTGCAGCTCGGACTTCACGTGGGCGAGTCCAGCAGTGTCAGCTGTGGCGAAGACCAAGTCGTCGACGTACACGAGGATGTAGAACGGCGGCAAAGAAGTGTCGGTGCGCAGAAACAGCGACGGGTCGGCAGTAGAGGGAGCAAACCCAAGAGCCGCAAGTGTAGTCCTCAGTGTGTCGTGCCACTCACGCGGTGCCTGGCGGAGACCGTAGACTGGCCGCCGGAGGCTCCACTGGGTGCCAGGAGGAAAGGACCCAGTGAAGCCAGGTGGGCGACGCAGCCAGATCTCCTCGTGCTGGCTGCCCTGCAAGAAAGCAGTGCTGAAGTCAAGAGAGTGCAGCTCGTAGTCGCGGTGAGCAGCTATGTGCAGCAGTACCCGAAGAGTGGTCATCTTCGGGGTGGGAGAGAAGGTCTGAAAGTAGTCAACTCCCTGCCGCTGACTGAAGCCACGAGCCACGTAACGCGCCTTGAAGACAGGCGGAGAACCCGGCGGCCGCTTCACCCTGAAAATCCACATGCCACTGACGATGTTCGCCCCAGGCGGGGGAACCTCGTCAACGTAGGTGCCTGTGGACTTCCAGGAAGCCATCTCTGCGTCCATAGCTGCCTGCCACTGAGAGGAGTAAGGACCCTCTATCGCCTCCGCGTAAGAGCGCGGAGTCGGGATGTCAAGTGCATCCGGGTCTCCCTCAGGGGTAAGCAGTACGGACACGAGATGAGGTGAAGCAGCAGCCAGACACTGGAACTCCTCCTGCCTGTCCTCAAGGACGTCCGTGCCAAGGGCACACTCACCCCCGACGGACGGAGGACAGACAGACTCAGACTCAGCAACAAGACTAGCATCGTAGTCTAGACGACAGCGAGCAGCAAAGTCGACGAGCTCAGCAACTAGGGCAGACGCAGCAGTGGACTCAAAGGAAGGGTCAGTGACAACAGTAGCAAGGAGACGCGTGACAGTAGGACTGGCAGCACGAAGAGAGTCCGACTCCGGGTCAGGAAGAGCAGGAAGAGAGGACTCAGGAGGAGAAGGCAAAGGGGCACGCAGAGGAGCAGTGGACGGACGCAGAGACATCCGGTGCGTGCCAGGGACAGGAGGAGGACGCTGACGCGAACCACGACCACTAGTGCGAGCAGCACGGACAGGCGACGCAGGGTGAGACGCAGGCTCACGACGCTCAGCAAGACCTCCAGTAGGACCAGTGTAGGGAGAAGGAGCGGGCAGTGGGGAGGCCGGCTGTAACTGTAACTGTGACGGGACAAGCTGTGGACACTCTAAGGGAGGAGGAGGACCAGTAGAAGGCGGGAGACCAAGAACCTGCTGAAGGAGCGGAACGAAGTACGGCCGAGGCCGCGCGGCGACTCCAGACACAGCAGGGACAGCACCAGTACCCCCAGCGGCAGCACCAGCGCCAGCACCACCTCCAGCTCCAGTACCTCCAGCAGCACCAGTAGCACCCCCAGTAGGACCGCCTCCAGGACCGACAGCAGTAGCCTCAGCGCCAACACCCTCAGCAGCTCCAGCTCCAGTCGTACCCGCAGGCCCAGTAGCTCCAGTACTCCCAGTACGAGCACCTCCGGGACCCGCGGCACCAGCACCCTCAGCAGCCGAAGAACCTCCAGCTCCAGCAGCACGCCTCCAGCGCCGGGCAAACCACTCGCGCAGCTCCTGTGGAGAGAGTGGCTCCCGCCGAGACGAAGCACCCGGAGAACCTCCAGACTCAGCACCGCCAGACGCCACACGAGTAGGCCCAGCTCCCTCAGGCTCAAAACCCCCAGGCTCAGCACCTCCAGGCGTAGCATCCCCAGGCTCAGCACCCCCAGGCTCAGCACCCCCAGTAGTAGCACCCCCAGGCTCAGCACCCCCAGGCTCAGGACCCCCAGTAGTAGCACCCTCAGGCTCAGCACCCCCAGGCGTAGCACCCACACGCTCAGCACCCCCAGAGTCAGCACCCCCAGGCTCAGCACCCTCAGCAGCACCAGAGTCACCAGTAACCTCGACAGGCTCGACTGCGTCTACCTGGGACACACCTGAAGGGGCAGGACCCTGAGGCGGGAGGGGGTCTACCGGGGGGGGACCTGGCACAAGGAAGAGCGGTGGCGGGGGGAGGGACGGAGTGCGGTAGGGGAAGAGGCGGTAGTAGGGGACCGACTCGTCAAACGTGACGTCCTGGGAGGACAGAACACGGCGAGAGGTGGGATGGTAGAACTGCCACCCTGGCGCGTTAGGGGGGAAGCCAAGGAAGACGCAAGGAGCAGCACGAGGGGACAGCTTGTCCGCAGACAAGTCGCGGACAAACGCCCGAGATCCCCAGACACGGAACGCAGACGCATCGCCAACCCTCCCCGTCCACAGCAAAGCTGGGGAGGTCTCCGGCATGGAGACCCTGGGGTGAAGGTTGATCTGATGCGCCGCGTACCGAACCGCAAACGGCCACAGAAAATGGGGGGCAGCCGCATGCATCATGGACGTACGGGCGACGTCCATGACCATGCCAATGCGGCGCTCAGCAATCCCATTTTCCTGTGGAGAGTCCGGAAGCGTGAAGGTCTGGCGGATGCCTCGTGCACGACAGTAGGCTCGCAGAAGGCCAGAGGAGAACTCTCCACCTCTGTCAGAGTGCAAACGCAGAACAGGAAAGTCCGAGCCGAAGCTCTGCCTGAGCTGGAGACGAGCTGCGCGGATCCAGTCGATCAACACCTCAGTGACATCACCCTTGCTGCGCAAGGGGAAGACTGTGGTGTAACGCGAGTAGTCGTCAACCACCAGCAGGAAGTAGCGCTCGTGACCCTGTCCACGGACGCGGGCCGGGCCCCACACATCCATGTGAAGCGTCTGCAGCGGGGCCTCTGTCGGAGGAAACTGGGAGGAGTGAGGGGTAGCCCGCTGCCGCCCCTCGACACAGGGGACGCAGGTAGGGCGAGGCCCCGGAGGAAGGGGAGGGAGGGACCGGGGAAGACCAGAGACAAGGACACGGGAGGCCACCACTCACCAAGTTCGTAGAGAACGAGGGGAGGTAAAGACCAGACAGGGTGCCAGAGGGGGCCGCCGGACACGGGAGGACAGTGGAGAAGTGAGCAAGGACAGGACCCCCAGAGGGGTCTGCCAGAGAGACTGCAACTGGCCGGCCAAGCGGCGTGAGTGTGGTGCGGTCTCGAAAGAAGGAGCGAGAAGCCCCCGAGTCAAGGGTGAAGGTGTGGGAGGCCGAAGCCGACGCAGAACCTGAGAGAGCAGACTCACCAGCACCTGAGGGAGCAGACGCACGAGCACCTAGAGCAGCAGCCTCGCTAGCACCTAGAGCAGCAGCCTCACCAGTACCTAGAGCAGCAGACTCAATGCCCGGGTCGGGCGGAAAACACCGGTAACAGTCACCCTCATCACTAATAGTCACAGTATACATGGCAGCAAGAATAGCATCAAAGTCAAGGTCAAAGACAGCTACACCCGCCCTAGACAGCTCACCCCAGCGGGGGATCTCAGTGGCCTCAGGGAACTGGTGACGCCAAGCGTCCGTCAGGCGGCCAAAGCAGCGCTGGGTGGAGTGCGCACCCCAGCACTGCTCACCCGCGCGGTCTCCGGTGCGTAGGACGTAGGTGCACGGACCAGCACCCCCACCTCGCTGGCGTGCAGCGTACCACTCACGGAGCTGCTGAGGGGGGGGGATGTCACGAGTGCGCTGCTGCTGCTGCTGCTGCTGCTGCTGCTGGCGCTGACCACCACCGGAGCCGACCCTCTGCGCAGCGCCACCCCGACCAGCTCCACCTCCTCCGCCGCCGCCTCCTCCACCGCCGCCACCTCTGCTCCCACCGCCACCGCCGCCGCCGCCTCCGCCTCCACTGCCGCCACCGACACCTCCACCCCCGCCACCACCCCCACCGGCACCCCCACCCCCTCCACCGCCTCCACCGCCGCCTCCACCGCCCCCGCTAGCTCCTCCAGTGCCCCTGCCCCCCTTGCCCTTGCCAGGGCGGCGTCTCCCGCTAGGGCTAGACGCCGCACCGACCGACTCAAGCCCAACGAGGTCGGCCGCAGCAGCAGAGGCAACAGAGGGCAAAAGGGGGGAGGGGGAACACCCCTCAAAGATGGGGGTGCGAGGGTCACCACGAGAGGCTCCTACAGCTACTATGCTCTTTTCTGCTGCTAGGAGGGCCTTCTCGAGGAGGTCAACGGTGAGAGTGGTGGGGCAAACTGAGAGGAAGTGGTCCCTGACTACGCGAAGGGAGTCAGGGAGCCGGGTGACTATGTAGTAGAGGGTGATGTACATGGGGGGGGGGGTTCTTGGCGCAGAACTCAGCAGGAAGCGCAGCGCGGTAGCGAGTGTCACTAGTGCGGAGGTGCGTAATGAGGTCAGCGACTGTGGGAAAGGCAGCAAGGTCAGGGAAGAGGTACGGTAGCATGAGGCGGCTCAGTGCAGCAGTGGCAGGGGAGGAGTAGCGCGCAACTACAGCGTCGTACAAGGTCTGAGCACTCTTGTACTGGCTAAAGTGCGCACGATCAGAGGTAGGCAGGTGGCGACGCACAGCAAGACGTGCAGCAGCATCGCGAGTGGCCCACTGTGAGCGAACAGTGGCGTCGGCATCAGCAGCAGGGGCAGGAGAGGCACCAGAGGTGAGGTCAAAGAGGGAGAGACCGTCTGCCCTATCGCACTGTAGGAAAAGCTGCAGGTCATCTATCCAGACGTCAAAGTCAATGGCCCGACCCTCAGCGTCAAAAGCGAGGACACTAGGGGTAGCCATGACAGCAGTAGACTAGCAGCGCGAACAGTAGGGTAAGGGCAGTGCAGTGACAGAGGCGCTGCTCTTACCAGATAGGGCGGCTCGGGTGGCTCGGCGGCTCAGCGGCTTGGCAACTTGGTGGCTCGGGCGGCTCGGCGGTACGGCGGCTCGGCAGCAACAGCGGCTCGGCGACTCGGCGGCTCGGGCGGCTCGGGCGGCTCGGCTGTACGGCGGCTCGGCAGCACGGGCGGCTCAGGCGGCGCGGCGGCTCGGGCGGCTCGGGTGGATCGGGCAGCTCGGCAGCGCCGGCGGCTCGGTGGTGACGGCGGGGCCGCTCGGGGAGCGGCGGCGGGGCCGGGTGGAGCGGCGCCGGTAGGGCCGAGGCGCACCGGCGGGTGCAGTCAGCGGCGGCAGCAGCTGCGGCCCCGAGGGAGGTGGTGGCGGCTGCTGCTGGCGACGGCTGCGGCTGCTGCTGCAGGGACGGCGGCGGCCGCTGCTGTAGGGACTGCGGCGGCTGCTGCGGCAGGGGCGGCGACGGCGGGCCGGAGGGGGGGGGCGGCGACAGGGCCGCGAGAGGTCGCGAAGGGCGCGAAGGGGCCGTGAAGTGCGGCGCGAGGGGCCGCGGAGGGCGGCGACGGGCCGTGATAGGGCGGCGCGAGGGGCCGCGGAGGGCGGCGACGGGCCGTAGGGGGCCGTGAGGGGCCGCGGGAGGGGCAGTAAGGGGCCGCGCGAGGGGCCGTAAGGGACGGCGCGAGGGGCCGTAAGGGGCCGCTAAGGGCGGCGCGAGGGGCCGACGGGCGGCGCGAGGGGTCGTAAGGGGCCGTAAGGGCGGCGCGAGGGGCCGTAAGGGTGGCACGAGAGGCCGTAAGGGCGGTGCAAGGGGCCGTGAGAGGGGCCGCTAAGGGCGACGCGAAAGGGCCGTGAGGGGCCGTGAGAGGGCGCGACGGTAGGGAGGGCACACAGGGCGCGACTCGGGCAGGAAAAAAAAAAAAATCGTGGTGGGCTCTAGGAAGTGTTCCCACTAGGGAACCTGCTCGATACCATGAGAAGAAACGAGGAATGGAATGACTAAAGGAAAGTTGGGTACAAAAGCAAACCCTAGAAAACTGTACCCCATATGTGCTACCCCACTATAGCCTACAGTAGCTATGTCATATAAATCTGACATGCCTCTGACTTTCTTCGGGACTTTTGTCATGGGAAGGGCATTCGCCAGACTTTCACGCTCCCGGCCTCACCGCAGCATAATGGGATTGCTAAGCGCCGCATTGGCTTAGTCATGGAGGTCGCTCGTATCTCCATGGTCCATGCGGCTGCCCCCCATTTTCTGTGGCCGTTTGCGGTCCGCTACGCTGCGCATCAGCTCAACCTTTGGCCCCGTGTCTCCTTACCAGAGACCTCGCCCACACTGCGTTGGACGGGGAAGGTTGGCGATGCGTCAGTGTTTCGGGTCTGGGGTTCTCGTGCCTTTGTCCGCGATACTACCGCGGACAAGCTCTCCGCCCGTGCTATTCTCTGCGTCTTCCTTGGCTTTGTCCCTGACGTGCCTGGATGGCAGTTTTACCACCCCACCTCGCACCGTATCCTGCCCTCTCAGGACGTCACGTTCGAAGAGCCGGTTCCCTTTTACCGTCTCTTCCCTTACCGCACTGCCTCCCTCCCCCCCCCGCCGCTCTTCCTTGCACCAGGTCCTCCTCCGGTAGACCCCCTCCCCCCGCAAGGGTCCTGCTCCCTCAGGAGTGTCCCAGGTAGACGTTGTCGAGCCTGTCGAGGTAGCGGTTGACTCTGGTGCTACTACTGGGGGTGGTGCTGCTGGGGGTGCTGAGCCTGAGCGTGCGGAGCCTGGGGGTGCTGAGCCTGAGCGTGTGGAGTCTGGGGGTGCTGAGCCTGGGGGTGCTGAGTCTGAGGGTGTTGAGCCTTGGGTTGCTGAGCCTGGAGGTGCTGAGCCTAAGGGTGCTGAGCCTGCGGTTGCTGAGACTGGGGGTGCTGAGTCTACTGGAGTTCCTGCATGTGCCTCGACTCGGCGGGAGCCTCTCTCTCCACCGCAGCTGCGCGAGTGGTTTGCTCGCCGCTGGAGACACTAGCGAGGTGCTGCTGGAGCTGGAGCTGCAGGAGGTCTTGCTGGTGCTGGAGCTATTGGAGGTACTGCTGGTGCTGGAGCTACTGGAGGTGCTGGAGCTGCTGGAGTTGGAGGTGCTGACGGAGCTGGAGCTGCTGGAGGTACTGCATGTGCTGGTGCTGCTAGAGGTACTGGAGCCGCTGGTCCCGGAGGTGCTCGTACTGGAGGTACTGGAGCTGCTGGGGTTGGTGGTGCTCCCGGAGTTGGAGCTGGAGGCGCTGGAGCTGTTACTGGTGGAGGTGCTCTTGGAGCTGGAGCTGCTGGAGGTGCTGGAGCTGGTGTTGCTGCGGGAGTTGGAGCTGCAGAACTTGGAGCTGGGGGTACTGGTACTGTCTCTGCTGGTTCTGGAGGCGCTGCGCGGCCGCGGCCGTACTTCATTCCTCTTCTCCAGCAGGTTCTTGACCTCCCACCTTCTACTAGTCCCACTCTTCCTTTACTGTGTCCACAGCCTGCCCCGTCGCAGTCGCAGCTACAGTCAGCCTCTCCACTGCCTGGTCCTTCTCCTTACTCTGGGCCGACTAGAGGTCTTACGGAGCGTCGTAAGTCTGAGTCTCGTCCTGCGCGCTTGAGTCTCGTCCTGCGTCGCCTGTTCGCACTGGTAGTCTTGTTCCGCGTCCGCGTCCTCCTACTGTCCCAAGAACGCACCGGATGGCGCTTCGTCCTTCCACTGCTCCACTGCATGTCCCTCTGCCATCTCCTCCTGCGTCCTCCCTTGCTGACGGTCCTGACCCGGAGTCTGACTCCCTTCGTGCTACTATTCCTACTATCACGCGTCTTCTGGCCACTGTTGCATCTGACCCGTTGTTTGAGTCCACTGCTGCATGTGCCCTAGTTGCAAAGCTTGTTGACTTTGCTGCTGCATGTCGTCTAGACTACGCCGCTAGTCTTGTTGCTGAGTCTGAGTCTGTCTGTCCTCCATCCGTCGGGGGTGAGTGTGCTCTTGGCACGGACATCCTTGAGGACAGGCAGGAGGAGTTTGAGTGCTTTGCCGCTGCTTTACCTCATCTCGTGTCCATGCTGATTGCCCCTGAGGGAGACCCGGATGCACCAGACATCCCGACCCCGCGCTCTTACGCAGAGGCGATAGAGAGTCCCTACTCCTCTCAGTGGCAGACAGCCATGGACGCAGAGATGGCTTCCTGGAAGTCCACAGGCACCTACGACAACGAGGTTCCTCCGCCTGGGGGGAACATCGTCAATGGCATGTGAATTTTCAGGGTGAAGCGGCCGCTGGGTTCTCCGCCTGTCTTCAAGGCGTGTTACGTTGCACGAGGCTTCAGTCAGCGACACGGAGTTGACTTCTTCTAGACCTTCTCCCCCACCCCGAAGATGACCACTCTTCAGGTTCTGCTGCACGTAGCTGCACAGCGTGACTACGAGCTGCACTCTCTTGACTTCAGCACTGCTTTCCTACAGGGCAGCCGGCACGAGGAGATCTGGCTACGCCGCCCACCTTGCTTCATTGGGTCGTTTCCTGCTGGTACCCAGTGGAGCCTCCGGCGGCGAGTCTACTGTCTCCGCCAGGCATCCTGTGAGTGTCACGACACACTGAGGACGACCCTTGCAGCTCTTGGCTTTGCTCCTTCCACTGCTGACCCGTCGTTGTTTCTACGCACCGACACCTCTCTGCCGCCGTTCTACGTCCTCGTGTATATCGACGACTTGGTCTTTGCTACTTCTGACACTGAGGGACTCGCCCACATGAAGTCGGAGCTGCAGAAGAGACACACTTGCACAGACCTGGTTAAGGTGCGCAGCTATCTTGGCTTGCGGATCACCCGGGACAGAGCACAGCGCACCATTACCTTGACTTAGTCACACATGGTGCAGCAGGTCCGTCAGCGCTTCGGCTTCACGTACTCCTCGCCACAGCCCACTCCTCTGCCTACTCGTCACTCGCTCTCATTTCTGCCTTTGGATAAGTCCGTAGAGCCGAGTGGCCCGTATCCAGAGCTTGTGCGCTGCATCATGTACCTGATGACCTGCACTCGACCTGACCTGGCATACCCTCTTAGCATCTTGGCACGCTATGTTGCTCATGGGAGACATCGGAAGGAGCGCATGGATGCTGCTAAGAGGCTGTTGCGCTACTTGTGCAGTACGTCGGGCATGGGGCTCGTGCTTGGAGGACGGGCTTGAGTTGTCCTCACTAATCACGCAGACGCTTCCGGGGCTGACGACTTGGCTATGCAGCGGTCATCACAGGGTTACACTTTCAACCTTGGCTCCGGCTCTTTATCGTGGCGGTCTGCCCACTCGTCTGTGAGGCTGAGATCTATGCAGGGGCCATGGCTGCACAGGAGCTACGCTGGCTCACCTACCTACTGACCGACCTGGGAGAGCTGCCTCGTTCTCCTCCAGTGCTGTACGTCGACAACAAGGCCATGATTGCCTTGTGTCAGGAGCACAGACTGGAGCACAGAACGAAGCACTTTGCTCTACGCTACTTCCTTGCTCGAGAGCTGCAGCAGCGTGGTCAGCTTCGTCTTGCCTTCGTGGCCACTCGGGCCAACAGTGCTGATGTTTTCACCAAGGCACTTCAGCCTTGTGATCATCAGCGTTTCTGTACTGTTCTAGGCCTTGTGCCCACTGGGCCATACATGCTTACTTCTTGACTTTGCTTGTACTGTGATCTTGATACATATACCTGCATGCTAACTCTGCATGTGAACTGGCCTTGTGGCCATTTGCTTGTGCTCAGAATGCGTGGTGACTTCGTGATCCACCCTGAGCTTGCTTTGCTTCTCTTGACTGGTCTTGTGACCTCTTGTTCTCCCCCACTTTGCCTATGGGGGTGTGTCAAACTTGTATGCTATGGTCTGTGTAGGCTGTAGTGGGGTAATTCATATGGGGTACAACACTATAGGGTTTCCTACTTGTACTCCTCATGCTGCTCAATGCTATCATTCCTCGTTTTACTTTCACGTGAACCGGTTTTACCTACCCGAAATCGATGTTTAACAGGCATCGCCCCCGCGGTTTTTTTAAGACTGGTTTTTTGGGGTCGAAAGAGAAACGCGTATAAACGGGTTCTGATTACGAAGTGTGATGATCGAGCTCAGAAAAGTGGGTTGTAAAATGGTTGATCCACCAGGGTACAACACGAGGCTATATATAGTCTCGACACAAGGGAGGTAACCAAGGTGTTACGCGAATGTTCTGAGGGTCGCGAAGCGTCCCGAACAGAACCTTCCCGAGCTCGGTAAAAAGCAATTCGGTGGCAACCGAAAGGCTTGAGTTTGGTACACATAATCTGGTTCGGTGCTATAACTATAATAAAATATAGGGATGCACCTAACCTAGGAAATCGAACATATCTATGCATGATAAATAAAACCTAAGCTAGAAATAGCATAATGAAGTCCAGGCAAGCTAGCAAAGCCAGCATAATTCGTCATACTCTCACACCCAAGTCACCTCCCGGGTTCACCAACACTCACGAAAACGACCTCTCGCGCTTCAATGTCGATCTCGACTGCCTCATTACACCCAAAATCGCTAGTGTCACCCGACGTTACCCTCGATAAATTCAACAAGTGGAACCTGGATAAATGTTGTGGGCAGCACATGGTTGGGTCAACAATGTTCATCGTTAACAAGAGGCGATTAAACTATCCATGTGAAATAACGGTCTCGAACAAACTGAAGCAGGAGGATGGGGAAACGCAGGATCTAGGGTTTGGGGCGACGTCAGGCAGCTGGGGAACTTCAGCTCCAGCAACCGGATGGGGAACACCAGCGCTGCATCCCGAAGCTGTAGCAAAAGTCAACCGTGACTGGGCCACGCGCGGAATCGACTGGGGTAAACCTCCCCTCTTTGAGCCACCATACGAGCCAACGCTAGAAGAGGAAGAGTCAAAAGGCATGATGTTTGACTTTGAAGAAGAAGCAACAAAGTTACCTGCACCCGCCGAAGAACCACCGCCGGCAGAAGAAGGCCCTAAGCCCATATCCAAAACCGGAGACAAATAATTATACAACTGCATTTTGATGGAGGGACTTCCCGCCTCGGAATGGCCTAACACGCCTCAACAAACATTGCTGGTCGCCGACGACTAGATTCTCGCAGCCGACATGGATGACGTCATCGGTGCCACCGAGGATGATCTTCGCCAAGCCTCCGCCCGAGCCTTTGCAACAGATATACAATCTGCCGCCGATAAGGGACCTGCAACGTCACAACAGGAAGAATAACAAAGGAATAGGTACTATAAGTGCACGGTCGGTTATCGCGCCACTCCTAACATCTGGCACTAGCGGCTCGGACATCCCTCATACGCAACACTCAAGAACTCGATCATCGCCAATGTCTTCGACACTAACGAATTGCTCCTTTCCAATGGCAACATATTCAAGGCAACCTCGGACGACCCCCCATGCATCACCTGCCCCACCGCCTCGCTCTCTCATCAGCCTTTCCCAGACCTACCTCTGGGTTATGAGCGATACAAACCGCTTGACATATTCTATACTGACTTCATGATCCTAAGTCAAAGCGGGCTCGAAGGTGAAATTAAGCAAATAATCTTCATCGACGCAATCACGCGCTACGTCTGGGCCGTCAACATCGACTGCCGCTCACGCACCTTCGACTCATTTGTATCCTGGATGAAGTGAGTCGAACGACAATCTGGACTGAAGCTGAAGAGCTTCCAGACAGACGAGGGTTTGGAGTACTTCTTCAACGAGTTTAAAGAGTTCTTTGCCAAGAAGGGGATTGAGCACCTTGTATCCCTACCATACGCACACGAGCAACAAGGCATGGTAGAAAGAACAAACAGGAGCCTCACCACGAGGATGAGATCCCTCATGAAGCAATCTGCGATCCCAACCACGTTCGCTATGAACCATGCTGTTCGGCTAATCAACTTGCTGTCGTCGTGAAGCCTAAATGACAACATCTCACCTTACAAGGCTTGGACGGGTGGAAAAGCTTACACACGACTGCTTCGAGTGTTCGGCTGCATGGTACAGTACAGACCTCACACCGCACGCACCGGAAATTTTACAGACTGGGCATGCTGGGGCATCCACCTCGGGATATCAGAAGAGTTCAAGGCTTGAATCGTACTAGACTAAATCACATGATTGCATCTTCTACAAGAAGCTGACGCTGCTACTGGTCAATAAATATCGCAAAGCTGACGAGGTACCGGAAAGCATCGTCATGGGACATCACAACTTTGCCACAACACAGGACGAAGCCGACGTGGCAGACACGGCGTACATTCGAGCCAACGAGCATTATCCGAAAAATCCCCCTTACAGGCCCATTCCAAACCCCGACCTTCATACATGTTTCACAATTCGATCCTGGCGATACAACTCGCGAAACCCACAATTACACTAGCACTGCGCGCCAATCCCTGGATGCCGAGTTACCACCACCAGATCCTTCGCAATGCTCCATCCACCACGGAAACGATAATGACGACGATGTTGTCGAAGTAACCAGCATGCACGATTCGGATCACCTTGCCTACGCCACCACCAACGAAACGGGTCTTCGCATCCTTGGGCTCGACTTTACAATTCGCCAGTCCTCTCCCAAGGAACCTACCACTGTGCGCCAGGCCCTGCAGGGTCCCGGCAGTAAAACATGGAGAGCAGCCATGGCTGCCGAAGTAGAAGCATTAAAGCGCCGCGGATCCTGGAAGCTGGTTCCATGCTCATCGGCAAAGGGGAGAAAACACAATGCGGAAAATGGGTTTTCTGGATCAAAATGCTCGCAGATGGATCAATCGATAAATACAAGGCCCACTGGGTGTTGCGCGGCTTCGAGCAAACACAATTCATGGATTATGTCCACATTTTTGCACCTGTCGGACGACACACCTCGATGCACATTCGCATATGCATCGCCGCCGTCAAGTAGCGCCCACTGCACCAAATCGACGTCTCGAAGCCATAATCTTCGTAGAGCAGCCGCACACCTTCGAAGAAGACGAGTCTGCCATCTGCCTCCTTCAAAAGTCACTCTAAGGCATTAAGCAGGCTCCACGCATATGGCAGCAGTACCTACACATGGTAGCCATAGAGCTCGGGTTTGTTTAAATGCCGCACTATGTACAGGAAGAAGTCGCGGGGAATGTTCGTCCTACTCGTCGCCTACATGGACGACCTAATCTACACCGGCGACGGCACGGAGCTTCTCGACCGCTTCAAAGAAGAGATAAAAGAGAATTTTGAAGTGAGGATCAACCACAACATCACTCAGTTCTTAGGGCCGAACATCACGCAATCGGCCAGCTCCATCCACCTCTCAGCCGCCAAGTACGCAGAAACTCTCACAAAGAAATCCGCGATTGTGCCGATCAACATCTCCACTCTTTTTCGCACACCTCCTTCCAATCATGAACCGGACACCACCCCTCTCTCCGTCAACGACCACCATCTCTATCAGCAGCAGCAAGGGTGCCTACTATTCGCTGCCATCACGTGCCGACCAGACCTCTCCTATGTCGCAAGCCAACTCGCACAGTACATGTGCCGACCTGATGGGGAGAACATGCTAGACCTACAGTGGGCGCTTCATTACTTCATCTCTACAATTGACGTCGGGCTCACCTACACGACTAACCTAACAACTAGTCTCCAGTTAAGTGGCTATGTGGATGCGAATCATGCGGGAGATGCAGAAAATATACGCCCCCGAACGGGCTTTATGTTCCAACTCGAGCCTGCTAGACTCATCGGCTAGAACTCCCACAAGTAGGAACTCATTGCTCTTTCGTCAGCCGAAGCTGAATTCATCGCTGCCTGCGCAGCTGTTTGCTAAGGTCTGTACCTGATGGAGCTCGTGCAGAAACTAAAAATGACGACGAACGGGCACTTGGCGTTACTTTGCGGGAACCAGAGTGCGATAAAAATCGCAAACAAACCCAGGTTCGTTAATCGCACTAAGTACAGCATACTCCATTACGTCTTCATAAAAGAGGATGATTCAGCAATGCGCGGACCTCTTCGGGATCGTGAAGAATGTTAGAATCCTAAGCTAGGTTGGGACTTAGGTTTTATGAAAGTGGGTTTGTACTAGCAGGCTAGTGGAGTACATATAGGAAACCCTAAAAGAGTTGTACTCTCAGTTGGGTAACCCACTATAGCCTACACAGCAAATAACATTTTGACACACCCCCATAGGCAAAGTGGGGTATAGCCAACAGAACAAGCAGTCTCAGAACCAGTTTATAGGCAAAGACTGGTGGCAGAAGCAGGGGGCAAGTGAGGAGGAGGAGGAAACTGGAGAGGAGAGGAGGTGGGCGGCCGCTGAAGCTGCTGGCACTGGTCGCAAGCGGCGTAATTGGCTCTGCTCGCCGGCAAGAGCAACTGATCCTCTGGGGACCGGAGCAACGGGTAACCGGAGTAACTGGCTCGCTCGCCGGCAAGAGCAACTAACCCACGGGCCTCTGGCGCAACGGTCTCACGGGCGACTAGAGCTGCGGACTTCACGGCGGTCACCCGCCCTCACCCCCTTCGTATTGTCCCACCCCTCCCGTGTCACACCCCTCAACCCTAGCGCCACTCCCAAGTCTCCCCACCACCCTCCCCGCCCTTCAGCTGCAGTTCCAATAGTGAGAGAGAGAGGAGGAGGAGCGGCAGCTCAACACGCACGCCCGCCACCCCCATACCCCCCCCACTACTGCAGGTGCAGCAAGGAGATGGAGTCGAGGGGGCGGGGTAGGAGCTGCTCCGCGGCTGCCCGCCACCCCCATACCCCCCCCCCCCCCTCCACGGCTGCACGCGTAGCAGGGAGAAGGAGGCGGGGGAGAAGGGTAGGAGCTGCCCCGCGCCTGCAGGGGCAGGCGCGCGGGCTGCAAGGGCGGCTCGCTGGCTGAAAACCGCCGCCCCCCCGAGGCGCGCGGGAGCCACAAGGCAGCGCCCGCGGGGGCACGGGGCGGCGCGCGGGTCCACGGGGGCGGCGCGCGGGTCCCACAGGGGCGGCGTGCGGGTCCACGGGGGGCGACTCGCGGGTCCACAGGGGCGACGCGCGGGTCCCACGGGGCGGCGCGACGGGTGCACGGGGGCGGCGCGCGGGTCCACGGGGGCGGCGCGCGGGTCCCACGGGGGCGGCACACCGAGCAGAAAACCGCCGCGCGCCCCGGGGCGCGCGGGGGGCAGAAAAACCACCGCGCACCACGGGGCGCGCGGCGGGCTGAAAAATGTCGCGCGCCCGGGGCGCGCGACTAGCAGAATAGCAGCGGAAGCAGTAGGGTGGGCCCATCCACAGGATCGACCAAGGAGGGTCGACTTGCTCTGATAGCATGTTAGAATCCTAAGCTAGGTTGGGACTTAGGTTTTAGGAAAGAGGGTTTGTACTAGCAGGCTAGTGGAGTACATATAGGAAACCCTATATTGCAGTCTAGGGGTGTGTGCGCCGTCCCCTGCTCCTCCTCCTCCTCCGTCTCCTACTGCTGCAGCTGCCGCTGAGGGGGGTGGATGTGTGGGAGCCGTCGGAGTGGTACTAGGGGGGTGGCGTGTGAGCAGTGCTAGGGGAACAGCAGGGGGTGTGTGAAAGGGGTGTGGGACAGCTGGGGGAGGTTGAGTGGAGGCAGCCGTCTTGTCGTCCGCAGCGCCTGTAGTACGGGGCCCTTACCGCCGGTAGCCCAGAGAGCCTGCTGCGCCTGTCGCCCGTGGGTCCGTTGCTCCTGCCGCTCGTCTTAGCCGCGGAGCCTGTTACTCCTGTAGTCCGGGGCCCTTGCCACCGGTAGCCACTGTGCGCGCCGCTCTTGTTGCCCGTGTGTCTGCAGCTTCAGCCGTCGCCTCCCATCTTCTCTCCTCTCACAGTTCCTCCTCCTTCTCACTTGCCCTCTGTGATAGCCTCTAGCTTTGCTTATATTTGTGAACTATGAACTGCTGCTTGTTGTGCTGATCATACCCCACTTTTACTATGGCGGTGTGTCAGAATGTGTAGTTTGTCTAGCCTGCAGTGGGGTACTCTATAGTGAGTACGGCCCCTTAGGGTTTCCTATGTGTATCCACCTGCTTGCTAGTGCAACCCCCCTTTTGCCCATTCTCTCTTGCCTAGCTTGCTAAACCCTAGCTATGGCTCCTGCGTTCTAGCTGCTATTCTGATAGTTGACTTTCGCTTGCACGCTCTTGTACGTGTTGACT